>JACCIC010000094.1:0-1337500 GCA_018907035.1 Sycobia sp. Sy_11
CCACCAGGCTGTAAAGCCGTAGACCGTACTTAAACTAAATATCTAACTACTACGCAGTCGTTGGTGGTGAGACCAACTTCTGCAACTACATCTAAATACATATGATCTAAGCTGTCTCCCGGCTGGATAGCCGAGGACTGTAAATTAATCTAAAACTTAATACTAAAGAGTCACCAGGCTGTAAAGCCGTAGACCGTACTTAAACTAAATTCTATCTACTATAGAATCGAAGATTCACTTAAGGATTAGTGTGCTTAAAACTAATTTTCTAACTACTAAGCAGTCGTTGGTTGTGAGACCAACTTCTGCAACTAGAACTAAATACTTATGATCTAAGCTGTCTCTCGGCTTGATAGCCGAGGACTGCGACTTAATCTAAAACTTAATACTAAAGAGTCACCAGGCTGTAAAGCCGTAGACCGTACTTAAACTAAATATCTAACTACTACGCAGTCGTTGGTTGTGAGTACCAACTTCTGCAACTAGAACTAAATACTTATGATCTAAGCTGTCTCTCGGCTTGATAGCCGAGGACTGCGACTTAATCTAAAACTTAATACTAAAGAGTCACCAGGCTGTAAAGCCGTAGACCGTACTTAAACTAAATTCTATCTACTATAGAATCGAAGATTCTACTTAAGGATTAGTGTGCTTAAAACTAATTTTCTAACTACTAAGCAGTCGTTGGTTGTGAGACCAACTTCTGCAACTAGAACTAAATACTTATGATCTAAGCTGTCTCTCGGCTTGATAGCTGAGGACTGCGACTTAATCTAAAACTTAATACTAAAGAGTCACCAGGCTGTAAAGCCGTAGACGGTACTTAAACTAAATATCTAACTACTAAGCAGTCGTTGGTTGTGAGACCAACTTCTGCAACTAGAACTAAATACTTATGATCTAAGCTGTCTCTCGGCTTGATAGCCGAGGACTGCGACTTAATCTAAAACTTAATACTAAAGAGTCACCAGGCTGTAAAGCCGTAGACCGTACTTAAACTATATTTCTAACTACTATAGAATCGATGATTCTATTAAGGATTAGTGTGCTTAAAACTAATTTTCTAACTACTAAGCAGTCGTTGGTTGTGAGACCAACTTCTGCAACTAGAACTAAATACTTATGATCTAAGCTGTCTCTCGGCTTGATAGCCGAGGACTGCGACTTTAATCTAAAACTTAATACTAAAGAGTCACCAGGCTGTAAAGCCGTAGACGGTACTTAAACTAAATTCTATCTACTATAGAATCGAAGATTCACTTAAGGATTAGTGTGCTTAAAACTAATTTTCTAACTACTAAGCAGTCGTTGGTTGTGAGACCAACTTCTGCAACTACAACTAAATTCTTATGATCTAAGCTGTCTCTCGGCTTGATAGCCGAGGACTGCGACTTAATCTAAAACTTAATACTAAAGAGTCACCAGGCTGTAAAGCCGTAGACGGTACTTAAACTATATTTCTAACTACTATAGAATCGAGATTCTATTAAGGATTAGTGTGCTTAAAACTAATTTTCTAACTACTAAGCAGTCGTTGGTTGTGAGACCAACTTCTGCAACTACAACTAAATACTTATGATCTAAGCTGTCTCTCGGCGTGATAGCCGAGGACTGCGACTTAATCTAAAACTTAAAACTAAAGAGTCACCAGGCTGTAAAGCCGTAGACCGTACTTAAACTAAATATCTAACTACTACGCAGTCGTTGGTGGTGAGACCAACTTCTGCAACTACATCTAAATACATATGATCTAAGCTGTCTCTCGGCTTGATAGCCGAGGACTGCGACTTAATCTAAAACTTAATACTAAAGAGTCACCAGGCTGTAAAGCCGTAGACCGTACTTAAAGTAATTTTCTAACTACTAAGCAGTCGTTGGTTGTGAGACCAACTTCTGCAACTACAACTAAATTCTTATTATCTAAGCTGTCTCTCGGCTTGATAGACGAGGACTGCGACTTAATCTAAAACTTAATACTAAAGAGTCACCAGGCTGTAAAGCCGTAGACGGTACTTAAACTAAATTCTATCTACTATAGAATCGAAGATTCATTTAAGGATTAGTGTGCTTAAAACTAATTTTCTAACTACTAAGCTGTCGTTGGTTGTGAGACCAACTTCTGCAACTAGAACTAAATACTTATGATTTAAGCTGTTTCTCGGCTTGATAGACGAGGACTGCGACTTAATCTGAAACTTAATACTAAAGAGTCACCAGGCTGTAAAGCCGTAGACCGTACTTAAACTAATTTTCTAACTACTAAGCAGTCCTTAGTTGTGAGACCAACTTCTGCAACTAGAACTAAATACTTATGATCTAAGCTGTCTCTCGGCTTGATAGCCGAGGACTGCGACTTAATCTAAAACTTAATACTAAAGAGTCACCAGGCTGTAAAGCCGTAGACGGTACTTAAACTAAATTCTATCTACTATAGAATCGAAGATTCACTTAAGGATTAGTGTGCTTAAAACTAATTTTCTAACTACTAAGCAGTCGTTGGTTGTGAGACCAACTTCTGCAACTAGAACTAAATACTTATGATCTAAGCTGTCTCTCGGCTTGATAGCCGAGGACTGCGACTTAATCTAAAACTTAATACTAAAGAGTCACCAGGCTGTAAAGCCGTAGACGGTACTTAAACTAAATATCTAACTACTAAGCAGTCGTTGGTTGTGAGACCAACTTCTGCAACTACATCTAAATACATATGATCTAAGCTGTCTCCCGGCTGGATAGCCGAGGACTGTAAATTAATCTAAAACGTAAAAATAACGAGTCACCAGGCTGTAAAGCCGTAGACCGTACTTAAACTATATTTCTAACTACTATAGAATCGATGATTCTATTAAGGATTAGTGTGCTTAAAACTAATTTTCTAACTACTAAGCAGTCGTTGGTTGTGAGACCAACTTCTGCAACTAGAACTAAATACTTATGATCTAAGCTGTCTCTCGGCTTGATAGCCGAGGACTGCGACTTAATCTAAAACTTAATACTAAAGAGTCACCAGGCTGTAAAGCCGTAGACCGTACTTAAACTAAATATCTAACTACTACGCAGTCGTTGGTGGTGAGACCAACTTCTGCAACTACATCTAAATACATATGATCTAAGCTGTCTCTCGGCTTGATAGCCGAGGACTGCGACTTAATCTAAAACTTAATACTAAAGAGTCACCAGGCTGTAAAGCCGTAGACCGTACTTAAACTAATTTTCTAACTACTAAGCAGTCGTTGGTTGTGAGACCAACTTCTGCAACTAGAACTAAATACTTATGATCTAAGCTGTCTCTCGGCTTGATAGCCGAGGACTGCGACTTAATCTAAAACTTAATAGTAAAGAGTCACCAGGCTGTAAAGCCGTAGACGGTACTTAAACTAAATTTCTAACTACTTTTTTCTGAGCTTCGACTCTTTAAAGTTATACTGAACGAGAATATGTATTATTATTATTAGAAGCGCTGATAGGAACCACTCGTGAGGCAGTACAGACTTTATTTATGGTAGGCTATAATTCGCAGGACATTATGGATGCATTATAAATGCGCTTCGGAAACTATTAATTAATTCTAACGAAGGTTTTAGATGAAATTTGATTGCTACCAAGCATTAAAAATGAAAAAATTGGCTTACTTGAGTTCATTACAGATTAAAAAATGCGCTTATAGATACCAAATCACAAACAAATTATGCTGTGTATTTGAACAGCCTTGAGCTAGTATGTGGTCTGCTTACAAAATTATGAAAAAAATAACATAGAATTTCACAAACTATGCTGCGAATAAAGCGCGTAGCGTCCCCGACATTCAGCGATTCGTAGAAATTGCTATAAAAACAAGCTCAAATACAAGTTAAAGCAAACGTTATCATTTAGGAGCATGATCAGGTTGATAAATATCAAAAAGGTTCAAGTCTATATAAAATGAATGAATGAGGGTCGTTAAAAAATTGCGTAAATTACGGTCGAATATATCATTCTATATAAGAATGCATATATTTTTCGACATTGGCGATTAATAGCAGATGGAAAATCATGGAGTTCAATCGCTTATGTTACAGATATCTAGGTGCGACATAGAAACGCGAAGAATGTAAAAGATCGAGCTGTGGACGCAATCATCACGTACTATTGCACCCTCTTTAGAAAAATCTTTCACGATCGATTGCCAAGCAAAATGATGATCAGTTTTAGGTTCGCTATAGCCCTGAAAATTCAATAAACGCCGTTAATACAAATCAATCAAGTCCAAAGTTTGGACTACATTCCCACACGTTCTTAAGATTAGTGCCAATACGTATCAGGCACTACTTGAAGATCGTGTATGCCTCATTGGATAACGGGGCAATGATTATTATCGTAAATGTAAAAATAATTAATGAAATCGGTGCGAAAAAGAGTGCAAATTATAGTTTAATTAATCCCACTAACGAATTCCCCGTGGAAGAATTAATGATTACATTTATAACGTTGTCAGAGTTTTTTTGAATACAGAATTAATACTAAATAGCTTGCATAAATTAGTTAAATCATATATTGATATCGTTTCCATGGGGGTAAATACATATTTGAAAGAAAAACCGGAAAATAAGCGTGCCTTCGAGATTTTACATAAGACCAGTAGACACAACGGTAAAGAGTGGAAAGCAGCTCTATATTCATGGATGATATCGATCTAACGGATGAAGGTCGTCTTATATCGTACCATACGTAAATGATAAAAAGACAAAGGCTTGATCGAAATTCGGAACTTGCCGACTTGTATTATAAAGACATACAGAGACTATTCTATAGTTACAAGTTTTGCGATAAAGGCAAGAGAAAAACTTCTAAATAAGTGCGTTCAATATTCGTGGCATTTGGTCTGAAAATATCCATTTTATTATGTGCGAAGTGGTCAACCTATACGATAATGTATATTATAAATAAGAACACATTTTTTCAAATTTTTGTCAATGTTCCCAGAAAACGCTAATATATTCATAAAAAATTGTTATAGGGAAGAATTTTTAGATAGTATTAAGGAAGCCACGAAACACATAACAGAATCAATTGAAATTAAAAAATTTACCATTTAGAAGATGCACAGCTGGGCTATGAAGAATACAGAAATTTTGCGCAATTTGAGTATGGAAAAAAATTCTAATGATTTAATTTGTAATGTTAAAAATCAAATAAATGACAAAAAGTTATGGGGTTTAAGATGGTTAAATAACATCGATCAAGTGATGTTTCAATTTAATCGAAGCAAATTGTTCGACGAATTTTATTGATGTTCAAAAGAACCGACAAAAATATAGTTTTTAGCAATAATTATGTCTATTATTGATCTGCTCGGCTTTTTTACAGTTTTTACAATTCAATTAAGGGTATAAATGTAAAGATAGGGGCTAGCGGCTGAAATGATACCTTGTGTGATGAAAAATTTTCTAACTGACAAGAATGATTAAAAAATTTAGAAAATGTAAGGAATTGTAAAATAACTCGCTGCTCTCAACTAAAGTCTGAATAAATAAAGTTGATCGATTTTCATTTCGCGTTGAACAATAATAAAGTTCATGTTTCAATAATAATGTCTAAAAGTAAAGTATCTCATAAGAAATATCAATTCCACGTTTAGAACTTCTGGTAGCGCTTCTCGATGATATAAAACTACACAATATTTTTAGATAAACATGATTTTAAAATAATAAGACGTGTGATTTGGTTCGATGAAAAAGAAACGTTATATTGCATCAAAACCTTACAAATTAAACACTTTTTCTAGCTCACATGTTTGCGAAAAATCAGAAATTAGTGAAGGATGTCGCAGTGGTATGTTTTATATAAGCCGTGAATTAGGTTCGGGAACGTTTTCGCCAAGAAACGTGCAATCTCGATTGCTTGCTTATGTATAGATTGAGCAAATGTGGTGACCTTTTGTGCTTGTTTGTCGTAAACACCTGGGAATATTTATTAGGAATGGGCAGAATGGTTAACGACGATTTACGACGATTTAGACGATTTACGATGATCTAACATTTATGGTCACTTCGAATGTAAGCACTGTTGTTGGTGTATGGTTTTACCTTATGGAGCTTTCTCTGGTTCGCGGATTCATGTCTGAACATATACGAAAATTGTGTAAATAAAATGTCAACATGGTCGACAACTGCAAGTCTGTATATTTAGGATAAGTTCGCTGATCCGCACGGTTTATGGCACTGGCGCTTTTCACCGGTGTCGGGGGCTATTTTTGGTTCATAAAATCCACCTTTGCTCGCATTATATTACGGCTTAGTGAAGAGTTCCAGACAATCGCAGCTATTTATTGAGCTTCAAGTTAAAATAATTTTCTGAAAACTATCTTCTTAGTATGCTTTCTTCATAATTTAGAATTAGTCAGAATTATCCTCTCTATTTTATTATATTATCACCCGTTTATAAAAGACGTCACATTCAACCAATATCAAAATGACCATTCTCCTATATTTTTCAAATTACAAAAAAAAATCAATTAGTAAATTTATAACGTGCCTACCGAAATACTCTGAATCGACTTCGAATTTAATATACTAATAATATTCAATTTAAAATTTACTAAGTAATAAAATCATGCAGTATACCTACCTTATGGCTAGATTTTCTGATTGAAATAGTGCAGTAGCTGCACAAAATATTATAAATCGACTGCACGTTGCTATACAAATAGAAGCCCCATTTACTTTTGCAAAAAATCAAAACAGTTTAAAAATTCCATTTAAATAAAAGACATCAAGAAAGACTGGTATCAATCAATTTCTAAGCAAATCAAAATCAAATTATTTATTAAGCTTTACTAATTGGAACAAAATATTTGCTACTCCCATAAATCTATTATAAATCGATAATAATAAAGAAAAATAACAAGAAAGTGTAGATCTTTAACCAAATTTTAATAAAATATCTTATGAAATTTAAAATAAATCATTATCTCTTTTTAAGTTAGGAAAATCAGCAAAAAATATCTAAAAAGGGAAAAAATTTTCGATAAGGAATAAATATAATAAAATATAATAATAAATATAAAAATAAAATATGGGAAAAATTTCGATTTTGGTCTCATATACTGATAGACCGTTCTGACCATTATTTATATGAATTCTCCTTATCATTTTCCCTGCTTAACCTGAAAATGGGTTAACAGAGAATATTGTACCGATTTTATGTAATTCTTGCTCATTTCTCAATCTTTTTGTCATTTTGTAGATTTAATTCAATAATTAAATTCTAATTTAATTACTTTATTCCATTGATATATCGATTTATTATATCAATATAAAATTACCGTAAATTCAACAAAAAATAAAAATTAATAAAATCTATTACTGCTGAAATAATCAAAATTTTAAATAAATTCTTGTCGACCAGTAGGAAGGGTAGATAGAGAATATGAAATATAAATATTCAATACTTGCACATATGTAATAAATTCATATAAACAACAATAATATTTAGAAATAAATATATAACTATCCTTAGATTATTGGAATTGCAGATACGAAAGAAAAATGATCAACTACTAATTCTTATGAAATCTAAAATCGTAAAATTTCTTACAATAATAAACCAAGAAAAGAAAAATGTTCTATTCTAATAAAATCAAAATTAACTACAATTAAAATCAATAAGTTCTAATCTATAGTAAACTTTTATAACTCAGTCCAATTTCATTAATTCGTTACTTCAAAGTTTTTGATTAAATTCATTAAATTATTAAAAACAAATTACCCCTAATTATAATCGTTAAATTGTATAAATTAGTTTATAAGTCATACAAAAAAATACAAAGTCGAGTAGTACAAAGGGAGAAATCATTTGAAATGGAGAAACCTTTTCGTTATTCACTCCAAATTCATATATGTTAAAATCCATATTCATATATTAAAACCAAAATGTCATAATCTTTCGCATTAAAGTCTTTTTATCGAATATTGAAGAATTAAACATAACTAACATAACAACAATAACTATACACTACGACAATCCATGTGCCCAGTTGTAGGTTGTTGTGATGGCTACAATCAACAAATTAGGATTCAAATTACCCCAAACCACCATATTCATCAGATTTAGCACCCAGTGACTATTCTGTGTTTCTTAATTTAAAAAGTTGGCTCGGAGGTAAAAAATTTGAGAGCAACGAGGAAGTCATTGATATTGCAAATGAGTATTTCAAGGGATTTGAAAAATGGGACTATACAAATGGTATAACTGCGTTAAAGCACTATTATTAAAAGTGTATTAGTTTTGATGGAGATGATTTTAAGAAATAAAGCGAAAAAATCCGAAAAATTGGTATAAGGAAGTAATTGATAGTTTAATGTACTTTGGGGTGGTTACAAAGACCGATATTTACTAATCACTAAGAGTATTGAGTATATATACAAATAAGGCAACAAAAGCTCATTGAAATGGTAATAAACGAGTGTCAAAATATTTTAAAAAAACATATAGGCAAAGCAGTTCAAATGCTAAAGCATATATTACTGAAATAGTCATGGTGATTTTAAAGGTGATTTTAATAGTACAAAATCAACGTCGGTATATGCAGTTACATTAAGTGTTAAGAACACTCACAATATTAATTTAGGAAATGTAAATATTAAATTTTTTATGATACATTAATGTAAATGTTCATTATTTAAGTAAAAAGAAGAACAAAGAGGATGTTGGTGTACATATGTATATATATATATATATATATATATATATATATATATATACACGCGCGCGCACGTATGTGTGTGAGTGTTTATGTTGGTATATATATGCAGGTATATGTATATCATGTATTTTCTCTTTCCTTTTTTTAATAGGATCAGAAAAAATTACTGTATAAATTCAAATTAATTAAATAATATTAAAACTTCATTGAAAAGTAGATGCCCGGGCACGCATGACTAGAATTGAATGAAGTAGGTAACCGTGTTTATTTTGAGGCTCTCCCGAGTGAGCCTTTCTAGGAATTAACCTTTATAACATATAGCCGAAGCATTAATGAATGAAATTCTTGTAAACGACGTAAACAAAAGCGATCGTTTTAATATTTTAAAATACATTTAGTAGATTTAAAAATGCGTATTGTAAGAAAAAACTTATTTATATTAATATTATAGCAATTTTGTAAAGAAATTCTAAACGACGGAAAGACGAAACGTATTATGCGTATGAATAAAGCATTCAACAAATATATCTATAAAAATTTGATTATGTCCATTTTTCCCTTTTCTATGTCATAGTTAAAATAAATGTATAAGATAAATAAATTTCAGTTTCAATAAGGTAGTATGGCGCGGAGTGCCATACTAGTTGCGGCTGAACACGGTATGTTCTTTCTCGGCGAGACGTAGTTGTCAGGCCTACTTATCTCGGGGCAACTTCGTGTTACCCGAAGATCTGATTGACCCGCTACATGACTAGGTCGTGGGGTTATGTTAGATTAGCGCGTTAGGTGAGACAGCATTAAGGCTGAATGAGAAGCCGCGAACACCTCGATGCCCCTCCTCTAGTTCCTGAATTCCATACGTAAGCATGGACATACTAAAAAATTTTATATTTGAGTCACTCGGTAACGTAAAGAAAAATTTTAGTTAGTTTAGAATAAAGCAATGGTGAAAATAAGCACATCTACGAAAAAAAACATACAGCCGACCTTCTCTTTATTCGGCATTTCTAATGCGGCGAAATATGTTCGGGCCACTTCGAAAAATATGGGGCAGTGATCGCACGGCTCAGGAGCTTGAGTCAAAACCAAAGCGTGGAGCTCAGCCAGCTCACTTCTGCTTATTCTATAAACCGATAGACAACAATATAAAATACATTTTTCTCTCATATAATATACCTTTCTATTATTATTATTACCTTCAATCCTCATGAATAAATTGGTGCCGAAACCCGGGATTATATACGGGAAAATTTCTGGAGGAATTGAAGGAATAATATTGATTTAAAAATAATAAGAAAGGACTATTGTATCGTAACGATGCCTCCAAAAAGAGTTAGTCCAGATACATCTACTAGAACAGAGATGATGGAAGGAGCACCAAGCAATAAGAAGCGACGTGTAGTGTCTACTAAAGTAAAATAATCACCGCTTAAACAAAAGAAAACTGAGAGCTCGAACGGTCAAGAAGCGGTGACGCATGCACGCAAGTTGCCTAGAATTATTGAAAAAAGACGCCTAGAACTCTTTGCGATCTCGCACGCAGATACAACTAACGAAGAGCAGATTTCAACTCAGCGATCAACTTCTGAGGAACAATTGACTGAATTTAATTTTGAACCTGACGCCGTGGCGTGTTAAGGCAGACGAGGACGGGGGTCTGCTACTGTGCGCAAAGATCCTATGCTGTTGTTGGCAGGACCACAGGGCAGCAGAGAGATTATCAAGCCAAGCAGTAGAGGACTAGCTAACGATGACGAGCTAACGAAACAGGGAGCAGTAGGCTTCAATATACGGAGACAGGAGATCGAACCAGAGAACATCGACTGCAAATTATACTCCGATAAGTTATAGCGTATATTACAATACTTTACGTACATTACCATACGGATACTACGGATCCAGTCTCGTGACTTGCGGATGTATTGAGTGACGCGATTCTCTCCGTCAGCAGAAAAGTAACTGAGGAAATTGCGTGACTTCTCCGCTAACAGAAGGGCATTAGTGAAGGCCTTATCGTCTTTTTCTAGTGACCCAATGAATTGGTTACGTTTTAAACAAGCGTTAGCGTTATCAGCAGAAGCAGGGAAATTAAATAACGCGAAAAAAATGTCTCTTCTCTTAGACGTTTTAAAATATGAAGCTAGGGAATCCGTCAGCTCCATGTTTTGCACAAATCGACCCGCGGACGATATAATCAAAAGCTTAGAAATTTATTTCGGAAACAAAAAACTGATAGCGCACAAACTAATCGGAGACATAAACAATTTACTGCGTTTAAATACGAGGGTGGATTGATAAGTTTCCGGCCTGATCAAGAGATGGCTCCACTAGGCCTACCTTGAGGTGGCGTTCTATAGTACCATCCTTAGATAGCTTGTAGTTATAGTTTCAGTCCGATCGCCATGTTAGTTTAGGCTTGAGAGCATGCTCAACAAGGCGCCTCTGTGCTGTCATCAAATACTTTTATTTGAAGGGGTTAACGCTGAAGGAAATTAAAGAAGAGATGGACTCAACACTGGGGAGATGCTCTCTATCATATTCAACCGTTAAGCAGTGAGTTTCCGAGTTTAAAAAGGGTCGTGTGAGCACTTCTGATGAGCCTCGCTCAGGACGCCCCAGTAAGCTCACAACTCCAGATATGATCGAAAAAATCCATCACATAGTGCTGAAAGGCCGCAGATTAAAAGTGCGTGAAATACCTGAAACCTGTAAAATGTCATATGAACGTGTACAAAAGATTTTGCACCAAAATTTGTATATGGATTAGTTCTGTGCAAGATGGGTGCCGCGTTTGCAGTCGACCAAAAATTGATTCGAAAGAACATTTCCACCGCCAATTTGGGGTTGTATAAGCGTAATCAAAGCAAATTTTTGGATCGATTCGTAACCGTTGATGAAACTTGGGTCCACCACTATACTCCTGAAACCAAACAACAGTCTAAACAGTGGATTGGACCAGGGGAACCAGCTCGAAAGAAGGCCAAAACAATTTTTTCGGCGAACAAGTTTATGGCTACTGTGCTATCACTGGTCAATACCACGCAGACTTATTGCAACTTTTGATCCACGAAGTGAAAATTAAACGACCTCATCTGGAGAAGAAAAAAATCTTGTTTCATCACGGTAACGCACCAGCGCACACGTCAATCGTTGCGATGGCTAAAATCAACGATCTGAAGTTTGAATTGATGCCGCACCCTCCTTACTCTCCAGACGTAGTCCAGAGTGATTATTATGTGTTTCCTAACCTCAAAAAAAGGCTTGGCGGTAAGAGATTTGTGGACAATGAAGAAGTAATCGAAGCTGTAAATGGGTATTTTGAGGAGCTTGACGAATCAGTCTATATAGATGACATTACGAAACTAGAACATCGCTATGAGAAATGGATCAGCCTTGGAGGAGATTATGTCGAGAAATAAAAAAAATTCTTAAAAACGTTGTTTTTCTTGGTCAGGCCGAAAACTTATCAATCCGCCCTCGTAGCAGAGAGGCAACTTTATTTTCATTCTCTATGCATTTTAAACATTCTGTGAATGAGCTAAAAAATTAAAAACTCATTGGTTATTTGCAAAATCCTGAGCTCATTGATGAAGTGTCCAAAAAATTGCTAATATATAATTATAATAATTATGTGGCGATGCTAGACACCGATCATACAGAGCTAGAAAAATTAACAAATTTTCTAATCGCACAAAGTAACCTCGCGGTTGCAGGAGATATTTCGGACTTCGACTTCTCTATTATCCTACAGATCGTCAGACAGCGCGACCTCGTGCACACGGAAATCTAATTCATAATAATAAATAATAAACAAACTGTAGCTCGCGGACATTTACATGCCCTTGCACATATACAAGCATTTCACGAGCAAGAAACCGAATTCCACGGCATCAATGCGTTTTCTGTAAGCGTTCAGGATACAATAGCAACAAGTGTAGCAATTTTGTAGGCAAATCGGTACTGCGGCGATGGGTTATGGTACGCGCCTCGTCGCTTTGTTTCAAGTGTCTCGAAAAACGAAACTCGGTCCAGAACTGTCGTTAGTGCGGTAAACCCCATAAAGTCGCTTTACATAGAGATGACGAAAATACTGCCGGGAAATCAGGACGGTGGTCAAGAAATACACCTAAAGAACGGAGAACGGGCAGTGAGCGCCTAGAACGGCGCGATGAGACGACCTCAACTAAAAATGATGACGTTGATTGATTAGCGAGCGAAATCCTATTGAAATTTGTTGCAGTACGCGTCAATGGGCCGGCAGCCAGTACATTTATTTACGCATTTCTCGATGACGGAGCAACCATAACAATAATTGATAAAAAATTTGCGCGGGAATTAGGAATTTGGAGAGTGAAATTGGACGCAAATTTGAAGGGGATATCCGATCACGAGGCAATTACAATGCCAAGTGAAAAAGTCAAACTTGAATTGTGCGGCAGTGACAATACTTGCACAATAGATAATGCGGTTCTTGTGAATAATTTAATAATTCCGACGTAATCAATATCAAAAGAGTTAGTTCGTCATATCGCGAAAAATGCCAACGTATTTGTTCAACTCTATTGTAACGCGCGGCCAAAAATTTTAATCGGGCAGGACAATTGATGCATGTTGAAAATTAAAGAGTCGAAACGTATAGAGAACACCGTCCTTGTTGTATCCCTGACGGTTTTCCGGTGGATAATATACGGTGGCGTAAGACTTTTTTCGAACAACATACGCGCCTGACTAAATCTTTCGAACAAAATACACAAATAGAGAGAGCATTACAAATTTTAGACGAAACTAGTCGTAGAATCGAATTGAATCGAAGAGGTGAGAAATAGAAATATTATGGAAATATCGCGATCCGCCGAAAGTGGACAGCCGCGCTACCGCTCTCAAACGACTCTATTCTTTAGAGAAACGATTGGACAACGCTCTCCGATGCAACTCTTTCCCGGCTAGCCAAGAATCGAGCCTGCATTGCATATAATTAAAGATAAGTCTATATTCAATCATTTTTATAATATAACAATAATAATAATTCAATAATTTGTGCAATTCATCATTTACAAAATTAAAATTAAATTTTTCAATTAAAAAAAAAAAAATGAGATATCGCTTAGGCTGATTCATAGAAGGACTAGGCTGTGTGTTAGTTTGTATCCGTGTCATTCTTGGCAAACAAAATTTTCAATCTTTCTCTCACGCAACTTAGCCTCGATGCAGTAAAATCACGCGCACAATCATGGCTCCGGTCGCTATAGAAAAAAACGGTCGATTTTGAAAGGACAGATGACTAACTTACGCGCGGCCGTGGATCGCGGCGAATTGAGCGCTATGAATATCAAATTGCGCATTCAAAGACTTACGGAACAATTTCATAAATATGAAGACTTGCACGCGAATCTTCAGGAAACGCAAGAAAAAAATGATTATCTAGTAGAAATTCAAGACTCTTTTTACGCCTTGATATCATCGATATCAGAAACAACCGCGCTAGGATTCGCGCATGGAAGTCCGGAATATTCATATTTATTACCGAATTTTACAAATTCAACGATAATCGAAAAACAAAAGGCCGTTAAGCTACCAGTTGCTAAATTACCGAAATTTGACAGTAATTACGATAATTGGATATCATTTAAAAATACTTTTAAATCGATGATTGATTCACGCTCGGATATTGACGATTTGGCTAAATTCACTTATCTCCGAAACGCTTTATCGGGAGGTGCAGAAAGAAAATTAGATCTTTTCCCGGCAAGTCCCGATAACTATAAAAGGGCCTGGGAGCTACTAATTGAACTCTATGATAAGAAACGACTTTTTACGACTAAACGCTATTTCGCTTTCTTCGATAACGCTTTTTGTAAAACAACGCCATTGCAAAGGACATCTTCCGAGGCTCTTTCCAAACTCGTTGACGAAGCACAACAGCATAAGGCTATGCTCGAGGATTTAGGTGTCATACCGGATGAGGGTATGATGGTTTGTCTTCTCGAAAGAGTTCTTCTCCGTGAGGTGAGATTAGACTGGGAACGAACTCTGAAATCAGATTCGATGCCTTCTTTTCGACAGTTTTATACATTTGTACACGAATACGTCGTGCGTCTCGATAATTTAAATTTAGATTCGGCATGCTCTCGCGCGGAGTCGCTCAACAAACGATCCGGCGATATATTGTCGCGTACATCGAAGACCATGCGAACCGACTCGAGCGTGCGTGCGTTCATCACGAGCACTACAGACTCGTTCGGATATTGCAGTCAGGGCCATCGTATTTATCAATGTGCAAATTTCGCGAAATTCAATGTCCAACAGAGATGGGATATAGTTAAGAATAAGAAGATCTGCTTTAATTGCTTACGAGAACATAAACCTCTGTGTAATTCTATGCATTGTAAAAGATGCAGTAAATTCCATCATACGCTTTTACACAACGAGAAACGAATCGTCACTGCATCAACATCGCATAACAATGTAAAGGGTGAGGTCGTCAATACGGTCGCCCCATCATGACTATCTTCGAGCACACTAACCACCGTTTCGCGCGCACTTCGATCGGATCTCATGATGACCGCTATCGTTTTAGTACGTGCAAATGACGGCACGTTTATCAGGGCTTGCGCACTGCTCGACACATGCGCCACTACATAATTCGTTAGTTCTGATTTAGTGAACCGCTTGAAACTTTCAATAATACCGTGTTCCATACCAATCAGCGCGATCAATGACACGTACACTGCTGCAAAGGGAACAGTTAAAATTACATTTCGCTCTACAGCGGGAAATTTTCAAAAAAACACTCTCTTTCTTAATAGTACCTAAAATTACAGGTATGGTTCCGGATGAGATTTTTCCTCGCGAGCGTATCAAAATTCCGGCGAATGTAAAATTAGCTGAGCCACATTTCCATATACCTAAACCGGTAGATTTATTAATCGGGGCGGGTCCTACATTGTCGCTATTTTCAGTCGGACAAATTAATCTCTCGAATGATGGCCGAGATTTTCTCATGCAGAAAACCCAACTAGGATGGATACTCGCCGGGGTCTTGATATGCATCAGCCGCGCACAACTGCAGCGTGTAATCTGACCGTTCTCGCCGAGTAATTCGAACGTTTTTGGAAAATCGAAGACATCGGCGATAAGATACAAAAATCTCTCGGCGAAAGGGCATGCGAGCTTCATTATAACGAAAACACCGTTCGTGACGCGAACGGGCGATACATTGTGCGCTTGCGCTTCCGACAGAGCGAGCCCGATTTGGGTGATTCTCGAACCGGCGCGCTTAAGCGCTTCATGTCTTTGCTTAGGCGATTTCATACGAATCCCGATCTTCAGAGGGAGTACGGCAAGGTCATGCAAGAATACATCGATTTGGGACATATTTCTTTAATCGAAAACGAATCAACAAAGGGTTATTATCTACCTCACCACGCTGTGACTAAGGTTTCCAGTGACACCACTAAGGTTCGCGTCGTTTTCGATGCTTCGGCTAAATCGAGTAATGGAGTTTCCCTGAACGATACTCTGTGGGTTGGCCGTAATTTGTAAGATTCGCTTTTCCAAAACCTATTGCGTTTTCGTAGTTATGTATATGTTGATCGCTGATATCGCTAAGATGTACCGTCAAATTCTATTACATCCCGATGATCGTCATTACCAACGCATTTTTTGGACGGTTGAAGGAGTCATTCGTGTTTTCGAACTCAACACTGTTACATTCGGTGTGGCCTCAGCGTCCTATCTTTCGATTCAAACTATTCAGAAACTCGCAGACGACGAAAGGTTAAACTTTCCGCTTGCTTCGAATGTACTTAAAAAACATTTGTATGTTGATGACTTACTCAGTGGTGCGGATACTTTTAATGAGATACTTGAGATCCGAAATCAAGTCATTGATCTGCTCAATCGCGGGGGATTCGCTATTAGACAATGGGCATCAAATCATGAGCATGCTCTTGATAAAATCAAGGAAAAAATTTTCGATATAGACTGTGCGATCAAGGGGGATACTGTGTCGAAGACTCTCGGACTTACTTGGGACTCGCAACGAGACGAATTTATTTTTACGGTCAATCCTATCGAAACAGAGAGAATCACAAAACGTAGCATCTTATCTAAAATTGCCCGAATTTTCGACCCTCTCGGTCTTTTAGGTCCGGTTATTGTAGCAGCTAAAATTATTCTTCAGGAATGTTGGAAGAGAAAACTGGTTTGGGATGAGTCGGTATGGATGGCGTTTGCGGCCCAATTTAACATGATACGCTATCTTAGCGTACCACGCCGGATTTTAATCGATAATTCAATTCATGTAGAAATTCACGGTTTTTGTGATGCCAGTCGGGTAGGTTATGACGCTTGCCTTTACATTCGCTCAACTGATAACAATGCACGCACGCTCGTACGACTTCTTTGTTCAAAATCACGAGTCGCGCCACTCAAAGAAGCTACTATTCCCCGACTTGAACTGTGCGGTGCGCAACTACTTGCAAGACTTTATAAACAATCAATCGAAATCATTTTTGCGCCGGTTAATCGTATTATCTTTTGGACGGATTCAACCATCGTTTTACATTGGTTAAAAAAATTACCTCAGGCGCTTAAACCATTCGATGCCAATCGGGTGGCCGAGATTCAGGCTCTTGGCCCGGAGATTGAATGGCGACACGTTAGATCAGAAGAAAACTGTGCAGATCCCCTCTCTCGAGGTCAGCTACCAATCGAATTTCTCTCAGATCATCGTTGGTTTGAAGGACCGTCTTGGCTTAAAAAACACTGTTAGGATTAAAAGTAGGAGATACGGAAAAGAAAGAAAATGAATAAAACTTTATTTGCAATACTAAAAATCAAACATGGACTTTATTTTAAACTACGGTGTTCGTGGCTTGAAAACTCACGGCTATCTGCCGTATACAAATATTTGTTCGTGGCACATCACCTCATCATGCTTTCTACAAATTTCTCCCCACTCCTTACGTGGAGGGGGTAGGACCGCAAAACCTTTACAAATACACACTTAATGATAGATATGCTCGTACATGGGTATCGCCGCTTTTTATATATTTTCCCATAATTGTATACCCATCATAAACTATATACGCCGTATGGTTTATGGCCCTAAGAAACCAAAACTTTCAGATATAGAAATGAACCAGATATTTCTCACATGAAGTGCAGATTGTGTACAAATTAGGCTCTAAGAAAAGTACATTTATTTTAAGTATATTTATTTTTAATTCCATATTTATGACATACTCCCACCTTGAGTTTATTTATAACTCAATACAAAAATAAGTTTTTGTCCCTTATGGTTTATAAAAGTCGGGTCTTCGACTAACCCGACCGGTTCTCGTTATTAATGCGGCCCTTGAACTATCTTTCTAGAGACGGAGCACTTTCGCCATTAGCTTTACAAATCTTATTAGCAGCTTGTTTTTTCGTATACAATTTCTCTCGCATGACCGTATGAATGTCCTCATATTCTGACGGAATTACTAAAGGAAATACCCGCTGTATTGGTCGTTTATATAAACCATCTTTCATTCGAAGTATTACAACTCTGGACTCTCCATCACTTCCCGGTATCAATTTCTCTACTCTAGCTAGTGGTCAATTTACACGTTTTTGATCATCGCAACCAACTAAAACTAAAACTTTACGCTTTTTATACCTCGCGTTTAGATTTATATTTTCGATGGCATCTACATCTAATGTATCGCATTCTCGGTTCTCGTGTAAGAACATTGCCGGTGTTAACGCCCTTAAATCGCTCGCATCTTCTGAAAGATAAGTTAACGGTCGAGAGGTTATGACTCTTTCGCAGTCGCATAATACAGTGCACATATCTTCATAAGTGAGATAAGCTTTTAGAAGAATTTTTCGTAAAATCCTTTTAATTAGTCCTATTAAACGCTCTCACCATCCGCCCCACCATGCCGCTGTAGGTGGATTGAAACGCCAGTCAATTCTTTGTGCTGCGCTATATTTGCTAATTTGTTCCCAATTAAGATTACGAAAAGCATTACTAGCCCCAACAAAATTCAATCCATTGTCGCTGTATATAATCGTTGGTCTTCCCCTACGCCCTATAAACCGTCGTAAACTACCTAGAAAATCCATTGTCGACAATGACGTAACTAGTTCTAAGTGCACGGCCCTATAAACCGCGCACGTATAAAGGCAAATCCATGCTTTCTGTTTTCCTCTCAGATACAGCGGTCCAGCAAAATCTACACCAGTCACTTCAAATACTGCTGCATCTTTTACGCGGTCGACAGGTAATGGTGGTGAATTTAGTTCAAAAGCTTTTAAATTAAATTTTTTACATATAACGCATTTTGATATGCAGGCGCGTACATATTTTCTCATTGAAAAAATCCAAAATCTTTCTCGTAAGTGAGACATTACTGTTTGTATGCCCGCGTGACATAAGTGGATGTGAGTTTCTTGAATCAAAAGTTCTATCGCTCTATGTTTTCCATTCAAAATAATTGGATTAAGAAATGCGAAATTATCTTCCCGTTTTTCGATTTTGGTTTTCAAACGTATCAAGCCTTCCGAATCAATAAAATATTGCACAATTTTTAATTTTTGATCTGCGTCCGAAGCGAACATATTTTTTTGTAAATATTTCATAAATTTTAGTTCTGCTCGACTGATCTCGCGGTGAGTGAGTACTTTACTGTCCATATTAACTCTTTTTAATTTAAAATGGAGAAACTTAATTATAATAGCAACGGATTATATTAGAAATATATTAGAAACGGATCAATTTCGTGTAAGAAGAGAATTGTTTAATAATTTTTCCCATTATGTCTTCTGTGCTAAGCATCGCGATTCGCGTCATCTTTTTCGCTTCGACATAAATCTCGGTTTCATCTGAATAGCCATCCGTGTTAGGCCATTTATCACGCTCTTGTCGTAGCCATTCCGGACCCTCCCACTATCGCGAATCAAGAAGTTCTTTTGGTTGACATCCACGTGATGGTAAATCCGCTGGATTCATTTCGGAAGGCACATACTTCCATTCTCCATGCACCGTGATTTGTCGAATTTCCCTTACGGGATTCCATACAAATACGCCTCATTGTACATCCCGCTTCAGCCAAGCTAATACCGTAGTTGAATCTGACCAATAAAAATACGACACTTCACCAAAATTCAAAGCTTGGACGATCCCGCGTGCTTGACGACTACCGATACACGCCGCCATTAGTTCGAGACGTGGAATGGTACTCTTTTCCGGAGCAACTCGTGCTTTCGTCTCCAAAAATTTGATTTGTACGTCCGTTTCATTTTCTAGTCTTAGGAAAGATACTGCCACGTATGCTATACTACTCGCGTCGCAAAAAGTATGCAAAAAATATATCCCTGTCCCGAATTTTCGCGTAATCTCGATATTTTTCAATAAAGGCAGTTGCGAATACCAGTTTATAAAATCATCTCGTATTTTTCCATCTACTTCAGTATCCCAATTAATTTTTTCTTTCCACAACCTCTTTAGCAATAATTTCGGCATTATACTCACCGGTGTTGTAAAACCGATTGGATCAAAAACGCTATGTGCCGCTGCCAATATTTCGCGTTTTGTAATGGTTTCCGCACAAACTTTAAATACCACTGCTGGATTAATAGCAAGAGCATCGCGTATTTTATTGTATGACATACCTAGTACAATCGTATCTTTATGCTCTAAATTATCTCGCGTGTACTCCCACCCTCTCAATTCAAACTTTCCAGCAGCCATAACATTAGTAGCTTCATAGATAAATTCATGTAGCTCTTGCTCCGATTTCACGCTAGTTACGCAATTATCAACGTAAAAACACTTTTGTAATTTTTTAACCGTGCCGTCCGATCATTGTGTTTCACAAAGTGCTTTGTTACTATTCACTATATTCGCAAGGTGGTACTCAATTACTGCTCCGAGAAGGAAGGGGCTACATGATAATCCGAACACGACGCGCCTATGTCTAAATACACGTAATTTACCGTCGGAACGACAGAGAAACCTTAAGAAATTTCGTTTTTTTTTATTAACTTCAATTTGAAGAAAAGCCCTTTTTATATCCGCTAGTACTGTTATCTCATATTGTCGAAATCGACGAAATGTTGCAGGAATCATTTCAATTAAATTTAGGCCCTTTTCCAAACAATCATTTAATGAAGGGAATCCTTTCTCGTTTGCCGAGGCATCAAACACAGGCCGTATTTTTGTCGTGCTATTATTTTTTAAGACTGCACGGTGCGGTAAATAATGGGAAAAGCATTCTATTTTGTCGCTTGGTACTTCTTCTATAATTCCGTCATTTAACCATTCGTTAAAAATATTCCCATACTCATCGTAAATTTTCGCCTTTTCTAGATTTTTAATAGTACTATCTAGCCGTTTTCGCGCTAAATTAATATTTCGCGAAATTGGTGCATGGTTATCGATCCAAGGAAGATCTACTGAATACCCCCCTATCTCATTTTGTCGTACAGTATCTAAAAAATTTTGACGTAGTTTTTGTTCTTTCACCGCAGCGCACGAAATCTCTACCGGATCTCTAATGCCTAAAATATCAAGACTCCATAAGTCCGTAATTCGCGCATCCGCGATCAAGTTTGACATAAGAAACATTATATTATCCTCTCTCTCTATGTGTGAATTCTTTCCCATAACCGTCCATCCGAAATACGTCTCTTGTACGGTAAGACCGTTTAACAAATCTATCTTTTTTCCCGTTGCGATCTTACCAGCTATATCTGCACCGATAAGCAAATCAATAGAATTATCCGCAAACTCGCATTTAACGTCTAAATCACTCAAGACAATACCTTTCATTGTAAGCTCCTGAAGCCAGTTATCCCTTTTAATCGGAGGTATTCCATCACAAATATGTGCCTGTTCAAATACATCGAAATTACAAGCATAATCGCCTTGTATACTTTTCAATCGTGCTAAATATATGTTATGCTGTGTACTTCCCGACGATATATCCCCGAAAAGGCTGTGAATAATTTCTTTATTTCCCTTAGTTTTATATTCCAAAAATCGAGCTACATCGGACCGAATGTACGAGCGATGCGAACCCGTATCAATGACTGCCCGTGCAATTATTTCCCGACTATCCGAGTGAAGGATTAAACGTAATGTTTGCATATAAACTTCCGGTTCCTTATTGAAGTTCGCAAGCGATTTCTCTATGAGTTGATTTTCATCGGACAGTTTATCCTTCGTGTTTTCGATTTCGACTTTACCTTTATTAGGACAAATTAATATATGATGTCGCTTTCCACAATTGCTACAATTTATTTTCGAACGACATTCAGAGGCACGATGGCGCGTTCTTAAACATTTAAAACAGCATTTATTTATAGCTACACAATTTTTTCGCGAATCGTATATCATACGTTTAGCTTTATCGCATGATGCATTATCGTGATCGGCTTTGCAAAATATACATACGCGAATCTTTTTCTCGTTCGATATTAAAGCACTGGCTGTAGATACCTCCCTGAATGCAGCTGAAGATCCTTTCTCATAGGATCCCAACGGGACCTTCTCATACGATGCCACTAAACTCTTGTCCTTTTGCTTCTCGCGACGGTGGTTGCTGTTGCTTCCTTCTCCTGAATGGAAACTGCTAGACGCCATGTAGATGCGCTCCTCACCTTCCACTTCTTCTTTCAAGAATTCGAGAAGCTTTTTCAAACTGTTAGCTTCGTCATCATCATTTCTCGCGTACTTACTACGTTGCCAAGTGCGCAACACCTCCTCTGGTAGTGACGATTCGACTAACGGATACAGCATCGTAGTGCAATTATCCGTCGTGACGCCCAAGGTCTCCAAAGCTTGCGTATGAGCCGTAATTTCGTCATAAATATCTGAAAGCGATAATTTTTTGCCTTTATTGGCAACGTTCCGAAAAGCTAGCGACAGCAACTACCTAATATAATATTCCACTAGCAATTTCTTTCTAACGAAACGCCTTTGCAGAGCGGAAAATGCTTTTTCATAATTTTCTGTAGTCGTTGGATAGCCGGAAACAATCTTGTCTGCTTTTGACCCCTTTTCCATAACTTGTTTTAAATATTCCATTTTGTCCTCAGCTCCCAAATTGACATCTTCGTGTATTTTTTTGTAGTGGGACCAAAATTGCATCCATTTACTTATACTGCCACAGAACTTAGGTATATCCATTATTGGCCGCTTAAAGGGTTTCCCTGCACGCGTAATATTTAATGTTCCTGGATTAACGTTCGTGCTCCCTCGATTTTCCATTAATGCCGCCATCCGGTTTTTTGCTCTCCAAAATCTTTGTTGGTATTCCGCATTCATTTCCAACTCCGTCTCGATGTGTATTTCAGGCTCCTCCGATGCCATAAGGGGTTCAATATGTTTTGCGCTTACACATTCTAGTTCACTCATTCGTGTCTCCATTAACTGCAAAGCAATCCTCTTTTCTTCGAGAGTAACTTCAACATCATCGCACATTTGCATAAAATTCGTGTACGCTTTTGTAAAAAGTGTACGATATATCCCACGTGATTTCCGCGAAGCTTCCATCGCGTTGAACTTACACAGTTATACTTTGCACACAAAAAAATCACTCTGTTCTTGTAAGTACACTCCCGGATACTGTCCTGTCACAGTCGCCAAAATATGTTAGGATTAAATGTAGGAGATACGGAAAAGAAAGAAAATGAATAAAACTTTATTTGCAATACTAAAAATCAAACATAGACTTTATTTTAAACTATGGTGTTCGTGGCTTGAAAACTCACGGCTATCTGTCGTATACAAATATTTGTTCGTGGCACATCACCTCATCATGCTTTCTACAAATTTCTCCCCACTCCTTACGTGGAGGGGGTAGGACCGCAAAACCTTTACAAATACACACTTAATGATAGATACATGAGTATCGTACATGGGTATCGCCGCTTTTTATATATATTCCCATAATTGTGTACCCATCATAAACTATATACGCCGTATGGTTTATGGCCCTAAGAAACCGAAACTTTCAGATATAGAAATGAACCAGATGTTTCTCACATGAAGTGCAGATTTTGTACAAATTAGACTCTAAGAAAAGTACATTTATTTTAAGTATATTTATTTTTAATTCCTTATTTATGACAAACACGAACGTTCTTGGCCAGTTAGCGCGTTAACTACAATCACTGAACTCCCGGGGCTTCGAAAGGGAATTTGTTTGATTGCGACATCGACAAAATGCGAACTATTCAACCGATTTTCATCGTATTCCACGCTTCTAAACACCATCTCTTATTGCTTTCTCTTGCGGCCTAATTCACGGAAAAATAGCAAGAGCATCACTGTTCCCGAATTGGCAGAGACTGAACGGAAGGTATTATCGCGCATTCAGCGTGAGCAATTTTACGACACTATTGTGCGTCTTGAAAATTCTAAACAAGTTAAATGCAGCAAACTCGCCGCGCTCAATCCATTTCTCGACGAATATGGCGTATTACGTATCGGAGGTCGTTTAATTAATTCCAAAGAATCTTTCAATATAAAACATCCGATTCTTCTTCCATCTCGTCATCACATCACTGATCTAATCATTCGTGAGACTCATCAGCGATTACATCACGCGGGCATTCAATCTACACTCTACACTTTGAGACATCGCTTTTGGTTACTCGATGGAAAAAATCAGGTACGAAAGGTTGTTCGCCGCTGTGTCACGTGTATCCGTCATCGTACATCTCCCTTAAATGCTCAAATGGCTGACTTGCCAGCTTGTCGCACCGAAGAAACGCCGGTATTCGATCACACAGGAGTAGATTTTTGTGGCCCCTTTTTCATCAAGGAAAAGACATATAGAAACCGCGTTCAAATTAAGACATACGCTTGTATTTTTATTTGCATGGTGACCAAAGCTATTCATATCGAAATCGCTAGTGATCTCTCTACTGAGGGTTTTTTGGCAGCTTTCCGCCGCTTCATTGGACGCCGCTCAAGACCTTCTCACGTATACTATGATAATAGCACAAATTTCGTTGGGGCTAACAATCAGTTGCGTGAGATGTATGCCCTTTTTCAATCTGAGCAATTTCAAGAGACCATTGGGCATTACGCGACTAGTCAACGAATCACTTGGCATTTTAGTCCACTGTTATCGCCTCATTTCGGGGGTATATGGGAGGCGGCTGTCAAATCATTCAAACACCATTTTCGTCGAGTTGCGGGCGGCCAGTTAATTACTTACGAACAACTCAATACACTTGCAATCGAAATCGACGCCATTTTAAACTCTAGGCCACTTGCTGCGCTTTCGGCAGATCCAAGTGATTCGATGGCGATCACTCCTGCTAGTGTACTAGTCGGAAGGTCTTTTACTATGCTTCCTGATGAAAATTATGTTTCTGTTCCAGGTAATCGCCTATCCGCTTGGAGGTTTATATCCAGAGCACGTCAGGATTTCTGGAGACGTTGGCATATGGAATATCTCGGAGAACTACAAAAGCGGCCGAAATGGGCCCATCCCAATGGACAGATTAAACTTAAGGATGTTGTTGTACCTATCGATAAAAATCAGCCGTGTACTCGATGTCAGCTGGGAATAGTCGTTGAGTTGCATCCGGGGAGCGATGGCACGACACGCATTGCTACTGTAAAGACGGCGCACGGATCGTTCAAGAGAAATATTACGCAAATGTGTCTTCTACCTGTATATAATTAATTGTAATCGCATTCACACCTTATAAATACATTCATATTTCACACACATTACATATCACACATACATTTCGTTCGTATTTTCTCGCAACCGGGGAGAATGTTTATTCTATGCAAAGGAACAAAAATTATTCAAGAACTTAATTCACATCGGTCCGCCGTATGCCTTGAAGCGCGCGCTGGTCATGCATTTTGTTTGATGCGAAAAATAAAAAATAAAATACGCGTTGCTATAGTTGCCTTCATCATGTTTTTTTGTTAGTTATAAACGATTAGCCTTTAGAAGCGCACGCTTTTCGATTGAATTTCTTTATTTCAAGTTTAAGCATTATAATTTAATATTTTATCAAATCAATTTATCAATACACACTAAGCATTCCCTACATAACGTGTCGGTCGATAGCTTAGTGTTCCCGTCACATTGGTGTCGGTCGACAAGACTAGCTCCCGACACTGCTGTGTTGGTCGCACGTTTGTGCAGGTCGAGCCTCATACTACTCTGACGTGTAGCTACACACCGGTCCAATTCACATGGACCATATATAAAACATTTTTATATACGTATTCACAACAGACACTTCATATAAATACACAATTAATTTACATCTAGGGTTTTTATGCCGTAAGGCTTTTTCCTAGGGCTAATAAAGGGAATTTCCCACACTGCCCAAAATTTTGGTGTTTTATTTAATAACCTCATCCACGCCAAATTCAGGATTCCGAACAAAGAAGGGTGGATTCTCGACGATACATACTCCGTAATAATACTACCCGCGACTCAGCCACCACTAACCGGTGAATTCGCGAAATTCAAAGTACATGTTTTCGCAATAAAATGTTTGCCACTCAAAAATCCGGAACGTTACTGCAAGGCAGTAGACGAAGTAATGTATGTCCCTTTGATGAAAAGAAAATCTGACGGGTGAACGGTCGAGTTATTAAAATAAATGGTAATGAATTTTACGAAAATTCGATAATTATCGACTCAAAACATCCCACAACTAGTTTATTGATAGGCGAATACAATACACGTTTTAAGCACGCGAACAATCAGACAGCAATAAATGAAATTCAACAACGCTTTTTTATATTGGGTTTGCAAAAATGTTTTGAAAACGATTTCATACAACTGCAGAATTTGTAAACTACGTCGGGCGAAACCAATGAACCCACTAATGGCCCCGGTGCCAGAAGGACGTCTTGCGTACAGACAACGCCATTTCAGCCACTGCAGCCTTGATTATTTCGAACTAATGCAAGTCAAAATACGCAAACGCAGAGAAAAGCGATGGGGGTACTTTTCACATGTTTGATTACGCGACCGAATTCACGTGGAGATCGTGCATACTCTCAACACAACTTCTATTATGGTGTTACAACGATTAAGCGCGAGACGAGGATGCTCGCAAACATTATATAGCGACAACGGGACGAATATGTGAGGGGCATGAAAAGAACTAATAGATGGCATAACGAAGTTGGATAACAATAAATTGCATATTCGCGGCTTAAAAAACGTAATGCGTTGGATTTTTAATCCCCGCGACGCGCCACATATGGAAGGGGCGTGGGAGAGATTAATACGCTCCGTGAAAGTAGCGTTATTCGCGTATGTAAACGATCAAGCCCCGAGCGAAGAAGTACTATATACCGTGCTAACAGAAATGGAGCACTCAGTAAATTCACGCCCATTAACACAAGTATCGGTCGATCCGCGAGACTCGGAAACATTAACCCCAAATCACTTCCTAATAGTAACTTCTTAAAGAGAAATAACTCGGTCCGTCCGAAATAAATTATGCGAATGTCCGATAACGCCCGTACATAAACTAATTAAATTGTTGTAACTAAAAACATTCTCGAAAACATAAAATTGGTGTACAAAATTACTTTCATTTTGTACAGGAAGGAGTTTGTTAAGAACACCCACAATAAGAGTAAATACAGTACACCACTTGCTAGATTGCTAGGTAAATCCGGACTGGATAGGTGACAGTAGTCACAAAAAATCTACCAGTGGTAAAATTGTGAAATTATCTGGAAATGCTGTGTATTGAAAATAATACTTAAGCAAAATTCAGTATCGTAATCGTTTATTGCAGCTAAATATGTTGCACTATCGGAGGCAACTACCTAAATACTATTTGCGAAATTTAAAAAATTTTTGCTTTAAATATAACAGAGCCATTTCCAATCTACGAAAACAATTATGGTGCTTTAGCGATTGACAACAACAGTAATTATACAAAAAACTCAAGTATATAGAATTACAATATAATTAGTTCCCTCAAAAATTGAATAAAGACATTATTCCAAGGAAAATATAGCAGATATTTTAATTAAAGTATTTAGTAAAGTGTAATCTAGTAAATTGAGACAAATACTGAATCTACGATAATATTGTTTAGGCAACCATAAGTCTATACAAAATGTAAAAGTAAGAACACATACACACACACACACACACACAGAGCTATTCAACAAAATTGTGATTAATTAAAATACATCAACATATTATAATATACTTTATGCCTCTAATCTCAAAAGAAAAAAATTGTAATATTAATTATTAGGGCGCATTTGTTGAAATGAACCTTCTGAAATTGATTCCACAATAACGCGTATTGTATAATACAATCATGTAAGGAATTTCACACCAATGCGGCCGATTGTATTTCCTAGATACCTTTGGTGGTATAGGCAAAACATTTCCTATTCCAATCATTATAGCAACTATACAATTACGAAGTCAAATTGAACTAGTAATTACATGATCTACAATAGCAACAAAATTTTTGGAAGGTAGTCGAACAGCGCATTCGGATTTCAAATCACCATTTACTTAATGAAGCACTGAGGTACCAACGTACAGGCAGGACCATTGATCTTCTTATATGGAATAAATCTACAATAGCTGATGAAAAAGCATTGGAAGTAGATGGAGTAGTAATTTTATTATCTGGCGATTCAACACCTGCTGATGAATTTCATGCATGTCTACAATTATGTATTCTATGCCGATCAGTAGATAAAGTAATTTTAAGAACCTATAATTATAATTCCATCGATACTGTTTTGAATCAAACAGAAGTTCTGAAATCTTTCTGAAATTTTCAAAATTTATTGTCAACACTCTTGGCACTAATATAATAGATTCATTTTTTATATTTAATAAAATTTTTTTGAGTAATTAGAATTAAATCATAAAATTTGTTTAATCGTTGCATAACCAATACATTAAATTTCTATTGCTTTCAGTATGTTATTTGTTTCTCTTTTTCTTTCTTACGGGTTTATTCGTTTTTCCAAATGAAGCATTCCATTTGGATTCGATTTTTATAATAATTGTATTAGCAGTGAAATACATATCTATATCTAGTAGCGAATGTGTGTGTGTGTGTGTGCGCGCGTGTGTGCGTGCGTGCGTGCGTGAGACCGATAGATGTACATGACTAATACAGGTGAATGTTCTTTTTTTAAATTAAAACTCATTCCAAATTCTTTATGAGACTTTATGTCTTAAAATAAATTGAATTATCGAACAATAACATTGCTGGGATTCAATATATTGCATGCTTTAAATGTAGAGCATTTTCAACAACAAAACAAGAGCAATCTTTTCTGTGAATGTATTTTTGAGTAGTAAATATAATAGAACTTTAATATTTTGCGTGATTAAGTATTTGCGGAACTAATTAAATATTATATACCTTTAACATTTTAACAATTGTCTAAAATTTCTACGGTATATTAACTATCCAATTTCAAATTCGAAAATCGACGTATCGACGTTACATATTAATAGCTAGCTCATGGACCCTCATAGCTATATTTCAACTATGTATGTGTGTGTGTGTGTGTGTGTGTGTGTGTGTGTGTGTGTGTGTGTGTGTGTGTGTGTGTGTGTGTGTGAACAAATTTCGAAAAATTTATGATTAATATAGATTTAAGATATTATTATTTATATTTACATTAGATTTAATATCATGTATTTATTATAAACAGAAAAACATAGAAAAAAAATAAATACCTGTATTGTGTTGTCACATAATTTAAAATTCTTTTTAAATCTTAATTTATTAACATCAATACACGTTTATGGATTCTTATGCAATTTGTGTTATAGAATATAACTATCTATACTTCAGATGCATCAGATCTGATTTAATTTGAACATTTTTAATCGATATCGAATAATTTCAAAATAACGGTATTTTTGCAAGACTTAACTGTCAATAGAAAACATATAATACACTATTATTTATATTTAAATTAAATAAATACATTAGATTTAATATCATGTATTTATTTTAAACAGAAAAAGATAGTGAGAGAATACATACCTGTATTCCGGTGTCACATAATTTCAAATTTTTTAAATCTTAATTTATCACTTTCAATATACGTTTATGGATTCTTATACAATTTGTGTTATAGAATATAACTATCTATATTTCACATGCATCAAATCTGATTTAATGTTGAACATTTTTAATTGACATCGAACAATTTCAAATTAACGGTATTTTTACAAGACTTAACTGTCAATAGAAAACATATAATACACTATTATTTATATTTAAATTAAATAAATACATTAGATTTAATATCAGATATTTATTTCATATAATACATTATCATTTATTTTTAAATAATATCGTATTATTTATATTTAAATTAAATAAATATATTAGATTTAATATCATATATTTATTTTAAACAGGAAAATATAGAGAGAGAATAAATACCTGCATTCTGTTGTCAAATAATTTAAAATTATATTAAAATCTTAATTTATCAAATTCAATACACGTTTATGAATTATTATACACTTTGTGTTATAGAATATAGCCATCTATACTTTATTCACAGCAGATCTGATTAAATGTTTAACATTTTTAATTCATATCGAACAATTTCAAATTAACGGTATTTTTACAACAACCCGTAACTGTCAATACAAGACGAAGTGAAGTCCCAATACTAATTATATATATATATATATATATATATATATATATATATATATATATATATATATCATTACGAATTTCGAAGCTTCTGCCATACCGACGCACACTCAAAATTATTTTATAATTGAGTACTGGAATTATAAATATATATATATATATATATATATATATATATATATATATATATATAATATTTATTCGTATATGTATAAGAATATTCTACTCTGCAAGCATTTTTAATTGAAGCACCTACACCATCAATAAAATAGGTACTTTATCGATAATTTATTTTTGAAGTTTTTAAAATTTCGTACTGCAGTTACCAACTGAGATTTGATATTGTATATATATAGTGGAACAAAATATTATACTTTAGCTTTCTCTGTTTATAATCCAATCATAAAATCAAATTTATCGACATTCAAGATATAATTTCATTTGATATCCTCAAATCAATTTATGGACAGTAAACATGTCTATATGTAATATAGAAAATATGCTCATCTAATTTATCAATTTCGATTTTAATACAATTATATGGTTTCAGATATTACGTTTACCCAAGATTATATTAAGTTACCCAAGATTCTTTTTAAGATAAAAAATAAAAGTATAATTAATGGTTTAAAATATGACAGAACATATATAGGTAAGCATTTATATTTCGCTTACTTCTCTACTTGATTATAATAACTAAAAATATCAATACCATACTACCAACTATGGAAATGATCGAAATTAATTTTATAACAAAAAAATATTTCTGTATATGAATCATGGCATGCAAATTCAGCGTGAGCTTTCGTTACTCAGTAATCAACTAAAAATTATATCAGTAAGCAATACAACCTATACATATATTCTCAGTTTGAAATTCCTAGACATGAACTCGCTAAAAATAAAAAATGAAACTAGCTTTAGCTAGTCGTAATAATAACTTTCTGAAAAAAGAATATAATTTTAATTTTAATATAAAAAAGAATATAATATAATTTTAATAGAAAAAAGCACGACTAAATTTCATATTTTTCTCTTACAATATAAATATAGGATCAGCATTTCAGTCACTTTAGATTTCTCTCTTCTTGTTCCATACTACCTGATTGTTACATATACGAATGTACCTTTATTATTAAAAAAACACCATTAAATATAAATTATATAGTTATAGCTTTCGTTTAGTCTTTACGTGTCGATATGATATAATATATATATTATATCATATCTTTTTTTATCTTAACATCACTCTATTTATGATTTCTAATATAGATGCAAATCAGCGACGGAGGTAAAAAAAAGATGGAAAAAACAAAAATTATTTTACTAACAATTCCATAACCATATATATATATATATATATATATATATATATATATATATATATATATATATATGAGGTCTACGATGGCTCGTAATTTGGTGATCCGAGTTCAAATCCCGGTCTCGGCCAATGGACACAAGCACCCCTGTAATAATTTACATATGCTTTGTTTACAAACACATCGTAGACCTCCGTCGCTGATTAGCACCGGTGTATATATATACAAATGGAATGTATATATATTACAAAGCATTTTTTTATTCGATTTCTGTTGACACTATTAATAATATATGTATATATTTTATATATAATTTCTACGGGGAGTTGGAGTCTGGACAATAGTATACGATGACGAGGTGTGTCGGGATGACTTCTGCGGGGAGTTTGGTAGTCGAAAGGTAGACTATGATGTCCAGGTGTCTCCAGACGGCTTCTACGAGGATTTTGTCTCTGGATGGTAAAACTCGATGATGAGATGTGTCGGGACGAATTCTAAGAGCAGTTTCGTATTCTATCATCCGAACACCAAACTCCCGATAGAAGCCGTGTGCAGGATATATGTATATATATATATATATATATATATATATATATATATATATATCCTATATGTTCACTGTGGTAATTAACAATAAAGCAAAAAAATTGTTCTGCTAAATAGTAACTTTTTAAAGTTAAGTCTGAGATAATAACTTTTTGAAATGGACGCTGAGATAACACCTTTTTATAGGAGAGCGACGATGATTAAAATTATCGAGAGAAATATAGATTTAAGAATAGAGTATTTTTCACGTAGATATTATTGAACTGTTTAATAAATCGGTGGAATATTATCTCGGGCGAAGCCGACAGAGGCGAAGCTGACACGAATTTCATTCAATGTTTGAATATGAAAATATTGTATCCATCGAATTGTTCAATTCATAATAATATAATCGTATATTTGATTTATTTCATTTATCAGAATATAAAAATAATTTTTAATCATCAAATTTTGGTTGGTTTAACAATTGTTATCAAATGTTATTTGTACTAATTAAATAATAAATAAAAAATTATATATCTTTAAACTTACTTTCTAAGAAAGTATAAAATATAGTAAATATGATGTATTCTAATTCCTTAAAATTTCAAATCTCTTGTCTTTAATATACTACATTTATGGAAATAAATATAATTTTTTAATGATCCTTCCAGTAATAGAGCCACTGGGATTTTCCCTTAATCAAATAAAAAACTTCTATTATCGACTAATAAAACTATATAATAAAATTAATTAAATGAAAAAATAACAATAATAAAATTAGATTTCGAAATTATTTTTCATTTTGCAAATGAAACAAGAAATTATTTAAAAGAATTTTAGCAAGTCAAAAAAATGTAAAAAATATAATTTCTTATCATTTAAAAATTACTTCTTTAATTTATGCAATCCATATAAGAGCAAATAATTTCTTTATAATATGTGTAATAAAGAATATAGTAAACAATTTTGAATTTGCCTAATTTAGGTTGATTTTAGAATTTTTGTGAAATTTAAATTTTATTAATTCGTTAACAGAAAAACGTATGTATCTATAATTCCTAAGTGAGTAATAAAATATCATTTTATATTTATATTTCATCATTTATCATTTAAAGGGTAGCATTGAAATCCATTTTACATAGTCACGTATATGTAAGAACATGTATGAATATTAATTTTTGTAGATTCAATATTTTCATTTACTAGATAATCATATACGTTTGCGCTCACTACTGGCCCAACAACTCATCTCAGGTATGGATATCCCAGTACAAAAGGAAGATAAAGGAAATGGTGTCTATTAAAGATCGATATTTTTATCGATATTTTTCTGGCATTTAGCTGTTTGATATATGTTACTGATTCAAATAGTATTGAAAATTCTATTATTAAATTAAATTGAAATATTAAATATTAATATTAGTTTTAAGTTTAAATATTAAGAGAAATTGATTAACTAAATTGTTTTTAAAACTTTCTAGTTTTAATAATAGTATTAATTATTTAATAAACGTATAGAATAAAATCGTTTCTTGAATCACATATAAAATTTCTAAATATATATCTAAGTGTTGTCGATTCGTCGAAACATTTTGTTTAATTTGAGAACCATACTTGTTAAAATACAGGGTATAAAGAATAATTCAATGATAGGGATTCCTTGAAAATAAGATACAACTTCTTTTAGAGTTATTTAGTGTAGTTCGGAAAGATAACGTTATTCTTTCTTAATAAATTAATATTGTATCGCTTTTAAAAGTTATGTAATATTAAATCTTAAATTTATGTCGAAATTCGAAACGTATGTAAAGAATAAAGCGAATGATATTATACCTCTTTACATTAGTGAGGGATGTTGTTATAGTTAAAGAAAACATGTATACAATTTGACTCGAATACGAGATTACTTCGGATAAAAGCGGGTGCGAGATAAATAATTACGAGACGTTAAATGAAACGCAATTTTTTGGTTTGTAAAGCAAAGACAAGAAAAGAGAGATTTTGAAATACTTAAATTTAAGAAAAATTGTATATTACAATTGAAAAGTATTTATCATATAAAGCGGAAAAGCTTTAAATGAGCCATGAGCCATGAAAAAAATCAAGTACAGCATCGAGAGCATTGATAAAAACTTCCGTATAACGAAGAAGAATAATCATCACCTTTATTAGAATCTCATTTTGAACTTTCTTAAATGAAGCTTCGGCGAATTCAAACTAAATCACGTAATAATTTCAAACATTGAAGTCGTGTATATAAATTGTGCCCAGCAAAATTAGTCAAGAAGATATAAGTAGTACAAAAATTCAGACGTCTCAAATTTAGTGCTTATTTTTTAGTTTTGACATTAACTAATACAATCCAGTACACAGGCACCGACATTTGTGTAAACATTATAATTTTTTGATCAGTGAAAAATGAATCGTGATAAATCGTTTTTTCGACATGTCCTTTTGCACTATTTTTTTGATTTGAAAAAAAGTGTAACAGAAACTTATCAATTGCTTCAAGAATGTTATAACGAACAAGCTCCATCGCTTATAACATGTCAAAAGTGGTTTCAGCGGTGTAGAAGTATAAATACTACTGTTAATGGCAAAGAACTTTCTGAATAACCCAAAAAGTTTGAAGATAGTGAATTACAAGAAGTATTAGACGATAACTCAGTTCAAGCGCAGAAAGAACTCGCTAATAAGTTAGGAGTCAATGACAGAGCAGTTGTCAAACGTTTACATGCGGTGGGAAAGATTCATAAAGAAGGAAAAAATGGATGCCACACGATTTGACGAAAAGTACCATTATGAATCCTACCATGCTAATCCTAAGTGCTAAAAGTCATGGGTGGACCCAGGCCAACCGTCCATATCGACACCAAAATGGAACATCGACGGCTAAAAGATATTGTGCATTTGGTGGGACCAACAGAATGTGCTGTACTACGAACTGCTAAAACCGAATGAAACCGTCACTGCCGAGGTATACAAACGCCAACTGAATGATTTGCAGAAATTGATCGAATATAGATCAGCAATCGCTAGCAATAGACGCAAAGTCATTCTCTTGCATGACAGCGCTCGGTCACGTATTGCGAAAGCCATCAAAAACACACTGTTGGAGCTCGAATGGAAAGTGTTGTCGACAGACATATCGCCTTCTGATTACCACCTATTCAGATCGATGCAGCACGACCTCGTTGATACGCACTTCCGATGTGTTCAAGATGTGCGAGATTTGTGGATAATTTGATTACCTCGAAATCGCCATCGTTCTTTTGTCACGGCATCGACATATTGCCAGAAAGATGGGAAAAAGTAGTAGAAAATGACGAAAAATATTTTGATTTTGACTTCTACGGGGAGTTACATATTCGAGTGGTAGAATACGATGTCCAGGTATCTGTCGACGACTTGCAAAGGTAGTTTCGTGTTTGAACAGTGGAACAAGATGTACAGGTGGGTCAGAAAGACTTCTACTAATAGTTTCGTATTCCGATGGTAGAATACGATGTTAATCTGTGTCGGAAAGACTTCGGAACGATTTCTATGGGGTGTTTTGTCTTCGGACGGTAGAATACGATATCGAGGTGTCTCGCAACGTCTTCTAAAGATAGTTTCCCGTTTCGACGGTAAAACACGCATTCCACGTATCTGTCAACGACTTCTACGGCGAGATTCATGTGCGAACGGTAGAATATAATATCCAGGTGTGTCGGGACGACTTCTACGGGTTGTTTGGTCATCATACGGTAGAACATGATGTCGAGCTGTGTCGGGACGACTTCTGCGGGGAGTTTCGTATTCGGATGGTAGAACTCGATGTCCAGGGTAGTCGGTTGACTATTTACGTTAGAAAACAAATGTCATTTCATAATAAAAATATACTCAAAAATTTGTGAAATCTATTTCAAACTACTTACCACGATAGATAAAATAATATGGTGTATTCGCATTCCTTATTATTCAAAACTTCTCTTTAATGTAATAGATTTTTCAATATAATAAATGTATTGTATTTATATATATAAAGAAAATGTATTTCTAATTCGACTTCTCAGCCAATTGCACATACATATGCGATTCTTAAAAATTTAAGAAAAATAATATAAATTTATTTACTGACAATAAATTATTTTATAAAAAATAATATTACGAAAAATATGTTAAAAATTGATGTATATTTAAAAATCATGAAGACAATAAACATTAATGAGGTCATCTTCTTTGTTACGTAATTTAACTGGACTTACTTATAACAGATTAATAAATATTTTTTATTGGTCTTACAGTCCAATCAATTCAATCCAAAAATAAAATAAAAATAAAAAATAAAAAATAAAAATAAAATAAAAATTAAAAATTAAATTAAAAATTAAATTAAAATTATAATGACAGTCAGACTGTCCTTGTTTACATTCACCCCCGTAGACTAATCTGAAAATAAAATATTAGCTGAAAAAATTCTTTGTTAGTAAAGTGCAGTCTGACTGTCCCCAACACCCTTACCTAATTGAAGATCTGTCCAACGTTTCGAGCTCGCTACGGCTCCTCATCAGGGACTCAATAAGGCCTAAGATAATATTTTACCACTTTCGGGAATGCCAAATCATCAGATATGCCGTATGAACACTGTCCATAAATTCAAGTGACGAATTCTAGTTATGAATTCAGCATGATTTTTAATTTAAAAAAGTAATTTTATTTTATAAAATTTCAAAAATTTCAAATGTAATTATTTTATAAATAAATAGGATAGAATAACTAATTATATCGTAGACCTCCGTCGCTGATTAGAACCAATATTTGGAAGCAAAATAGAGCGACGTTAAATAACATAAAAAAAAAAAAGAATAGCTAATTAACAACCAATAATAGAAACCGGTATACGATATCAAAGAATAAAATTTTTTAATTAATTGCTTCATGCGAAATTTTAAATGTTAAATAATAAAAGGAAAATATTTCCAAAACTAATTTCTTACGTATAATTTTTAAGATGACAAAATCGAACAAAAAGCAGACTTTATTATTACTTTGTAATTTTTTAAAATTATTAGTTTCCGTATCTTATGATTTTTCTTTTACTAAATCAACAACATAATGTTATAATATTATATAAATATTAATTGTTAAATAAATTGCTCATTTACTAACCAGAAACAAGGTAGTTTCTAGTTCAAAACAACATAGTTTCTACCTAGTTTTTAACTAGTTTTAAACCTAGTTTCTACCTTTTTCTTAATTTTATTGACAACGTTCACATTTTGTATTCTAAGATTTACCTTGTTTCTAGCCACAATGATTGATTCTATTTTTACTACTTAGTAACTGCTTTCCAGCCTATTAAAAATTGTTAGATTTCTACCAGAGAATTACAACTCAAATAAATTAAAACTCAAATTAGAACATTTAGACTTAACAATTTTATTATTAAAGAATATCCGTGAGCTTTATGCAATTATATATCAACGAGATTCGCAATTAAGATAGTTAAATTATAAAATATCTTATTTGTTGTTCATATTGTAATTTGAGACAATGAAATACATCAATTCCGTAATGTAATTTTACAAGAATTGATTATAGTTGTTAATTATTAAGAAACATTTTAAATCATCTCATTCTTATCAAAATTACCCATACAATAAAATTATATAAAATCTGTACTCAAACACAAGGTATCTGCGAATTCTTTTAAAATAGCGCACGAAAGGAAAAAAGAGAGAGAGAGAGAGAGCAGAAATCAACCTTGATTTTCAATCCAATCATGGTGTCAGGGATGAAGGTAAAATGAAAATAATTGCCTAGCGTGTAATACGAGCGAGTCGTCACCATTAAAATTTTATTCGTAAAGCGGCCGTCGATAAGGGGTTGTTTGATGCTTATCAACTCTCAGTTGTATCATAGTAGAGGGGGGGGGGGTAAGAAATCGAGAGAAGAGAGCTCGCATCCTGGTACACGTATGTATTAGTTGAATGTGTTGTCACAGATATTCCGTTACGGGGAAGAAAACGCGTATTTTAACTTATTTAAAGCAATGTAACGGAACGAAATACTACGCCTCCCACAAGCGATAGGTTCGGCGGATTCAATTATTTTAGCCGTGATAGCATATACATACATACATATATATATATTTATTTATTATATCTAACCTATTGGTTATATTGCTCGAATCTGTGCGACTATTCCATGAAAGCCGAGTTAGACCTCCCCTTCCCTTGTCTTAACCATATTTCTAGAGAATTATTTAAAACCCTTTTTTTGTGCATAGAGATGGAATTTAATTGCAGTTCCTGAAAAGAAAGATAATGTTTAAGCTTTTTATAACACACGATTTATTGTTTACATAATTCAAATATATATATATATATATATATATATATATATATATATTATAAAATGAATAGAAAATAGTGTTGAAATCTTAAATAATGTGACGAGCAGCTCTGTTAAAGTTAAACGTTAAAGTTTTGATATAAAATGGATATTCGCGATTTCAACTCCCGAGTCCAATAAATGCTATAAGATTAATTGTTCTTGTTTGCTTAATATATATTATAATCATATATAAAAATTAATGTAATAACTTTTTTAATTCGTTTCTAAATCATTTGAATCTTTTTAAGTCTTATCATTATTATTTTTATTTTTAATAATTGATAGATTTATTCTAGTTTTATAATTTTTTTAATATAGATTGAAACTACACACTGATATCCTACAAAATCCGTACAAAGCTTCGTAATAAATTAACAAGTATAGATTGTAGAAAAAACACAGAAATCAAAGTTGACCCAATAGATACTTTTAGATAAATTAGAATTTAAACGTTATTAATAAAGAAAACGTCTACTGCGAGTACGAAAGCGGCACCGCATATAAACAAAAATGGAAACCACAGTGTACAGATAATACAGTATTGAAATGGAGAGAACTTATAGTTTAATTAAAAAATAGGCGTTTATACTTAAATAATTTTTCTTTAAATATTATACTATATTCTATAATCACAGAGTATATTAAAAAAAATAAATTATTGTTTTCTTTACAATAGAATTAAATACAAAATATAATAAAAAAGAAATTGTATAAAATAATTTTTTAATTAGATTTATTTCTCTTAAAAATTTAAACATCTGTATTTTATTTAACATCATAACTATCACATCATTCGTAAATGACCATTTTTCTATCGTATTTAAATTTTATTATTTTGGCCCTTTTTTAATAATTGTTCGCCATTTCATGAAATAAATTAAATCTTAGAACTTTAGGAGTTCTATAAAAAGTGAAGTTCTTTGCAGCACACTCTTTTATTAATATTCTTTTTATGCTACAGATAGAACTTCATGATGTTTTATTTACAGTCCTAGCTCTGCTATAATACATTTTATTTATTACATTGATATGTTTCAATAATTTTTATTTTTTTTTCAAAGAAATTGTTAAAGATCTTCGAATATTTACTAATTTAAACAATGCTTTCGCGTACTTCTGTACCGCCCATATCTACCATTCTTTTAGTTCTCTTTTCAACCGCTAGTAATATTTAAGTTGACAATACACATATAGTTTATTAATCTAAAATTTCATAAACCATATGGATCCTTTCATATGTCAAAGGCACACTTTACTATATGACATCGCAAAGATATCTTTTTCTAATTTAAATATTAATTCGTATAACGCGTATATGCGATCGTTGTTTGCAATCTGTGCACTCGAGTATAATCCAGTCGGTTGTCGATATATTAAATTATCTGACATTTTTATTTACATAAAACTAGCACGACTTTTGTAAAAATTGAAGAGTCAGATTTTACGTTGTGTAAAATCGATATAAAATTTACTGAATATAAATTTCCGTAAAGATTACATTATTATAAGAGTGCGTATTACTCTATGCTTTCATGTCAAATTTCTATTTAAAAGCTATACATAGAAATATCCCGAGTGAAATTTATGTAGATAACTTTATCTCAAATAGTTGATCACATAGTTTACTACAAACGAAACAATGCTTTCACATAATTCTTGTATACTAATGACAGCAATTTTTTTAGTTCCGCTCTTCACCGCTAGTATCGTATATTATATTTAAGAGTGCTCCATACCTCTGGCGGAAGTTAAAATCGATTGAAGCGCCTGATTTTTAATATACTGTGGAAGTTTACGGAACTTGAAGTGTACAAAAAATGCTGTTCTGTTTTATCGATTGTTCTAGTATTAATCAGGGCCGTAGTAGCCCAAATTAAATATGTAAATTATAAATTATCCATACAAAATTTATATTTTATAATATTCTTATGAAATAAGTAGCGGAGTAGTTCATCATTTGTCACAAGAAGTTTATTTATATATATATAAATTTACCCACCTACAAACGCACAGAGAGAGAGAGAGAGAGAGAGAGAGAGAGAGAGAGAGAGAGAGAGAGAGAGAGAGAGAGAGATATGCATATATATGTGTATTAATTTTGATATGTATATGTATTGATATTATTATGTATTAATTTTAATTTATATTGGACTGTAACACTGATGGAAATATTTATTAATTTATGCATGCATATATATATATAGTATATTTAAGTGTAGAAGATAAGGATACTAGGAGACGAGCAGTAATAAAAAAACATCAGCTCGACATCCAGCGTTTGATTGAAATACGCATATATGTATGCGTATCTACACACACATTAACATATATAATCTCCATACTCCTAATTTCTAACCAAATTACTTACTCAAAAATGTCAAGGGCCGTGGTGGTCGCAAACGATTAATATATATATATATATAGTAACTTCATATTGAGTTTATATCAAAACTTGTTTGCCAATGATTTACACAATTTTATACGAAACTTTGGTTTATGGAATGTTACAAAAAAAATGATATTAATTATTTCATTAATGAATAGAATGGGGTCTCTTAATTATGAATATTGAAAGAAGTATAAATATAACAGCGAATAATATTTTCAAATTAATTTTTTTTTTCGAAAATTTAGATATACAAAATTGTCTGTTTAAGGTCAACAATTGTAAAATTAATTATTATACTTAATTTTTGGGATGACAAAATCCAATACACAATAGACTTTATTATTTTATAATTCTTTCAATCTGTTAGTTTATGTATTATATTAAATTATTTTTTATTAAACAAATAACATAATAAATTATTATTCTATAAATATTAATTTCTTGCAGTATAGTAATTAAAACTTGCATTTGAAATAAAATTATTATTTACTAGACAGAAATAAAAGGACCTAGCTTATACCTTTTTCTTAATTTTACTATAACAATATTATAGTACAATTCAATTGTTTTACTATAACAATGTTGAAATTTTTCATTCTAAGATTTGTCTATTTTATAACCATAATAGTTCAATTATTTTTAGTTCGTAGTGACTAGATTTCAGCCTACTCAAAATTATTAGATGCCTACGAGGTGATGTATAACGCTAATTTTCGATTCTGTTCTGAAAGTTTTGAAAGTATTTTTTCAGCTTTTGTTGGTCATTCTTTGATTTGTTTCTAATTTTTTATTATAGTATTCCTGTGAAATTCTACTTTTAATCTATTCTTGCGCAATAAATCAGCCATTATAACTTCTTTTTTCTACAATTAAATTTGGAATTATTTTTTAGTACCAGGAATGTAATCTAAGGAATTTCTCTTCGTCATTTTCTAGAAAACCAAGTTGGCATTCTTTACACGTATAATTTTTAGATATAAAGAAATTCAATATTTTCATTTTATTGGCTTTATGTATAAAATATTAGTTTTGTTATTGCAATGCTATAATATGAAAGTAGTAAATAAAAATATTAAATTTTTATAGTTTTGCATATTATCTAAATAAATTTGAATTTGTCAGGATTGCCGTGCACTTTTTTCTTTACAATTACATTTTTATTGTATTATTTTTTTTTTTAAATTGTATCTTATAAATCTGTATTTTTAATCTAAAATTGGTATGGTAATCTATAATTTGACAGAACCGTACTTGATTCTATCGGGTAAAGAATATAAAAATACTAATTATATGGAACATAATGGCACTCTAGACTATTCTTAATATAAAATTACGTAATTTAAAAAAATAATTCAATCATTATTTGATATTTGTCTAAAATAGATTATTTTATTTATTGTATTAAATTATTTTTAAATTACTTATTCTAAATAAGCGTATTTTAGAAAATAATAAATTAATAAAAATTATATAATATTTGAAAACAAATTTCAATTGTTTTTATCGATTTATATTAAAAAATTTAAAAAACAAATTCGAATAAAGATTGTGTTATTTGTCTGATGCAGTGTTCCAAATATAGATATATATATAGGTCTTATATAAAATCCCTTCTGAATTTTGCAACATAATATGATATAATGTTACCTGAAATTGAATCGATCCTTTTAGCGGGGATACCTCCAGATTACCTAAACTTAGTCGGATGTTTTTGCTCATTGGAGTATAATTTGTTTATATTTTATATTTTAATATTTTTCATATTTAATATTTTTTGGGCATAGTTTTATGTTTTAACTTTTAGTTAAATTTTTCTCTGTTATTTCTTTTTTACCGTTTAATTAAACTTGTTAACCATTTTTTTAAAAATAGGTTTTTAACATTTTTTTTATTTATTTATGCTTAATTATCGTTATTTTTTTTAATTATAGGTTAAATAAGATCTTTGTATTAATATTTTAAGAGTCGTAGTTGATTTTTTATTATCATTTTTTTCTTACTTAGTTTTTACAATAAATATTGCAATTAAAATTTCAACCTGCAACAGTAAGAATGACCAAAAATTTAATTACAATACGAAAATGATACAATAACTATAAATAATAAAAATACTACGTTTAAAAACCAATTTGTATATTTCATTTATTTAAAATTAAATATGATATAGAACATTTTATAAAAAGATACATTCGCAAGTTTAGGTTCTACGTGGCTTGTTGATAAAATCACAGCGTAGCTCCCATCTATGTTACGAAAATAGGACTTTTTTCGAGGAACATAAATTTTAGATACAGAAATTTGGTCTAATAAATAATAAAAATTTATTTAATTTTTAACTACTTAAAAAATAAAACTAATGACTAAGTATACATTTATAATAAATTTTTTAAGAAAAGCAAAATAACTAGGCGAGTTTGATATGTTTTTAGAATATTAAGAACTTTAAAAAATAAATAACTATTATTGTAAAATTTAACTTGGTTCAAAAAAAATTTGTCTTTATTGTTTTTTTTTCCTCTATCCATATGTTATTACAATATATTTCTATCGCATGTAGTGCCATTCTTTTTCGTATTAACATATTTGCGGCGTTGTTATATTTTATTTTTTACGCTGTATTAGAACTGCTTCTTTGGCTGCTTTGCTGGCAATACGATTTTCAGTGCTGTTTGAATGAGCAGACTTCTATTTTGATTTCTTTTCTTGATTTATTGAATTTTATGAGTTTATAATTATTTCATTAACTTCTTAATTATTGGCGCTGAGATTGTGCAGTGAATTTAGTACACATTTTGAATATGCACATATATAAGATGAAGCTGTGTCGAGTGGATTGAGCATATCTGATACCAAGAAGTATTTAGCATATATCTGAAGCAAATGCTTCAGCTGAAAAGGTAGAGAATTCGACTGTAAATTGATAAAAATTTTTATCGGTCTTACAGTTTTTCTACAATAATATAATATACTAATATAATGAGTATTGGGCCGTCCTTATTTATAATCACCACCGTACAATCTGAAATAGAAATTACAACTAAATAGTAAAATAAAAATTAAATTAAATAAAAAATAAATAAAAAAGTTAGAATGAAGTAAATTATATTAGAGTTTAGTCCTTGAAGATGAGCCGGAACTGTTCAAAACGTCGGAAATGAAAAGTAAATCTAAATTTAAGCTGGTGGGGGAAATCAGATTCTCCTTTATTAACATAGAATATAGATTACTTTATTTGTATTATTTTTAATTTTTAATTTTTAATTTAATTGATTTTTTATTTTATCTGTTATTAGTAATTTGTATTTTCAATTTTATTGAGGTTAATATAAACTAGGAGAGTCTGACTGTCATTCTATTAGTATAAGATTTTATTGTATAAAGGCTGTAAGACCGATAAAAGTATTTATGAATCCACATTGATATATATATATATATATATATATATATATATATATATATATATATACACCCTTAAGTATACATATCTCAGGGTTGAGATATTTTTTAATTAACTTGTAATAATTTATAATTACTTTTTAATTTTTATCGATATATGTATATATATATATATATATATATATATATATATATATATATATATATATATTTAATAAGGTATTATTTTCAATTAAATGAAAATTTAATTAATCATTATTTTTAATTAATACAATAGCTTGTGTTGATGAATTACTTTGTCATACTAAAACTGTAATGATCAGATAACGGAATCATGTATTTGAGTATATGGTCAATAACTGTATTACGGGCATCACGGTCCACGTTCGCGCAAATCGTATCATTGCGCTGGCAGCTGGTGTATTCTATCCATTCGTTCAACACTGTTTCCAAAATCGTGTAAAAAGTAGTGGCAACATCGCGTTGTATACGATTTGATAGACAGCATGCGAGTGTTTACGATTTTCTAAACGAATGAACCACAAATCCGAATAGTGTCGACCCAACCTCTCGACAAATGTCGTACAGCTGATCCGATAATATATATATATATATATATATATATATATATATATATATATATATATATATAATTCAGGTATCAACATAACGATTACCTGATTAATGGAGATGGGTCTTGATACAATTCTTGGTCATGTATTCTAATGGATTATTCTTTTCTCTCCTAAAATGTTAATTATCTCCATATTTAACTTTTTATGAATTCAAAATAATATCTAATTAAAATTTTATTTCAATAATAATTGTAATTTAATGATTAATTAAATAAACATGTAAACAATAATTCAATAGAAATTATTAATTATTAATGGCAAATTAATATATATATAATTTATATCAGTATATATTTCATTAAAAAAGTAGAGACAAACGGTTATATACAGACGAGACATGACGGGCACCCAAAATTCAAATAAGTTGAGTTATTTTAAATTTCAATGTGCAAGTGATAGAGAAAACCCTATAATTTAAGGTGCTATTTTTGAAGAAAAAAATTATTAAATAAATTCATCAAAAATGTAAAGCCTCCCAAAAGACAATTTGCTTCATCTCCCCTTCTCCAGAGTGGGACACGAGGGTATGAAGTATTTATATTTATATAATAAGATTCTTATATGTAAAGAAAATAAAAATAAGGTAATAGTACAAACATATTAATTTATTACGTATTAATAATTAAACAAATCGTATAATACGTATGGCCTTCTTTATTTTTAATTTTAAAGGGTCATTTAAAGTATAAATAATTATAAAAATAATGATAAATTAGAGTTTTGAAGGGGAGGTTTGATTGTTCGTAAGTGATAATATAAATATTATAGATATGATCTGATGTTAATGCAACAAAGATAACTATTATTTTAGTTGCAAGGTGTCCAATATGCAAAATAGTGAAAAATTAGAGTGGAAAGAATATATAATTTTTACTTTAAATGAAAAATATAAAATCACCATCTTCTGAGAAAGTAAGCAGAACAGTATGATTGTATATTTAATAGGATTGGTTTGTACATAGAGAGCAAGTACAGCTTCTAAATATAATGGCATATTATATTCTACATTATAATTATTGAAAAACAATATATATATATATATATGTTTTTACAAAAAATATTTCTATATTATATATCGTGATATTTTTGGCGGGAATATATGTATAATATTTGTATTTTGACATATTGACTTTATTTAATCTTACATATTTATTCCATAAAATTACAATGTATGAAATACTAAAGAAAACTTTAGCCGTACAAGAATATATTTTAAAATAAAATTTTTATAATTATCTATTGAATAGATAGTAATGAAACTATTGAAAAGATACTTATTGAAAAAGATAGTAATTTCTAATATATAAGTGCTATTGTCAAATAGTGTTACTTCATTAAAAATTATTTTAATATTTGAATCTGTAACAGTTTTCTTACAAAAAGTCTTTATAAAAGCTGTTTATTATATAAATTGTATAAATTATACAAAGTGCCAATCACTGTATAATGATGTGTAATATAAGAATAAATTTAAAAATTGCTTTATATAGATAACTATATATTTAAATATTTATAATATAATATATTAATTTAGGTGTTGTACTTACTCCTTACACAAAATTCAGTACTATAAATACACAATCATACTCTTCTACATTCCAAAATAATGATGGTTTTATGATATTTTACATTTGAATTAAAAATTATATATTCTTTTAACGTTACTTTTTCTTATCCGTTTTATATAATAGGAGTGCATATCGAAGTAATAACTCAAATGCATCAATTACACGTTGTGAATACTCAAAACTCTCATTTCCTCCTAAAATTATGAGTTTTAATCGTAGCTATAAGACTATCCTGCAAAAAAAATAAACATGTTTGAAATTTTGGGAATTAAAGAGCTTTAGTTGTCATAAAAAACGATTATAAAAATTTTTTAGGATGTATATAAATATTAAATCTGCGTAAGCAATAATAACATTTTTGCCTACATAAATATTATATATACTTTAGGTTAGGAAAAGAACAATTACTTTCCTATTATATTTTTATATATATTTATTGGCTCAAGCTCGTACATGTCGCACCTCCCTGTAATTTCAAATTTCCGTATTACGTTCCTATGTTTGCAATATGTTTGCATGCATGTATGTATGCATGTGTGTATTTATGTGCATATATATATATATATATTTTCTGCACCAGGCTTCATAATCCTTTATTTGATTTGTACAGCATTGAATATTTTCTTCAGCGCCACCTATTCAAAAAATCAGAAATTAAAGTTCTAACTTTTTTATCTACAAAATTGACAACTTGCATTATAACCATAATAAAATCTTATATTTCGTTTTACTCCCTCAATTCTATGAATAGAAAGATGAAACAAAGTTCATTCGATTCATTATTCAATTCTACATCCGGGGCTATCCAAGTTTGATCTGTACTACACGTATAAAATTTATAATATTTGTTGTTATTTAATGTTACTGCAAAGCGGCGATGTCTATAGTGCAGACGACAGTTAGATAAACATTTTCTTATTTTTTTAAAGTAACTTTGAAACATATTATGAAAGCAGTAAGGGATACCCCCAATTGTAGAATTTTTCAAAGATTCGTATAAAATTTGTTTCAACATTGTAAAATGTAAAATGAGGACGCAAAACGAAATCTACGATTTACACATTTTCATTTCCGTTTTAATAGTTCATCGTGGCGCTGGGATCGCGGTATGGAGCACTCTTAATGTAACGACGCTCAACTGTGTAATATTATAATACCTCACGAATCATATCTAATAATATTTTAAATCGTGATTTTAGAAGCGCGACGGATAATAGTAAGACAAAATGAATCCCTTATTATGAAATTTGATTTTAATATATAAATGGTAGGCATCTTGTAATATAAAATAAATGTATTAAAATGAAGAATCATTCGATTGTGAGATGATTTTATTTTATAACACTACAAATATTTGTTTCATTTCCTTTCTCTTATTACTAATTTTTATTTACATTATTAATTTTTATTTACATTTATTTATTATATTTATTTCAGTTATTAATTTCATTTTACATATAAGAAGGTATCTTATTTTTAATAATATATAGAATTTAAATTCATAATTTATTATCATTTCATTCATTTCAGTTCCAAAATCTAAGCATCATATTTGACTGCGCAGTCGAATTCCTTCTACGGTACGCAGCAGCGAGACAACATAGTGATGGCAGCAGAACAATAAAAGAGGTGTAACAATGAAGAGGTCTTTAAGTTTCCAATGAATCTAATAACGTTTACCAAATGTTGTTCAAATACTCCAGAAGGTTCTGTAGTTTCAAGCAGATGATGCTTAGCAAGGCCAAAAGCTAAAGCTAAAACGAAAAGTTCAGTGACAATATTAGTATATTCCTTGATAGTGCATTTATTTTATAACAAAAAATTCAATGTTATTATCATATATTATACGTGGATGTGTTAAATGTTGTATAATTATAATAATTTGTTTTAAATATAAAAACTATAGCTGCTTTCTCGCTATTTCGATTTTTCGAATCATTTTGAAGTTGTATTTAATGGATTTGACATCGGCTTACCAAATATCAAGATGTTCCCACATTTGCAATTGTGGATGCTACAGATTCATAAAATATAGAGGTGGCGATGAACAGAGTACGAACTTCATCATTTGCCCCTCGAAATGTTATCACGTTATCGCTATATAGCTTTCGACAGACTCCTCTTCTACTAGCAAACTGACTAAATACTGCTAAGAAGGAACATGTAGTAAGAACGCTACCGATTTATAGGAGAATTGTATGGGCTACAAAGAATCTAAGGAGAACAATGTATCCTTTATAAGTTGAAGACTACGCACCTTTATAGTTCAGATTTGGAAGGGATCGGTGGTTGTAAGGGGATGAGAGGTATTACAGTGCTGATGGGTAGCTCACCTATTATTTGATGAGCGAGCCATGGCTTTATATGCACGTATTATAGACTTATTTAACTATTTTTACTCTATAACAAATATACTATATAAAAATATTGGTAGCTATCGTTGGTTTACTGTGAAACATGATTTTATGCACATATTGGATAAGTAATCTACTAAGAATGGTAAGTCGTGGTAATATTGGAAGATGCTTAGTCATGCGGTAGATTCGACTGCAAGCATCACGGTCCAATGCGTAGTAATCCATAGTTCTTGCGTATAAGAGTATATAATGAATGTCTCGTAGGTCAACTTTAACATGGTCGTATTGATTCTAACCCTAAAGCAAAATAGTTAGTTTTGACCGATAAGTAATTGAAGTCTTTTTAACTTCTGCTTAATTTTAATAGCAACCGCATGCAGCAAGCTATTATTCATATCCACTACATTAAATTAGAAAATCGCGTAAAAATGTATGGTTCAGCTGATTCTGACTGTTAAGACTAGTATTCATATATCAATGACAACCAAGTGGATCTTACCATAACCAGTGCGTCATAACTTAAATGACTTGGATTTGCTCTATGCATTTCAATATACGTGGGATTTTCATTTCCAAAGACCTGAGTTCGTTTTGCGTTCGGTATTCCGTTTCTATCTGGGACACATGGCTCGCCAAGAAGTTCGTTAACAGCTTCATAACTAAAGATTCATGCAATGTTCAAAGTTAGGGATAGTAATAGTCTTTACCAGTGTTGCGTCCTGCAGTATTAATAATATATATATATTATCAAAAAAGAATGGAAAGTGTTTCTAAACGCATTGAAACGAATATATCAATTTCTTTAACACTCATCCCAATAGCTCGGGAAAGGTTACAACATACTGATAACCATATGAAGCCGGGATGAAATTTGATACGAATTTCAGACAACGTGGCGCCGAACGACGGAGATGTCAATGCTGGAAGAGGATACCGACCAAAAAATTCCAAGTAAATCTCTCGGCGCAATTGATTCCAATATTAAATAAGTTATAAATAAATCAAATATAAATGATATGCATATATGATAGATTGCGTACTACATATACATATATATATATATATATATATATATATATATATGCATATATAGATATACGCATGTACGTACGTTAAATTAATCTCTATAATATTTTTATATTATTTCTATTTAAGACAATTAGTTAAATTAATTAATAAGATAGTGTAGCGTAGGATAAGTTTATATTGTACTAAGACTGTTGTAGGCTAAACCGCGTTATACATTATATATATAAATATAGATTAAAATTTCTGCGTTTAAGTTAAGTAGTTATACAATACAGAATAATAATAAAAATAATATAATGTAAGAATAAAAACAAATATTTAAAGTACTCGTAGCAGCGAATAGAAGGAAAAATGAATAGGGCGATCGTAATATATAAGACTAAAGTGTACAGGTTTTATATCCTTATTATCAATAATTTAATACAAATGTCATCTTAATAAAATAATATAAGCGATTCATAGATGAAATAATGATACCTTTTAAATATTGTCTAAATGTGTTATAAGAATATAGCTTGTAGCTATAAGCTTCAACTGATGTAAGAGAGCCAACGAAAGAATCGTTTTATAAACATAATTTAATCTCCTCCTTTGGCTCTCCACCACCACCGAGACAAGTTTCCACGAAAATTTTCGAAGGGCTTGTCGGGACTGCATATAAATACAGGTCCGGCAGAGCCAAACTCCATTGTCGATTAGGATTTCGATTAGGTTGGACAACCGCTTACGATAGTCTCGAGAATTTTTCGTGCGGACTTAGTTTTCTTTACTCTGTTTTTTTGAATCTCAGGACTCTGTTTTTTTTGTGAATTTTTCGACTCAGTTTTTTGCATTTTCGACTTAATCCTTTTGCGACTTTGTTTTGCGTTTCTTTTTGATTTAAGTGTTTGTGTTATGTGCGTTTAATTTTTATAGACTTAGCTTTCGTGCGCGGACTTGTTATTATTATATTTAATTTTATTAGTTTAGGATTAGCCTTACGGATTGTCATTTAATAAAATAAATAAGTAATTTATATTCATTGTTTATTTATTTCTTTCGCTAAATTAACAAGTTTTCACGTTTCGAGTAAGCTAAACTGCGGGATTTTTAATCCTGAGTTCGAAAGCTGCTCCGTATTCGTGCTAAGAGTAAGCTAAACGGCGGGATTTTTAATCCTGTGTCTGGAAGCTGCTTTGTATTCACGTTTCGAATAAGCTAAACGGCGGGATTTTTAATCTTGAGTTCGGAAGCTGCTCCGTATTCGTGCTAAGAGTAAGCTAAACGGCGGGATTTTTAATCCTCATTTCGGAAGCTACTCCGTATTCACATTTCGAGTAAGCTAAACGGCGGGATTTTTAATCCTGAGTTCGAAAGCTGTTCCGTATTCGTGCTAAGAGTAAGCTAAACGGCGGGATTTTTAATCCTCATTTCGGAAGCTACTCCGTATTCACGTTTCGAGTAAGCTAAACGGCGGGATTTTTAATCCTGTGTCTGGAAGCTGCTTTGTATTCACGTTTCGAGTAAGCTAAACGGCGGGATTTTTAATCCTGAGTTCGGAAGCTACTCCACGTTGCACTAAATTTATTAAAAAAGCCGGTTAAGTTCATTTCGCAGTTAATTTTTTTTTCTTTTCTCTTCTCTTTTTTTTCGTCGCGTATCTATTCACGCACCAACCCCGCATCCCTAGCTATTAATCGCGAAATTAGGCCAAAAATAGGGGGAAATTTTGCTGGTATTTCGCGGAAGTAAATTATCGCGTAAATAACCAGGGTGTCACCCGTTCTTAAGCAGCTATATTCACGAAGGCGGGACGTCACACATGCGAGACCTTTGCTTGATAGTTAATTAGCAGTTACAGAATCCACCAATAGTTTCTGTTATTTGTAAAAAAAATAGCTGCGATATATGCTCACGATGAAGCATCTGCAATTTCACATGTATGTTCCTCTGTACTCCCTATCCATTGCATAATCGAAAGAGAGGGATGTTATATAAGTATGTAACAGTAATTAGTCTAACTACCACGAATTTCAACAGTAAACGAGGAATTCCAATCGTCATTGATTATCACATACATAATTTACCTTTATCGCGCTGAAATTAAATTCACCCGTAATTAGATTCTAATAAATACCTAGCGTTTTAATCGAATCATGGTGGTCAACTAATTTTAGAATCGAGCTTCTGTTGCATTGTGTATGTACTGAAAATAGCTGCGAATGATTAGCAACATATTTAATAAGTAGAAAGCCCAATGGCTTTAAGAGTTCGCTGAGTTCTTCCCATTTTCGAATAATCAAACATACACAAACACGTGCGCGCACACATGCAACTTATACGCACATAAATCACGCAAAAGAAAAATTTTTTGTATGTCGACTGCAAAAAGAGCGTCACATGTTGGGAGTAGGTAAGGCGTCATAGTTTAAGGAAATGGACGCACATTGTTCTTCTCACTCATCTTTCACTTTACATATATCAAACATATCGCGTACTTTCGTTGATCTAATGGTGAATAAGATAATGCTAAATTAAACCAAATACTCTTTTAAGCTACTGAAAAATAGTTATTTTATAATTGGCCAAAGCAGATTTCCAATGATAGTTCTAATGTGACTGTACATACTAATCCATCATTCTCTGGATCTATAGTCATAATTCTTTCCAGACGATACTTACCTGGAGGTATACATTCGTTATGTAGAAGAACCACGTTTTCAACTTTCGGACATGTTCGAGGTGTTAACAACTTATTTCAGGACTGCAGGGCTGCAACGTACCCATAACTCCAGCGGAGTGAATGTCAGTTAGTATACATCATTAGTGTTATCAGCACTTATTTATTGGTACATTGACCGCATTCCAATCAGGTTCGGGTACCAAGTATGAATTAATTTGAATGAGAAAATGTGTGGATGTCAACAGTTCCAAATCTGATGGGTAATCTGAAGTTGTACTCGATCTAAAATTTAAGCACGCTTCAACTTTACATAGCAACGTGGATAACTCGAAAAATCTAAGAATCATCTCATCGATTTATAGGACACTATAAGTCGATATTGATCATTGAAATAAGCTCTTTCTACTCGATAATATCAAAAGGTTTGTGCATTTTCCAAAAATAAAAAAATAAAAAAAATTAAAATACTTGCGATTCTTTTGTTTTCTTGATTATTGACTACTATTTACAATACATCTTCAAGAGTGCGAAATAACTCTGAATAGTTGGATCAGGAATAAAAACTTTTTTACGAAGTCCTTCAAATGTTTACGCTAGAGCTTAGATTGTTATCATCATTAAATCAAGTATCTGAAGTATTGTTTAGTAATTCGTGTTTTTTCCATCAGAGATCAAAAAAGCGAAGTTCTGTGGGATCCATTCCGCATGACATAGTATCAGGTTGACTGCCATTGGACCTTGCGGGATGCCAATAAGCATCTGGTCATGAAGTGTATATTTCTTAACATCTGTTTGCAATAAAAATGTGCAAATGGCATGAATGATCTTTGAACCAAAATAAAACGTCCTTAGAATCAATCTAAGTGTGAGTTTTTTTAATCTTGTGGAACTTTGTGGATTCAAGTAATTGAGGAATTGTTTCTTCAGACATACGAGTAGTAATGAGATGTACAACACTAATCGAGACGACTCAATGTAGTAACGGGTGGCATCTTAGATTTAGGAACTTGAAGTGAGGTTGAAAACCCCATACTCTTATATGAGAATTAAATAAAGGATACTTCCATAGGCTGCTTTGCAGGCATCTGTAAAGCCACGCGCTTCTTATTCAGTCCATGAGGTGAAACCTGTCCAACGCGGAATCTTTATTTTACTAACTGAGGCCAAAACCTTAACTGCCATACAATTATACCTCTTCTTAGCTGTCGCTTTCATCCGAATTAAGTGTTTATTTTAATAGATTGATAAATAAATCCGCTAACTATTTTTTTTTTTGGAGATTGTCCACTAAACATTTGCACCTCTGAACAGGCGAATGTATGCACAGAACGTATAACAGGTGAACATATTCGAGATATGTAGAGTCGGAAAGTTGTAACTACTATAATCTAATGTGTATGTGGTATGTGATTTATGTGGTATGTGTGTGTGGTATGTGGTATGTGGTATGTGGTATATGAATTGGTAGTTTAGATGAATAAAACTTTGGAACGACAAGTGCTTTCGTTTCTAAACGATAAGAAGAGGAGAGTAAGGTCTCAATTAGATTTGCCTTGGCTTATTTTCTAATAATATCTTGCTTCTTTTTGCTACTTGTATAAAAACATTCATATCGTCTTCTTTTAGAGCTAATAGATTGTATAAATTTTGAGTAACGAATTCGAACTGACTGCAAGAATTTATCAATACCTTTATAGTGAGTGCTCGTCGTTTCGTATAGAAACGGATATTAGCGCGGTCTTTAAAGTTCTTCAATTTTTGTTATATTGTATATGTAGTAGGTATACAACTGTTTAATTTGTTTTTAATAAGTATATTAGAGTAATTAAACTTGATAGATGTTTATCGAAACTAAAAGGGTTTGGAAAACTATAAAGATCTTTTTCTGCATCGAGACTGTTTATATACAAGAGCGTATTATGTATCCTTTGTATGTGAAACAATTATACCATGATTTGCAACGATTCTTTTGATAACCATTATCGCAATTGAAACAAATATTATTTGATTTTGCTCAATTTTGACACACTCTCATCAATTTTCTTTTAAATTTTTTATATTTTGTAAGTAAATGATCGCTACTGTAGAACGTATAATTGTTTGTACTAGATAAAGTTTCCGATGTTCGCAATGGAAGAACTGTATTAGAATTATTTTGTGGCTGCATATTTCGGTCTACAGATTTTTTCATTTAAAAAATTAATATATTGAATATGTTTACCATCATTTAAGTTCTCAATTTATCCTTAAAGAATTCCTTCAACTGCATTGTTCTTGATCGTTAATGATGGGAATTATCTGACGACTTTTTTCAGTTTTTGTAACTGGCGAACAGTACCACTTTGAAGTGTTTGAAAAGATCGTTCCCTACGTCTGAGTCTATTCTACTTAGTTCATATGCAGATTACGTCTGCAAAATTATCTACTAGCTCTTTTGATCACTAAGACATTTTTAACTTCCTAACTTTTATACTAAGGATCGAAACAAGTGTGTTCACTGTTCGATGCCAATTATTGTAATATTCTACGAGAGTAGACCAAACTCTTTTATATTGCTTACTAGCGATAGTGATCGATTTGATCTGTTCCGCGGATAAGATTGGTTCAAAGATAGTAGTACTTAACAAAAGCATTGAGACCATTATTTCAATGCATAATAGACCTAAATAGAAGACGGAGATGTTTCCACTCAAAAAATTTGTCACAAAATTTCGATAAGTTCATTTTTGTTAAAGAAAGTATATTTGTGTAATATAATTTATAGATATATCGGCATTACTGTATTTATCGAGTGGAGAGATTGAATCTTGCTTGTCTTCTACTTGCTCTCAGTCCTCAATGAATTGAAGAAATTTCTCAAGAAATTGAGTGAAGTATCTGCTCACTGGAATTCGTCATCATAAGGAAGAGCTTTTGCTGCGATAATTTTGCTGTAATTTACCTCATAGTGCAGGAAGCAGTCTATCACTACCGTTAAATGCATTTGAGCCATAACTTTGTCTATTTTGGATACTCTCTTCTTCTCGAAGTTGAAAAGGAGTTGTTCATTTATTTATTTAACTGTAATTATAATGTGTAAAGTACGTAAAATATAAGAATATTTATTTGTCTTTTCTAAAGTTAATTCATAAAAGAACGAGAATGAAAGGGTTGAGATAAGATTAAATAGATTGATTAACACTTTCACGTGGATGGATTCCTAGATTTGATTGAATTTGCTTTCCATCTAATCGAATTATAGTAGATATACTGAAAAGATAGATTTAAGTAAATACTTATTGCTGCATGAATATAACATAACATTCAAAATCTATGTGTAAGCGTCCGAAAGTGTTGGATGAGTCAATTATAAATTTCTAAAACATAAACTCTCACTTAAAGTGGAGATAATACTAAGCAACTAAATATATGTTTTCTTTTTTTAAAAATTGCGCTTTCTGTAAACTCAGTTTGCGATTTGAATGTTAATGTATTTAGAGCTAAAGGAACGGAAATCGACATCATCTAGGTCGAAATTGATAATGGATAAGAGAAAGTTCAACGACATCTATGGTCTTTTTATCTAATTAACTCAGAGTTTATCTTATGCTTATAAGACTAATACACACGCACTTTCATCATTATAAAAAACCACATTGATACTATTTATCATTATAGTATTCACTTTACTGCACTTATGCCTTTATCATTTTAATTGTAATTCATTTATTAAATAAACATGTAAAATTACACGAAGCCGTGTAAAGATAATTGCGGTGATAAAGAATTGCATCGAGCAAATATAGCTTAGTAGAGGTTAAGCAGTTGCAGCATGATGAATAGGCATCAGGTCGCAGTATCAATTGATTTACTGGCAACAAACAAGACGGTAAGCTGGATTGACTCAGGTGACAGATCAAGAGTGACAGCGTAAATGTTGTGTACTTTTATCGACAATTTTCTGTCATTGTTAAAACCTTCTACCTGCATGATTCAGCTTTGTTTAGAAAACTATAGATATCTTGTACTGCGCCGTTCGCATGGTGCATCCCTTTTGCTGCCCTCCAAAATCCTGCGTATTTAAAATGACCGCTTCCGATCAGCTATGTATTTTTAGAGCTTTAAGCGATTCAGATTACATGCGACGAATTTGTTGAAATATACTTACATTTCAGATTTCTTCGATTTCTAGCAAACGCAAGACCATGTTTTGGATTGGTATAATGATATTGGGATATTGATGCTGGTCAAATCAATTACGATGTGAATTCGCTTAAATAATATACACCGAAATGTCGATTACATTAGTCTTTTGCACACTTACATTATACAGAGAAACATTTTTCACCTATTGACTAGCGAAGGAACCTCACTTGTTGGTAGTGGGTGTTTGAATTGAATATGATAAAACAAAGAAAAAATGTTCAGATATTGAATATATATGCGGGATGAGTGAGGGAAGGGTTGAACAATAAATAAAAAGCCAATAATTTCGCGAGCAAATATTAAGCACTTGTTTCGGCGTAAAAACCCTCACGGTTTAGAGGGAAAAGCCGAAACAAGTGTATAATTTATTTTTATTTACCAGCAGTAAATGTGAATTCTAATACAACTATTAATGCTAGTTATAGTAATAACAATAATACTAATGATGATAATGATAATAATAATAATAATAATAATAATAATAATAATAATAACGACGTTCCACTAGGCAGTATACGCTATACAATTCGTGTGCGCTAGCTAGCACTCACACACCCATACCACACTAACGGCGCGTATGCACAGACACACACACAAATACACGTGTACGTAATATGAGTTTCAGGTGCGCGAAACAAACTTATGCGTACGCATAATGCGAATTTTAGACGGGTGCGTTCCAATTTACCTGGGGAAACGATACTTGTGAGGTTGTTGATCGGGACCTGGCGGCCGCACAAATCCCTGCAACCTTTTCTCCGCAACGACGCATCGTACGTGGACGATGGGTACGGGGAGAGTCCAAGTCCGAAATGATCTACAGCGGGACTCAACGTCCTATGAAGCGACACACAGCCGCACTGGACAGCTTCGCGCAAGCCGGCGCGGACTCTCGCCCAGGAATGGTTCACGTCGACACTTCGGCCATAAACTCGTTCCAAAACAACGGCAAATGATCTTGAGCTATTCTCGATCGCACACACATAGCACTCGATAAATCACACAATTTAACAGCACAACAACGGCGACGAATAATACGCAATTGGCCAATACAAAATGGCGACGGCGCAAATCACAACTGAACGACGCAGCAACGATCGCAGTGTCTCGATATTATCCACGAAGTGCACTCGACCGAAAGCAGTTTTTCACTACTCAAACAATCTTTTCTTAATTTACAAGAGGCACTAATATTTCGTACATACGGAGCATTTCCCACTCTCTCTCTCCCTCTCTCTCTCTCTCTCTCTCTCTCTCTCTCTCTCTCTCTCTCTCTCTCTTTCTCTCTCGCTTTCCTACGTACCTATCTAAGTATCTACCCATCTGTATTTCTCTCTCCCTCTTTACCTAGATGTCCATCTGCTCTATCTCTCTCTCTACGCCTATACCTGAAAACCCTTATTCGGCACGTACGAGCAATCAGGTGCGGACGGGTTTTTTCGCTCGTTAGACGTTATTGCTACGTTCGCTTGATATTACCGAAACATCTCGTCCGCCTTCGTACATCGGACGAACCTCTTAGCGCGGCTCTAGTATTAAACCTTCACACTGCTATCGTCAACATTTAAAGGGCACAGGCGGTGAATGTGTCGACGAAGCATGGTGTTCGATGTCTTAACAATAGCCACCCGTACTATGCCGTCTGGACCCGGGTGAACTTCAAGAATTCTAGCCATCGGCCATTTCTATGGGGGATATCGATCATCCTTAACGAGAACTAATCTACCTACGCAAAAATTTGCCTTCGGATCTCTCTATTTTTCACGCTGTTTCATGTGGAGGAGGTACTCCGATTACCAGTGTTTCCAAAAATTATTACGCAAACGTTGCAGTAATTGAAAGCGATTGAACCGTCTTAGTGGTACGCTAGAAGTATCGACGTCAGGAAGCAATGCCTATGAAGTTCCGGTAAGAAAATGGAAACGCGTTAGTGCACGGAGGTCATCGATATCGGAACTCAGAGCCCCTAATGGGCGTGAATTTCAGCACGATTCAACTTCCACAAGAAATGTTGACAGTTCCTCGAAGGTAAGCGTATCCTCGCCTATCACTCTCCTTAAGTGGTATTTGACCGATTTAACTCCAGCTTCCCACAAGCTACTGTAATCAGGAGCGCTAGGTGGAATAAATTCCCATTCTGTACCATCGCTTGTTAGAAGCGATGCAGTCTCTCGGTAAAATTCCGACGCTTGTTCAAACATCGCTTTGAGTTCCTTATCGGCTCCATGGAAATTTGTCGCATTATCGCTTACGACTTTTTGACAAATACCTCGCCTACCTACAAATCGACGATATGCACTAATAAATGAGGAAGTTGTCAAGTCGTTAACGACTTCTAAGTGAATGGCCTTAACGGCAAAACAAACGAAGATTACGATATATCCCTTGTAAGAGCGATATTCGCGACCCTTGGTTGCACGTATCTGTATGGGACCCGCATAATCTAACCCGGAAATAGCAAATGGCCTGCTTAATCGAACGCGATCAGCGGGAAGATCTCCCATTAACTGATGAGCGAATAGCGGTTTTACGCGCTCACAGGTTATATACTTAAGAAGAGCTGTTTTTACCAATCTTGTCTTGTCTAAGATCCATACTTGCTGCATTAATAGACTCGTGGTCAAAGTTAGGCCACCATGTAAACACTGATAATGTGCGTGTCGTACGAATAATTTACTTAGCTCTGATTGATGGGCTAAGATTGGCGGGTGTTTACAATTGAAGCTTAAGTCAACATGCGACAATCGGCCACCGACACGCAAAATTCCATCATCACCTATGAAAGGGTTTAACTTGCTCAGTCGATCGCCAGATGGTAATTTTCTCCCTGCCTTCAAGATTTCAATTTCCTTCGCAAAATCGGTCGCTTGAGCTAAACGAATAATAACGTCACGAGCCCCTGATAGTTCTTTCGATTGTAAAAAGGAAAGATATAAGTCCTGGCCTAACTTGCATCTACGTATGTTAATCAATGGGCGCCTACAAAATGCGACAATCCGAATTAATCGTGACAACGAAGAAAATTTTCTGAGCAATTCTGGCCCTGAAGGGGTACTTCGTGTATGTAAGACGCGCGGAAATTTGACCGGCCGTGCCCAGTGTTGCTGCTCTTGAGAGAACCATCCAGGTCTGCGCCACCATAGATTGCTTTTCGACAATTGGCTCGGAGCTACTCCTCGAGTAGCCAAATCAGCCGAGTTGTCTTTAGTTGGCACGTGCGCCCAAGTTGCTGATGGTATCTCCGTTTGAATGTATGAAACCCTATTTGCAACAAAGGTTTTCCAAGAGCACGGGTGCTTACGCAGCCATGTAAGCACAATCTGACTGTCGGACCAAGCAAAAATTGGAATTTTTTGAAAAAACTCCAACTTTTGAACGTGACAGATCAGTTTTACTAAAAGCGCTGCACCCCAGAGATCGAGATTTGGAATGCTCACTGTTTTCACTGGAGCTATTTTTGTTTTCGCAGTTAGTAAAGAGACACTAAATCGATTATGACCTTCGTCTACTCGAAAATATACCGCGGCAGCTTAGGCTCGAGAAGAAGCATCAGAAAATCCATGCAGCTGGTACGAACTAGTCTTCATGACACCTAACCATCTGTTAATTGAAAGAGACGGTAAATATGATAGTGAATGACAATACGAAAGCCACCGTTCTATAATTTCTTCCGGTAATGGGAAATCAGACAATTTAGTGGAAGCAGACGCGAGTTCTACGACGTTCTTGGCATGAAACTGAAAACGATCCTCAACTAGATTCCACTGAATACCAAGCGTCTTAACGGTATTGTCACCAAGAATTTGCTTTGCAGGACCTTATGGAGACTGTAAAGACAGAAGATCCGCGTGATTTGCCGCCCACTTATCCAATTGTATGCCCGCTGTTTCTAAAATTTCTTTCAATTCCTCCCTTTTCTGTATAGCGGTAGAGAGATCATATGCGCCAGCAAAGGTGTCGTCAACATAGGTTTCGGATTGAAGGCACTCTGCACCGAGAGGGAACCGCAAATTTTCGTCATCAGCTAATTGTTGGAGCGTTTGAATTGCCAAAAAAGGAGCATACGTTGTACCGTATGTAACGGTATTTAACCGATAGTCTATAGGATCGGCCTCCGGTGAGGGAGCCCACAGTATTCTTTGATAATCACGATCATCTCGATTCACTACGATTTGCCGAAACATTTTCACAATATCCGCTGTGAAAACATATCGGTATTTTCGCCAGTTTAAGAGCGTTAACGACAGATTGTTTTGCGAAGGGGCGCCTGAATGTAAAAACATATTTAAATTGTAGCGATCGCGCGTGCGTCGTGAAGCGTCGAAAACTACCCTAAGCTTCCACGAATCTAACGATTCATGAACTACAGCATAGTGCGGTAAATACCATGCTTCCCTTTTGTTTATTTCTGCACGCGGTAATTTTTCTATATGGCCTAAATCCTCGTAATCGCGCATGAAATCTCGATACGCGCGAGCTAATTTAGGATCTCGCGAAAATCTTCGATGCATGCTAGCTAACGAACCGAGTGCCTTTCGGCGAGTCTCTGCAGCAATTGAGGAGGGCTTCGATTTAAGTGGAAGTCGAACTTCGTATCGTCCTCTAGAAGTACGAGTATGTGTTTCCCTAAATAGTTGCTCACACATCTAGTCCTCGGGTTTTAATGAAACGGAAGGTACCGGAAAGTCCTCGAGAGCCCAAAAACGTTGCAATAATGTATCTAATTCCTGCGTCGGAGCGCAATGTAACGCTTGTCTTGGGGCTTCGAGAGATGTCTGCTCCGCCCGCCGTGATACATTTAGTCTCACAGCGCCCGACACGATCCAGCCGAGAGCAGTGTCTTGAGCAATGAGGTTCGAAGAAGAAAACCGTTTGACTCCAGAATGCAACAGTTCTCCCCAAATGTCGGCTCCTAATATTAGATCAATTTTGTTGGGCAGATAAAACTCTGGGTCTGCTAATATCAGACCTGATAACTGCTCAACATCAAATTTATCGATTCTATCCGACGGTAAAGCCGATGTGAGATGAGCAAGTACGAGGGCATCTATCGGCATCCGGAATTTGGAATCGACAATCGAGCCTATAATTAGTTGCGTTTGCAAACGGGCAATTCCGGACGCGCTGGCGCCAACTCCTGACAACGAGACGTAAGTGCGCTGTTTTGGCAGACGTAGTAATTGCACCAATGATTCGGAAACGAACGAGCATTCTGACCGTTGATCTAACAGAGCGCGAGCATACGAGCGTCCTCCATATTGATTCTCGATCTCTACTTTGGCCGTTGCTAAAATAATTTTTCGGTTTGGAGCATAAATATTAGCTACAGGGATGTTAATACTGGGAGCCTTTGGTTGTGAATTATCTCCATTTGAACCTTCAAGAATATCTCGCTCCACTGACGCACCCTTTTGCGTCCCAAGATGCAACATCGTGTGATGCTTCTTTTGGCAGATGGTGCAGCGCGCAGAAGAAGTACATGTATGAATGTGATGAGATCTCAAGCAATTGAAACATGCTTGCAAGCGTCGCGCGATTAATAGTCGCTCTCACGGACTTTTATTTTTCAATTTAAAACATCTTGCAAGCGTATGCGCGCTAAAACCGCAGGGACATTTCGACGCCTCTGTACGTCGAGAAGATTGGGCATGAAAGTCTTGCGCGGGTGCAATTCAGATGGCAACGCTGCTGCAGGCCTTTTTACTGCTTGACGCTCGGAATGTATCATGCTAAGCGCCTGAGCTCGTTGTTCCAAAAAACGAATAAAGTCCGAAAATTTTGGAAATGACTTTGAAGCAAAAGAATTCTCGTCGTTACTACTATCATGGTCCTTCTGTTCGTTCGCGCTCCATTCCGTCTCCCATAGTTTTCGTGTATCCTGATCCAAATGGTCGGATAATATGAAAATGAGCCAGACATCCCAGTGTATGACAGATAGATTCATATTCGACAGAGCGCGGACAATTCACTGGGCCTCGTCTCTAATTCCTTGAAGCTCCGAAACTGACTCCTGTTTTAAATGCGGAAGCGCCATCAGAGAACGTAAATGTTTATTAATAATAAAACGAGGGTTACGGAACCGAGAATTTAGAGCTTTCCACGTGCTTGCGTAATTCGCGTTCGTTGGTTCGACATCTTCGACTAAATCGGCAGCTCTGCCAACTAAGCATGACTTCAAATATTGAAGTTTCGTTGCGTCGGCTAATCTTGGAGTGTCATGCACGAGGGTTCTAAAAAGGTCCGAAAAACTAGCCCAGTCCTCGTAATGTCCTGAGAATATGGGCAACTGAATCCGCGGAAGTTTCGCGTTTTTTTTTTTTATCGGAAAATTCGTGTTTCCGAATCTGTTGCTAACGAACTCGCTGAATTATTTACGCATTCAAATGGAGAAAGTTTCGTTAAAATATCTTCAATGGTTTTCTCATAAATCCCCTCGCTACGCTCAAACCAATTATTTATAACGTAAGGATCCCTTTCCGCATCCTCCCGAATTATTATTTCCGAATTCGTTTGCCGGATCTCCGCCCAAATTTTCCTGACAGCGTCGAGTCGCGCTTCTACGATATTTTTATTAAGATCATTGTTCGATCTACTTGCTAAACGCGTACCTATATTCTTAATTTCTACCTCTCGATTATTCTGTAGCGCCGTCAATTTTTTCAAAGCAATAGGAGCCATTTCAGAAACGTGAAGCAGGCAAACTTAATAATATAAGGCGATCAAAGAAACGAGAAAAAAAAGAGAGAAAAATACGAGAGAAAGACTCCCCGTAAAGTATTTTCTCGGCGCACGCTGAAACACAGCAACCACGGCTCGTTCTATTTGAAAAGAGCACACAGTAAGCTTTATGAATAGTATTCCTTGGCACACGGAGTGCATACAGCAGATGTACTCCGGTTAAAAACTATCTCGCCGATATAGCAACAAACAAACAATTAAACTACTCAGAATCTCTAGATATGTACGCGCCGTGAGGCAATATGGATACACGATGTATTTTCCGTCGCTAAATTATTTTTCTGTTAAAGGATACGGTTTTACAATACTCAATACTATAGATACACGAAGTAGAAATATATATATATAGTCTAATTCTCCAAGGAATTATTTTCGCCACGCGATGACTAAAATTTATGCACGCATATCTTTGTAGAAACTGCAGAAAAATTATCAAGCCTTCACTCACTCCTCACTCGGGGCACCATGTTTGAATTGAATATGATAAAACAAAGAAAAAATGTTCAGATTTTGAATATATATGCGGGATGAGTGAGGGAAGGGTTGAACAATAAATAAAAAGCCAATAATTTCGCGAGCAAATATTAAGCACTTGTTTCGGCGTAAAAACCCTCACGATTTAGAGGGAAAAGCCGAAACAAGTGTATAATTTATTTTTATTTATCAGCAGTAAATGTGAATTCTAATACAACTATTAATGCTAGTTATAGTAATAATAATAATACTAATGATGATAATGATAATAATAATAATAATAATAATAATAATAATAATAATAATAATAATAATAATAATAACGACGTTCCACTAGGCAGTATACGCTATACAATTCGTGTGCGCTAGCTAGCACTCACACACCCATACCACAATAACGGCGCGTATGCACAGACACACACACAAATACACGTGTACGTAATATGAGTTTCAGGTGCGCGAAACAAACTTATGCGTACGCATAATGCGAATTTTAGACGGGTGCGTTCCAATTTACCTGGGGAAACGATACTTGTGAGGTTGTTGATCGGGACCTGGCGGCCGCACAAATCCCTGCAACCTTTTCTCCGCAACGACGCATCGTACGTGGACGATGGGTACGGGGAGAGTCCAAGTCCGAAATGATCTACAGCGGGACTCAACGTCCTGTGAAGCGACACACAGCCGCACTGGACAGCTTCGCGCAAGCCGGCGCAGACTCTCGCCCAGGAATGGTTCACGTCGACACTTCGGCCGTAAACTCGTTCCAAAACTACGGTAAATGATCTTGAGCTATTCTCGATCGCACACACATAGCACTAGATAAATCACACAATTTAACAGCACAACAACGGCGACGAATAATACGCAATTGGCCAATACAAAATGGCGACGGCGCAAATCACAACTGAACGACGCAGCAACGATCGCAGTGTCTCGATATTATCCATGAAGTGCACTCGACCGAAAGCAGTTTTTCACTACTCAAACAATCTTTTCTTAATTTACAAAGAGGCACCTAATATTCGTACATACGGAGGCATCTCCACTCTCTCTCCCATCTCTCATTCTCCGCTCTCTCTCTCTTCTCTCTCTCTCATCTCTACCTCTAACGCCTATACCTGAAAATCCTTATTCGGCACGTACGAGCAACCAGGTGTGGACGGGGTTTTTCGCTCGTTAGACGTTATTGCTACGTTCGCTTGATATTACCGAAACAGTGGGTAAGGCGTTGCAGTTTAAAAGGATGCAAATATCCTGCGCATTGTTCTTTTCATTCGTCTGGTGCTTTATATATATTCTAAATTCAAAGAACTTCTATAAAACAAAACTGACACGGAGGACAAAGCTGTAGAATTTCGATGGGGGCGTTGATAGCAGAACGAGCAATTTTTATTGGCGGATTACTTGTTCCTAGAATTGCGGATCGTTGACAAATCAACGAACCTAAATCTTTCAAACAAGTAAAAAATCGTGCCATTCAATCAGAAAATTCTTTCGAATTAAATAAATCTACATAGATAGTATGCGTCAAAGTTAAACTTATCGATATTACATACATGTAAATTGAAGATTAGATCAGATTAGATTTTAAAAATATCAAATAATAAAAATTACTTTAATTTGAATAAACCGGAATATATGGGAATCACCGATCGATTAATTATAAATAGAATTCACTTTGATAAATCACAATCTGTTATAAGCGAAAATCAGAAAAATTTTAATTTTATAAAAAAACTTAGGATTCGTATGAAGAAAAGAGTGTAGGTGAGCTCAAAATATTCACTACACTCCGCAGCTTACACGTTTATCGCGCAACTTAAAATTCATAAATAATAAAGAAATCCTATTTTGAACTAGCACAACCTCTAATCTTAATATATTAAAAAATGTATATATTAGTGTAAATACAAAAATTAACTGTCAAATAATTGATGATCTAGTCTGATTTGGTATAGTTATGACATTCAAGAAAAAATTACTAAAATTTATTACTAAAATTTACAACAATAAAAAATAACTTAGACAGCCCCACATTAAAAAAAAATAGAAATACAAACAAAAAAAATGCTCGATCAAAATATTATTGACTCGTCCAGCTCACCTTTAATCACACGCTTTTTGGTATCAAAAAAGTAGTTAGTTCTAGGAAGATTAATTGGTATGTGTTTAACGATTGCAGAGCCTTTAAAGAAAAAGTATTTTGTTTCTGAGTTTCACCAGGATTCATTACATTCCACTTCGAAACAATTGTCAGTATTTTCTACTTCATATTTCCACTGGGAGTGCAATCATATTCTAATGGACCTGAAAACGAGTCCTGCAACATTTAAGAGAATAATAAATAAATTTTTTCAGAATAATGAAACAGAAATATTTATTTATTTTTAAAGAAGCATATTAAAACAATAAATAATATTTATTTTTAAAGAAGCATATTAGAATAATAAATAACTTTTTAAAATTTTTAAAAATACCAACCTTACTTTAAAGCCAGAAGAATGTTTCTTTTTATGTAAAGAAATAGTTTATTGAGGATACAAAGTTTCAACTGAGAGAAAGAGAGAGAGAGAGAGAGAGGAACGAGATCTAAAAAAATGTGAAGTTGTCAAGTGTTTTCGAATTCCTAAAAACAAAAAATTATCAAACATTTCATCAGGCTGATAGGCTACTACAGGTAATTCATAAAAAATTCATTCCTAATAGGGAGGCTATTATATATTTTATTAAAAATGGATATATGCTTTAAGTAAGTAAGAAATAAATAGGATGCTTTCGACACACTAAAACAATATTAACAAACCCCCTATCTTACAATATCTAGGGGTTGAAAAACAGGCCAGGGTAACTTGGGATTTCAATCTCGTAATTAAATTAACATTTTACTCTATCGCAAATTCCTTACACTACTTGGTCATGTAAACAAAAATTATTCAAACACAGAAAAATAACGATCGGCCATATCATGTTGGACCGGACTATACATGTATGATAGAATGGTCATCTTGTAACAGATCATCAACAATTAACAAGATTGAAAATTTTGCAAAATTCCTCTTTCAAATTAAACCTCTGGCAATTACGTTTTAACGAATATTCTTTTGAAATTATATGAAAAACTAGTCAAGTTAATTTAGTTGCAGATGTGTTATTAGGATATCCGATATTTTCAACCTGTTGCATGTGCCTCTCAAACAAACCCTAAAAAGATGAATATGTGCGCATATTTCTCACCAATTAAACTTTTACATGAAGAAATTATAATGCAATCAAAAACGTTAAAAAAAACATTTACGAAACTAATTTCTGTGAACAGAATGCACAAGAGTCTGAGTATATGAATAGGTGAGCATATGTTGACATAGAATATACTATTTTTATAAAAAAATGTGATACTAGATAGTGTGCTTAATAAAAGGAAATAATGACAGGAACTGTAAATGATAAAGATCATTTAATTAGTAATTTGAACAGAAACCAAATTACATTGTACATAACACTGGCGACAATGATTCATAGTAATAATTTTATGTTCATAAATATTGATCACACAAGTAAATTTCTTATAATTTTACTACAAGGTTCTAATTTTACTGTAAGCACAAGCAAAAAATGCCTCGATTATGGCCTTTTAAATCCCTTAAACTTACTTAATTTTAATCCTTTGTTTCAATCAACTCTCAAATTTTTAATATTTAATCTCACAGTTAAAGACAAGGATGGCCAAGCAGTAGAAATAGGGAATCTTAAAATTTGTTTTGATTCATTTAAAACCTGTAAAGTCAATTCAAAATTCTAAAAATGACAATAGCATTGAGAATCTAAGAATAGAGACATAATAGAAAATATTATTTTAGAAACATATCAAGAATTAAAAGTTATTTTCACAAATTGTTCTGACGATAATCGTTTCCCTGATGAAACTCTGAGAGAAAATATAATGAAAGAGATTCATAATTTTACATCTGATTGTAATCAAGACATAAATAAGATATATAAACCCTTTCGAAACCATTTTTGTTAGCACAAAATAAAGAAAAAGTATACTAAGTCATTATACTTGCTGTTGTAGAAGCTCGCAGGGGAGAAAAAAACTTACCAGAATAAGAACTGAAGTTTGTATGTAAATTAGCGATACTTCAAAAGTCACATTAAATAATATCTAAATGTATATCGTAGGTCCTTTTCCCTTCACTTCTTCTGGTAACATATCTTTTCCCTCTGAAGTATTGTATATTTAAGTATACAAATGCCATCCCTCTCTCAAATATAAAACTACCGAGCGCCGCCGCGCTAATGGAATAACACAGCGAGGCCACCTGCCGTCGATTGGCCGGCAGCGGAGAGGAGAGTGTAACTGACCGTGCGGTATAAATATCGAGACGCAGTACCGAACGGAAATCAGAAGCTTGCTCCCGTCGCAATAAGAAGATTGACCAGAAGATATATATAACCAACTATTTCGTTCATCTTTCAATAAATATAATATTTTATTTATAATATAATTCTGATCTACATATATTTAATAACCTGAATTCTTCCTTTCCCTGATTTCCACATATATTAGGTATCCAACGTCGAATTTCGAGGCTATATTGCAAAAAATATTTAGACATTCATAATTCAATGTATTGTCCATCGGTGGGCACTGTTTTCTCCCATATTTCATGTAATATACGAATTCTACGTTGAAAAAACTGGTCTTCTGTTGAAACGATCCACGAATCGATCCAATTTTTTACTTCTTCTTAAGACAGGAAGTTCTGGTCAGCCAGGCCGTATGCCATTGATCGAAACAAGTGATATTCTGAGGGAGCAACGGCTGAAAAATACGCCACGTGGGGTAGAACTTTCTATTTCAAAGATTCCAAGTTTGTCTTGATCACTTTCGCAACATGGAATCGAGCATTGTCATTTTGTAAAATCACTTTTTCATGTCTATCGTTGTATTTCGTCCGTTTTTCTTTTATTGCTCGGCTCAAACACATTAATTGCGTTCGATAACGATCGCCTGGGATTGTGTCATTCTGTTTTAACAACTCACAGTACATTACGCTCAACTGGTCCTGTAACAACACTAGGGAGTTCAAGAAATAAAACAACGATTTAATTTGAAAGAGTTAATTTCATAGTCAAGGATAATATTATTACACACCTTAGCAAGCCGCGGAATAATGAATGCCCGAATAGAGAGGCTCGCGCTTATATAGTTTGGCCCCTAGTTATCGAAATAGGTTCCGTGAATTTAGCCATAAAGGGTATAATGTTACGCAACGATCTCGAGCAGCTTTGGTTCGCAGCCATAAGGCCCGGAATAAAAATCCAATCTTTGTGGATATATTTATTTCTTCTTTTTTAGAATTCATCTCTATGGTTTGATAACGTTCAACAGTTTTCGAAAATAATCATATTCTCTACCAAATAAATTCATACAAAAGAAAGTACAGATTTCAAAAACCTTTAGATTTTCGGGCACGCCACCGAATCTCTCAGTTGCATACATTTAACAGCCATAGAGAACATTAAATTTTTCAGGCACAGAACTGAGTATTACAAAACCTCTCGAGATGTTACATATAACGCATATAAAATAATATTTAATAAAAAATTCAAATAATTATTTATTGATGGTATAAATCTTAGAAATCTAAATTACTACTGAAATATTTTATATGCATTCCGCTGACTTCCTTTACAATAAATCATATAAATATTTCTATTTTATTAATTTGTATCATAACATTTAATTTAATATAATAAAACATTATTTTGTAATTAATATTAATTAACATATAACAATTCATATTTAAACTTGTACAGTAAAGTTAATTATTAATAAAGCTTATGAACGAAACATTAAAATTATTTCGTTACTCTATAATATTTTATAAATTTTCCGTCGTTTTCTTTTTATTAATTTTAACCGCAACAAGTAATATTATCCGAAGATTAGCAAATCTTTCAACTGATCTGACTACAGCTTAAATATCTCGAATTGATTATATAATATTAAATAAGTCTTAAAACCTCATACATCTTTATTTACGTTTCATCTCCTATGACATTAATACGCACTTAACTTAAGCATGCTTAATAAGCCATTTACAAATCTTATTTTATTTAATAATTATAAACATTTCAGCTAAATGATTTCGAAACTGTCTAATACTATGAAAGTTAAATGAAATCTTATTTATATTAACACGCATTATCAAATTATTATTAATACAATATATAATACTTTTAAAGATGCTAGTTATTATAAATAATATTATAAAATAATGAGTTCGTAGCAGGCCCCACCAAATACTGAGCAAGACCTTGGAACCGTGAGTAATCGGTATGACCGTCGATGTGGAAGTATGGCCAGGATATTCCCATGATTTTCTGCGCTTGGATTATTGTAATGAGCCCATTTTTCCCCAGTCACAATGCGATGCAAAAATCCCTTCCGTATTTGCCTTGTAAGTAGGTGTTCACAAGCAAACAAACACCGTTCAACATCTCTCGGTGTCAACTCGTACAGAACCCAATTTCCTCTTTTGTGAATCATTCCCATGACTTTCAGGCGTTTTGAAATGACTTTTTGCATTACTCACAATGATCCTGTCAATTCTTGTTATGTTTGACACGAGTCTTGATCAAGTAATGCCTCCAATTCTGCATCTTCGAAAACTTTCTTTCTTCCACCGCCATGCTGGTCTTTGACGTAAAAATTACTGTTCATGAAGCGTAGAAACCACTATGGGCACGTTCATTCGCTAAAAGCGGCCGTACCATAGATATTTGAGAGCATTTGACGAGCCTCAGACGAGGATTTCTTCAGATTAAAGCAGAAAATTAAAATCTCCCACAAATGACAGGAATTTGGCTCGTATACTGACATGTTTAATCGAGAATAATTTTATGATGCAGACACAAATCGACTAATATTTCGATGACGTTATGTTTACAAATAACTAAGCTTACTGTATGACATCTACGATTTATTTGTTTCCACTACCTCTTACCGTTACAACCATCTATTGCAAAAAGTCGAAACAAAGCTGTACACCTAATAGTATATTTAGAAATTTATTCTTTGATACTGTGGCTTTTGTGTTACGTAAACTTTTATAATCTGAGTGGATGAAAAACGCAATCATCAGATAGAGGCAGATCAGTCTAAAGGAAAAACTTTATAGAGTATTTTTTCTGTTTGCGCGCAAAGTACAGTTAATGATAAAATACGGATGCGCGTATCGAAGATTCTTGAGGAATAGAAGTTTAGATACTGGTCAGTATATTGGGTATCAATCAATCGGTAAATCCAGAAAATTGATTTGTGTTCTTTGATGAATGAATGGTTAGCTGTAATTTGAAAAATCGATAAAATACTAACATATTTGCACAGGTGTTGTAAGAATGTAGATTATATACAATCTAGCTAATGAAATTTTTACTTGTTCATAAAAATTTTCAGTAATTACTGCATTCATCATGAAAATGTACCAAAAACTCGATTTTGCAATTTCTCTAATACTGGCTATTTTGTTTATATCTAGTACGGATCTAGTACGTATTTTTTAGTTTGGGCATTTACCAATAAAATTCAGTTAACAGGCATCATCATTTGTGTAAAGATTATAATTTTTTTGATCAGTGAAAAATGAATCGTGAGAAATTGTTTTTTTGCCATGTTCTTTTGTATTATTTTGATTTGAAAAAGTGTAGCAGAAACATATCGATCGAACAAGCTCCATAGATTACAATATGTATAGAGTGGTTTCAGCGGCTTAGAAGTGGAGATACTGATATTAATGCCAAGGAATGTTCTGAATAAGTGAACAGATTTTAAGATAGTGACTTGCAAGCATTATTAGACGAAAATTCAGCTCAAACGCAAAAAGAACTCGCTAATAAGTTAGGAGTCAATGACATAGCGGTTGGCAAACGTTTACGTGCGATGGGAAAGATTTATAAAGAAGGAAATCGGATGCCAAACAATTTGATCAAAGTGTAATCGAAATAATCTAATTGATACAACATCGCATTCTTTTTTCTTGCCATGAAAAAAAGCAGAGTTTTCTGTCATTTATTGTGACTGATGATGGATCTACTATGACAATCCTAAGCGCAAAAAGTCATGGGTGGTTCCAGACCAATCGTCTACATCGACACCAAAACGGAACATCCACGGTCAAAAGGTATTAATGTAGATTTCGTGGGACCAACAGGGTGTGCTGTACTACGAGCTGCTAAAATCGAATGAAACCATTGCTGCCGAGGTATACAAACGCCAACTGGATGATTTGCTGAAATTGATTGAATATAGATCAGCAATCGCAAGAAATAGACGCAGTCGTTTTCTTGTATGATAACACTCGGTCACATGTTGCGAAAGCCGACAAAAACGCCCTGTTGAAGCTGGAATGAGAAGAGTTGCCGCGCCCAGCCAGACATAGCGCATTGTTCACCACTATGTCGCTTTCTGATTACCATCTATTCAGATCGATGCAGCAGGACCTCGTTGATACGCACTTCCGAAATGTTTAAGAAGTGCGAGAATTGGTGGAGATAAGTAGTAGAGAATGATGGAAAATATTTTGATTAAGCTAACGTGTATTCATTTTCCATCGCCCTTTTTCCTTTAAAAGAGGTCGGAAACATAATCTAAATATCATTGGGTTTGGTATTTCGATTTCCTATAATTCTTGTCTATAAATGGATCTTTATAAATTTCTTATAAATTAATATAAATTATACTTAGGAATATATATATATATATATATATATATATATATATATATATATATGCATATTAAATACGGCTTCGATGGAGAAAATTGTACTTTCGAGTTCGAGCGGTAAGAAAAGATGACCAAGTATATCGAGACGACCTTTTCGGAGAGTATCATGTTCGGACTATAGGAAATGTCTCGGGACGACTGCTATAGAGAGTTTTGTGTTGGGGAGGTACAATACAATGTCCAGGTATCACGAGACGACTCTTACTGATAGTGTGCGTGTTCGAATGATAGAATACTAATTTCTTCATAGAAGTCATACTGACATACCTGGACATTGTTTCCCGCCAACTATACACGACACTCCCCGTAGAAGTCGTTTCAAATCATCTGGAAATCGCGATTGATTACATCCCGTTACCTCAAGACGATTTCTATAGAGTTATGTGTTCGATTGATAGAATACGATGTCCAGGTGTCTCTGGGCGATTTCTACGGGGAATATTGCATTTAGTTAATAGAAAACGATGTAAAGGTATGAGGAAATCAACTTCTATGGGAAGATTTGTCTTGAGACGGTAAAATACGATAGCTAGGTCTTTCCGAACGACTTCTACGGGGAGTATTGTCTTTAGCCGTTAGGAAGCGATGTTAGCTTTCTCGGGATGACTTCTACTGGAACTATCGTATTTAGTTGGTAGAAAACGATGTTCAGGTATGTCGGGAAAACTTCTACGGGGAGTTTCGTGTTCGGATGATAGAATGCAATTTCCAGGTGTTATGAAACGACTTCTACGGGGAGTTTCATGTTTGGACGGTAGAAGACGATATCCAGGTATGACGGGACGATTTCTACGGGGAGTATCGTGTTTAGTTGATTGGAAACGAAGTTCAGGTATTTCGGATCTGCTTCTACGGGAAGTTTCGTGTTCGGATGATAGAATGCGATTTCCAGATGATTTGAAACGACTTCTACGAGGAGTGTCGTGTATAGTTGGTGGGAAACAATGTGCAGGTATGTCAGTACCACTTCTATGAAGATATTCGTATTCTATCATTTGAACACGCACACTGTCAGTGAGAGTCCTCCTGGGGTACCTGGACATTGTATTCTACCTCCTCAACACAAAACTCTCTATAGCAGTCGTCCCGAGACGTTTCTCATAGTCCGAACATAATACTCTCCGTTGAAGTCGTGTCTGAAATCTTTTTCTACCGCCCGAACTAAAAAGTTAAATTTTCCCCGTAGAAGTCGGTAATATGCATATATATATATATATATATATATATATATATATATATATATATATATATATATATTGTATCAATGGTCGGCGAAATATTAGCGTTTTGAAGTGGACGGTTCTTTGCAGCAGCTTTTTATACAGAAGCTACGGTAGGTAATTTACGGTAAATTATTTTTAGTAATATAGATTTTAATATATTGAATACTTTTTACTTAGATATTATTGAATCGTTTATGAAATCGATTAAATGATTATCTCGGGCGAAGCCGAGACGGGGTTGCTAGTATATATATGAAAAAATTAATCATCAATATTAGTTCTAATAAACATCACCAACATGTTTGAACAGCTACGTGGATACTACAATTGTTCCATATAAAAATATTCTTCAAGTATAAAAATATTTTTCAGTTATTTAAAAGGTATTGAAAACTTGTATTCTACGTAATGAATACTGTGTATATAAAATAACATAATGTAATCAAATTTAATTAATTGTTTTCATTATTCTTTAGTAATCATAGAAAAAATAGTTTGAGTTCCAAATCACAAAGTTTATCTGGATAATTGTATTATCTCTTAAAATTAATATTATTTTCACGAAATTTTTTTTTCCAGTCTAAATAATTAAGTGAAAAAATTAATAACTTCACTTTTCATTACTTCAAGAATCGTTAATTTGAGAGATATATTTTCATCTTGCACCATACATACGATACAATAAATAATGGGAAAAGCATTTCAAATAAAACAATCTAATATTAAAAATAATTACAATTTTCTTTTTCTTATTGAAATATTATGTAGTGTAATTCGCATGAAAATATATAAGTATTCCCACCAAATATTTAATATTTGAGAAAGATTTTTTTATTTTTACATACACAATCTTGAAAACTATTCATTGCTGTTTAAATTGTTTTAAATTGTTCAAATATTGATGTTATTTAGCATTCATAATTTTTTCAAACACGTTTTTTTGTTTGAAAAAATTATGATATTTACAATTTTAAACACAAAAAATTTTGTCAATTTTAAAATTGATTTCTTACGAATAAGACAAATATTACGAATGTATAAATAAATACAATATAATGTAATTAAATATTATAGAACAAAATTTTATTTTTATTTAGATTTTTATATTCAAGGTAATCAATAATAACGAAACTATTTTTGACCTTTTTAAACTTAATTTCTTTTGCCATTCAATTTATTTATTTTTGATATTTTTACAATATCCAAAAAGCAATTACATTCTTTTAAATCGTGATGTAAATATTTTATAACACACTTTCATATGATGACCGTCAATTGAAGCATGATCATATGCTTGGAAAATTATTTAAAGCTCAAGATCTGTTTTCGTACGAAAATCTCTATCAAGATGTGTGGTCGCGCTCCAATGGCAAGTATAGGTACTACATCCTTCGGATGGCCGTGCTATATATACAATGATATTGGGTTTCGAAATTTTGACATAATTATTGCGTCAATATTAAACCATTATATTACTCTTAATTAGGCTTAAAAGAAAGCTACTCCGTTATGCTACAATTCAAAAAAAGTTTTATGTAAAAAACTTTTATTATACTCAAATTTTTAAGCAGTGGATGTTTTTACCCTCGTATTCATTATCTTTCTAGTTATTTAATTTTATCCATCCGATAAATACTCACTAGATTTGCGTAGTTTCAGATATTACTAACTAAATCAAGTGGACTGATAGCGCCTCGAAGATGAATTTGATTTATATATATATATATATATATATATATATATATATATATATATATATATATATATATAATTATTGCAAGTGATTTAAACTGATTTTAAACGGTTTTTTAAACTCGATTAAAAGAGTCCAATGATTTCACAGAGTGAACAGAACCGCAATAAAATTTTTTATGGGTAGCTATTTTGCGAAAAAAGAAATAATTTAGTCTCTACAATTCCTATATTTACCAAAAAACTTTTCAAACACGGACCCGCAAGTACATGACAAAATAATTTTTAAATTATATCTTCATAGTACTGTATTCGCACGTTCTAAATAAGTCGGTGCATGGGCACATTTTTAATAAGCAACTTTTTTATTGAATAATAATAAGTAATAATTTCGAAAATTATACGGATTGGTACTCATACGTATTTACATATACTTGACTATGTAAAAATTGATTACAATACTTTCTTTCTTTTAAATTAGAAATATTTATAAATAATAAAACTATAAGTTTTATTGTATTGTATTGTAGTTGTATTGTACGTAATTCACTGAGAAGTCTAATTAAGACAAATAATATTCAAAGGATAAGGAATTCGAATACACCATACTTGTCTTATTTTATACTATCGTAGAAAGTAAATTTGAAGAGATTTGTTTTACGTTGAAATGAAGTATAGTGATAAATTTTAGATTTTTGTATGACTTTAAGCACCATCAGATAATCTTATAAAATCCATTGAAAGGTTAAATATGTGTACATTATATTAAACAATATTTGTTGACGAAAACTGATAATTTCAATCATGTTAGTATCATTTAACTTGAAAATAAATTTCTCATACATGACAAGCCGATTAATGTACGAGGCTGTATTGATAAGTTTCCGGCCTGACCAAGAGAACGTTTTTAAGAATTTTTTTTTATTTCTCGACCTAGTCTCCTCCAAGGCTGATACATTTCTCATAGCGATGTTCTAGTCTCGTAATGTCATCTCTATAGACTGATTCGTCAAGCTCCTTAAAATACCCATTTACAGCTTCGATTACTTCTTCATCGTCCGCAAATCTCTTACCGCCAAGCCTTTTTTTGAAGTTAGGAAACACATAATAATCACTCTGGGCTACGTCTGGAGAGTAAGGAGGGTGCGGCCTATGCTGGTCTTTGACGTAAAAATTACTGTTCATGAAGCGTAGAAACCACTATGGGCATGTTCATTCGCAAAAAGCGGCCTCACCATAGATATTTGAGAGCATTTGACGCGCCTCGGACGCGGATTTCTTCAGATTAAAGCAGAAAATTAAAATCTCCCACAAATGACAGGAATTTGGCTCGTATGCTGACATGTTTAATCGAGAATAATTTTATGATGATAATGATTTATGGAGAGTAAGGAGAGTGCGGCATCAATTCAAACTTCAGATCGTTGATTTTAGCCATCGCAACGATTGACGTGTGCACTGGTGCGTTATCGTGATGAAACAAGATTTTTTTCTTCGCCAGATGAGGTCGTTTAATTTTCACTTCGTGGCTCAAACGTTGCAATACGTCTGCGTAGTATTGACAAGTGATATTTTTACCCTCTTCAAGGTAATCAATGTATATAATACCTCTTACATCCCAAAAAATAGTAGCCATAACCTTGTTCGCCGAAAAAATTGTTTTGGCCTTCTTTGGAGTTGGTTCCCCAATGGTCCAATCCACTGTTTAGACCGTTGTTTGGTTTCAGGAGTGTAGTGCTGGACCCAAGTTTCGTCAACGGTTACGAATCGACGCAAAAATTCGCTTTGATTACGCTTATACAACCCCAAATTGGCGGCAGAAATGTTCTTTTGAATCAATTTTTGGTCGACTGTTAGCAAACGCGGCACCCATCTTGCACAGAGCTTTTCCATATACAAATTTTGGTGCAAAATATTTTGTACACGTTCATATGACATCTTACAGATCTCAGTTATCTTACGCACTTTTAGTCTGCGGTCTTTCAGTACTATTTGATGTTTTTTTCGATCATATCTCTAGTTGTGACCTCAATGAAGCGTCCTGAGCGAGGCTCGTCAGAGGTGCTCACACGACCCTTTTTAAACTCGGAAACCCACTGTTTAACGGTTTAACATGATGGGGAGGATGTCCCCAGTGTAGAGTCCATCTCTTCTTTAATTTCCTTCGGCATTAACCCCTTCAAATAAAAGTATTTGATGACAGCACGATTTTCCAGCTTTTCCATTTTTACGAAAAACACAGAGGCGTCTCGTTCAGCGTGCTCTCAAGCCTAAACTAACATGGCGATCGGACTGAAACTATAGCTACAAGCTATCTAAGGATGGTACTATAGAACGCCACCTCAAGGTAGGCCTAGTGGCGCCATCTCTTGATCAGGCCGGGAACTTATCAATCCACCCTTGTACGTTCAAGTGTCGATATTTTAGAGAAAATTGCTTCTTGCATTCCCTAGGAGAATAAGTTATAGAATGATGCAGATTTGCCATTTTCACTGGTTTACTATTTTTATTTCAATTTTCTTTTATTGAACTTAGAATATTTCTCTACAGAAATTCCACTTCCTTTTTTTCTGTAATATAATCTTACTTTAACTTTAATATCAAGCAATAGCTTTGTGTTTTCGACTGTTCTCATGGGATTTTTCACTCTTTTATGCCCCTTTAGCTTTTGATCCTTTTGAGGTGGCCTTCTTTTTTTTTGAAATTTCATATAAATTTCCGATTTTTTTGTTCACGTTACGCACACTCATTACCTTTTCACCCGTCGCTAAAGCGCAATATAAAATGTTAGACTACTATACGTATATTTCCTTGTGAGTTTTCATTTAATGTAAATGCTTTTAATTAAAATGTTGAAATTTCTATGGAAGAACGTTTTCTTCAAAAGTGAAAAAGTATCATCTTATCAATTGATGAGTTATAATTTTTCATTGCATAATGAATAATACGCAAAGTAATGATAACCTGCCATCTTATATTGCCGTAATAGGATTTATTTCTTTTTGACAGTATAGAAATTTCTGATATTACGATTGTGTCATTGTACATATGAACATTTGAATTTACCTAATAGACGTTGAATTTATCTAATTTACGTCAACAAATTGATATTCATATTAAAAAAAATTTCATACGATTCCACTATAGTTTTACTTTTTAGTCAAATTTTGACTCTCAATCATATAGCTTTTATACATTTTATTGTGCCGTTATAGTTCGCTCGGTGCAAGTTCACGCAAACTCTCGAATGTGCGAGTTATTCTCAGTTCTTTGTATCCTTTCCCCCCCTCTCCCTCACTCTCTCTCTCTCTTTCTCTCTCTCTCTCTCTCTCTCTCTCCCTCTCTCTCTCTCACCATTTCTATCCTTTCAACTTGCGCCGTAACCTCGTATCTCGTATAATAAGTATATGTATACACATGCACTTCTACATGCACGCATATATATATATATATATATATATATATATATATATATATATATACATATATACAGTACATAGTATATATAAGATATGTATATGTATAATGTATACGTTCAGACTTTGCATTCTGATTTAGCCCCTCCTCCGCACTAGCATCTCTTTTTAACAGCCTCTTATCTTTTTCATTTCCTGGCTTTATTGCGTTTTCTTTCTCTTTCTGATTCTCGCCTTCAACTGTTACACATAAGCTTTAAGCGCTTTTTCCTTTTTCGTTTCTTATACTTTCAAATTTACGTAGGTATATAGTGCAGACGATACAGTGTTCTTTTCTAATGTTTATTACTATATTAAATGTTACAGTATTTTATAACTTGTGAATTCGTTTCATTGTTTCTTTTCTTTTTTGTTGAATTTTTGATAGTATATTTTTAATCGAAATGGACAAATAATAATTATGGAATAGTAAAAGACATGAATATAGCAATTACATAATTAATAAAGGATGATATGAAAACGAAAATCGCAAAAAACGATCAAATAAAACAGCATGTTTCTTCAAAAAAATTTTACAATAAAATTAATTAATAAAGTTTATAGGAATCTTAAGATAATTATAATACTTTTTTAATATAAAGAATAGCATTTCACCGTATAACACAATTATTATCACAAGATGCTAAATAATTTTCAAATTATTCTAAAACAATTTATCCTTTACTAATACGGCAAGTTTCTGTTTTCGATATAAAATATATCATTCCAATGATGTATATATAATAAGTGTTTAGTGCTACGTAGACCTATAACAACGTCTATTATAAATATCTTATTAATGCTACTTTCACTAAGCAGCTTAAAACGGACGGGTGCAATGAGCAAAGTTATCCCTAAGGAACTTTATGGAATAAATATATCAAAAAAGCTCCCAGAAATCCCGAGAATGTTCTAATAGAAATAACTGAAAATTTATGTTTATCCAATAAGAGAATTAATTTAATAGCTTTTTTTGGTAATTACTTTCATAATTTTTTGTATAAATTATAAACGAAATTTTCATAAATTTGCCTTATTTGTATAAATATCCAACAGTGGTAAAGTAATTTCGAATTCATAATTTAAACGAATTTATAGCGAGAATATATTTTATTCTGGAGTGTACGGTATAAATTTTGCAAAATTCGCAATAAATTATTAATGGAAAAATTACTACACTTAATTGTTATTTCTGTAATGAAATTTATATATATAAGGGTTTTTAATTCAATTTTTATGTATATTAAATTAAATTTATGTGATGTTTCGCGGTTAAAATATTTTACTGCGGACGGTATATTCCATCATAATGAATATAATTAGTATATAATTTTTCACGAGTATAATAGTATAAATGAGAGAATATATAATATCAAGATCTAACTATTTAAAATGAAAAAATTATTTTTTCAAGTTCCAGAAATTGCTATTTCAAAATAGTGTAGACAAAAAATGGGTCGTGTGCATAAAAAATTAAATATTTAAGCATCGCGTATGTTTCTTTAAATTGCATTTTTACTGGCTAGAATGACTATTGTTAACAGTACAAATATTTCACTATCGTGCGATGCAAATATTATAATTTTAACAATAATTTGCTCCAAATTATCAAGAGCAACTCTAAAGGCCAAATTAATCTATATTGTTATAACTAATAATGAAAAATTATATAATATCAATTCATTTAACATTTTCATCGTTTCAGAAAAACGATTGCTATGTATCGATATGTATTTCAACGATTAAATCGATTTGAAAGACTTTAACTCAAGTCAAAAGCAGTATACGACTTTTTTACTCAAGTCAAGGAGTATGAAAGTTTTAGTCAAATCAATGATCATATGATTCAAGTATACGATTCAATTGTCAAATTTTATATGATTTAATTATGTTTCGCCATATGGATACAGCGTAATAATAATTTAATTAATTACCCACCTACAGCTAAGTAGGACAATCGCTATATTATTTTATAAGAATTATGTAATAAGGAATTTTATATCATTAATTTCTTCATAACATTATGCGAACTGCGTAGCTGGTCAAGGGCGAAACGTATAAAATAGCCTTTTCTCAGTTTCTTAAAATCAGATGATATTTTATTTTTCTTCTAATACGTAAAAAAAATTTTTGGAACACTTCTTGTAAAGTAAAAATCTTATAATATGCTTTAATCGCCAAAAGGCATCTCGATGTACGGCATTGTTTTCGTGAATCGATTCAAGTATTAAATATAATATTGTATATTATTTAAATATGTTTCAACACGTAAATGCAGTTCAACTATTTGATTATTGAAAAAATTCTTATATAGAAGCGTTCTATTTAACCGTATAGGCTCGAGCTAAAGAACAAGAGGGGGTAGCCATCCGAATGCCCGCATGTATATATATACAGCATTCAGACAGACAGACAGTCGTGAAGCAAGGGAGGGGTTGGTGTTGGAGTGCCTTCGTAAAAGAGAGCGAAGTCGAGAGGGAGTGCTGCCACCCCTCTCTGTATATATATATAGCACGAGTGAATGAAAGTATAAAAAGGGTTAGGGGTGGGGCAGCGAAAGAAAGGAATAGGCCAGCGCACTTATTCCACGCGCTTGAAAACCGAGAGGGGCTCGGGATGATCACAACCTAGGATGCGTATATATATAAACCCACACATACACACGTATATTCTGGGACCCGTCTGTCCTGCGTCTTTTTATATATATATATATATATATATATATATATATATATATATATATATATATATATATATACACAAGAGGTGTGTATATATGGATAATTTCAGGAGTGCGTTACTCAAGCCGACGGCATTCTCCTTTTGGGGCTTGAAATACGGCTTGCGGGCGCACGAAGGCACCGGCGTCAACGCCTTGTGACTTTACTCCTGACAGGGCTCTGTCGCTTATATATATATATATATATTCGCTCTCTCCCCGACTCGACTTGGGAGACCGTCGAGTGTCTCTGGAAGGACGACTTGACGTTCGCGAAGCGGGACAGTAGATGCAGTACAGAGGGACGCGGAGGCGAAGACGCGAAAATTCTATTTCTCAATTATTTCCTCCATTCCTGTCCTCCCTCGGTCTCTCTCTCTCTCTCTCTCTCTCTCTCTCTCTCTCTCTCTCCTCTCTCTCTGTTTTTCTGTCAAGTTTCTTGTTTCTGTTTTAAAGTTACCTATATTTACTTCATTATGAAAATGTTTTGCTTTTACGTATTTTGTTTACGATTAGTTTTGGGATTATAACTAAAGAGAAAAAAATTATAGATAATTACTGTATAGTCTACTAAAATATACGTCGATAATTTTAATACTTTTCCAAGTCTCCAATCTCGTTTACCTTTCAGTTACGGTTATGCAATTTTTTACAATATGAATTATCTATAAAAAAGAAATATAATAATGCCTATTATGGAAATATGATGCATAAATAATTGTTTTATAATTATTTTGAATAATTAATTGGAATAATTAATTTAATGGTAATATTCATATTAGTCAATGCTACTAGATGACAATGTAAAATATATAGAATACGAGTGTTCACTTAGACTGGATCTATTATTATATACGTCAAGATCATTATGTATGTTATTAGTGTATGCTAACGTGCTGATTCAAAGTAACTGAAGTTGATTCAACACATTTTTTGACCCATTGTTCTGTGAAAAGTTTTTCAATTTTCTATAATATTGGAATGGCGTTATGATTTACATCATTAATAACATTATTATCATTTAAATTAAATTTCCGAGTGCTTTTATTGATGGAACAATAAATATAAAGTTTCTATCGAATTACGACATTACTTCGCTCTTTCATCCATTGAAATTTTTCTAGATTCAATTAAAGTTAATTGGAAAATAATCTGTAGACTCAAAAGTTATAATCCAAAAAATGTTTTCAATAGGAAATAATATAAATTATGTATACATGTCGCCCTAAGTATCACCTGCTTGAACTTATCAGTAAAGAACGACAGTTATTATTACTTTTAATAAAATTATATTTGATTTGAGTGCAATGTAATTATCTATTAAAATTTTATATATTTAATACATATCCTTATTATATGTGTTTATTATTACAACGTATATTTGTTTAAATGATACTTCACGAAAAATTTCTATAAGATAGAGAAATATACATGTACTTACTTGTAAAGAAATACTCCGACAAATATAACAGCTGCAATTTTACTCTGTTAAATGAATTTTGTAGACAACTAAGAACAAAATACTAATATAATCATAATTTTAATAGCAAACGCTTTAGAGAATTAATTATAATTCAATATATTTAATAATAATATATGCATAATGCTTGTGGTCGATGTTTAGTTCCTACAAACCAGTAGCTTTAGAACTAGATGATTTATTTACCGATCATGCATATATTAAACTTGAAAGGCGACAATGAATGAATGACGATATATGGATGATCTCGACTTCCATCGCATTGTTTGGAAATACAATTCCTCCATTGTGTATAAAAAATACAACTGATCAAGAGCCATCAAAAAAATAGATACAATGAGGCAATTAAACAATTATATGTAGTTGTGTTTCTTTCACAAAGAAAATATTCGTACCAGTAAGGTTATTGTGTATATTTTCCTTTTGTATTATTTAAAACATAGTATAAATCTTGTAAAAGTATGTCAATTGTGTAATCTTTGTATATTGACTTCTTTGTTGATCATGAAAAATCATTGCCCATATACTTTGAAAAACTGTTACTAATGTTAACAAAAATTTCGAAGATACGAGATTTCTTAAATGGTTGTGGGTAGAAAAAAGCGTTTCTAGAAAAACAGAATGCACCCCTTTCCATATGACAAGAATGATTGAAATATCCAAGTAAATACGTTTAAAATTGAGAAATCAAAACATTCTGTAACTTAAATAATATGCTATTTATAATAGCATTGCTAGAATTTAGTAAAGTTAAAATAGTTAATTATGATAATATATATTAATAGTTATTTTCGAAGTATTATATAATACTATAATATTTAAATTCCGCTACAAACGATAAGATATTTAAAAATATTTAGCTGAAATGAAATGTCCAAGAGAATAATTAGTAACAAGAAACTATTTGATTATATATAATTTGACGGTTTTTAATGCTCAATTAGTTCATTAGAAATAAAATGGTCAAACGAGATTTATTACGGAATCGTTTAAAACAAGAGAGAATTCAGATGGGGATTACTCCCGTAATGAAATATCAAGAGTGTTCGGGTTAGAACGATCTAAAAAATATATAACTATAGCATAATTTATAATATTAGAAAAGTTGCTTATGAGAAAAATATATAAAAGGAGGAGTTGTTACCATGAGCATCAAATATTTTTTAATACTTTTTCCAAGCTTATAAACATTTTTTCAATTGTTCACACTAGCATTATTATAAAAATTACCATCTTTCTTTAATAGATTTTAAAAAATAAATTTGAAACTAAAAATTCTGAACACATGTGAATATAAAGAACGAAAGATGTTCAACAACGTTGAAAAAAAATTCGAAGCAGAATCTTGATTTATTTCAAGGAAATTGTAATATTTTATTTTCATACAAGATTTTCAGGCTCTTTGATATTTATCTTCGTATGATTGGGAATTGGTCATCTACCATTCTGTAATGAGAAATGCAGTAAGTGCCCTAAAGCGAAACGTCCTATTTGTTTGATGATATATTTTTACGATTAAAACTATTTTCAACCCAGAAAATCTATACAGATCCTCCATTCACTCTGCTATCGCCAGTAGTCATCTTTAGCAAATCAGCGTCAGCAGCAATTACCAAAGACAACCTCTTTCTCTTTCCTTGAAATCGTTTTTTAAAAGGAAATCATACAAGTTTCAGTTGAAATTTATTTGATAATGAATATTGAAATAAGTCTTTGCAGGAAATGACATACGTGTGGTTCGTTTAGTTAGAACTTATATTACAACTTTATAAAACTTGAATAATCTCAGGTAAGTCAATAACTTACTGATTTTTGTATGTATACCCTATATATATTATTTTGAAATAGCCAGAAAAATCTTGCCTTAATAAGAAATTTGGATTCGAAACATGCGAGGATTATCGGCATAGAAAAAAGTTGAACAATTTATTACTAGAATTTGTGTATTAGAAATGGAAGCAATATTACGGAATTATGCTATAAAGTCTAATTTCAAGTCGCCTAGAATAATAATTAATAATGCTGAAACTGATTAGAAAATATAATTTGCAATTGGAACAACTCTGTGATATATGAGAAATAAACGGGCAATATATCATCGTATATAGAATATGAACCCTGAGTAGAAGGAAGCATGCCTTTGTAGTATAGAATACGCGCATATCTAGTGCACAATCAAAAGCTAATTAATTGGCGATGCATATATCCGATGTACGGGAATCGCAGAAATTGAATGGATGATATTCTAACCAGTGCTTAATAGATTCCAATTGATAGGCAGATCACAAACGATTTAGATTGTTTTGCTTACTCCGTCGCATACTCACCTCTTCTGTGACTTCTTCATTTTTTTCTTGTTGTTTGTTCATCCTGCATTTTCACTTGTTTGCAGGGTAAAAAGAGATTTGGAATGCAAGAGGCAGAGAGACAAAGAAAGAGAAAGAGAGAAAGAGAGAGAGAGAGAGAAGATGGAAAAGATTGAGAGTGTGAGAAATTTTATAAGAATCCAAATAAAACAAAAAATTATTTTCGTGGAAGCTTAATTCTATATATATTTGTTTAAAAAGATCTTGATAAATTCAGACGGTCAGAAACATCAAGTTATAAATAAATGTTTTAAATTTATTATAAATTCAGAATTTTAGAAAGTTTTAAATTTAAGTAACTTACCTTATTTAAAATAGAAATTTTTTGGTTGCAAAATATATTTGTAATGTAAATAGATACATTACGAAATTAATTTTCAGAGTTTGGATATTTATAGATGTCTATACATAATTCTTTAATTTTTCTAAAATGAAGAGAACATATAAATGAAGAGAACGTAGAAAAAAAAGGCTCTTAATAAAGAAATATTTTTATTAGGACTAATTGCAGCTGTTTAAAAAAATACTGCACATTGATTAATATAATATTATTCGATTTCAAAAAAGCATCAAATTATAGATTACTGAATTGCAGAAAAATAAATATTTCAACATTGAATGTTTATTTCAGATATTACGATTTTGATACATACAATTAATGTAAACTATAATTCATCTTCATGAATACTTTATAGGATTAATGAAGATAAAATTTTTCTTCGTGATATAGAAGTAACTTTAAAAGTAATCTAGAAATTACATTAATAAACAAATGATAATTAGACTTATGGATACTAAATAACTTTATACTTGCATCAAGATCATCAGAACTCTTATTGAAATTACCTGCAATTAAACATTTTAATCAAGAGCAATTTGTTATTGGTGTAAAAGGAGATTTGAAACATCTTCAACAAATCATAAATCAAGTTGAGATCTTCATTAATACAGAATGAAAAGGATAAATCATAGATAAAGACCCGCAGAAATATATCTAATAGTATGAACAAAAAATAAAACACTAGAAAATCTTAGCGGGCCACTTCTGATTTGAGCAAAAAAAAGTCTGAGAAAGAAAAAAGGAAAGGAAGAGAATCTTTTTCTCTGTCGTCGTATGGCGTGATAATAACTCTTCTTCTGCTTCCATTTTTCATAAATTCACACATACAGCAATAAATACTTGTCCATTCAACAGTCTTAATTGGATAATCAATCTATTAGGTCCAGAACGTATCGAAAGATTAATTTCAGTAATGCACGTATCTTTTTAACAAATAAGTTCTGTGACAGGGATACAGATTCGATATAGATGTATACTGGAATAAGGGAGGTTCAGCTTTAATAATTACTTCCGTAAATGTATAATGTTTTATTAGAATTCAATTCTATAATAGGGACAGATAACTAGAGGATATATCTACAATTATAAATTATAATTTGTGTACGTTAGATTTCGTGTATAGTTAGAAAAAATTAATGAAGATATATAATGTTCCGATTTATTCGATTATTAGAAAATCTGAAAATTGCAAGCCTGTATTTGTTACACCAGCCTTGATATTAAGCAGACAAATAAAACATCTTAGTCTAGCAATAAACTAAATTAATTTTCATATTTTGTTTTATGCATTCATCGATAATATAAAAATATATTTTTTGATGCACTTGCGTGTTTATAATTATGACCAATTGTACTAAGTATTATATATATATATATATATATATATATATATATATATATATATATATATATAATATATAATACTGCATTGTTCATAACTCATATGCATAAAAAATTATATACATTCATTTACATATTTTCATTAATTAAATGTTATTATTAAATTTGAATATTACATTACGATGTTTCTGAGAATCTAAATCTTGTTTTATTTTTATTTTCAAAATGCGAGATACTGTTGAAACTCTATGTCATGGATTTCTTATTGATTCCATAATATGATTCCATATTATACTTACCTTAATTCTTCCTTATTCAATCAGCCAGGCTTTAAATAAGATTAGTTAGTAAGGTATTCTACTCAGATCTGAAAATTGTTTAGAGTACACAGACATCAAGTTCAAATAAAGAAGTAAAAAAGCAGAAAACGTACTGTCTGCAGTACTGCTAAAGCAATAGATTTAGTATAATGAAGGAAATAGCACGTAGAGACTTTGGCATCACCTTTGCTTCTTTATGTTAAGAAAGCTTCTTTTTAATTATATATGCTTGAGTCCAGTAATGCCGAATTAGTATTTTTTAAAAAGCAAAATTTTTTAAATTATGTTGTTTGAATGGATGTCAAAAAATTTTTATTATATCGCATGTTTCGTTAAAATTTTCATAGTATGCTCTCTAAATGTTAAGCATTTGATGGGTAGACAACAGTAATAAATAAGGAAATACAATGGATTCGTGTGTATTTTCTAATTTTGCTTACATATTTATTAATACACTACTTATTTATTAATACATTTTAATAATCAAATACAATATTATAATGTTCGCGCCTTCCTTTTCTTTTAGACAATAAATTTTTATACACATGTGTATTCGAAGCTTGATGAAATAAGCAAGGAAGAGGGGACACACTACATGAACGTTCTGCACAAGGCCTGTTTTGACTTATAGTCAAAAATAATATATTACTATACACGGATTTTTCCTCGCTCCGCTCAGACACTAATTACTTGTCGTGATATAATGAAGTTACTTAATTCTCACATGTTGTATACTATTTTCTCGTTCGTATGACAGAAATCTGTCAAATTAATTATAATATCTCTAAAATTGATATATCATTATTTCAAGAAACGGAAACGTTTAAACAATTTTAGCGGTCGCGTTGTTCTACTATGATGTGCTGAAACGATTCCGTGCGGAAGCTGTTTGATTCGTCACAGTAAGCGAAATAAACGATGATCATTCTTTTATTCATTCTGAGCTGGCAAAACATTTGAATTTTTATATTTGGTTTACAAAATAATATGAGACCTTCAAAAAAATAGTAAAAATATAAAAATAATGATAAGGTCATAACATACGATGAATAGTTCAAAAAAATTGATCATTTTCATTACAATGTGGTTTTATTATTAATAAATGTACTGTAAGAAATTTATTTTAAAAAATGTCTATTCAAATGGTGTAATGAAATATTTTATTTACATGATATAATTCTTTACTAAAGTTCAAAACAATTATTTTATTGATTGTAATAAATATTTAATTATGGGCTATTTGGATAAAAATTTATTTGAATTAAACGGAGGATTTCATAAAATATTTTTCAAATGAATTTCAATTAGTTCTATCTCTCAAATTGCCAATGACATTGTTTAATTGACAAGAAATACAAAAAGAATATTTACATATGAAATATATTTATACAAATAATAATATTTTTCATAAAAGTAATCAGAAGAAATTAAAAGCTTTGCCGCACTTTAATACCGATTGAAATTAACCTCGAATTTAAGAACTTATCTTATTATTTATATTACTTTTTAGTATATTTTTAAAATAGATGTTTTATATCGTAACTTTGTTAATTAAATATCAATATTCACAAATCGGCGATTTAAGTAAATTCATTATTACACTGTGAAATGATGGACGACGTGGGTCACGCAAAAGCGTGCGTTAAATGTGGGTTTAGGCCACGGAGTGCTATAAAAATATTTTATTTGTATTTCTTTATTATTTTATTATTCTTTAGATATCTTTACGATTTTTTAAAATTTTCTATGAAAATTTCTTAACGAGGAATGTGACTTATCTTAAAATTGATATAAATATAGCTTTTGCGATTTAGTTTTTCAAATTAAATTTAAATTTGAATTTCACACGCCAAATATAGAATTAGACTACTAAAAGTTGATGTTTATAAGTTAATATAATATATATGGTATTGTCAAGGTTAACGACTTTCATTTTATTATTTTTGTAACTGCTCATATATTGTTTATAACATTACTACGTAAGTCAAGTTGTTAAAATTCTATAATTGCACTCTAAGTAATATATTTATATTATTTCAGAAAGCATAAGCATTAAATTATATATTTTCGTTATTATAAAATGCATGTTTTCAGTTTATCTTTTCACTCGCACGTAGATATAAAGAAACTTCCGTGTATACTTGCTCACACCGGAATTGCTCACTCCATGTGGGTTGCTAATTCTGGAATTATCAACAACGTAGTCTGACAAACAACTGAATGCTTTTGTAGATCGTTGGCTCGAGACTCAATTACTAAGAAATAACAATATTATCAAATCTTAATTTGCTGAAAAGACGCAGAAAATTGACGAACTGTGCAGTAGGTACGGATTACACAGCTCAAACTATCACATGGCTATAATCATTATAGATAAAAAAGTAGAATAATGAAAAGACAGTGAAAGAAAATTTAATATTATATTAATATGATTATAGATGATATAAAACCGATTCCTCTTGCAAATAATTAATGTACGAGTACACAATATCGATAGATAAGGATAAATGATTTATGAAATGCATGTTTACAGAGTATACGTATGCTTTAATTAATTATTACTCTCGGTTGAAAAAAAGAAAATGTATTGTGGTGCGCAGATATAATCGCCCCACACCCGTACAGCACACAAAAATTGTTTCAATTTTTTCATTATTGTGCAAATATTCTATAAAATACAAATAAATTAATTAAATAATTTTCTAGTCCGCCTAATTTTGTTTTATCAATGTAAAAAGATCAGTTAAAATTATTTTACAAATTTAGTAAAAAAGAATTAAAGATTTCAGTAAAAACGTCTTATATATATATATATATATATATATATATATATATATATATATATATATATAAATTTAATAATTACGTTCAACAATTTTTCTTTTAATCATTATTAAGTCTTTGTTTACAAAAAATATTTTTCATGTTGCCAATAGCTATAATGTAATACGTAAACAATGCTTTTCGGACTAAAATCTTGTGTGAGATCGACCATTGTTAAGAAAACGACAGAATGGTTTAGTAATAATGATCATTCTTAGATTGGTTTGCTATGGCAGGTACAAGTTCAAATGATTTTATTTTATAAATATAAACTTTATGTATTAATATAAAATTGATATATAAATATATATTGATATATAAGAATACAAATAAATACATTTGAATTTATTGGAAATGTAATTTTTTTCAGTTTTCAACATACTCTAGTAACTCCTTTTCGTTGTCAGATATTATGTTGTTGATTTTCTCTTTGCCCTCTCGCCCAAATCCTCTATCAAGATCCGCCAATGTGTATATTATATTATATTTTTTTAACATTAAATTAAAAAATTTCTTTTTCTAATATATGAAAGTTTCAAAAATGTTATTTTTAAACTAAAATAGTTCAAAAACTTATAAAATTCAAAATAGAATGGACGCAAAATAAGTACTATCAATGAGACTCGCAGAATAGAATCGAAATTATTTTTAAATGCGTCAAAGATTCATTTAGATTATTTTTTATATTTTCAGAGAAAGAAATAAAATGTAGACTCATTTACAAAGAATTTTATTGATTTCTATTACATTCAACTGTAATTAAGCGGTAAAATGTTTGAATCTTTGATTTATCATATTTTCTACAAGGAAAGTTTTGTAATGTTTATATCAACTTGTTCCACGGTATTCTAAATGGAGATAATGTATCAATATTTCTTCTCTATCGTTCTGTTATTTTTTTCTATAAATTATTTATAAACTATCACCATTCGCTGACCTTCTGATTTTCTGAATATCTTTAATTTCTCTATATACTATTTTTTTTCTAAATAGTACATAGTAAATTGAGAATTTCACTTGATATTGATATAAATTGATTCAATAATTCGTTATTGTATACATTGATCGACCATTCAGCAAAAAATACCAATTACACACATTGATTTTAACACACCTATATATTAGAAAATATTCTCATTATAATACATTTTTTATTGATCTTAAAAAAATTAAAATAGGTACCTACAGTTATAGTTTTGAAGGCAGTTTCCAAAAATACTGCCTTTTCAAGCATGCAATCCAGGAATGATTACTTTAACTGTATGGAAATTAACTTCTCGACTAAAGGCGTTGAATGCACTGACGCTGATACTCTGTGTACTATGTACGTATGTATGCATTTCTGTTATAATAAATATCATGATATCGCACACGAAGACACTCTCGGACACTAATTCCAAAATAATTACTATAGAGGCACTATGTTACATTTACGCCTACTTATCCTAGAAAACTCTTTGTCACAGTAGCACAATAGAACATCCTGAATAGATTCAACAATTTGTACGTTATCTATTTTACATAAGCGTCGATAGCTTCGAATATAAAAAGTCAATTGTATTTAATTACAAATAATATTGATTTATTTGCGATACATACAGCTTCGATAAATAATTAATAAATTTATAGAGATCGTTTTAATTTGAAACATGTGTTTATTTCGTGAAGTTTTTGATTAAGTAGATTGTAACAGCAAGTTATTCCGGCATAACTTAACAATTTTCACACCAACATTGCATTAATTTAGAGCAATAACCTTTTCCACGATCCTCTGTATTGCATTTATTATTACACGTGTCGTCATCGAAAAGACAGAAACTTTCGTACAATTCCGATACGCAGTCACCATTTATGATATTTGCACAAAAAGCCAGAAGAACGAGCGCGATCAATAAAAATGCCGACTTCATTTTACGTGCTGTTGTAAATATCCTTAAATACAAAATCAATTCCCAAGACTAAGTAATTTGAAGAATTTACTGTTGTAGCTTTAGTGCGACAATTATTTTATTCACAAGAATTGTAATGTTGCCAGAGTGATGTCGAGTGATGATTTATTCTACAATTATCTAAGCTGCTTTATATATACTGCGATCATGATTAATTAATCGTGAAAAATATTAAACTTGTCGATGTATTTATCTTATGCGAAAAGTGTTATGTAATATTTACATTGGTTTTGTTGCAATATTTCTTCTTCTTACTTTTAAAGATAATTGGGTATTTAAATTAGTATATACAATTTTGAATAAAAAATTTACTGAAAAAAATGAAATAGTTATTTTTAAATGTATAATCTGAATACATTTTTAAATTAATAAATAAATCATAAAATTTTTTTTTACTTTTTCTAATTCCGCAGATCTCAAACGAAAGTTAATGATTTGAATGAAAGAATTGTATATTATGCGTTTATTGAATGAATGATAAATTATTCGCTTGAAGCAAATCTTGTACAAACTATTGCAGATGGTAAAATGTATTAAAATGTAAGGTGTTATGGTTTAAAAGAAAAAAAAACTTATAGTAAATTTAAAGAGTTATGGTAATTTTAAAGTCAACTTTTTTTTAAAATTAGAACTCTAATTTTGATCTTTCATATGTCAAAGAAGATCAAATATTACATTAGCAAGTTTAAATGCACCAATTTCCAAAAATGTGTATAGTTTTTTTTGTATCAATAAAAGAAATTGTATGAATTAGTATATAATTTTAATATATAGTGTATATAATAGTATATAATTTTAACATTTGAACGAACTAAGTAAAAGTTTCTTCTTTTTCATTATTAAGTGTCGAAAATAACAGATCGTTGAAAAGATGTTTGAGAGAATTATCTGCTCTAGAGTAGAAGGTGTTATAGATACAGCAACGTGTTATAGATCGTAGTTCAACTTCATACTTTAATTGCCGCAAAGGACGTTCAACAGCCGACACTGCTAACGTTCAGAATACGCTTAACTTCTCCAGATAAAGAAATGTTATGCGAACTTAGAACATTTTCATTTTCCCTTCATTCTTGAAGATTTGTCTCCAATTGTTAGTTGAATTTTACTTTATGATACAAAAACAGATAATCTTACAATCATCCAATTAACACTTATACTTAAACATACACATTATCAACATAGAGACGTGGCACAAAGTTCGGTTATGAAATCTCGCTTTGTAATATATTATTTATCGGCTTACTTAGGTAGACACTTAAATAATTGAAGCCTTTTGAATGTTGGATTCATTTCAGTAAATATCGCTAAGATGCTTTGATTGAGTTGTCTACTCATACCACACTGTATTAAGTATTGTGTTGCAGTAATCAATGGTAGACCTCTCATTAATGTACTGGTTATGGATAATACCATGGTCTATTGTAAGGGTAATCACAATTTTAATCGAAAAAAGATCTAGGACATAGGCACCAAATGATTAAACAATCTGATAGAAGAATGAAAATACATATGGTCGATATCGTAATTCATGAACTTACACTTTATATAGATGTTCATTGAATACAGTGGCTATGTTTGATATATTCTGGAATTGATGAAGATATGTAGTATTCCTTGTTACGCTGCTTAAGATTCCAAGAAGAACTTTGATAAATGCATTCAAAACTATAATAAAGAACTTTTGAAATAAGTAAAGTTTTGTGTGGAATTCGACACTTTGATAATTAAATTGAAGTGTAATAAAAATGAATAACTAAATAAGATTAAGATTAAATAATGATAAGTATAAGAAACTTTGATAATATTCTACTATGAAACTTTTGGGGCTTGTTTTATTTTGTTCACAGTATGTATCGATATACAGCATCCATATAGAGGAAAATACATGTCATGTTCTTTATTAAAATATGCATGGAAGGAATACATCTGCTTGAGAGAAAAGCTGGATTGAAACTTAACCTAAAAAATAACCCTCTCAAAAAGAGCTTGTCGATTTCTCACCATGAATTTCTGATCGATCGTGCTACATACACATTTGTGTTTATAGGTGATCGTATTAAATTTGTTCTCGATAATCATCAAGTATTGATTTTTTCCTTTCCTAAAAACACATACATAGCTTAATAATAAAAAGTAAATATCTCCATATGCCCCCTCAAAAATTAATCATCTATATTAATATTTATTACATACATGAATATATTTTACACTTGTTATAACAGACTGATGATATTTTAATTATTATAAATGCAAATGCATTTCCATATTACCTCTGCGAAATTACATAGTCCAACATGTGTTGCTGCGAATAGAAATACTGAAAAGAAACCTAATCAGGATATTATATTAAAGAAATGTAAGTGTTTTATAAATATACCATGTTATTTTATTGAAATATTATTGGATATAATTCTTGTTATTATATATAAGATATATGCTATGATTGTTCTTAGCTCCAAGAATTCATTGACAATGGTTTTGCCAGAGTATCTGTCAACTGATTACCTGTGAACACATATTTAAACTTAATTATATTTCTTTTCGATTGATCTCGAAAACTTATATTTAATATCAATATCTTGATCTTTTGTGGTTATTTGGATTTTTGACTATATTAATTTGACTATTATTATCTTCACAAACGATTTTATAATAGTTAAACTAATACTAGCGACTAAATAGTTTAAACCTGAAGCCTTGGTTTAAACTTTCATGAGTTCTTTACAGCCTCATAAAGAACCATATATTCGGCTTCTATTGATGAAACCGCTACACATTCTTGTTTCATTTTGTCAACAAATTGCAAATTTTTCAGAAAGCATAAACAGAAAACATGTAGTACTTTTTCTATGTTTCTGCATTACACCCTCCTCCTCTAATTAGAATCAACGTTACCATATACGATCTTATTATACTCATTTTTTCTACATGTTAATTTGACATTTATTGAGCCTTTCCAGTTAGATAAATTAATAAATATTTATATTGGTTTTACAGTCCAATTAAATAAATTAAAATTAAAACATAATAATATCAATATATATATATATATATATCAATACGAATACATATCAATCTATAATTAATATAAAATTATAATGACAGTCAGATTGTCCTTATTTAAAATCGCCTCCGTAGACTAGTCTGAAATAAAAACATATTAGCTGATAAAATGGATATCCAATTGAATTTATTAATAAATTAATTGCAGAAAGATCGTTTAAAGTTTATAATACAGAAAATAGACATAATGTAAGAGTTGATGTTAACAGGGGCAAAATTATTATTTTACCATATGTTAGATAGGTAGTTTACCATAAGATTATCGGAACGAATTAAAAATTTTCTCCGGAAATATAACATTCAAATTTTCTTTAAAAATATTAAAAATTCAAATAAGTTATTTAATAATTGCAAAGATAAGGATGATCTATGGTTAAAATCCGGAGTTGTTTACAAACTAATTGTATGGATTGTAATGAATGCTACATTGGACAAATCAGTAAATATTTAAAAAAGAGAATTTTTGAACATGAATATAGTTTACACAGTTTTTACTTAACTCTACCATTAAATTCACATTATTTCGATTCTTTGAAATTTGAATACTTTCAAGACTTTCCCTTTTGTACTTCTTACTAATACCATGTTCCAAAATAAAAACGTTCACAAAATCAAAAAAATGTAAAAACTTTAAGCAATGTTCTTTTAAACCAGAAGTAATATGTGAAATAAATTAGATAACGTTTATCATTCTATATAAAATTGATTAGTTTGGAACATTTTGTGTAGAAAGGGGATTGTACGAGGGTGAATTGATAAGTTTCCGGCCTGACCAAGAAAAACAACGTTTTTAAAAATTTTTTTTCTTTCTCAACATAATCTCCTCCAAGGCTGATGCATTTCTCATAGCGGTGTTCTAGTCTAGTAATTCCATTTCTATACAATGATTCGTCAAGCTCCTCAAAATACCCATTTACAGCTTTGATCACTTCTTCATTGTCCGCAAATCTTTTACCGCCAAGCCATTTTTTGAGGTTAGGAAATAGATAATAGTCACTCTGGGCTAGGTCTGGAGAGTAGAGAGGGTGCGGCATCAATTCAAACTTCAGATCATTGATTTTAGCCATCGCAACAATTGACGTGTGCGCTGGTGCGTTATCCTGATGAAACAAGATTTTTTTTCTTCGCCAGATGAGGTCGTTTAATTTTCACTTCGTGGCTCAAACGTTGCAATAAGTCTGCGTAGTATTGACCAGTGATATTTTTACCTTTTTCAAGGTAATCAATGTATATAATACCTCTTGCATCCCAAAACACAGTAGCCATAACCTTGTTCCTCGAAAAAATTGTTTTTGCCTTCTTCGGAGTTGGTTCCCCTGGTCCAATCCACTGTTACACTGTTGTTTAGTTTCAGGAGTTTAGTGGTGGACCCATGTTTCGTCAACGGTTACGAATCGACGCAAAAATTTGCTTGGATTACGCTTCTACAACCCCAAATTGGCGGTAGAAATGTTCTTTCGAATCAATTTTTGGTCGACTGCAAACGCGGCACCCATCTTGCACAGAACTTTTCCATATACAAATTTTGGTGCAAAATATTTTGTACACGTTAATATGACATCTTACAGGTCTTAGCTATCTCACGCACTTTTACTCTGCGGTCTTTCAGAACTATTTGATGGATTTTTTCGATCATATCTGGAGTTATAACCTCAATGGGGCGTCCTAAGCGAGGCTCATCAGAGGTGCTCACACGACCCTTTTTAAACTCGGAAACCCACTGCTTAACGGTTGAATATGATGGGGAGGATATCCCCAGTGTTGAGTCTATCTCGTCTTTAATTTCCTTCGACGTTAACCCCTTCAAATAAAAGTATTTGATGACAGCACGATTTTCCAGATTTTCCATTTTTATGAAAAACGCAGAGGCGTCTTGGTCAGCGTGCTCTCAAACCTAAACTAACATGGCGATTGGACTGAAACTATAGCTACAAGGTATCTAAGGATGGTACTATAGAACGCTACCTCAATGTATGCCTAGTGGCGCCATCTCTTGGCCAGGCCGGAAACTTATCAATCCAGCCTCGTATATTCAAATGACTAAACTTTTTTAGTGTAGCGGCGATAGGGATATATATATATATATATATATATATATATATATATATATATATATAGATTAGAATATTAATATAAGTTTTAGTTTACTTACTGATGAGGAGCCGTAGCGAGCTCGAAACATTGGACAACCTCAGCTGATCTTCAATTGGGTGAAGGTGGTGGGGACAGTCAGATTGCACTTTACTAAAAAAGAATTTTTTTTTCCAGCTAATATATTCTTATTTCAGATTAGTCTACGAGGCTGATTTTAAACAAGGACAGTCTGACTGTCATTATAATTTTCAATTAATTATATATTAATGTGTATTAATATTGATATAAATATATATTGATATTATTATGTATTAATTTTAATTTATTTAACTGGACTGTAAGACCAATATAAATATTTGATAATGGATTGATGCCATCGATTATAAATATTTTATATAGCATTATAAATGTTATAATTTTATTTACATCAATAAAAATGTGAATAGTAATTCAATTATTTATAAAATTACCTTTTATTAGTTTTTTTTTTTTTTTTTTTTTTTTTTTTTTTTTTTTTTTTTTTTTTTTAAGCTTTGTCAACCCTGTGAAGGATTATTTAGCTACATTTAGAATATAATTACAGACTTTCGTGTGTTACATATACATTATATATATTCATGTGTTATGATACATGATTTCCTTTACATTTTTTTTTTAAAGATTTAAATCGCATTTTTTTAAAAATTTACATAATATTTTACATGTACTTGGTGACGACAGTAATAAGCGACTTTTCGAAGGGAGAAACATGTTTTTATTACTTAGCATATGTATTAATTCCTCTCGCTGTTCATCGTATTTTGGGCATTGCCGAATTATATGATCCAGATCCTCATATTGATCACCGCATGAGCAATGTGAATTTTTTACTACCCTTATTCGAACAAGTGACGCAGCTGCATTGTAGTGATTCGATCTGCATCGATTTATCGAAACTATGAATTTTTGGCTAAGCTTGATATTTTGATACCACGGAGTACTGTTTTTATTGTAAAAATATTGAAAATATTCTTTGCCTTTTTCTTGGCCCTGTTGCACTACAATACGATCTGTATTTTCTTTTGCTTGCTGTTTGAATTTATATCGGCAGTCTATAAATGGAATTATGTATATATTTTCAGGCTCCTGACAAGCGGCTGATTTAGCTAAACCATCAACCTTTTCATTTTCTTCAATCCCTTTATGCGCTGGAATCCATATTAGTTTTAATTTTTTATTGTTTTTACACTTTTTTCGAAAATGAAGTATTTTTTGCTTTATCTTATATATTATATCTGGTGTTTTAATATTAATTTTATTTGAATTTAATTTCATTAGCACGCTAAGGGAGTCAGTGAAAATGAGAATGTTGCGATCTATATTTTTTAATGCTATTTCTAGCGCATCGTTAAGAGCTATGCTCTCCGCCGTAAAAATAGATATTTCTTTATACAAGCCTCGTTTGATGTATTTGTTTATATTTTCACTCAGACAGGCTGAGCCAACTGATGGTGCATCTTTCATTTTACTTCCATCGGTAAAAATGGCTATGGCATTTTCGTTTGATATTAACTTCTGCAGTTCTGAGTTTGGATTTTTATGGTTTTGAAGTCGAACTCCTAGTTCTGTTTCATATTGAATTGGTGTTGTTAATGTTTCATAATCTGTTTGGTATATGCTGTATTTCTCGTGAGAGTCCAAGAACTGAACATGGGGGAGAATTTCATCTATACAGCTGCGTAAAATGCTCCTGTTTTCTTTTGCAGTGTTAACATTTCTGTTATGGATTTTATGTACAGTTTTTGTTATTAATAAGTTTGAGTTTGATAAGATTTTCGATAAGTAGCTTAAACATAAATATTTAGCTCTGTTTTGTAAGAGCATTAGTTTGGATTCCGCAATTAGAATATTTGTCGGTGTGCTAAGACGATATCCTAGTGCGTATCTAACTGCTTGATATTGAATTTTCTAAATTTTATTTAGAGATTTTTTTGCTTGGGGAAAATATATAAAGCAGCAAAAGTCTATTATTGCGCGTATATAAGCCTTATAAAGGATGAGCAGAGTGCTTGGATACGCCCCCACCAAGTTCCTCTGAGATACTTTATTATTATTATTGCGTGTGAACACCTATTTTTGACTAAATCTAAATGTTTTGAAAACGTTAATCTACAATCGAAAGTTACTCCCAAATATCGTACGCTTTCACAGCTTTTAATACGAATTTCTTCAATTTCAATTTCTGTAGATAGATTTTTTCTGTATTTGCTAAAATGTAGAAGGACTGTTTTATGTGGTGCGAGTTGAAGGCCTATATCTTCTAAATTATTTTTAATAGTTTTTATTGTCTTTTGCATAAGTTTTTTACTAGACTCAATAGATTTTCGTTTTGTGATAATAGATATATCGTCGGCAAATTGAGATATGGATGCGCTTTTAGGTACGTTTTTTGTTATTTCAGCTGTATATATTATAAATAATAACGGACTGAGTACTCCTTCTTGAGGAACTCCCTTGTATGATACCCGATAAGATTGTTCATTTACCTCTGTTGATATACGTCTCTCATAAGTCAGAAATTTCACTAATTTTATTATTTGTATGGGACAGTTATATTTAGCAAGTTTGTTCAATAGTATATCACAGTTTACATTATCGAAGGCGCTACTAATGTCTATAAACGAACCCAACACATTTTGTTTTTTTGCCAGTCCTTCTTCTATTTCTAATGTTAAGTATGAAGTGTTATCAGTGCAAGATTGTCCTTTACGAAATCCTGTTTGTGTTCCTGGGATTAAATTATTTGTTTCAAAGTACCATTGCATGCTATTTTTAATAATTGTCTCAAATAGTTTGCACGTACAGGAGGTGAAACTGATCGGTCTGTAATTTCTTCCGTCTGTTTTAGGGATAAAATGTATAAAACTGAACGACCAAGTTTCTGGAAACACACTTAACAAATATATTTCATTAAATATATCAAGAAGCAATAGCTTATATTTAGTAGGTAAAGTTTTAAGAATGTAATAGTCGATATGATCCGGTCCGGGAGAGGCTTTTACTTTTTTGCAAGAGAGAGCTATATTAAATTCTGCAAAATTTATTAAACCACTTAAAAATTTGTTTTCATTGCATAGCGGAGTCGAATTTGGATCTGTAGGAACCCAATCAGGGCTAATTTTATTTAAGGCTTCTTTTAACTTTTCCTTTTTCTCGGGATTAAATTCTGCAGAACAATTTATTTTAACAAATTTATTTTTATAAATTTTAGTTACATTCCATACGCGTGTACTGTTTTGTAAGTGATTTATTGTTTGCACGAATTGTTTATAACTTTCTTTTTCTTTTTTTTACATATTTTTTTTAGCTTCAGCTGTTCGTTTTTTATATAGAATAAAGTCATCTCAGCTTTTCGACCATTCCCATTTTTTTAGTGCTGCCTTTCTTAGCCGAATTGCTTTATCGCAGTCGGAATCCCACCATGCAACTGGATTTGAATTTTTCTTTGTAAATTGTTTCGATTTATTTTTTGGTGTATTTAATGTAATACCTGTTTTAATGACATTAAAAAATCGCTCATATTTTACATTTGTAGGCGCATTACAGTATTCTTCGCTTAAAAAATATAAATACTGATTTTCAAGAAATTCTAGTACTGCTTGCCAATTTGTTCGAACAGAGTGTATTTTAAACGACTTTTTTCTATAGAAATGTTTATTTATTGCAATAGTAGAAAGAACCGGATAATGATCCGATCCGTATGTATCATCATATGCTTTAGTGATTATTTTATCTGCTAAATTCATAGAAGTTATTATTAGATCTAGGTTTGTTTTTATGCCATGCGAGTGATCTATATGAGTAAGTGAATCCGTATTGCTTACGTACATATTTTTATTTTGAATTGCTTCTAAAAGTATTTTACCGCTGACATCAGTTTTTGCACAATTCCAGAAGGTGTGATGGGCATTGAAGTCGCCTAAAAGTATTGTGTGAGTATCCTTTTCGATATTTTTCATTAGTATGTTAGATTCCAGTTCTGTGAGAGCTCGTCCTGGAGGTCTATAACAGACTACAAGATTTAATTGCGGTGTACTATTTTGGATTTTTAGTTTAATTATTTCCATGTTATTATCTTGGTGTAAAATATTTCCATTTACTAAGTCTTGTATACTAATTTCAATTTTTTTCTTAACTGCCACCAAGATTCCGCCTCCTCGGCCAATTGGCCTGTCTTTGCGAATAATTTTATAACCAGGAATGTCAAACTTCTGTGAGCTCGGGGTTAGCCAAGTTTCGGTGCAAACAAAAATATCAATACCGTCTAATATTGTTACTAAATCTTTTCTTTGAGTTATACTTCTGGCATTCCATAGCATAATATTAATATTACTTTTGTTATCCATTTTAGTGTTTTTTTTCGTTTTGTTTTGTTTTGTTTTGTTTTTTTTTTGTTTTCACTGCGAACGATTGGAAAATTAAGAAATTGTGCTTTCACTTTCTGTGCTAATATAATCAATGTCTGTATCAGTGTTTGTTTCCGTAGTCACTTCATTTTTTTTAAGTTTATTTTTTATTTTAGTTAGTTTAATTTTCTGTTTTTTATTTTTTATTATGAGATACAAACTTTCAATTAATTTTATTAGTAAAGTAGTGTCTGATGTTAGTTTCTCTGCTTCCTTAACAATATTTGCGTTTTCGTAGCTTTTCTTAATAAATTTTGTGAAATTTTCTTGACTGATCATTTTATATGTATTTTCATTGAATATTTCACATGCTGATTGTATTTCTGTTTCGATAAAGTTGGTTTCCTTTTCTATTTCGGGTTTAGTTTCGGTTTTACGTTTTTTTGCTCTACCTTTTAAAGGTATTTTAAACTCCTTATTTTCTTCAATAACTTCTAATTTCTGTAATTCCTTGATTTCTTGTTTCTCTTTTATTATTATTCCTTTTTCTAGATTTTCGTCCTGAATTTCAATAGATTTTTCTGATGATGAATCGGAAAGTGGTCTCTTATATCTTTTGTTTTCATTTTGTACATTCTTAGGTTCATCTTCTGTATTTTGTTCTGTCATTATAGAGTTTTCATTATTTACCTCTTGCGCAGAATTCTGAGAATTGTTACTAGCTATCGGGCACGATTTAGCTATATGTCCAGTTTGTTTACATAGGAAACATGACGTTGAGTCCGTGGAGAGGTATGCCCAGTATGTCGTATTGTCGTGCGATAGCTGAACTGTTTCAGGCAGATATTTTTCTTCTTCCTCTTTAATATAGAACTGTCGTCTGAAAGACAAAATAGTTGCCCTCCCTGGCTTAGTTAGTACAGCACGAATATGATTGATTGCCGATAAAATAGTTATGCCCCTATTTTTCAAGGCTTCTACAATCGTTTCGTTTGGTATACTGGGGCTGACATTCGATATAACTACTCTTTTCTTATTATTAATTAACAGTCTAATAGATAGTACATAATTTTTTATATAGACTTTTTTGTTTTTAAGTGCTTCTACAGATTGTTTATTGTTTAAGTAGATGCAAACTCTACCCCCAGAAATTTTAGAAATGAACTTTATGTTGCTTATATCTGTCAAATTTTCCATACCATCTGTGTAGTCATCTAAGGTTAGTCCTTCCATCGAATCTATGATTATGGCATCTTCTCTTTTTGGTAACATAGCGTTGGCGTATGATATCTGTGATGGTTTCGAGTCTTGCGTCATGTTTTTTAAACTTAAAGAATTTTTTTCGTAGTGGGAAAATTGTGTCTTAGAATTACTCTGTATGAAGCCTCCACTTTCCGATGCCATATCGCTGCTACTGCAGTTAGAGCTGCAAGGCGATTTGATTACTTTTCACTTAACACACAACTTAACTAGTAGTTTACTTAAGAAACGGTATAGAAATCGTACTAACTTATAACGCGACAGGAGCAAAACAAAAACATGTCTGCTCGCGACGGCGATACAAATCGAACTCACCTTTTATTAGTAATATTCCATTTTTCATTATTTGAGTACCACTTTCATTAAATACAATAGATCAAATAATAAAATGATTTATTTTAGATGAATGTAATCTTTTTTATCAAAAAGTAATTTTGCTTATTGACAACACAAGTAAGCATAATAAGCGTTAGGAATGGATATTCGATTCTAAGCTAATTAATTTAACACCATCGACCATTTGTTTATTATTTATTTAATTTTCAAATTTTTTCAAGTAAAAAATTTTTTAAAATTATGTTTATTAAACATTTCAATTAAAATTTATATTTGTCCGTATGCCATAAATTTACTATATAAGAATATAATAGAATCAAAACGAAATGTATTTTTGTAACTGGCTGTAGATGCTTTTAATATTCTCGTATGATTATTTCATCTATTGAATTTCACTGTTGCCTATACATAGCGAAAAATGATCGCCCTTTTTGTATAATATCGTATTTTTTTCTTTATCTTTTTCCTAATTTTCTGTTCCTCAAGTAACTTGACTTACAGACGCCGTGAAAAGACTTCAAGTTCCAGTTCTGGTATTCATTAGTAACAACTGTTAATTTCTTATACTGTGTATCTTTTTCGAAGATTTAAAAATTGTATAAGGTATATTTTACTACTTTTAGTTTTCCGTTAAGAATATATACCAATTATTCCAAACAAAGATATTTATCCTGAAAGCGATTTAAATGCGTAATTGATATTCAACAAAATAATTAATTTTTTTGAAAAGTTATCAGGAGTATATGTTTAAAAAATATCAATAAAAAATAATAATGTTTTAACTATTTGTAAAAAATTATTATTCATAACAACAGAAAGAATAACTTTTCTCTAATTGTCTCATGCAAAATTTGGAATGCATCACTAATATAATTTACGTAACAATAAAAGTGTTAGGAATGTGTAAAAATGTGGGCAAATAAACAGAATGCTCGTCTGAGGAGACTTTGAAATTTTCCTAATTTTTGAAGGTTTTTCTAATAGCAACAACGATGTAACGAGGGCGCCGAAATTCCAATATAATCGGGATAAACACTATAAAACTAAAATTAATAGACGCTTAATAATTTGACTTAATAACTTCATAACTTATTAAGGAATTTATGTAAAAAGGTTCGCTTTAAAGATTTAAGACAAAAGAAACTGGAGAAAATTATTCGGCAAATTGATAAATTAACCGAGGCTGGATTGCATACAATTGAAAATATTTTGTAGATAAGATGGATTAAGGACATAATGTAGAAATATTTAATAAAAATTAACTTTTAGAATTATTTAAATAATAATTTTTATATTAAATCTCTTTCCAGTACTTAAAACTGACATATTTCAGAAGCTCGAATCAACGAAACTATATTACATATCTTTATTTTCTGCTGTTTTTAGAAATAAACTTTCAATGAAAAATTTGATAATAATTATTAGCTATATCTATACAGTTTTCATGATTATCAGTAAAGGATTCAGATAATTTTTTGCAGAGACCATTAAAGCTTTTCGTTAAGCTGGGAAAATATTTTTATGTCTACATACGAATTTAATTTCAAATATTGCAATTCATGCTGGTTTTACGAATTTAATATTTTTATTTATAATGTAACATGTTATTTTTACACATACTTTTTGAAATAAATATATATTAAAATTATAGAATATGATTAAATAAATAATGTATAAACATTAAAAATAAGTATTAGATTATTTCATAAGAATATTTTTCGATAGATCAATATCTTTATATTCTTATGTATTGTCAAAAATGCGTATCTAATCAGTCTTTCTAAAGGGTCTAAGTAATACTTTGAGATTTTTAATAGAGAATAACATGGCTTTGGGCTAATATTCAATATGACTAAGGATTAAAAATTCAGAGAAACATCAATCTATGTATAAATATATGGATCACAATCATTTAACTAAATATGCGGAAATTTATGAAAAATTGTCTTTGTTATTACGACACTTAATATCCCATTTTTCAAGTTATACTTAATTTATTTTTCACTATTTTTTAATAGTTATTTAAAAAATCTAAATATTTTTTAACTAATTTCTGAATTACTTCGAACTCATGGCAGGATTCTTTAGTAAGAAATAAAAGTGAAAAATTAGCTCAGTTCATGTGTTTTTTAATGTCCATAGTGAATTATTTTGCGAAATATGATCTAAATATTAAAAATATACCTATTGATTTAATACCTCACCCCCTTGAATCCTCGTTCGATTATATGAATCTTTAATTTTTTTACTATAATTCCTTGCTTTAAAATCAGGATATTTAATAATTATTTTTAAATTTTCAGTGGATTCAAAAAACTTATTATTTGCTATAAATAAAAATTTTCTTCTAAACATATACTCAATACTGATTGAATTCCATATTATAAACTTAGATTAATAAACATTTCTCAGCTTAAAAATTTTAATTTAGAATGTAATCCAACAATATATATGTATAATTTAAGGAAAGTACACTATCATATATAGTTTTATAAAAAAATTATTTATACATGTATTTTTTCAGTTAATCTATGACTTCAACATTTATGTTTTGGTTATACTTCACTAAATCGTCACTTGAGAATAAAATTATGTTGAATTCAAATAGATTCTCAGATCAAGCTTTCAAGGAATCAGATTCTAACTAAAACATTTTATTACTATTTGTGAGCATGTAAAATCAAATACCGTGAAAACCACAAAATTTTACGAACATTTTACGAACTTCCTCTTGGCGTTATACAAAATTGTGCATGTTTGTATATATTCGTTTATATATATGGTAGTCTGTTTTTATTTTTGCGCCTTTTTGAAAATATTTCTACAGAAAGAAACTTTACATTTTCTTTATATTGAAAAGCTTTTCTGAGATATTAACTTAATCATATAGTATGAAAAATATAGTTGTGATAATTAAACATAGTTCCATTTCTGGTAATATATAATTTTTTTCCTCCAAAAAATTATCCTCATATTATTTATTAACCTAACCTAATGGATATTTTTTTATCATCGTCAGGATTTCAAGTTAAAATCAATATAGATAATAAGTAATTGTATGATTATTGATTATTTTTCGTGAAAATAAACTTTTCTCAGACTTCAAAAGTGAATTGCTTTTTTTTTATTGATATTTATCCACTAATTTCTCGTTAAATATTTTTTACATAGTAAGGATATATTATTGGACATCTAAGATTTTCAACAAAGATTCCAAGAAGATACGACAGTAAATCCATGCACAAAAACTAGTTCTCACATTGGAACATATTGAGGCCGCAGATCCGCAATTATCAAAATTCTACACGATGTCGTGCACGTATGTATAATAGCCATGTGTGCATATGAATTCAGAGTAGAAGCGAGACGTGGCGAGAAAAACGGTTCACGAAAGAGCCCCGATAGGCATTTGGAAGAATTCCGGGAGATGGGGAATACGAGGAAAAGACGCTGTCTCCCCGACCCGAATACGTCTGGCTCGGGGGCACAATCTCCCGAACATCTTCTCTCTATGCTGGTAATGCCTCGCGCGAATTCCCGCGGCAGTGTATAGCGGACGCGGGCTTCCTCCGACTTCCAGTATTTTTCGTCCCTATCATTCTGCCTTTTCTCTCTCCCTATATTTGTGTATATATATACATATTCACATGCATATACATGTATAGTCGTAGAAAAGAAAGAACGCGCGCTTCTGCTTCCGTTACCCGCTCGCGCGTCGTTTTAGCTCGAGGGGGCCTTCGGTTTCATGATCAGCTGCACGATATATGGACTTGGACGACGTTCGATTAGTTTTTTCTCTACTAATTCTTTTTTTCTTCCATTTATTCGATTATGGAGTTGGATCCTGATTTCTTTGATTTTCGCTTTTTAAATTTTCGAATTTACGGTTTGACATTGTTCTTCGTTATTTTAATTTATTTCATTAATATTTAAAATTGGAATATTATATAAATATTTTTCAAATTCTTGTTAATTAACCAGGAAAGAATTTTTTTAAAATATTAATTTAATTGTTATAATAACAACATTTTATTTATTATTTCTAAATTTAATTCAATTTAGAGTTCTCATCTGATAGCTAATCTTCTTGTTATATACATTTTTACTCTGTCTATTGAAATGGTATATTTCAACACTGGTATAGAATTTGCCTCATTAGATATGCCGAGGTGTGGAGACAAAGAGAGTGAGATTATTTCGTTGTTGTTATTTCGAAAGATATTTTTGGTGACAACAGCCGAAAAATCATCCCCAGTTGTGGTTCAATAGTTTATCAATAATTGATAAATAATCAATTTGCATACCACTGATGAATTATATTATTTTATAAACTTATAATAAAATACACGGGTTATTATTACTATTACTTTATATCATATACGTGAAAGTATTTTGTTAAAATAAAGAAAGAAACGTGAAATAAGCAATATTAATCAATTTGATTCTTCATAATTTAAAGAAATTGATTTTTGTATTCTTATCTATCAATAAAATACAATTATAGTTTTACAAAGTCGAATAGAACAAAATATATCGGGCTATATTCTGGTGAAATCACATCAAATGTTTTTTCTAGATTACACCAATTAGTATCGTTCAAGTACTATAAAATCGCCATATGATCATTTACTATTTCTTAGAGTGCAATAAAATAATTGCGCTTTTAATAATAAAATAAATGTGCTTTTTTCATAGCTTTTTATCATTTCATTAAATCATCATAAAAAGCTATTTTTAACCTGTAAATTTCATTTTTTAAAAGCAATAATAAAAAAATTTAATCATCAAAATAGATACTAAAATATGTCTGGTGATATAAAAATTTACAAAATAGGTTATCCTTATTTTATTTTCGTCTCTAAACCAAATATTTCTTAGGTATTAGAACTGGGTTTTCATTTATAGTTTACGAGGTACTTATGCATGCAAATAAAGTAATTATAATCAATAAATGATACCTATAAAGTATATTGAAAATATTGATATACTTCAATGTATTTTATATCATCTATTATTTTCATTTTGAATTTATCTATATAGATAGGAATTATGTAAGGGTGATTTTACTTATATTTTATTGATATACTTGAAAGCATTTTTATGATCTATTACAATTATTTTTATTTTGAAAAAAAAAAATATATATATATATGTAAGGTCGATTTTAATTATACTTTACAACAATATACACAAAAAACTATTTAATTTAAAAATGAATTTAATTAAAATTTATATGCAAACAAAACTTTTATAACTTTTATAACAATAGATAATAACGATTCTTACAAATTTCAAACAATTTAAAATTATAGAAGATTTTTTAATTGTTTATAAGTACAGTTTAATTAATACAAACATGAGAATTAATATTCACCATATGATTCATCTGACTTTTCTGTAATAACGTCTGTATCTTCTATCTATGGATCTTCAGCTGAATTTGCATAAGGTTGCAAAATCTGTTCCTCAATTATACTCTTTCCATTATGATTATCTGCCAATTCATTTAGTTCTTCTAAGATATTTAAATTATAATTATTTATGCTTGCATGTAAATCACTTTCTTATCATAATTTTCATGTAAGTGTGAAAATATCAACAGGTGTGGAAGCGTCTTGAAGGTAAGTGTTATTTTCTACTTTACTTACTTTCGTTATTTGCTTCAGTACACGATGCCTTTTCACGCGCTCTAAACTATTCGTACTGAAAAAAAGATTAATACAAACAATTATTACATATAAAATCTACAATAATAAATTATCTTATTTTCGTACCATTTCTTACCCATCAAAAATGTTAACAGTTGTATTGATTTTCGATATCTATTCTTTAAACTTTTAGCTAACAGTTCAATTGACATAACTCTACCAGGGATACTGATATACCCGATTGATAATTCTACTTATTAGGTTGATAAGAAACATGGTAGAATAAAAAGTTGGAATGGTTCTGGAATATTTTCTCATCATCATATTACTACGCTTATTATAAACTTTTTTATATAGACTTTTCTAGAGCATAAGAAAACGTAATAAAAATAGGAATGAACAATTCCTTATAGAAATTTTTTTCATATTAAGAAGAAATTTAAATTAAGCAATTTATTCTAATTACAGATCGAATGAAAGCGAAATGGAGATAGAGAGGAGGATGGAACATAAAATTAAAAGCAATATATAAAGGAAGAGTAGTTACGCAAAAAATATTACAGGCTCCCCTTTGCATTATTTGAACCAGGCCCTTATAGTATTGACAAGATTGACAACAGTAGTAGCAAGAAGGAATAGTATAAATCATTCGAAAAAAAAAAATTAATAAATATACGTGTGCAAACTTCAATTTGTACGGCAGGAATAAATTATTTGAAGGAACTGCAGCTGTAACATACACACCTTTATTAAAAGTACTAGTTAGATTTTACTTGAAAATAACTGCATTAAAACCACCAACATTAGGTTAACTGCTTTTGTATGACTAGCCAGGTCATTTCGGACATCTTGTATCCGAGTATTACTGGTTTTCTATATATGAGCTTTATATCTTATATGGCTGTTGCGTTTTCATTATATGGAGTGAAATATAGCATGCACACGTATTATGAATTTACACCACTCGTAATTATGCTTATTAAAAATTCTTAAAATAATTATTAAAAAACAAATGATAATATAATTGAATAATTTTGAGAACATTTCACTAATTATGCAGAGCGCTTATTTAATCTAATGTTCTAAGAAAGTCCAAATTTAATTTAATAATTTAATTATGAAATTAATGTTTTATAGACTTCAGAGCAAGTCCAATTTTAAAGACTCTAAAGCATGTATACAACCTAAGTGGCACTTTTCTTTTTACTAAGATTCCCCTCTCTATCTTAAGCCAAATAATGATTACGGTAACAATAAGGTCTATTCAAATGGAAGCCTCTGCATAATGAACAGAAACTGGAGCAACGCCGAGACAACAAGAAGCTCCGGGGGATGTTCAGTTAATGCTCTTATGATTGGGCAGTGCTTCTTGCCTCCCTGCCCCTTCCTGTCGTCCCGCGAAGATTCCTTCCCCCTTTCCCCGACCTGTCTTATCAAGCCTTATCAGCAAAATCAGCTAACGACGTTGCTGACTGTCGTCACCGTTGCGCGATATTGAACGGAAAGCCCGCGGGTAATGCGATAAAATATCTGGCGACTAAGCGTTTATATTCCCTATTATTCCCTTGCACAAATGACTGAAATAGAAAGCAAAATTTCACTTTTTCGATTTCGTTTCTTAGCTCTTTTTATTATTGATAGTATTGGTATAATTCGAGTATTTTAATTACTTATAAGGCTTCTGCTATAAAAATAAGTAATGCAATATCTTTATCGTAACATTTAAATTAATCGATAGATATGATTTTTTTATTAAAGCTGCTTCCTTAATCCTTTAAGATAATATAGAAATGACATTTAGTTAGTTTTTTAGAATCGGTTAATTTTTCAATTCACATTTGCAAAAAAAACTATTATTTTCTGTATTTAAATTTTCATTCATTTCATATTTCTTTGTGTCAATAAATGTTTGGGAAAAAAGACAACTATACTTTTTGTATTTTCTATTGTTTTTTTTTTTTTAATTATTTAACGTCGCTCTATTTATGCTTTCAAATACCAGTGCTAATCAGCGACGATGTATTTGTAAACAAAGCACATGTAAATTATTACAGCGGTACTTGTGTCAATCGGCCGAGACCGGAATTTTGAACTTGGATCACCAAGTTATTAGTCCTTCACTCTAGCGACCAAGCCATTGGAGGCCTCAATTATTTTCTATTGTATTTCTACAAAATAAATAAAATAAAAAAGAAGAAATGAACTTATTTCTTCTAGAAATAAAGATTGTAAGTTAAAATAATAAATACTAATAATACTGATAATACTAGGAATAAAATACTTTTATTAAACAGTAGTTTTACTAACAGAAAAACAAATTATTTTCTTTACATTTGCTAGATAAAATATTTGGCATTTATATAAAATAGTTATAATTGATTATCATTAAAAGCTAATTTTTAAAATTGTTCTTTACTTATTCCAATAAGCTATCAGATATGACTGAAACATTTGATTCATATTGAGCGAGGTAATTCTAATTACCTCAAAAATAAGCCCTGTAAGTGTGAAGACCTACCGTTAACTCATTACCAAGATATGATACTTCCTTATGTATTTTTACTACCCATTTTCTTCTATAATTAAATTTGATATAGTGTATAATCAGAGGGATTTGTTAAATGGAAATTTTAAGAAGAATATTTGAAGAAAGAATAAAATTTCAAGTAAAACATTCTAATGAATTTATTTTAGAGACATACAGTTTCATAGCTATTATCAATGGAAATTGAGCCAATTGCATAAACACATTGTCATCACTAAAAAAACATATTCACAAAAGAAACTATATATTTACGGACATCGGTCATAATTGGAACTTTTTTATTTGTAATATTATTCCTTTTTTCGAATTTGGTTTTAGAAGTTTTATTGAACAGTTTTTTCTGCTTTCTTTTTTTTTTAATTCATTTCTAATGTGTTTTAAATTAAATCCTAATATAAATGGATTCAATGATAAGAAATATGAACAAATCGATACACTCAGTTTTATCATAATCAATTCAGCGGAAGCAGAGTGAGATATTGGAAGAGAGGGAGAGAGAGAGAGAGAGAGAGAGAGAGAGAAGATAAAACTGTTAGTGGCCTGTACTTTTTTGTAACTATAGTTAATAGAGAAGTCGATTTGCTTACATACTGTTGTTATATTATTGTATTCTATCATCTCGATGGTCTAATTGCGTATAATAAAAGGTACCTATGAAAATTTTCTAGATTTTTGTCACAGTGGCCTCGTGACATCCATTTAAGTTGGGATTTAATTTTTAGTCGATTTAAAAATTTAATAATTACTTGAAGAATTTATCAAATATTATACTTTTTTGCGAATTAATAATATTTTGATACTATTTATTGAAAAATAATTTAAAATCTTTTTTTCCTGATTAATGATTTCATATTTCCTCATAGTTTTCTTCTTTACTAATAATATAATTTTCATATCATGAAAAATTCATTATAATCTGCAGATGAAATTTAAAAAATTACATATCTTCGGATACTTTCGTTTGGAAGTATATACAGTTTAGATATCAGCAAGTTTTTCCTTGGGTTCCTATCTCTGGTAGTCCACGTGTTTTATGAAAATTTATTTTTCATGTTAAAAACTATAAACACGTAATTTTTCGAACATATCTCGCAAAATAGTAAAATTTATAAAAATATATTAAAAAAAATCGTTGTACATTCGATTAAAATATATATTTTTTATTCTATTCAATTCGTTTCTACAAGCAGTATTTCTCGAGAAAACTGTATACGAAGAAACCTGTTTTGAGTATACGCGGGGAACCTTTCAGGGGACCTCGAAACAGAATTATTGAACTTTTGTCCAGAAATATTGTTTGCATCTATAACTATATAGAACAAAAAATTTTAATGAGCTCTATGCTTTTGGTTAAAATTTTTTTGCAATTTTTTTATTTTCTAAGATCAATTCACTAAACAATAAGTTTTTTCGAGATTTCGTGGATTTAGGAATAAATTTTTAATTTCCGTCTAAAGCTGTTATGATATTCGTAAGTAGCTCCCCACAAATCATATCATATCATATCATATCATATCATATCATATCATATCATACTAATTTATAAAGACAAAGCGTGTTTTTGTTTGTACGCGATAACCGAAAAACTACTGAACCGATTGTTCTGAAATTTGACATTTAGATTCTATATTATCTTGGGAAGGACATAGGCTATGTTTTTTATTGAAAATCATTTTATTTTCATCAATAAATTAAGTTAATGGTTTTAACAATCAGTTTCGACAGCGGCCACTAGGTGGCGTCTTGAATCACGAACATCAACTCAAAATAGTCCACTTAATGTATTAATACCAGGCCAGCTCAGACAAATATTCATCATCATCAAGCGACGCGATCATCATTGTATCAGTCCACAGACACACCGTCACGTGTCGTGGCATCCTCATGATCATGACATATCATCGACACATCAATTCTCATTTATCTCTTACATAACTTGTAATTTACAATTTATATAATTTATAAATTATAAGTTTGTAAGAAACTCTTAAAACTTTTTAAAACTAACCTCAAAAATTTTTAACTTTAATTTTTTAATTTTTTAATTTTTAATTTTAATTTTAATTCAATTTTAACTTGAAACTTGATTTTAATTTTAAATTAAATTTTCATCTATCTTAGACTCAAACTAACCTCTCTTAAATTAAACTTATATAATTTATATTTGACTTACCTCATTTTTAACTAATTCTATAACTAATATATATATATTTATTTAAAATTTAATCATTCCTATATTTATATTTATATTTATATATTTAAATATTCCTCCATAGCTATAATCTCCCACACCCCACCTTTCCCTCTACCCTTAACTGCCCCCCCCCCAATCACAAACTGGAGGCAACCTTCCTCCACTCATTTGTGAGTCCGACTGCATGGACATGGACACCGGCCTTACCACCGACCTCGACGGTCTTCCCACCCAAAAGCTGATAGAAATTATCATCGGCCTCCGGGATCACATTGACCGCCTACAAAATATAATAACCATCACAACAACAGACCCAACCTTCTCTCAATCGGTGGCAACATCACGCCACACCACCGGAACTTCTATATCATCCTCTTCCGCCACGGAATTCTTTCAGGAGGCAGCAATTTTCTGCACCCCCACTACCAAAATAACCGTCTCCGAATCAACTCCGATCTCCGAAGAAGCCGAGTTCATAAAGCAAGGCCGTAAACGCATTCGCGTTGCCAAATCCGCACCAACACTCTCCGATCTGGATTCTGACACTGAAAAAGAATCCACCGTCGCTGTTCGACCCCTACCCCCCATCATCATCCGCCAAAAAATGATTTGGCCAAAACTAAAGATCGCCATAGAGAAAGCCGGAATCTCCGACCGCCGGGCCGTCAACACCTCTGACTCGGTCAAGGTGTACGCGGCAACGGTAGACGACTTCAGGCACCTAACGGCCCGCCTAGAAAATACTAAAATACAATATGCCACCAACCAACTTCCCGAAGAACGGGACTTGGTTATAGTCATTCGGGGTATAAACGAAGGCATCCAAGACGAAGACATCCTGAATGAACTAAATTCGAAAGGTTACACCCCACGACGAATTCACCGAATGCGTAGCGGCGAAAAAATCTGTCCGCTAGTGGCCGTTCACCTAGACCCCTCCTCACCCGCCGCTAAGTCAATCTTCGACTTAAGCACCATCGGTGGCCTCAACATAAAAGTGGAGGCAAAGAGGAAGTCGAAAGGCACGCCGCAGTGCCGGCGTTGCCTCAAATATAATCACACGGTCAACTACTGCTACACTGCATGGGCCTGGGCTTTTTGCAGCAAAAATCACGCCACTCCGTCATGTCCTCTAAAAGACAATAAAGACGCGCACCCCACTTGCGCTAACTGCAAAGGAGAGCACAGGGCAACTTACAGGGGCTGCCCCAAAGCCCCAAAGAAGGGCAAGCTCCCCCAAAAACTAGTGAAGCCGGTAAATGCCCCTAAAACAGGTAACACCCCCCCCCCACCGAAGCTGATACAGAAAAAGAGCATCACCCCCAATCCTCATAAAAATCGGGCAAACCCCACCCGCACTATATATGCGAGCATAGTGAGCAACAGTGCAGCATCAGCGGCACCGTTGCAAATCAACTCGCCTCCCATTGCGTCCGAACTGCAAAACATCATAATACAGTTTGTCACGAACATTACCGCCGCTCTCTGCAGACCTAATAATGGCTAATTCCGAGATAAACATCCTCAACTGGAACGCCAACGGCATCCTCTGCAGAAATAGATGTCTAGAACTCCTCCAACTCTTCGAGGAGGAAAACATCGGGATCGTCTGCATTACAGAGACCCACCTCAACCCATCCCACAAACTCTTCCTTCCAAACTACATCACGTATTGGAAGGACAGAGAGCAGTCTAACGGTGGGAGCGTGGCAATCCTCGTCCACAAATCCTACCGCCACCGTGGAATTACAACTACCTCCATCTACGAGACAATAGGGGTCGAAATTTCCCTCCAAAAAGGTCCCTTGAGGGTAATTACATGCTATAACCCTCCACAACTCCAAAACAACTTTAAAGATCTTGCCTCGCTTCTCAGCAGCAACACCCCCACAATCATCGCCGGGAATCTAAATGCTAAGCACCTCTCTTGGGGCTGCGGCTCCAGAAACAGCAACGGCCGCGCCCTCCTCAGAAAAACAATTCGGCATGATTTTACAGTGGAAGCTCCTCCCTCCCCTACCAACTTTCCGGGCTCCCCACAACACGCACCAGACGTTCTCGATATTTTTCTCACCAAAAATATCACACCCCTAAGCGCCCCCCGGGTTATCTGTGAACTGAGCTCAGACCACAGCCCGGTGATCCTCGCCTTTCATGCATCACACATCTCTCTCCCGTCACACACAGAACACATCGACTGGCTACATCTCAAATTTAACCTAGAGACATCAGCCTTTCGTTGCAGACCCATATTATCGATCTATCAAATCGAGGAAGAGATCACGTCTCTGTCTAATGACATTACCCACGCTGTTAGAATCGCTACATTCTCCCTCCCTCCACAGGGCACTAATAATAACCTCCCCGACGGTATTTTGAAGCTAATTAAGCAAAAGAATAGAATCCGGAAGAAATGGCAACATCTTAGAACTCCACTTCTTAAAACCCAACTCAACTCCTTACAAAGGGACATCCACTCTCGGATAAACAAGCTAAGAAACAGCCGCTTCAACGATTTCATCACTGAAGCTGAAACTCACCCCAAAAACGTCTAGAAGGTGATAAAATCTATACGAGGCAGTCGCCCTTGCCTTCCACCACTCAAGCAAAATGGCCAAACCTTCTCACTCGCTGAAGAAAAGGCCGAGATCTTCACATCATCTCTCAGAAATCAGTGCTTACCTCTACTCAGCGCACCAGAACTCTCACGCTTTCATGAGCATGTCACCCAGACAGCTCAACACTTCCTCCCTTCAAACAGGGACATCACCCCTACCTCCCCCAAAGAGATACGCGAGATCATTTGCAGTCTTCAAAACAAGAAAGCCCCTGGTGTTGACAAAATCAATAACAACACACTAAAAATCCTCCCCCACAAACACATCATGTCCATCTGCAATATCGTAAACGCAATGATGAGACATCAATACTTTCCCAAGGCCTGGAAAACAGCCATAGTGGTCTGTCTTCTAAAAGCCGGGAAGCCCCTTAACGACCCCGCAAGCTATCGTCCCATCAGTCTTCTAAACTCCCTAAGCAAAGTGGCCGAAAGCGTTATCCTAAAACGCCTCTTCACCTCGGTCACCAGAAAAAAACTCATACCTGACTGTCAGCATGGGTTCCGCACAGGGCACAGCACCAGGCACCAACTTCATACAGTTACGGAACTCGTTGCTGACAACATGAACAGACGGCTGCACACAACGATGCTGCTGTTAGATGTCCAGCAAGCCTTCGACAGGGTATGGCATGACGGGCTCGTCTTCAAGCTCATTGCCAATGACATCCCCCATTATTTGATCGGGATAATAAATTCGTTCCTATCAGACCGATTTATTTGAGTTAGGGTAGGCAACTCCCTTTCCGCTCCAAAGGCCATTTCAGCCGGCGTCCCTCAAGGGTCTAAGCTCTCCCGCCTACTTTTTACTTTTTTCTGCCATGATTTTCCCATACACGATACAATTACCACGGCACTCTACGCGGACGATATTGCCCTCATAGACGCCACTAAAACAATCTGCCACAGCACCTCAAGGCTAAACAGATTTCTCCCACACCTCATCAACTGGTACTCACGGTGGAGACTCTCCATCAACGAGAGCAAGTCCAGTGCAATCTTCATCTCCCGTAAAAACCGCACCCCTCCAAAAATAACGATCAAAGGCTCCTCCATCCCGTGAAGCCAATCGGTCAAATACCTCGGAGTGACGTTCGACAGGAACCTATCCTGGAACAAACACCTCCGCCTCACCAGGAGCAAAATGCTAGAATGCTTCCATAGCAAAACCCTGTCACCCAGAACAAAGACCAGAGCCTTCTCCGCCATCATCAGGAGCATTGCTACATACGCTATCCCCATCTGGGGGTCCATCCCCCTAGAAAGACTTCCGCGACACCAAGGCATCTACATGAGGCTGCTACGCTCTTCCCTGAACACCCTTTGGTACTTAAGGACTTAACACTCAAGTACTTAAGGAAACTAACCTTCTTGCTCTCAACGACTACGCGAACCAATTCGCCAAAAATCTGAGAGATTCAATTAAACAGCACCCGAACTCAGGAATCCAATCCCTGAGTAGCATCCGTCCTAAATCGACGGATCGCTACAGGAGGCCTTGCCACCTGATCAGCGATCCGTAACTCCATCAGCCACTACTGGCCACTCCGTGCTTCGTTTTCGTACGTAAGCCTCTGCCCCCAAGAAGGTAGAGCCCCTAAACTCACCAATTCCTCCCCTATCCACATCCCACTCCTACTCCCCCACCCCTACACCGTTCCGTTTAATAATCTTTTATCCCAACAGGTAAAGGGAATGATACCTCCGCGTAGGAATCCCTGCGGGGAGGGGTTTTAGTCGGTAGGCATGCGAGCAAAGGCTCCATGAATCCGACACTACCTCTCTTAGAGAGGTGTCTTTAGAAGATTTCCCCTCCCCGCGTCACAGAAAAAAACAAATATTCATATCAAACTTTGGGATTGGTATCCTAAGGAAGGTGTGACGTTAGTCATACCGATTGGCTCCACGGGATGGAGGAGCCTTTGATTGTTATTTTTGGAGGGGTGCGGTTTTTACGGGAGATGAAGATTGCACTGGACTTGCTCTCGTTGATGGAGAGTCTCCACCGTGAATACCAGTTGATGACGTATGGGAGAAATCTGTTTAGCCTTGAGGTGCTGTGGCAAATTGTTTTAGTGGTGTCTATGAATATTTGTCTGAGCTGGCCTGGCATTAATACATTAAGCGGACTACTTTGAATTGATGTTCGTGATTCAAGACGCCACGTTGTGGCCGCTGGCAAAACTGATTGTTAAAATCATGAACTTAATTTATTGATGAAAGTAAAATGATTTTCAATAAAAAACATAGCCTTTGTCCTTCCCAAGATAATATAGAATCTATATGTCAAATTTCAGAACAATCGGTTCAGTAGTTTTTTCGGTTATCACGTACAAACAAAAACATGCTGTGTCTTTATAAAATAGAATGATATGATATGATATGATATGATATGATATATATATATATATATCTAATTATATATATATATATATATATATATATATATATATATATAGTATAAAATGGTCGGTAAAATATCAACTTTTTGAAGTGGAGACAACATTGAAACAGCTTTTTATGCAGATGTGACCATAGGTAAATTATGGTCAATTATTTATAGCAACATAGATTTTTATATATACAGTACTTTTTACTTAGATATCATTGAATTATTTATGGAATCGGTTAAATTAATATCTCGGGCGAAGCCGAGACGGGGGATGCTAGTTGTATTAAAATATTAAGAAAAATAGAGCAAGGGGACTATGTTGGAACTAACTGAATACAGCCACACCACGGACAATGCTTCAGAGGCCCTGAGGCAAGATTTTTTTATACATACATATTACATTACTATCTCGAGCGAAGCCGAATCGGAGAATGTTAGTATATATATATATATATATATATATATATATATATATGTATTTATTTATTTATTTATTTATTTATGAATTTATTGTGACGAGATCGCAAGTGCCGCTCACATTTGCTATTCCACATCCCAACTCCCAATGCTCTCTCTTCCACCATAGCCTGTATATAAATATCTGTACATACTCCTTGTTATTTATATGTATATTTAATTTGTAGTTATGTTACCGGCCGACGCATTAACACGCCGGCGAAGAGGGAAGTAAGAGAGAAAGAGAGAGAGAGAGAGAGAGAGAGAGAGAGAGAGAGAGAGAGCGTGAGAGGGGGGAGTGGGACATTGCGCGCGAGAATAGTGAGATGTTTTTTGTGCTACGTGCCAGTTCACGTAAACAAAAAAACAAAATTGTGTTCGGCTGCCGCCTTGACCCGATGAGTTTTTTCGTTCTCCGCGCCCATCATCGTCTTCACGCGCGATACTCGCGATCTCGCCACGTGAACGGGACCTGTGTGACCGAGTTCGAGTGGTTCTGCCATCCGGCCCATATCCAGTGCGGATTTATCACCCCATCTCGGGGCTAAAAACTGCGGGGACTCGCTTCCTTCGGTGACTTTGGGAGCCACCCGCTGTATGCCGAGGGTCTCTATAACCGTTGCCTTCCTGTCGCCAGCGGACTCGGACAACATCAGTGCTCTGACTGTAAGTGGCAGTTCGGTTGATCTTTCTCTCTCTCTTTCTCTCTCTTATCCCTGCCTCCACGCTCGCGCCGTCGGACCCGCGCCGCTGTTAGTTTTATATTTTAATAAATTCGACATCTTGACTGATTTATTTTGTGTCTTCAATTCGCCGTAGTACTGATTTATTTTGCTTCTTCATTTCTCCTTTTTGCAAGCGACACTTCGCTCCTCGCGGACCCCCATCCTCCCTCGCCGGATTGTTTCGGGGCTCAGTCTGGCCGGGCTCACTTTTTGCAATGGCCGTGTCTCCCGTCCTCGTGCTTGAGGCGGATACGCGCACCGTTACTATATATATATATATATATATATATATATATATATATATATATATATACTACTGTTCATTTTTGTTTTGATAGTTGGTCATGGCGTAGAATGCTTGCTGATGAAGATAAAGAATACGCCAAACGTTTGTCAGAATAAAGTTATAATAATATTCCTCTCCTTATTTATTCCTTGTAAAACGTTTCATAAAATATTGGAGCGATAAAGGAGGCATAATTCTGTGTTGATCCATTGAAAATTGGCATTATTCTTTTTACGTCTTACACCTCATGGAACAAAAGATTCAAAAATTTGTTTAAATACAAAGAAAAAGAAATGGACGAATTGATATAATTTAAAAGCTCATTGTAAGGTGGTTATGAAATATATAATATGTAATAAAGTCATGTGATTCGATACCGCATCCACGCGTATCCAGCCTTGGTTATATTTTAATAATTTCAATTTATAATTTAGATCTAGCAAGTAAACCTTAATAGATTCTATTGTGTGTATGACCCATACTACTTAGAATATTAGTAGGAATATCCATCTCAATCCTAGCACGTAAGAGTAATTAATATCTAAAGAATTCTATATAAAATTTATTCAAAGCATTTTTATTTCAACTCGAAATCTTATTCCATTCTGTCTTACACGTAACCGAAATATGAAGTAGAATTAATATATGTAACATTAAAATATGCAGAATATATTTAATCCAAGTAAAAATTAACTTAAATGAAGTATGTATACATTTCGTTTTTTCAAATAAATAATTTTATTCTATTTTTTAAAATATATATTTAAAATAAAAACAATAAATTATATGATATTATTTTCCGGTTTTTAAGAATTGTACATTATTTTATCTATTATACTATACTAATTTTCGAAGATATTTTCTGTTTTTTTTTTATTATATAGATATAGATATAGTACATACCAGATCATATTTTCATATATATTATTGTTAATTAGCTACGTGCATTACAAGTAATAATTTTATTACGTTTGAAAAATATCCGACCTGATTTGAACTCGAGCCCACGACCGTCTGGTTGGTAAGCAAATGCATTATCTACTATTCCACAGATTACATGGTAATAACTCATAAATTTATATACATAACAACTCGAATATATACAAAACACGGACCATAGAATATTATATTTCGATTCTAGCTAGCGAATCCTAACGAACCCTATGAAAGTAAAAAGAAAGGACATTTAAGTAGATTCAAAATAGAAATCCCTATCTTTTCCTTATCTTTCTTATATGGAGAAAAATTAAGTAAATCAGTAATACATCGAATATTATCCAAATGGAATAACTATAGGGATGAAAATAATACTCGGATCTAGCGAATTATCATGAATGTGATGATATCAGCGGTATTGCGAATATAATCTAGCTTGTACTGGGGATATGTCGAGAATGTTTTTACACGGGATACACTCAGTCTAGTTGTACGTCTGGCTTTACCAGAGCGACTAGATACCTTCTGAGGCCTCCGCACGTTAGTGTTTTAAAAAATTTCTGAAGTTCATTCGCGTTTTATATTACATATAGATGGACATACACCAAAGAGCATCCATCGATACATATATTCATAGATAATTTAAAAACAAAATTGTTATCTTTGTGAAATTCATCAAATTCTGAAAATAATTGTCAGAGTATTGCATCATTGCATCAGAGTTAATTACTTTTTGAAACATTATTATAAAGAACTTATTGCTAAACCTGCATTCTTTATGTTTCTAGTAAAGAAATATAAATTTTACAGTATATATATATATATATATATATATATATATATATATATATATATATATCCTATTAGTTTTTGTTATTATGCATATCTCGTCTTTGCTTCTTATTAATTTTTCCATTCTATTTAGTTTATATATATTATATAGTTAACATAATTCAGTATACAATAAAATACCGCTATATATACAGCATTTATTATTGTAAAAAACTTGGGTTTAGCTTAAAAATAAATCGTGTCTACTATACGACTACTAAGAATTATTCTTTACTTTTAAGAGTAATTTCTCTCGGAAACTTTGAAAATATCTCTTTCTTTAAATTTACTTTTTATCGTTATTATCATATATTTATCTCCGACTCTGTGTCTCTGTTTTTCACTTCTATTTGCTTAAGTGAACAAATAATAAAGTTTTATACAATTTAAATGTCTGATATAATATTCAGTTTGAATTTTGATTTAGATTAAATATCTTTGGTTACTTTGAATATTTAATTGCGCTTATTTTACCAATGATTTAGAATTTATTAAGAAAATTTTATAAATATTTTATCTTTATATGAATGATTATTTAAGATTAGGGGCAAAGAAGTAAAGTTTCTTTATCATCATTATTATACTTTGAATATTTATAAAAAATTATTTTGTTGTATTTCAATTATTTATTTTTCGATCACATTACCTAATCTTCAATAGATAACAGTGTTATATTGTATTTTTGCTATTGGCAACTTATATATAATATGTACAACTGTCAGTCGTGAGTAGAACTAACAAATATGACCGACATGAGAATACAATAAGTAAGTGAAAGTATAACTTATACATGAGTAGTACTTTGGAATTCATTATAAATTTGTTTTAAAAAAATAAAAATTACCGAAATAGATAAAAATAAGGCCTGAAATGTGTTATAGTTGAGTCAGAGGTGCAGAAGATAAATATGGAATTTTCATCACGTTATCGAAAGAGTATTGCTAAGGGAAATTGTTGTAGAGAACTTTTCTTTTATTAAAACTGTTAATATTGATTTTACCTTTCATTATATCTCTGCATCTGCTATAATGAGGAACTAAACTTAATGGGATCAAAATTATTTAACATTTTCAAATAGTTTAAATTCAAATATTATGAAATAAAACAGAAATCAAAATTTGTATTTAAATATGAACTAATTATAAATATGAAAGTTTCATCAAATCTTCATTTTGGATGTCTGTGTTGCGCCATGTCGACGTCTGTGCATATGACAGAAGTTGAACTATTATATATCTTAATTTAGTCTAGATACCATGATTGTCGACAGGACTGGCCAAAGTTAAATTGCCGCCTCCGGAAAGAAATTGTTTACGTTTCTGCCTTGTAATTCCATCAAAAAGAAAAGAAATCAAATAAAACATTTTTGTTGTTTAAAGAAAAGTTGAAACTCAATAATTTGATACAGCTTCTACAGTAGCTCAATAGTAGATGAATATTTTAAAATTTTTACCTCAAATAACATTGTTTTAAACAAAATTATGCACCACGGCTAAGTCCTCATATTTGTAAACTTCATAGTTTAGTTCTGTATTGTGCTAAACGCGTCCAGTGTATGCAATCGGTCAATCCTTCCCGATTTCACCTTGCGATAACATGCCTCTTACGGTCTATCCAAATGCGAGGAATTGTAGTAAATCGAGGTTGCAGACTAGATCCTTTAATAGTTGAAAACTCGTTCGGCGTTATCGGATCATATTGAGCGATTTTAATGTGGTGGCAAAAACTATACTTTTAAAAAAACATGCAAGAAAGATTAGTGCTTTTCAGTTATGTCAATAAAGAAAATTCAATTAATAGATGCAGTACATTAACTATGATGATCTTTCAAGTATTTTAAAAAGGTCTATTAAGAGGTGACTATAAGTTGGTATGATTTGATTTCACCAAATATCTTGAACAAATTTATTAAAGATAAATAGCAATAGAAGTCAGGTTCATTTGACTAATATCATAAAAGGAACAATGAGTAGACCGACCCTGGAAAGGTGTGGACATGGAAGATAGAATTAATATTCCTGAAGGTAAAAATTAATCAATTGCGGTTCTCTAATAAGATCTAACATAAAGCTCGCCATTCATGATTAATAATGGCTATTGAATGTAAAACGCCTGTATTGCATCTCCGATCTCAGTTGTTTATTACCGAATACTAAAGTAATTACGTTGAGTCATTCTAAATTTTTAATGTTACTTTTTTAAGTAATTTCGATATAATTTTAAAGGTTGTGATGTAAGTAATATGTGACAATAACATTTTATGTCTTTATTTTTGTGATTCAAAATAGGATGTATCATATAAATATTTTCTGGAACATTAAAGTCCCTCGTAACGTTATGGGCAAAGTTCCAAAAATTTTCGAATTCACTATGACCTTCATATTTGTTTTTACATAATTGACCTCTAGTTATATTATTATCATTTACAAAAATTATTATAAATGAGAATTATATTATTATGGTATATCATTTTAATGAAATTCTAAATTGTATTATTAAATTTTAATTATATAATAATTATCTAATTATGCTTTTGCTGTTCATTTTTCAATTTTATAAATATAGTTTTCTCTCACTATCATTACATATATTTATTATCAAATATATTCAGCTCCATTTTTTAAACAGAAACAGCAAGGACAATTTTTAATTAAATACAATTATTTACAGCTTCAATATTCTATAAAGATTTTATTTTTTAATTCTAAGTGTTATAATTTTATATATTTCATTTCACATTTTAATTGTTAGAATAATTATAGTTTATTTATCGTTCTATATTTAATAAATACCACCTCATTATATAGCATTTGTATAATATGCGTTAACTTTCATAACTTTTATATTAAATAAGATGATAAAAGAATATTAATTTACTAATTTCTTACGATAATAAATAGACAATACAAAAAATATTATGTAGGAACTTATATCTTCTTTTATTCTACGTAAGCTATTATATAAAATATGTATTCTTATTGCAATTTTGATTTTGATTTTTTTATATATAGTAAAACATGATGCCAAGTTATTATAACAGAAATTCAAAACACTGGTCAATCAATTAATCTATGGTTTTCACCAATAACAAAATATATTGTAGAAAAATTTTCTATTTATTATTCAAATCTGCATAATCATTAAACACATTTAATCTAATTTATTATAATTTTAGGTTTCCTGCCAACAAAACAGCAGAAATGGATAAACGTTCTAACTTTAACAAAAACTACAAATTTAAAAAGATGATATATATATATATATATATATATATATATATATATATATAATAATCATTTTGAGAAAAAATCATTTATTGATTCTAATGAATTGAGAAGGAGACAATAGCTGTATAACGATATCATTGCTATAAAACAACAGATTTAAATCAGCTGTACCCATCTACAAAAAAACACATTATTGGAAGAATCAACAACTTTCATTATTGAAAACAACAGTATCTATTAATCGTAGTGCACAAGACTTTTATGATTATAATATTAATAAAAGGTATAAAATATGTAGCATTATTATCGTTATTATAAAATTTAATACTAATAATTACAAATGTAATGTAATTAATTATATATATATATATATATATATATATATATATATATATATATATATATATATATATATACGTAAAGGAGACAGGCGGCTTCGTGATAGGCGAAGTTCGCAGAGGATATCTGCAGCGGGTAGGCGAGAAAAAGAAAGATTAATACGCAGAGATAAAATAAAATGAGTAGTAAATTATTGATAAAAAACGATCAAGCACGCACAGCACGGAAAAGAACAGTCAAAGTATAACGACACTGTAGATTGAGGCTTGGGTTTTTCAAAAGTAAGTAGTTTCAAAAGTAGGAGTTTTTCAAAATGTTTGCATAACGTTCAGACTACTAGCTTTTTTTTTTTTTTTTTTTTTTATTGAGCTTACCCAAGCCTATAAAAAGACTTATACAGCTATCAGACTACTAGCTACAATTATTATATCGTTAACTGAAAGATTATATTTAGTGTGCAGGGGCGTCATTACATATTTTCGCCAAGTCGGGATAGATAAGTGATACAAAATGTAGAAGAGGAGGGAGGAAGTGAGAAAAGAATTCTTTTATTATCATTTTTAAAAAAAATTTTATTTATTTATTAATTTTTATTTATCATTTTATTTAATTTATTTATGAATCAATGCTTATTCTACACATACCTATATTTAATATTTTTAATTAATGTATGCCAGTTTAGTTCCTGAGGATGAACTGTAGTGGTTCGAAACGTCGGACACCAAAGGGGAATTTAAATTTAAGGTAGTGGGGGCAGTCAGGTTGTCCTTTACTAACATAGAATATTGTTTTTATGAATTTTATTTTATTTATTATTTTTATTTTTAAATTTTAATTTTTAATATAATTTATTGTAGTAATAAGTTCTATTTCAAATTCTTCGGGGGTGACTCTAGACGAGGACAGTCTGAATGTCGTTATTTTAGCTAATATATTATATTATAAAGACTGTAAGAACGATAAACATATTTATTTATTTAACGTACGCTCAATTTTTTTACATTTACTTTACGGAGTGACGAAGGAGCTTTGTCTCTTTCATAGCACGAATTGTAACAAACTCTTAATCTGACATTGCAAAACGGAATGAGAGAAAAAGCAATAATCAGCTGGAGATTTATGCTCTACGGCCTATTATATTGCATTGAGAATATATTTTCCGTCTGTATTTATCTGAGTAATTACAATAAAAAGAAAAATACGCCATAAGCGCACAAATCTACTGAACAAGAACGTGATTTTCTCCTGCGAAGGCTTAGGGGCCCTCTCTGCTTTTGAGACTGTTACAATGATACGAGATATGCAACATAGACGCATTCTGTAAAAAATTTAAATTTTTAGTAAAGACACACACACACACACACACACACACACACACAAAAGTATATAAGTATATCTATGAATTATATTTTGTCAAACCTAAAACTGCAAAAACTATTTAAACACCTATAGCAGCTGCTTACCGCGGCTAGTCGTATCATTGATTTCGATTGCTTCGAGTTTCTAAGTACGTTCGTTTATAAATTTTGACTAACAATGAATTCAAGTTTCAAAAAACGTAACATTTATTTTTTACATGATTTTTTTAAACTTTATTGCTTCCCCCATCTTATTAAACTACTTTTGGACCGGTTCAGGATATACTTGTAATCATGAATCACTGAAAATGTTTTGCATATGAAATTTTAAATCTATATTTAAATTTATTTACTATTATATATTACAAATAAATATATAACAAGCATTACAATTAATGTGTTGGAGATTCAGGATAAATTACAGGTGCATTACCGTCGCATTGATGTTGATTCATTACAAGGGGATGCCGATGGAAGCAGTCTACCAAATGGAATTGTTTATTGAAACATAGTTGAACCTCCAAGAAATATTGTGCCCGAGTGAACTGCAATCAGATAATGCGATAAACATTATAAAATCCTTCTCTCAAGTATTTTGTAAGGATTCGTTTATATTTATGTATTTGTAACTATATTGTTATCGTATCATACCTGAGATGGTAAACATTTCATGTACACCTGTACACCTAAAGCTCGCGTAATCGAGCCAATGATGTCTGTTAATTTATAAATGTCGCCAGGATAGATTTCTGACGCTGCAAGTATAGTTTTGATATCGTATCGTTCCAGGAGTCGCAGAGCTACTAGAAAATAAAACGACTGATTCTCTGACACACAGGATCCGTACATATTGTACTGGGTATACCAAAGACTTTCTTCCGTTCTATTTAATGTTAACACTGGCCATTGTTTTTTCAATTGTTCTTTCAGACGGTCATCCAGATTGTTATGATTATATCTCGGAGTCAACCCTGAAGAATTTATGCAAAACGTAAAAATTTGGCCGCGTGCACTCACTGGCCATAAACCGTATAGAACCCACTTCTCAATTTCGAAAATCATCCAATGGTCCTCTAAATAATCTGAAAATATCTGCGAGCTGACGTTTACATTTCGATAACTAATTTGCGTCAAAAAAAATGAAGTGACGGGAAACTGTTGAACTAATACTAGAGCATCATAATTATTCGCAACACTGAAATTTATTTATATATGTAATGAGTATTATTTTTTACAATAAATAACGTGAATGTTAATTGAAGCAATAGATTCAAATTATATTATATAGTAATATCAAAATCTATATCTACGTAGTGTAGGCCTACGGCATGTAATTTAGAGTCGAGGAAATTTTTTTGAGACTGTCAACATCAAACTAGCTGATGATGATTCAATATTTTCTTATTGAAAGATAGTCAACAACTAATAATAAAAGCAGGTTTTTGAGTTCACTGATTATATTTTTAATATCAAAATGCATGCGTTTTAAAAATTACCTTAATTGTACTGAATTTTCGATTATTGAAAAAATATTGAAATAAAAGAGCTAAAATAATCACGATCTAAAAAATATATATATATATATATAATTAATTACATTACACTTGTAATTATTAGTATTAAATTTTATAATAAAGATAATAAAGCTACATATTTTATACCTTTCATTAAAATTATAATCATAAAAGTCTTGTGCACTGCGATTAATAGATACTGTTGTTTTCAATAATGAAAGTTGTTGACTCTTCCAATAATGTGTTTTTTTTTGTACTACTTTCTGATCAACAATAAAAGTAGTTCGTGTATTATTTTCTTTTTATTTATGATAGAATGACATTAATGTACATTTGTTTACATTAGTATATATTTGTTTCTTTATGGTTATGTACTGAGTTCTATAACATACAGTGTTATAATTCTATAAAATTTTAATTTATTCCATTAACTTTATTTGTTGATATTCCATAATAAATTATAACGAAGTTACCGTAATTGTTTGAATTTATATTTCATACTTATCATTAAATGTTATAATATATATATATATATATATATATATATATATATATATATATATATATATATAGAATACTTTACCGTGGATTTGAAGTGCCGAAAGATATTATACAAGCTACTAAAATGTATTTGATCATTTTTATTCGATTCTTTTAGAAAATCAAAATAAAAAACAAATAAATTAACTAAATGTGTAGAAAAATATGTTGCTATATATAAAACTAATGAAGAAGTAAACTGATCAAAGTGTTTCTACGATAACTAAAACTTTTTCATTATAAAAATACAAGACTTATATTATATACGGAAATGTTATATAAATTAAATATAAACTTAGTTTGATCATCGAAATATTTTTCTTATATTAATTAATTATGTTCATGTACAGTCTTCTGATAATTTTTGATTAAATTTTCATTTACAATGCCCTATTTCGTCATCAAGAAAAAATTTAAATATGAACGATCCATTCTTTTCAATTCATTCTTTACGTAAACCGCATGTCTGGCATTTCAAAAGTTACATAAATTATGTCAAACAAAATAAAAATAATATATTTTTTTTAAAATCTATTATTAAAAAGTTTTTTGATTCAATTCAAATAAAATATTATATAGTATACGTTTAGTAAAAATATTATTTAAATTATTTATAATGAATGGAATATTTTCGTATGTATTTTTCCGACCTTTTTATCCACATTTCTAGGACTTCATAAATTGTCTAATGAAGTTCAACAAATTACTAAAATTATTAAACATGTCAGTTTGCGAGTGAAAGACGTAATTTAAATCCTGACGTATAATGAAAACATGATTTTGATACATAAGTACTTATGTATAATACCATACGCAAAATAATGACTTTCTAATTCGAGATTCATCCCATACTTTGCACATTGTAAATATAAATAAACAATTTAACATAATTATTACAAAAAAAATTCTAATACAAAATATCGGCGATACACTCTTAATACACTTTTAATTCATGCACTTGCATAATTAGGTACTTTTAGTAAAATTTTCGAACAAATACATTTTATTTAGAAATGTTGTTAATTTTTATTTATGAATATTACAAATTATTTCTTTTTATAATTATTATAATTTACTTGTATATTTTTAACAATTACTATTAAATCATTTTTATAATCGCGTTTAATATATACAAAATAAGTAGGGAACTCGAAGTATATTATTAGAAACATTAATATGGTTTTGAATTCATCAACAAATTCCACTGCGGGTTTATTTTAATCACCAAGGTCAATCTCAAATAATAGGCATTATATTTATACAGCTCTTAGAAGGAATCTACAATATAGAGTGTATTAAGAAAAAATAAAATCTTTCTAATATAATTATCTTAGACTTTCATTGCACATCTTTATATAAGTTGCTAGATTTTATAATGTATTACTGAGTAACGATTATAAATAGAAGTTTGTAATTGGAGTATAAGAAAAAATAAGAAAATAAATGAAATAATTCATTCCTTTGAATTTTTTTCTATAGATCGATTCTCGTTTAGTCAAGCACGAATGAAATTCGATTTTAAATTAGCATTACTTATAAAAGTTTGAGTGCTTGCGATTGTAGAAGGCTAACACACATTTTCAAATCTTATTCGGGCTGCCGAAAAAAAGCGCGCATACGGTGGAAGGATGTGCTTTCCTGAATGCGACGAAATAAATATTTTGAGTCAAAGAAAGTATATTATAAAGGGCGTTAATGCGTGCTTTTGGAGTACGTCACAAGTGTTAGCCTCTGCGTCTTTGCCAGCTGCCCATTGGGACTCAAATAATGCCCCCTTGCTTCTTCATCGACAACGCGTCCTCGAAGCGACAGGTTCGATTTTCAACCGATAAGGACGGATCTTTGCTTAATCTTAAAATTGTACAATTTGTATTATTTTTCATGTTTGTTTACGTTAGTTTTAAATTACACAGGGCGACATATTTTTACGCTCATAGACTTTACATAAGTACAAAGACTATAGACAATCTAGTACACCCCCCTTAGATACTTTACACGTGGGTACAGTTTAGGTTCAGTAAAATGCATATTGTATGTAGCTTATATATAGTACTATAAGCATATTGTAATATATAGAAAAAGTGGGAAAAATATATAGAAAAAATTATAAATATATAAATGTATTATATATAAAAAAGAAATATATATACTGTGATAAAATTATAAATATATGAATATGTATAATAAAATAAATAGATTGTATTAAATTTAATTATACGTCTTAACAAATCATTTATCTTAAACATTTAAACCTGAATTCCCAGTAGATATAAACTGCATTACAATGAATATTATTTGTATACAGCTGCAAGCATGTTATAAACTTAGAATAGCAAAATTGTAAAAGTAATATTGTAACTGGATAAATTGATAATGTAAGTATAGTTCTATAATAATAAATATTATATAGATAATGTTTTCATAGGAACAAAATAACTCACAAGAAATTGATAAAAGTGGTGGAAGACAGTTAAGCAAGAATATTTTTTCTGAACATTACTTCCTATTGCTGTACTCTAGCCATTTTCATTTTTATATATTCCTATTTGGATAAAAGTTATGTGTTTATATCCTTATTTTTATAAGGACACTTTTCAGCTCTTGAAATGACCACGCTCCTACAATTAGTTATTAGAAGAATAATAAATATAGATTCGATTATGTGGAATGGAGGTCGAATTTTGGTTTGTTATAAGACCATTTATTCCCTTCCGTTCTTAGAGAAAGTCATTTACGATTGGGTGTAGGAGTAGAGCATTTATTGTTTGAAGCGGCGTAACGGTAGATATTAATTTGGTTCTAAAACGATACATATCAATTTCTTGTCACTTATGATTGGACGTTCAAGGAGAGGAGAGAGTCTCCTTATTTTCATTTCTTTTAAAATGGGGACATTTTCTTCGGAGGAACACAGTTTCTGTACCACAGTCAAATAAGTTTTGTTTTATCTTTCATATTTTATTTCGTTAGATCAGAGCGTTATTTTTTTTATTATTTTGATGATAGTAAAAACAATATTAGTTAAAAGTCTGTTTATATTCTATGAGTTTACATAAAAAGTAAAGATTGCATCACTTTCATCTGTAGAAGTTCAAGTGAAACAACGTCGTAACTTTTACAACCGCGTCATTAAATTGAACGTAAATCGCATTCATGAATTATTAGACAATGGCTGAACAGGTGATAGAGCTGAGGGAATTGGAAAAAAAAACCAGTTCTCTTTTGAGCAGAAAATCAAAAATGTTCAACTTGTCTCATTCATCTTTTATGCTTACAAGCAGGAGTTCGATGCTACAATATATTGATATTATAGCGGTAGTCGGCGGTATTGTGCACTCTAAAGATACAGCTAAAGTTTAATGGAGAGATTTTCAATCAGCTTTTGAAAATAAAATAGGGAGTGGTATTGTTAATTTCAGTCATGTAGACATTCTAAGTTTCGTTTTCGGCATACATCTATTCAAGCCTACGGATTATGTCCTGATAACTTTTACAATACTCCAGGATTAATATTTTTAGCAACTTTTAAAATGACGAAGATAGAATTAGAGCTTCTAACAGACATTGGCATGTTATTATTTATTGAATCAGGAGATGTGGATACAAGTCGGTGCTGCAATCGATATTGAAAAGCAAATATTCGATACATGGGATAGACGTACGATGAAAAAAACAAAATAAAGACACTTTTATAATATGATATGATTAACCTGTATGATGGGGCGATGGTACAGCATTTACTAATTGGAAAATTTAAGTGGGTTGATAATGAATCAAGTCGTGAATTTTTCAATACACCATCAGATTCTGATATAAGTTAATCGCTCAAGTAGATAGGGAATATTTTCCTAACTACATTGAACGATAAAAAAGATATATAATAATTTACTATTGTGCCCTTAAGCAAGTGATTGACAATGGTATTCGATTGCAAAAAGTCCATAGAATTGAGTTTTAAATAGAAATCCTGTCTGAAACCGTATGTCGAACTAAATACTGTAAAGCGAAAGCATGCAAAGAAGGAGTTTAAAAAATAAATTTTTTTTATAAAACTTTATAAACTCTTTTATAAACTGTTAATTAATGCTATTCATGGAAAATACATTGTAAGAGAGCAACCTAGCGTTGATGTACGTTTATTAAAAAATTCACTGGTCGATATAGAGGAGAGGCATGCATAGCTCTACCTAATTATTATAGCTGTTTAAGTTTCGATGAAAATTTAGTTGCCATTCAGCTGAAAAAACTAATGTAATCATCAAAAAGACTGTATTTGTTGGACTTTGTATCCTTGATTTATTAAATTTATTAAATTTATTAGTCTATGACTTTAACTACTTAATTCCTTTTTGCTAGAAACGTATATATCATCATAAATTAATAAATATTTTTTTATTGATCTTACTTTATTAATTTATTAATAAATTTATTAATTATTAATAAATATTAATACTTAATAATTAATAATAAATATAAATACTTTATTAATTTATTAATAAATAAGTCTTTATTAATCTTCATATTTTTCCCAATTGAATAACTGTGTTTCTAAACGTTCGAAATTATTAAAATTGAAATTATTATGCATTCATACTACAAATAATTTTAAAGATTCTAAAAGTGACTTCATTTGTGACAAAAGAAAAATAAAAATTTTCTCTTTCATTGATAAGGAAATTGAGGTGGTCGTCGTTAACAGTCAGTGGCCCGGTCTCTTAATTCGGCCTTGTTGAACGCATATATTTAAATCTCGATAAATTTTTTAATGCGTTGCAATCAGGAAATATTGAGTTAAATGTATATGCTAATCATTAAAATCTAATAATAATAAAAAATTGAGCCAGGTACTCAATGTATTTATGAAAGCGTATATTTCTGACGATCGTAACAAATGAGTATGTATACCGATATAGAATTCGAAGGATAAATTTCATTTTAAAAAATATATCACTAAATGAAACAGTGCCAATAGACAATATAATTATGTGCGAAGAATATTTTTTTGATACACTCATTGTAAAATATCAGTCAGATAAATCCAGAATGGTATACGATACTGTTCAACCGTACAACAATCGTCGACGGGAATGCGGAAATGCTTGGATGGAGATGATTATATTGGGCATTCCGAGACTGACTAACGGACATTTTGCAGAATAACCTCTCTATTACACTAGATGGTATTTATTCCTCTTCAGTCCATCGAGTTATATGTACGTTGGTGGAGCTAAAGTATCACGGCGGGAGTGAGATAGAGAGAGAGAGAGAGAGAGAGAGAGAGAGAGAGAGAGAGAGAGTGTGTGTGTGAGTGATAGCGGTGTGCTGTCCGGGGTATTCGCAATAGTCGTTCTTGAGAGGATAAGCATGCGTATTACGAGGTGCATATATAAGCACAAAGGTATATCGATTAATTCATTTTACTGACCGATTATGGACAATTGAATTTAACCGGGTGGCCGTCAGAGCAAGACAAGTCCATTTCGACAAGGTTCGACAAATTCAATGTCCTCGACCGGTGCGAAATGAAAAAGAGAATGTATGGAGATAGATTCATGAACGAATATTCGGAAAAAGAGCAAATATATTTATTGAATCGATTCGATATTCAAATCGTATTGATTTGAAAGGCCAGCCGTGTCATTCAAATAATGAAATTTTAGTAATTTTTTGGCACTATTGCAATGCGTATAATGGAAAGGAACCTTTTTTAAACATTTGTAAATTTCATCTATGTCGGTGGACTTGACTAAGCATCAGTAGTGAGGATGAGAGATATTATTTTAATACTATATTATTTTATGTTAAGGCATATAATAAAAATTAGCTGATTTGTTCAAAACCATAACAATGCTTTTATAAGATGCAAGTAATTAATTGAAAAGGTATTAAAATTTAATATCTTTATGAGTATTAATTATGGAAAGTAACACTCAGTCTAAGAAAAGCATATGTTATTCTACTTGTTTTGAGCTGCTGAATTCAAATTTGATCGAGAAAAATTCAAATAAATATTTTAGACTATTTAAAGACTTATAGAGATCTAAGACTTATAGAGATAAACAATACAAAATAATACAAAATTTTTAACATCCTTCACTTGTTATTCCATTGTCACCTTGAATTTAATATTGACAAGATCAAAATGGTTATTTGAAGATCAACGTTGTTTTTAATCAAATAAAATCTCAAAGAATAACAAAAAATGTGGTGAAATTAATTACAATGGGAACATCTAGATCGCTACATGGCATTAAGCATAAGAATTTATCTTATAATGAAAGGCAAAATAAGATTGCTTTTTGTTACCAAATAACTGTTCCAGAGAGCTGATAATTCAAATCACTTCAGTATCAGTGTTTGCATTCGCCATAATACCATTTTTTTAAATTTAAAACTAAAGAAGGATGGAGTTCAGTTATCAAATTAAATTTCAAGCTATAGAGCCATTCTCTGATCGTAAATGATATAAAATTTCTACTTTAAATTAAGTTTAGTGTCAAAAATATAGACATATAAAATATAAATATAAAAAAATACAAACATTAGACATCAGTCTAGCTATTTGTCTAGAATCAAGCTCAGCTCTAGTTGTCGTCAATTCGTGGGACTGACTTATATTCAAAATTAAAAGTTTGTTTTGTTTACCATCAAATGATCTTCCTAGAATATAAAATTCAATTTGAGATTAGAAATTTTATTTTTCTTTATTTTTAAATTGGAAAAAGCATCATATTATCATAAGATGCACATAAACACTAATATTAAGAAATTCTTAGATTTTGGACACGTTATTTTGTAAAGATAAATTTGCTTTACCTTTTAATGAAGGAAAGGATTTTCCCATAGCAGCGAAAATAATTGGGCAGGGTCTGTATGTAGATGATTTAATAACAGGAGCAAATACTCTGGAGGAGATCAAGGAAATCCGAGATCAAACTATTAACCTGATAAAGAGAGGAGGTTTCAATATTAGGCAATGGGCCTCAAATCATCCCCACGCGCTAGACAAATTAAATGATTGCTTAAAAGATCTAAGCTTTATAACAGAAGAAAAAGGTGTTTTAAATACTTTGGGGGTTTTCTGGAGAACACATGATGATAGACTAGTATATAGCGTTAATAAAACCGTAGTAGCCGTTACAAAGCGGACAATTTTATCTGAAATAGCCAAGATATTTCATCCGCTGGGACTTTTAGGGCCTATTGTATTTTATGCAAAGGTCTTAATGCAACGATGCTGGAAAGCCGGAGTGACTTGGGATGAATCATTAGCTTCCGCTTTACACACAGATTGGTTGATGTTCGTTGATCAAATACAGTTCATCGATCAACTGTCTTTCGAACGCCATATATCAGTAGAAAATTCAGTAGAATTGCAAATACATGGATTCTGCGATGCCAGTAAAGCCGGATATGGAGCTTGCCTATATGTTAGATCTAAGGCGCGCAATGGAGATGCAAGCGTACGACTTCTATGCTCGAAGTCCCGCGTAGCACCGATCAAGGAAATGACCATACCAAGATTAGAACTATGCGGCGCCTTAACGCTTGCACGCTTGTACAGTGAGGTGCGAGAAAGCCTTTCTTTAATTCCAGATAAAACCATATTTTGGAGTGATTCCACTATCGTACTGCAATGGCTATGGAAATCTCCTAGCGCCCTGAAGGTATTTGAGGCGAATCGGGTGAAGGAAATAACAGAGATATGTCAGGATGTCGCATGGCGTCATGTACGGACACAATGTAATCCGGCAGATGCTCTGTTACGAGGGCAGCTTCCACGCCATTTCCTCAACAACGATACATGGATGAACGGACCATCATGGCTCGCTGAAGAGGAAAAAGCATGGCCCAACGTAGCTTTAAGAATCACAAAAGATTTACCAGGTTTGAAGAAAGTGACATGTTTATTGGTTATCACGGAACGGAATAGCCGAATCTTTGAAAGATTTTCCTCTTATACCCGTATGAAGCGAGTAATAGCGTATTGCTCACGTTTTCTTCGACGACATAAAGGAAGGGGGCCATTAACGACCACTGAATTGACCATTAGCCACGAAGTAATAATCAAAACTCTGCAACGCGAATATTTTGAAACAGAATTAAGACACCTACAGAGCTCTAATAGATTGAAGGGTTGCAAGCTCGACACCCTCAGTCCGTTCATTGATCAGAATGGTCTCTTACGTGTAGGTGGAAGGCTGAAAAACTCAGATTTAAAATTCGGGCAAAAGCATCCTATCCTTTTATCCTCGCGTCAACACGTTACGGATCTAATCATACGTAATGCCCATGAAAAACAGTACCACTCGGGTATACAACTGACATTAGCTAGCATTAGGCAACGCTACTGGTTGTTGGATGGTAACAATCAAGTTAGGAAAATTATACGATTGTGTGTGAGATGCATTCGTTTCCGAGGAAATCCTGTCACCTACAAAATGGGTGATCTTTCAAAATCAAAATTAGGAGCGGTATCGCCGTTTTATCATACGGGAGCCGACTTTTTGGACCCCTGTTCATTAAGGAGAAAAAATATCGAAATCATAAAAGCATCAACGCCTATGGTTGCGTTTTTGTATGTATGTCATCAAAGGCAGTTCATATCGAAATCGTGAGTGATTTAACGACCGATGGGTTTATAGCTGCGTTCAAACGCTTTATAGGGCGAAGGGAAATACCATCCAGCCTGTATACAGACAATGGAACTAATTTCGTTGGCGCTAATAATAAGCTTCGCGAATTATATGTTTTAATGAATTCCGGTGAATTTAGAGATCGCGTACATGACTTTGCGGCTGTAAAAGGAGTAAATTGGCATTTCAGCCCTCCAGTATCTCCACATTTTGGTGAAATCTGGGAGGCTGCTGTCAAATCCTTTAAGCATCACTTCAAACGTGTAGCAGGTGAGCGTCTATTCACATTTGAAGAATTGAATACTTTTACTATTGAAATAGAGTCTATATTAAATTCTAGGCCTTTATGCCCTCTATCAGTAGATCCTAATGATATGCTAGCCCTTACACCTGCTCATTTGTTAATAGGCAGACCCTTTGATATGTTGCCTGAATCTAATCATTTGAATGTTTCAGAAAATCGTTTGTCATCTTGGCGCTTAATTACCAAGGCGCGACAGGATTTTTGGCGGCGCTGGCATATGGAGTATCTACACGAACTCCAAAAAAGGCAAAAATGGGCAAAAGAAAGCCCTCAATTAGATAAAGGCGCTATTGTCGTCTTAATTGACAAAAATCAACCATGCATGCGCTGGCAGCTGGGGCGAGTAACGGACATTCATCCTGGTTCTGATGGCATAGTTCGTCTGGTAACGTTGAGAACGGCCCACGGACTCTTGAAAAGGAATACTACCACATTATGCGAGTTATTGCATCCTAGAGACTAATGTTCTAGCATTATTATTGTAATACCCTCGAGGAGGGCCCTTTATAAATAATGCGGTCACTTTAATACAATCTTCAATGTCTATACGACAGGAAAATAGCAGTATGTACATTGACGGCATGTAAGCGTCGTTATATCACTATGTACATTGGCGACATGTAAGCATCGTTATATCACTATGTACATTGGCGACATGTAAGCGTCGTTCTATCACTATATGCATTAGCGACATGTAAGCGTCGTTGTATCACTATGTACATGAAATGAGATAATGCTGGCCCACTGGGTTCATGCAAACTGATCCAATTGTAAATGGCAATTGCCATGCTTTTTAATTGCAACTCGAAAAAATTCTAAATTACTTAGATTAATTCGTATACAACATTATGACCTAATATGACCGATTCCAATATGACCGATTCTAATTTATATATTTCACACACTTTCAGTGCGCTTGCTGGTGTATCATTTAATTATATCTGTAGAATGCATGTCAGATGTTAAGCATAATGCGTTGATACCTTCGTTCTCAACGGGGGGAGTATGTTCAGTCGCAATGAATGCCACTGAAATAACGAGTGTATAGTATGAGTGTAAATGTATGTATGTGCCGGCCGGCTATAATTTGAATGTAATATGTGTGTGAGACGATGCGCGTTTCTTTCGCGTATCGTTCATGTAGGAGAAGAAGATACGGAGGAAAGGGCGCCGAATAATGATAAAAAAAAGGACGATAGGTGTTTGTCAATGTAAGTAAGCTCGGCGCACTCTCCTCCTATTATCGTTTTCTCCTTTGAGCTGTTCACTTCGAGTATTCATATATAAAACATTATATTATCCATATTTTTCATTATTAATTTAAACATTTTAGTAGTTCGCCTTTTATAATCCAAATCGATTTAATTAGGTATTATCAGTGGGGGTTTTATGCCTTGAAGGCTTTCCTCCACTATACGAGCCAATAAATTTATATTTGGCTCAAAAGTTGTAAGTGTGGTTATTATTACCTATTCCGCACCTCATCCTAAATTTGGAGGGGATCCTATCAAGGGGAAACCTCCGCGTACATCGTACACTTTCTGATCAAAGTCAAATCAGAGTTGGACATGGGCTAATTGATAAAAAAGCTACAAATTTTATAATGATCGTTTGACTCCAAACGTTTTATTTGTTTTTTGTTATATTTATAGAAAGGTTACAAAAATGTATAAAAAGCGTGAAACGTTTATTTTAAAATTAATAAATATTTCTATCGGTCTTATTAAATTAAACAAAATTAGACAGTCCTGTGAAATTAAAAATAATATACAATTAAATCAATGTATGTTATATTAATATTAATACACATCAATATAATTAATCAATAATCAAAATGACAGTCAGACTGTCCTTGTTTAATATCACCATCGTAGAATAATCTGAAATAAAAATTGTAATTAGCTGAAAACATTGTTTTGATTAGTAAAAGAGAATGTCGTCACCACCTTTACCCAATTGAAGTGACTGCTGCTGTTGTCTGACGCTTCGAACCGCTACGATTGATTCTCAGGAACGAAAATAACATGAAAAATCCAGCATGCTACTTTATATAACCGATCTCCCCACCAAACTATAAAATTCAATAACATAAATATACAATGTCTTTACACACAAAATGTTCAAAATCAATTAATTTAATAAAGAATGATAAATATTATCTAGTTTACTTAACTCTAACATTAAATTCACATTATTTCGATTCTTTGAAAGGTGAATACTTTCAAGACTTTCCCTTTTGTACTTATTCTTAATACGATGCTCTAAAAACTCCACATTTGCAAAATCAATAGAATGTAAAAACAACTCCAGATTTTAAACATGGATCATCCTTGTCTTTGCAATTATTAAATAACTTACTTAAATTGTTAATATTTTTAAAGGAAATTGGAATGTTATATTTTCGAAAATTTCTTTTAATTCTTTCTAACAGTCCTTTAACATATGATAAAACAATAATAGAGCCCTTATTAACATCAACTCTTATATTATGTCTATTTTCTGTATTATGAATGTCAAATAATCTATCAGCAAAAAATGTATTAATAAATTCAATCGGATATCCATTATTAATGAAAGTTTCTCTTATTATCTATAAATTATTCTGTCTAAAATCCTTATGTGACAATTTTATACTCTGTCAATAACACCTTTCAGTGTCTCAATTTTGTTTCCGAATTGGTGGTGTGAATTAAAATCTAAAAACATATCTGACCAAGTAGGCATTCTATACCAATTAAGCTTCACTTTATTATTATTATATCTAACGACATTGATATCCAAAAAACTGATTATGACTTCAATTTCTTTTGTAAATTTAATTCTGTCATGTACAGAATTAAAAATATCCATCATTTCATCCTTAAAAACTCCTGGAACAATTATAAAGATATGATCAACATATCTCTTAAATATAATTGGTTCAAAAATTAATTTTGACAAAGCAATACTTTCTAATTTTTCCATAACTAAATTGGCTATAACTGGTGATAGAAGCGTCCCCATTGAACATCCGGGTTTTTGTTCATAAAGATCATTATCAAACGAAAACATTGTGTTATTAAAGACTAAATTAACAGCTTTAAGAGGGAGCTAAGGTTAATTCGGTATAAAACAGGCATGTTTTTAAGAATTTTTTCTCGCGACACAGATACAGCCAGATTATCCAGTTAATTTGCATATAATAAAGTATCATTTGAACAATATGTTCCTAAATTTTCATTGAAAAATATTGAAAATTAAGCTAATGACAGTGAATCTCCGGAGGCTCCTCGAGAAAAAGTTGTTTTGCGGTGTACACGATTACGCACCACAGAATCATCGGAATCGCAAAAACCAAAGTGCATTCTACAAAGGAGATGTTTCCTCAGGTAACGCTGTCGAGTTTTTTTTTTAATTTTAGAATTTTTGGTAGCCCTAAAAAGCCAAAAATCCGATTTTTGCTATAAAAAATCGGGTTATTTGTTACTGTACATTTCAGAAGTAATAAAAATAACCAAAAAACTCGACAGCGTTGCCTGATGAATTATGTAAATATGTAGTATGCAAAATTTCAAACCGATCGGTTCAGTAGATTTTGTATGAGGATGTCCACCGACTTCAAAAATGGCAGTTTTCAGGAAACTGCTTAACAGTTTTGTAAACTAAAAAATTCACAATAAAACTTTATAATTCTTTCAGGTTCATATAGAATCGTTAATACCAGGTCCATATAGCAAAACGCTTTCATCTACATTGTCTAAAGCATCTTTTTGTATAGTTGTAAAGCATCCTTTTGTATAATATGTCTACGTAAAACTCTTCCTTCTTTACTGTCGTGTGACGCTTGTTCCTCTGCTCTATTTATTCGCAACTTGTCAACTCGTCGCGCCCATTCGTGGGATTTTGACCCTGTACTGATTTGCATTTTTTTTCATAATGGCTAATAGAGCAAAAGAACCTTCATTGAAATTACATGCAGCTACATTAGCTGCAATTTCAACAATTGTAGAGGTACCACTCACTGACTTCGGAGAGATTTTCCAGATTAGCTAATTGAGACTCTCATTATTATTTTGCGTGAAACCTCCAAGACATCGCTGCAAGAGTTCGTCTTTACTTAAGTCCTCATAAATGGGTCTAATAGCTCTAAGAACATCACTAGGAAGTGTTGTATAGCTGTGTTTAAAAAAGTTTAGAGCATTTGAAGCTGCAGCTTTCTGCCATTTGTTGTGCATTTGTTAGGCATTTGTTGTGCTGTGGGTTTTCGTCGGTGAAGCTGTAATGATAATAAGTAGCCCAAATTGCATTTTTCATCTTATAAATTGAATTGTGATTACGTCGAATAGCCAGTCCATAGTAAACCGTCAATTTATCTATTGAAAGGCTTTTTCTTTTTACGACTTTTCCTGTCTTTGTTTTTGTATCAACTACGCTTTTTTTTCGAGTGACCATCTCCGATGTAGTTACGAAATTTCACCCCAAATATTGATAACGATCTTTTGAACATTTCGATTATAGATAATACTTCCATGTTACCAGAGGGTCCGACATGGTTGGCTCTGCAAATCCCGCTATTCACATTCTCTTCATACCATGCTTCGTATTCGGTAGTATCCAGTTTATTTTCCCAAGTCTTACAATCATGGCAGTAACTACTTTTTACAAAAATATCAAATACCTTACCAGTATAAAATCCAATAAGAGAAGCAACGCCAAATAACGAACTGAAACCTCAATCAAATGTTCAAAAAAATGCTTTGAATAAGAAATGAATGTAGGATTTATAAATCAAAACAATCGCTCTCCAAGTAAGCGCACCGCACAATTGTCAAGCAGAATTACGAATATGAGCAACGAATGTTCAAATACTCACAACTTTGTCAATTTTGCTCCGATTAACTTGAGATTTCGATACAATATTCTTGAGATATAAAGCATTCATTCAAAAAAATAAAAAAAATGGCATAAAAAAGTTTAAATACCTTACCATCTCCTTAATAAACTTATTCACTGTTAATTTTGTATGTAAATTAATTTCATGCCATTTTATTTGTATAATATCATTTAACAATTCGAAAGTTACATTTGTAAAGTTTTATATATAAACATTTGTAAATGCTTAGATTAATTTGTAAATGTACATAGTATATTTGTAAACATTTATTTTAAGTTTTTTTTTAATATTTTAAATTGGCCCAGTGGGACTCCTTATTTTATTGCAGTATTGGATTTAGCTATTCTAAATGCGTAGAAAAACGTGTGCCACGTTCCATATTCAGAGCACTCTTTTGTGGACTTATGTTATCAGCAACAACTACATACACAATGTATATTCGATATAGTATTTACATTACTTGAGGAAGATTACATCATTGATTCGTAATTTTTGTTAATTTTTTTTGTATATACATTTATATAAAATCAATTTCTTAAAGAGAAGGATAATTTTTTTCCACGAGTCGAAGTGTCTTAGATATTTAAATTATTCTACAGGTAATTTTATTTCCTTATTGATTTGTTTTGTTTTTTAGCAGTCAACAAACATATGTTGAACTGTTATTTGCAGATTATATTTTTCACATTTTGTTGGTTCTTTTTAAATTATTAGATATAGATTATTAATATTTATTAAGTTAATTAAAAATATAAGTTGTAATTTTCTTTAGTAAATACTAAAATCAATATATGCTTCTGATTTTAGTATGTTTTTTATGGATTTAGTTTTTAGTCGATCTTGTTTTATTTGAAATATGTGTATTATTATTACCAATCATAATATTAGCATCAAAAAATTTTCATTTAATAGTGTAACTAGATATTCAGAACTTTTTATACAGACTTACGAGTATTAGTACAAAATTTTAATTTTAACATAAGAACGATCTTTCATTTAGATGGTAAAGGTATCGGTTTATTTTTCTATTGTTAAACGCCGGACTTGACTTGCTGAGTTTAAGCTACTTGATCGCCCGATTTTGATTCCTATCAACCGAACGTTTCGGGGCCCTGTAGAAAATACCGTTTTCAAATGTTTTTCGGCGGAGATTAAATTCATTAATTCATGTCTTAGGAAAAGGATATTCAATTCATGCAATATTCAATAAATAATTAAGAAATTTTTCCCTTTGTGTTTTGATTGCTTTACTTTAATGATTTTCTGTATAAGACTAATAGTTTTATAATTCATTTCTAATATTAGACATTACAAATATTTAATTATATTTAATAGTTTGATGTGTTCGGATAATGTTGCCAACGACACAAAGCTTTAAGGATATTCACCATCTACAGTCGTGTTCAACTCTTATTAATTAATTAATTAATATTATTATTAATTAATTAATTCTTATTAATTAATATTATTAATTAATATTATTATCTTATTAATTAATTAATAACTCTTATTAATTCATATTATTTTAATCAAAATTATTGCCCCCCGAATACAGGAGCTTTCGGTCGGGCATATTTTTAAACTTACGTCTTACCTAAACTATAACACAATACATAACACGTGTTTATAATTGTACAATTTTGTAATAACTAATAGTAAGAATTTTTACTTATATGTTGATTTCTATTACATATTGCATAACAGTCGAGAGTAACTTTTAATCAATTTTTTGATTAACAATATAGCTTGTAAGAACATTTCAAATTTGCAGTTTATATTTTTTTTAAAAAATTATAATGCGTTTACAGGCTCACAGATCAGGCTTCACAATAATCATTTCGATATTTATAGCGAAATTTTTGTATGTTGTTACTAGTATGTTTACCAGCTTTGTTCTATGTTTATCGTAAAGTTTATATTCAAAAATCATACGATTAAGATTTTCGTCAGTCTCCTCACATTTACATTGACTACTACTTACAAAATTTATACGAGCAAGAGATATCACTAGATTATAGTGCTTCGCTCGGTTTATGTTGATGGTAACTATAAGTCTTTTGGTAAATTTTGTTTTACAGACCATGGTGTTTTGTTTTCAAAATAAAAGTATATAAAATACTTTGTTGTCTTAATTTGTCCGTATAGATATTGTTTAATAGCAATATTTATAATAATTATATTATTTATAATAAATAATAATTGTATTGTTGAATATTTCTAGTTTAAAGATTTCAGAAAGGTCTGTTAACGATATCTTAAACTCATTCATCGGTAGTATTTTCGTTACGCCTTTACCCAGCCTCAATCAATATCAATTTCTTGGTTTCCTTAAATTCCTATATGTGGAATCGGGCCTGTCAAGTTCATGCCTGCTTTTTCTGATAATAATGAATCATTAGAAAAAATAGCAGAAGAATGTTCACCTAAATATAATATAAGTGAATATAAAAAAAAAAGTTAGGTTTGAATTTATCTATTGATATATAGAGATATTAAATATCGGAAATCCATCGCGGGACTTCTACCGTCTTGGAATATCATGAGCGCATAATCGTGACAGACGTGGTAAGAGTTTCGAATATACGGAATGTCACAGAACCGACTGAAAATGTTATTATAACTGTATATCTTATGTGGACAAAATGATGTGAAAAAATAAACTCGGCTATTTATAAATGATCTCACAACTTTATTAAGCTGCATTTCCGTTAAAACTATTTATTTATTATTATTTTTTAGAGGTTTAGATTTATTTATGTAAACTACATAAGCTATTATTTATAGGGAGGCATATAAAATTGCACTTAGGCATTTGTTTTAATGATTCATTATTTTAAGAGGTTATTGCATTAGATAATTTATTTTTTATTAATCTATTTCTGAAAATTTTAGAAAAATATTTTGTATAAATACTATTTAGCTATATGAAAATTAAATATATTATTATGTATGTATTTTTATCTTAATAAATTATTTAATTCAGAAAAATATTTTATATAATGTTTTTAGAAAATACATGAGAAGATGTATTTAAAATTCTTACTATGCTAAGAACACATCAAACTTGCCTAACTATTTTACTTTTGTTAAAAGTTGTATAATATAATAGCATTATCAACGTTATCAAAAACATCTTGAACATCTAAAAATGCTGCATCGATACTTTTTTCTCCAAAAAAGTTTCTTCTATTTTGAGTGTAAGATTCATCTAATTATCTGTTCGCGGTCTACTTGTCTAAATCCACTTTGTATTATTGGAAGAATAATATTCTTTATTTGATTGTAAAAACCATTCAACCCTATTTTTTATTAAGGTTTCAAATAATTTGTATAAGCAAAGCGTGAGCGCAATAGGTTGAATACTTCTAGTTTATAGATTAATAAACTGTACAAATGAATTTTTCCATACTTCTATGAAATTTTTAAATTATGAAGAATTTGATTATTGACTTTTCTCTATTTTTTAATATTATTTTAATATATTTTTTTTAATATATTATTTTAATATATTTTTAATATTATTTTAATACCTATCTTCTATAGATCTGTCATCATCGTTAATTATTTCAGTCTTTGAAATTGAGAGTCACTTTTTTATTCTGTTCAACCTACTTCTAAGATTTTCGAATAAGAATAAGATCGTGTATAAGAAGAGCTGGAATATCTCGTGCATAATGTTGTGCAGTTTCAAAAATTTTTTGATTTTTTTGGCTCAAAAATTATTGAATATTTTTTCTATTATGCATGATAATGCTTTGAACTACTTAGGACGGCTTCCTTATCTCGCATGATGAGAAATCTTTTTTCTAACTTATCTTTTTCTTGCTACTAGGTTTGCTTTTACTCATGAAAAGTGATAAAAGAATATATAGAAGAAACCGATGATGATCGTCTATTTTTAGTTTCTATAATCATCGCCTTTTTTGAACTCATTGGCATAGACCAATGTATTAATAATATATATATATATATATATATATATATATATATATATATATATATATATATATATATTAATGCTGACTATAAAAGGTCTGTTTCAAAAGTTTTAGACTTGAAAAAAGACAATAATAAATTATTTTTACAAAAATCAATTATTTTCTTCAAAATAGTCCCCTTCCGAGTTAATACAAAATTTAACGCACTCAAACAGCTGTTAAATGAATTTTTATTTCGTTGACCGGAATCATCTTTAAAATGGCGGTCATTTCCTTTCAAATGTCCTCGACGTCCCTGTAACGCTTTCCTTTCATTGGCAAATACAATTCACTGAATATGTAGAAGAAATAAGGTACCCTATCAGGCAAATACGATAAATGATTGACCGTCAGAATGCCGATTTTGATAAAAAAAACCAGTCACTAATGTTGATCGATGGGACGGCGGATTATCATGCAACAAATACCGTTTTCGACTTTCACTATTTTCTGGCCGAATACGACAAATTCGGGCAAAAAATGTGTCATAACACCAAGATAATATACAGGATTAACCGTTTTTTCAGATGGAGCGAATTCCTGATGAATAATGTCCTTGGAATAATAGAAAGCCATTTTTTCGGTTTGTGCTCATCAAGGACTTTCCATTCGGCACTTTGACGTTTGGTTTCGGGATCATATTGAAAACGCCATGCACTGTTCAGAGTTACGATGGAATAAAGCTAGTTTTCATCTCTTTTGGCTTTCTTAATGGCGTCTTTCAAATGTGAAATTCGCAACATTTTTAGGCCTCAGTCAATTTATGTGGAATAAAGCGTGAAAAAACCTTTCGGAGATCCAAATTGTCGGTTAAATTACGATGAATTAATACTGCTTACAAATTTATTTCCATTTTTATGTAACGCACCGAGGATTTCGGCTCATTTTTGAACAATTGATGTACATTCTCGACGTTCCTTTCGTTTATCGGTTCTCTCGACCAACCCGAACCTTCGTCGTCATTGAGATGTTGGCTACAATTTTTGAAATGCCGAAATCACTCATTAATTGTTGCACGAAAAAAAAATCACTATCATAAATTTGTTGCATCATTTGATGTATTTCGGTAAAAGTTTTGCCAAGTTGAAAACGAAAATTGATGTTATACTTTGCTGAATGCTTATTTTCCGACTAATAAACAAAACACCCTGCTACTTCATGTGCAATAACTTCGCTTCTATTGATCCAAATATCATGAAATTTCGGTAGATTGTAAATAGAAGATATCCCTTTCGAACGCGCATGATCGCAATCAGGTGATACCGCTGTTTGAATCTTTGTATAAATGGTCTGGGAACTTTTGAAATAGACCTTCTATGTATGCATACCTTGATATTATTTACTTCGGATACATGCATCGCAGTAACAAATTGTGAATGAGCAGATTCGTTATTTGTAATATTTCGCGTAACACTAACAGCTTGTATATAATTATTATTTACATTTAGATTCTGCTCTATAGCGTTTGAATAATATTAAGCAATCTGTCTTTCCATTTTGCACGCAAAACATTTTAGTACATCTGTACTTGGATATATACAATATGTAATGCCTTCTAATGAAATTCAAATAATTCTGAAAGCTTCTTAACATCTTCTAACATCTTCTGTGTTTATGAATGTTTATCTTCGTAAAATAAATACATATTCATATCTCTCTTTCGCTATGGTCACTTTAACTGCAGTTATAGGTACACCACGCTTAATATTGTAATTGTCTATGTTATTGTCGCTAACATGATAAGTTATTGGCCATGTAACATTAAATATTATAAATATTTGATATATTATAGTCAGTGGTTGAATTGTCATCTTTGAGCTTATTTGAAGGTGCAGATACTGTTCTATTAGATTATTGATTCTTCGACACTTTAGATACACGTAATATATTCTTAGGATGCACAATATCACTCACTGTCATTGCATAGTCATTTAATATTAGTTCCCCCATAATTAGACCTTGCTCTATTTTTGGAAATTGATTTAACTGAGTAGCTGCTAAATAACTCATAGAACAATTAGCACTGTTAAAACGTTGCGATTTTGTTGTTTGTATTTTAACGCAACAAACTGATAGTTTTTGGTTAGAAAAGCCATTGAAAAACTACTCTTATGATTTTGAAACTGTAATTAGTTACACCAGCGTGGCTATTAGACCCTACTTTCTAGACATTGTTAACAAGCGAGCCGCAGTAGTTCAGTGAATTTGTAAACATGTGTTCACTCTTGGAAGGCTACCTCGAAACTACCTCGAAACTTCCTCAAAACTATTATAGCGTTATTATGTATTATAGGAATCTTATAACGTCAAGTTTTATATATTCGCTTTTTAAAAATAATTAAAATTTAAATATTTAACATGTCTACATCAAGTTAAAGATTAAACATTTAAGTATTTATTTTATCCATTTTATTGTCTTGATGTATAATTTCCTAGTCATCTACACAGTCATAATTAATAAAAGAGATAATCAATACAGCAATATTAAAAGATCCTTTATGAAAATAAATATATTAGATATTTGTAAATTGTAATGGATAAATTCTAACGGATAACTCTTTAATAAATATAATAATGCAATTGCAATAACTATTTTAGTATAATAATTATTATATCACTATCATATTTTGATACTGTCCGAAACGAATAATATTTAATTTAATATATAAAATATACGAATATACTAGAAATCCTAATTTAGCAGAATACATGAAAGATAATCACAGTTAATACTTGTATAACTCAGTGTATATAATAAAAAGTTGAAATATGAACTCGCGGCAACAGGAAAAAAATAACAGAGGCACAGAGTGAAGCTAAAATACGAAGTATAAGAGAAAAAGCAATAATGTGGGAAACAACCTGGCTGGGTTCTCATATATCACTGATAAAGCGGTCTGGCTTTTCTCTACTTACTGGACCCTATGTATCCGAGACGAAATTCAATTATAAAATTCTGAGTATCCAGAGTTCTCTCCTCTGCATACATATACAATGTGAGTAGGGTAGAAACACGCTTAATTCACCTGTGGCTTGTGCGCATCTTTTCTCCTACTCTGCCTCCCTTCTCCCCCGTTCTTCTTTTCAAATCGCCCTCGTTCGTTCTGTATTCAAGACCTGTCCGCTCGGGCTCTGCGCGCTTTTTCTGTTTTTCGTTCTATTTTATTCGCAATTAAGCGATGGAAACTCAAAATCGGGCGCATTTAAAACGTATTATCGAGGACTAAGAAATAAACTGGAGTGGTCGGCCTTTTCTAGTTGAATAATCTATATATAAAAAAGCTGTTTGATATATGCGAATTATAGTAATGTCGTCATTTTGGAGACTTAAAAATAAAAAATTGCTTCTGAATTAATTTTTTATTAATTTAGCTTTTTTAATTTAGCGTTTACATTTAATCGTGCATTCTGTTTTCCCGTAATAATATTTTATTATATTTTTACCTCCATAAATTACGAAACGCTAAGATATTTTACTAGACAATGCTTCTATCAAGACATAAATATGTTTAGTAATCAAATTAAGTAGACGATTAATCAGAATTATCTTTTGATAAATGTCTAAGATCGTTCAATTTTTCATATAATTGTTTCTGATGATCATCGTATTCTATGCAGATGTTCTTCAATTAGTAGGAACTTTATGTTATTAAAATGAATTATATGAATATTTTTTTTCATGCAATTAAATTTAATTTTAATTTTTATATGATTTAGGGCTTTTATTACGCCTTTAGATACTACATATTTTACTTCTAATTAAAATGATAAAATATTCTATGTTATCACTGAATTCAATGAAGCGTATACACGCCGAACAAGATCTAATTAACTAACATCAGATTTACTAACATAATCCGCTCAATGATCTTGACATTTAATTATTGAATGAATTTAATATTAAAAGTAAGCATTAAAGATAGAATTCTAAGAGAAAGCAGTTAAATGTCATGTGCTGACGCTTTAACGATAATTTAGTCCTTTAATAATTGAAAAATAATCTTATCCTTCTATATATTTTTATATAAATGTGTATATATGAATTGGTGGGAATGAATGGTTATAGGTAATTTATTAAAACACAACAATTTCGTGAAAATAAGAAGTCAAACAAATCTTGCTTGGGTGGAAAAAACCCTCACGGTTTTGAGGGAAAAGCCTAAGCAAGCTTACGAATCTTAAACTTTATTAATCAATTATAATGTATACTTACAAAATATATAAACTAAAATGTAACTAATGTAGACTTAATTTCTAAATAGATATATTTAATGCTAATAGAAAGCTCTTTTACCAAGTATGTAATTAATATTAAATGCGGTTCGGTCCCGGCAATGATCGCCTCTGCCTTGCTTTGCTGCGCCAAGTGAACGCTGGAGAACTTTCAGGGGGTATCGCTGTCCCCAGGTGCAGGTAGTGGTATGGCAAAATTTGTTATGTCACGGAGATCCAATGTGGCAGGTACGGGCGCAGCCCTCACGCCGCAAGCATCAACAGATAGCAAAAGGGTTCATCCGAAAACCTCAGGATAAAGTCACTCACACGCACACATATAATGTAGGCACTGTTATACAATAATAAAAATGTCAACGCAACGAGTAATTTATACTAGATGGTAAACAATGAGCGATCGACAAGCGAAAAGTTAGTGACAAATCAACCAAAACTGCACGAAGTCAAGTGTGATCTGATCTATCGCGAAGTCGCGTGTTCATTGTTCTCCGGACTTTCAGAGGGTCTGCACATGCGCGTGTATGCGCTTTGTTTCTTCAGCATTTCTCTTTTAAATAAGCATGGCAATCGCAGCAACAGCAGGAACGAAATTCCGAATATCGAAATACACATGTATCCAATAAGGTATATGTATAGTTATACTATACGAGATGTGTATATACTTCGCAAACAATCCGCCCGATTTTGGCATGCTGTACGCCGCTTTACTCGTTGGAATATCATCCGTTTATAAATAATTGATTGAATTAGACGCTTGCTACCTAAAATGCATACTTGGCGTGTTAAAATACTGTTTGTAAGTGTGGGTCCACCGTCAAGAGATAAATGATGCGCCTGACGAACGATTAAGCGACTAACAGCCGAAGAATGGGGTAGGATGGGACGATTTTTCGGATCAGCCGATAAACTCGGAATAGCGAGACGTCCGCCGACGTGTAATATACCGTCTTCATCCAACAGTGGATAAAGTTTCGACAGCTTATTACGTTTAGGCAGTATTTTGCCGTTTTTTAGTGTAGCTAGTACAGTCAGTTGTATAGTGAGTTTTTTGGTGGTTAGAAACAGCGGAGCCGTATTCAAGTTGCTTTTGCGTCTTCACAAAATAAGAAATAGGCATAAACAGTATGCCACTACACAAAGCAGTCGTGTATACGACGAGAACCTTGTCAATATTTCTGGTTCAGCGAGAGAAACACGTGAATGCAGAGTTTGTGCGTTTGCAGTCGCTCTAGGCCAACCGTTCGGGAGCAGCGAGAGCCATTTCGGTCCGTGCCACTTTAAACTATTAGATTTAAGGTCAGAGGATTTAGTTCCGCGCGTGGCTAGATCCGCCGGATTTTCACTAGTGCGTACATGGGACCATATAGCAGAAGGTAATTCGGTTTGTATAAACGAAACACGGTTGGCTACAAAGGTTTTCCAGGACGGAGGATGTTTACGAAGCCACATTAAAACTACCTGACTGCCAGACCAAGCAAATACAGGAAAATTTGTTAAAAAATCTAGTTTTTCTAGATGACTTAAAAGTTTTACGAGAAGTACCGCGCCGCATAACTCTAAATTGGGTATGTTTACTATTTTTATAGATCCTACCTTCGTTTTTGCAGCCAAAAGCATCACGCAGATACTACCATCATTCTCCGTGACTCGGAGATAGATAGCAGCTGCGTATGCACGCGAAGAGGCATCAGAAAATTCGTGTAACTCATATGATTTTCGAGAGGATGTACACAACCATCGATCGACCGATATATTTGATACGATATTAAATAAATGACAGTACTCGAACCAACGGTCGCGAAAGGTGGCAGGCAATAGGGAGTCCTAATCGCACATCAATATCCACAAATCTTGCATTAGAAGTTTTGTAAAAATTGTTATTGGGGAAAGCCACCCAAGGGGGTCGAATAAACGTGCTATATTCGATAAAAACGCACTTCGATGATGCTCTAGCCAACGTATGAAATCGTCCCGTGGTTTTCAATGAAGACCCAATGTTTTTATTGAACTATCGTTATCAATGGTTTTTTCAATATTTAAAGATTTCCTGATTTGCTCTGGAAATAACTCATCGTGATTTGCGACCCATTTGTCAAGCTCAAAGATAGGAAACCGAAGAAGCATTTGTGAAATTTTGCTTCAAACACACGAAACTCAATTTTGCGTCCAATTGATAGTGATAAGAAAAAATAAATCTATTTAAAAAAGGTGATGATGTATTAAGAATAGATAAGACTCAGTGAAACTGAAATGAATTTATATCATGCATTAATTAAATAACAACTAGAATGGACTGGAAGACACTGGAAGAAAATGTACTTACACACAAAGCAAAAGAGGTTTACGATACAATGAAAACACTTGCCTGGAAGCTGCTACTACACTCGCCATATTCAACGAAGTCGAAAATTAGGTAGCTGTTTGGTTTCCTTTAAAATACAAACAATTTCATTGGCATTGTATCCAGAAATTGCCAGAAAGATGATCAAAACTTTGAAAAAACAATGATCAATACTTTGAATAAACTTTTCTTCACTTTCCCATTAAAATCAATGTTTTATTTTCACAAAGAAGCTTACTTCATCTGGTATTTTTTAAATTAATCATTTTTTTCTGACAGAAATGAGCTTTACTCCATATAATAACTATAGAATCTGTTGGATTATGAAGAGATATTGGTATATAAAGCCATGTCCTCGTACGAGTTTCCAATGCTGCCATCAGATAGAGCGATTTCAAAGCTGCAATTGTCCGTAATGCGGAATTATATCATTTAAGCCAGGCTGCCCGAGTTTTTTTTCGCTTTGGAAGATCAATACCAGTGACTTAGTCTTGTAGTTAAAAGTTTATATACTATAGGCATTGAGTGATAATAGTTCAGACAGCGTAGGGAGTAGCAGGGTGTCGTTGCTATGGGAACGTGGCCACTGTATCACCGCATCAGTGAATAAAATCGTGATGGATCTATGTCGGTATGCGTTTGCCTAAAGTACAACGAACTATAGTATCGTATATGATATGCGAAAGTATGGAAAGAAAAAGGAGTTTAAATGACGAACAGCAGCGATAAACAGGGGGGGGGGCGAAGTAGGTTCAAGGTCAGGCGCTATCCACAGTGGAATCGCTACATCTAATACCAGTTTATTTGGAAGCAAACATATAGCAAAGTTAAATAATATAAAAAATATGTTCTGAAGTAAAGGTATCTAAAATATATTTTTATTCGAACTGATTTTTCATTTAATAACAAAGGATTTTTATGTATTATGATAATAATTCATTAAACATATTTATAATAATTTTAGTTTATATTTGCATTTGTTCTAGATGATGGGTCACTTGTAATTTCCCATATAACAAATATAAATACTGGAATTACACACATAGAAATTATGAGGTCATAATCTCAAGAAATCAAATGTTATTCTTCAATATTTTGTATTTCCATTATAATACACATTATGCTTAACACTTTTTTCTGGATTTCTTGTACATATAGTTAGAGGATTTAATAATTATTTTATTACACAGAGACGTTAATATCTATTTTATTCATTCATAATAGACTAAATTGAATATGTTAAAATACGTCACAATAATTTTGTTTTATATCTTTATATTTGCCGCTACGTCTGTAAAAGAGAACAGGTAAATCTTTATGTTTACTTTTAATTTATTGAAAACATAAATTCATTATATGTTAGATTTTTATTGTTATCAAAGATATAATAATTATAAAATACAATTATAATTCAAATTTCTGAAGAATATGATTTTAATTAGCAATATTTAATGGAATATTAAAATCCAAGCTAAAATGCACATAATTATTATTCAGTCATGTATAAAATAATATTAAGTTGCAAAATTCTATAAAATAAAATGTAAATTAAATAAATTGGAATTTCTTTGCTGCCAAGAAATTAAATAGAACAAATTCTGAATCAATTGGAAAACTAATGAAGCACTACTTTTTCTATGGGTCTTGAATATTTATTATTAATTACATAACTTCACTAAAAAAGAAACTAACAAATTATTATAGTAGCAAAACCATCTATACATTACTCTACGGTTTTTTATCGTCCCCAACTTCAAATCGTTCTAATTTTTCATAATTTGAAAATATAGCTATAATAATGCAATAACTCATATATCATTGATACTGTGATTGATTTCATAATCACTAAATCACATAAACATTTGTAATTTAAGCCGTATGAACGTGATAATTCCATAATTTTTAATTCCTAATTTTCGATAAATCAATTAAATAGACTATTTGACAGAGTTTTACAAATTCCGTTACTTGTTCTGAATATTAAAATTTTTCATGAAATTTCTGATGCCGGTTTATATCAGAGTAAATTAATAGGTTTTACTAACAATTTGAAATCTGGTACATATAAATCATATAAGAGTTTAGCACGTATCTGTTCATTGTCTAAATGTATATTTGTCCAGCATCTTATACCAATAGCTAAAAATAATATAATCCTACTTGCAAATAGTATTTTTCGATACATATGTGGTAGGCGAACTTTTAATTGATTACAAAGATCGAACAGGTTGAAAACCAATTATCACAGACGTATGAAACTATAATTTTTACAACGAGAGCTAAAGCATATGTTAGAGCTGTGACTTTTTTAAAATTGGAATGCTATAAAATACAATCTTCTAATTACAAGTCAATAAATCGTTCCTAAAAACTGAAAGATAACATTCACTACTTCAGTTTTTTCAGATTCTTCAATAGTAAAATTACAGTAATATCTAAATACTTAAAAAGTTTGATCTAAATAAAAGTCTTTAACGGATCATCAGGATGATTTAATCGTATCTTCTGTTCCTTTGTGCAGATGCCTAAAGTCTTGCTTGATATCCAAAGTCTCGAGCCGAATTTAGTAATTTATATTTGCAATTTTCATTATTTTCACAGTTTTTGTGAAACTATGTGTCTAGATTTCTCAAATTATACGTCGACTTTTCAAAAAATTCAATAATACAAAATTTGTTAAGTTCCTGGTAAAAGTATGCATTCGGACAAAATCAATTTGTAAATCCATTAAAAACCGGAAAGTACTCCAGAAACTTGTAATTTTTTACATTATTTAAGATGTTCATATTATATATGATTTCCATGATCATCATTTGCATGAAATATACAAGATATTTGTATTTCTTTGGAATCTTAGCGTTAAATTTATAGCTTTTACATTCGTAAGCATAACTTAGTTATTAAAATATAATAGGCACGTTATATACAAAAATGATATATCCTAGATATGTTTTGTTTTTATAAATACTTTGTAGCCAGTTTTATAATCTGGATGCATATTTTTTTACGAGAGATAGTATAATGTAACGGTATTGTATACTAAAATACCTTTAAATTGGATCGCATAAACAGATGAATAAGAATTCTATATTTTTGAGTTTAAATTATAATTATGTTATTCAAAATTCTCAATTATTATTGCAAAGTTTGTAAATTTCAGTTCAAATTGTATTTTATAAATTTTCTATTTAGAATTTAATGGTTTACGATTCAGTTACATTTTATATTTCAAATTAATGGAAATTGCAATGATAGAATTGTCATGAATAGAATTCGATATATTTGTTAACTATTGAAAATAGAAAAAGATAGAATATATTAAAAACATTTATGTTTAATTATGTCGATTGGTATTATTTGCGTATAATCTGCTTGCTGGAAAAAAAATTACAAAATATGGTGGATACGGACTAAGTACGATTAATGAGGAAACCATATTGATCAGGTACAACTATCTAAAATTATATTACAGAAATTGATTTCTAATAGTATATCAGTAAATTTTTAAAAGAATTTATAAAATATAAAGTGGAAAAAAGAATTTATTGTTTTAACTTGTGTTCAATTTCGTACGTAATAAATAAAAAAATAAATTAATTAATAATACTCTTACCTTTAATAAAATTCATAAATAACTAACACTGAAACGCAGTTTAATAATCATAAAATATTATTTTAAATCGCTCGTTTATTTTTAATTTAACACTAATTAACTTAAACGTGGATCGCTGCAATACAATGTGGCACAATTGTCTCGCACAAACCTTATAAACACAGATCAGTTGGTGACACTCGCCTCCAGTGACGCCCACGCAGTCGAATAGGAAGGTATTGCATAAGACCTAGGCGCAACACAGGTCCGACGTCTCGGAACTACACTGCGATGTGCCGATGTTGCCGATCAGAGGGCAGTGAGAAGTTGCAATACCCCAGAGGCAGCGTACGTCCTCCAATAGCGCAGCAGGTAATCCAGTCGCTATTCCTTTGAATCTATGTCGCTGTATAAGCAAGGATCATTTAAGAACACGCCTCATGCTAGATTATACAAGGCACTATCACACAAAAACATACACGCACGCAGAGAGAATATTTAGAAAGAAAGCGGGAGAACTCGAATCGGCCAGAACTAGCTGTATGTACACGAGTATGCAGATCGAGAGTGAAAACGGCATTGAGCACGTCTCCCAATTTTCCGGAAGAAAAGGTGGAAGAAATATATTTCTCCTCCTTATGTGCGACTATAACTATGGAGAGGGCCAATGTGTTTAAAGAGAGAAAGTGTTTAAAGGAAACGACATAAAGTCCGCGCGGATTTCCGCGCATGGGCCCCTTTTCACATCGTCTTGGTAGTACTTGAGGAGGTTCGGCATGCCCCGCCCCCACATGGTGCAGCACATCTGCGTTTTGGAGTACCGTACGGAGCTGCCCAAACACAATAGGATTATTGAGGATATATAAATATATAAATTGTGCGAACATTCCGCCCGCCTTCGTCCTCTGGACGAAACTCTACGCATCTTCTTTATTTTTGTTGCAATCGAAATTCAAAGGTGCAATACATGCAATGTGACGTCGAAGTATATTGGTGGCCATCTTTATGGTGACATCTCGTACAAGCCCATCTGCACCTGGATCGATTTCTAATATACGTCCTAAGGGCCATTTCAACGGGGGATATCTATTGTCCTTTGATAAAACTAATTGTCCCACGGTAAAATTAAGCGTTGGTTCTCGCCACTTGCCTCTTTCCTGTAATTGTAAGATATACTCGTTTGACCAGCGCTTCCAGAACTGGTTCCGTATGCGCTGTAGGAGCTGAAAACGGTCGAGTCTATTTTCCGAGACTAATGGTGGCTCCTCATCTGGAACTATACCTGAAGCCGTGCCTATAAGGAAGTGGGATGGCGTCAATACCTGTAAATCATCCGGATGCGACGAGAACTGATATAGAGGCCGCGACTTTCGACAGCATTCGATCTCCGCCAAGACTGTCGAAAACTCCTCAAATGTCAGTGTATGTTCTCCAATCATCTTTTTCAACAAGGTTTTCGTAGACTTTACACTGGCTTCCCACGAACCTCCATAATGTGGCGTAGTGGGAGGTATAAAATTCCATGAAGTTCCATCATTAACAAGTAGTCCTGAAACTTCCTGATAAAATGTTGATGCAGCCATAAACATGGCTCAGAGTTCAGCGTTCACGCCTCTATACGTTGTCGCATTATCGCTGTAAAGCTGTTTACAGAGGCCTCTTTGGCTAACAAAACGTCGGAACGCAGCGATAAATGTAGCCGTCGTCAAATCGCTTACAAGCTCTAAATAGCCTTGGTCGCAAAACAAATCAAAAGAGCAATATAGCGTGAAGTGCGTACCTGAAAAGGCCCAGCGTAATCCGTACCTGTACTTGTGAAAGGACGAGCGGGGATTACATGCACCGCGGGTAGATCACCCATGAGCTGCCGAGCTCATCGCGGTTTCTGTCTTTGGCACGTTACGCATTTATGTATCGATGATTTGACTACGGACCGCATTCCTACAATCCAAACAAAACGCAATAAAGTACTCATTGTAAGAGTTGGTCCACCATGCAGCGCGTAAAGGTGTGCGAATTGTACAAATAAACGACTAAGAGAAGACCATCGAGATAATATCGGCGGATGCTACACATGCCTTGGTAACTCGGTATTACTTAAGCGACCACCTACGCGCAAGATACAGGCATCGTCGACTAGAGGTCTTAGTTTGCTCAACGGACAGACTGTGTTTCGCCAGTGATTTGTCTGTTTTTAGTAGGTCGATCTCTTTGAAAATACAAGTTTTTAGTTTGCGTCAGTTTTATCAGAGCAAGTCGCAAATAATTCAACTCAACTGTCGTCAAAATTAGTGGCAAAGAGTTTTTCCCGGCTTTTCGCCGTCGATTTTACTGTAGGGGCCGTAAGCACCACGCTGTTACACGGGTTAGCCGAGTGAGACTGGAAAATTTTGTCAGGAGTACTGGCTCGTCACTACCTGATCAAGTATACAGAGATTGCAAAGTTGTTGGTGTCTGGGGCCAGATTTCAGATGTAGAGGCGAGCCACGATGGTCCATGTCACCATAGCTTATTTACGCGCAATTCCGCGGGCGTCGCACCGCGCGTAGTTAGGTCTGCTGGGTTGTGCTTTGTGGGGACGTGTGCCCATGTAGCTGAAGGCAATTCCGTTTGTATCAACGATAGGCGGTTAGCCATGAATGTTTGCCAATGATACGGATGTTTCTTAAGCCACATAAGCACGATTTAGCTGTCCGACCACAGGCGAACCTGCACGTTTTCCAAGAATTTTAATTTTTTTAAGTGGCTCACGAGCTTCACAACAAGGGTAGCCCCGCAGAGTTCTAATTTAGGTACGCTTACCGTCTTTACTGGGGCAACTTTCGACTTAGTATTTAGCAACGATACGCGAAAATTGCTATTTCCGATGTTGATTCGTAAATAAACGACCGCTGCGTATGCGCGAGAAGTGGCATCGGAGAACCCGTGAATTTCAATCAGTTGGTGTTGCGATAGCCCGAGCCAACGAGTTATTGACAATGAAGGGAGCGCGGATAGCGACTGACAATAAAGCTGCCATTTCTCGCAAACTTCAACGGATAACGGTTCGTCCCATTCGCATTTCTCTATCCACTTATCTTGCATGAAGATTTTGGCGATTACGGTAATGGGAGAAAGCCAACCTAAAGCGTCAAACAATTTTGCGATTTCTGAGTATATTAATTTTTTAGTTAGCCCTTTCGAGCTATCAAGGAGGCCCTCCGAGTTAAAACTAAAATTATCTAACGCGGGATTCCAACGTACTCCGAGCGCTTTCACCGCATTATCACTATCGATAATTTTAGGTACGTTGTTATCGGTTGATTGCATACATGCGGGTAGTAAATCCGAATGATTTGCCGACCATTTTGCTAACTCGAAGCCAGCAGAATTAAATATTTCGACTAGTTCGTCTCTTATACGTATCGCAGATTCAAGTTCATCTGCACTAGCATACGTATAGTCAACATAAGTATTCGATTCCAAAAAACTCGCTCCGATCGGAAAACGCGCTCTTTCCTCGCATGCCAAATCCAATAAAGAGCGTATTGCTAGATACGGCGCACATGCGGTACCGTATGTGACCGTCGATAGTCGGTAATCAGTAGGCGGTATGTCCGGTGATGGGTACCATAAGATTCGTTGCAGGTCCTGATCCTCGCGCGCGACCCGTATCTGCCTGACCATTTTGACAATATCCGCCGTGAACGCGTAACAATATCGGACCAGTTTAATAAAATAAGCGACAAATTCTTTTGCAGCGGCGGTACTGCCATAAGAAAGTCTTTTAGGCGATAATTTTCACGCGTTTGACGAGAGGTATCGAAAACTACACGAATTCTTCGATTTTCAGTTGTACCCGAGATAACACCATGGTGAGGGAGATACCATGCACGCTCGCTATCAATGCCTGTCGCCGGAACAGGTGTCATGTGGCCAAGCTTACTGTAGGCTTCGATAAATTCAGTATATTCACGGGCTAAATTGCAATCGTGCGAAAACCGTTGGTGTTGTTGCTTAAGCGATGCTAACGCTATTTTTCTCGTCTCGGCAGCCACGCGCGGGAGCTCAGCCATGAGGGGGAGTCGAACCTTATAGCCTCCGTCCATGTCGCGCACGTGATTTCTCACATGCCTCGTCTTTCGGTTTCATTTTTTTTCTCGGAGCTCGACACCTCCTCCACCGTCTAAAACCATTGAATTAATTCACTTAAGTCGGTATTAGTCGCGCATCGCAAGGCCTTAATTGTCGTCTGTCCAGCGCGCACCGCCCGCCTTGACGGTCTCTTACTCGTGGGTCCCGAGATAATCCAGCCGAGTGCGGTATTTTGGGCAACTAAAAGATTATCGGTAAAAGTTCGTAGAAGCTGACCGTAAACATCAGCACCTATCAACAGGTCGACTCAATTAGTCAGGTGGAATTCCGGATCCGCAAGTAACACATTTTGAATTGCCCGAGATCAAGTTCGACAACGTTTCGAGATGGTAATTCCGATGTGAGCCGCGGCAATACAAATGTAGAAATGTCTATATTGAAGTCCGAATCTATCTGCGATTGTATGGTGAACGAAGTGGCGTGCTTGACTATGCCAGCTTTACAGCCTCCAGCTCCACTTAGGTTAGTTTCAACACGATCTCTTTGCAGGCCAAGGAGCTAAACGAGCGATTCCGAAACGAACGTGGCTTCCAATCCTTAGTCCAAGAGTGCGCGTACGCGAGTCTGAGTTCCGCGTGGCCCGAGAACGGTAACCTGCGCGGTCGCAAGGAGTATTGAACATTTACTCTTACATGCGCTTGACGTGCAAGTATTTACGGAAACATTACTGTATACGGTCGATCTAGATAATTGTGATTTAACATTCGACGAGGAAGCTATTCGAGTTTTATTTGGAGTCGATTCTTTAGAAGCACCGCTGTCCTGACTCCCGGAGAGTCTGCAATGGAGCAGCGAGTGGTATTTCTCCTTACAAACCTTTGCTCTTATGCTGACCGAGGCAGTTAAAACAGAGTATCAAATGGCGTACATCAGACTGTTGATCGTACCCCGTTTTTGCAAGAACGGTCGGGCAGCGCGCAATAAAATGAGTCCCCGTGCAAAGAGAACGGAACTTAGACGGGGCAGCCGAATGCGACGGCTGAACATGATGGATTCTACTTGTACTAGAATTTAAACTTGGAGAATGACCGGACTTCTTATCATCTCTGTCAGCTTGAATAACAAAGACTGAGCACGTTTCTCCAAAAAGGCCACTAAATCCACATACTTCGGAAATTGCGAAGCTTCATTCTGTTCGCCGTCGGAGCTTTGGGGAGACATTTAACGTTCCTTCGCGATTAAATCCGCTCCCCACGTTTTTCGCGAATAAGACTCCAGATCTAAGCGAGTCTCGAGTGTGTGCAACAGCCACATATCCCAGTATTCGACTGGCGCACGGAGATCCGTAAGGGCCCGAACGATTCTTTGCATCTCATCAACGAACGAGCGTAACTCCACGGCGGATTCTCTTTTTAAGTGCGGAACGTTTGAGAGCGAATCGAGTAATTTATTCACCGTTAAACGCGGATTATAAAAACAATCTTTAAGGGCCTTCCAAGTTGACGAGTAATTAATCCCTAGTATCGCGACGTCTTTTACTAGTTCTGCCGTCGAACGTTTTAAGCAGGATTTCAGATACTGCAATTTTGTTTTATTAGCGATTCGTGGGACATTATGTACGAGCGTAGTAAACATATCCCCGAAATTATCCGAATCCTCGAACTTGCCCGTAAAGGTTCGCAAGTCTAAGCGCGGCAGTTTCGCTGGACGTTCGCTGTGATCGTTTCTGTCGCACTCACGGGACCGAGTTCTCCGTTCTTCGTCACGCGGAAGATTAGCAAGCAGCGTAAGGAGATAATCAAGAGTATCCTCGAATTTACGCTGCACATCCTGAAAACGATTTTCCTTCACGTAGGAATCATTGACCGACTCATCGCGCATCTCTATATCGGCATGGGTCTTACGCGCTTCCCCCCAAAGTTCCTTAATAGTTTCTATGCGTGTTTCCATAATAATTCTATTAAGAGTATCTGTCGCTTGCTCTCGCATTTCATTTCCGATTTGATTAATTTCCTAGCTCTGATGCTTTTGTAAAAGCACGAGTCGTGCGAGAGGTATAGGTGCCATCACGAGTAATTTAATTTTCGCAGATTTATTAAAAATTATTTAAGTTCAAAGTGAAAGGTATACTACGCACGATGGACCTTACTCCTACTTACAGGCAAAATTCACACAAATATAACTATCTTTATCCGTATAGGCGCAAAAAATACTATTCTATTCATACGTACATTTATATCAAAGTAATGAAACAAAGAAAAATTCGAATACATCAATAATTAATCTCTATCATTCGCCTGCAATATACCTATACAAAACCCGTGTATTCAATCATATTATTACACGCTCCTCACCCGGGGCGCCATGTTCAATTTCGTACATAATAAATAAGAAAATAAATAAATTAATAATACTCTTACCTTTAATAAAATTCATAAATAACTAACACTGAAACGCAGTTTAATAATCATAAAATATTATTTTAAATCGCTCGTTTACTTTTAATTTAACACTAATTAACTTCAACGCGGATCGCTACCATACAATGTGGCAGAACTGCCTCGCACAAACCTTATAAACACAGATCAGTATGTGACACTCGCCTCCAGTGACGCCCACGCAATCGAATAGGAAGGTATTGCATAAGACGTAGGCGCAACACAGCTCCGACGTCTCGGACACTACACTGCGATGCGCCGATGTTGCCGATCAGAGGGCAGAGAGAAGTTGCAATACCCCAGAGGCAGCGTACATCCTCTAATAGCGCAGCAGGTAATCCAGTTGTTACTCCTTTGAATCTATGTTGCTGGATAAGCAAGAACCGTTTAAGGACACGCCTCACGCTAGATTGTATAAGACACTATCACACAAAAACACACACGCACGCAGAGGGAATATTTAGAAAGAAAGTGGGAGAACTCGAATCGGCTAGAACTAGCTGTATGTACATGAGTATGCAGCTCGAGAGTGAAAACGGCATTGAGCACGTCTCCCAATTTTCCGGAAGAAAAGGTGGAAGAAATATATTTCCCCTCCTTATGTGCGTCTATAACTATAGAGAGGGACAATCAGAAAGTGTTTAAAGGAAACGACATAAAGTCCGCGCGGATTTCCGCGCATGGGCCCCTTTTCACATCGTCTCGGTAATACTTGAGGAGGTTCGGCGTGCCCCGCTCCCACATGGTGCAGCATATCTGCGTTTTGGAGTACCGTACGGAGTTGCCCAAACACAATAGGATTATTGAGGGTACATAAATTTATAAAATTAGTCGCCTGCCTAGAGTCTCCTCCATAAACCTCAATCCGCGCTTTGTAAGTTCTCACACCTTTTCTCTCTCTCTCTCTCTCTCTCTCTCTCTCTCTCTCTCTCTCTCTCTCTCTCTATCTATCTATCTATCTTTGACATTTGGAGCGCAAATGCCGCGAAGAACTTGTTTAAAGACATAAAAATTTAAATCAGTGAGAACTAAAAACAACTTGGTTATAAAGGATCTGCTATTCATATATGTTAATAATGTATGCTATCCATATATTCTGAGAATATTCTGCCATTTACAGTGCTTTTTATTAAAATACATAAAAGACAATAGTTTTATTTTTAAAAAAACAATTTTATTGAGTAATTTTAAATATTGAAATAGCTTAATAATTTAATCTTCGTAATGTCAGCTAGAACGGAACGAAGTTAATCAAACAAAATTTATGATGAAAAGGTTTATGCACTACCGATCATTATCAGCTATCGGTTCCAATTTAGAGTATGTTGGAAATATTATTTAGGCTAATCATTCTAAAATGAAATTGAAAGAGAATAATGTCGAATATTATGACTAAAAAATTTACACACAAGGAAAGTCTACAGTGGTCGAATAACCAATCGCTTTCATGTAAATTATATGCATCAAATAGAAGAATAGCATTTTTAAAAACAACAATAGTATTTTTCATTTCCTTTGATTTTATATATAGTAATCGAATACTCGACCCTCGCCCACACATTTAATACATGATTTATTATATCATTATACTATAAGACACCTTTTCATTAATGTAATAGTATTTAAGATTATAAATTGAATTATATTTATATAAATTGCTACTATATTGTACAATAAAACCAAAATCTACGTTAAAAAAATTAATTATAATAATTTTTCTAAATACAAATAATTGAATATAATAAATTAAAAATAAACTAATTTTGACTGAATACGTATAATTAATTTTCTTAAAAAGCCTTATCTCGATGAATTGTGTAGATAGTGAAAAATAAACTTAAAACAAAATAATGTCAGTTTATGGAGCTAATGCATCTTTAGAATAAACTATACTATGGGATCAAAATTAGTTTATCTTTAATGTATTATATTAAATTTCTTAAACATATTAATTAAATACAAATTTTAGGTTTTTGTATAAACTGTTAACCATAATTTAATTTTCTTAGATATATTTTTTTCTATAATACAGACATACATTATAGAAATCTATTATATAATTCAAAATTATAGAATTCCATTACAGAAATCAATGTATAATCATATATATTATTACATTAATAAGAAGGTATTTTATAGTATAATCATACAATAAATCATTTCTTGAAAGTGTCGAAGATGGCCAAGTCTTGAATAATTATAGATTAAGGCAAAGTAATTTAAAAATACAATTTTACAATGTTTTTAATTAAAAATAAATCTAAAAAAGCTCCAGAAGGTAAAGGATTTATATTTAATTACTTGAATTCTTAATAGAAATGATTGTTTACGCGGTCACTGTAGAGTTCCTTTCTCAGTATATCAATTTACTTTAAATAGTTTTTAAACTATACAAATAGTGTTTTAATGTTTACTTTAAAGACTTTTTAATTTTTACTTATTGGATTAAAATGTGTATTGACAAATTATTAAGAAATTTCAAATGTAGAAATGGAGTCGGTTAAATTCAGTTATGTGAAGTATCTTTACTCAAGTAAAAGATAATACAAGCAGTTTACCTCACATTTACCCCGTGTCTAGTATGAAATATCTATTATATATAAGTTCTGTTTAAAGCATCATTCTCAAAATCAATAGTTCGGTTTAATGACAAGACATTAAAAAATGAATTATGATCCATTAATTTCAAACTTATTACAGAATAGTGGGCAATTATGATTTCTTAATGTTCGTTCAGAATTGGCCTCTGACCACTATTGGAAATATGAAAAGATATGGACAACTACAGATTGTAACCTTACTACTGCAGCCTGTTTATCTCTAGACAAGAACGAATGGGTAGTGCATGGACTGTGGCCTCAAAAGACTTTTCATAGACATCCTTCATCTTGCTGGAAAAGTCATCCAGAATATCAGTTTTCAATGATAAATGAAAATTTGAAATTAAGATTAAGCCAGAAATGGCTTTCCTATTTTCGTAATCGATTAGATGAACTTCTTTGGAAATTAGAGTGGGAGAAACATGGATCGTGCGCAGCTGATCTTGAATCTTTGAAAAATATATCAAATTATTTTACAAAAACTTTAGAATTATTCGATTTGTATGATATGGGTAAGATTTTAGAAGGTGCCAATATTTTTCCTGGAAAACATTCCTATAAAATAGAAAGAATTATTCAGGCAGTCAAATCACAATTAGGAATAATCCCACTAGTTACGTGTGCTGTAGATAAAGCAGATAAGGTAAGAACTTTATATATCTTAAAAAAGAAATTGGTAGAATTACTTAGAATTTACATTTTGTTACAGCGCAAAAGGAAAGAAGAGCAATATATTAATGATATTCGTATATGTATGAATAAATCATTTATGTTGCAAAACTGTACTCGTCTTTATTTAGATCAGTGTGATCATGAAAGAAACATTATATATTATTCCCGATAAAGTGTAAAGTAGATGAACTAACTGGTTTATTATTCAAAAATCACCATTAAATTGTGGATTTGAAATGCTTAATCCATGTATATCTTCATATTGTCATTATACTTATTCATTGTAAATAGACTCTCCATCAATTTACCATTGAAAATTCTATGATACTATATTTTACGACTATAAATGTAGTTTAAAGTTGAAATAATATATGTGCATTATATTAGTATTTGTGTATACTTAAAACATATTCTGAAGGTTCTGATTAGTACAGAAACAAAGGAATATTTGTAGTTTTAAACTTTCTCTAAAAAAAGTATTAAAACGATTTTAGCATGTTCTGCCTATACGATTCAACACACGAACTTATAAACATATTTAAATACAATATAGGGAAATCGCATGATATTGGTAATACTAGAATTCATACACTATTTAATAATATTATTCTAATTTGGATTTAATTGATTGTGATATGAATTTATTCTACAGTTTTTGAAATTAAAAAGAAATGAAACAGAGAAAAAAAGACGAAAGGTATCGTATCCATTCCGTACAATAAATGTTCATAAAATCTAGGCTAAGAAAATTATTTTACTGCGCAACTAATTATTTTACAATATTTCACACGCTACATTATTAAGATTATATTTATAATTTTGACGCTATATGCTGTGGTTAAACGTTTTTAAGTTTATTTAATAAAATATTAAATTTTTTGACAATAATAATAAAGTATTTCTACACATACTGTTTAAATTAATTATATTTTGTACATTATTCATTTAAATGTCCATATTATAATCAAAGTGCAAATAAATTTTGTTTTACGAAGTTTAATACATTTTTGTCAATAATTTTAGGCCGAATCGATAACTTGTAAAATAGATATCACAAAATAAAATTACTAAAGTCAAAGTTTTAGAATTATTCTCTGGCAATTCAGGAGTAACCTTGAATTTGATATTTAAGATAATTTTATTTTAACTTATAATTAACTCCATCAATTTTACGCCGAAAATGAAAAGAGTGTTGCGAAAAATTTTACAATCGAATATAACTTTGTCTGGTATTATATATGACCTTAAATGTCATGCCGAGGTTAAACATAGTTGTAGTGTTAAGTTTTGCTAGATATGCCCGTATTGATCTTTTATTTATCCAGATGGCTAACTACCTGTTTATGTTGAAGTTCTAAGGTAGTTAGTGAGTACCAACCTGGAAGATTTTTTTTTCTTCAAAATTAGATATGGCAATTAGCCATATTTAAAAAATTGCACGTCGAAAGTACCTTCCAATAGTAATTCAAAGCTTTGATTTGATAACCCCTTTAATTTGGACTTGACTATCAATCGATTACATTATCAATAATGCCTCTACAATGGGTAATTTGTACCTTATATATTGCGACGCTTTTACGTAAGTTTTCAATTGTAAGTATGTTAGTGTGAGCTCTAGAGTCAATTAAGAATTATATTTTGCTTTAATTAAATCTCATAGTACCGGTTGTTAGGCTATTGAATCATAGACCAGCGACACATGCAAATTTTTTCGTCAACTCAGGCTACGTTCATGTAGCGCACTGAGTTGATCACTTCTATTTTCTGCGCTCCTTATATCACGGATGACATCATTTTCGGCAAACAAATTTACAGAAAACTTTATATTCGGTGTTTACGATGATTATGGCTTTGTATAGTAGTTTTTATTTGTGTACTCTAAGACGGTGCAGAGTTGGCATTTGGTAGTGTGATCGCAAGTTGTGTTATGTCCATTCGCATTGTGTAATTACTACTTTTCTTTTGGCAATCTGGGTTATATTAAATGATAGCGCCTGACCTCTGTGTGTCTAAATCTGACACATGGTGACCATTGTTCGTCTTTTCTGCCAATCTATCTTTTAATTAATTGGCAAATATATACGCTTTTTCTATTTTGTCATTTTTTAAAAAGGGGTCCTTTAAATGGGTTCAGTACCCCTTAATAGATGCTGAAACATAGTTCTTACAACCGCATTCAAATCCGGGGCTTGTTTTATGCTTTTATTTTCTTTCATTTTAAGTTTATTTTGGAAAACACTACACTGTCTTCTTAACTTCTCTACGGTCTGTCTTATTTACTTCACCTGAGAACACCGTCAGTTGATTCATGGAAGCGATCACATTTTCGTCTGTGAGTTGAAATTTCTTCGTAATACGCTCGCTAATTATTAAATAGTTCGCCAGAGGTACATGTATTATCCGTATGTAGTCTTTAAAGGCTGTTCTTGTAGTAAAAATAATTGAGGTTCGAGTTCAACGCTTCAACACATCTTTTAAAGATACAGATAGGCTAGACATTGTACAAAGTTCGATTTCACACTCGGATCTTATTTTCAGGATATTTGAGATTATTCAATTTTCGTTCCGAGTTTTCTTTGTTTCCATTTAAACTATTTAAACTATACAGGTAATTCCATATATTACTCTATCTATTTACTGACGAAGTGACGCACGCGCATGTAATATATCTCACTGAGCTTGTAATATATTTTTACTTCTGTGATTTCATGCAGAATCCGAGTTTTATCACGGTAATTGTAGTAAGCCCAATTATTATCTGCGAAAGGACTTGAATATTCAATCCAATAACCTTTTTATGGATATTGATATTCTCAAAATCATTAAGGCAGGCTTTGTCTGTTAAGGACAGTAGGTATTTTATTTCAACGTGTCAAAATCGCGGAATTTTAAATTCACTTTCAGTCATTCGTAAACTTTGCAGTACTTCTTCGGTATCAGCATGTATATATCATATATCAGCATGTATATATCATATCAGATATAATCACCGATTATATCTGGTATCAATCGCTCAGATTTCGCAACACGCTCTCTGGTATCGGCTGCCATTGTCAAGTCCGCGAATAGCTTCTATTTCTTTTCGATATTTATCTGTCAAACAAACTTTGTAAATTTATATTTTTGAAGGCCTGAGCTCATACTTTTAACGTGTTTCTTCATAACTCTTATGTCTGTTTTATATATAATGCAATTTTTCGGTATCGCTTCTCTATTCTTTCCAAAATTTAGGCTCAAATCTAAAAATTTTTGTTTGTTTTTTTTAATGCCGCCTGAATTGATTTTATTCGTTTACCGTCATGAGAATCTTTCATTCCAAATTCAATATTACTTTCCTCATAAATTCATAATTGTTCTTTGCTTTTTTTACCCCACTATTTTTATTTCTATAAAAGCTGCTTTGGAAGATTGTGGAATTCTACTGTTTTTAATATATTCGTATCCCCTTCTCTTCGTGGTGGAAGGATCCTATTTATGCTTGCTAGATCTGTCTAGATCTGAGAATTCACATTAGATCAAGTCAATAGCACTTTTTTGTGCTGAATTTTACTCGCAGTTGATCGACATTGGCTTGTCTAGGACCACCTCCTGCTTGTTCGAAATGATTCACGAGCTTCTCAGCCTGAGCATGCATGGTACTAATTTTTGCACATACGCAGCCTATGTTGCTGAATGTGGCTGTGGTGGGCTATACCTCATACCAATTCTCATTCCCTCCTGATTTTTTGATATTTTCATCGTGTTGTAGAGCTATTGCTTTTATCTGCTTTTAAAACTTTATCAAAGACTATCACTACTACGGTTGCTGGTTTGCCGGCAAGATTTAATTTACTGCTATTTTCTGAATGCTTTTAATGATATTCTGCGCATCGTAAATATTATTCAGCGCCATTTTAAAGTACAGAAAAAGTTAAAATATATTTCGCCTAGCATGGGTAAAGCGAACACCTGTGGTTGACGCTTGAGTGGAAATTTGGTCAAGACCTGAAGCTTTTCGTCTAGCTTGCTAGATAGAGGATTGTGTTTTGCATTCTTAACAGAGAATTGAAGTACAACGTGGGACAATACGTATTTACGACACAGTACTCGGATGGCTTGACTGCAGATTTGAAACGTCTTGTTTGCAACCATGACCGACTTTTCATTGTTACCAAAATCAGCGAGAAGAGGAAAGAGAGCGTGTGGACATATTTCGAACCCCAGAAAAAATGCGAGCTTTCATTAGAATTTTTTAAATGAATCTTTATCATGCCCATAAGATTGGATTCCAGCATTAGATCTTTTGAATTAATTTGTAGTTTATAATTTTTATAATTTACAGGTCGAATGAGCGACCTGCCAAGCTGATATGTGAATAAGACATTCTCTAAAATCTGCAACATGGTTTGCATCATAGTATGTAATATGATTGATTCATAACACTGTTCTTTCTTAAAGTATGTCTTTTTCTCAATAGTGATAATTGATTTAGTGTTCGAGCTTCCGTGAAGTTATTTTTGTTCTGCGAGTCATATTTCGAGTGCCAATTTTGTTCCGATCCACCAGTTAGGGATGCGTTAGGTAATCCAAGCAATCATTCGAGTATGTGTGTGTGTGCGTATGTGTTAGTATGCATAAAAAGGATGTTTTTATTTTGGTTTGGATTGATCTTATCGGTTAATGAGTTTAATTTATTTTAACTTTATTAGTGAGGAAATTTTTTATATTGATCATTTATAAATTATTATAAATATTTTCTAAGAGTCAGAAATTGCTCCCACTATCATTATGTTGGAACCTTTTAAGCATAGGTTTAGAAAATTTATTTTTATTAAACATAAAATGTTTTTTGTATGCGTACATATATGCATGTGTTCAGAAATTACAAGCAAACTATTGGATTTTTGAATGAATGAAAATTTAGGGACAGCAATATTTGTCCCGTTTTTTCGAATATAACTTACTATAAAAGTATACGAGGTTCGGCTATTAAGTAGTGAGACTGGCACTGCTAAAGAAGAAGTACGCATGCGCTAAAGATGGACTAGTATGGGCAGTTTAGCCTGAAGCCTACATTTTCGAATGCGATGCCTATTATGTCTGTAGGCAAATCAGGACAACCTGGCCCTTCGATTTTATAGATGTTGGTTTTTTGTTTTGACAGATAAATTGTTGATGTAATAATAGCGCAACAAATTGTTGTGAAATTTTATGAGATTTGGAAAACCTGCAACTGAAACAAATGTATAGCAATGCATTTTTATCGCGTTGGCATATTATTTGAGTGATCTAAGCGTTTTGAAGATCGCCAAGAACATGTTGAAGATGATTCATGTTCGGATTCTTCTGTCACGTAGGAAACAGATAAGAATTTCGAAAAACTGGCTAATATTTTGATCGGATCGTTGGTTCGTATTCGTGGGATTGCTGAATTTATAGGAATGGACAAAGAATATATGCGGCAAATTTTATATCAAAATTTGAACATGTGAAAAGTATGTAAAGCACTAGTACCTATAATTCTCATACGTGCACAAGAAACTCGTAAAATATTTGTCTTGATACTTTAAATTTAGACACTGCCTCAAACTTCTCATGAAACTGTCAGAAAAAGACTTCCAGCACTGTTTCGAACAATATAAAATTGAGTAAAATGAGAGTTTTTGTACAAAGAAGTACTGACTTCGAATTCTGTCCTAAATAAGTTTAAATGTCCAGTTAAGTAAAAATTTACATTTTTCATTCTTTTATATCCAATGCAACTATACAGAAATTGCAAAGATGAAAGTGTAGTCATAATAAAAACTACCCCAGCTATTTAACAAATTTGTTAACGATGGAGATCACTATTGTAACAGTTTCATCCACCTCACAAAAAGAGAGATGATATATAGGAAGGAAATTTTACATAAGATATCGTATTGTGAATGCACAGTAGTATAACAACACAAGATTTGGATGTTTCTTTGTATGAAATAACTTCTTGAAAACTAATTTTGCACTATCAATTATAGTACCAAGAACACTATAAATGATATCAATAAATGTTTATGAGTTAGTATCTATTTTTCAAAAGTTCGTAAAACAACTTAGTGAATTCTTTTATCTACAGTATTAATAACAGTTTGAATTTTTACGTTGACGGCTTTAACATTACTCCTAATACATTAATATTTATATGGTTCATTAAATTTTCATCAAAAATTATTTCTATATTCATTTGTATTTTATATAAACAATAGTATATTATAGAATATACTATTTTAATATGATACTCTTATATTATAATATGCTAGAATAATCTAAAAAGTAAATTATATTACTTGTATATAGTAAAAAAGAAGGCCAAATAGGTAATTTAAACTTCTTCTTTCAAATACCTTCCCGAGAAGTAGTTTACAATTTTGTTTTTCTTTACACAAGCAATTGGGACATCATTTTCTGAAGAGTTTTCAATGTTTGCGATACTTATCACGTTCCACCTCAGATACATACAGCCATATGACTAGGTATCTAACTACATCGAATATCGATGCACACAATTGAGTAATCCAGCAGAAGCATCACTAGGCATACCAGCTCACTTTTACACAGTCTTCAACGAGAACGTGTCTCGTGCAGATAGAGTATGAGACCCATTGTACCGGGGGACATGTGTCAGTGAGCCTTGCTGCATGAATGTAGATCTCATACTTGTTTTACTGCATGAATCTGTCCGAGTTCCCCTTGCTCGCTGCAACGTCCACAGATGTGCTGATAGAACCGTGAGCTGAGTGATCGCATGTGTATACAGTCCATCTGAGTGATTTGTGTAACTCTTCTTAACGTACATTTAATCCAAAAGCAAATTTATCGGACTCGATTTATGCGCCTGGTCTAAGGGTTTCAAGGTGCGCTCTCATATGAATATGTGAAATCATTGAGAAATATAAATAATAGTACCTTTACGATGGAAGTTCCATAAAATAAGCTCGTCCAGTCGAGGCCATTTGTAACATCAACCTGAATGCTATTCCGCCTTGTCCCCATGTTGCTGGTGCCGTCCTCTAGATCCGCCGAATCTCTATGATGCGCGTATTGCCGAGGGAGCTGTAAGTTGAACGGACTGTAGACGCATATTAATCTCTCTAAAATTTTACGTACTACCATCATCGTTACGCAGTGGGCTTTGTTCAATGTATGAAAGTGCATGGTCAAAAGTATCATCAATCGTCCGATCACAGAATGGGCAACTAGACTAATACCAGCTACATGGAGGTACTAGATGGATACTGAAGAGATTTACTTCAAAACTATGTGGAAATCTTTAAAGTCCAAGATGCACTAAAAGCTGATTACTTTGAAGAGGACCAGTACACTATAGCTGAGAAAAGATAAATGAGTGCAAAAGGACGGCTTTAGGATTCTCATACACCCCCCCCCCCGAGTCTGGCTCTCGTTCGGAGACCCCTGTCACCTCAATCGGTGCAACAAGAGGTTCGACTCGACTACCGAAATTCCAACTACTATCATTCAGTTCAAAGCGGCTGGATTGAGAGTCCTTCCGCTATCTCTTTCGCTCCATCGTCATCGACGACCGCTGCGTGATGAACTTAGAGAAATTATTTTATGAAATGATTTGCATCCAGGGTGACTCCCAATCAGCGCTGAAAGGTATAGCGATCACCGCACCAAATTTCGCCATAGCATGAAACACTCTCCAATCGCGTTATGACTAATTCTTATTTGTAAGAAGAATTCTTGTTCGGACCATTTGAGAACACTACTGCGTATGAAGGCACTCAATGAAGAGTCATTTGTCAGATTGCAGCGAATAGTAGATGATCTCGACAGTCATTGCAGCTAGCTTCACTCATTAGCTCGAGCTCTCACTCAATACAATGACTAATCCGTCACAATTACGAGCCTGGGTATGGATCTAACTACGAGACAGAGTTGTTAGGAGAAAAAAAAATCGGTAAGGTCGAGAGTGAGGAATTAGATGTACAGTAATTTACTACATACGCTCAAATAATTTTCTTTCTAAAAAGACCCTACCTAATTTTGAAGATGATTGATTCAGCGCGATCTCGCTCAGTTATAGACGCACGTAGCAGCAACCACACTTTCAGATATGTGCCACCGGCGCGAAGGAGGTTGGTGACTTAACTTTGAGCGACATCGGTCCTACTTGTTCGATAAGACATTATATTATTAATTATGAGAAGTTCAAGGCAATGCTTCTTACGGATCGAAGAATAATGGCTTGAGAAGCGATCACTCAGTAAGAAACTACCCCTCCAAGCCGACATGTTGGATGTACGGCGAATTAAATTACATGCTGATTCCCGCGCTAAAGAGCACGAATCAAGTCTTACCGTTACCCGCACTAAGGAGGCAACTGCGTAGGAAATTTACGGAGCTTGATTGTCCTGCACCTTCAGATTCTCTGTCTTGCCCACCGTTGTAATTACAATCTGCGATCGGTGGTGACATAAGGAGAAAATTAGAGCTCTACTAGATCCGTGCTCTGAGGTTATTCTTATAGACATAAATGCGACCAAGAAATTTAGCGATTCTTTCGAACTAGTCAACGTTGGCGTACTTGGAGCCTGCGGTACATTTTTCGACTCAGCACAGGCTGGTACGCGCCTCTAATTCTTCAACGACTTCTTCAACCGGTACATCGGCTTTATCTCGTATGACTTCCAACGTCTCGGTCTCACCAGACCACCTTTCGCTATACCAAAACCCATGATGGATAGCTCTTCGGATGGATAACTGCAATAGTTGGCATCTCGACTGCAATAATCAAGACATTGGTGCCATGTCGTCTACAGAAATCAAAATATTCTGCACACCTGCATACCAACTAACTACTGCGAATAGCTCCTTCCGTTTGAACAGCGACGCTGTCTGTTCAAAGATGTACCGCACATGATAAGAGCGACCCGAGTTGATATTGAATGCGAAGAGCTGTTCGTCAGGCATAGATTCAAGTGGTCGGTCGATTATTCCAATAGCTTTGAAGAGGGATACGGCCACAAAGCTGAGAGAGAGGGAGAGCCTGACACAGGTACGAGTGTATTTGTCAACGATGCACCACTGCATGACTCGAGATGAAAGACTCGCGAGTGTATACGTTAGTTTTATGAACGATTATATACAGAGCGACAACATACGTGCTTTGATGCGGATGATCAAGTAAAAATCGTTTTAATGCTTCATGGCCAACTAGCACTGGACACCGCCTCAATGATGTGATGTACACCTACCTTAAACTACAGTCGAACCTGTCAGTTGTCATGACCCGGAATAGAATGAGATGCTTCGCATTTTGCGCAAATATCAAGATATGTTCCGTTAGATTCGCATCAAACCGGAACAAACCAATTTCCAACGAATTTTCTAATGTTTTATCCCAACATTCAAGCAACTAACTGCGTGCCCCTTATAATCACCTACGGAGAGGAAAGTGCATCTTACCTAGCCCTCCGTACATTGATGTAACTATGTTTCGACGAAGGTTCTAATCTATCCGAGGCCGTCAACATAATTAGCAGGAAGCTGTACGTCAATGACTCTCTATGCGGCGGAGATGTGTGATATGCTCTGCTCTAGGCCGACACATACTGAAATGTTGATACTAAGGCTTGAACTTCGAGGGGCCTTCTAGTCGCTATGCTGCTCCATTTTGTAATCGGTAATCTTGACATCCTCCTCGTTGACTGTCAATTATGGGTAAATTCCTAGGTTGTGCTTGAGTCGCTTTGTTTTATAATATAACAATTACGATTCTTACAAACGCAAGCTGCTACCTCGCGTAAAATGGCGCTAGGTTTCGATCGACGTAAATCAAGCCGATTTTGGAACTCGTGGCATTGACATTAGTGGATTTTCAGTTCAACTTGTTGTGGACAGAACCAGCTTGGCTCAAAATTTTTGGGATAAGTGTGAGAAGATGCAGAACGAATGCATGAGCCGCATGCCGTAACATGTGCCATCACATAGGAGATGACGTCTTTTCATATCTTTTCCGACGTCAATAAGATTTACAGGGTCATCACTCGTTTCCGGCGATTTTATTACTACGCTCATCTTCTCGACTGGGGAGCTGGTCGTCATAACCCACCTCCCACTATTGAAACCCAACCGTGAACGGCCTGTCAGCTATTCATCCTGAGCAAAATGACTTGGTGTGATTAGTTACAATCGAAACTGACGACGGTCCTAGATTTCACCAGTATTAAGCTTGTCAAGCTGTCAGTCAACTCGACGATTTCATATAAACTTCACCGCAGCCGCCGATATGACATCATGATCAATAAACAGATACCGATAAGTCTATGACGGCCGATTCACAGTCTGACGTTCGACCCGCTATAGCAAGCGACAACATGACTCCGACAGCGAGTCGCTGTTACCATAGCGATCCAAGTATCCTATGAAGATAGGTATTTTTTAGCTCATTCGGTAAACGTCGTAGGCGGGATTAAGTTAACCAACCCACCACTTGGCAGCGCTAAGGAGGACCACCTGGCCTCCACATGTCGCTTCGACGACCGATCCGCACCTTGCAGTGTTCAATTATACAACGAACACCACCAAATTAACACTGTACCACAATTTTTTTAATTACAAACAAAATTTCATTTTCAGTAGACTTCTGTTGTTCATCTTCTTTTGCTTAACAGTCTTTTTGTTCCCTAAAAGGTCATTGACAATATTCTTCTTCTTATAGTTATAAGTATACACATATATTATTATTTAAAAACTTAGATTTGGCTTTTATATGTTTCCTCATTGTTCGAGTCTCATTAGACTTTACGCCTAACCATGATAATGCGGGGGACTCCCCAAAGGCGCACAACCTGTTTGTAGACTACCGTAATCAGGAATGCGATGTTTGTATGTCTGGACTAAGCGCGCGCCCCTCCCCTTTTGTTACTTTCAGTAAATAACTTATCACATCCCTCTACCTTCAGTTAGCTAATCAGCGCAACCTTAAATTTCTATAGGCCAATTGAAATATCCATTATATGACTGACCAAGAAAAACAACGATTTTAAGAATTTTTTTTTTATTTCTCAACATATTCTCCTCCAAGGCTGATATATTTTTTATAGCAGTGTTCTAGTCTAGTAATGCCATCTCTATAGACTGATTCGTCAAGCTCCTCAAAATACCCATTTACAGCTTCGATTACTTCTTCATTGTTCGCAAATCTCTTACCGCCAAGCCATTTTTTGAGGTTAGAAAACAGATAATAGTCACTCGGGGCTGGGTCTGGAGAGTAGAGAGGGTGCGGCATCAATTCAAACTTCAGATCGTTGATTGTAGCCATCGCAACGATTGACATGTGCGCTGGTGCGTTATCGTGATGAAACAAGATTTTTTTCTTCGCCAGATGAGGTCGTTTAATTTTCACTTTGTGACTCAAACGTTGCAATAAGTCTGCGTAGTATTGACCAGTGATAGTTTTACCCTTTTCACGGTAATCAATGTATATAATACCTCTGGTATCCCAAAAAACAGTTGCCATAACCTTGTTCAGCGAAAAAATTGTTTTTGCCTTCTTTGGAGTTGGTTCCCCTGGTCTAATCCACTGTTTAGACTGTTGTTTGGTTTCAGAAGTGTAGTGGTGGACCCAAGTTTCATCAACGGTTACGAATCGACGCAATAATTCGCTTGGATTACGCTTATACAACGCCAGATTGGTGGTAGAAATGTTCTTTCGAATCAATTTTTGGTCGACTGTTAGCAAACGCGGAACCCATCTTGCACAAAACTTTTCCGCATACAAATGTTGGTACAAAATATTTTGTACACGTTCATATGACATCTTACAAGTCTCAGCTTTCTCACGGACTTTTAATCTGCGGCCCTCCAGCACTATTTGATGGATTTGTTCCATCATATCTGGAGTTGTGACCTCAATGGGGCGTCCTGAGCGAGGCTCATCAGAGGTGCTCACACGATCCTTTTTAAACTCGGAAACCCACTGTTTAACGGTTGAATATGATATGGAGGATGTCCCCAGTGTTGAGTTCATCTCTTCTTTAATTTCCTTCGGTGTTAACTCCTTCAAATAAAAGTATTTGATGACAGCACGATTTTCCAGCTTTTCCATTTTTACGAAAAACACAGAGGCGTCTTGTTGAGCGTGCTCTCAAACCTAAACTAACATGGTGATCGGACTGAAACTATAGCTACAAGCTATCTAAGGATGGTACTATAGAACGCCACCTCAAGCTAGGCCTAGTGGCGCCATCTGTTGGTCAGGCCGTAAACTTATCAATCCACCCTCGTAGCTACATGTAAATGCGAATGGAAAGGATTGAGCAGTTGTGTTTAGACTGTCGCGCGAGAGCTTCCTCTCCAAAAGTTGTTTAAATTAAATCTTTAATAAAACAAATCAAACCCATCTATGGTGTATTATCATGTGTACTCATATCTTGAAGTTACTATCCGAATCTAATAAGTAACTGATTCAAACTAAATACACTGCTAACGTACCGTATGAATGTATGCCTGAACGAGATGGCGATCGAGTCGACGTCACAGTTCCTGCACGGCCTTAACATTGGTCGACATCAAACAATTCACCTATCATCAGCCTAAATAAATAGAAAGTGACCTGGAAAATAGATACGGTTCCTGTATAAATTATATCTAATCTTCACATGCCATCAACAATATCAAAAATATCGACCACAGATACTACCAATGAGATGAACTGCATGTCAGCGACGCCAAGGCAGTAAAGGGATCCAGCCAGCATCAAGATGTATTGCACAAGTAAGTGAATCTTCTAGTCCGTCAATTTCCCGTACTTTTTTACTGCTATATTAGATGGCATATTTCAATATTGCATCTAAAAATAAGTGAAACCGAAACGGTAAATAGGTTAAAAAGAGATAGAGTATCCTTAAAGGGTTTGTTGACAAGATTCTACAATCATTTAAATGATTCCAATATTCAAAGAGATATTACACAAATTAGAGTGCGATTAGAAAAAATAGAGGGTGTTCTCGAACAATTTGAATCTATACATCAAGAAATTGAATGTTTAATCGAACTAAATGATGCGGAATTATATGAATTTGAATCGATGTATTATATTCAAATAACGCGCGCGCAAAATTGATTAAAATCGGAATTTACGATCGCGGTCCCCGAGCAGTTCTTGAATCCTACGAATATTCAATGCGAATGTACATCGGCTGTTGCAACAAAAGGCGACAATTATTTACGGTTACCTCGAATAGAAATGAAATTGTTGAATGGTAGTTTTGAGAAATGGTTAGAGTTTCGCGATACGTTTCGTACTATGGTTCATAATAATTCAAATTTGCCAAATATTCAGAAATTACATTACTTGCGTTCTTGTTTAAAAGCTGAAGCGGCTGCAGTCATAGCGTCTTTGGAAACTTCCGTGGATAATTATAATATAGCGTGGGACCTATTAAAGGAACGTTTTGATAATCCTCGTATTATTGTTCAAGGCATATAAAAACACTTATGGAACTGTCTCCGGTAACTAAAGAGTCCGCCACCGTATCACGGAAATTAAGAGATTTAATTATGGAAATTAAATGTATCTGCGAGCGTTAAAAAATATGGGTTAGAATGTAGATGAGATGGGATCCACTTCTAATGTATATTCTAACCAGTAATTCGACCGGAAAACGCATAAACAATGGGAGTGATCTGTAACCGGTACCGCGATGCCAGCTCTCGCCACACTTTTAGAATTGATTGAAAGTAAATGTTTCATTCTACAAAAAACCGTATTGAATACGTCAAATATTACAAATAACATAATGAAATCTAATCCAGTTACAAATAATGTGCTTAAATCAGATCAAGTCGGCAATAAATACAATCAGGCGAAACCTGCGTATAAGATAAATCAGAAGAACCACGCTTTTGCTGCGGTACAAGCGACAGAATCATGCGTAATATGCTAGGGTGCGCAAAACATTTATAAATGCGACAAATCCCGTGAAATAAGCGTTGCTGAGTGAGCTGATATAATAAAATCAAATCGTCGATGTTTCAATTGTTTTAACGCCGGCCACAATAATATCCATTGTAAACGGGAATGATGCAAAAAATGTAATCGAAAGCATCACACCTTTCCACATTACGAAGCGCAACCGTTAAATACCAATCCTCAAACTACTGCTAGTATATCGTCAAATATAGCACAAATGGATGCAAATGCCGACGCGCATATGTCAACCCTAAAGACGCCGAACGATGATTCATCAGAAAAAATGAAGATTGGATTTTGCAGGAGAACAACGACCCTAAACACCGCAGCAAGCTCTGTACTAAATGGAAAACTCAATCTGGCATCGTTATGTTGAATTGACCGTCGCAGTCGCCCGATACAAACCCTATAGAAAATATGTGGTCAGATATTAAGCAGAAGCTTCGTGGAAGCCGCTCACACACTTGGAAGCAGTTGTCTAACCAAATTCGTCGGATCTAGAGATCATCGCGACTACAATACGCCATCAAATTAGTAGAAAGCATACCTCAGAAATATCAGGCAATTATCGACGCCGGTAGTGACTGGACACATTATTGACCAAATTGCATCATCGTTTGTAATGTGTACAATACATATATATATATATATATATATATATATATATATATATATATATAAATATGACAGTTTCATCAAATCAATTTTTTTATAAATTAACACGACCAAGCTCTTATTTATTATTTTCTTATTATTTAGGCTTTATCAACCCTGTTAAGGATTATTTAGCTCTTATTTGACTTATTCGACGGACTGTGTTTTTATTTTAAACTACATAATAGATATAGATTGATTATTAGACCTGATGAGACTTTTTCTAATATTCGTGAAAAATCAATTTTTTATAAATGATAGAGAAGATGGATAAAATTTTGTTTAAAAATTAATTTAACTTTTCCGAAATTTTATAAAATAATAGAGTTTATATATTTTTATTTTATCATATTATTAGACAATAGAGACCACGAATTTACATTGTAAGATAGTCATATATATATATATATATATATATATATATATATATAATATATATATATATACAGTTAAAATTTTCAAGAATCGATTTTGATTTTTTAAATTTTTAATAAGTAAAAACAAATGTCTGTTATAAATTTTTTATATGAAAATTTAAAATTGCATGTGTCGAATTTAGTATCATATGTGTGATCTTTTATCCGTTATTCAAGTCTTCTTGGAGATTGCCCAACATATAAATAAGCAGAATTGAAACAACTGATTTTTTACACTACATTGTTTTATCTAAATTTGTAGACTTATCTTTACCTAACGTAATAATTTTATTAAATTTATCTGTTGTTTTATTTATCAATGTTATATTGTAATTTTTCAAAATTTTTCAAAAATGTTGGTTAAAAGTGTTTTTCAAATGAAAAAATAAATTTTTTGATTCTGTTATAAACTTATGACTATATTGTTTTTTTGTTGTGATTACTATCTTCATTGTGCATTTTGTAAATCTATATTATATTTTGTATATGTTTTTTAATAAACATAGTTGGATAATTATTAGTTTATAACAAACTATTGATCGATTTGAAATTATCTTTATAAAAACTTGTGTGAAAGTGTGAAAGTTTTATACATTTATCTATTCTAGAGTAAATGATTCCAATTTTTTAATATACTGAAATATATGATTGAGACAAAAAAATTCGAACTTTAAAAGATTAATATTATTAAAATGAGTGCTTTAAGGGTTCGATTTAGTTTCAACTTAGGTTTAATATTCTGCAGTATTAAAACATTAAATATACTTGTGAGCAAATAATATTTATTAATTAGTTATCGTCGAAATTAACAGATTATTTCATAACTTCCTTGTTGGTGATAATTTTTGGGATTATCCTAACACTGCATATTAGGTCCAGTATAATTTTGGCAATTTGCACATATACAACTTGACGGTGGACAGCATTTACCACCTTGACGACCTTCTTGTTGGCATATCACTTGGCAATTACCAGAATCAGCACTTTTCGTTGTATCACAAGTACCAGTGTATTTTGTTGAAGGACAGTCAATCAGCATGACCTCTCCCACTAAATGTAGGAGAACCACTGTGACTAATAATATTGAACACCGCATTTTGATTCCTGCCATGTATCTGAATTTTACTGCCTGAAAATCGAACTATAACTACAAATTGAACTTTCTGAAACATAAAGATTTTTTTTATCAGCTATTATTTGGTAAATATTTGAAATTAAATTTCAAGGATAATTCTTGAATTGAAGAGTATTATAATTATTTCTCAATTCAAATAGTTTACTAACTTTTTAAATATTTAAAGTAATTAGTAGAAGTTATTAAAATCATCCTATACTTACAAAACTCCAAATGCAGCTTAAACTTGGTCAACCAATATTTACTTAAAAATTGTCCCTCAAAATCTGTATATATACCGTCTGGATAGCAGCGCGTGATTCAGATAAAGAAATTCGTGACAATTAAAATATAAAATACCGTGATAATATGCATATCGCTACTTATTCAGAAAATATAAACAGGTCATACATATTTATATTATTAATGTATTGTCATAAATTTATGATGTTTATGAGATTTTTTATATATTTAGGAATCATGCCGTACTTATTGCAGGGTAAGAAAGTCGTACGAAGTTCAACATACATATAGCTATAACATTTTAAAATGAATGAACTGAAATTAATTTGTTAATTTACCGCTCAGTGAAAAAGCCAAAAAAGTATAAAATCTATTGGATTCAAGCACATTTGTGCGAATAATAGATACACATTCATTGCTGCCATTTGATTGAGATATCTGAATAGAGATGTTTTTTAATTAATTACAGTGAAATGTAATAGAGTCAGATATCTGTAAATCTAATCAATTTAATCTTTTGCTGATAATAAGCTTTGATTATACTTCAAAATTTAATTAATAAAAAATATTGTAACGGGGTACTTAATAGTTAAACAACCGGTAGATGTACCGGTTAACAGAGGTGCAAAGAACCCCGAACGGATTAAATTGTTTAAAACAATCTTTTTGGACTGTAGGTTCTTTGCTGTTATTTATTCCGCAGACTTATCTTTACTTACCCTGGAAATTATATAAATAATAATATATTTGGATAAATTATCAGTAATCCAGGGAAAGACTACTTTTGATTTTATTTTTCTTATATAGTAGAAAATATTAGACACATTCTCCCCTCTGTACCTGATCATTAATCCGTCTTTCCCTTTTATTAATCAATAAAATAATTTAAATTTTTATTTAATTTAATAAAATTATAACAATTGTTATTCTAACCCTACCTAATACGCACTCAGGATCAACTAACGCGCGTATCCGTTCACACAGGATGTGAGAGAGGTGAATTTATAAGTCTAACGGAGAGACAGAGCAACAAGAGCGCCACCTTAAGAAGAACAAGGTGTACTATCAAATAAAACTGAATGCATGCTTGCTACTCTTGCTATCTTAGTCTATGATTATATCTCTCCGTCTCTCTCACACTACTAAAGTTAATTTATTATATCTAATAATTTCAATCGGAAAGAAATCGGATAAGGAAAAGTAGAAGTATATAATATTGTACTGAAAGCCAAAAGCACAATAAATATATATAAAAAGAATAATATACCAACCTTAATACACCGACGCCGAAAAAAAAAACGACCCAACGACGAAATGAACGTGAGCTCCTTGGTGTTAGATAACCGGCCGGTTTGAGTGCCTTTCCTCGGCAATAATCATTTTATATACAAGAAACTATCTTTTGCACTATTTATATAAGTGAACGAAATTCCACTATCACGATTGACTATGAATAATGACTTTTAATATTCGACAATGGCCAAGAGAACAAAAGAGAAAAATTTTTACTAACAAAACTTTGTCAGGTAAACAAAACTAACTATATTATAATAATAATTTTCCTATATTATATTCCTGTTTATTCTCCTTCTTTCTCTCTCTTTTTCCCTTTTTCCCTCCCTTTTTTCCTATTTGTTAAAAATATTAACATGTATAGGTCGAACTAACCTATACATGTTACACCCTCCCTCCAGACGTTGCGTATACTACTGTAAAGCAACTCTGCAATATGATCTAAGGGATAACTATAGGAAATAGGGATGGGAAAAGGAAAATAATATTATAATACACATATACTAACAGAAATTATAATATTTATTTTATATATACAGTAGCATCCCAACGGCGAAAGAAAACGAATATATACAAATATCGATAAACAAAATTTCTTTTTCTTTACCGCTGAGTGTCACAGAGAGAGAGAGAGAGAGAGAGAGAGAGAGAGAGAGAGAGAGAGATCTCCCGGAACCTCAACTGCCCTTAAGAAACCAGGGTATTTTTCTTACGAATTTATGGACATTACGATTAGGACATTTTTCCTCTTTCGTGACGCCCGGGTATCCGCAAAAGAAACACCGGTGGTGTCGGCCTAACCGTCCACTAGGATCTTGAACATATTATGACCGGAACTCTTCATCTGGGGTTTCTATTCTATTTTTCGAAACCCCAGGTCGGGCATCTTCTCTGCGGGAATTACCCGACGGACTCCCCCTGCCGCGACCAGTAGGGCCACCCGACTCCCTCCGGGTCGTGGAGCCGCTCTTCATTTTCGCCACTCATCCGCGGCCAAGTTTGCGGAATCCCGAAAGGAGGAAGGAACACCCTCCCCTAACCGGCGAGCCTCTTCACGGGTACGGAGAAGCTCGGCATGCACCCGCTCTGCCTCGGCCTCGGCGGCCTTTTGGCGTGTAAGAGCTGCCGTTAGCTCCTCCACCCTTTGTCGCTCACGACGCTGCCAGTGTAAGCTCAGTAAAGCTTCCTGAGCTCTCAATGACTCCACTAAGTCATCGAGCTCCAGGGTCAAGATGGGATCAACCTGTTTCCTGCCACTAGGTCGACCCCGTAATTCTTCCCAGAGATCGATGACTCTACTCTGGGCTAAAACCTCATCCTCTAGTTCCAGCGTAGAAGTATACTCCAAGAGATCGTTTTCCTCGGGTTGGACGTACGGCTGGAGTTGTTCAGCATGAACTAACTGTTCAATCCGTCCGTCACAACCTTCCAGCTCATACGTATTAGTCCCTTTCTTTTGTACTATAACAAAAGTACCCACGTATTTAGGGGCTAATTTAGACATTACCCCTTAAGCCGTCGAGGATAAGACACGATTTTTCTTCCATACCAGGTCACCCACTTGGTTTGGAGAAGGACGTCGCTTTGCATTATAATACTCTGCTTGGCGACGCTGTTGTCCTTGAGATCATGTCTTAGCGGCCTCTTGGAGTTCTCTCAACTTACCCATTTTCGCTAGCCAGGAACTCTCTCTTTCTCTTTGTTGAGTTTCCGCCGTAGCTTGATCCAGGAAATGGCGGAGAGTTCCTGGCGGAGTCAGCTCTCGTCCAAAATTTAATAGACCCGGAGAGTATCCAGTGGAACTATGTGGCGTCGTATTTAGTGAGAAATTTAACTCAACGAGTTTCTCGTCCCACATATTATGAGATTCTTCTACGAACGCCATTATGCGGGTTTTCAAAGTCCTGTTAACCCGGTCCACTGGACTAGCCTGCGGATGGTACGGTGGAGTAAGGGTATGAAGTATACCCACTTCCACTAAGTATTCGTCAATCCTACGATTTTTAAATTCAGTACCATTGTCCGACAGGCAGACCTCTGGCGCGCCGAATTTGAGTATGATCCTCTCTTTCAATTCTTTGAGGATCGTCCTGGCATTCGCTTTACGGATGGGGATACATTCTACCCACCGTGTAAACAAATCTTGAAATACCAGGATATACTCAAATCCATGGCGACTCTTTATAAATGGTCCGGTAATATCGCCAGTGACCATTGGCTAAGGTCTTTCTAAAACTCTCCGACACATTAAACCATCAGGTGGTCTTTGGTCCACCTTGGACTGCTGGCACATAAGACAGTTTTTCACATATTCTTGAACTGTCTTATAAAATACAGGCCAGTAATAGTATTTTCTGACTCCAGCGAAAGTTTTCTCACGTCCTAGATGTCCGGCCGTAGGATTATCGTGACACTCTTTAAGAATTGTATCACGACGTTCCTTAGGAACGACGATCTTCCAAGTGTCCTCATCGCCCATGATGACTTCGAGGACTTCATCTGGTCGATAACAATATAATTGTCCCCCGATTACTTTGCATTTCGGATAATCTTTGGGACGATCTTGGACGTTCTTGAACCATTGTAACCGGTACCGCGATGCCAGCTCTCGCCACACTTTTAGAATTGATTGAAAGTAAATGTTTCATTCTACAAAAAACCGTATTGAATACGTCAAATATTACAAATAACATAATGAAATCTAATCCAGTTACAAATAATGTGCTTAAATCAGATCAAGTCGGCAATAAATACAATCAGGCGAAACCTGCGTATAAGATAAATCAGAAGAACCACGCTTTTGCTGCGGTACAAGCGACAGAATCATGCGTAATATGCCAGGGTGCGCAAAACATTTATAAATGCGACAAATCCCGTGAAATAAGCGTTGCTGAGTGAGCTGATATAATAAAATCAAATCGTCGATGTTTCAATTGTTTTAACGCCGGCCACAATAATATCCATTGTAAACGGGAATGATGCAAAAAATGTAATCGAAAGCATCACACCTTTCCACATTACGAAGTGCAACCGTTAAATACCAATCCTCAAACTACTGCTAGTATATCGTCAAATATAGCACAAATGGATGCAAATGCCGACGCGCATATGTCAACCCTAAAGACGCCGAACGATGATTCATCAGAAAAAATGAAGATTGGATTTTGCAGGAGAACAACGACCCTAAACACCGCAGCAAGCTCTGTACTAAATGGAAAACTCAATCTGGCATCGTTATGTTGAATTGACCGTCGCAGTCGCCCGATACAAACCCTATAGAAAATATGTGGTCAGATATTAAGCAGAAGCTTCGTGGAAGCCGCTCACACACTTGGAAGCAGTTGTCTAACCAAATTCGTCGGATCTAGAGATCATCGCGACTACAATACGCCATCAAATTAGTAGAAAGCATACCTCAGAAATATCAGGCAATTATCGACGCCGGTAGTGACTGGACACATTATTGACCAAATTGCATCATCGTTTGTAATGTGTACAATACATATATATATATATATATATATATATATATATATATATATATATAAATATGACAGTTTCATCAAATCAATTTTTTTATAAATTAACACGACCAAGCTCTTATTTATTATTTTCTTTTTATTTAGGCTTTATCAACCCTGTGAAGGATTATTTAGCTCTTATTTGACTTATTCGACGGACTGTGTTTTTATTTTAAACTACATAATAGATATAGATTGATTATTAGACCTGATGAGACTTTTTCTAATATTCGTGAAAAATCAATTTTTTATAAATGATAGAGAAGATGGATAAAATTTTGTTTAAAAATTAATTTAACTTTTCCGAAATTTTATAAAATAATAGAGTTTATATATTTTTATTTTATCATATTATTAGACAATAGAGACCACGAATTTACATTGTAAGATAGTCATATATATATATATATATATATATATATATATATATATATATATATATATATACAGTTAAAATTTTCAAGAATCGATTTTGATTTTTTAAATTTTTAATAAGTAAAAACAAATGTCTGTTATAAATTTTTTATATGAAAATTTAAAATTGCATGTGTCGAATTTAGTATCATATGTGTGATCTTTTATCCGTTATTCAAGTCTTCTTGGAGATTGCCCAACATATAAATAAGCAGAATTGAAACAACTGATTTTTTACACTACATTGTTTTATCTAAATTTGTAGACTTATCTTTACCTAACGTAATAATTTTATTAAATTTATCTGTTGTTTTATTTATCAATGTTATATTGTAATTTTTCAAAATTTTTCGAAAATGTTGGTTAAAAGTGTTTTTCAAATGAAAAAATAAATTTTTTGATTCTGTTATAAACTTATAACTATATTGTTTTTTTGTTGTGATTACTATCTTCATTGTGCATTTTGTAAATCTATATTATATTTTGTATATGTTTTTTAATAAACATAGTTGGATAATTATTAGTTTATAACAAACTATTGATCGATTTGAAATTATCTTTATAAAAACTTGTGTGAAAGTGTGAAAGTTTTATACATTTATCTATTCTAGTGTAAATGATTCCAATTTTTTAATATACTGAAATATATGATTGAGAGTTTAAATTGCTTTCAGAAAGTTTTGGTTTTCTACACGGCAATCTTGATTTTCTAGTCGATAAACACACACAGTTATTACAATGCATTCCATTGTTCGGAAAATGACCGTGTTATGCGACAGAAACAAAAAAATTCGAACTTTAAAAGATTAATATTATTAAAATGAGTGCTTTAAGGGTTCGATTTAGTTTCAACTTAGGTTTAATATTCTGCAGTATTAAAACATTAAATATACTTGTGAGCAAATAATATTTATTAATTAGTTATCGTCGAAATTAACAGATTATTTCATAACTTCCTTGTTGGTGATAATTTTTGGGATTATCCTAACACTGCATATTAGGTCCAGTATAATTTTGGCAATTTGCACATATACAACTTGACGGTGGACAGCATTTACCACCTTGACGACCTTCTTGTTGGCATATCACTTGGCAATTACCAGAATCAGCACTTTTCGTTGTATCACAAGTACCAGTGTATTTTGTTGAAGGACAGTCAATCAGCATGACCTCTCCCACTAAATGTAGGAGAACCACTGTGACTAATAATATTGAACACCGCATTTTGATTCCTGCCATGTATCTGAATTTTACTGCCTGAAAATCGAACTATAACTACAAATTGAACTTTCTGAAACATAAAGATTTTTTTTATCAGCTATTATTTGGTAAATATTTGAAATTAAATTTCAAGGATAATTCTTGAATTGAAGAGTATCATAATTATTTCTCAATTCAAATAGTTTACTAACTTTTTAAATATTTAAAGTAATTAGTAGAAGTTATTAAAATCATCCTATACTTACAAAACTCCAAATGCAGCTTAAACTTGGTCAACCAATATTTACTTAAAAATTGTCCCTCAAAATCTGTATATATACCGTCTGGATAGCAGCGCATGATTCAGATAAAGAAATTCGTGACAATTAAAATATAAAATACAGTGATAATATGCATATCGCTACTTATTCAGAAAATATAAACAGGTCATACATATTTATATTATTAATGTATTGTCATAAATTTATGATGTTTATGAGATTTTTTATATATTTAGGAATCATGCCGTACTTATTGCAGGGTAAGAAAGTCGTACGAAGTTCAACATGCATATAGCTATAACATTTTAAAATGAATGAACTGAAATTAATTTGTTAATTTACCGCTCAGTTAAAAAGCCAAAAAAGTATAAAATCTATTGGATTCAAGCACATTTGTGCGAATAATAGATACACATTCATTGCTGCCATTTGATTGAGATATCTGAATAGAGATGTTTTTTAATTAATTACAGTGAAATGTAATAGAGTCAGATATCTGTAAATCTAATCACTATCACGATTGTACTATGAATAATGACTTTTAATATTCGACAATGGCCAAGAGAACAAAAGAGAAAAATTTTTACTAACAAAACTTTGTCAGGTAAAAAAAACTAACTATATTATAATAATAATTTTCCTATATTATATTCCTCTTTATTCTCCTTCTTTCTCTCTCTTTTTCCCTTTTTCCCTCCCTTTTTTCCTATTTATTAAAAATATTAACATGTATAGGTCGAACTAACCTATACATGTTACACCCTCCCTCCAGACGTTGCGTATACTACTGTAAAGCAACTCTGCAATATGATCTAAGGGATAACTATAGGAAATATGGATGGGAAAAGGAAAATAATATTATAATACACATATACTAACAGAAATTATAATATTTATTTTATATATACAGTAGCATCCCAACGGCGAAAGAAAACAAATATATACAAATATCGATAAACAAAATTTCTTTTTCTTTACCGCTGAGTGTCACAGAGAGAGAGAGAGAGAGAGAGAGAGAGAGAGAGAGAGATCTCCCGGGACCTCAACTGCCCTTAAGAAACCAGGGTATTTTTCTTACGAATTTATGGACATTAAGAGCTGCCGTTAGCTCCTCCACCCTTTGTCGCTCACGCCGCTGCCAGTGTAAGCTCAGTAAAGCTTCCTGAGCTCTCAATGACTCCACTAAGTCATCGAGCTCCAGGGTCAAGATGGGATCAACCTGTTTCTTGCCACTAGGTCGACCCCGTAATTCTTCCCAGAGATCGATGACTCTACTCTGGGCTAAAACCTCATCCTCTAGTTCCAGCGTAGAAGTATACTGCAAGAGATCGTTTTCCTCGGGTTGGACGTACGGCTGGAGTTGTTCAGCATGAACTAACTGTTCAATCCGTCCGTCACAACCTTCCAGCTCATACGTATTAGTCCCTTTCTTTTGTACTATAACAAAAGGACCCATGTATTTAGGGGCTAATTTAGACATTACCCCTTAAGCCGTCGAGGATAAGACACGATTTTTCTTCCATACCAGGTCACCCACTTGGTTTGGAGAAGGACGTCGCTTTGCATTATAATACTCTGCTTGGCGACGCTGTTGTCCTTGAGATCATGTCTTAGCGGCCTCTTGGAGTTCTCTCAACTTACCCATTTTCGCTCGCCAGGAACTCTCTCTTTCTCTTTGTTGAGTTTCCGCCGTAGCTTGATCCTGGAAATGGCGGAGAGTTCCTGGCGGAGTCAGCTCTCGTCCAAAATTTAATAGACCCGGAGAGTATCCAGTGGAACTATGTGGCGTCGTATTTAGTGAGAAATTTAACTCAACGAGTTTCTCGTCCCACATATTATGAGATTCTTCTACGAACGCCATTATGCGGGTTTTCAAAGTCCTGTTAACCCGGTCCACTGGACTAGCCTGCGGATGGTACGGTGGAGTAAGGGTATGAAGTATACCCACTTCCACTAAGTATTCGTCAATCCTACGATTTTTAAATTCAGTACCATTGTCCGACAGGAAGACCTCTGGCGCGCCGAATTTGAGTATGATCCTCTCTTTCAATTCTTTGAGGATCGTCCTGGCATTCGCTTTACGGATGGGGATACATTCTACCCACCGTGTAAACAAATCTTGAAATACCAGGAGATACTCAAATCCATGGCGACTCTTTAGAAATGGTCCGGAAATATCGCCAGTGACCATTGGCTAAGGTCTTTCTAAAACTCTCCGACACATTAAACCAGCAGGTGGTCTTTGGTCCACCTTGGACTGCTGGCACATAAGACAGTTTTTCACATATTCTTGAACTGTCTTATAAAATCCAGGCCAGTAATAGTATTTGCTGACTCCAGCGAAAGTTTTCTCACGTCCTAGATGTCCGGCCGTAGGATTATCGTGACACTCTTTAAGAATTGTATCACGACGTTCCTTAGGAACGACGATCTTCCAAGTGTCCTCATCGCCCATGATGACTTCGAGGACTTCATCTGGTCGATAACAATATAATTGTCCCCCGATTACTTTGCATTTCGGATAATCTTTGGGACGATCTTGGACGTTCTTGAACCATTGTAGATACCACTCGTCTTGGGTATCTCTTGCCGAGGTTACAGTTGAGCAAGATAGATCGTCTCCCTCGGACATCCTAGAAAGGGCGTCTGGCACGTTGTTCAACGTCCCTTTACGATGCTCTACATCGAAACTTTGCCCTTGCAATCTTAGAGCCCATCGTGCGAGTCTGCCAGTTGGGTTCTGCATCGTACGAATCCACCTCAAACTGCTGTGGTCCGTAACGACACGGAAATGATATCCATCTATATAAGGACGGAATTTATGAATAGCCCATATGACCGCTAAGCACTCTCTCTCGATTACCGAATAGTTTTTTTCAGCTTGGGAGAGTGATCTACTCGCAAACTCCAACACCCGTTCTTGTCCGTCGACTTCCTGCGTAAGGACCGCTCCAATACCAGTGACACTCGCATCTGTTTGCACGGTGTTTGTTGTTCCTCGGTCCACTCATAACGACAGTCTTTTCTAGTTAGACGTGTGAAACCTTTTAGAAGTTTCCTATACCACGATGCCATACCGAGGAAACGTCTAAGTTGCTTCAGGTTTCTCGGTTCCGTGTAGCGTATTACTGGTTCGATCTTCTCGGGATCAGCACGGAATCCCTCACGATTGACGAGAACACATAAGTATTTGACTTCGGTGTGTCCGAAGACACTCTTTTCTCGGATTATCGTGAGTCCAGCTTCATGTACTCGAGCAAGAACACGACGGATCCAGTCTAAGTGTTCTTCGAATGTCTCAGTAGCGATGATAATATCGTCTAGATATGAAAAGGCATTTGGCTCGAGCTCTGGTCCGATAATTCGGTCTATAAGTCGTTGAAACGATGCTCCAGAGTTAGATAGACCGAAGGGCATCCTGGTAAATTGGAACAACCCCATTCCAGGTACCGTAAATGCCGTTATCGGTTTGGATTCCAGATGAAGTAGTATTTGATGATACGCGATACTCAGATCTAAGGTAGAAATATATCTGGCTGATTGTAGCTTCCTCAGAATCTGGTCCATGTTAGGTAACGGGTATGCATCAGGTTTCGAAACTAAATTAACTTTTCGACAGTCGATGCAAAATCTATACTTCCCGTTACTTTTACGTACCATCACCACTGGGCTTGACCATCCACTTGTGGATGTTTCGACTACTCCAGTCTCTAACATTTCTCTAACGTGAGAATGCATCTCTTCTTGTATTTTCATAGAGACTGGATATGCCTTTTGGCGTATAGGGCGAGCATCTCCTACATCCAAAACATCCAAAAAAATTCCATGGCATGAGCCAACTGATATGTCAACATCATCAGCGACATCTCTGATTGTAATTCGGCGATCGTTCGTAACCAATTCAAAAGTCACCATATGCCTTTGTTAACATTTTACAAACTTCACTAGACTTTATTTCATTTTTTACGCAAAATTGAATACAAATTTTTGCACCATTTTTTTTACAAACGAAAATCGCTGTGCTCCAAAAAACCACTTCTAACGTTAGCGGCTGCCACTTAAGAACTAAGTAATGAATATTGCTAAAAATGTTATCGTACTTCAGGGGCATGTGTACCAACATAATAAAAAAATGTTATACAAGCGGACTCTCCAAACCCGTGAAATTAAAAAATTCTCGTTACTTTTTGAACACACCTCGTATATAGTAAATATTCGACTCTCTTTGAATGTGTATGGCGTTTGATATACCCACGCGTAGATATGTTCATTAAGAAGTCATCCTATACTTTACGTTAGAGAATTATCTTCCGCAATTTCCAATTAGTAAACCACTTGAATAATTCTTTAAAATATAAATCGTTTTCTCTTAAGTATTTTTTATAGATAAAGTAGACAAATAAGATAAGTTATGTAGAGTAGATAGTATATCTTGAAATGTTGAAAATAAAATTATAAAAGTAGAAATTCAAGTCAATTTTCAATACTGATATAAATTTTATAGTAAGATTTATTGCAATATTGATCATAATATTTTAATACAATACTATTTTTTAATCTTGAATCAGTAAAGTAAGATGTTCTTTCATTACGATAGTACATGAGGTATACATATTTACATACATTATTTATAAGTTTAATTGAATATTCGCTATACACTTAGTGAAACATTTTTAAGTTAGATGAATTTCAATAAGCTTTAATACACTTAGAAAGTTTTATAGAACAAATATTTTATTATATTCTATAAAACTGTTTTGTTGGTTAGGCCATTTTCAAGATCCAATAAAAAAATACAAATTTTATGTAAATTTCTGTTACAAATATATGCTGAACAGAATACTAATACACTTGTATTATATGTAGCTGATTATCGGTCACTTCAATAAATTCTATATTATGTACTCATTATACTTAAGAATAACTTTTTTGAAAACTTTCATAACTGGCTGTAATCACTACCAACGTCTAGTTCTTTTTGAAATACTGGCTACAGTCACTATCAACTTAATTGGTAGAAAGTCCACAGATTTCGCTTTAAATCCAATATTTTTATTATGTTATTTTTAGCCTTACGACTATGTTTTCTAGCATCTTGAACTTCTAATCTAGCTTCTGTTAAGGCATATTACACAGGATAATCTCTTGACTGGCTGAAAGTGCCTTATTTCATAGTTCTTTATATTTAATATAATACAGTTATACATTAATAATATTCCAAATCTTAACATAATAAGCTAGCCCATTGCAAGCAGCCAGATGAGTCAGATTACTTGGGCGCAGGTGATGAGCGAAGAGGATGGGAGGAGTGCTGCGGCACTTGTGCAAGCGCTTTGATAGTACATACATCCAAATTGATGCGCGTGTTGCTTAAGTACGGAGAAGTGAGCGCTGGTACCTTGTGACCCGGCATAATATATATAGCATAAGAAGTTCAAGATTATTTCATGGTCAGATTTTTTCTTAAAATGGTACGGCTTTTTTGTCTATGTTAGTTCAAAAAAGGAAAAATTTTATGTTCTACTACGTAGCCAATTAAAAAATTAATGTAATCTCTGGAAGTTAAATGAAGATCATTCAAATCGGACCGCCGTAAAATCATGAAAGTCGTGCAAAGGATAGACTATCTGATGTGCTAAAAAACCACTGTAAATATTGTATCACATAACACTTATCGAGAAATCGCCAACGCGATGAACAAACAGTTTCTATATAATATTTTTCTCTTAAAATATATTTTAGAATATATATTCAAAATAATTACTTCATAACACTTTATAATTTTAATAGACTTCAGTACTACGATTCTTAGCGAGTACTACGATTCTACGAATCTCGCTGTCTGGTAAGGATCCATTCGAAAATTTACGATAGTTCTGTTACCAACTAAAAGAAACTGTTTTGCTATTCAAGAAAATTACAATCTACATACAAATAATACTAAGAATAAAATGCAGTTCATATTTCTTCAATAGATAGGCTATAGGTATTCTAGCACACCTCCTGTTGTAATATATAAAGTTGTAATATATATAGTAAATTGTAATATATAGAGAAAGAGCGCTTGCTCCCTAAAATGGTGCCACTCCCGCTATATTATAATAGATAAAGAAAGGCGGAGATGGGGAACGATTCTTTTCATCGTTTTCATTCATTATATTTGAGCAAAGTGTTGTTTCGTCATGATGAAAATTTTATATACGTGTGACAAAACACCGTTGATGGTTATGCATGATATGATGTTATGATGCTTGCATCCTCTTTATTTTCGATGTGTATAACATCGTAGCAATTGGAAAAGAGAGTGAATGTGGAAAAATCAGAGCATAAGTGTTCTATTTTGAAAGAGGTTCACTTCTCAGATCAAGCATAGGAGCGAGTCCAAATAGATACCCAGTGGACAGCAAGTGGATACCCAGTCTAACAATTGCTCGTATTTTGAGGCGATTCAAAAATCGACCCATTTCTTCAATTCCACGTAAAAAGTGAAGTCCTACTCAGTCAGACCATGAGTCATCGACCGGAATAGGTGATAGTCTGAAGGAGAAATGTCTTGTAAATACGGCGGATGGGGTAGGACGTCCCAATTTAGTCCTTCTAACGTTTTCTTTATGATTTTTGCAACATGTGGCCTAGTGTTATCATGATGAAAAATAACTTTATCGTGACATTTGGCATATTGTGGACGTTCAATTTTCAATGGTCGGCTCAATTGCATCAGCTGTTGTTGGTAACGTTCCTCCGTGATGGTTTGATTGCGTTATAGTAGTTAGTAATAGATTACTCTCGGTTCATCCCACCAAATGCACAGCATTAGCTTCTTGCCATGAATGATTGGTTTGGCCATCGAAGTAGAGGCATGCTCACCTTACCTCATGACATCCTACGCTTTGAGTTGACGTAGTGAATCTACTTTTCGTCTCCCACGATTCAATGTGGAAATCCTTTGCGATTTTGCCTTTTGAGTAATTGTTACTCAACCTCTTAGCTACAGCAATTGTTACTTACCTCTTGGCTTCAGTTCGTAAGGAACTCAATTTCCTTGTTTTTGGACCATATCCAGGGTTTTGAGATGTTGTGAATTAGCTTGCTGAGTCACTCCTAACTCTTGTACAAATTCTTCTTGGGTTTGACACAGATCTTCCTCCAGTAAAGCGTCCAATTCTGTGTTACCATACATTTTGGGTCTTCCACTGTGTGTTCCATGTTGTTCTCCATGTCAAAATCATCACTTTTAAATTTTTGGAACCACTCTCGACAAATTCTATCACTAAAATTAACATCACGATATGCTTCTATGAATAGCCGATGTGTTTCACCTGCAGATTGCTTTAAATGAAAACAGTAAATTAACAATTCCCACAAATGACGCTTACTTGGCTTAAAACTTGACATCTTAACAGGATGAAAACTAAGATGATGGTAGCAAAAGTTAGATGTATTGAAAGGTTATACTGTTTCCAGATGTCAACATATATCATACGACTTTTTACAGCTGACAACTTTAATGCTATCTTATCGGTGGCGCCATGTTTTCAAAACGGCGGAAGCTTATTTGTGCACCTAATATAATCCGCTTATCATTGATAGCTATAAATGTATATTGATATAAAATACACGTACCCCTATACTATGTACGAAAAGCAAGTGTATTCATTGTTGTGTTTGGAAAAGGGATTATCGTATATCCAATGTTACGCTTTAATGAATGGGATTTTGGAAAACTATTAACACAGCTGTATTTAAGTGATGTATTATTAATACGATGCAGGCTTTCAGTCATCATTGTGAGCGATTGTGGAAAATATTTACCTTTGCTAATGGCACGTTTAGCTCATTATTGAATTAGGAAAGTAATGGATCTACCTTTCAACACTTGTGCATGCATAAGTAAAGGAAACTATTGGTTTTCTATAAATAATACGAAGGGTCCAGGAAAAACAGTCTTCGTTCAAAAAAGGTAGAGTCAAAATAAACTTCCTACCAAGGAGGGAAAATATACGCATAGAGGGAGGTATTAAAATTTATTGAAACCTCTGAAGACTTTAACCTTACGTATACGACAAAGTGGAGAATGGAAAGCAAGGAGGAGAAAATGGAGTTCTTCGACCAATGAGGAAAAGTTTTTAGCGACAAAAATGGGAGAGATAGACTTTATTTACACATGGTGGACTAAGCAAGAGCTGTTCTATTTTTCCCTTCTTTTGACCATTAGGAAATTTTTCTGTCGAATGGTTACAAGTTCCACGCAGCTCTAGCACTAACGGAAAGTATAGAAAATCTTTGGACTAGCTTGGAGAGGAGGACGAGTCGACCGCGATAAGTTCGACAACAACACTGTCGATAGCAATAGTCTGCTTAACAAGGGCGGTGATATCGTCCTTGTCAAGGTCACGATCATCGTCACCAAAGGCGACCAAAAGATCAGCATTGGCAGCTGATTGGAAGGCCTTATCTTCCAGAATGAAGGAGATAGAAAAAGCAGTGTTACAATTATTAGTGCTACATTATAAACTATAAATAATTTATAATGTTGAAACAGCAGTATAGATTATTAATAATGTAATATAGTAGAATAGGTACAAAAGTAAAACAAGCGGACGCGGACAGTGGAGCAAAATAGCATTAGCTAAAGAAGGTGGGTAACTGAGATAAAACTCCACCAATCGGTAAAGAATCGTGGCGAGGTTCGGGAAAAATGTTTGAAGGTCAAATTTTTAAAATTTCAGGAAATTCCACATTTCCAAGAGTTTTTTTCTTTTTCATTTAAAATTTTTTAATATCATATTAAATTTATTTTAAATTTAATTTTATTCGTACATTGACTTTCAAATTTATTTTTTAAAATAATTATTTTCATCAAAATATTTATCATTTGTTAACATTGATTTATATGATACCCATAAATTGATAATCAATTTTAATTTATATTACTTGCAATAAAGATTGCCAGGAGTAGGATTACCAACTCCCATTAGAAATGCACTTCGATTGAAGGTAATCAAGAAGAATTATGTGGTCTCGAAAAGAAATATATTCATAAAAATTGTGTAGAGGGAGAAAGATGATGAAAGACAAGAAAAAGGATGAACAGAAGAAACAGGATTAAAACATAAACAAGAAAAACGAACTAAGGAGACAGATAATGTGGCAAAAGAGAGAGGGAGAGAAGAACAGAAAACACGTAGGAATGAGAGAGAGAAAAATACTTGTTCACATTGAAAATACGCTCATCAGGCACCTGTGTATCAGAAGGAAGAGACGCGAGAAGAAAAATTTTTTCAAAAACTTTTTACTCAACTTTGTCTGCATTAGAAGAAATACACAAGTTGGCGCAATCTTGCAGTCTCTTCATGCTTTTTAAAAACTCCTCTTTTGGAATACTTTTGAATTTCGTTGTCAGAGCTTCTTGTATTTTGTCGATTGATTTGAAACCGTTCCCATTCAAGTCCATTTTTAATTTTTTAAACAGAAAGTAGTAACGAGGAGTCAAACCCGGCGAGTGTGGTCGGTGACTTAGAACAGGAATCATTTTTTGGCCAAAAATTAAATGTTAGTTGGTGCGGTGTGTGCTGGTGTATAATCGTGCAAAAAACGAAACACGTTCACATCTTCTTAATTTTCAAATCTTTCGTTATGTTTTGCAAGTAGAGTTACAATTATCCTTTAACGCTACTGTGGCTTTGTCGATGTTATTGTCACTCTTCATGGCTTATGGCTGTTCGCTTCTTCAAATCGTTTTCAACCGACTCTCTACTGCCAGCAAGAGGTTATACAACCGAAAAATAGTAGTACTAAATATTATATTAATTTAGCATAAATACTAACACATAAGCCTCTTTTAACATTTCTTTCGTTTCCGTTGCACTTTTACCAACTTTAAAGCAAAATTTAATTGCAAAACCTTTATTCGATATTTTTATATATTTTATATAATGACAGTGCCCACTTCGATACTCCCACGCAAACTTCTACTACACAGCTATATGTAATTCGATGAACTTGAAGGTGAACTTGATCAGTGGACAAAATTTCACGAAGATAGCAGAAGTAGTATGGATTTCATAGCCGGAATCTTAGGAACTTTTGGGATACATAATAGTCTACGGGTATTTTTGTGTTCACACGGTAGAAATCGATATCCAGGTATCTCCTTCTAGGGGAAGTTTCGTTTTCAGACAACAATTTTGAATTAAATATCGCGAAAATGAAGTTACATAACTGCACAAAAATGGTTTGTGAAATAGCACTTTTTTGAAGCGGACGCTGAGATAGTATATTTTTATAAGGGAGCGAAGATAGATACAATTCTCTATAGGACTATAGATTTATACATTGAGTATAAGAATATACCGGTTAAATTATTATCTCGGATAAAGTCAAGGGAGGGATTGCTAGTATATATATATTATAACGGCAGTCTCTCGGTGATCATCCGTCCGCCGGCGCTAATTATAGTACTATATGACACCTTACCTAATTTTCTCAATGAAATTACAATAAGACCGGTGAAATAACCATTTGGCGCCAGATGAGGTACGGCTCTCATCGTAAGCTGTAGTCAGCACTGACGGATATGCGCTCCGCGTGAGTAAGGTGGGCCACGGCAGGCTCTACAGGGCGACGAATTTCACGTGGTGTGGATGATATAAACGATTACGTCGCAAACGCCTCAAACTCAGCTAGCGCGGTATTTACTTAAACTATAACGAACTTATTAAATTATACTAGTGATCCCAGGGCGGCTCTCTGTAGATCTCGCGAAAACCTCACGTGAGGAGAGAACTGAAGAGGAGAACTTACCCCGTCCTCTCCGCTTGCCTCTCACTCCTCGGCGATGACTCGTATGCCATGGCAGACGTCTCGGGATGATTGTTCCCGGCTTACTTCCTGACTCCTCGCCCTCGCAGGATTGTCTCTCGCACGGGACTTGTCCCGTGCACGGAACTTGTCCTTGTGCAAGGGTATTGAGGTCACCCTCACCGCTCGAAAGCCTTCGATGGCTTCTTGCGGCGCCGCTTCTTGGCTACCTGACACCGGAATCTTCTCAAGAGACAGCTGTTGCTTGCTCGGGCTCCGAAAAGTAAAAGAGAGAAGTATACTTCTCTAAACCTGTCACCGGCGCGGCCCTCCCGAAACGGCGTAGCGGGGAAGAGTATTTCTCCCCCCCCTAGTCGAGTAAATGAGACAAAAGTATTTCATGTTTGCTGTTTGGATTTACTGACGTCAATATTGATTTGAAAAATAGTTTATTGTCTGAAAGCGTTGTAACGCATTTCCCCCCGGCTGAGCAAAAGAAAAAAAACGCGACGCGTACTTATCCGTTCGCGACTAAATTGCCATGGTACCGAGTCATTTCCAGGAGTGAGGTTCACAAAACCTTGTTCTGTTCAGATTGCTCATCGAATTTTTATCTTGATGATGCGAGTAACCCTTCACTCTGTTTCTAACCTACAGATAACTATGTGTATCGGCGAACAATTTCAGATTCATAGTGTCCGCGTGACATTAGTGGCTTTATAGGGACCAATCTTCCTGTTTCTATTCTAATCCTTAGTAGTACTACTGAGCTATACGACGTCTTGGTTTTTTAATATTCCCGCGGCTGCTCGAATCATATAAGCAAAAAGAAAATTACCTAAATCCGCGACCGCAGTGCGGGGGGCGCGTAAAATATACAAAAATAAAAGTATATTTCATGCCCCTTCGGTACCCTGTGATACCAAAACATACTCGAACTTGTAAATTAATAAATGCTTATGTAGCTGTTTTGCTGCATTACTCGGGACATGCCTTGGCATCTGCTAAGTTACGCATAATATTTCTAGGGTACAAGTAAAAGAGAAAAAAAAACTGTATAACATTTTCAACTTACAGCTAGATTAGTAATGATTAAGTGTAGCAATATATAATATTTGTAAAAGATTCTTACATCTAATATAATATTACTAATATAAAAGTCTTTCCACTTATTAGTTTTTGGTGATCGTACGGCGCTTCTCGATGTCATCTTCTTCTTCTTCCGGACCTTATTTGAGAGTTTAGGTTTGGCTTTAGGATCCAAAAGGCTAAGTGTGGATATCTGGCTGACTTGCCATATGGCGGTTTGTTTCCGACCTTGAATCTCACCAAACGCCGGTGATATGATTGTTGTCCTCTTTCTCTTAGGAACCGTTCATATCGCCTGCTTCTGCGGGTCTGGGTCTTATGGCTTCTGTAATTAGCTAACATGGTTAAGTGCTGACGGAATGGAGCTTTGGCGGGGATGCACAGGTATCTAGGAGAGTCGCAAGAGCGCAAGGGTCTCCCCAATCCGTTGCTCCATTCTCGAGTGATTTCTGGTGTCATTGTTGCACTCACGAAATCTATGTTCTGTCGTAGACCGTCGCGAGAACCGAATGCGCCACCGTGGTTTCAATCTGTTATGGCCCCGTCCCCATGACCGACATCATGTCCTCTTTCTAAAGCGGCTTAATGGCGCTAGACATTGGTTCCTATCTTACCCGTGTATTTTCCTAGTTTATCCTAGCGAAGCGAGAACCTCTCCGAAACTATTCTATCTAGTCTAACTTAACTCTATTGTGTTTTTACCTTACTCTAACGAAATTATATGCTGGCAAAACTATTCTAACTATTCTAACCTAACGATATTATGTGCTTAACTTAATATAACGGAATTAGATGCTAACGAAACTATTCTAACTATTCTAACTATTCTAACTTAATACTATTATGTTCTTAACTTAATCCAATGGAATTATATGCTAACGAAACTATTCTAACTATTCTAACCTAATGAAACTAGAAGCCAACTAAACTAAATATACTAACGGAACTAGAGGCTAATGGACTACGTATGCTACCGGAACTATTCTAAGCTAAGAAAACTAATCTAACGCTAACGGGAACGTTATGGCTAATAACTTCGCGATTTTTAGGGGGATAGGTAAAATAAACTGTGTAGGGCTCTTTGGCCTTACCTTTATAGTGCTTACAGCGGGGTTCACTGGGATGCATCCTCGGGTCGTTACTCTCCGCTGGGGGATATCATCGGTACTCGTTACTATGATTAGCGGAACTACAACTAGGGTTTGAGGCGATATTTTTATCTATAACGGTATTAAAACTAGTTTCTCCCTCCTTGAGGGCTGTTAATGGGCTGTCTGTGTGATAGGGTTTCAGTTCACTTACCTGAACTCGCGTGATTTTACATTGGTCTTGCTGGTCCGTAACGTCGTATATGACCGGTGAAACCACCCGCTGGACTTGACATGGCCCTATGAATTTGGGAGCCCGCTTGGCTGATAATGCTTGTGCTCCTGATGAAAGCACTCTATTTCTACGACAAACGATATCTCCTACTTGATAAGAGATATTTCACCTCCATTATTATGGTACTTTGCCTGTTTACTGGTAGCATTCACTGAGTTGCGTGACACTAAATCGTATAAAGCGGAGAGTCGTTTTAATCTTTTCGTCCTGTCCTTTGGTTCAATTTTATTGATATTCATAGGTGTGTTTAGGGCGCCTCTCACCGTGGGCATTTGCCTTGGGTTTTTCCCAAAATTTAAAAAGGTTGGCGTTAATCCGGTTGACGAATGGACCGACGTATTTAACGCAAATGCGAATTCTGTCAGGTGCAGATTCCAATCACGATGGTCCTTTCCGACGAATATCGAAATCATTGTCTTGAGGACTCTATTAATACGCTCCACCGAGTTGGTAAGGAGCTATGGTTGTCTGTATTATCCCAAGCTCATGTAGTTTGTCAGTGACGAGTTTGTTTGCAAACTCTGTCCCGTTGTTGGTTACCAAATATTTTGGGCATCCCCAACGGAAGACTACTAGTTCCTCTAAGGCTTTGAGGACGTTGACCCTGCGGTAGCTTGTCGAAGCGGGCGTACTTCCACGTACTTCGTGAATAGGTCCTCAAATACTAATATGTATTTGTATAACTCTTTACTCTTGGGAAAAGGTCCCATGATATCGGCGGCTACCGTTGTTCATGGTCCTTCTATGTTCCGGTGTCCCATAAGTCCCGCAGGAGTTTGCTGCGAGAGCTTATGGGGTTGGCACTCGGTATATACCTTCACATATCGAGTAACGTCTTTCCGCATGCCAGGGCAATAATAATGCTGTCGCACTCGCTGAACAGTTTTCTCTATTCCGAGGTGTCCGGCGGTAGCCTCATTGTGGCATACGAAAAGGACTCATTGTCGATTATGTCTCGGTACTGCCAGTTTCCATTTGTCCGAATCCGGGCATAGCGGATTGGTAAGGGGGTCGGGGCATTGTTTATAGAATTCCCCATTCTCCACCTTCCAATCGAGCAAATGGTTAGGAGCATTGCTGACGTCCTGCATCCTCTGCCGATGCCAGTTTGTTTTTACTACTTACCCTATGGCAGCTAACGATGATTCCTCGAGGGGAATGCGGGAGAGTGCGTCTGTATGGTACTTTGTGCAGTGCGCCTTTCCGATGTACAATCTCGATATTGTGCCAAAGATTTATAATAAATGAAGTGGTTACGATAATCGAGCTGTCTATTTATTGAGTGTTGCCTCTCCCTTTTAATTTATTTCTTAGCTTTGCCTAGCTTTCATCGGTGGACCCCCTCGTGGAGAGAGAACGGGTCGTCAGCAGCCGGAGAAGCCAGCAGGTAAGTGCTATGAAGGTTTAAGTATTCTGTGTCGGTGGTCCGGGCAAAGACGACCACGTCACTATATATATATATATATATATATATATATATATATATATATATATATTGTGACCGTCATTCTCGATGGCCACAATTAAGTTTCGAGTATCCATATATCGTGCGAGCAATTGCGCGCGAGATCGACGCGACGCCTAAATGCGCCGCGCCAAACAGAATGAGCTCCGCGCTCAGCGAGTGAAGTTGACAGTATCCGCTCTCTGATTATTTAAAAGAAAACGCTATAGTGTGCGCCGCCCAGCTACACACCAAGATTAGTGACTGACCAGAGGGCCCTCTTAAGAAACGCCTAGAAGAGCGACCAGCGTGAGAAAAGCAAAAGAAGAAGATTGGCCAGGTCCGAAGGTCGTATGCTCGATCTCGCCAGTTCGGTCGACGAAGACAGCGGGCTACACAGCCAGCTGCCGAAGGCCTGCCGCCGCCGCATAGTCGACGCTGCCTAGCATCGCCGTCTGACGCCGCCGCTGCTGCTACCATGCCGCGCGGTAATCACCGCCTTTCTCCAGCCGGCACCCAGAGGACGTTTCCAACATCTGACTCGGCAAGTACCTTGTTAGTTATATATATATTGGTTAAAGTGTGCTCGGCGTCCTCCCGGTCCCGTAGTGTCCGCGTCGCGTCTCCGTTCGCCCGTCTCTTCCCCCTCGCCTACCGTCGCGCCAAGATGGCTGCGTTTCTGCTCCGTTTGGCAAGTATAATTTGCTCATCGAAGAACTCGCTCGAAATGAGTCCGTAGCTAATATCGCGAATAGGAGCTAGTAGGCTAGTTATAAAGTTTTTATATAAAATAGTGTATATATATTATCCCTAATATATGTGTATCAATAAAGTCTGAATATTGTTAAAGAAGGTGTTCTCCTTGAAGGAATACTTTCCTCCCCTTTCCCCTTTAGCACCATCTCCAACGGTCAAGGAAGCGTTCATCAACGCACTGTGTCGGTGCCATCACGAGGTAAGGTAATCTCCAAAAAGAGATTATAAGTTTCGCCCAACAACGTCGGGCCCGATAAGCAGTATTTGGGATCACATACAAACCTATGCTGCTTGACAGCTGAAGTGAGAGATGGAAGATCAGCTTAACGTACATCATGTTTGCTCTTTTTACTGCTTACAGTTATTTTCATAAATAATTATTACACATTATATATTAATATTACATATCATATTATATAATAATTAATTATATATTATATAATTACGTATATAATAATTATTACAATTCTTCCGAGCACAAGAATGTCAATAATTTCATCTCTTGCACTCTCAGAAAGTGTTCTGAATATTCAAATGAAGTATAAATCTAAAATTTACCCGTGATGACTATATATATTATTTATTGAGAAACACACATGCTTGTCTATAAACGTGCTTGTTCTAAAATTACTGAAAAAATGTAGGTTTATTGATTATAAATAAAACCAACTCGATTCTTGAAATAAATGAAATAAAGGGGCTAATATGTTTATACACAATAAAGCCTGTTCAATAGACATGTATTTTTCTCAACAAAACCTGAATAATGTAAAATAATAATGCAAATAATTTACTTACTTAAATCTTGATATAATATTTTAGAATATTATTCTCAATTTATATGGAGCATGTACACTCATTTATTTTTGTCACATATTCTTTCCTGTTCCTCTTACAAATGGATCATATTTTTAGAAAAATATAAGAAACAATGCTAAATATATACATGTTCATCCTTGTAACATGAATACGATTATTTCTATAGAATCTTGGAAACAATTCTAAATAACTTCAATTTCAATTTCGATTCAACAGAAATTTAAGTTTCTTGTGGAAAATATTAATGCAGTAAATTTGCCTTAAGAAGCACATATCTGCTATACGCACTTCACAGGTTAAAAAAATAATTAGCGTACTTGGTGCGAATAGGTAGATGAGAAAATAGCAAGCAGTTACATATCTTGCAAATACAAAGATATATTGGGATGTCACATACCAACAAGAAGCATTCTAATCTATACAAGAGTATGGGCATAGATACAGGCATTGAATATAGGAAAAATTTAAAATAGGAAAAGTGATAGGAGACATTTCATTAGTACTTACCTTAATATTTACCTTAGTATTTAACATACAACTTCTTATGCTAAATGTAGAATAATATTAGGTAGTCAAATATCATCCTTCCGCCTTTTTGTCTTATGAATTTCGCGGCTATATACAAAGCGCTACAGAGGTCGTATCCGGCAATACTATACATCATTTGAAAGGTCTCAACGTAACGTACGAAACGACACTATGCATGATTAGTTTAGATATTGCGTTCGAAATGCGTGCTATTTTAAAGTTTTCCTTCGTCAAAGGCAAATCCGTTAGAAGAACGTTCCGTGAGATAATTGGTGTTTTGGGAAATGGCACGCTATCACTTTGAACCGCAGAGGAATGGTTTCGACGATTCAGAGCCGGTGAAAACGACCCATGGATAACCAAGCCGCTGGAAGATCTGTGACGACGAATACCGATCAAATCATGTAATTTATCGAGTTAGACCGGCATGTGGCATCTCGTGAAATCGCCCAGGAGATGAGAGTTAGTCACCAAACCATTTTAAACCATCTGCAGAAGGTTGGATATAAAAAAGCTTGATGTTTAGGTGCCGCATGATTTGACGTAAAAAAACTTTCTCTACTGAATCAACGCCTGCGATGTGCTGCTGAAAAGGAAGGAACTCGACCTATTTTTGAAGCGGATGGTGACTGGCGACGAAAATTGGATCACATACGAGAATATCAAGCGAAAACAGGAAGGAAGGTTTTGCTATGTGTTTGGTGGTATTAGAAGGGAATCATCCACTATGAGCTGCTCCCATATGGCTAGACGCTTAATTCTACCATCTGCTGTAAGCAACTGGACCGCTTGACGTAGGCTATCGACCAGAAGCGTCCACAATTGGCCAACAGGATGGGTGTAGTGTTCCACCACGCCAACGCCAGACCACACACTTCATTGATGACTCGTCAGAACCTACGGGAGTTCGGATAGGAGGTTTTATCGAATCAACCATAAAGCCCGGACATAGCGCCAAGCGATGCCGTCCCGTATCTTGCCTCTTCTTCACTTTCCAATGTTTTCTACTCCCCCCTCCTTTATTACACTGCAGCTGCATGATTATACGTCACGAGTCTGCTACATCAGCCACTACTCTGGCCTGCCCCCCCCCTCTTGCACCAATCTGAGCTACTCATCTGTGCTCGCACGCGCATCCGCTTATGTTTTTCTATTCGGACCTTTTTGTGCTGCGTGCTACCTTTACTGAGCCGAAACGCACCTTGTTCATAGTTCTACCAATGAAAGCAAAAACGCCATGTTTTGAACCTTCCGTTCACATGGATTCTAGCAATCTGTATTCATCTTTGCTTTAGTACGAGGAAAAATGCGGCCGAGCCCTATTGTTTGCTTTCAGAAACTTATGGGGCGGAAGGTATTAGTGAATCAACGTGATGCGAGCAGATCAAACGGTTCAAAAGTGGTGCTTGAAGTTGAAGACAACGATCGTTCCGAAAAACCGAAGAGTTTTGAAGACGAGGATTAGACGAGGAATTGCATGTTCGAAATTTTGCTGCAGTGGCCTAAAAATAAATCACTTTTGCATCGTTTTGTAACTGATAATGAAAAATGGATTTATTATGATAAAGCTAAATGCATAAAATTGTATTCAAAGCCCGACGAGCCCGCCCAATCGTCACCAAACTGAAATCTTCACGAAAATATGATCTTGATCTGCATAGGATGGGTTCAAAAGGGTGCCGTACACTATGAATTACCTCAAAGTGGTCAAACCATCAAAGTACTATTATATTAAACCCAAATTATTTGTTTGAAGTGAGCATTACAGGATAAATGGACAGAGACTAGGTATTTTCAATCACGATAACGGTTTCGGTCAAAAACTATACGGAGAATGAATGACGTTTCCATCAATGAAGAACGCTCTTACAGGTATGTGCTTCAGTTCAGCAGAGGAAATCAAAAATTGGCTCAAAACGTTCTTGGGCTCGAAAGACCAGAAATTTTTTTAGTCCGAAATACAGAAATTTGGGGGAAAAACGCTGGACGCTTACTTGTACACTCAATGTCATAGACTATAACTTTTTTTTAAGAATGAATATTTACGTGTAACTCTGAAATTTAGTTAGAAAAATATATCATTTATATAAATACAATACATTATAGAGAAGAGATTTTAAATGATTAGAATATTCAATATACCATAGTTGCTTTATTCTATACTTTTGTATAAAGTAATTTTAAAGAGATATATACTATTTAATAAAGCAAATGTTCCACCATATCGTTTGTTGAAGTTCCTTTAATGACTTTTAAATTTGCGTAAAAGTCAGATTTTCGATTACATATAATTTAAAAATTGTTTCTAAAAGTTCTCGAATTTTTGTTATTATTATATAATATTACGTTATTGAAACAATTTTATAAATATATAGAGTAGCTTGGGTTCAGACAATAAGGACATCTGATTGTTTACTGTTCTTAAGTACCGGACTTAACTTGCCAAATTAATATTTGTCAACTATATTTTGTTGGATTCCTGGCAAACGAATTGTTCGGAATTTTGAGACAAAACAGTGTTTTCTTATTTCACTGATGACAAAAATTAAACTCATATATCTCTATCCTTCAAAAAAATATTACACAGTCTATTCAAATAAATAAATAGTATGTTATCATATATAATTTTTATCTAGAATTCACTCGTAATAAACTATAAATCATATTTATTGATATTTTTGGCTAATTGAAACGTATGTAGTTACAAAATTGAAATTTATTTACCAACAAAATCTTATCTATTTAAATTTCGGTATATACTGTAAAATTATTTCATACAAAAATTTGTTATTGTATCAGCACAAACTTTGTTGGAACGAGCCTGGAAACTTCATACCTGATGTTATTGATAATAATAAATTATCAGAATAAACATGAGAAAAATGTTCAACTAAAAACATCGATGATTCAAGATAATTAATTATTTTTTATGAGTGCACATGTGAATAGTACTTATTAATAAAATATATTATTACGAATTTTCAGCAACAATTTCTTAACTTTCCCAACTTATTAACACTTTTCGAAAAATCTACAAGGTATGCTATTGGCTCCAGATGTACAAAATGATGTGAAAGCGAACTCGGCTATTTCTGAATGATTGCATAGTATATGAAGCTGCATTTCCGTTATAATTGTTTATTTCTTATTATGTTTTAGAGTTTTAGATATATTTTTTGTAAACTATACATGCTGTTAATTATGGGGATGTATATAATATAGGAATGCACATAGCCTTTTGTTTTAATTATTGTTTTAAGACTTTAGTGCGTCATATAATTAATTCTTTGTTAATCTATTTCGTAAGATTTGAGAAAAATATTTTGTATAAATATTACTCTGGCATATGAACACTTTTTTGTTTTACTATAAAAAGATTTAGAATGTGATAATATACATTATTATCTATGTAGCTTTGTTGTAATATATTACTGAATTTAGAAAAATATGTTATATAAAGTTTTTATAAAATATATATAATATTTATAAATTACAAATATATTCTAAAACATATACTATTGTCTCCCTTTATCATAATAAATAGGACATCTGATTATATCAGTGAACTGATTTTTAATTTAATTATAGAAAATTTTTTGTATCTATATATTTTGAACGCTGGAAAAGTATTTTATATAAATTTTTTATAAATTACGTGAAAATATGTATTTAAATTTCTTACTATTCTAAGAACACACCAAAGTCGCCTAACTATTTTACTTTTCTTAAAAGTTCTTTTTTTGTATTATTTTTACACTTGAAAAATTTGAATTAAATTTAGTTTACCATGCTCCATTACTTGTCCGAATACAATACTTTTGCCTCTAAGTTTTAGTTATGTGTAAATAATAAATATGTTAAATGTATTATTTTTTTCTCTTCAAAACTGTACGTTAAACTAACAAAACAAAAAGATTAGTTCTCCATCAGTTACTGATTGTTAAAAAAATGACTCCAATTTACAATGAATGATTAAAAAGGGATAAGTTTTCAACTCATGCAAAAGTCCTCTCTTTTATCAGCAATATTTAAAGAATTAATTGTACCTATCAAATGAGCCATTTGAAAGTTGAAAATCTTATCGTAAACTACTATGTAGCAAACATCGGTAGCTAGATATCGAGAGTTCTCGTTAGTTCAACTCTTTATTTAGAAATAAAATGGTATTTTTCGAGTTAATACTTTTTCTTTATTTAGAAGTGATAACAATGAGTATATACTCGTTATAACAATGACAGGATTGCTCGTCATTTGCAATCAGAATCTAGATTTTTGAAATGGCAAAATGTATTAAATATTTCAGTACATGGTATTGAAATGTATTTTAAAACAACTAATTTCACTTGATTCGGCTTGATCTTTTTTAAAAATTTCTGAAATTTACGAAGAATTTTCGATAGAAAGAATGACCAATTTTCAGATCTGTTTTATTATGTTCGTTTAGATTTTGAAAATGAATTCCACTAGAAACCAGCGATGGTAAGTTTGTAGTGGTATGAGTCTTTATATTCCCATTGATGACGGAGAAAAGCGTGAGAAATCCTGTGAGCACGTTCGACAGGAAATGCAACGCGATGCGCGCGGCCGGCAATTAAAATCCGGAGCTCGGCCGGAGACCCCTGCGTCGCCCCGCCGTCTTCAATAACGCGTACACGTGGCAAATATGGGCCCGTTTATTCTTCGATATTTCAACCGCTTGAAATATTGAGGGGAACAACAGCTGCAAGACAATTTGGGAGAGTGGACACTGGCGAAATCGTTGGGTTTTACTGCTCTGCTTGGCGTGGGCATTTCTTTCGTTTTTTTTGTATCTTTAAGGGCTCCGAGCATCATTCGGAAAAGAGAGAGAGTTAGTTATGTCCAGCGCTTCTTGGCGACCAGTTTGAGCTCGTGTTGGACTGTTAGTTTGTGTAAAAACGCCTTTGCCGTGCCGATTAGATTTTGGAGTTGATCGAGCGTCCGTAATTGTGTGCGGTCTCGATTAAAATTGTCTTTTTTGCGAGCGCATTTTTTTGGAATTCATTTGTAACGATAGTGAGTTGTGCGGTGTGCCTCAGTTTATTAGGCAAGCGTGGACAAGGCACTGAGGCCTTGGTGAGATCCGCCCCTGTGTGTATCTCAAAGGGGCTTCCCGAGCGACTCTCGAGTCCAGAGGCTGCCGTCGGCGAAGGGCCCTGATCCCGTCCCCAAGACGTTGGGATCGCGACGCGGCGTAGGAGGAACTGCGGAAGGACCCCTTCCACCAGCGTCCTCACCTCACGGAGTGCACACCTTTAGCCAGTATATGTAATTTTTGTAAAGCGCTAGCATAGAAAGTAGTGACCTTTTGCCTTTAGAATAGAGTATTTAACTGTATTATTTATATTAAATTTAACGTTATAAATTTTTGAAAGGCTTTTTCCTCCACTCACCCAGTGGAGGTTTTTTATGCCTATAGTATTTTCTTTTTTCTTTATTAAATAAATTGTTGCTTGATATTAATAAAAGTGTCTATTAATTTTCTCTTTGAACTCATAATAATATTATTATTATTATTATTATTATTATTATTATTATTATTATTATTGTTGTTGTTATTGTTATTATTATTAGGATTATTCAATTAATATTTTCTTTAATGTTATAAGTAATTTACGAAACAATGTTGATATCCCCTTCATAAATATATTGAAAAAGGTAGTTGACAAATAACACATATTCAATCTTGATTTAATAACTTTTTATTAACAACTTAATTTTATAAAAGTGATATTATTTAAATTAATGTTTAAAGGAATGCTCTGATGATATCAACATTGATTTTATACGTTTGAATAATAATAAAACAGAAACAAATTTAATCATGACAAATAACTATTTATTGATTCTTAAACATCTTCAAGATTCAAAACAATATAGAGCAATGTTTTTTCTGATATATTGTATCAGGCAGGATATTCAGCAATATTACTGGTTTCCTTGGTGTTTCTTATTGTGATTATTAAACTAGCATGTTGCAGCAACTGTACCATTCTTACAATTATCGCATATGCAGAGAGACGACGCTGGACAGCATTTGCCACCGCTTGCACCCTCGCAAATGCATAGAATTTGACAGTTTACAGAGCTATCTGCATTTTTCGGATCACATGTACCTGCGTACTTGGATGATTTGCAGCCTTCCATCATGACTTCTCCGACGTATATCGAGAGAATGATTGCAATTAAGAAAAATATCGCCTTCATTTTGACTTTTACAGTTTATCTGAAATATAAATTTATTTTAAACTCAATCATGCTCACTTTTAACTTCAGCATCTGAAGAACTAAATGTAGTATTAAACTGAACTTTCCAGTCATTGAAAAATAATAATTAAACAAAATATGTAAAGTTATATTTCCAAAATAATCTTGAAACAAATAATACAGATTATTCTTTGCTTATATATACAGATATACTCAATTTCTCAGAAAAAAACTATTATATATACTATTACTGAACTACTAGTAATACTATACTATTACTGAAAGTGAGATTTTTAAATTTTACTACCAAATTTTATCAGCAATAATAGACACTTTCATAGTTGATAGAAAAAACTATTTTATTGTATGAACTTTGAGAAATATTATGTAAAAAATAGAAAATAAACTAGTTTTTTCATTGCAAGTGCGTAAATGTGAAATTTACAGATCATGATGCACGGCTACGAGAGCCGGCAGAGCCAGTAAAAGTAGGGAAGTTGTTCTAACTCTTGGTAGGGTAGTAATATGGTCAACGTTTTTACTTCAAAAAAATACTTTATATTTAAAATACATGTATATTTTATTTGAAATATTACGTGCATATATGTAAATTATTGCAAAAAGTCTGAAAAGTTTTGTAACTACTAAATTACTATTTTAAATTGCAATTCAACAAAACTATTAGACAATGCTTTTTTTAAAACTTTTTTACAAGTCGCTTACATTTCTCATAGCCGCTTGTCGAAATTTCATTTAATCGAAATTCATAATGGATAGTGCATATTTACATATTTATCAATTAGAACATTATTATTATTTGTATTATTATTTGTAAATCTTAATATTTCTAAAATGATAAATAACATAAACCAATGAATCAACTTAATCGTAAAAGTAGAAAATCATTGGTACTACTTTTATGACGTTCTTTCTTTTACTAAGAGAAATAACACCAGTTGATAGTATATTAGCAGCAACCTAGAGAGTGTATTCGACCATATTATGGTACCATGTTATTTCTACCAAGTAATTCTACCATAATTTTTTAAATATATATGACTACAATTTATTTTTAATACAATTCATTGGATATTTATTAAATAACTATTTTATTTTAACTGTCAGAAATGGAAACGGCTACCTTATCGCCACTATGTTCATACAAGGCTCATAAACATTTATGGTCATATATGGAACAGGATTCTTTATTTTAAAAACGGGCAAATTCGTCATTACATTGAATGTATCTGGTTATTTTATTTACTTCGTTTTATGGTAGGTTTTTAATTTTTTATTGCTGTTTTCGGACACATGTTCGTAAAATTCTATATTATGGACTCAAAGCAGCTCGTAGAAAGCAGTGTTACAGTTGTGATATAAACAAATTAAAAACATATTTCAACAACATAGAATTCAATAAATTAACCAAAATTTTTCAACTGTTGAATAATTTTTAAATTATAATATTTTCTGTATAAATGTTGAACTTTTCTGAGATATAAATAACTTTTGAAGAATACTTTTGTAGAAATTTTTATCCTTAAATAGAATTAGACTTATATTGTACTTACAAAAATTGTAATGTAGCTTAAATGATACCTCCTAATGTTTTACTGAAAAATTGTTCACAGAGCTATATATACCGTCAAGATAATAACACGTGCAATGTATGGCACGAAATTCGTGCGAATTGAAACATAAAATTTTTTCATTCTTATATTATTTAAGAAACAGTAACTGATCGCTACTTACAATTAAAATATAAATATGTAATAAATTTTTATATTATTAATTGTTAAATCGAATAATTGTAATGTTGCAAAAGATTGGGATAAAAGAAATTGTATTTTTCAATTGATTTTATGAAAATATATAAAGAAAAATTGTAGATACAAGTCTATAATTAATTATAAGCATTTTTTATATATAGTAAATTCTAAAAAGAATACTTTCTGCACAGAATAAATCTCATAAAATTCGTATGCTAAACTGTGTCAGTGTATGACAAACGCAACTATTTATTTAACATCCGGTCAAAGTCCAAGGCTAGCCTTTAATTTTTAAATTATAAATGATCCACAAAAGCCAAAATCTACTTTAATCACAAAAATTTCAACAGCAAACATAATTCAAAAATGATTATTTAAATGCATACTTATGCGCCTATTATATATATATTAACTATACCTATAATGGGATAACAAATATAACTTTCTAGTGAAATTATCTTTCGTTAAAATAGAGTTTTCAGTAAAAAGGTCGTCGATATATTAATTAATAATGTAAAAAATTCTTGCATTTTTTGCTATTGATTTCTATAAGAGCCTTCCGCTCTCTATCCACAGAAAAGTAACAGATTCTGACGTAATGCACCTAACATTACTTGTGCCTGCACGTTTAACCCACATGGAGGAAGTAAGAAATATTGCAGTCCATTAGAAGATAAACATAACTATGAACTCATAATGATCTATTACCTTTACACAGGCATCTAACGATACCAAGCCTAGTTTATATTGTAAATCTTGATTAGAACGCAACTGGAATTCAATCACCTTTAACTGGTTCTCAGTGGGAGATGAATTTAACGCCCCCCAATTACGATTTCTGCTTGTCAGCATCTGGCATTAAATGTTGACATGGCTGTCTGCTTAAACAACTAACAACGCACCTTCCAAGGCGGCTTTGACGATTACAAATACAATACCGTCCTTGACACCATCTTTGTAATCCGCTTGGACTGATATCGATCACTCAAAGCCATTAGCGATATCATAAATGCCTTCGACAACATCGAACATGCTGTAATTCTATCTGTATCTAGACCAACTGACCTCCCATGGGAACTCCTCGAATTACGTCAGAAGTTCGATTATGCTATTCGGTGCTGAATGGAACTCTGAACTTTTATTAATTACGAGAGGCGTTTGCCAGATAGTCCCTCTCTCTTCATCTCTCAATATATCATACACCACCTGTTCCAATCACTACCTTAGGAATCCGGTCTAAGTTAAACTATCTTCCACTCCTCCTATGACCTTCGGTGACGACCTTGTCCTAATTATAGATACACCACATAGACTACAAGAATTATGATTTCAAACCACTGCACGCTCAAATTTTCGAAGTCATAAACTTTCTAGCTAAATGTTATACTTAGGGAGCTTTAGACAAGATTTAGCAATTGTTGTTCACGCAGATGATGATTTTTTTTATTTTGCATTGAAGTGATAGATTCATATTTTATTAGTTTCCGCTCATTGAGGAAAAAATTTCGATTTGTTATTTTTAAACATGGCCATGATTGACGTAAATTCACTTTTAGACCATTCAAAATGATTTTCTGAATTTTTTTATGTTTTTAAGTATTAATGCATTATTTGGACTACACTGTCATTCTTGGTCATTGGTGCCTGTACGATCACGTTTGAAGTTAGTAAGCCAGCGTTTCATTGTGATTTTTGAAGTCATTGCTTTACTGAAACAGTATTTTTTTCATTTTCAAGTAGTGTAAAATTAAAACACGAAATTTTTCTGTTCGATTGTTTTGATAATAATAAAAGTAGTGTAGTTCCTAGCAAAATAACTAACAAACTTTTGAATAGAATATCATGAAATTTTAAAAGATATTTTTTAAAATAATGTTAATAGAGAATTAGGTAAATGCAATAAAATTTTTAATAAAATGCAATAGAAATGCGCGAAGCCCGAGACTTTTTAGCAGACATACGTTATGAAAAGTAGGGATCAGATTTTTATTTCCTCGAGATGCTAAATAAATAGTTTTCAAACAAGATTAATTATTTACGCTATTTTATTTGAACTTTAAGATACTGTTCCCTTCCTTAGGAAAGAAATCTGACTCGTTTTATATACAAGAGCTGAGAAACATATACATAAATCTAGATAGTCTTTTATCCCAGGCAGTGCTCTGACTATGTGGAGATTTCTCTTGTGTAGCTCGCGAATTGTTGAAATTGGTATAGAAATTCGTCTTTTATAAATAAAGCGATGATTCATGAGGATTTTGTTTATGTAAAATATATTCTAGAAACATTGAATAAAATTTTACTATATTTCATACGTAGTCGCGGAAATTTAAATATTCATGTTTTGGCCAATTTAATATAACTTTAAATATTTTCAAAGAAATCTATTAGTTATACCACATTTTCTAAGACGTCAAAACTATATTAAAATTAATTTAATTATTTATAAATAATGTTATTACATTCAAAATTTTATTATATAAGAAAATATTTATTGATTAACATCTTTAGGCATCTTTTCGATATATTTTCTATCAAAAAATATTTTTTATTTTTAGGCTTTTTATTTATTGAAATAGAAGTAGGAATTCATTTACCCACTGGTGAATGATTTTATTAAAATAAGTTGTTATTTCAATATATATTGAAGGTAGCTTTTACATTTCGAATTATTTTAGAAAAATATTTTAAATACAATTCTTGATTAGTTTTATACTTTTAGATTTTGAAGATTTATAAGATGTATTTAGTTTATCTTATTATATACCTACCTACATACATACATAGATACATACATACATACATACATACATACATACATACATACATACATACGTACATGCATACATGCATGCATACATATATACATATATACATACATACATACATACATACATACATACATACATACATACATACATACATACATACATACATACATATATATATATATATATATATATATATATATATATATATATCTTTGTCGAGTGACATTGAATGAATTTAATGAGTATTATTTCTCATAAAACTAACCTTTCAAATATTTACGACTGTACCATATAATTTTTATATAATTCATTAAAAAGTTAGATAAATAACTAATTAAATGTCAATATAAAATATGTTTTTAGTTTTTTTTTTACAAATAGCTTTCCACATACGTTATAATTTATAATTAACTATAATATTTTATTAACTAATTAATTAAACATCACGAAAAATGCATTTAATGAATATAAAAATGCATTTTAAGATAGTAAATATTCTATATTAATATTATTTTCTATTGTTAGAAAATAACACCTAAATTAAATTTAGTTTAGTCTAGAAAGCGTATGTTTAATTTTTTATTATGTGATAATGCAAAAGTTCTGAATTATTTTAATTATTTTAATGTTCGTTGATAAAAATTAATTCTTAAGATTTCAATAAGTATCTATTATACGATAAATAATTATTTTATTAAATATAGTTTATTCTCTTATTAGAGAATAAAAACACATGATATTAGAAATTACGAAATAAAAATTTATTATATATTTATAAGAAACTAAAAAAGAATATATGTTTAAATATATATTACAATAAGTTAGATGAAAATGATTATCAAGCTTCTATACAGTCTTTAAAATCATCTAATCCTTTGCAGCAAATATGAAATCCAACCCTTTTCAGAATGATGATCTTTTTCCAGGCTTTTTCAATCACGGATTATGAATTATGTTGCTCAATTTATAAAAATTTTAAATGGCGTATCTAATGTCGTAATGATCTGGAGCAAAGTTTTAGAGGGAGGTCTACGACTTTTTTAATTGTTTATAAAAATTTAAAAATTTGAGTTATGCTTATAGTTTCTATCCGTTCTATTTACCGTTTTTAACGATCTCAATTTCATAAAAATATGATCTGTAATATGAAAATATGTAACTAATCAAGAAATAGATGTCAACATAATAAAACTTTATCAGAAACTTTTTTGTGTAAGGTCCATGCTATTCTTTTGAATAAAAATTTCGATGGTTTCTTTTAAATATTTTTATGATATTTTTAAGTGTGAGATGAATTTATTACGCCAGTTTACTGTTTAACTGATTTTTTTTGTCTTTTTTCTAAAAAAGATTTTTAACAATTTTTTTTTAGTTTCGTATTATCTTGAAACAGTTTAGTTTTATGAACCCCACAAATGACTTCATCCATGGCAAACAGGTTGTCCAAATCTCGGTATTACGGCGTAGCATTATATTATAATCCAAAAAAATATATGTTCGAATTGTTAGCTATCTGTGATCTGGAGAGCAAAATTAAATTCATTATAAATTTGAACTATTTATCAAGTATATACTATATATCGTCACTTCCGTATAAAAAGGTGCTACCTCAGCGACCGCTTCAAAAAGATTCTATCTGAGCGTCCGGTTCAAGAAGGTGCTATCTCAGTATCTGTATCAAAAAGATGCTATCTCAGTATGTGTTTCAAAAAGGTGCTATCTCAGTATCTGTTTCAAAAAGGTGCTATCTCAGCGTCCAGTTAGAAAAGGTGCTATCTCGCGAACTATTTTTTTTTCTTCATCTAATAAAGTGCATTTGTGTTTATAACATATACAATGTCATCGAGGAAAACTCGTGCAGCGACCGCTGCCTCTCATGTGGACGGGGCAACGAAGGAGAAACGGCCAATGGTGACTGGGAAAACGACAGCTCGAGCGCCCTCTCACCAGTGCACTAGGTGTGCGCGAGCACCAGGAAGCGTCTCCAGGGTGACATCAACTCCTCAGCCACGGTAATTTCCGACATCTGGTGTTCGAGTGGATGAGCAACCGTCATGAGCAGAGCGTTAATTTATTTGTGAGCGGCCCCGTACGCATTCAACGACTCATGCTGTGAACACTGATAATGCATCGAATTTTGTGAGAGATTTCGAGTCTATCCGAACATTGAATGCAATGGATCCGACTATGCGTCTAGCGAATGTGTTTGAGAGACCGATCAATGAGTTACCAAAATTTGATATTTACCGGGAATAATTCTAAATTTGTGAACCAATTAACTAAAGCGAAAAGTCTGCCGCAGTTTCCTGGCGATCTGTTGGAATGGTTTCAATTTAAGGAAGCCCATGAACTTTCAGCGGAACTCGAAGAGTACAGCGATCGGGAAAACGTCGCGTGTTTATTAAGTTCTGTAAAGGGGGAAGCACGAATAGTTAGCACTCTGTTAGCAACTAGCCGCGATTCAGTGCTTATCATGTGTACTCTCGAGCTACATTACGGAAACAAAAAGATGGTCGCAGAAAAACTTTTAGCAGATTTAAAAGTATTACTAGGTCTCGAATTCGGAAAGATTTGCCTGGTTAGATTCGCGACTAAATTAAAGAACGTGACCGCTACATTTCAATCATTTAAATTGACGGGTTACTTATATAGCCTTGACTTGATAAAATCTATTGATAATAAGCTACCGTCCGAGTTGAATTATTCATATAATCGAGAGCCGCTAATATGTCCGAGGAAAATCGGATTTGCAAAAACTGGCTGATCTTCTGTATAAAGAAGCCGAGTTAGCCACTGCCGCCAATTTGTTTGAGAACGATGTATATACCACGTAGACCCGTAAAACTATTAACCTAGAAGAGAAAACTTCACTTCAAAAAACGCATTTGTTGCGAAGCATTATATAGGGTCTAATAATAAGCATAATAAATTTGATAATAAGAAATGCAAAATATGCGAGCGCGAAGTACATTCTCCGTCGGAGTGTGTATCCTTTAAACGCGAATCTATTAACAAAAGATGGAATTTGGCGAAGAAACATAATTTATGTTACAGGTGCTTGTCGGACGTGCATTTACGTGTAAATTGCAATAGCGGAAAGTGCTCTTATTGCGCGAAAAACCAGCATGCACTTTTGCACAATCATAACACAAATACAACTTATGAGCGGGAAAAATTCCAAGCAAAACGAAAGGGTTTTCCAAAGTTCTGACCCGGCAAGAAGTCCACGGCTTGATTGACTAGAAATGACGAATGTCTTATTAAAAATTTTGCTCGATTGAATAATCAGCTCTGAAGAGTTTCGTGATACATATGCTCTACTTGAAGAAGGCTCTACTGTAACACTGGTAGATAAGGATTTAACTATCGATTTAGTTGTGCGCTGTTCATCTATTGCTTTACCTTTAAACGGAATAACTGGCGAGAAATTGATTTCACACTGTGAAAAACTGCGTTTAACTATCATAGGCGAATTCGGTACAAATACGCTAAATAACGCAATATCTATTAACAATCTTAATTTACCGTCAAAAGTACTTTCACATAATTTTATAGCTTCTTTAGGAGATATCGTTCGAGAAAAAGGTATAAAGCCGTATTATAATCCTCGTGTTGAAATTTTAATAGGACAGGACAATTAGCATCTTATTGCTACACGTGAACTTTTAAGAATAGCAAACACGCATCTCGCTTTATCGCGCTGCTTATTGGAGCGGAATTTACATGGTTCGACTGTTCTTCCTTTAAGATCGAAGCGCAATGCATCAAAAGCAGTCAAAATAATGACTGCATCCGCAACGCATGACTGTAATACATGCAACAACTCATTAGATGAGTTCATACGGCAGTATTTTGATTTGGAATCAATAGGCGTAACTGAAGTCATATCTGTAAAAAATAAAAAAAATAGCGCAGAACAGATTCTTCAAAAAACGTGTCGTTGTGTCAGACAATCGTACGAGATTGGACTGTTGTGGAAATCTGATCAACCGCCGAGCGCTGATAGTTTAATAATGGCTAGAAGAGACTCATTTTCTTAGAGCGCAAATTAGACTGCGATGCCGTATAAGCTGATTTATACTATCGCGAAATGCAGCGCTTCATTAATCTTGGCTATGTGAAAATAATGGTCAAAAATACCCCAAGTCCGTGTATTTGATATTTGCCATATTTCGGTGTATCAAATATTAACAAGCCGAACAAAATAGGATTCGTCTTTGATGCCACCGTAAGGACTGGAGGCGTCAGTCTAAATGATCAATTGCATGCCGAACCGGATTTACTGCAGTCTTTGACGGGAATATTTCTTCGATTCAGGAGAAGGAGTGCGTTTTAGGCTTATATTGGGATACGTATAGCGAACAACTGAAATTTAACTTGGAACTGAGCAAAAAAGCTCGCGAGGTATTTTCGGGAGATTGAAAACCAACGAAAAGCGAAGTACTGAGCGTAATAATCTCTATATTCGATCCGTTAGGTCTGCTCGTACCTTTCAAAGATTTAAAATCCAAAATATTAGTGCAGAGAACTTCTCTTAGTGGAATTCAATGGGATGAAAATGTGCGAAATGAAGAACATCTCGATTGAACTGATTGGCTCGAAAGCCTCAATTATTTAAAGGAATGGCGTATACCTCGCTGTTTGACACTGAAAAATTTCGAGGACGAAAAGGCACAATTGCATGTATTTTGCGACGCAAGCTTAACCGCGTTCGCGGCGGTCGCGTATTTACGTATCGAAACACTAGACTGATTATTTTGGTCCCCTAAATGTAAAAATTGGGAGACGACGAGAAAAAAGATGGAGCATACTCATGACATGTATGACAATACGCGCGATTCATTTGGAGATTTCAAGTAGTTAAACATCGAGCTTTGGCATCGTGGCAATACAGCATTTGGTCGCAAGGCGCGGTATGCCGCGTGTACTCGATAGTGACAACGGTACTAATTTTAGGGGCACGAGCAAAGAAATTAAAAACGCGATTAAACAAATTGATAAGAAATATATCGAAAGCTACGCACTGAAATATAATATCGAGTGGCGTTTCAGTCCTCCTGATGCACCGTATATGGGAGGTGCATCAGGAGCGATTGATACGCTCGGTGAAGATAGCATCTAAAGCTATTTTGAATGTTCAGGCACCCACTGAAGAAATACTGCATACAGTAATGACAGAAGTAGAACATTCTGTTAATACCCGAACATTGACGCACATCTCGTTGGACCCAAGGGATAACGAAGCGCTTACAGCCAACCCTTTTTTGATAGGGGCATCCTCCGGAAATATCAAATTGGGAAAATATGACTTAGAAAACTTGTGTTTCAAAAAGCAATGGCAAATAGCGTATGCTTACGCGGATATGTTTTTTGGAAGCGATGGTTGTGTGATTATTTGCCGACGATAATGCCATGTAAAAAATGGACAGAAGATGATGAACTTTTAGAAGTCGGAGATCTCGTGATGATTATAGACTTTCAGATGCCGAGAAATTTGCGAAATAAGGGTAAAGTAATTGACGTATTCCAGGGTTCGATAAAGAAGTCCGGGTAGTCGAAGTGCACACTTCGAGAGGGGATTTTCTCTGTCCTACTCGCAAATTAATCAAACTTCTAGGTAACATGGAGGTACAAAATAATTAAATTTTATACGGGGGGAAAGTTAAAGGACAGGAATGAAAGGAATGAAAGGAATATATGAAATTATGATTATATGAAATTGTATGAAAAAGTTAAGAGAATCTGACTAGATGCAAGATATAAAACCTAAAAATTTCTTTAATATTTCGATTTGTCAAATTTCGATTATAGAAAAGACATATGTTTCCTTATATTAGTAAAAGTTACGAGAATCTGAAAAGATCCAGAAGAGTAATATATAAAATGGTCATGAGATAATCGTAGGACAATCTAACTCGGATCTGCCACATATCATGTACATGAGGAAATCATCATGCTAAATATTTACTTAATTCCTATCTTTCTAGACATAAATTAACTGCACACCGTGATACATGTACAGTCGAGTGCGTAGTACTCTATAGCGGAAATATCACTGAACTTTTCAATGAAAAACAGTAAAAAAAAAAATGCTCCCTAAATTCAGTGTACGTTTTACTTATTTTTCAATTAAAAATGTTTCATTGATACAAAAAGTGATCGATTCAAGCATTCTTTGAGGTGATTTTATATTATTTAACTTCCCTCTAAGTATTCTTCCAAATATTGGTGCTAATCAAGGATGAAACTCTATGATGTGTTGTAAGCCAAACAAATGTAAATTTTGAGACTTTTAAAAATGTATGAACCTGCTTAAGAATCAATAAAACTGAATCGTACAGCAGTCATCCATGAATTTTGAATGGAAATGCATTTTACTGTTTTGTAAAGTACTATAACAACTCTCCCTTTTATCAAGGAAAAAGTGGAAATGTCTTTTAAAATAAAATCTTTATCATAGTTCAAATTATGAAAAATCCTTCTTCTAAATTATTCTATATGTGAAAGAAGAAAATGCTTAATGTGATTCTTTAACCATATTTCTAAACTTACTGATATGTATATTATGGCACTCTGACTTATAAATTATTTAATGACGGTCGCTTCTTCATCATTTTTCTGTATAGAACACGCTAAAATTGAATTTACCCTTATTCTTGTATATACTTTTGAACTTCAGCTTGAAAGATGTCAACATAATTAAAATTTACCACTACACTAGACTTTATTAGATTTTGAAAATCAGAGTGAAAATCTAACTACTCTATTTTAACTTCTGTCTCTTCAGAGTTTAAACTTTCTTCAAGCTAAAGATAATGTTCAAACGCTGCTTGTATACACGAACGATGCTGAAACAGGTAAAACATTTCTGTTTTTCTCCAGGAGAAAAAAAATTAGATTGATTTACTTTGTTTAGATGCATGATTCTATATGATTATATATATATATATATATATATATATATATATATATATATATATTCTGTAAATAAAAATAGATATTTTATTTCTGTTAAAATACAGTCGTTATATAAAGTAACTGTCCGTATTATTTATAAATAACTATATTAATTATAATATGCGTAATACTCTATCAATATGAAAAAATCTAAGATGGGATATTTCAGCGCTATGTTGTTGACTATTCAATTATTAGAAAATTTTTCAAATTATTAACAAAATAATATCTTTTTAATAATCAAGAAAAAACATCTTCAGTTAAGTTATTGAGTGAATATAAAAAATATTCACACATTTATATTTATTAACATATTAACATACATACCTTAACTTTCTATTTAAAGTTTGATTGTTTTTATAATACAAATTTAAATATTTCTAATATTTACATAAAGAGAATATACATGTATTTGTTGCATCGATTCTATAAAAATAGAATAACTGCATTGGATCATCTCAAAAATGTTCAAGAGCTGCGAATAAGCAGTAAGTAATTAGCATTGATATGATTTTGTACATGTTAAAACTGCGGACTGACAATGTGCAATACTTTGGTTCGCAGACAATAGGATCACCGTGTAAATCTTATATTCAAATCTCAATCGCAATGCTCCTTAAACCTATATATTGTGCAAATTTCCGCATTGATCAGGTTGACAGTCAATCAGCCTGATTCATATGATATATGAAAAGATATAAATAATCAACATATGCAGCTTGATAAGTATAAGTTTTCAGTGCTTTAGAAGGGTCTTTGACCATCAACGGTACGAAGACTCAGAATTTCTTTCCCTCATCTATATAAAATCAATTTTGTTTTAAAATTTAATGCTCGATCTTGCGTACTAATTGCGTACTCTTGAGTCCTGGCAATGTTAGTACATCTGCCATTGAGTAAGGCTGTAGGCGTTATATCTGTCGAGGGGCCCTATAAACGAATTACAAGCACCTCGTATATAAAGATTCGGGCAACACGCAGCTCGGAAGCTCTGTAGAGTTGTTCGGCACGGAGCGAAGCCGAGCAAGCACGGAGTGGATGAACTCTGCAGACTCTGAAAGGCACGGGCGCGACTGGAACTTTCAGCTCATGTACGCCGGATTAGGAGCCTTCTGTGTGTCATCGTCTGGCTGGGGATTCCATAAACGTACAATTTCCCGAATATAAAGATGTGGGCGCCATGCTTCTCGGAGCGGTATTCTGATGCTGGGAGGGGGTGGCATGTGTGCGGGTCCACTGCTACGCACACTTATACAAGCATAACCCAATTCACTCACTTCACAATTTTTGCCACCCATGCCTCTGCTCCCTAAATTAGGGCGGAATGAAAGGGGGCGGGCTCCTTTCTGATCTGTAAGGTGGAGCAAAGACGCTTGTATCTTTTATTGATGCAGATCAAATATTCTCGTCTGGTCGTTCCACTCGGCTTTTGTCAAGGAGTTGGAAAAGGGTCCAAACGGAGCTAAAGTCGGTCCACCGCGCTTGCTGAGCGGTGCATGCCTGGGAGATGCCAAAGGGAGATCCTGGGTGGGGAGGCGAGTCTTCAGATTGCGTGCTTGGGCGACCCGAACCATTTTTGGCTCCTACTGACGGCAGGACGGGCGGCTGGATGGCTAGCCAGCACCAGTCATTCTGCATTAGCGCGTGCGTCCTGGCTCCTGACCTTATTGTTGGGGTGTAAAGCTCGAGAGAACAAAGGTGGGCCAGCGTCACGGGGTGTGCTATATCCCCTGGCTCTGTAAAACAGCCTTACATGAAGGTCCAAGCCAGAATGACTCTTTCAGATAAGTGTTGAGGAGTCATTCTGGTGAGCTTGTCGTTGAAGGGTCCATGGAGGCCAGCAGCGTGGGGGGACGAAAACATGATAAAGAAGAATGGATTCGATACACAACAATAAAGAAGAGTTAAGGAGCTCGGAGGAGCAGGAGACGGCCCAAAAAAGCAAGGGGCTCAACAGCTCGAATTTCTTCATTGCGGTCAGTGGCAGTGGAGCTGTCGGTATCGCAAGCCGATCCAGACATCGACAAGGAGATAATCAAGAGGATTAAGAAGATGAAGACCTGATTGACTCCATCAACAATTTGTTTAAAATTATGATGAAGTCAATTAAGAAACAAAGGAATTTGAACAACGCTCCGTCGGCATATAGACCCTTATGCATGCTAGATACCGCTGGGAAACTCCTGGAACATGTGGTGAGACCCCGCCTACAGGCGGCGCTTTTTATATCTGGCTACCTTTCCGAGAGGCACTATGGGTTTCGGAGAGGGCGGTCCACCATAAATGCTATTCAGGAGGTTGTAGATTTTATCAATTTGCAAATTAAAGGAAATCATTTAATTTATTGTTCTTCCGAAAATAAATTGCAGGAATAACCTTAAGAGAAAACCGAAAATATATTTTTTTTTCAAATCCAACGAATTAACTTTTATGTAGAGCAAATTATTTCGGAGCGAGTGTCATCTGGACCTTTAGATATTATACCTGCTCACTCAATATAAGCATGATTAACACAGGGGAAGAATTTGACATATTGTTTAATTCTGTGATTTTGGCATTCATGTTTTTGTGCATTTGTTTGAAGAAGAAAATGCGCCTTCTTATGGGAAAATGTACTATTATTATAACGCAGCCGAACCAAACATTAAATGAACGTTGTTTCTGTACCTGATAATCTAGAATTCCTGGAAAGTATAATTTATCCGATTAATCATGATGGACATTCTGGAAACCTTTAAATTATAAAATACATAACATTTTTTTGTTTTATATACTTACGATTTGATCTTACGTTTCTCAAAAGCCAAAGGATTTTCATAAAGTAATTTGAATTTGTAACGTTCCTACCCCCCTCGGGATAGTCTACGCGGTATTTTCCAGGGTACTTTCAGAGGGGAGGAAGTATTTCAGGATCGGACGGAGGGTCAGGAAAATAATTTATAAGAACACAGTATATTTTTTGTAACAAAATATAAAAACGAATTTAATCAGCAACCCCCTTCTATTTACAAGGTGTTCTGAAACAGAAAAAATACGTAACACAAAATTAATTACTAGACGATAGTTGTTAACTAGATTTATATGTAATGATAACTACTAAGTTCGCGCTATTTTCCGCAATGTGTATAATATCCGGCGTTATTTACCGCACGGATACCTGGTGTTATTTTCCACGCGGGGAAATTATAAAATGTGAAAGTTAGAATTTATATAGGAATGAAATAAAGTAAACTTAACTCCGCTGGTCTTTTGAGGAGCGCCTTGCAACCAGGATCAAGAGTTCCGTGCAAAATTGATTAATCTGGATAAGTAAATGGCTGGTCTTTTGAGGAGCGCCTTGCAACCAGGATCACGTGTACTCAGGGATAGGTAAAATTATTAGCCGTCTGTCTTTCGAGGGGCGCCTCGCAACAGAGATCAAACTAATAGTTTCGGACAGGATTTTTAAGCAGGAATTTATTGAGCTCTGGAAAGATTTCTAGCTCCGGGAGGAGTTCGTGTGAATTAACTTCTGGGCAGTTGGTTCACTGGGCGAACTCTCGATTTTGCCTTTTGCAGGCCCTTTTATAGCGAAATACTCGTATAATTCCGTCGCCGTTCGTGTAATTTCCGACGGGGCGCCGAATTATAATAATTATATTAATAATAATAACAATTAATAATAATAATATTTAATAATAATTATAATAATTATTATTTAAAGTTTACTATGTATATTTGCAGCCGGTGTGCTGTGTACAGTGTTTGTATATGCATATAATGATGTATACGCACATATACACGTATATATATATATATATATATATATATATATCTATATAATTCGTACAATTATTAACCTGATTTAATTAATTTAATTAAATACAGCGGGTGCATTTGTTTTCGGACACCCGTTGTATATATTGGAATGCGCGCGTTCGCCTAACGCAATATTCGTAGCTGGCTTGCGCAGTTCGGTGAGAGTATATAGTAGTGTGTGTGCGGCGCGTATTAGAGGGGATAGCGGCCGCCGGTCTAATACATTGAACGCGCTCTCTCTTGCCGCGAGCAGTGTATCCTCTCTACGGTATACTTCGGATTTAAGTTTAGTACTAGAGAGAGAGAGAGAGAGAGAGAGAGAGAGAGAGAGACTAGATATTGTGTTCTCTCTCTACTTGTTCGGTTTTCGGCAGTTGCGTCGACTACCTTCTTCAGTAGTCGGCACCACCTTTGCCCGTTTTCGGTATGTTTACCGCGTGATATTTAATATAATACATTAGTTTTAATTTAATTATATATTTGTAACTTAAATATAAAATATTTAATCTACTATTAACGTGTTATACATCTAATTTCGTAGATGTATATAGAATACATCCACGAAAATAGATGTAATAGTAGTTTGAAATAATAACTTTTATTTCTTTTGCATGTGCGCGGTATATTTGTGTAATGGATTTCTGTGTTGTTCGGAACGAATTTGCGCAGCCATGTTTTTGGCCGTCGCAAATTTATAGAAAAAAGGCAAATTCTCTTGACTTTGTAAATGCAAAATTTCTCTTATATAATCTTCCTCAGTCTTCATTATACACTTGTTGTGATCAAACGTGTTTACATACGTTCCGTGAATCATGTTTGTTACGAACAGAATTGAAAATAGATTTAAGAATTAGTATTAACTCTAAAATGAAGTCTACATCTTTTATCATTTTTAGAATTAAGGATTTATTTATCGATTACAATTCTAGTTGTTATTATATAGTCATTAGATTCACGTATAACGTTTTGTATATTGTTTGAATTAAAATTTAAAATAAGATAGTTTCTATTATATGTTTATAGTTTAAGAAAGTAGAAGTATAAAGATAAAATTAATTTATGATTTGATTGTTGGAATTATTAATAGCGTAATAGTTTTTAAGAAATTTTTATAATATCGCATTGCCATTATATATATATATATATATATATATATATATATATATATATATACATATAAGTTTAGTATTTCTTTTGTAACTAAATATAGTTATAAATTATATTGCGAGAAATGTTTACTTTTACGATTGGAAATAATGTAAATAAAAGATTGATATAATATTATATTCACGGGAGAATATGTGAGTAAGAAATATTATGCGATCTCTTCGGACAAAACGGCGCCGCACGAATTATAAAAACTGTTTATAAATGATATGTGAGTATATACGAGATATTGAATAATGCTGAGCGAAATCATGGGTTAGCGATTTGAAATCTTATTTTATAAGTTATAATTTGAAATTTTGAATTGGATTCTGAATGAGTTAATTTAATTGGATTTGAATTGAAATTAATTAATTATTGAAGTTAGGAAACCTTCGTTAAAGGCCGCAAAATTGTATACAACTAAGGTACACGATTGATCCGTACCATGACGGGTAAAAGCGAAGATTTTCCTGAAAACTGGCTTTTATATGATTTACAACTAAGGTAATCAAATATTAGCCGGAGGAAAATCTTGAGATTTTACGAAAGAGGTTTGACTGGTTATGCTTCCATAAAAGCAATTGATCCGTGCTGTGACGGAAAATTCGGAAATTTTCTTTCTAATAGCTGTCTTACAGATTCACAAATAAGGTGACTGTATTTTAGCTATAAGAAAATCTCCAGAATTTTGAAAGAAGTATGGACGGTGTCAGATTACCACCTCGGGTTCTCCGACCGTCCGGCTGCGCGAAGTGTTTAGGCTGCGATCGACGAATGGGGCTTATTGCCCGAAATTTGACTCGCCATATGGGCGACGAAGAGTAGATATAAGGCGCTGCTTGAGCGCGAGCATTCATTCGTATCTCGTCTGTACATTGAGTATATTGTCATTTTATAATATCACTTGTCTTATTGAAACTGCTATATTTAAATACAAATTGTGTGATTTATCATTTATTAAATTCCCAGCAATAGTCCAGTATAGTGTTCAATATGATTTAATACAAATAATATTCGACCACATCGATATTATAAGTTAATGGAACCACCAAAAAAATTACGATGGTTTCAATATCGATAAGTCAAAATACCATAGACATGACGGAACCAGTAGAAACTGTACAATCGCAAGAAATAGAAATAAATTACCAAGAACACGAACTGCTGATATCAAAATCCATACCGACATTTACAGTAAAAAATCCTATAACCCAATCTTATTCTACAGCCACACAAAAGTACCTAACGCCAAAAAAGAGAACAAGGTCTGATTTTAGGATGCATCGAAAATTTCAGTTTAACAGATTACACCTGTGCTATTAGTGACATAATCCAACCTATGTACTCTATGCGTCAAGAATTTCCAAGAACAGAATCTGTTTATATTTGTCGAGTGAAAAATTAGTGAGCGAGCTAACAGCTAAGTATATTTACATTACTATCAAGAACCAAAACGTCAACATATAACTCCTAATATCTTAATTCAAAAGAGTCATATTTTCAAACGTTGCCCCCGATATACCTGACCATATATTTGAAAAAATTCTAGACGATTCAAAAGTGAAACGAAGCACTCCAATGGTAATTCAAATTGGGCAGACCAGCTTATCTTAATGAATATATCCACAAACTTGGAATATTCTCAAAGCGGATTGGCTTAAATACAAAGAATCAATAAACAAAAAATTAGACAAAATCGAACAATTAATAATTAACGAGAAAAACATAGACATTCATGAAATCACAAAACAATTCACAGATATGATTACTCTTGCAGCTAACAAAAGCATACCCAAAACGAAAAACTATCCTCACTATAAAGCTACACCATGGTGGAACAAAGACTGTGCAGAAGCAATCAAAGAATCGAAACCAGCTTTCAATAAATATAAAAAAGACAACTCCTTAATAAATAAAATAGAGCATAAGCGTTTCAAAACAATTGCAAAATGAACTATTAAATATGTCAAACAACAATCATGGTATAAATTTTTAAATTCACTAAACTATCGAATCCCTACAAAAGAAATCTGGAAAAAAATAAAATCAATAGAAGGCTATCATCACTCACCCACAAATATATTAATTGAAAATACGAAACAATCACCGATCCAACAGAAATAGCAAATATTTTAGCACGAAAATTTACACACAGTAATGAAAACTAAAATCCCAAATTTGACAATACAAAAATGCTGTCGAGAAATTACCAGAAATTTTCCCCGATCCAATAAGAGAAACCAGCACTTACAACTTAGAAATAAGTATAGACGAGCTTACAAAAACAATTAAACTAAGCAAAAACTCAAGTCCAGGTCCCGACATGATACCGAATATTTTTATAAAGGAACTGCCAGCTAAAGCCCACGAAACCTTACTAAAGATCTACAATTTAATCTCAATTAAGAAAGTATTTCCAAGACAGTGGAATGAAGCGATAATAATTTCTATTATCAGACCTAAAGAAGAAACAAGCAGTTAAAGACCAATAGCTTTTACTTGTTGGTTATGCAAAATATTTGAAAAAATCATTAACGGTAGAGTACGATACTATGTCGAATCAAACGACCTCCTGTACAAATATCAAAGTGGCTTTCGTGAACACTGCTCGACTATCGACTGCCTCGCACAAATTCAATCCAACATATGCGACGCTTTCAATAATAGCCGACATTTAATAGCAATATATCTAGACTTAGAAAAAGCTTACGACCTTGTTTGTAAACGAAGAATTTTAGAAATTTTAGTGAAATATAAAATTTTTGGCACTATGTTTCATTTTATCAAAAACTTTCTAAACAACAGAACAATTAAAGTAAGAGTAGATAACTACTACTCAAGCTCTACTAAAGTAAAGAATGGAATACCACAAGGATCTGTCATTAGCATTACCTTATTTTTATTAGTAATCAACGATATTCAGAACAATATATACCTACCAGTAAAATTTACTATATTTGCTGACGATATCACAATATATATGAAAGGGAAAAATGTAATGACAAGCCAAAAAATCCTTCAAGAAACCATAGAAAAATTAAGTAATTACACAAATACTGCAGGCTTCCAATTCTGAACGAGAAAAATCTCAAGTTATCATGTTTGGTAACAGAAAATCTGATATTACACCTCATTTAAATATCGAAAACGAACCTGTACAAACGGTGGATTGAATAAAAATTCTTGGAATGATATTTGACAAAAAACTTACATGGATTCTACATATAGACGAATTAAAAAAACAATGTTTGCTTAGACATAATTTACTAAAGGTACTATCTGCCAAAAATTGGGGAACAAATCAGAATATTCTAATGAGTACGTATAAAACCTTAATACAGTAAAAAATAGATTACGGATGTGCAATATATGAATCAGCAAAGCAACACGTCTTACGAAAGCTAAACCCAATTCTAAACACCAGTATGAGAATCGCTACAGGAGCGTACAGAACTAGCCCTATTATCAGCATATTAGTAGAAAGTCATATGATTCCATTAAATCTCAGGCGCAAAAACTATCAATGAACTACACTGTTCCGTAGAATTAAAAGTATTATCGACGCGAGATCATGTATATCGTAATCGATCTCATTGCGATGATTTACGGACGACAGGGACACGAGCGAGCTTTGGCTATTGCGGTCGGTGATCAAGGGAGAAGAAGGGCGCGCGATTAGATTAAGATTTTTTTATATAGGGCAGTTAGAGTACAGCCGAAGTAGTCGAAGGACTCGCGGTAGCTACTTATTGCCGCCGAGGTACGAATCAATATAATATTAAGCAGTATTTATATCGTGAGGTATATTTGGCTGATGACTTGTCATACGTAGTGTGAATCCTCGGGTGCCGTTAAAGTTCCGGTATTTGTGTATTGTTGAGCGATTTCAGTCGAGAGTGGTTTGCACAACGAGAGACGCGTCTCGTGAAAGCCTCAATCTTCTGTATAAGGTTTATGGCTTCTGTACAAGCCTGATGTATTTGGCTGTTTCGTATAACACGAAAATGTAATAACGACCTTCTGTACAAGGTATCTAGTGCGATCTCGGTGAAAAGTGTTGAATCTCTGCATCGCTTTAGCAATTATTTTCTTGTCTGCGTTTGTACAATGTGCGTTTATGATTTATAATCCCTCCTCCCCCCCTTTCTGAAGGTTTTATGCCTGTTCGCAGGATTTTCCTCCGAGTAATAAAGGACAAGTTCCTCTCTTAGCTCAAATAAACGCCTTTGTTATTTAACCTAACAACCTACTGAAAAGACAGCTGAAAATCACGCAATAACTTGCGGACGAATCCGTCAAGGACAGTTCGTCATTTTACATAGAATATAAAACTATTCTACATACACCAAAAAACCAAGTGGATAATCTTATAGTACAAAATCATCAATACTCAGAGTTTAGTAAAAATAAGCAAACAGAACCATTTTACCGAAAATTATGGAATTATTTCAAAACAAATAAAATAGACATTAATAACCACTTTCAATTATCGCTACTAAATTGGCCTGAGTTCTGGTCCAACAGCAGAAATAATGACGATGTACACATAACACATATTGGAGCTGCAGCAACCATGTACGGAGGTTCAAATATCCTATTAAAACTGCCAAGTTGGCTAAATCATGATTCAGCCTTACTAAAGTTAATCGCAAAAGTTATAGAAAATATTAATAACCCTAAAACAAAATGTATTATACATATAAACTCAAACTCGATAATACATAAATTACAGGAAAATAAGAATAATGACTACTATGCCAACTTTATAATGTATAAAATAAACGAAGCCAGTGGAAAGCTTTTAATATGCCATTCCAATTTTATGCAAAAACAAACCAAAGAAACAACTAAACAAGCACAATTAGCTTGTCACCTTAAGTTCGTGAGCAGTACAAACCTAAGCAAAAACGATTTCAATAAACTAATCAGTATAAATATTAAGGCTGAATGTGAAAATTTTTGGGATAAAGTAAACTACAATCAACTTAGAATAGTAAAACCAGACATCCACTCAACAAACCCAGCAAAAAATATGACTAGAAGAGACCAGATTATTATAACTAGACTACGAATTGAACACACCAAAATCACCCATCAATACTTATTAAATAAAAACGAACAACCAACATGTCAAAAATGCAAATGTAAACTAAGTATAAAGCATATTTTATTAGACTGTCCACTATATGAAAAACAAAGAAAAATTTTCAAAATCAAGAAAAAATTACTGTACAATTTCAATAATAATATGCAATGTAGTATTATATTAAATTTCATGACTCAGATAAAAATGCGCAATTTAATTTGAAGTAACTATATTAATGTAAATATGTATCATATGTTGCAATGTAAACAAAACATCTTATACCACTGTATTGTTGCTAATACCCATTTGGGGGATTCAGCCTTAAATAAATAAATAAAAATAAAAAAAAAAAAAATAAATAATAATCTTCCTTATACGGCACTATTTTAAGGGCATGTAAAGTATATAAAGATAATAAAATACGAAAACTGTATTCTGTTAAAATCTCTATGAAATAGATTTCATAATATAATTTTATATTATATTAGAATAGAAGTATAGATATTAGTGATAATGTAAATATTGTAAAATTTTTCGTAAATTATCTGTGAGTTATTAGTTAAATATCCATAGAATTAAATATTTTGCTGCTATATTACTTTTTCCGATAATTACAGGCTCTACTATAACTTGATAATAAGTTAGTAGGTCGTGATAGAAACCATTAATTAAAACAATCGTACGAAAGTTTTTAAGTTTCTGCATTATTTCGCAGGCGATTTACACTACTGAAAATACAAAAGAAATTTTTAATAAAATGGTTAAGGTCTATTAATTTCATATTAAATTAGCAAAACTCTATTTAAATTATTAGTATAAATTACGTAACATATTTCAAAATTTGCCATCGACTGCCGAAAATGTTGCTTTTGGAACTATTGAGCCCTGGTACGATTATTTTTGTTGATAGTTCTAATGGGGTGTGTTTACTCGATATTAAGTTATCAGACCTAGAAAAAATTAGTCCGTGGCAAAATATTTAATTCTGCGGATAATTTCTAGGAATAATTAATAGCAAGTTAGATATTATTAACATTATCATTATTGAAAATTGTGGCATTCCAACTAAAAATAACTGTAGTATATACATTACTATTGAATGGTATTAATTAAAATTACTAGCTGAAAAGTTTTGTTTAGGAATTTATGCCGTCCCCTTTTATAGCCTGTTTTTAGATCCGCCACTGTCTAACAAGATATAAAAATTAAATTTAGTGATTAAGAGATATAGATATCAAAATAGAGTCTATTTATAAACGGTAAATCCAGTTTCAGTAAACTCAGTTCTCTGGAATCCTCCGCAACGAGGTTTACAATATTTTCATATATTATATAATAAACAATAACTGATTTGAAAATTTTATATTTATAGAAGTTTACAATTTTAATATTAGTAATGAAATAATTTCTTATACGAAGTAAATAAACACTCTTGGCATAAAATAATATTCTGATTTAATACATAAAAAATTAAGAAATTAATAGTTTCATATTTTTGAATCGATTGCATTTTCTATTGCTTATTCATTTGCTTAGTTTAGGTATAAATTAATGTATAGTTTGTCTTTATTACTTTTTAGAGTAGTTTGTATCATGAATGTGATAGTGCTGGTGTAGATAATGATAAATCACATGAAAAATATGCTAGTTTAATTTACTTCTTCTTAGATAGTTACTAACAGTCTGAGAATCTAAAACTTAATAATGACGATACTTAATAGCATACTTGAATATTATTGGAATTATAAATTTATAAAATTATTTTTTTGGATTTCAATCATTATTTTATGCTTATACTGTTATCTAAAGTTTTTTATATTTAATTTTTGGAACAAATTAAAAGTGCAAAATGTTCCTCCAACTGTTATTTTTGGCAACATAAATTTAAAGTTTATACTGAACAAAATTACAATTGGTATTATTTTTACCTTCTTATATATACGAATAATGACAAAATATTTTTACTTACTATGTAATGATTAAATATAGATATGGATGTGTGTGTTGTTTTTCTACAGGTGAGTTATTGAAGGAATATTATAATAAATTTCGCAAAGAGAGATTTTTTGGTATTTACATATTTCACAATCCAATATTAGTAATTAATGATCCAGAATTAATTCGGCTGGTATTGGTCAAGGATTTTCAATACTTTTCAGACAGGGGAATTCATAGTAACCTTGAGGTCGATCCTATGACATTTAATTTATTTAGACTTTCAGGAGAAAAATGGAAACATTTAAGAGCAAAATTGACACATAGCTTTACGTCTGGAAAATTAAAGCTGATGCATCCGTTATTATTAGACGTTTCCGATGAATTCATTGGCATCTGTAAAGATTCTTTAAAACATGGGAATGTTTTAAATGTAAAAGATCTTGTAGAGCGGTAATAATTACGTAAATTAATTATAATTATGCAGTTTCTTTAAAGTTAATTTTAAATCTTCATTTTAATCAAAAATTTATTTCTTGTTAATTTTATGTAGATATATAAGTGACTGTATATGTTCAGTTGCTTTTGGCTGTAAGGGTGATTGTTTAATAAACCCTGAAAGTGAATTTCGAAAATATGGAATACTAAGCTCAAAAATTGGGAAGTATTCCGCTATTTTGAGCATATTTGGTTCAAATATTTTAGATTTCTTGCATTTACCGGTATTTAAAAAAAGTGTCAATAATTTTTTTATAAGAATTTTTCAAGAAGTTTTCGAATACCGTTTGAAAGAAAAAGCTGTAAGGAATGATTTTATTGATTCATTAATGGAAATAATAGATCACAAACAGACAAATAAGAAATCAGCAATAAAAGATAAACAATGTACAGGTAATAAGATTTTTTTGTCATTAAAAAATTACATATATATCAAATGCTTGATGCTTGAATCATAATTAAGAACTCATGCAGTTTTTATTTAATTTCATTCACTTTAGAACTGTGACTTTTATGAATGTTTATAAATGAGATAGTGATTTAAGATCTATAGGTAATCGACAATGATGGAAAGGCAAAAGCTTTAAAGGAAGGATATGGGGATTAAAAGATTTAAAAGTGTGAACAAATAAAATGCATAAAGAACAGAGAGATCCAGTTAATTGAGTTAATGTCGTTTAATATAAAATAGAATTGTATAGAAAAAAAAGCAATAATGCAGCATTAATACAAGAAAATTGAGTTGTCAATAATGAAGGCATACCCGTTATAATATTTAATGTAGGATACTTCCATTCAGGGAAGGATGAAAAAATATATCAATGAGTGTAGTATATGTAACATGAAGAAATTTGGAAGAACTATTAAGCTGACACTATTAACTTAGATTATCAAAGGAAAAGATTTCTTTGAAAGTATTTAGAAATTCGAAAAGATGACAGTTAAAAAACATAAGAAAGAAGAAAAGGGTGTCTCACCACTCTAACCTCAAAATCTTTCGTCTTCAGAAAGTAGTCTAATACTAATCATAAGGTGATTTTGATCTCATGTGACTCACCTTATCACTTCGCTCGGGTGTAAACTGCTTCATCAGATAAATATACACTTCCACAATCATGTTAAAATGCACTAATATCTAATAAAAAAATTATAGGCAAATTCAAAATGGTATGACAGAGAAAATTTATGATGAACTCTAAAAATAAAAGGTCGAAGATAAAATTATCGATAGACTAGGAACAAAGAAACTATTCTAGAAGAAATATGGGTAAGAATCAAAAATAAAAATATAGACGAAGCAAAAAGTGTATTTTATCAAGGATCTTGAAGTAATAGACAAGTCAAGGAAATCTGACTATAACTAGAAGATAAAACCAAAATGGTATATAATGTGTTTTAAAACTAGAAGAAAATAATATTAAATAAAGGTATTCAAAATCAATAAAAAGGTCCATAAATAAGTGGTATAAACTCTGCAAGCGGCACATATTTTCTTACCTTCGTATTTTGATCTACTGAATTGAAATCCACGATAAAAATGGAAAATTTCACTGGGAAGATTCTAGAAAATTAAGATCATTTTTAAAACGGTTTATAAATGTTATGAATATTTTTGTGATATAAAATCGCATTCCCTTCAAAAATATTACTTTGACTATTAGAGGTAATTAGTTTCGGAGCTTCTCCGATATCGAGGTGCTTAGCTACATAGATTATTTCTAATTTTTTTTTACTAAAAGAATTGTTATTAGCCGGCGTCAGGTATGAAATTTCATACCACAAATGTCTGAGCTTTCTGGTCTCTGGAATATAATTACCATATCGATCCGAGGAAGAATATTTGTAGATCGAATCAAGAAATACATTATATGCTTGATACGACTTGACGAATGTTACAAATTATGTTTTTTTTTCTCTAGATGCTACTCACAAACTGAATATGCTAGAAGCTGCAGCCCAAGTTTTCGTTTTCTTCGTAGCTGGTTATGAAACGACTTCTACTACTGTTACGTACTGTTTACACGAATTGGCAAGATATCCCGAAATTCAAAAAAAATTACATGAAGAAATAAACCAAATTTACAACAGTCAAGAGGGCTTTAGTTACGAAAATTTGATGAACATGAAATATACCGATATGGTATTTAATGGTGAGTTTTACGACTGAATTCGGTTTTATTATAAATATAAATTTAGTTTAATTATTGAATTGTTATTATTAGCAAATTAGATATATTCATTATCAAATTTTAGTAGAAACTAAATTGAAAATTAATGAACCGGCATATTAATTCTATATCAATTTAAATTATTTTGTACTACTATTGTTTCATATCATTTTCTCTGCCTTTCAAGCACTTATTAAGAAACATAATTTGGAAAAATTATCAATATTAATATTATTATTAGGTATTATGATGCGCTTACGAAAGCTTTCAGCAATTAATTATTGACATATCACTTTTACCGAATAAATTATTTAGTTAATAATTTTAATAACATAAGATAAAATTAATTAACGTAAAATAATAAATTTAAATTAATTAATTAAATTCAATTGATTCAATAATATTATAAAATAATTAAGTACACTGTTTAAAAGAAAGAAATTTTGAATGAAACTGATTTTTTTAGGTATGTTTCTTATTTGACGTAACTTTCCATTGTATCTATTCAGTTTTCTAAAAATCTCTTAATAATCCATATTTGTCATGACTTTTTTAGTATACGAGCAATATAATCGAATTAAAATTTTTATTTGTGTAGCTCGAATTATATGTTTATTTGTGTTCCGATGAGTGGAAATCATCAGATTTTAATTTTAGTTAATGTTTATCAATAATATTTCTTCGAATAAAAATTATAAATTAAAAATAATTTTTCTAATCAAAGTTTGGAACTATTTGCTATAACATTATAGAAAACATTTAGAATTGGGGAAATATATATATATATATATATATATATATATATATATATATATATATATATATACGAGGGCTGTTCAATAAGCGCCCGTGTTAGAAAGGAACACCATTTTTAAAACCATTTTTAGACACCATTTTTTAAAAAATTTTTTTTTTATTTTTCAACATAGTCCCCTTTTAGAAACGTATACCTCGCCCATCATTTTGGCCATTTTTTAACCCCTCCAAAAAAAAGAATTTTTCGAACTCTTCAAAATAAGCCTCTATCTTGATGATGACTTCCTCGTTTAAGCAAAATTTTTTGACCGCGAGCCATTTTTTCATGTTATGTAACAAGAAGAAGTCGCAAGAAACCAGATAGGGTGAATACGGGGAGTGCGGCAACAATTGATAACGCAATTCCTGCAGTTTGGTGGCGAGAACTAAAGCTGAATGTGCTGCGTTATCCTGATGAAACAACACCTTTTGTTCTCCTTCAATTCTTTGCCGAAGCGGTCCAATAACTCACTGTAGTACTGTCCAGTGATCGTTCTTCCTTTTTCTAAAAAATCCATCAGGATGATGCCTATCGCATCCCAAAAAATTGTCGCCATGACCTTTCCAGCCGATGTGACCGTTTTGATTGTTGCTTATTTTCTGGTGTATAATGATGAATCCAAGTTTTATTAGCGATAACAACTCGACGCAAAAAGTCCTTCTGATCTCGCTTAAATTGTTTCAGACATTACCTCGAAGTTAACAGTCACTTTCGTTTGTTGTCTACCGTGAGCAATCGCGGAACCCATCAGGCCGATAATTTTTTTATAGTCAACTTATCATGTAAAATATTAATTGTCATTCCGGTCGACACGTTTCACGTTTTTTTTATAGATGGCACACGATAATAACACCAGCTTCCCTAAGGAACGTACTCTTTCTTCAAACACGAGTACTTATTGAACCGCACTCGTATATATGTTACTGTGTACAAATGAGTAAGACTTTTCAATTCGAACTTCCCGGATTTATTGATTCGGACAAATGCTTTTATTTTTAAGTTGGTTGTACTGTCAGAGTTATCTTTACCAAATTTCACGCAATTATCTTCATTTGCAATATAGTTACGCTTGTGTTTTGTGAACAAAGAAAAGTTGCCTTTGTGGTTTTCATAATGTCTGAAATTATTCAACAAGGAACTAGCATTAAATTTTGTACGCGAAATGAAATATCGGCCGCCTGAATATTCAGGATATTGCAGAAGACATTTGGTGAAAAGTCAATATCAAGAGCAGGTGTTTTTGATTGGCACAAATTGTTCAAAGAAGGTCGAGAACGCGTTCAACACGAACCACATCTATGGCGACCAAGAACATCTACTGATGGACTACACGTTGAAAAAAATCAAAGAATTGGTTCTGCAAAATCGTCGATTGACTACTGGAGCGCTTGCTGATATTGTTAGAATTTCAAATAAGTCCATCAAAACGATTTTGAGAAACATTTTGTGCCTGAAAGACGTGAAATCTCGATTGGTACCAAACAAGAACGCATAATAACTGAAGATGAAACTTGGGTCTACGCTTACGATCCAAAAACAACCGATCAGTTCAGCGAATATTGTTGCCAAAGAAGAGCAGAAATCGAAAAAATCACGTGAAAGTCGCTCAAAAATCAAAGTTATGCAAAATTATCGATTATCGTGGCGTGGTGCATTATGAATTCCTTCCAACCGGCCAAACTGTTAACAAAGAATATTATTTGAGTGCTAGGCGTCGTTTGCGGGAACCTATTCGTCTAAAAACCCCAGATTTATGGAAAGATAACTCTTGATTGCATTAGGATAATGCATCAGGTCACACTGCATTGATACTCGTCTGATTTAGCACTGTGTCACTTCTGGCTGTTCAGAAAACTCAAAAGACCACTTCGGAGACACAATTTTGATTCGATTAAAGAAATACAAGTCGAATCGAAGAAAGAACTGATAGCGATTCCGAAATATGAGTATAAAAAATGTTTTGAAAATTGTGAAAAACATTGGGATAGTTGCATTACATCCATTAGGGGATGATTTTAAGTGGCGTGAATTAGATTTAGAAGAACAAATAAAGATTTCAAAAATTATAAAGAAAGCCTTACTCATACTTGTACACAGTATTCTATATATATATATATATATATATATATATATATATATATATATATATATGATCCATGGCATATCTCTCTTTTTGATAATTTATAATTCTTGCGTAAAATATTTTATATAAAAGGTAGAAAATAAAATGAGTTTTTAATTTTCTTTTTCAGAGGCTCTACGGAAACATCCTGCGCTACCTTTTATAAATCGTCTTTGCGTAAAAGATTATTTGATTCCTAACTCGGACATTTGCATACCTAAAGGTACGAGATTAGCTATTTCAGTTTCTGGATTACAAAGTGATTCGGAAATTTATCCCAATTCTGACCGATTTGATCCATCACATTTTTCAAAAGAAAGTTGTGATAAAAGAAATTCATATTATTTTTTACCATTTGGAGAGGGGCCAAGAATTTGCATTGGTAATAATAAGAAAATATCATCATCGATTGCGCAGTGCAGTTTTAGGTTAATTTACAATGTCATTATTTTAATTTAGGTCAACGAATTGCTTTACTGCAAGGCAAGCTTGCACTTGTCACTCTTCTTTCGAAGTTTCAATTTTCTATATGTGAAGAAACTCTCATACCTTTACCATATAGTAATCAAACTTTTTTACAAGTTCCGAAGGATCAATTATATTTGAAGGTTAATGAAAGATTATCGAATTGTTAATATACTATATTTAAAGTTTCATATTATCAACAATCTACCTGTTCATGGAGAGAACATAATTTTTTAATAAAACTAATTTTCTAACTTACAAATTCTACATCATGCCTAACATTTGATTATTAAATTATTATAGAATGACCCGTTATCGAGTACTTTTTTCTTTTTTTTTTTAAAAATGAACTTTAATAAATTAAATTTCCTTTAAAAAAAGAAAAAATTACTCGATAATAATCCTAGCCTATGAATGTAATGAATTCTTTAAAATTGTGACAAAAATGACAATGTTTAGTATGTTCCAACTTTGGGTTCCATGTAATTCAATTTTCATTGAATATACGTTGCAATTTTTATAGAATTCATTGCTTTTCTTATTCCATTTATTTGATAATAATCCTCGTTTTGTAATTATTAACATTACATTGCTTATAATTATTCGAAGAGATTAGTTTACACACTATTTATTTTAACTTTTTTTCTTATATTCGCAAATAGTTGATTATTGTATTTCAATCAACTTGCGTTATGCATTTTTCAATAATTTTAAGTGTATTTTTTTAGGAAATTCTAGTTTTTATGAATAGATACCATGGAATAAATTAATAGCGGACATCTGAATATCTGTAGAATATTGTTAAATTTGGATTTCAATTGGAAGTTAGGCGTTGAACAAAAGTTGCAAGTGTAATTTTGTATTTATCGTTCAGGTTTATATGAGACCTAAGTGTTTTTGAAACTACGAACATGATGCTTACATTGTAAAATGCATATAAAAATTTTGAATTCTCACAAAACAAAGCGAACATAAATAATTATTTGATATATACGGCAGTAGATAGGCTATAGGCATTCTACTACATCTCCCCTCTCTAAAAGTGTGCTATGCTCCCAGTATATTGTAATATATAGAGAAAGAGCCCTCCCCCTCCGAAAACACTGCCACGCCCATCATATGAGAATAGATAAAATAAGAGAGAGATGGCGAACGATTATTTTCATCATTTCCATTCATTCTATTTGAGAAAAATGTTGTAGAGAGAAAGAGAGAGAGAGAGAGAGAGAGAGAGAGAGAGAGAGAAGTATATAGCTTTCTCATTCTCTACCATCCGCTGCGTAAGAGTTGCGTTGGTATCCACATACAAGGACGTGTTTACGTCAGTTCGAGGAGGACGATTTTGTAATCGTTTTCATCGTCATCTCGATGAAACTTGTATTTTCCAAAATATTATGCTTGTGCGCGCTTGTGCTTGGTATTGATATTTTTTCCTAATTAGACTTCACAGTCGCACGTAAATATTCTCAATGCTTAAAAAAAGTTATAGCTTAAGATAGTAATAAAATGACATTTCAGGATTATATATAGGATTATATGTATTATCATTCAATTATATCTAATTTAAATAAAAGAAAGTATTGTAATTAATTGTTGCATAGTCAAGTATATGTAAATATGTATGAATACCAATTCCTGTAAGTTTCACAATTATTACTTATTATTATTCAATAAAAAAGTTGGTTATTAAATGTGTGCCTATATACTCATTTAATTATGACATGGGAATACAATACTGTGAAAATATAATTAACAAATTATTTTGAAATGTATTTGCGGGTCCATCTCTGAAAAGTTTATGATAATTTAAATGGTTAAAAAAAATTTAGAAAAGTATCTTTTTCAGAACAATGCGCAACATCAACTATAGTTCCCAGTCAATCGAATGAATTAAAATTTATTAATTGTAGATTGAATAATTTAATATATTTTTATCAACGTAAATTAGTTTTATGTTTTATTTTTTCAAAGAAACTTAAATCTATTACAACATATGTTATAACTTACTACCAAGATCAATTCATAATTGCTTGAATATTTGAAACTGTTATTGGTAGGTCCTAAGGGAAAAACCGAAATACAATGTTGGAAATAATGTACTTATTTCAATCGAATACTATTGTCGAGCGCCTCCTTAAGCGCAAGATATGAATTATATATGTAGTATATGTCCCACAACTCTCCTAATGTTCTGATATTGAACCGATTCCACACTTGAATAGCATGATTCTTGTCTTCTTCAGTACTATGTAAATCCGTTAATTTATTATAAAATTCATTTTTCGACGGCAGTTTTGTAGTTATCAATTTATCTAGTTCATCGACAAAATCGTAAGAAAGTATGCCTTTACGTCTAAGAAGATCAATATTTTCATTTGACAATTCATATAATTGAAATTCTTTTATTACTATTGTTAAATTATCTAGATATGGCGCAAATTTCTCTAAGAATTTTGGTAAAAATAGCCAAGAATCTATGAATCTAAAACTTACATCACAGTGATCGATATAATTTGTGAATGTTCCTTCTTATGAGGTATGAGGATAAATCGAGTATTCATCAATAAAGAAGTTCCAATTTCCTTAAAATAGAATGTGTATCATAATTAAGATTAAGAAAAATACGGCAATGAATTTCGAGTTTTTATAATTTAAATTCCATGAATTGAAGAGTACTTTTGAACCTAAAGATAAAAAATTTAATTTATAAAAAAATCAGCAAAAAATTTATTTTTCTTTATCTCAAAAAAAAAAAAGAAAAAACTTACATTTCGATAAGATAAATCAATGACCTTGTACTGCCAGTTACTGATCTTGGAATGGTTGGCGACATATATGGTAAACGGTTGACCATTGAAAAGTTAATTCTTCAAGATCTGTCGTTTCATTAGTTTTGGATTTCTATAGAAATGTTGTGTAGATAATGTGTGATTATCGATAAGTGAATAATTTTTCGTTAAAGCTACATTTTAAATAGTAGCCTATACTGTAGACTTCGTGAAGTTGAAAAGCATTTCATTTTTTGTAAGTTTGAATAGGCATGGAAAATCTTCGTAAATTACAAGAGGTACTTTTTCACTTTTATTATAATCTTCAAATTTTAAAATCTTCTTCAATGAGTTTGGCACATTTATTTTACAATCATTAATATTTTTACAGATTTTGATGATTTTGTGTACTTCCCTTAGTATAAAAATGTTGCAAATATCATTCAGAATGGTATAATTTTTACGAATATTACTCACTTGTGAACCAAGAGTCTGAATGTAATTTTAATCGAAATATAATGGAATTTAGACACAGTTCCACTATCATCAGGAATATTGTGTTCTTCATACTCGTCTATACAGAAATCTTGAACGAGGAGAAGATTTGCATGTTTTCGGGTCTTATCGGATGCAATCAAATTTTTAAAAATTGGCGATATCTTGTAGTTTTTTGAAAAGTTCAACTTGTCACCAAAGTTCAACTCCTTTGCATATTTATCAGAATTATTAAGTCTTTGAGGATTATTTTCATTAGAATGTCACGCTGAAAGAATAGCATATTTCAAGCATTGATTATCAGTGTTATGAACATTGAAACATGCTCTTTTTGATGCTATGAACTTTGGGAGCAGAATATATTACCTTCCCATCTGAGGTGAAAATTTTTTTATGTTTATGTATAAACTTATAATACTTTTCAATGTCCATCAGGAATCTTTTTCCTGATATTTTTCTAGATGTTTCTAGAAGACTCAAACTATTTTTCTAAATCAGTAAACATGTATATTGTAGCACTCAAAGTTGTGAAATATTTATGTCTGTTGTTTCTTCTCCATTTTTCTGCTTGGAAAACATTGACATAAAATCAGAATTTACTTTTATTGCACTATATTCATGTAGGCATGCTTAAACTTTATCCTGAAAGACCTTGTGTGCGTTGTCCAAGGCACTTAGTTAAAGTTCACTGGAGAGTTATTTAATCATCTTTTAAAAAGAGAATAAAGACTGGTGTTGTTGTTAGTTCAAGTCATGTGAACATTCTAAGTCTCTTTAGAGTTCACACTACACCAACTACTGATGGACTATTAAGATAGCACCGAAATTCTGCTTGTAAACACGAAAGGTGAATGAGACAAGTGAACATTTTTGATTTCCTGCTCGAGAGAGAACTGTTTTTTTTTTCTTCAAATTCCCTCAGCTTTAGCATATCCTGTTCAGTCATTGTCGACTAAATTATGAGTTCAATTCTTCAATTCACTGACCTGGTCATAAACATCACGAAGTTGTTTCACTTGAAATTCTACAGATGAAAATTATGCCATCTTTACTTTTTAGGTAAACTAATAAAATATATACAGACTTCAACCAATATTGTTTTTACTATCATAAAGCTAATAAAAAAATAACGCACTGATATAAGGTAATAAGTAAAAAAGATAAAACTGAATTTTTATTTCAATAACTCAGTTTTCTGAGAGAAGGAGGTGCACTTCCCACTGCTTACCTCTTTCAGTTACTATTTATTTGGTAACAATTAACATGAGCTGAAAAAAACAGTAGATTGGCTGGAACGAAATTACCATGAAATAGATTGAGAATGTCATGACATCCCTTATCATAGATTGGAGATTTGTTGTGCTGAAATGCAAAAATTGTACGTCAAGGATCGAGAAAGAAGGAATGGTTAGCAGACTTTGTACCGAATATGTGAGTTTTCATACTCATTCATATTTTTTATATTTTTTAGAATTCTTTCTCTAATTTCAGAAATATATCTGATGTCGAGGAGCGACAATGTCCATCGTTTCATTCGTTATAGAGTGAAGGACAATATGTACTTTGTAGAAATCACACATTATGCAAAAGGCAATTTTCCATGTGTGTAGTCGATAATGTGATGATTAGAAGTACATATTTAGAAGATTATTTCAGTAAGAAGTACGGACGGGATGAAACTGTTGAAAAACAGTATTATCGTAAAATGTATTTTAATGTATTCTGTGAAAAAAATTTATATTAATAATACATTTGAATCATAAAAAAATTTTAATGCATTTATAATTTTATTTAAATATTATTTATTTCTATAATTTATTAATAATTTGAAATTATTTACAAAGGATTTTTTTCTTATTTGAAAATTTTTAAAAATAATTTTTAAAATATTCAATTTCAAATAGTAATACAAAATAAAATTAATTAAAAACTTATTAATATTATATATAAGAAATATATATATATATATATATATATATATATATATATATAAATTTTAACAAATGATAAATAATTGGATAAAAATAATTATTTAAAAAAATTAAATTTAAAGTTATTCGTACATTTAATTTCAAACTTAAATTTAAATTTGAATTTAAAATGTATTTAAAATAAATTTAAAATGATAGAAAATTTTTTTTTGAAATGAAATTTTAAAATAAAAAGAAAAAACTCTTGGAAAAAATGAAATTGCCTGAAATTTATGAATTTGACCATCAAAATTTTTTTCTTTTAATTTAAAAATTTCAGTTCAAAAAATAACTCGCATCTCGAATGCCATATAAGGGCACGTGCTTACTATAACAATAGACATTCATAACCATCAACGGTAAGCGAATGATACTAATTGATTGAGTCCGCCGCAGCCTCGCGTGTGTTCGCCTCTACTCAGACCCTCTCCCATGCTTCTTCCGAGAAGTGAACCTGTTTCAAAATAGAATTTTTATACTCAGTTTTTTTCACAGTCACTCCTTTTTTAAAATGCAACAATATTATAATCAGCCGAAATTCCTATTAAAGGTACATTTCGTAAGCGATTCTATTATCTATCAGGAGGCGAACATAGTACTTATTTTTTAGTTCTGGCATTTACCAATAAAATTAAAATAAGAGGCGCCATTATTTCTGTAAACATTGCAATTTATTGATCAGTGAAAAATGAATCGTGATAAATCGTTTTTTTCGAGGTTTTGTACTATTTTTATTTTAAAAAATGTATAGCAGAAATTTATCGATTACTTCAAAAATATTATGGCGAACAAGCTCCATCGCTTACAACATGTAACGAGTGGTTTCAGCGGTTTAGGAATGGAGATACTGATGTTAATGACAAAGAACGTTCTAAACAACCTAAAAAGTTTGAAGATAGTGAATTGCAAGCATTATTGGACGAAAACTCAGCTTAAATGCAGAAAGAACTCGCTAATAAGTTAGAAGTCAGTGACAGAGCAGTTGGCAAATTCTTTCATGCGGTGGTAAAGATTCACGAAGAAGGAAAGTGAATGACACACGACTTGACCGAAAGTGCTATTACGAATCGATACAACATCACACTGTCTTTGCTTATCAAGCAAAAAATAAGAATTTTCTGTGATGTTCTGGAACTGGTGATGAAAAATGGATTTACTCTGACAATCCTATGCGTTAAAAGGCATGGGTGGATCCAGGCCAACCGTCCACATTGACACCAAAACGGAATAACCACGGCCAAAAGGTATTGTGTATTTGGTGGAACCAAGAGGGTGTGCTGTACTACGAACTGCTAAAACCGAATGAAACCGTCACTGCCGAGGTATACAAACGCCAACTGAATGATTTGTAACAGAAATTGATCGAACATAGATCAGAAATCACATGCAATAGGTGCAGAGTCATTTTCGTGAATGACAACGCTCGACCACATGTTGCGAATGCCGTCAAAAACACCTTGTTTTAACTCGGATGAGAAGTATTGCTGCACCCAGCGTACTTGATAGACATAGCGCCTTTTGATCACCAACTATTCAGATCGATGCAGCACGACCTCGTTGATACGCACTTCGGACATGTTAACAAATATTTTAATTAAGCCATTGTGTATCCATTTTCCATCATAAATATCTTTTTCTATTAAAAAATGTCGGAAACTAAGTTCGCTTCTAATATGTCTAATTGTATTTAAGGAAAAATTGTACTTTGTAAATATGGTTTGACTGATGTGGTGTTTTTTTCATTTAAAGTTCATATAAACTCCTTCGAGCTGCAAAGCAATCTCTAATGTTCGAAAATTTTTTGGGTATGTAACTGAAAGTCAGGGTAAGCCAGAAGTATGAAAAAAAACAAAATTTTACACATCACCAATTTTATTTTTCAATTTATTATAATTTGTAGCCTTCAAGTGGAGTCATAATTATTTAATATCCTTTAATAATTTAATTTAATTTTTGCTTGTATGTTAGTTCCAATTTTATAAGTCCCAAAAAGATTTTATAAGTACATTACAAAAAAATTACGCATAATCATTCCATATAAACATTAATAAAATAAACCTACTATTGTATAAAAAGAGCATAAGTTATTGGGAAAGAATTGCATGTTCTACTCGAATCATAAATTATTAATAAAATCGTTCAAAATTGAGTTTTAAAAACTCATTATTAGGAGCTTTAAACTGATTTAAATAATCAAATATATAAATTATATGTTGCTTTCTAAAGGATATGTGATATTAGGTCTATGCTTTTTAAGCTACATTTTTGAATATCTGTTTTTATTCAAAATTTCTAAACTTATGCTTTTTGCGCTTTGAGTTGTCATTTGCGACAGTCTAAATTACAAAACCTATAAATTTGTATAAACATTATCATTTTTGAAATCCATGAAGGAAAATTCTAAAGCTTTAAAAAATCAAAACAAAAGTTTTAAATTTCATCGCGATTTTGAATATCTAAGCCGCAGTTCCGAAAATTTTCAGTACTTCAGATAGTCAAACACTCAAGTAATTATATGCAACACATATTGTATTCAGATACCATGTAACGAAGCTCTTGTTGTTAGCTTAAAAATGCAATAAAATGAAGGTAAAGGAATAAAACTCGAAATTTAGCCTCGCATAAATAGTATAAAAGAGTAGTTACTGTTGATTTTCATTTATCCATATTCGATAAAATATGTTTAGAAGTACTTAAACAAAAAGAGATTTATATAGCATCAAGTATACTTCAAATCGCACAAATTTATGAAAACAAAGTAGAATGCATATTATAAATGAGAAATAATTTTCTATCAAAGATGAAAAGAGTAATGCACTTTTTGAAAGCTTATAGCTAACTTCTGAAAATATAAAAGACTACATCTTTTTTATAACAGATTTTATTTTGTATTTTATTTGCAAGCTATTCAAATGTACAGAAAAATGCTGCCTTATTGTGAACACAGTAGTCGAAACTAACGTTCAAAACGCAAATATAAACAATTGGATTGAACATTTGCAAATATAATATACTATTCAATTACAATTAAATCAATAAACCTTTTCGATATCACGAATCCTTAACATAGATAATTATAAAAGGACTTGTTCAGCATGTAATAAGGTAGTTGTCCCATTTACTGATAGAGTTCCAATTTCTGATGGTTAAAATAAAATGGCTAATCAAGAAGCAATGAATTTTATTACAAATACTTTGTATTGATAATTTATATTAAGATTTAAATGTTATATACTTACGAAGTGAAATGCAAATATTATTTTAACTCTTAACTTTTAACTTTATAGCCTTAATTATATTACCTTATCTATTAACTTTTTTCCTCTATATTCTTCATTGTGAAATCTCTGAAAGAATCTAATCGCTTTATTCGGATTGAAGATATATCCGGTCGAAGATGACCTTAATTCGGGAACAAAGGTGATATCTATTTAGCTAGTTGTACCGCTATATTCACAACGTGTTTATTCTATGCAAAGGAACAAAAATAATTCGAGAGCTTAATTCACATCGGTCCGCCGTATGCCTTGAAGCGCGCGCTGGTCATGCATATTGTTTTGGTGCGAAAAATAAAAAATAAAATACGCGTTGCTATAGTTGCCTTCATCATGTTTGTTTGTTAGTTATAAACGATTAGCCTTCAGAAGCGCACGCTTTTCGATTGAATTCCTTTCAAGTTTAAGTATTATAATTTAATATTATATAAAATCAATTTATCAATAAACACTAAGCATTCCCTACATAACGTGTCGATCGATAGCTTAGTGTTCCCGTCACATTGGTGTCGGTCGACAAGACTAGCTCCCGACACTTCTGTATTGGTCGAGCTGTTGAGCGCTTCCCGCACGTTTGTGTAGGTCGAGCCGCATATTACTCTGACGTGTAGCTACACACCGGTCCAATTCATATGGACCATATATAAAACATTTTTATATACGTATTCACAACAGACACTTCATATAAATACACAATTAATTTACATCGAGGGTTTTTATGCCGTAAGGCCTTTCCCTAGGGTTAATAAAGGGAATTTCCCACACTGCCCAAAAATTTTGGTGTTTTATTTAATAACCTCATCCACGTCAAATTCAGGATTCCGAGCAAGGAAGGGCTGATTTTCGACGATACACAACGTACCTGATTTCATGAACATAGACATCTCAGTTTCTGATCCCTTTTACAAACGTCGCTATCATTATTTTGAAGCTTTTATTATTTCTCTGTGTCTGTTTCGCGTTAGGATCATACAAATGTTGAACTTTGAAGTTTTGGTATGATATTCGTAAGACAGGACAAGCTATCTATAAACCGATAATGATATCGAATTCATTAATAAATGGTTGATAGGTGCATTGTATGTAGATTACAAACACCCTCGCTCCTACTTTACCTTCTACTGCACCTCAATTTATCTCGTAAACAAGCATTGAAGAACTAACATATATTTAAACCTATTATTCTTTGTCAGAATTCAATGAAATATTTATCAATAAAATATTTATCACGGTCCTTTTACTATTATTATATCAAAATATCCTTGTTTTTTAAACTTTATAACATTGATCTTCAAAAAACTTTTGGTCAAACAAGTTAATTAAAAACCAAACCCGTGCCTAATAGTACTCTTTAGTCATATATTGCTTCGAATCTTGGATGCGCAGAACTAGCTTAACAATGGACACCATGCATTATTCCCAAATAATTCTTTTTAGACACGAAAAATCGCCAGTGCTCTTCTGGAAATAAAATAGAATTCAATAATGCATTTTTCCGGTAACATTATATTGATCTATCTTCAATTTTGCAATTACAATACACTTATTGGTATTCTTCTATATTACGTTTTTTTTTCACAGATTCTACCATCCTGCACATCCTGGAAATTTCTCTACCATACTTTCAGATTTTACAGTTACTACAAAGCACTACCATACCTTATAACATTCACTTAATATTCCTTTGTATAAGATTTTAACTTTTTTATTGCTGCAAATAATACTGAACATTGTCACTTATTTTTGCACTGACAGATGTTTTGACTATAAAATCATTTTCAAAGATACATAATGAAAAAGAGTGAAATTTCCAGAGGAATATATATATATATATATATAATACATTATGATGGACTGTGAAAGTCGCTCTCTTTCACTATCCTACGTCTCTTGGCTCTTTCTTCTGCCGTATCATGATTGGTGACGAAGCTAAAAGGAAACGGAAAGATTAGTGAGACAGAGTGATAGAGTGTATGTGAGTGGGGGGGGGGGGCTACACGACATACATGCATCGCGAGTGTTGACGCGCGCGGCGTGTCAACGTCGAGTTTTCGCATAAGAGTCTTTTACGTCTTATAATTTTATTTTTTTATAACGGTAACGGTGTATTAGTTTACATTATTAGATTACTGTAAAACCAATAACTGAACGGTGTGTATGAGTTGGATTTGTGCCGATGAGAGAAAGCCAAAAAATTAAAACCGCTATAATTCCGCTGTTAACGGCGACCTCACAAATTCATGACCGCACACCAATACAAGGCCCTCCGTGTTCTCAGCTAGAGCTGAGGAGCTGCTATTCTTGCAACCTACTGCCTTTGGCGACTCGGTGAGATCCTAGCCGTTCGTCATCAGGCAACTACTAGCCGTGCAGACACCACGCGACCAAGTGCCACAATCCGTATAATTAGCAAGTTGCAATCTTTTTGCTCTCTTTCTCTGTTTCCCATCCTTACACGCGTCGCTAGTTCGGCGATATACACACATGTGTATGTCACTATACGACTATTTCAATTTCTCGTTTTAATAAATTATAGATTACTTGCTATTTTAATTCCTCTGCGTCTTAGTTATTTTGATCATATATATTGGGTATACAAGTAAATTTCCAGTTTCAATCTTTTTTCCAAAATGCGAGGTTTTATTCTGAAAACATGGTTACATATCCTTTATTCAAAGTATCATTCGTCAGAAGCTATACATTTTTCGTAGTTTTCGTAGTCAGATGGTACGAAGTCTCGTGTGAAAGGTAGGTGAGGCAGAATTTACCATCCGTTATTTTCCAAATAGATTTTGACCGAAGCCGCAACATGTGGCCGAGTGTTATCACATTAGACACTCATGTCTGGTCTCATATTCTGGCCATTTCACTTGTAATGCTCGCTTCAATTAAATAGGTTGTGTTCGATATAATGATCCTTTGATGTTAAACTACTTGGATGCATTTCATAATATATAACATCCTTTTGATTCCACCACATGCAGAGCTGAACCATATTTATGTGAATATTTAATTTCGGCATCGATTGGGCTGAATCGCCGGGCTTTGTATACGATTTACTGTGCTTAGGTGGACCAGCGAGTCCATTTTTCATAGCGTTTATTTGGACGGAAACTTGCCATAATTTTTTTGGATAATATAAACGATACCGAATGAAATGCTCAAATATAATGCTGCAAAATTGTTGACAGATACACCACATACAAATATAATACATGAGATCTGATATGTCTACCCAGCATCCACTGGTGACACCATCTTTTTACAGACGCTGGAAATTTACTGGATGCATACAAATATAAAAAAAATTTCAAATAAAAAGTTTCTCATTTTAAACAATGAAAGAATAGAATTTTATTGGAATCTGTAAATTTTAATTTCCAACGTAATACTTTATTAATTACTCTTTTTTGACATCTTCTGTTTTCCACTTCCATTGCACTGATATTAAAATTAAAAAAAAATTACACACACATAAATACAGATAGACATACGTACGCGCGTATGCACGTGCATAAGTAATTAAACTAGAAAAGTTAATATAAACTAAAAGGATAAAGATCAAATATATTTAAATTATACATCATTTGAACAAATGCTGTATGACGAACAAAAGTCGCGTACAAATTATTCGAGCGCTCAGAATGTAATATTTTATACGGACAGTTGTCAATGGTAGACTCACGCTATGGTTTTTATTACCTTAGCTATACTCCGCTCACCCACATATTTATTACATTACCTAAGCACCGGGTCAACCTTAGGATGGATGCCCGCGCAGCTTCGCTATTTACAATCACACCTGCACATTAGATTTTAAACAAACGATGCGATAAATAATTCTACTAGTGAACAATTTCTTATAAGGCTGAGAAGAATTATCCGTCGCGCGGACTACAAATATAAAGGAATGTATTCCGAAAAAAATCCGATACTACAATCAGCCATCTTTCAGAAACAGTTATCTCAGATGTTGTTATTTCATTCCCTCTTTCTATTACTCGTTCTACTACATCCAATATAAGAAAATCTCATTAAAATATTTGTCAATCATGGTATAAAAATGTTGAGCTTACTAAAAGATGGGAGTTTCACAAGATGATCGCATATTTCTCTCCGCGTATATATATATATATATATATATATATATATATATATATATATATACATACGTTTATCTTTACTTTATTTTTATCAAAAAAAAGAGAAAAAAAGTTCTTGGGCTCGAAAGACGAGAAATTTCCTTGCTTCCGATGGACAATATTTTTAAGAAAGAATATGTAACCATGGTTTCATAATAATTCCGCAAACATCACATTTAGGAAAAAAGATCGCTGGAAATTTACCTGTACATCCAATATATATATTGTGATGCGGCGGATAATTATACAGATTAAAATAAATCTTACTTTTATTTTTATTCGCCCGAGTTATATGAATCACACCAATGCACCAACGCATCGATCAATCTTGCGTCTTATCAGCTCCTATTGTTCTCTGTAGACTAACTTTGATCTGGACCTGCAATAGATTAACATCCCGTATGGATCATCGGTGAAGAAAAAAAGACAAAGAGACTGAAGTGTATAAATGAATTAAGAATCAGCGATGCGATACTCTCTTTCGGGATCCCAAGCTGTAAAGACGTGTAAATAAAAAGTACTTAAATCAACTACACTTGTTCAATTGCTTTACTTTCCTTTATCAATATTTTGTGTTTCTCGCGTATTCGTTCATAAACTTCGGACTATAAATACGGGTTCTCAAAATATAGTTATTTAACTCCCGCGCACAACTAATATATCTACAAGGTCAGACAATTAAATAATGCAATCGATTTTATTTCACGACCTGTGATCACAATGCTTACCGTAACTCCGCCACCGTAATAGTGAATCCCTACTCTCTCGATTACGACCCTGACGACCCTTGTACGATTTTTTCTTCCAACTGTTTAGTGTTTTGTAGCAACACACGAGTAGTGTATTTCAGAAAAATGGAACAGAGAAAGTTAAAGCAACGGTGCGCGATAAAATTTTGTGCAAAGTTCGGCGAAAGCGCGGCATGAAAAGTGTAATAAGCGTATAAAAAGTGCTTAAAGTGTATGGTAGTGATGCAATGAGTCGTAGTCACGTTCGGTGACAAGCCGATTTTAAAAAAGACCGTGAAAGCGCCAAAGACGAGGCGTGGAGCGGAAGGCCAATTCAAGTGCGAACCGACACGAATGCACAGTGTGTGTCCGCGTCCTTGTTCGTCAAGTTCCTGACGAGTTGAATATTAACCGAGAAATAGAAAGATTTTAACCGAAGATTTTGCCATGAAAAACCTGTGCGCGAAGGTGGTACCGAAAAACCACCGAGAGACCAAAAAGCCTATCGAATGAACATCGCTCAAGATTGTCTTGGTTAGTCTTCTCGATCGGGTTATTACTGGTGATGAAAGTTGGTTCCTTCAATATGACCCCGAAACTGAACGAAAAAGCCATCAGTGGCTGTCCCTTGGAACACCAAAGACAAAGAAGGCGAGAATGAGCAAGTCGAAAGTGAAATCCATGTTCATTTGCTGCTTTAACAGTAAGGGGGAGGTTCACAAAGAGTTTATACTACTTGGATCAAATGCAAATCAAGTATTCTGCAATGTGCTCGATAAAATACGAAAAATGGTGCTCATTGGGTTCTGCATCATCACAATGCTTCCTGTCACAGTGCGTTCTGTGTCTCTCAGTTTTTGGCATCTAAAGGAATCACAACGTTAGCACAACCATCCTATTCACCGGACATGTCACCCTGCAAATTTTTCCAATTCCCCCATTTGAATAATTTCGTCAAAGATCGACATTTTGACTTCGTTGAAGATATCCAAGAATCTGTGACGAGGGTACTCGGAGAGGTCCCACAAGAAGTGTTTCAGAATTGTTACGAAGACTGGAAAACTCGCTGGAATAAGTGTCTAGATACGGAAAGGGAATATATTGGATAACCAACTAGCTATTTACAAAAGAGAACTTATGAACATAGTAAATATAGTTTTCGTAGTTCACATATTATTTCTAGTTTAAAATTTTTCTACTTTTTATTTAAAGTTTATACAGCCTTTTGGTTTTGCGAATGTGAATATTTTGAAATGGTATTAAGATTAAGTACAAAAGGAAAAGTCTTGAAAGTTTTCACATTTCAAAGAATCCTAATAATCTGAATTTAATATTAGAGTCAAGTAAATTAGATAAAATTCATCATTCGTTATGATATTGATTGGTTTGGAACATTTTCGTGTATAAAAACTCCCCGAGTATATATCGCGGCTTGACATTAAAGATACGTACGTCGGCACACACGTCAGTGAAGTGAAACCATCACAGAAAGAAGATAGAAGGAGATTTCTGCCTGATCTTCGTGTTCGAGCAGAAGCGCGAAACATCTAGGCTTTGCTTATCCAGAGAACAACGGTGGAACGATCTGCCCCAGAGGACGACAGCGGAGCCTTCCTCAGCAGGTACCGTTATTATCAATATATGAGTTAGATACCTTGCTTCCTCTCGGTCCCTTCGTGCGCGTGCCATGCTTCTCTCCCCCCTTGCCCCCCCCCCAAAGAAAGTTTTTAATTCAACTTATATTATTTATATTAAAGTAACCTCTCAACACTTAGGCGTAATTCACTTAATATATCTATATATATATATATATATATATATATATATATATATATATATATATTCCATGCATATAATGTATTGCAATAACTTTATCTAGAATATTTTAAGACAGATATATATGCAACCTATATAATATATATTCCAATAAATATATGTAATATATTTATAAATTTTGTCGCTTATATCTGACTATTCATATATATATTCATATATATGCTTGATTCCTACCGATATTTTATATACATCCATCTACATATGCAAGCACATCATTCTCTACCGCATGAATTTTCTTTCCTCTTTTATTATTTTGATATGTGTTCCGCATCTCAGCAAATTGCACAACTTACCTTTATAGAAAATTTCTTTTGATTCAATGAGAAACGTCCATCGACAGAAGGGGATATCTGTACTATAAGCTTGAACAATTTTTGTCACAAACAAAAGGTTAAGAATAGTTCACTAAGTTAAGAATAATCACATATATGGTGAAAATTCAATTCAGAAGGATTCAATGAAAATTAAGAATTTTTGAAGAAATTATTAATAAAACAAATTAGTCCTATCGAGCAGACGCTTTCCATGTATGCTCCCCACTTTTTAAAGTTAAAAATCGACCTATTGAGAACCAAAATATGGATAAGGGAATAGTACTCAGCAGCACAATGAACTAGGTGTAAAGAAATATTTAAATGTTATCTTTCAGAAACTGGAAAGCCTAACCTATACAGGACTATACGTTCATACACAGGTACTACTATAAGGAAATTAAATATAGGAAAAGTAATAGAAGAAGATGGTATTTTCTCGTTCTGAGAATTACCACTAGTTTTGAAAATTGAACACTTTTCACCTGACGCGTAGAATATAATAACATAAAACAACAAGAGGAAAGTTAAAACAATAAAATCAACATAATAATAATAAATTAATTAAACTAAGCATTTATGAAATTAAGCTGAAGTAATGAAAAGGTATAATAACTACACCAATATACAAAGGAGCCATAGGGTAGATAGGGTAGGTTTAGCAATACAATCGCAATAGACTTGTTAATAAGCTAATCGTTTAACAAAATACAACAATAACATTTAATAAGTAGAAATTAAATAAATAAAAAATTAAACAATCAATAATACTTTATGATTAACTTTTTTTTAAATGAGAATAATTAATACAATTAGAAAATTTAAATATGTATATAAATCTAATTATTTCGATCAGGTTTGTGCTAATAAAAAACTCGGTGTTTTTATTTCACTAGTTTTCGTCGATAGGTATTGTCAACCTCTTCAGGTGCTTTAATAAAAATAATATACAAATAATTACATATCAACATTATATAACAGTGATAAATACCATACAATAAATAAATCAACACTTACAATTAAATTTAAAAGCAAACGCTACGACGTTCTAAGTCAAACTGATGAAAATTTTGATATTGACAATGTTAAAGTTAATAAGTCAATAATGATCACATAAACATAACAGATCAACAACTAATTATAAAATTTTGTCAGAATATATAGTAAAATTCTAAAAATGAAATTATGTCTGAGTATAAAAAAGAAGACACGCTTTTTCTTATCAAAATATACTATGTAGGTTATGTAAATAATATATGAAACTACTTAAAGCAATTATTGATAATAATTATAATAATTTACAAAAAGTGATAAAATCTACAGAAATGATAATAATTATAATAAATTAAGAAAATTTAAACAAGTATAAATAATTAATATAAAAATTTAAATAATCATTTTTCTTTTCATAACTTATAAAACCCAATCACAAAATTTAACATCACATAAATAATATAAAAATGCAATTCTAGTAATTAATAATAATAATTATTATAAAAATCTCGGCTACAGTGCAGGATGTTGAAAACAGATTTTTCCTTAATAATGAGGTTGTTACTGATTCAAATAGTATTGACATTTTATTATTAATTAAATTGAAATATTAAATATTGATGTTAATTTTAAGTTTAAATATTAAGTGAAGCTGATTCATTAAATTATTTTTAAGACATTGTAGTTGTAATTTTAAGTTTCTAGATAATACTTTGTAATAAATATTAGATTATATTATATATAGAATAAAATCGTTTCTTGAATCACATATAAAATTTCTAAGGTTGAGACGTTTTGATAAATTTGAGAACTGTACTGGTTAAAATATATGCTATAAAGAAAATTAAATGATATGGATTCTTTGAAAATAAGATGCAATTTCTTTTAGACTTATTTAGTTTAGACTTATTTACTTTCTTAATAAATTAATTTTATGAAGTTTAAAAGTTATGTAATATTAAACTATAGATTTGTGTCGAATTTTGAAACACATGTAAAGAAATAAGCGAATGGTATTAGATCTAATTATGTTAGCGAGCGACGTTGTGTTTATAGTTTAAGAAAAAATGTATACAATTTCACTCGGGTGCGAGATTACCTCGGACAAAAGCGGCTACGAGATAAATAATTTCATGATACGATAAATGAAACGAAATTTTTAGTTGTAAAGCAAAGCTAAGAAAAGAGATATTTTGAAATGTTTTAATTTAAGAAAAATTCTATATTACGAAGCGACTATAAAAATAGAAGTCGATGAAAAAGGCGCCTAAAAATCACGAGCAGATTCTCGTTATAGGCCAAACTACGTGTACAAATAAGGTTTACACATTGATCCGTGCCGTGACGGGAAAACCGAAGATTTTCTCGTAAAATAGCTTATCTCGTAAAATCTTGAGGTTTTCAAAAGAGGTTAAATGGTTATGGTTCCTAAAAGCATTGATCCGTACTGTGACGGGAAATTCGGATATTTTCCTTAAAAGAAAGCCTTTCTATAGACTTATATTGAAATAAGTTGTATTCTGGCTTTCGGAAAATATCGAGAATTTCAAAATCAGAGGACGTGTATGGTTGGCCACCTTGGGCTCTCCATCCGTCCGGCTGCGCGAAGAGTTTGGGCTGCGATCGGCGCAAACGAGGTTTATCACTTGTAACTGGACTCCTTTTTGAGGGGAGTAAAGAGTTTATAAAATAGGGCCGTAAGAGCGTTTGAGTCATTGCTTTTCTCGTCTTTGCTACGGTACGCATCGTTTTTGTATTTCTATTTTTATATATTAATCATTGTTTTATTGGAACTTTTGTTGTTGTTTTGTTTTAATTATAATAAATCCGAGCATTGTTTTATTTGTAACAGAGGTAACAAGGGAAATATGCTCAGCATTAATTAACCCCGTTCCAAGAAGTCTTATATTGGACCACGGCCAAGCAAACTGGTAAAGACGGGCATGCAGATACCAGATAGTAAACTAAGCTTGAATGATGGAGAAGTCGATTTAAGATTAAACATTGATGGACAACTTATTACTGCCCGCTTGAAAATATGGATGGCCTCAACATATGACCTCATCCTAGGGATATACATATTGGAGAAGCTTAAAATCGTCATCAGTTTTGCGGAAGCAACATGACGTCTCGGAATATAATAAGGACTTTTGCTAATAAACGAGTGAGTCACCCACAACATATCCCAGCTATAGTAGCTGTAGACAGCGTAGCAACGTTTAACGAGAACGAAAATCGAGAACTGGGATATTTAATAGACAACATGTTACTTCGATCCTATGAAACACTCCAATTAATGAAATTGACTCCGCATCATATTGAAGTACAAGGTCACCGTCCCATCAAACAGAGGCTAAGACGTATACCGGACCGCTTGCTCAAACAAGCACACGAAGAAATTTACACATGGCTAGTCGAAGGGATCATTTAGCGATCCGAGAGCTCATGGAGTATCATGTCCTATAATCGTTCCGAAACAAGATTGCGAAATACTAATCAAAAATCGATTTAAGTCAGACATACCACTAAATGTCTCTAGACCAACAGAGCAAAGAAATAACTGCCTTTACGGTACTTCAAAAGCGGTTATTTGAGTATACAAGAATACCTTGCAGGTTGACAAACGCTCCGACAAGTTTCCAGCGAGGTATGGACCATCGTGCCACAGTGGCGGCTGTATATTATCGTATACATGGATGACATAATCATTGCCACTAACACCTTCGAGGAGCATCTACAGAAATTACAGACAGTGCCAGCCTGTCTTTGTGAGGTCGGCCTACAGAATAATAGGGATAAATCGGAATTCCGTTGCCCCGTGGTGAAATACCTGGGATATATAGTGGATACAAACGGACTGCGTACGGATTGTAACAAGTTCTAACCCGTAAGCAAATATTTAGTCCCTAAGAACTTAAAACCACTAAGGGCAGTCTTAGGAATGGGTAGCTCGTATACCATATTTATACAAACACAGGCTTACATCAACTGCCCTTAACGTAGCTATTAAAAAAGGACGTTAAGTGGAATTGGGGTCAAGACCAACAAGATGTGTTCGAGGAACTGAAAATCTTATTAACACAGGCTCCAGTGTTAGCACGTCATCATCTAATATGCCGTATGTACTGAGATCGATACAAGCGATTATGTACTAGGAGCAGTTTTAAGCCACAACATCGATGCTGAAGAATATTCCATCGCATACGACTATAGAACTCTAGCGAAAGTTCAGTTGAATTATACCGTTACATAGAATAAATACCTGGCGGTGCTGTGGGTTGTGAAAAGGCGTACTGTACAGAGTGCCTTATCGCGTGCACCGGCTAAGGACACTATACCAATAGCAACGCTCGTTACAACTGAGCATGACTGCCTGTATAAGAGAACATTGGAAGATCACAGAAGACATGATCTACAAACATCGTCCGGATGCGCGAATATCAGCTGTCGAACCAGATCTGGAGGCCTAGAAGATGATGATCTGGTTGAAAGACTGACAAAGAGTCCTTTTCGTATACAACTACGAAGACACTGCCTGGAGTGCCAGCTCCACAAAGTAGCACAGAGATCACTAACTGGACTAATGTCCCAACGGATTAATCAAGGCCTTTGGACAAGCGTGGCAGCCGACATTATGGAACCTTTTCCCCGAGTAAAGGGCAGCATAAATAATTGCCTATTTTTGAAGATCTGTTCACCAAATATATTGAGCTCAAACCATTGCGTGAATCCACAGGACAAACCATCATTAAGTCTGTAGAGAAACTGATAGTATTCAAATGAGGCTTTTTCAAATTTCTAATAACGGACAACGGTACCGAATTCGCGAACAAATTTGTAAAAAACAAACTTGAAGAACTATGTGTAATTCTGCTTGTTTATGTTCATCTCTCCATACCACGCGCAAGTGAACCAACTGGACAGAGTCAATAGAACTATCAAGTCAATGATCTCAATGTTTATCCGAGAAGATGATCGAGACTGGGACCTCCACATTCCAGAATTTATTTTTGCAGCAAATACGTCAGTATTGACCAGACTGGTTGACCAGTATGAAACGATTGCTAGCTATCTACTCACTAGTCCATCTGAAAAATTTGACTAAAGCCGGCAAAAAGCAGATTCATTATTATAATAAACACGGAAGACAGAAAACTTTAAACACCGACGACTTGGTGTTTCGACGAAATCACGTATTATCGTGCGGTTCCGACAATATTTTAGCCAAACTGGTACCGAAATATATAGTCTCATGTCGCATTATAAAGAGAATTTCGTTTGTTATTTACGAACTAGCAGATATGATCAGCAGGAGAACAATAAAAGTACATTTTTTGGTATGAATCACTACCACCCTCCTGACGAACCACCGTCTTTTCTCATACGTACCATTTACGATATGCAAAGAGGCAGGACGAGGCCGAGGACTACGCCGGTCCATAGAGAGAGACTCATCGCGCAAACCCGGAGTAGCGTATATCCCCGAACATATGATCTCCGATCAATAGGAGATGCAGAAAATGAGCACAACGGAATATCTGTCCGGAACTGGCCCGCCAGAAGAACAGATACTGATGGCCAATATATTAGAAGTCATACACCAGGTGGAGGAGGTTTGCGCTTAAGGTGATCGGATCCAATTTAGCCCAGATTCAACCCAAGAGATAGCCGTCGTTAAGGAACAACCGAAGGTTGTTATACCAGTCGACCGCAGCTCGTTTCCTTTATCCATCTTGGATACGAGCAATCCCTTATCGGAACACAAGAGCAGCAAAATCTCTTGCATCCATTCTCTACCGAACCATACCAGCCGTTAAGACGCCGGACCCTAAAAACGACTATAGATACAAATCGGATTTACAACCCCTTCACAGGGGATGCGACGATTTGGGAGAAGAGGTCGATAGTCACTTGGACAGCAATGATTCGCAGAAGACTGGTCTACTAGAGCCATCTCGCAGCAACACTGTCGTGAATCGTACCCCAGCGGAGGCTATTCCGTATTCGTCAGAGCAACAAATCCCATAAATCAGCCCTCTTTGCTACCGTCCCGGTCGCTGGATCCACCGGACGACTACCGTATGACCAAGGTGCTTGATAATTTAGGGTTTAAATCGCGGTCAGCCTGATTATACTATGTACGGTGTCGGCACCAGGTCACTTGCCTGAATTTTGCTGTGGAGGTCGATCACTACGTGTGCCCTGGACTGGTCAAGGTGCTGCTCTGTAGGAAGGCTTGCGCTTCGTCGCAGTCGGACAGAGGTACTCTTACGCTGCGCCCTTTCAGCGAACGTCTATAGCTTCTTTGGCTCCGGTAGATCCTCTGGAATATTCGTGGGCCATGAGCAGGGCGAAGTCGCTGGAGCGAATTGCGTGAGCCAAGCAGTGCAAATAATGTGTAAACTCTGTTCGAAAAGAGACGAGATGCCCAAACGAAGTCTCCTTCGAACGGTATGAAAAGAAAAACACGAGTTCAATAGTGAAGCGTATAATATGCAACGAGCAGCCCCATTCAGCTCTGCACAGAACGAGGTCTCTGCAACGAACGAGCTGTCGAAGTGAAGTCCTCTGGACGCATCTCTTCCTCTTCTTCCTTTGTACTTCCTTCTTCTTCTGCCAAGGTGACGTGAGTGAAGCTGGGATAATTTCAGCGGGCTTTTCTACTTTTCGCCCGATTTTGCACTGGAGGTTCGCTGACTGGTTCCTCGATGTGGAAATCTGACATAATTTCCGCTCAGGAGCTATATTGCGGCGCACGTTATGTTCACGTTATACTGTACAGCCATTCGGGCTGTATTTATACATCTATATACATATATACATATATATATATATATATATATATATATATATATATATCATATCATATCTTATCATATCATATCATAATTCATATCATATCATATCACATCATATCATATCACATCATATCATATCATATCATATCATACTAATTTATAAAGACAAAGCGAGTTTTTCTTTGTAGGCGGTAACCGAAAAAACTACTGAACCGATTGTTCTGAAATTTGACATATAAATTCGATATTATCTTGGGAAGGGCATAGAGTTTGTTTTTTATTCAAAATCATTTTACTTTCATCAATAAATTAAGTTAATGGCTTGAACAATCAGTTCCACCAGCGGCCACTACCTAGCGTATTGAATCACGAACATCAACTCAAAGTATTCCGCTTAAAGTATTAATAGCAGGCCAGCTCAGACGAATGGTCATATCCAACTTTGGGATTCGTATCCTAAAGAATGTGTGGCGTTAGTTGGTATAACCTTTTTTGTTCTTCAAGTGAATCTAACACTACATTCACACCTTATGGATATCTTTTGATTTTAGTAAATTTTATCTTCTCTTACGTGGGAAACTCTCTCTCTTTCTCTCTCTCTCTCTCTATCGCTTTTTATTTCTCTGTCTTTCTTTCTCCTTCTCTTATAAAATGGTTGTATATGCCAAATCATACTGAATATAGTTTGTGACGGCAAATTATATTTTTATTTTTATACATTCTAGGATTCTTTACCAATAACCTTGAAACGATGAATATATATATATATATATATATATATATATATATATATATATATGTATATATCGGATACTACTATCGGATACTAATACTTTGCTAAAATTTCTGTTGGCATCACTACGAAAAAAATTGAAAAAACAGAAATATACGATATAAATATATATATATATATATATATATATATATATATATATTTATTGTATGTATATTATATTGTACATATTATTAGGAGTGTGAATAAGTCTTTCCCGTTTTTTGTAAGAGATGGCGCCACCAATACTGTGCGAGTATTCAATGGTTACATATGTCATAATCAAAGCTTATTCATATGTCAACAATTCCATACTAACACATTAGTTGAAATTTTTTCGCATCATAAATTTTTGATATCGTGAAAATGTCGAAATTTGAGCCGAGTCGACGTCATTTGCGGGAAGTTTCACTTTATTGGTTCAATTTGAAGAAATCTGCTGCCGAGACGCATCGATTGCTTCAGGAGGCTTATGGAGAAGGTTGTGTCGATGATTCAAGTGTTCGCGGATGGTTTCGACGCTTCAAAAGCGGTGATTTCGACGTGGAAGACAAGGAGCGTTCCGGGCGACCGCAAATCTTTGAAGATCGAGAATTGGCGACTTTACTTGATGAAGATTCTTGTCAAACGCAAGAAGAACTTGCTGAAGCATTGGGAGTTGACCGAACAACCATTTCCAAGCGTTTGAAAGCCATGGGAATGATCCAAAAGCAAGGAAATTGGGTGCCGTACGAACTGAAGCTGAGAGACGTCGAACGGCGTTTTTTCACTTGCGAACAGCTGCTTCAGCGACATAAAAGAAAGGGTTTTCTGCATCGTATCGTGACTGGCGATGAAAAGTGGATACGTTACGATAATCCGAAGCGAAGAAAATCATGGGGACTACCCGGCCATGCATCATCATCGACGGCCAAGCCAAATATTCATGGCGCCAAGCTCATGCTCTGTATATGGTGGGACCAGCTAGGTGTGGTTTACTATGAGCTTCTGAAACCGAATGAAAGGATCACAGGCGAGGTCTATCGACGACAATTGATGCGTTTGAGCCGCGCACTGCGAGAAAAACGGCCACAATACTCCGACAGGCACGACAAAGTTATTTTGCAACATGACAATGCTCGCCCACATGTTGCACCGCCGGTGAAAACATACTTAGAAACGCTCAAATGGGAAGTCCTACCCCACCCGCCGTATAGTCCAGACGTTGCTCCGTCTGATTACCATCTCTTCAGATCGATGACGCATGGCCTGGCTGACCAGCACTTCCATTCCTACGAGGAAGCCAAAAAATGGGTGGATGACTGGATAGAGGCCAAACCGGTCGAATTTTTTCGCAACGGGATTCGTATGTTGCCAGAAAGATGGGAAAAAGTTGTAGCTAGCGATGGCCAATACTTTCAATAATTCATTTGTAACCATTTTTTCACAATAAAGGCTCAAAATTTGAAAAAAAACGGGAAAGACTTATTCACATACCTGATATATATACACATTTTAAATACGGTTTCCGTCGATACCCCGTTGCCTCGAAATGAATTCTATAGGCAGTTGTGTGTTCGGATGATAGAATGCCATGTCTAGGTGTCTTTGGTCGATTTCTACGGGGAATATTGTATTTAGCTGATAGAAAACGACGTCGAAGTATGAGGAAATATACTTCTATGGGAAGATTCGTATTGGCACGGTAAAATACTATATCTAGATCTGAAAGAACGACTTTTACGGGGAGTATTGTGTTTAGTCGTTAGGAAGCCATGCTAGCTTTCTCGGGATGACTTCTACTGGGACTATTTTTTATTTTATTTAGTTGGTAGGAAACGATGTTTAGGTACGTCGGGACAACTTCTACGGGGAGTTTCATGTTCGGACGGTAAAAGACGATGTCCAGGTATGACGGGACGACTTCTATGGGGAGAATCATGTTGGAACGTTCGAATACGATATTGGGATGTTTTAGAACGACTTCTACGGGGAGTGTTAAAGAGACTTCTATAAAGAGATTCATAATATGAGCACGCACACCCCCAGTAAAAGTTGTCCAGGGATACCTGGACGTCGTATTCTATCTTCCCAACACAAAACTCTCTATAGCAGTCGTCCCGAGACATGTTCTATATTCCGAACATGATACTCTCTATAAACATCGTTTCGAGACAATTGGACATCTTTTTTTACCGCTCGAACTCGAAAGTACAATTTTCCTCATAGAAGCCGTATGTAATATGCATATATGTGTGTATTAAATACGGTTGTACATTCTGTATATACATACTGTATATATAGAAGCGACGATAGATAAATTACGGTCAATTATTTATAGTAATATAGATTTTTATATATATAGAGAGTACTTTTTACTTAGATACTATTGAATTGCTTATGAAATCGGATAAATTATCAGGTATGTGAATAAGTCTTTCCCGTTTTTTTTCAAATTTTGAGCCTTTATTGTGAAAAAATGGTTACAAATGAATTATTGAAAGTATTGACCATCGCTAGCTACAACTTTTTCCCATCTTTCTGGCAACATACGAATCCCGTTGCGAAAAAATTCGACCGGTTTGGCCTCTATCCAGTCATCCACCCATTTTTTGGCTTCCTCGTAGGAATGGAAGTGCTGGTCAGCCAGGCCATGCGTCATCGATCTGAAGAGATGGTAATCAGACGGAGCAACGTCTGGACTATACGGCGGGTGTGGTAGGACTTCCCATTTGAGCGTTTCTAAGTATGTTTTCACCGGCGGTGCAACATGTGGGCGAGCATTGTCATGTTGCAAAATAACTTTGTCGTGCCTGTCGGAGTATTGTGGCCGTTTTTCTCGCAGTGCGCGGCTCAAACGCATCAATTATCGTCGATAGACCTCGCCTGTGAACCTTTCATTCGGTTTCAGAAGCTCATAGTAAACCACACCTAGCTGGTCCCACCATATACAGAGCATGAGCTTGGCGCCATGAATATTTGGCTTGGCCGTCGATGATGATGCATGGCCGGGTAGTCCCCATGATTTTCTTCGCTTCGGATTATCGTAACGTATCCACTTTTCATCGCCAGTCACGATACGATGCAGAAAACCCTTTCTTTTATGTCGCTGAAGCAGCTGTTCGCAAGTGAAAAAACGCCGTTCGACGTCTCTCAGCTTCAGTTCGTACGGCACCCAATTTCCTTGCTTTTGGATCATTCCCATGGCTTTCAAACGCTTGGAAATGGTTGTTCGGTCAACTCCCAATGCTTCAGCAAGTTCTTCTTGCGTTTGACAAGAATCTTCATCAAGTAAAGTCGCCAATTCTCGATCTTCAAAGATTTGCGGTCGCCCGGAACGCTCCTTGTCTTCCACGTCGAAATCACCGCTTTTGAAGCGTCGAAACCATCCGCGAACACTTGAATCATCGACACAACCTTCTCCATAAGCCTCCTGAAGCAATCGATGCGTCTCGGCAGCAGATTTCTTCAAATTGAACCAATAAAGTGAAACTTCCCGCAAATGACGTCGACTCGGCTCAAATTTCGACATTTTCACGATATCAAAAATTTATGATGCGAAAAAATTTTAACTAATGTGTTAGTATGGAATTGTTGACATATGAATAAGCTTTGATTATGACATATGTAACCATTGAATACTCGCACAGTATTGGTGGCGCCATCTCTTACAAAAAACGGGAAAGACTTATTCACATTCCTAATATTGTCTCGGGCGCAGCCGAAACGGAGGATGCTAATATATATATAATATAAATTATTAATTTCAAATATTTTTTGTACTGTTAAATTTTTGTTGAATATTTCATGAATTGTACTTTTTTTGTATACATATTTCAGATTAAATAAAATAAAATTAAATTCATTATTTAAAATGAAAATATATGTGTATATATATATATATATATATATATATATATATATATATATATATATTGTCACGCAATATTTGTGTCGGTTATATTGAATACATGTCTTACCTGGATTTATGTGGAGCTCATCTTCCTGGATTATGGCAGGGAGGAGACACGAAACTAGGTGTTTCTTTTCTCGATTAATAATACATCATTTATTTCAGACATATAAAATTGTGATACACGTGGACCGACGAGGGTTCAGTTGGGCGCCAGCTGAGATACGGTTCTTAGCGTGAGCCTTACGTAGCTCGCTTTTCACTCCTGTCGGTCGTACAGCCCTGCTTAATCCCGAGCTCCGCGCCAGGAAGTTCGCCTCGGCCGGCTCGTCCGGGCGGCGGATTCCACGCGGTGTGGAGCAATTCGCGGCTCGAGAATGGAACCGAGGTGGAGCACTTAGCTTGCGCTCTCCACTCGCCCCGCACTCCTCAACAATGGTTCGTACACCGTGGCAGGCGTCACGGGACGGCAATTCCCGAGCTGAAGTAGTAACTATCGGCTTGCCTCTCGCCCGGGACTTGCGGTTGTCCTCGGGCACGGGATTTGCGTCACCCTCACCGCATTTCTTGCGGTCGCTGGCTTTTTGCGGCCCCGCTGCGTGGCCTCCTTGAGGCGGAAAATAACCATCCAATCGAGAAGAGAGAGAAAAATTCCTCTAGACCCGACACCGGCCGCGGCCCTCCCGAAACGGCGTAGCGGGGAAGAGTATGTCTCTGCCCACCCATCTCCGCTCGGGGTAGCTCGCGACTCGAGTAATGTGGCCAAGTAAGTAAGACACCACAACAATATTGTAACAATATTCGACAACAGTATTGTAACGCATTTCCCGTGTTACAATATATATATATATATATATATATATATATATATATATATATATATATATATGGCTACCTTGATTGCACCAATATCAAATTATATATATAATATAATAACATCATTTAAGAACAATTTTTCTGTCACCTCCACAACTTAAATTTATTATTATTTTTATTATTTATTAAAATTAAACATCAAGAAACTCATACTTATGACACAATCTCTTAAATGTTAAATGTTTTATAAAATAATATGTTTGTTGCATTTGTTTAATTTTTATTTACTTTACCTATAAGATTCTCATTATATACATACATAATTATTTTGTAATTTATTATGTTCATTGTGCCTCACTCTTCGAACTCTCGTGTCTCATGCAGGGGAGGGGAGATGGGAGTAATGTTTTTTGGGAGAGTGTAATTTATTTCATAAATTTATTTCATTATTTTTTTTAAAAAAATGCAGTTTAAGGTATAGTCTTTTGTTTTCCATTTTCACTTTATAATTTTTACTTATATTTAAAATTGAAATAGCTTGATTTATTTGAAGTCTAAATAGCCGTCATGCATCGATTTCCCCTACTACCCAGGCTATAGCAATGTCCACGTCTATATACCGCGATAACCTTGACAGAAGGACTTTTGTACCTTTTGTATTATGATAATGTATATTGACAAAATATATTCCAGAAGCAAAATTATTCGTCAGGCAATATTCAGTAAATTGATTAATTTACACATACCAAATAAAAAATTTTATTTTTCTGTTCCGAATTCTACCAAGCGACAAAAATTTCTTTTATTATTTTATTAACTTATAATTCCTTCTCAATTATGTAAATTTCGATATTACTCATTATGACGCCAAAGAGAAGCTTACATCTAAATGTGTCAAAAATTGAAAAAGAGTTTTCGAGAATCAACTTTGAGTTCACTTCTTTATCACATCTGAAGACGATTCTACCAATATAGTGGTAAAAAATTTAAATTAGCAAATATGAATTTATATAATGAAATACATAATGAAAATGTTTAAATGAAAATAAAAAATATATTAACTATCAGTTACTTTGCATTCAAAGGAAAATGTTGAAAATGAAATGCTGATTATATATATATTAGATACATAAAATTGCACATTTTCAGATATTCTGAAATTTACCCACTAGAATTATCATAAAATTTTTAAAGGCGGGTTCGAAAGTATCTTTCAATTGATATTTTCGATAAAAGTATTTGATAAATAAATTTTTCAATTTTTCAAATTCGAAGAAATCATCAATTGGAAACGTCTTACATCAATATTTCAGGACTTGTGGCTGTTTCGCTAATGCGGATGTGATAAGGGATTTTAATTTTTATATAATTTATATATTTTTATATACTGTAGAAGATTATACTTTTAATTTTTCATATATACTTAATGTGATTTATAGAATGTTTGTATTTATTGTGGCTTAAAAATATTTACTTATATTATTCATTATTATATATCTTTATTTATTATAGACTAACCACTATTCAGTAATAATAAAAAACACGTAAATACATAAACATCTTCTTAGAGCGACAGAGAGCTTCGCAGATTGTTACCGATTTCATCGTGCGTCACAAATATATATATATATATATATATATATATATATATATATATATATATATATATATATATATAACAATTTTGTACAGAAAAGAAGAAATCAAGCGAAGTTGATCGCTTATGAAAGACAAAGAAAGAATAAAAGATGACCGATAAAATCATTTGCTAGGTTTTGTTACTTTTCTGTTCGTAAGAGACATGAAATTTTTGCATCATTTGATGCTCAAATTTTATAATTACGATTAATAAACGCATTTTTTTTTTTTTTTTTTATGTTATTTAACGTCGCTCTATTTATGCTTCCAAATATTGGTGCTAATCAGCGACGGAGGTCTACGATGTGTTTGTAAACAAAGCACATGTAAATTATTATAGCGGTGCTTGTGTCAATCGGCCGAGACCGGGATTTGAACTCGGATCACCAAGTTACTAGTCCTTCGCTCTAGCGATCGAGCCATCGTAGGCCAATAAACGCATTTGATTAATATACATCAGAAGAATGCAAACAATTTTTATTTAATTATTTCTATGCAAACTCTATTGGATTGCATATATATATATATATTGTGACGGGGAACGCAGGCGTCGCGCACGCTTGCTTTCCCACGTCCCTATGCTCTCTCTTCTGTCGTAGCCTTGTAAATATGTATATATATTTTTAAATGTAAAGATTAATAGATATATGTTACAGGCCGACGCACGAATACACCGGCGGAGATGTAAGTGAGAGAGAGAGAGAGAGAGAGAGGGAGAGAGAGAAGGAGAAGGGAGTGGGGAGAGACGGACGCGCGCGCGAATTTTGGGTTGATAGTTAGGAAACAAGCTCCGAGAGGGACGCACGATCGGGCCCTTTCGTTTTTCGAGACACATCAAAACCACGGGTCGCTCTCGCGCTTAGTTTTGGTTTCGCGAGGTGCATTGTATCATACGTGTGTGTGTTGTACCGCTCACGTGCGTGCCACCCACGGACACCACTGTTGCGCTCGACCTAATGAGCCTGCCGTCCTGCTCCCGCCTGTGCGGAGTAACCGCCCCATCCCGGGGTCATCGACGAGCGTGGACGCCGCCTTCCCCGTCGAACGAGGGCGAACTGTCACCGGTCCTGGGCCTGCCGCCGCCGCCTCCTGTCACCAGCGGATTCGAAGAGCACGTCAGCGCCCGACTGAAAGTGGCAGCCCGATCTTTTCTCTCTCTCTCTCTCTCTCTCTCTTTTTCTCTCTTCCCTAACTCCTCGCGCACCGTCGCCTCGGCCACCCTCGGCCTGCGCGCCTCACGCCTTCGCGCATATGTGTTGTACGTATGTCCTGCATTAAAGCCTCCTGAATTTTAATTATTCCGTTTTATTATTTTATTATTCCCGATAATAATTTAGTCTCCCTACCTCACGCGCATTTCTTCTAATAAAATGATTACTCACTAGTTCCTACATTACTGGCTATGCACAAGTATTATAAAATAAAAATTTTGTGTGGGCTATTTATAATTTACATATAAGTTTGGCTAATAAGGCCCTTATGAATACTGGAAATGCCGATAAAACAGAATTCGCTTTTTCGTGCATTTGCAGTTCTATCAAATTTCGCAATATATTAGAAATCAGCCGCTGCAACCGATTTGAACTTCTGCCAGAGGTATGGAGCACTCTTAATTAAATTGGTATTAGTATGGTTTGGCATATAACCACCGTATATGGAGAAGACAGAGAGAGAGAGAGAGAGAGAGAGAGGGAGGGAGAGAGAGAGAGAGAAGGAAAAACAAATCATTGATAAAAAGTTATAGTTGGAATCATTCACTATATGAATCAGATAGAACTAATTTAATTAAGTAACTTATAAAATGTAAAAAGTATAATACATATAGTATAAAACTTTTTCTTGCTGAAAGCGATATGACAGCTTTAAAACTTATTTGTGACTTCTTCGAAAAATGCGCCCCTAACATTTCGATCAGCATGTGAACATTAAACTTATATAACAATATATAGACATAATCTAATGTAATACAAAATCATTACCTTTCTGAAATATTGTAAATATATTTTTATTATTTGCTATATCAATCTCCCATTGACGTTTTAGTTAGTTTGAATTAAAAAAAAATTATTTGGTTCCACATTTATTTTTCTATACTAATTTTCTTTTATTGATAAGAAATGGCTCAAAATCAAAATCAGATCCTGGAAAGCCTGTTCTTAATGCTACTGTATCAAATTGAGATTTAATCTAACAGCAAAATCTTTTCAATGAAAAACAACTATAGTAAATTTCTTCATCCAGACAAAAACATTATTTTTCTTGGTCAGGCTGGAAACTTATCAATCTACCCTCCTATTTAAATTCTCTTTCTATGAGGAGTTGTCGTAAACACAAGCGTAACTATATGGCAGATAAATCTCACAAGACTTAAAAATAAAAGCTACTTAAAAATAAAAACATTTGTGCGATAAATCGATAAACGCGGGAAGTTGGAATTGAACTCTTCCTTATATTTGTACACAATAGTATATATATAGTGGAATTTCGATAATAAACGAAAAAATGTAATCGCACTGTAGATCAGATGCAACATAAATAATAAAAAAAATTAATTTACACGAAACCGAGTGATTTAAAAAATTTGCTTATATTACACGCTAAATACTAGATTGATTGTTTATTATAATATGAAAGAAAAAACAATCAATCAAATTGGTCTTACCTAATTTAATAAAGACATTGTAAGTTCAAAAATATATTATATGGGCGATCAATAAACACAATAAATAAGGCAGAATTTATAAAAGTGACCTAAATAAGACTAAAATAATAAAATAGATTATGAATAACACTACTTCAGAAAATTAATACAAAGAGAGGTAATTTAATTCTTGCGATGATTTATTATTTAAATATATGCTAAATATGATGCGGATCGCTCCGATGCAATGAAATTGGGTCACTTTTATTAACTGATAGAACGACTAGCCAAGTATACGTCAGTGACGATTCCTTCCGGGGACACACACATGAAACGTAAGGGAAGCGAATGCAAAGTCCTGGGTTTAGTTCAGCTCCGACGTCTTAAACCAAACACTGCCATTCGTCAACGTTGCCGAGCACCTCGAAGGAACATAAATTCTCTAATAACGCAGCATAAAATCCTGTCGTTATGCCTAGGTACCTTTAGGACAAGAGAGGTATTTCCCCCAAGCCTCACAATCACACTCAATAACAAAATACCAGAATAAGTAAACACACCCGTAGAATCAATCATTCTACAAGATTCCAGGACAGTTCGGATACAACCAGAAATATATAGGGAATGCACAGAACCGAGCACCTCGAAGTTTAAAGGGTTAAAAACAAAATTGAATCAATGTCTGTCAAATTTCAGTGAGAAACGCAAAGAAAAATATCCCCTCCTTATGTCCATCTATGCAGGGTCTAATATAGTTTTAAGAAAAAAGGGCTGCAACGTAAAATCCGCGGACTTCTTTGCTTAGATAATTTCCACATGATTTGCTGGGTTACCTGAGTACACTCACCATCGCCACTCCTCCAAACTGGATCGCACATCTGCGCCTTGGTCGATCATGTACACGACAGGCCCAAATTGAAGGAATTATTGATCAATTATAGACCTATAAATTAGTCGATGGCCTAGCGTACCCCCTCCACCAGTAAACTTCTTCCGCTTTCTATTCTGCATTCTCTCTCTCTCTCTCTCTCTCTCTCTCTCTCTCTCTCTCTTTCGCTCTTGCTCGCCTCTCTCTATCTCTCTCTCTCTCTCTCTCTCTACATAACATAAGGCGTGCACATGCCGCGAACATTGGCTGAAAAGTTAGTAGGTTGACATATAATTTTAGTATAATTAAATCCACATGATTTATAGTTATTATCAACCTTCAAAAGATGCGTGTATAAATTCGACAGTTTTCATAACAATTCTGAAATTCGGATATGTTAATTTCTTATATTTCATATTGTTTAAAAATTCTCAGTCTATATACTACGTTAATCATAGCCTGATTGGTCGAAATAGTTATCGGTGTTTAAATAAAACTTAAGTGAAACTAAGCCAAGTATTTTTTCAATTTGTTCAGTTATTTTACCGAATGATTTTAGTATATATATGTTATGAAGGATTGGAAGGGCTGAATTTTCCACGAAGAAAAGTTTCCTTTTTCGTCTCCTTCCACCACTAGAACTCTTTCTCCTGTAACTATACTATTGAAATGATTACATAGAATTATTTGCATTCCAAATGAATGCATAATATAATTTGGACGTTCCTTAAAAGCTAAATACTTAATTTTATTTAATACTATATAACGTTACAAATTTCAGATACTTCTTCATCAATTTCGAATTTGAACTTGAATGACAATTATTAATAAAAAAAGAGTAAAAATCGTTTTTTTACGAAAATTTTTACCAAATATAGAATTATTTCTTTTCTAATTTTTTATGGGCTCGTATTGATTAATAACACGATGTCCAGAGTGGTTACCTTTTTTGCTAGATCGACTTCAGAACAGTGCATAAGAGTTATCTGTTGTTTTCAAAAACTTGGAGTTGTAGAATATTTTCTATTACGACAGCTAAACAATTATACTACAGTTGTGATTTTGATGCTGAAATGATTTAAAAAACTTTTATTAGTATAAATTTTGGTGTAATTTTAAGTGCATTTCCAGAATTTCAAGTATATTTATTATCTTCCTCGTTACATAATGGCATAAATCAGTAGTTGCATAGAAAGAATGTATGTCAATAATGCACACTATCATGAAACTATCAGATCATTAATTAAGTCTTAGCTCTAAAGGATACCTCCGACTTAAGTACACATAATAAATTGATGTAATGATCATCGGAGTTGTGCATAAAAGTCAATATGTAGTTGCAAATAGTTTTTAAAATATATGTAGCAAATGTTGCTTTAGGATAGATGTCTAAATTTTAGCATTTTGTAGAATACCCGAGCCTTCACATAATCCCAATAGAAATAATCTAAAAGCGTTAAATCAAGTTTAACGTAATCTACAATAGAAATCTAACTTATTCGTATAAAAAATATTGTTGGAAATTGAAATCTCAATTTCAAAATACGATTAACGATTCAATGGATCTTTTCAGAATCAAGGTTTTCAGAGGCTTATTTACAAACCAACCTGCATGATAAGCAAGTAAAAGCTGTTTTAATAGATTTTGAAAGCTGTTTGTGCTTTAAACTTTAAAAGTCCGGATTTTCAGGTTCCGAAACCTCCTTTTAAAGTGCCCAAATTCATATCCTGTATCACCCATCAACTTTGTGCAATGGTCCAATAATCGACCGAGCCGATATATCTGCTCTCCGGCCCTAGAGGGTCATGAACAATTTTTAGTTCGGTAAAATAGGAATAAATTTATATTCTCAGGTTTTGAGATGTTCTGCATCCACATCTGGAGTCTGATCGTTCATAAATATTCATAATCACGGTCTTTCTAGGTCAAACAAGGTCAGTTCAAAGTCAAATGCAGAAAGTATCATGTATATTCGAACAAAAATTATATCTAAGAGTATCTCGAGGTGTTACATCTGAATCTGACACTTGTTTGATAGTGAATAGACATAATTATACTCATTCTTCTGGGTATATGGCCATCCCAGGGTATACGTATATTGATTCGTGCTTTTTTTTAGAAATTTGGAGTTTTTAGGCCTTCTATTCTTCTTCTGCTTTACCCAGAGCTCACGACGTGGGCGAAGAGACCTTGGTGAAATCTTCATCTCTCTTTTTATTTGAGGTCAAAATGACGAAAAACCCGAACTCAGTGACTCCAAAAACATAAAGATATATTTTTTGCAATAATTCAAACCATATTGTTAGGTTTGACTTTCAAATGATTTCATTGACCTTGACTCTGTAGTGATAAGGTCAAACCAACTTCAGATACGAACTTAGCACATCAATTTACTTAAGGATAAAGAGGTGTCCTAGCATTATGTTTTTGAGCCGATATATCGGCTTTCCGGCCCTTTATGGGTTAAACACATTATGAATTCACCTATCAATACTTTCTCTACGATTCCGTAAAATAACTATAGTCGAATAACGTCATCTGGGAGTTTGAAGAAGTAGTATTTCTGTTTTAGAAATAACATGTACTCGATGCATTCCAGATGATTTATAATCAGATTTTCATATAAATCAAGTAACATTAGATAACCGTAGAAAAATAATACTACATATAATCCAAATAAGGATGGCCAATATTGAAAATAGTGTTCCGTAATTACGCAGAAGGGTTGCCAAGAGGTCTGCGTGATTGATTGTTATGAATGAAGTTGCTGAAGAACTTTTATCAATTTTACAGGATAGTACCATTATTTTTGACAAGAGGAAATCCCAGTTGTCATACAGTGTTTCACAGCAGATGCTCTTGCACGAGTATTTGCTCTTGGATATCTGGAAATGTACAACCAAAGAGCCTTGTCTATACATTCGACCACGTAGATTGCTTTCGAAAATACTTATTTCCTACGTGATACGGAAGAATGTAACCCTAAAAGGACTAACTATCGATGAACATCATAAAGAATGTGAGTGAGTATTGAGAAAGCTAATAACGAAGTTTGTATTAAGAAATGTTATCGAATATATGTACCTTACCTGTTTAGATGTGAGCGAAAAAATTTTCAAGATGTAATGGATGGTAAGTTTTCATTGGATCGGAAAATTCATTAATTTAAATCGATTTTCTATTTGAGAATATATGCAGACATATGAAGTTGACAGTATGTATTCATAAAGCAAATGTTTATATAATATTTTTTGGCACAGCCCAAGGAATTTGTAGTGTAAATAAACTTGCAGCTTTATCTGACAATTAAAATCGTTAATTTGAGCATTTAGATTCGTATTCTGCCTTACCTTATGCACGTAACACTTTTCAAATCACTGCAGAAAGTCACATCAATGCTTATTGTAAGATTAGTAACAGCGAATCAGTCCCGTACCCTCCTAGTGATTGAAACACTATAGAAACTTTCTACTTTGGTTTTTTCTTAGATATGTATATTTGTTATATTTAATATTGTTTAATAATTCTCAGTTCATATACTATCTTTACATAGCTCGGTCGGTCGAAATAATTATTAGTGTTTAAATAAAACTTAAGTGAAACTAAGTCAAGTATTTTTTCAATATATTTAGTTATTTTGACTGAATGATTTTACTATATATATGTGTACGTGTTGTGTAGAATTGAAAGTACTGAATTTTCCACGAGGAAACGTCGCCCCTTTCATCTCTTCCTACCACGGGAACTCTTTCTCCTGTAACCAGTCTATCCGACCATAAATAATATATTATATAATAATGAATAATAATAAATGAAACTATTACATCGAATGATTTGCATTTCAAATGAATGCATTATACAATTTTGACGTTCCTTAAAAGCTAGTTACTTAATTTTAATTAATACTGTATAAGGTAACAAATTTCAGATACTTCTTGACCGATTACGAATTTGAAAATGAGTGGCAATTAGTAATGAAAAAATAGTGAAAATTATCGTTTTTTACGAAAAATTCTAGCAAACACAGAATTATTTCTTTTTTTATATTTATGGCTTCGTACTGATGAATAACACTATGTCCAGCGCTTTTTTTTCTAGGTCAACTGCACATCAGCGCATAAGTGTTATTTTTTGTTTTCAAATCTTGGTGATGAAGGATATTTCATATTACGACAGCTAAACAATCATACTAAAGTTGTAATTTTGATGCTGAAGTGATGTGATAAATGTTTTGTTATAATAAATTATTCATTTTTTGTGTTTTGTGTAAATTTTTAATCTATATATTGTGAACAAACTGTTATTAGTATAAATTTTGGACTCATAATAAGTAAATTTCCAGAATTTCAAACCCAGTTATCGTCATCCTCGGTTCCTAGTTGCATAAATCCGTAGTTACATACAAAGAATGTATAGAAATTTCTGATCTGTTTTGCTTGGACCATACCACATCCAATTCTATTAGCATTCCCCCACGGAAATTGACTATAATTATTGGATGTAGAGCTTGAAGCCGATCCGGAACTGAAAAAATAAGAATATTATGTTGATATAAAAATTATACTTAATTTATAAATAAACATGCAGAAATAAATTAATAATTAATATAAATACCGAAATATATGAGATTTTCTCTCAATTAACTCTTCCTTATACCATTCTACAATTAACATGTGAAATCCATACTCTAAAAGTGCGTTAGAAGGAAATTGAACAGCCACTCGTTGGGTAACATTAAATCGCTCTAACCAGCAGAAAATATATCATTTACATTGTCAGTTATGTAATATAAATAATTAAATATCGAATGAAATAAGTGCTTCCTCTAGCAATAAATTTCTACTTACAATTTATTGAAAAAAAAATACAATGAAACTAAATTCACTTTTTTCTAACATTTTAAACTAGAAATGTCAATAATGCACACTATCATAAAAATCATAAAAATATCATAAAAATCAGATATATATAATAAAACTATCAAGAAACTGTCAGATTATTAATTAAGTGGTAGCTGTAGAGCGTACCTCCGATTTAAGTACACATAATTGTAAATTAATATAATGATCAGCGGAGTTGTGCATAAAAGTCAGTATGTAATTGCAAATAAATTTTAAAATATATGCAGCAAATGTTGCTTTAGAAAAGAGTAATAAGCGGTTATACAATTCTTGTGTGAGAGATGAAAAATTGGGAATAGGACAGAAAATTTGATAATAATTTATAAGAATTACCAAGAGGGACTATTCTCTTCGACGGCATATGAATTAATTTGCAACTACTCAAATTCATCACAAAATTAAATCCCTCCTATTGCTGGCTAGAACTGCACGAATGTTTTCATAATTTCACATTGATTGATCAACATTTTCAAGTAGTACAAGAACTATGCGTATTAACTCCACATACATATAGACTTTTATATAGAACTGCCCCGGAACATTAACAAGATAATATGGTATCTGGTCAATATACGGAATACTCTGCGGATTTACCGAACATGTTTGCTAAGTTTAAGCCGAATCGATTCAGTATTTATCAGTCAGTACGAAAAATGACATCTAGAAAAAATCACTTGTCTGAAAGAAATTCATTTTACAGTGAAATTTTAGATGGTTTTAAATCTCTAATCAGATATCAAAACAAGACCAATGAAAGCGATAAAAATTAATGTTCTTACCCACATTTCTACAGTCGTCAGGTTTATTTTCGCATTGATTAGCCCATCTTTGAGCAATAGTTGCTAACTCTTCGTCCCATTCCATCGGTACGATCTAAATTTTTTTTATAATTTAATAAAGTGTGTTAAATTGAAGACAATAATTGTAATCACTTACAGGACTGTCGCGTTCAAATACGTCAGGTATTAATAATAATTTTTCTTGACGCAGAAAATAAGGTGTTCTATGAAAATTATGAGTCTCCATGATAAGTTCTCGTGTTTCATTATTGATTTCTGTACGTATTAATGAATCTCCACATTTGTCTGATACTTCTAAATTCTGTAATATATATAAAGATTTTTATAAAAAATTCAAGATCTCATTACATTTCATGAAGTTGAGGATAAAATATTATGTCAAAACTCATTGAAAGAATAACAATTTAATTCAATAATACAAAATAAATGAGGTCTACGATGGCTCGGTCGCTAGAACGAAGGACTAGTAACTTGGTGATCGAAGTTCAAATCCCGGTCTCAGCCGATTGAAACAAGTACGGCTGTAATAATTTACATGTACTTCGTTTACATATCCATCGTAGACCTCCGTCGATGATTAGCACCGGTATTTGGAAGTATTAATAGAGCGTCGTTATATAACATAAACAAAATACATATCTACTATAATAAATGTTATCAGTGTAGTGGAAATTGGTTACTTTTGTTGCACAACAGTTTACCCCTTGTCGAATTGTGAAGCTCCCGAAGTAAATAATAAACACACATTGGTGTTAATGAGATTTTTCACAACCAAAGCTCAAAAAAGGAGGTTCATTTTTCGATTTTGAGTTAAGATTGGTGTAAATGACTTTCATACCGATACAATCCTGTTTTACACTATTAAAATAAATCTTACTTTATATTATACTTACTTGATATTGGCAAAGAGTATGAGTTTCTTTTGGGCAATTCTTTATTTTACAGTAATCAGTGTCTTCAGAAAATACTGCTGGAAGAACAAGTACAATAAAAACCAAAATACTTTTTACGTCCATTCTGAAAAAATGTCAATATATCATCGTAGTATATCTTACTTTCAAATAACTTTATACAATAGTATAAAATAAGGCAAGTATGATCTGTGTAAGTATTGGACATTTTAATCATTAATAGCTCTTCTCAAAAATGTATTGTATTTATATAAATGATATTTTTTGCTAGTTAAACTACACAGTCACACGTAAATATTTTTCATTTTGAAAAAAAGTTATAGCTTAAAATGGTAATAAAAAGACATTTCAGGATTATGATCAATTATTTCTAATTTGAACAAAAGAAAGTATTGAAATAAATTATTACATATTCAAGTGTATATAAATATGAATGAGTACTAATTCGTGTAAGTTACAGAATTCAGGTTGGTTTAACAGATTTTGTCAAAAGTTAATTTTATTATTTAAATAGAAGAAAAAAGTAGATATATATGGATTTCCTAAGAATAAAGTGATATATCAGTATTGCAATAAATTTTTTTTAATTAAAACAAACGAAAATATTGAAATCCAGCTTACATAGTCTTGCAAGTATATGTAAATATAAATATATATCAATTCGAGTAAGTTTCGAAATTATTACTTATTATTATTCAATAAAAAGGTTACTTATTAAATGTGTACCTATGCACTCATTTATTTATAATATGGAAATTCAGTACTATGAAAATATAATTAAAAAATTATTTTGACACGTACTTGCGGGCCCGTCTTTCAAAAGTTTTTGTTGAGCAAGAGAATTGTAGATAACAAAGTATTATTATAATTATACTAGGGATCTAATGATTTTACAGAGTAAATGAAAAATCATTAGATTTCCTTAAAGGCGTTATTTGAAAATCGTTGAAAACCAGTTTAAATCACTTGCAATAATTGAATCATTTAGGAAGAAAATTATTTAAAATTATTTTGAAATTACTTGAAAACCAGTTTTCAGTTTCAGTAAAATGATACTTTTCATCAAATCAGGAGTGACAGAATCTTGTGAGAATATTGAAAATTTATCTGTGAAAGTAATTGTAATGTTATGAAAATGTATTTGCGGATCATAGTGATCTTAAAAGTGATAGATTACATCAAAGAGAAGATAGTAAAATACAAAAATTTAAAAAAAATAATGTAAATTTATGTACAGATAATAAATGATATTTGTAAAAACAATATAAGCAAATATATCTTTTTTGATGCCTATTTATAGATATCGATCACAACATATATTAATGAAGTCATCTTCTTTATTTCGTAATTTAACTGGACTTACCGATAAAAGTTTGTAATATTCAAGCAATTATACATTGATAGGTAGGAATTCTAAAGACGTTGGCGTTATACTAGTAATAAGGATCGTTAGGTAATTCTAATAATTTTATGCTACTGAATTATGAGCTATTTATCTACTATTTGTTGACTCCAAATCCATATTGATGGTGTTGTAGTAGATTTAAGTTTCTTTGATAAAATAAAGCATTTGCGTTGAGAAAAATATATTAAATTATACAATATCTTTTCAAAAACATACGTTCATATTTAACCTACAACTAATTAATTTTAACTAATTAGATGGCTGGGAACAGTTTATTTTGCGTACAGTTCTTCAAAAGATACTATTCCTCAATATTTCTTAAGCATTTCAATTACTATATACTTGTCTAACACCGGTTCTTAAGTACATTTCAAAATAATTTTTAAATTATATTTTAAATTTAATTGTATTTCCAAATTATAAATAAATGAGTTCATAAACAGTTTTAATATGCAACTATTTTATTCAATAATAATAATAATAATTTCGAAACTGACTTGAATTGATACTTGTGAGTATAGTATTTGAATATGCTTTTTTTTTTTACTTTCTTTTGTTTAAATTAAAAATAAGGAAAAAATATCATTTTATTTTTATGAAATCTATACATATTTACTTTTTTCTGTTATTTAATTAATAAAATATCCTTTTGACAAAAACTGTTAAGCCAACCTCAAATCTGAAACTCACATACTTATAATGTCATAGAATACACTTAATAGATTAACAAACAATAGTACACAAGAATTAAGTTACACAAGAATTAATTATTCAATATAGGTAATCAAATATCTAATCGACGAGACCCCTACTTTTAGTCAAGAATAATAAGTAACCGTCTACCTGAGAAAAGAACAAGTATCGTTATTGATACCGAAGAAGGATCAAAGTACTTTCCTGTCTAAAAAGAATATCTACAAAAACACAACGGTCAAATATAATTATCATTATCCAAAATTGCTCAGAATCGATTTTGTTGTTAGTCGATGAGTTGACTAACGAGAGCAATAACAAAATTTATGTAGAAGAACACACGTGAAAAAAAAGTACTTCCGTAACTAAGACGAAAAGTTTGACATTTATAATACCGAAAATAGACATAATGCACGAGTTGATGTTAACAGAGGCAAAATTATTGTCTTACCATATGTTAGAGGATTATCTGAAAGAATTAAAAGAAATTTTCGGAAATATAACATTCAAATTGTCTTTAAAAATAGCAATAATTTAAGTAAGTTGTTTACTAATTAGAAAGATAACGATGATTTATGTTTGAGCTGTTTACAAAATTAATTGTATGGATTGTTATAAATACTATATTAGACAAACAAGTAGATATTAAAAAAAAAGAATCTATAAACATAAATATAGTTTACGTAGCTCACATATTACTTCCGGTTGAAAGGAGCATTCTTTAAAGTTCTTACATTCTTTTGATTTTGTGAATGTGGATATTTTAGAACATGCTATCAATAATAAGTATAAAAGGGAGAGTCTTGAAAGTATTCAGATTTCCAGGAATCGGAATAATGTGAATTTAATGTTAGAGACTAATAAATTGGACAATATTTATCATTCCTTATTAAATTGATTGGTTTTGAACAATTTGTGTAGAGGGGGAATTTGGATTTAATGCACTAAATTTGGTAGAGGGGATAAGGTATATATAGATTAGAATATAAGGTTTAGTTTAGTCCCTGATGAGGAGCCATAGCGAGCTCGAAATGTTGAACAGGTCTTCAATTAGGTAAGGGTGTTGTGGACAGTCAGACTGCACTTTACTAACAAAGAATTTTTTCAGCTAATATTTTATTTTCAGATTAGTCGACGGGGGTGAATGTAAAGAAGGACAGTCTGACTGTCATTATAATTGTAATTTAATTTTGAATTTAATTTTTATTTTAAATTTTTATTTTATTTTTATTATTTTTATTTTTATTTTTATTTTTATTTTTAGCTTGAATTGATTGGACTGTAAGACCAATAAAAAAATATTTATTAATTTGTATATAGGCAGTCGACATAAGTACAATTAAATTAGCTTGAAAGATACAATAATTTCCAATACACCTAGAAGAAAACGTGTTTCTAAAACACAGTACAGGAACCTAATACTATGGTCGGTCAGGCAATGTGATATGATTAAACGAAAACGACATCAGCGTTGAAAAAACAGAAGTTCTTACATACACAATAGGAATTCTCATATACTTTATCGAATTTAAAAAACACGAGCTGTGTGTAAAAAAATATTTAAATTGAAAACACAGGAATGTTTTCGTAAGTTTACCGAAACATTTAACTTAATATTAAATTCAATGCACATGGCATAAAATGAAACTCTTTAATGACAAATGGACCAATATTAGCCAACAGTCGATTACGCAAAATGGTGATAATAGCGATAAAATTGAAAAAATCCTTAGAAGAATTGTCCCTGATTGCGTCTCCATTAATCGTCAAGCCATTCTGAAATCTAACCATAATAAATATTATGACGAAACCCTTAAGTACGTGGAATTTAATATGGCATTGTAGTCACGCAAGAAAAATCTGTCCCAGACATGGATGATATCAACTATGAAGTGTTACAAAATATACCGCTAAATTACCACCTAATACGAGACATTTTGAATGAAATATATTCTAAAAACACTTATACTGATTCCTGGCAAAATATATTCATTTATTTTACGCAGACGTCTAGTGGGCGGGTTTCAGGCCCTTAGCTTTAATATTATGCAGTTGTAACATCTTTAAACTTCTGATATCCAACAGATAACGGTACTGGGTTGAAATTCACAATGACATTTCAGATCGTCAAATAGGGATCCGGAAAAGCTTTTCTTTTGCTGATAATTGCCTTCAAAATAGATTTAAATGGTGCAATAAACAATAAGAAGCATTTACTTACTACATTCTTAGACGTAAGCAATTACTTTAATAATGAGCTTTCTGACATATCACTTAATAAGCTGGCAAAATAGGTTGTTCGAATAAAGTTTTTAAGAATTAAAAAACGCGATTTCATTTATAATTTTGTTTAAATTGGCAGAAACTGCGTTTATTATTAAAATACTAATTTATTGTTCACTTAATTATACTCAGAATTAAAATTAATCTGTTTCGTTATATTCTGGTGAATTTAGGCTTAATTATATATATATATATATATATATATATATATATATATATATATATATATATAATATTATTTAACGTCGCTCTATTTATGCTTTCAAATACCGGTGCTAATCAGCGACGGAGATCTAGGATGTGTTTGTAAACAAAGAACATGTAAATTATTACAGCGGTGCCTGTGTCCATAATTAGATGTAAGTAATAATAAAATGTAATTTATTATTATAATTATTATTTAAATATAAGATTATTATTTGTTTATGTTGTTATGATCTGTAAACATGCAACGAAATTAATGTATAAATTATGTATTGCACATATTTATGAAAATATATTTCGCGTAACGAAAGTGAGACCGTCGTATGAAATTTCGCGCGTGACGTCTTTACAATTGTCTGGGAGGTACATCGCGACTCTCATATGCGAGGCCATCCAGAGCTTTGACTCGTAAGCCCACGATAAGAGATATATACCCAAATATTTCTCTAGGCCAGTAGACTCATTTCGAGAATGCTTGAAAAACAAAGAACTTTTCGGTCACTAGAACGCTTGGGTACTCGCCGGCCGAAACTAGCTTTGAGACTGGGGAAACTCTATAACATCCGGCGCGCCGCGCAGTCCCGGGCTCTTTTCGTTTTTTCGTTTCTGCAACAAACAGCTTTCTCACGAAATTCGCGAGTTTTCTTTCATTAGAACAAATTATTTTTTCCTATTCCTTAACAAACTTCTTATTTTCATTAAATTTCTGACATATGAGCACTATTGATACATAAACGATATGACGTATAAACCATATGTGAGTTATAAAGATGTCCTTCGGAGGTGGGGGGGGGGGGTAATACTATATCTGCTCTATGGTACCAAAATAACTAACTATACTGACAGCAAAGTTGAAATACTACAATTTGCTGATGACATCGTATTATACGTCAGATCCAAGGACCCTTTCTTAGCCAAATGAATTCTGAAAGCATCAAGTGAGGGAATGACCACCAACTTAATGGTTATGGGCCTCGAAATATCAAAAGAAATATCAGTGTATGTTCACTTTAATATAAATGGAACAGAGAAAGATGAAGCAAATATTTCTATTTCTGGGATAACAATAAGTGCTAAAGACACCATCTCATTTCTTGGTATGTACTTTGATTACCGTTTGAGATTAGATAATCATATCCGGCATGTACTAGAAAAATGCATCAGAGTATTTCAAATCATTACTTAACTTAAGGGTACATATTGGGATCCAAATCCGCAAAAATTAATGACATTCTAGAAAAGCAATGTAATGACAATTATTGACTATATGTGGTTTATATATTTCCCTGTTCAAAAAATTAAAATAAAGAAACGTAAAAGAATATATCATTCAGAAATTAGGATGTCGTTAGGCCTCCGTGTGAGTACGACAATGAATATACTTTTAGACGAACCTAAAACAATTATATTGCAAATTCGAACGAAGACGTTATCCAATAATTTTATATTAAAAGCTCACTGTATCATCAAAAACCATCTAAAAAGTATAATTAATAACCGCAGAAAAAAAATATCTGTCTTAAATCGGTCCATTAAATGTAGCATGGGCCTTAATCATCTTATATAGAAGGATACTCTCTTTCCAAGTGAACTTGATGCCATAAAAATGCCCATACATAGAAACTATTAGAACGGAAAAGTACTACAAACAGATTATAATACAAATCAATTACCTAATGGCTTATTGGAAAATAATAACTAGATAGAAATATTTAAGGATGGACGCAAGTTTTTAAGTTTTCCACTACGTATAATGCGTATATTTAGCTTAATAACCTTCTAAAAGAGTTCAAAGAAAATAAGTCTATTTAGAAAAACATTTCATTTATATAAATACAATATATTAATGATAAATGTATTACCTTACTAATGTCTTACATCTACAATAATTTATACATTGTAAATATTTTAATATTTCTGACTAATACTTAAGTCAACACGGATTACATACTTTATAAATGTTGATTTTATATTTTCTATAATGTAGCTAAACTAAATTTATTTGAGTAAATAGAAAAAATTTTAATATATTTATCTACTGTAAGGACTAAAACGATTGTATATTTTTTAATTGTAAAAAGCTGAGGCTTCTGTTATCAACAATAACATAACACTCGCTGATCAATGTACAAAATAGAGAAAAAACGACAAATTCATTTCAATTCTTAAATAATTAGATTTAAGTGTTAGATGGTCGAAGAAAATATTTTGCTACGCCAAAGAAAAATTCAGCAAGCTGAATAAAATGCTCTAATGTCACCAATAATATCAAAAATTCTGTATTTAATGAAAAAACAACGATAATTTGTGAATTTTGAAGTGAATACATTAAAACAAGTCATTGAAAAATCTTCAAAAGTATTTCGCATAAATAATAAATAAAATAAAGTTTGAAAGATCATTAAGTAGTACTTACTTTTAATTATACGAACAGAAAATATATAAGAATTAGTTGAAACCAACACTTTTATAGATAATTCTCACAATAGGAAAATTCCTGAAAACACGGACGGGAACATATGCTACATATACAATATATAGCAATAGTTTTATTAATCTTCATCTATTTGAATTAAAAGAAGTTTTGCGTTAAAGATAAGATTAAAAAATACTTCCATTTTATAATTACACTATTAATATTTATATCAAACACGCTTGAGAGTGTAAATATGAAAAATGATTTGTGCCTCAAATATCCCTGACATAGATGATAGTAAAAAAATTTTTAAATATTTTTACATCCTATCTTAATTAAAAAATGTTATTCTGTAGAATAATGTACAATCTAACAAAATTTCGTTTCATATTTGATATAATTTTCTACTGCATTTGTGTACTTGAAAAGCAAATCCAAAATAAATAAGCATTCAATATTATTATATTACATTTTTCAGAAAATTACCAAACGAAACCAATTGTTTATTTTTATAATATTGGCCTATGGAAACTTTCGGATGTATAAGTTATCAAGTATAGTACATAATACACCTTATCCACTGCTACTACCGAGACATATTGTAGTTTTTCGTTCTTGCGGTAGAATACAATGTCTAGGTGTCTCAAGACTGTTGCGGGTAGTTTTGTGTTTGAAGGATAAAATACATGTTGCAACAACTTTTACAGGGTGTTTCGTGTTCGGGAGGTAGATACGACATTCAGGTATTGCGCGACAATGTCTATGGGAAGGTTTGTATTCTACCATCCAAACACCAAACTCCCCATTGAATTTGATTAATGCGCGAGTCTCTGTGGGGAGGTCACGTGACTGCCAATGCATATTTCTTTGCAGAACCAATTGTACAATACCTAGCCAACGTCCTGGAAAAACGATTTCCAGCATCAGTTGGCGAAAAGACGATAACTTCTCAACGTTGAACAGTATTCAAGGATTTACTGGAATTTTGGAGTAATGGATTCCAGTGGGTCCACTTCACGGAAAGCTATAAACACTTAACTGAATTAATTGGCTCGCTTGACGGGCTTAAATAACTTTCCTATTACTCGCATGTTAATTATAAGAGCAATAATAATTGTCTTAATTAATTATTTACGAACCAAGTTCATTTGATCTCATTTATTTATAGAATTTAAACTCATTGAACTTACATAAATAATATTTTTGCCACTCATTTAGTTTTTAAATTAAATTATACATTTTCATACATAAAACAAGCAGGATGCTATTAGAGAAATAAGTCTCCATTCCTGGCATCCCTTTTTTAAAAGGTAGAAAAATAACCAACATGGATTTGCAAGGGTCAGGCAGGTCCGTCGCTCTTTCTCACTCACTCACAGTCGCTCGCTCTCTCTCTCTCTCTCTCTCTCTCTCTCTCTCTCTCCCACTCTCTCTCTCTCTCTCTCTCTCTCTCTTTCTCACTCACTCACAGTCGCTCGCTCTCGCTCTCTCTATCTCGCACTCATCATCTCTCTATATCTATCTATCTCTAACCTTTTCTCTCTCCGTCAAAATAAGTGTATGTGCCTTAATGTTTTAAAGATGGAAAAACAAATAATTTTGCGATAGTGACGACCATAAATCAGATTGGTAATTTATGATCGTTGCGCCCGTGTTCATCACGTGCGATTCACGATTAGAAAGACGCTCCTTTCTGGATGATTTATGGCTAGGAGAGACTCTCTTGATGGTGAACACCATCTAAAATCCGGGTGGATATCTTCCCCTTCGTCGTAGCGTTTCCGAGGCGTAAAAGAACTTTATGAATATTTACTTTGTGTTTCACCTTCAACCGAACTGTATCGTCTAATTTGTATTCAGCATAAGCAGTTTAATCTATTACTTTAATTGTATTTCCATATAAGATTCTCGCGTTAGATTTATATTTTTGAGTTAGATTGTACTGCGTTAATTCGTAACAGCAAGAAGAGTGTTTTCGAGTGTACCGTGTGAAAATCTGCGTGCGAGCGTCTTTTGTGTATAGAGTTGATTGTAGAAAATCGGCGCATGAGCGGTACGTAAGTACTAATACTTACGGTTGTTCAAATCGTTGCGCAGGATAACTCTGCATATTTATTTATATTACTAGTGACAGCGCTCTTAAATTTAAGTTTGTTTTTGTATCGAACGGATTACTTGCAGTAACTTTATTAAGATTTTCATCGAGTATTTGTTAACAGTTAATCATTCGGAATTTATAGAAAATATTTATTTTAATTCTTTTTCCTGATTTATTTGGGCTTTTTCCTCCACTCAACGAGTAGAGGTTTTTATACCATTATTTATTTAATAAATAGAGTGATGACATTTTAAATTGTTTTATGAGTTTTATTTACCATACCTGAACACACATTCCTCCAAAGTACGTACATTCATATATACATACATACATACACACATAGATAAAAATTATAAAAAGAAATTATAGAAATGAAATTCAAACTATAGAAAGAAATGATTTACATGAATTTTTTCTTGGTCAGAACGAGCATTTTATTGAAACAAAATATATTAATAGACAAACATTAAAAAGGAAATTTGAATGTTTAAGACATAAAAAACAATTTCAATGCTATCAGATTAACAATACAAACAATAAAAATTGGATTAGAAATCTAACTGACAAGGAAATACCAAATGAAGTAGTAAACATCATGTCTAAAGGTATCAAACATGGAATATTATATTCCAAAAATAATCTCCCCATCCAAGAAATCATCGCGGAGGTTGAAATTAACCTTTTGGTTTAAATGATGAAGTGAAAAAGGAATGTAGGGCATCTTTGGTTAATGTCATTAGTCCTTTTAAAAGAGAAAATAAATTTGATAATTTTTTAAATAGTAATTTTCTACATGAATTAATTACCGCGAAGAATTTTTTTCGAAATAACCCTAATATATTCTTCCAAAAGACCGACAAAGGCAATGTAACTGTAGCTTTCAATAAAATTGATTACATAAATAGTATAAATAATATATTAAATGACGATAGTACTTATTTGAAAATTGGTAATCCACACATCATTAAGCTACAAAATAATTTAAAAGAATTATTAAATCATTGGAAAAGAAATGAATATATAAATGATTCTACATCTAAATATTTAAAATATGAAAATGGTACTGTAGGAAAATGTTATGGGCTTCCCAAGATTCATAAAGAAAATCTGTCATTTAGAATAATAATATCTTCTCTAAATTTCCTAACTTATAATATTGCCAGATTTTTATCTAATATATTGGTTAAGATAGTTGGAAAAACTAGTTCTTATATTAAGGATAGTTGGTGTTTTTACAATGAAATGAAAGATATTATTATTCCGAAAAACTACAATATGATTTCATTGGATGTAGTATCTATGTTTACAAATGCACCTTTAGAATTGTTAAATGATATTATACAGGAGAAGTGGCATGAAATTAATTTACATACAAAACTAACAATGAATGAATTTATTAAAGCAATTACTTTTGTTTTTAATAATAAAATTTTTTGGTTTGATAATAAATTTTATGAACAAAAATACGGATGTCCAATGGGGTCGCCTTTCTCACCGGTTTTAGCTAATTTGGTTATGGAAAAGTTGGAAAGTATAGCCTTGTCAAAATTGCTTTTTGAACCAATGATATTTAAGAGATATGTTCATGATATCTTTACAATTGTTCCAGAAGTTTTTGTGGATGAAATGGTGGATGTTTTTAATTCTGTACATGAATTTGTGAATGCTGTTTATGCATCTCCGATGGTCGTTCAGCAAGAATGGTCCTGAAAAACGGCCACCGGAGTATGTGCGACTCGACAGAAAACCCATGTCACTACGCACTAAACACATATCTCCGTTTTACATCTACACCAGCCCGGAACTGTTATACACATTACTTCAGCCTGGGCGGCAGTCCTTGCGTGGTCATTTCACGTTCGTATCTTTCATTCCAGATTCTCATGCATACTCGATATTACATTCACTCTTCACAGACTTTCAATCGTCCAGACATCCATCTGCTCTTTTGTTCTGAAGCACATTCATAACGTATTTTGCGATCAACCGCCAGCTGGCCGCGTCCGTCATCATAATTTTCGTCACGTTTTCTGGCGTGATCGCTCCTGTCCTCGTCTGTAGCTCTAGTCGTGGCTCAGTCCAATGTTCGCTCACAAAAAATGTGTGCTCCGCATTGTCCCAAGCCCATCCGCAGGACTTGCATTCTGAAGAGGCGACCCTCTCTGTCACGCGTTTCCATTTCTTTCCGTCCAAAGTATCATACGTCAGTCCTCGGTCTCGTAAGTAGTCCCGTATGATACGAAGGAGGTAGGAGTCAACCTTGAAAGTCAACTCCAACGCCCCTAGTATCTCGGTCCATTTTTCAGAGTTAAAGGCGTTACGAACGTCCCGGGTCTCAAGCAGAACCAGTGGTCTAGTTGCATGACAGCCCCTGTTCGCCGTATGAAAGATGTTCGTCACGTCACCTACAGCTCCGATTGTCGACCGTCCTTTCGTAAATCCGTCTTGTTGTTCGGATAGATCTCCGGCGTTTTTAATTGCCTGTGACAGTCAAGGTCTCAGCAGTAGCTCCAACAGTTTCCCTAACGTATTAAGTAGACAGAGAGGCCTGTATGAAGAAGGCAAATCGCGGTTCCCCTTAGACTTACGGATGAGAACCAATCGAGCCTCCTTCCAGAGCCTGTTAAAAACTCCCTCCACCAGACACGCGTTGTACAAACCCAAAAGGATGTCCGGGCGGCGCAAAGCGACCACCCGTAACACCTCACTAGGTATGCCATCGGGACCCGGGGCCTTGTTAGGCTTCAACGCATTCGAAGCTCTGCGGAGCTCTTCCTGCGGGAAGAGAGGAATCTCTATATCTGTCATTTCATTTGTCGCGTCCGTTCTGTTGGGATGGGTTGGGAAAAGTCTCTCAACTATCCGCTCCATCACTTGCGCGTCTCGTAGTTTCGGCGGACCCCGACCTCCCAGGGCGCATGTTACAATTTTATAACCGTTGCCCCAGGGATCTGAGAACACCTCGTCGATTAGTTTTGTCCAACACAGTTTTTTACTGTCATTGATCGCGTATCTCAGTCACTGTCTGGCGCGACTATACTCCGTAGAGTATATTCCCACTACGCCTCAACTTCGGGCTCGTTGAGCTTTCCGTTTCAGCTTCAAACAATTGCTTCTGAGATCCGCGATCTCGGCTGTCCACCAGTATGTTTGTCGTCTGTTTCGTACTTTCCATTTCCTGGGTATGGTGGCATCGCATAGGCGCTGGAGAAAGCCAGTCGTTGCCGCCGCTAACACCTCCATCCTTTTCCGGTTCGTCAATTTTCGAGGCACCTCTCGTAAGGGAGGTTCTGCATTTTGCAGATACCTTTCGAGTTCGTCTATGTCTAGGCGTTTGGGGTTCCACCCCGTAGATCTTGTGCCCCGTCTCCTCGTTTGTCTCGTCGCGTCTGTAAGTTTGAAGGCAAAGTACTGGTGATCACTGACCGTATAGTCCTGGATCACCCGCCACGTCCTTATCCTAGTCCGAATTCTGTCCGAGGTCAGAGTCACGTCTGGTATGGAGTTACCATACCACGTCCTCGATTTTTCCAAGTTTAGCCGCGTACTCGGAGGCAATGCTGTTTGGGCTCAGGTAAACACTGACATAGGTTATGTCAGCGACGTTCACCAAGACACAGTCCTCTTCAGTCCCGCTGCGTACGATATTCGACGCGCCCTTTCCACGTAGCCAAAGCGGACTTGCCAAGCTGCTTGCGAGCCAAGTCAGTAATCGTCTATCTTTGTATTGCTCACTAATAATCAGCACGTCGATGTCCAGTTCCGTCGCAATCTGCGGGAGGACACAACAATAACAACTGTACTCTCCAGAAGGGGAGCGTACCTAAGCATGAGGTGATTCCCTCGCAGCTCATCCCACGAATCAACAAGTAATCACTGCATCCACAAGAGCTTATCGTCGCTCAAACTTGTCACATTCATACGTGAAAGATTCCCGTTTATAGGGCCTCTCATTCATTCATAACCCGCCTGGAAGTTACCCGTTTATAGGGTCTCCATCTCCACCATTAGTGGGAAACTCGTTTATAGAATTACCGATATACTCCCCAGTCCGAGTACGGCTATCTTACAGATATGTAGGTGTGTGAATGATGAGTGGGTGTGTAGACGGGCGAATACCACTATTTTCGATCGAAGTTCTTGTCAATGGCCACTTATTCGTCACACTTAGAAGTGCTTATTTCGTGACTGACCGCGAGCGGTCGTTCCCCTATCCGCCACCACGGAGACGCGTGTGGTAGCTGAAGTCAAGGCCCCACATTTGTTGTTGTTGACTGTTTCTGGCCATTAATGTCATTAGATGTAGTAATAATAAGGTGAAACTTAATTGGTACAGAAAGCCTATTTGGTTAGGTAAGTTTTTAGATTTTTAATTCACAACACCAATTCGGAAAAAAAATGGGAGCATTAGAGGGTGTCATTGACAGAGCAATAAAATTATCACATAAAGATTTTAGACAAAATAATTTACAGATAGTAAAAAAAACTTTCATTAATAATGGTTAACTAATTGAATTTATTAATAGATTAATTTCCGAGATATTGTTTGACATTTATAATACCGAAAATAGACATAATGCACGAGTTGATGTTAACAGAGGCATAATTATTATTTTACCATATGTTAGAGGATTATCTGAAAGAATTAAAAGAAATTTTCGGAAATATAACATTCAAATTTTCTTTCAAAATAGCAATAATTTAAGTAAGTTGTTTAATAATTGGAAAGACCACGATGGTCTAGGTTTGAGCTGTTTACAAAATTAATTGTATGGATTGTTATAAATACTATATTAGACAAACAGGTAGAGATTTAAAAAAGAGAATTTTTGAACATAAATATAGTTTACGAAGCTCACATATTACTTCCGGTTGAAAGGAGCGTTGTTTAAAGTTTTTACATTCTTTTGATTTTGTGAATGTGGATATTTTATAACATAGTGTTAATAATAAGTATAAAAGGAAGAGTCTTGAAAGTATTCACATTTCCAGGAATCGAAATTATATGAATTTAATGTTAGAGTCTAATAAATTGGACAATATTTATCAATCCTGATTAAATTGATTGGTTTTGAACAATTTGTGTAGAGAGGGAATTTGGATTTAATTTACTAAATTCGGTAGTGGGGATAAGGTATATATAGATAAGAATATAAAGTTTAGTTTAGTCCCTGATGAGGACCTGTAGCGAGCTCGAAATGTTGAACAGGTCTTCAATTAGGTAAGGTTGTTGGGGAGAGTCAGACTGCACTTTACAAACAAAGAATTTTTTCAGCTAATATTTTATTTTCAGATTAGTCTGCGGAGTTGACTGTATACAAGGACAGTCTGACTGTCATTATAATTTTTAATTTTATTTTTTTTTATTAATTTTGTGTATTGATGTATTAATGTTAATGTAGATATGTATTGATATTGTTATGTATTGTTTTTGATTGATTTGACTGTAGGACCAATAAAAAATATTTATTAATTTATATATAGATACATACGTACGTACGTACATACATACATTCATACAAAAGTATGTAAATACATATATACATTCATACTTACATACATCCGGAGACTTGTTTAGGCTACCCGGCGCGTCCCCAAGTGGCGGTTAGGGAAAAGCTCGCTCTCGCTTATTTTTATATGTTACAATGTTTAGGATATTGCTGAGCAGGGAGAGTATGTCAGAAAACCAAATATGCCCCGTGGACCAAGGACTAGGGCAAGCAACCCCGAATGAAAACACAAAAATATGGAAAGTTGTATAAACGAGAATATACCCAAAACGAGCACGGTTGCCCAACCCAATCTCGTCGCCGATTCCGATCGGGTGAAAGCTGCCGTGTTTGGCGCCGGCTCCTTAAATTATGAGGAGAGCCACAGTGACGATATAGTTAGGCATGTTGATCACTCCGCATTATAGCTATTACTGCTACAAGTGACCTGGATACTGACAAAATATTCATTCAGATAGCAAGTGAAATAGAATCCCAATCAGTGTTGATTATGGAAATGAAGATCCTCCTTATGGAACATAAGCATATCGCGATAAGGGCGGTAAGATGCCTAAAAGAGTACAGAGGGGTAAGAAGGCGCTCTAGCCAGGACATCATGCGAGTAAGCATGGAAGAGAAGGAGACAAATATCTCCTATCTTCAAAGATGAGAGAAAAACAAAAGGCATACACAACAACATAGCTCCCTCTCTTCCAAGCGAATAGTACTAAAAAACTGCGCACAGATACCATCTTATGCCCATCTGCAATAAAATTTAGGGCATCTAACAATGTCTTCTATGGTTACATTTTAAAACAAGTTAAGACTGAACCATCTTTACAGAATCTTGGACAAAATGTTAAAAAAATACGGCACACTCGCGCGGAAGATTTATTGCTAGAGCTTGGTAGATCTAATAAGGAAACTGTGGAATTTACAGCAGCGTTTGTTTCTACCGCATGAACGCATAAGAAAGTTAGAAGTGTCCTGGATATGGACGAGGCTACTTCAGTAGCGGAAGTCATTACAGGAATAAATGGGACATTAGGCGTAGGTTGTGCTACTGCTCAAAATGCGAGAATTAGGGAATCATATTCAAGCACACAGGAGTCTTCTATTGTATTGCCTGCAGTATTAGCTAATAAATTACTGATGGTCAGCGAAGTGAAAATTGGATGGGTAAACTGCCGTGTTCGACAACGAGTAAACCAATGTTTCCGATATTAAGGAATGGGGCATCAGGCAAAGGATTGCAAACGCTTAGTAGATAATCTAACCTATGCTTTAAATGCAGTAAGCAGTCGCACAAGGTCAGTGATTGTGAAGCTAGCAAAAGGTAGTTGGCAGTGAAGGAGGAAACAAGGACTTACAATGGCTAGAATTTTTCAATTGAACCATAATAACTGCCAACTGACACATGATCTCCTATTTCAGCGGGTCAAGGAGCAAAAGGTGGACATTGTTCTTATCAGTGAACAGTACAGTGATATACACGTACCCACCTGGGTTAAGGACAGCACCGATAGTGTAGCAGTTTGGGTGAGTAGTAAAGGGAATATGTCCATTAGGATGTCACCTGTTAAACCATATTTTACTTGGGTGGAGGTAGACGATATAAGCATATATTATATGGTTACCTAACTTATTATATATTTACTTAACGCCCAGTATTACCATTGATAGGTTCCAAAGAACACTGGATAATATAGTTGTCAGTGTGGAAACTGTACATTACCTGTTGTGATTGGAGGGGATTTTAACGCCTGGGCAAAGGAATGAGGTAGTGCTAAGACTAGCACGCGAGGACGAGCTCTTCTTGATATCTTTGCTATGTTGGAGTTGGGGAAATATCAAATTCAGGCAAGTGCCCAACATACTGTAACAGTTCATCAATAGTCGACCTGGCAATCCTAGACCCTAGACAAATGGGACAAGGTTTGAATTGGAAAGTACACAATGAATACACTGGCAGTGATAATTGTTAGACTTCCGTCTCGAATATATTAATAAAATAGAGACTGGGCCGTCCTGGATCCGAAGAAGCAGATAGGCACCATCGGCATTTGACTGTAAGTATTTCTTTTGGGCTTTGGAAGACAGAAGGCTAGCTGGTAGAGCTGAGGAGAAAGTTCAGTATTTGGCGCGAGCACTAACGCGCGCATGCGATGTATCTATGGGTGCCAAATCTACTCCTCAAGGTCGTCCCCAGATTTATTGGTGGAACAGAGATATAGCGGTTATGGGTCATGACTGTTTGCAGGCGAGGAGATTATATCAGCGTATAATCAAGAAGCCATTTACGATTCAAAGCGAGTATAAAATCTCCGAAGAGAAAATGTTGACTTTTTGTGAGAAGGTTGCACATGATCTGACTTATGCTGCCATAGTGTGGTGGAAAGTGATCGAGAATAAATCCTGTGCGAGGGTCCTGGATCACATACAGGCAATTTCGCTAAGGAGAGCATTTGGATTAAAAAGGAGTACCCCTACTGCTGCTATCAGGATGATGCTAGGTCTGGACAGCCTGAACTTGGAAATAACAAGAACGGCTGCCAGATCGGCTTATATAATGATATGTAGCGGTCAGTGGGATAGTACTGCAACTGGACACGCTACGATTTGCAGGGAAATACTGAGAGGCCCATTTTTTGATCTCCCTCAGGATCGTATTAGCAAAACTCTCTGCTTTGGGCGACGATATAAGATCAGGATACCGAGCAGAAAGGATTGGAACAATGGCCTTAATTTGGGAGGTGATATCTGGTTCACAGTAGGATCTAGAACAGATGTTGGTACTGCATTCGTTATATATCGACCTGAACGCAGCTTAAATTCAGCCTTTCGACTGAATAAATATAACACAGTTTTTCAGGCAGAAATAGCTGCCATTGAAACCTGTACAAACGGCTTAATGCAGAGGGTAATTAAGGGCAGATGCATAAATATATGCACAAACAGCATAGCAATGCTGAAGGCCCTCGATAAATCCTGCACTACGTCACTACTGGTTTATTCAACTTCTGATAAAGACCAAATAAACGTGGCCCTCTAAAACTTTTTAAAAAATCTTGAAAACTTGATTCGAATGCCGTCACGTGAAAAATATTCTTTGTGTATATTGAACACTTTTATAATCATAGATTTATTTTATGTCGCCGTTTTGAATTTTGCTCCTATCTAGCATGAAGAACATTGTGTATGTCATTGTGCGTGCATAAGCGTAGCTGCCCATCGCCGTGTTCGAAACTGAGCGTAGCGCGCAAATGCGGCAGACAGTTTTTCGTCATCGAACGAGATCGTAGGTTCATGCGTTATCTCGGCTCTCGTGCAATGTTTTTTATACATATTGTGTACTTGTTTCGGTTATACAGCATTTTCTGCGCGTTTGCTAATTAGAACATGTCGTTTAATTATATCTATCGCAACGGCAGTTTTTTGTATAGTTTCCGTGACTAGTAAACGAGACCCGTCAGAGCGGTCTGCGGATAGTTCATCTGCGCTTTAGAAAACGGTCGTAACCGTTTTAAACCTGTCCGTTCGCACTCGTAGAACGAGGGCTGTACTCGTTTGTAAGACGTTGTGGTTCCGTGACGCGCTAGGCATAGAAACCGTTGCTCTTCACATTCGCTGTCAACAACCTCTCTGAGAAAGACTTCTGTCGGATTTATTTGAATGCTAAGTTGCGTTTGGTGATATTTGCTGAGGTCGTTCCTTAAATTACTCTATTGTAAAAATAGGTAAGAGATAATAAAAAGATCTATAGCTTGCTCAGGCTTTTCCCTCAAAGTGGTGAGGGTTTTTACCCCTAAGCTTGTTGTTTGTTTCTTATTTTTCCCCCGAAAATCTTGTGCAATTCTACAGACTGTCCAAAATGTCTGGGAACAACGAAATAATTTCTCAGGTAAATTAATATTGGAAAAGGTCACTTTTAAAGTAAGTTTTAACGAGGAATGTAATGTTGTCCTGGGATGTTAGCTTGGCAACAGCTTTGACAGTTTTTTTGGAGATCAGCTTACCGTTTGTAAATGGAAAACCCCTTTTTTGATGTCAGAATAAAACATTCTAAAGTAATAAATTACGTTTAATCTTTAAGGCTACTCATAGGTTATTTAATTTGAAAATAAGATACTTATTTCCTACATGATACGGAAGAAGGTAACCGTAAAACGACTGATTATCGATGTTATAAAGAAAGTGAGTGAGTATTGAGAAAGCTAACAACGAAGTTTGTATTAAGTAATGTTATCGAATATATGTACCTTGCCTGTTTAGATGTGAGCGAAAAAAATCTTCAAGATGTAATAGATGGTAAGTATATAGATGCAAAAATGATGCCAGTAGCCCATATGACAATGCTCTTTAAAATCTTGGAGCTTCTCCTGCTCCAAGTGGAAGTTGGTCCTCAATAATTTTCGCGACAAACAATTGAGGCTACGGAGCATGGAAAACTTAAAACAACGAATATGACATAAATTCTCTTTTCTACTGGCTCTACAATTTTCATTGGATCGGAATATTCATTAATTTAAATCGATTTTCTATTTGAGAATATATGCAGACATATGAAGTTGACAGTATGTATTCATAAAGCAAATGTTTATATAATATTTTTTGGCACAGCCCAAGGAATTTGTAGTGTAAATAAACTTGCAGCTTTATCTGACAATTAAAATCGTTAATTTGAGCATTTAGATTCGTATTCTGCCTTACCTTATGCACGTAACACTTTTCAAATCACTGCAGAAAGTCACATCAATGCTTATTGTAAGATTAGTAACAGCGAATCAGTCCCGTACCCTCCTAGTGATTGAAACACTATAGAAACTTTCTACTTTGGTTTTTTCTTAGATATGTATATTTGTTATATTTAATATTGTTTAATAATTCTCAGTTCATATACTATCTTTACATAGCTCGGTCGGTCGAAATAATTATTGGTGTTTAAATAAAACTTAAGTGAAACTAAGTCAAGTATTTTTTCAATATATTTAGTTATTTTGACTGAATGATTTTACTATATATATGTGTACGTGTTATGTAGAATTGAAAGTACTGAATTTTCCACGAGGAAACGTCGCCCCTTTCATCTCTTCCTACCACGGGAACTCTTTCTCCTGTAACCAGTCTATCCGACCATAAATAATATATTATATAATGATGAATAATAATAAATGAAACTATTACATCCAATGATTTGCATTTCAAATGAATGCCTTATACAATTTGGACGTTCCTTAAAAGCTAGTTACTTAATTTTAATTAATACTGTATAAGGTAACAAATTTCAGATACTTCTTGACGGATTACGAATTTGAACATGAGTGGCAATTATTAAGGAAAAAATAGTGAAAATTATCGTTTTTTACGAAAAATTCTAGCAAGCACAGAATTATTTCTTTTTTTATATTTATGGCTTCGTACTGATGAATAACACTATGTCCAGAGCTTTTTTTTCTAGGTCAACTGCACATCAGCGCATAAGTGTTATTTTTTGTTTTCAAATCTTGGTGATGAAGGATATTTCATATTACGACAGCTAAACAATCATACTAAAGTTGTAATTTTGATGCTGAAGTGATGTGATAAATGTTTTGTTATAATAAATTATTCATTTTTTGTGTTTTTGTGTAAATTTTTAATCTATATATTGTGAACAAACTGTTATTAGTATAAATTTTGGACTCATAATAAGTAAATTTCCAGAATTTCAAACTCAGTCATCGTCATCCTCGGTTCCTAGTTGCATAAATCCGTAGTTACATACAAAGAATGTATACAAATATCTGTTCTGTTTTGCTTGGACCATACCACATCCAATTCTATTAGCATTCCCCCACGGAAGTTGACTATAATTATTGGATGTAGAGCTTGAAGCCGATCTGGAACTGAAAAAATTAGAATATTATGTTTACATTATAATTTAAATTGTAAATAAACATGCATAAATAAATTAATAATTAATATAAGTACCGAGACATCTGAGATTTTCTCTCCATTAACTCTTCATTATACCAATTTACAATTAACATGTGAAATCCATACTCTAATATTCCCCTATGAGGAAATTGGACAGCCACACGTTGGATGACGTTAAATCGCTCTAACCAGTAGCAAATATATCATTTATATTGTCATTTATATAATATAAATACTTAAATATCGAATTAAATCGGGGTGTCATATCTCATCGTCGTATTTTTCTGCTTTTAATTTATTGAGAAAAAAATACAATTAAAACAAATTAAACTATTTCTTATATTTTAAACTATATATGTCAATAGTGCACACATGTATTAAGACTTATAGTGCTGTCTCTCTTCTATAAGGATTGCAGAAGAAAATGCTATTATGAAACTATCAGATATGTATCAAAACTATCATGAAACTGTTAGCTATCGAGGGTATCTCCGATGTAAGTACACAGAGTTGTCAATTGATCTAATGATCAGCGGAGTTGTGCATAAAAGTCAATATGTCGATTCAAATAGGCCAGAGAATTTCATGATAATTTATAAGAATTATGAAGAGAGGCTATTCTCCGCGACGGGATATCAATTAGTTTACGACTACTCAAATTTATCACAATCATTTGCTGGTCTGAACTGCACGAAAGTTTATATAATTTCAAATTGATTGATCAACATTTTAAAGTAGTACAAGAACTATGCGTAATAATTCCAAATACATGTAGACTTTTATATAGAACTGCCCGGATAATTAACAAGCTGATATCGTATCTGGTCAATATAAGGAATACTCTGCAGATCTACTGAACATATTTGCTAAGTTTAAGTCGAATCGATTCAGTAAAATTGACCTATTATTTGTCAGTCAGTATGAAAAATAACATCTAGAAAAAATCGCTTGTCTCAAGGAAATTCATTATACAATTAAATTTTGAGTGGTTTTAAATTTCTATTCAGATGACAAAAAAAGATCAATGAAAGCGTTAAAAATCAATGTTCTTACCCACATTTCTACAGTCGTCATGTTTATTTTCGCATTGATTAGCCCATCTTTGAGCAATCATTGCTAACTCTTCGTCCCATTCCATCGGTACGATCTAAATTTTTTTGAATAATTTACTAAAGTGAGATAAATTCAAAAAAAAATCGCAATCACTTACAGGACTGTCGCGTTCAAATACGTCAGGTATTGATAATAATTTTTCTAGATGCAAATTGTAAGGCGTTCTATAAAAATTATGGGTATCAATGATATATTGTCGTGTTTCATTATTGATTTCTGTACGTATTAATGATTCTCCACATTTGTCTGATACTTCTAAATTCTGTAATATATATAAAAATTTTTATAAAAAATTCAAGATCTCATTACATTTCATGAAGTTGAGGATAAAATATTATGTCAAAACTCATTGAAAGAATAACAATTTAATTCAATAATACAAAATAAATGAGGTCTACGATGGCTCGGTCGCTAGAACGAAGGACTAGTAACTTGGTGATCGAAGTTCAAATCCCGGTCGCAGCCGATTGAAACAAGTACGGCTGTAATAATTTACATGTACTTCGTTTACATATCCATCGTAGACCTCCGTCGATGATTAGCACCGGTATTTGGAAGTATTAATAGAGCGTCGTTATATAACATAAACAAAATACATATCTACTATAATAAATGTTATCAGTGTAGTGGAAATTGGTTACTTTTGTTGCACAACAGTTTACCCCTTGTCGAATTGTGAAGCTCCCGAAGTAAATAATAAACACACATTGGTGTTAATGAGATTTTTCACAACCAAAGCTCAAAAAAGGAGGTTCATTTTTCGATTTTGAGTTAAGATTGGTGTAAATGACTTTCATACCGATACAATCCTGTTTTACACTATTAAAATAAATCTTACTTTATATTATACTTACTTGATATTGGCAAAGAGTATGAGTTTCTTTTTTACAATTCTTTATTTTACAATAATCAGTTTCTTCAGAAAACGCTGCTGGAAGAACAAGTAGAATAAAAAACAAAAGATTTTTTACGTCCATGCTGAAAAAATGTCAATACATCGTCTTAGTTTATATTGCTTTCAAACAAAAAAAAAACTTTATAGAACAGTAGAAAATAAGGCGAGTACGGTGTGTGTAAGTATGATGTATTGGAAATGCGAATATTAATAGCTCTTCTCTAAAATGTATTGTATTTACATAAATGATATTTTTTCCTAGTTAAACTACGCAGTTGCACGTAAATGTTCTTCATTTTGAAAAATAGTTATAGCTTAAATTGGTAATAAAATGACATTTCAGGATTATGATCAATTATTTCTAATTTGAACAAAATAAAGCATTGAAATAAATTATTACATAGTCAAATGTATATAAATATGAATGAGTACTGATTCGTGTAAGTTTCAAAATTCAGGTTGGTTTAACAGATTTTGTCAAAAGTTAATTTTATTATTTAAATAAAACAAAAAAGTAAATATATATGGATTTCTTAAAAATAAAATGATATACCAGTATTGTAATAAATTATTTTTATTTTAAACAAACGAAAGCATTGAAATCCAACTTACATAGTCTTACAAGTATAAGTAAATATACATATATATCAATTCGAGTAAGTTTTGTAATTATTATCTATTATTTAATAAAAAGGTTGCTTATTAGAATGATACCTATGCGCTCAGTTATTTATGATATGGAAATTCAGTACTATGAAAATATAATTAAAAAATTATTTTGGCACGTGCTTGCGATCCCGCCATAAATAAGTTTTTTGTTGAGCAAGAGTATTGTAGATAATAAAGTATTACATTTTTTATTTTCGAAATACCTACCTAATATAATATTATACTGGCCACCTGTTCTCTCTATGAAATCTTAGGACTCCCTTAAGGAGTTATTTGAAAATCGTTGAAAACCAGTTTAAACGGCTTGCAATAATCGAAACATTATCAAGAAAATTATTTAAAATTATTTTGAAATCACTTGAAAACCAGTTTTCAGTTTCAATAAAATTGTACTTTCCACCCAATCACGAGTCACAGAATCTTGTATGTTAAAATACTACATTTTATTGATGACATCGTATTATACGTCAAATCCAAGGACCCTTTCTTAGCCAAACGAATTTTGGAAGCATCAATCGGGGAAATTACCATCAACTTAATGGTTAGGGGCCTCGAAATATCAACAGCAAAAATAGAGTATGCTCACTTTAATATAAATGGAATAAATTCGGACGAATCAAATATTTATACTTCTGGGACAACAATAACTGCTAAAGAGACCGTCTGATTTCTTGGTCTATACTTTAACTACCGTTTGACATTCTATAATCATATCCGGCATGTACTAGAGAAATGTAATAGAGTACTTAATATCGTTAATTAACTTAAGGCTACATATTGGGGTCCACATCCGCAAATATCAATGACATTCTAGAAAAGCAATGTAAAGACATTTATTGACTATACGTGGTTTATATATTTCCCTATTTAAAAAACTAAAATAATGAAACTTAAAGGAATATAGTATTCAGAAATTAGGATGTCATTAGGCCTCCATATGAGTTGGCGAAATACTGTACTTTTAGACGAATCTAAAATAATTATATTGCAAAATCGAACACAGACGTTGTCCAAAAATTTTCTACTAAGAGTGCTGAGTAATAATAGATCTATAGCTCACTGTACCATGAAAAACCATATAAAAAGTATAAATAATAACCGAAGGAGAAATGTATCTGTCTTAAATAAGTCCGTTAAAAGTATCATCAGCCTAGATCATCTCGTATAGAAGGATACTGGATTCTTTCCAAGTGAATTTGAATCAATAAGAACGCCCATACTTACAAACTATCAAAATGGAAAAGTACTACAAGCAGATCATAATCCGAATCCATTATATAATGGCTTATTGGAAAATGATGACTCGACAGAAATATTTCTGGATTGAAGCAAATATGAGAATGGTCTATCCGTAGGCACTGCATGTATATGCCCATAACTTAAAATAAAGATTATGAAAACTATAATTCCAAAAGCTTAAATTTATAATTCTAAAAGCTTTTTCACTGCTGAGTGCATGGCCCTAACTTAATCACCTTACAAAAAATAAATCATAATACTAGAATAATGATAAACTAGGTTCCTACTCATATAGGTATCAGCGGTCATGAGGAGGCGGATATGATCGCCAATTGCTACTTTGCAAAATCCCGTGATATATAAAGTGTCATATTCGTATTTAAAATCATACTATAAAAAACTAAAAGTTAATAGCAATATAAAGTTCTTAGAGCAGAAGCTGAACCCGTGCTTCCAAAATAAACATCTGAGCAGAGACTTCATTCCTTCGATTCGTCGATGGCGTAGCGGTAGTTTAACTTAAACGAATCCCAAAAAAAATCAAAATTAAAGATTCGAAATACCAGATCTTAAACATGTCATATTGCAGTACCCCTTGTATAATCATACAAGTATATACAATAATTATACAAGGGGTACTGCAATATGACATGCTTAAGATCTGGTATTTCGAATCTTTGATTTTGATTTTTTTTGGGATGTCCATAGAACAAAATTATTAACAGAATTAATCCCTCTTAAACAGTACCCTCTATACGAAATAAACTGTTAATTATCCGAAGCAAACATATAAGTTCTAATTCTTGTAAAAAGTTTCATGAATAAATGTAATAAAAAACCTGACTTTGCGGAATCATAAATTTCGCCATTAGTTTTTAAGTTTTCCACTACGTATAATGTGTACATTTAGCTTAACCTACTACAAGAGTTCAAAGAAAAGTCTATTTAGAAAAATATTGCATTTATATAAATACAATATATTAATGATAAATGTATTATCTTACTAATGTCTTACATCTACAATAATTTATACATTGTAAATATTTTAATATTTCTGACTAATACTTAAGTCAACACGGATTACATACTTTATAAATGTTGATTTTATATTTTCTATAATGTAGCTAAACTAAATTTATTTGAGTAAATAGAAAAAATTTTAATATATTTATCTACTGTAAGGACTAAAACGATTGTATATTTTTTAATTGTAAAAAGCTGAGGCTTCTGTTATCAACAATAACATAACACTCGCTGATCAATGTACAAAATAGAGAAAAAACGACAAATTCATTTCAATTCTTAAATAATTAGATTTAAGTGTTAGATGGTCGAAGAAAATATTTTGCTACGCCAAAGAAAAATTCAGCAAGCTGAATAAAATGCTCTAATGTCACCAATAATATCAAAAATTCTGTATTTAATGAAAAAACAACGATAATTTGTGAATTTTGAAGTGAATACATTAAAACAAGTCATTGAAAAATCTTCAAAAGTATTTCGCATAAATAATAAATAAAATAAAGTTTGAAAGATCATTAAGTAGTACTTACTTTTAATTATACGAACAGAAAATATATAACAATTAGTTGAAACCAACACTTTTATAGATAATTCTGACAATAGGAAAATTCCTGAAAACACGGACGGGAACATATGCTACATATACAATATATAGCAATAGTTTTATTAATCTTCATCTATTTGAATTAAAAGAAGTGTTGTGTTAAAGATAAGATAAAAAAATAATTCCATTTTAGAATTACACTAGTAATATGTATATCAAACACGCTTGAGAGTGTAAATATGAAAAAAGATTTGTGCCTAAAATATCCCTGACCTAGATTATAATAAAAAAACTTTTAAATATTTTTACATCCTATCTTAATTAAAAAAACTGTAGAATAATGTACAATGTAACAAAATTTCATTTCAGTATTTGATGTAATTTTATTCTGTACTTGTGTACTTGAACAGCAAATCCAAAATAAATAAGCATTCAATATTATTATATTAGATTTTTCAGAAAATTACCAAACGAAACAAATTATTTATTTTTATAATATTGGCCTACAGAAACCCTCGGATGCATAAATTATCAATTATAGTACATAATACACCTTATACACTGCTACTACCTAGACATATTGTAGTTTTGCATTCCTGCGGTAGAATACGATGTCTAGGTGTCTCAACACTGTTGCGCGGAGTTTTGTGTTTGAACGATTAAATACATGTTGGAACAACTTTCATAGGGAGTTTCGTGTTCTGGAGGTAGAATACGATGTTCAGTTGTTTCGCGACGACGTCTACGGCAAGGCTTGTATTCTACCATCCGAACACCAAACTCCTCATTGAATTTGATGAGTGGACGAGTCCCTATGTGGAAGTTACGTGACTGTTAATACATATTTCTTTGAAGAACCAATTTTACGCCTAGCCAACGTCTTGAAAGAAAGATTTCAAGCATCAATAGGCGAAAAGTCGATAACTTCTCAACGTTGAACAGTATTCAAGGATTTACTGGAATTTTGGTGTTTTGGATTCCAGTGGGTCCACTTCAAGAAAATCTATAGACACTCAACTGAATTAATTGGCTCGTTTGGTCGGCTCAAATAACTTTTCTATTATTCGCATGTTAATTATAAGAATAATAATAATTTTTTTATATTATTTACGAACCAACTGCGTTTGATCTCATTTATTTATTTATCTATCTATAATCACTTAGTTAAATTATACATTTTCATACATAAAACAAAGCTCATTTAATTGTACAACACTATTATTTTTCAGTAAATTGCACAGTTATTATAGAAAATATGTTGCAGGATGCTATTGGAGAGATAAGGTTCCATTCCTGGCATCCCCTTTTTAAAAGGTAGAAAAAATCTAATCAAATGAAAGTAAATCATGAATATAATTTTATATTCTTTAAAATGTGAGGTAATAACAAACACCCACAACATAAATTATTTGAGCTATATGAGCCTCCCCGATGCATTCATAACTAACATGAATTTGCGAGGGTCAGGCAGGTCCATCGCTCTCTTTCTCTCTATCTCTCTCTCTATCTCTCTCTCTCTCTCTCTCTCTCTCTCTCTCTCTCTCTCTGTTACTCACTCACATTCTCTCTCTTTCACTCGCGCACTCACCTTCTCTCTATATATCTCTCTCTCTCTCTCACCATTTCTTTCTCTGTCAAAGGAAGTATATATCCCTTAATATTTTAAAGATGGAGAAACATACAATTTTGCGATAGTGGCGACTTTATGAATCTTCACTTTATATTATGAATATATATTATATTATGAATCTTCACTTTCTGTTCGAACATCAACCGAACTGTATACTCCAACAATTGTACTCAGCATAAGCTGTTTAATCTATTATTTTAATTGTATTTCCGTCTTAGATTTACATTCTCGCCTTATATTTGTATTTTTGAATTAGATTGTACCGCATTGATTTGTAGTGGCGGGAAGGGTGTTTTGGAGTGTACGTTGTGAAAATCTGCGGGCGAACTTCTTTCGCGGGTAGAGTTGATTGTAGAAAATCGGCGCATGAGCGGTACAAGGAACATTGCAGTTATGGAATATCTCATCAAACCGAATCTCTGACAGTATGTCCGGCAGCATTTGCGGTAAGGAGAAAACCGTTTCCGAGACGTTGGGGCCGCAGCTCAGAGAAAGAGATTAACGCGGAGTATTCTCCTACGATCGTATCTCGTGAGCAACGTAGGTGCTAATACTTATGGTTGTTCAAATCGTTGCGCAGGACAACTCCGCATATTTAATTATATTATTGGTAACAGCGCCGTTAAATTTAAGGTTGTTTTTGTATCGAACAGATTACTTGCAGTGAGTTTATTAATATTTTCATCAAGTATTTGTTAATAGTTAATCATTCAAAATTTATAGTAAAGATTTAGTTTATTTCATTTTCCTCATTTATTTGGGCTTTATCCTTGCATCAACGCCTGGGGGTTTTTATACTATTAATTATTTAATAAATAGAGTTATGATGTTTTAAATGTATTTATGAGTTTTATTTACCATGCCTGAACACAGATGCCTCTGAAGTAAGTACATACGTACATAAATACCTGCGTAGTACATATATACATAAATAGATACATACTTATATACATTCGGAGGCTTGTCTAGGCCACCCGGCGTGTCCTCAAGTGGCGGTCAGGGAAAAGCTCGCTCTTGCTTATTTTTATATGTTACAATGTTTAGGATATTTCTGAGCAGGGAGAGTAGGTCAGAAAACAAAATATGCCCCGTGGACCAAGGACTAGGGGAAGGAACCCCGAATGAAAGCACAAAAATATAGACAGTGAACTAAATGAAAATATATCCTAAACAGTCACAGTTACCCAACACAATATCGTCGCCGATTCCAATCGGGTGAAAGCCCTAGTGTTCGGCGCTGGCTCTTTGAATTTCAAAGAGAGCTACACCAAAGATATTGGTACGCAGGTTGGTCACTCCGCCATTAAACATATTACTGCTACAAGTGACCTGGAAACTGATGAGATATTCAGTAAGATGGCAAGTCAGATAAAAGCCCTATCAGCGTTCATTCTGGAAAAGAAGAAGCTCTATATAGAACATAAGGATATCGCGATAATGGCGGTGAAATGCCTGATAGAGTACAGAAGGGTAATAAGTAGCGCTAGCCAGAACACTGTACGAGGAAGCATGAGAGCTAAGAAGACATAAACATCTATCTTCAAAGGTACGGGAAAAAACAAGAGGTATACACAAAAACATAGCCCCATCCCTCACCAGCGAATAGAATTAAAAGACTGCGCATAGACATCACCATACACCCATCTACAATACAAGTTAAGGCATCTTACAACGTCTCCTATGTTTAGATTTGAAAACAGGTTAAGACTGAACCATTTTTACAGAATCTTCGCGAAAGTGTTAAAAAAATAAGGCGCATTAGCGCGGGAGAATTATTTCTAGAGCTTGCATTTACAGCAGCGCTGGCCTCTACCGCATGAATTTATAAGTGCTCTGGATATGATCGAGGCTACTTCAGTAGAGGAAGTCGTTGCAGCAATGAATGGGACATTAGGCGTAGGTTGTGTGATTGCTCAAAATGCGAGAATTAGAGAATCATATTCAAGCACACAGGCAGCTACTATTCTACTGCCTGCAGTATTCGTTAATACATTACTAAAGGCCACCAAAGTGAAAATTGGATGGGGCTACTGCCGTATTCGACAATGAGTAAGCCGATGTTTCCGATGTCAACGAATGGAGTAATCGGCAAAGGACTGCAAACGCTTAGTAATCTATCCTATGCTTTAAATGCAGTAAGCAGTGGCAGGAGGCCAATGACTGCGAAGCTAACAAAAGGCATTTGGCATTGAAGGAGGAAGCAAGGAATGAAAATGGCTAGGATTCTTCAATTGAATCTTAGATTAATGGGATAAGGTTTAACTGGGAAGTAGGCAATGAATACAATGGCAGTGGTGACCACGCAGTAGGCTTCCGTCTCTAATATATTAATAAAATCGAGGCTAGAGCTCTCTGGATTCGAAGTAGCAGATGGACATCATCGGCATTTGACTGTCAATCTTTCCTCTGGGCTATGAAAGACATAAGGCTAGTTGGTAGAGCTGAGGAGAAAGTTCAGTATTTGTGGGTTCAGTATTTATGGGTGCCAAATCTAATCCTCGGGATCATTCTCCGATTTATTGGTGGACCAGAGATATAGCGGTGATGAAACATGAGAGTTTTCATGCGAGGAGATTATATCAGCGTGCCAACAAGAAGCCATTTACGACTCAAGATTATATTACATCTGTGTCACAAGGGTATTACATCTGTTAAGAGAAATTGTTGGCAGAAATCACCAGGTTTGGATGGAATACCTGGACTGACCATAATAACTGCGGCACTAAACCTAACTCATATTTTTGAGGAAGTGTTTCGTTCCTCTCTTCAGGAAGGATTGGTTCTTTTTGCTAAAGGAAATAAGCTGGCGGATGATCCATCATCCTATAGACCGCTCTGCATGCTCGACATCGTTGGTAAAATCTCCAGTTACCTATCTAACGGAACCCGGTTTTTTACACCAATAGAGGCATGCACTCTTATAACATCACTAGAGGTGTTCCGCAGGGCTCGGTTATGGGACCTTTACTGGAATATATTAGACGACGGCTTATTAAAACAGCCGATTGGAAGTGAAGTAACAATAATAGCATATGCAGACCACAGCGCCTTAGCTGCCGTAGCTAAGAGATTTAGCGAGGTTCAGTAAATAGGAGATGACTCAATAGAGGTGGTCACCATGGTCTCCAAGTGGCTAGGAGCATATGATCTACATCTGGTACGAGAGAAAACCGAGGTGGTATTTATTGCTCGAAGCTAAAGAGTCAAAAAATCAAATCAAGTACCTGGGTATCACCGGGGATGCCAACTTGTCTTTTAAGAAACACATTTTGAACACAGGATTGAATGGCTTGAACACAGGACTGAATGACATGGCGGATCCCAAAGAAGAGTAGCCTGCAGTGAACCCGTCAGTCGCGCATAATGTAGAGTGGACCATAAAAAAGGTCACAGGTGCTCTAGCTCAGGGATCGCAACAGGTGATGATAGTCATGCCGGGATCGAACGTTTATATCAACAAATAAGCCATATCCCCATCGCCATACCATGTCCAATTGATTTAGTCATCCCTTCCGCGCTATTCAAGAAGTTCCCTATCGAAGTCCCCTAGCGAAGTCCACGTGAGAGTAATAAAAATTCCGTGAAATTTAGTTCAAATACATATAGCGACGTACCGAAATTACCATACGGAATCACAGGGATTATGAATGCTCACGCAGACACACATGTCCCTACCTATTCACTGACTAACACGATTATCATTATCATGAAAACACTGCAAATGGCGCAGCGTGGGCAGGCGAGAACGAGCTGGTTCAAACCATTGAAACCGAGCAGACAATGGCTCACACATAAAGCTACTTGCCTAGCCCAGCAAAGCTGCTGCTGGAGCAAATAAAATGTATTAATCTACCACTAATGGTTGACATAATTTCAGTAACACCCATCTAGAGAGCCCCCAGAAGATGATGCCAAACTCGCATCGCACACGCGACAAAACAAACATATTGCAGAAGACCAAGCAGACATTGATAAAACAAATGACAAAAAAAAGACTAACCCAAGAAGAGAATAAATGTAAATTTAAGCAAACGATAGGTTTAATGTAAGCCGCGTCAATAAAACATTGTGATTTTTGTCGGATAATACGTTTCTTATTCTTTCATTTCCATGTCCCCTCCCCCTTAGCTTAGCCACAACAGCTACGAGAACAGCGGCCTGCCGAGATAGAACTACGTATCGACGTACACGTAACCAGGTAAGGTCTACAGGTTAAACTATATATATATATATATATATATATATATATATATATATATATATGTATATATGTATATACAAAAAACAATGAGACTAATGGAAGAGAGCCTCCAATAGGTGTGGCTAATACGGAATAAGAGAGGGAAAATAAAGTCGCCAAGGAGAATCGAGTAACGATGCATATACGCAGAACAAGACGGTAGGAATGAAGTAACCAATAAAAATCAATCTACATGAGAGAGGATGACCATTTATAGCAGTGGAAGTGAACCCATAAGCCTTGAATATAATACATCAGATGTTATAATCTTTCGAAGATTATCACTTTTGTTATAAAATAAAACTGTTTTACTCATGCAGGATACATACCCTAAAGTCTAATGAATTGTTTTAGATATCGTATAATATCCTGATAAAAGATTATTTGGAGAATAATTCATTAATTATATTATTTAAACTACAATAATAAAAACTTCTTTGAACAGTTTTTCGATGTCATTTGAGCCAGAAATTAAATCATAGAATTGTAACAGCTTCAAGTTCAGCAATACAATGAAAACTGAAATTAGTATAATATAATAGTACTTATATTAAAAATAAAGCACCTAATAGAAGTTTCCTTAGCAAAACTCTTTCGGCAATCTAAAGAAAATTATGTAATGCAGCTTTTGTATTATTCATTCTACTATAACAGTTGTAGGCTTTACTTTTATTTACCTCAATAATTTGTACTTTATTAAAAAAAAATTTTAAACCAGTCAGAAATTTTGCTAATGTAAGCAAACTTTCGCGTACTTATTGTATAGTTATGTGTACCATATTTATTAATTATGCTCTCCGCCACTAGTAATATTATATTTCAATTAAAAAAATAGTACTCTTAAATGCCTAATTTAATCGGATATTAGATATCCGGGGTCCCGATCGCAGGAAAAACACTATTCCCAGTAGATTTGACGATTAGCAAAATATAGTACATTGAACAAAATCGCAACAACGGTGGTTGACGGCGGCATTCGGAATGGAATTTTGCGGCGCTAAAAATGCGATCCCGCAAAAGCAGATGCCGGAACGCGAAACCTTTGCAGCACATATATATATATATATATATATATATATATATATATATATATACTGTCCTTAATTTTTCCACTTAATATGTTACCTCCAGGTTTTATAATATGTTCTAAAAGCGCAGTAGACCACACGGGCCAAAGATCACCGGGCTAAAGCCGGTGTTAACGTGGGCAACACAGGGGCCGTTTTACAAAGGAAGACGAGAATCTTCTATAACGGCATCCACTTTTGTTCCAAAAATTGGGCACTGATAAAGTAAGTACGTTTTCTTTCTCTGACTCATCATGCCCCTTATTACGTAAGAACATTTTTATTAATTTAAAACATTTTTTCACTTTTGTGAACGTCAATTTTTAAATTATTGTGCAAAAAAAGAAGCAAACGAACCTAGATAGAAGTTTTATTAAACGAGAAGTGAAAACATGAAGATCCCGTGAAAAGAAGGAACGTAGTAAATTTATACATAATGATGTGGTCCCGTTTTTTACGCAACACCGGAATTTTTATAACTCACATTCCAGACCAACGTGCAACTCGTATCGTGGCCGGAAATTGATTCCTACAAGTTTTTATTTGTTTAAAATCTCTATCGAAAAATAGCGCACTTTTATACGAACGGAAAGTATGTTATTGCATTTTAAATTATAATTTTGTCGGTTCTAATTGGTCGTTTATTTATTTACTGACCGCTGTTAGTACTTCGCTATATTATTATATAATACAAATAGACTAGCTTTTATTGAACATCGAACTATGCGCGTTATTTATTCGCTATACTATATTTATATATCTATTTTTGAATAGTTGTTCGTAAGCGATTAAGCGACGCTCGACGTCTCTTAGCGTAAATTCGTAAGGAACCCAATTTCCTTGTTTTTGGACCATACCCAGGATTTTGATACGTTCCGAAATAGCTTGCTGAGTCACTTCTAACTTTTTTGCAATTTCGTCTTGCCTTTGGCATAGATCTTCCTCCAGTAAAGCTTCGAATTCTGTGTCACACTTTGGGCCTTCCACTTCGTGTTTTGTTCTCCACGTCAAAATCACCACTTATAAATTTTTGACCACATGAAATTTGACATATAGATTCTATATTCTCTTGAGAAGGACATAGGCTATATTTTTTATTGAAAATCATTTTACTTTCATTAATAAATTAAGTTATTGGTTTTAACAAACTGATTTTTATCATCGGCCACTAGGTGCCGTCTTTAATCACGAACATCAACTCAAAGTAGTCCGCTTAAAGTATTAATACCAGGCCAGCTCAAACGGATGTTTATATCCAACTTTGAGATTCGTATCCTAAAGAAGGTGTGATGTTAGCCGGAATTACCCTTTTTGTTCTTCAACATGTTCTTCATCTGAGACTACACTTACATCTTCTGAATATCTTTTGATTTTTGTAAATTTTATTTTCTGTCACGTGGAGAAATCTGTCTCTCTCTCTCTCTCTCTCTCCCTCTTCCTCTATAAATACAATTCTGATTCTAATTCTCTCTCTCCCTCTCTCTCTCTCTATCTCTCTCTCTCTGCCTCTTTGTCTCTCTGTTTTTTTTTCTCCTTCTATTATAAAATGGTTCTGTATGCCAAATCATACTTTGTCATGACAAATTATATTTTTGTTTTTATACATAATATTAACTTCAGAATTGTGTCCAGAAATTATGTTTTTTGTTTAGTTTGAACCAAAGAAATGATGGCAAAATAGGGTTCTTTACCAACAACCTCGAAACTATATAATTTAGCATAAAAAGGCAATATCCATCGTCAGCTTATAAAATATGCTATTCGTATATCAACATTTTGCTTAAATTTCAGTTGGCATCACTATGAAAATATTCATGATATTTAATTGAAAAGACGGAAATATACGAAATATGTATCTATGTAAATATATACATATGTATATATATAATATGTATATATATAAATATATAAATATGTATATACGTAAATATGTATATATGTACAGATATTGTTCGTATATTATATTGTACATATTTTATATACACATTTTAAATACGGTTTCTAGTGAGAAATATTGTATTGACGTGTACCGGCGCTTGATTACGATATCCCGTTGCCTCAAGATGATTCCTATAGGCCGTTGTGTGTTCCGATGCGATGTCTAGGTGTCTGGATGATTTCTACGGGAATTATTTTATTTAGTTGATAGAAAAAGACGCGGAGGTATGAGGAAATCAACTTCTATGGGAAGATTCGTGTTGGGACGGTAAAATACTATATCTAGATTTTTGCAAACAATTTCTACGGGGAGTATTGTATTTAGTCGTTAGAAAGCGATACTAGCTTTCTTGAGACGACATCTACTGGGACTATCGTTTAGTTGGTAGGAAACGATGTTCAGATATGTCGGGAAAATTCTACGGGGAATTTCGTGTTCGGATGATAGAATGTGATGTCCAGATGTTTTGAAAGACTTCTACGAGTAGTGTTATATATAATTGCTGGAAAACAATATCAAGGTATATTGGGATGACTTCTATGAAGATATACGTATTCTATCATTCGAACATGCACACTCCCAGTAACAGTCGTCCCGGAATACCTGGACATTGTATTCTACCTGCCCAAAACAAAACTCTCTATAGCAGTCGTCCTGAGACATTTTTTATAGTTCGAACATGATACATGATAATATATATGAATATATATGAATATATATGAATATTAAAAACGGCTTCGATGGAGAAAATTATACATTCAAGTTCAAGCTGTAGAAAAAGATGTGCAAGTGTCTCGAGACGACGTTTACAGAGAGTATCACGTTGGGACTATAGGAAATGTCTCGGGACGACTGCTATAGAGTTTTGTGTTGGGGAGGTAGAATACAATGTCCAGTTATCCCGACATGACTGTTACTGGAAGTGTGCGTGTTCGAATGATAGAATAGTAATCTCTTCATAGAAGTTGTACTGACATACCTGGACATTGTTTCCCAGCAACTATACATAATACACGACAATCCCCGTAGAGGTCGTTCCAAATCATTTCGAAATCGCATTCGATCATCCGAACACGAAACTCCCCGTAGAAGATGACCCTACATATCTGAACATCATTTCCTACCAACTAAACACGATACAACCAATAGAAGTCGTTCCCAGAATGCTAGAGATCGCTTACTAATGACTAAACACAATACTCCCCGTAGAAATCGTTCGGAAAGACCTAGATATCGTATTTTACCGTCCCAACACGAATCTTCCCATAGAAGATGATTTCCTCATACTTGGACGTTGTTTTTATCAACTAAATACAATATTCCCATAGTAATTGCTCAGAGAGACTTGGACATCGCATTCTATCATCCGAACACAGCTGCATATATAAATCGTCTTCAGGCATCCGGATATCGTAATCCACCGCTCATACACGCCAATACAATATTTCTCAAGGGAAACCGTACTTAAAATGTGTATATATAATATGTACAAAATAATATACATACAATATACGTTACATATTTCGTATATTTTCGTTTTTTCAATTAAATACCGTGAATATTTTCGTAGTGATGACAACTGAAATTCAATCGAAATGGTATGGCGAATAGTATATTTTCTAAGCAGAGGATGGATATTGCTTTTTTATGCAGAAGTGACGATATATTTTATATATATATATATATATATATTATATTCGGTTAAATGATTATATCGGGCGAAAACGAGACGGTATATATATATATATATATATATATATATATATATCTTCTACATAGAAATCTTGTATTTTTGAGCTTGGACAATAGAATAAGATATAATTGAAAGTCCGGGTGTATCGGGATCACTTCTACGGGATGTTTTCTATTTGGAGGATAGAATATATCTCAGTGTAACTTTGAGAAGCAGTTTTATGTGCGGAAGATAGAATACGATGTCCCTACATGCCTGGACATCATATCCTACGGACCCAACTCGAAACTCCCCGTTTAAATCAGTCCAAGGTACCTGGACATCATGTTCTACTATTCAAACATGAAAATCCCCACACAAGTTATCCAGAAATAATAAAACTACAAATTTTACCTTCAAATACGAAACTTAACTTAGAAGTTCACCCCACTCTTACAGATATCTGCTGAAAATATATTAAAAAATAAAAAAACCATATATGGCAGAATATTTTCGGCTTGTACGATCTTAAACTAAAGGACCAGTAAACGTTGTAAACACTCGGACTCACCGGATGAAATATATGGTAAATTTAGTGTCGATGCGACAAGAGAAAGAAGAATAGTGTTTAATGCTCACAGTCGGTTAATAACCCGGTCTGAGAGGTATAAGAGAGAATTTATCAAGGCAGCTGTCAATTGCGTACGGCATATGTGAAGAGAAACTGCTCAGCGTTTCGTTCTGAGTGAGAATATTATATCATATCGTATCGTATCGTATCGTACCGTACCGTACCGTACCGTATCGTACCGTACCGTACCATACCGTACCGTACCGCACCGTACCGTAACGCACCGTACCGCACCGCACCGCACCGCACCGTACCGCACCATACCGCACCGTACCGCACCGCATCGTACCGCACCGTACCGTAACGTACCGTACCGCACCGCACCGCACCGCACCGTACCGCACCATACCGCACCGTACCGCACCGCATCGTACCGCACCGTACCGCCAAAAATCTGAGAGATTCAATTGAACAGCACCCGAACTCAGGAATCCAATCCCTGAGTAGTATCCGTCCTAAATCGACGGATCGCTACAGGAGGCCTTGCCACCTGATCAGCGATCCGTAACCCCATCAGCCACTACCGGCCACTCCGTGCTTCGTTTTCGTACGTAAGCCTCTGCCCCCAAGAAGGCAGAGCCCTTAAACTCACCAATTCCTCCCGTATCCACATCCCACTCCTACCCTCCACGCCCTACACCGTTCCGTTTAAGAATATTTTATCCTAACAGGTAAAGGGAATGATACCTCCGGGCGTACCGTATCGCACCGTACCGCACCGTATCCACCGTACCCACCGTACCGCACCGTACCCACCGTACCCACCGTAACCACCGTACCGCACCACCTACCCGTACCACCGTACCCACCGTATCCACCGTACCCACCGTCCACCGTACCGCACCGTACCGCACCGTACGCACCGTCCACCGTACCCACCACGCACCGTACCGCACGTCCACCGTACCGCACCGTATCCGTACCACCGTACCCACCGTACCCACCGTACGCACTACCGCACCGTACCGCACCGTATGCATACCGTACCACCGTACCCACCGTATCGCACCGTACCCACGTACGCACCGTACCCACCTACGCACCGTACCACCGATCCACGTAACCGTACACCGTACCGCACCGTATCGCACCGTACCGCACCGTACGCACCGTACCGCACCGTACCGCACCGTACCGCACCGTACCGCACCGTACCGCACCGTACCGCACCGTACCGCACCGTATCGCACCGTACCGCACCGCACCGTATCGCACCGTACCGCACCGTACCGCACCGTACCGCACCGTACCGCACCGTACCGCACCGTACCGCACCGTACCGCACCGTACCGCACCGTACCGCACCGTATCGCACCGTCGCACCCGTACCGTACCGCACCGTATCGCACCGTACCGCACCGTACGCACCGTATCGCACCGTACCCACCGTACCGCACCGTATCGCACCGTACCGTACCGCACCACCGTACCGCACCGTACCGCACCGTATCGCACCGTACCGCACCGTACCGCACCGTATCGCACCGTACCGCACCGTACCGCACCGTCGCACCGTACCACCGTACCGCACCGTACCGCACCGCACCGTACCGCACCGTACCGCACCGTACCGCACCGTACCGCACCGTACCGCACCGTACCGCACCGTATCGCACCGTACCGCACCGTACCGCACCGTACCGCACCGTACCGCACCGTATCGCACCGTACCGCACCGTACCGCACCGTACCGCACCGTACCGCACCGTACCGCACCGTATCGCACCGTACCGCACCGTACCGCACCGTATCGCACCGTACCGCACCGTATCGCACCGTACCGCACCGTACCGCACCGTACCCACCGTACCGCACCGTACCGCACCGTCGCACCGTACCGCACCGTACCGCACCGTATCGCACCGTACCCACCGTATCGCACCGTACCGTACCGCACCGTACCGCACCGTACCGCACCGTACCGCACCGTACCGCACCGTACCGCACCGTACCGCACCGTATCGCACCGTACCACCGTACCGCACCGTACCGCACCGTACCGCACCGTACCGCACCGTACCGCACCGTACCGCACCGTATCGCACCGTACCGCACCGTACCGCACCGTATCGCACCGTATCCACCGTATCCACCGTATCCGCACCGTATCGCACCGTACCCACCGTATCGCACCGTACGCACCGTATGCACCGTACCCACCGTACGCGCCGTACCCACCGTATCGCACCGTACCCACCGTATCGCACCGTATCGCACCGTACCGCACCGTATCGTACCGTACCCACCGTGTATCATATCGTATCGTATCATATCATATCATATCATATTACCTTGGGAAGGACTTAGTCTATATTTTTTCTTGAAAATAATTTTACTTTTAAAAATAAATTAAGTATAATTGAACAATACGCTGGGAGGTTTGATTATTAGAATAAGAAAAAGAAGACAATACAAAGTATATATAAATTAAAAATTGAATTTAATAAAACTAAAGATGATTAATACAACAACCTTACTAAGCAGAGATCAGAAAAAGAATGTATTTTCGAGCGCTCATACTGCGCTTTTATAAACTCTACTCCCCTCTCAATGGGGTCAAATTTCGAGCGATAAGCCTCACTCGCCGAACGCAGCCCAAACTCTCACGCAGCCTGACGGTCGGAGAGCCCGAGGTGGCAAGCCGAACACGTCACCTGATTTCGAACTTCCCAACATTTTCTCAAAGCTAGAATACGACCTATCTCATTATAAGTCCGTAGAATAGCTTTTTTAACGAAAATATTGGGAAGCTCCCGTCACAGCACGGATCATTGCTTTTAGGAAGCATAACCTGTTTACCTCTTTTGAAAACCTCAAGATTTTCCCATAGCAAGTATTCGCTCACCTTATGTGTGATTCCGTATACAAGCTATTTTTAAGGCAAAATCTTCGGTTTTCCCGTCACGGCACGGATCAAACATGTACCTTATGTGTACATATAGTTGGGCTTATAGTGAGAGTTCGCTCGCGATCGTTTCTATAAACTATAATATTAGTAACTATGAGTCTTATTTCTTGCATAATAAAAAATTACGAAGTAATTTTTCGTGAACTTACTATTTTAAAACGAATATCTAAATTTCCAATCTCTGCTGTACAATAGTTTAACATTATAATTCGTTGAATTGCTGACGCACGCGAAGCCGCTTTGTCCGAAGTTTAAGAGTCCGAGAGATCACGTTACATTTCCCTTTTCTATGTGGGACTCGATATGACGATACGGAGAACATATTCTGTTTATTTAAAATATATATTATATCGAATCTATATATTATTATGCGAGAAACGTTATCTAAAGATTTTATTTTTATCGCATTAGTTCTCGATTACAATTATACTTTAAACTATTAAATTTAACTCTACATAAATACTTAACAGAATTACGATAAATCTTACAAACTAAAACGTAAAAATATATGTATTGAATTCATAATAATTTTAAATTAAATACTATAAACGTTTCTTAATATATATATATATGTAATTACAAACTAAAACATTTAAGAATATATTTAAACTTACGAACTAAACCATTTAAAAAATAGATATAAAATTATTAAATAATATATTTAAAATATCTCTACAGTTACAAATTAAATATTAAAGTAGACATTATATTACACACTAACAATTTTACCTTTTTAAAATAAAGTTCTTGTGAGTCCGTAACAACTCTCCCCCCGTACAAAATTTTAATTATTTTGTACCTCGCTTTTTCCTAACAATTTTATCAATTTATGTGTAGCGCGGATATAATTCCCCTTCGGAGTGTGTACTTCTGCAACTCGTACTTCATTATCGGAGCCCGGGAACACGCGTACTACTTCACCTTTAATCCAAAGATTTCGCGGAGATTGTAAATCTATAATTAATACAATATCTCCTATTTCTAACGGAGCACTAGTTTCATTCCACCTTTTACGCGGCATAATCGACGGCAAGTACTCCCGAAGCCAGCGCTTCCAAAACGCGTCCGCGTAAGCTTGGGCTATTTTCCATTCTTTTTTAAGACATACATTTTTCAAATCGTATTTACCTAACCTCATATTTCCCGATGATGCTCCAATCAAGAAATGATTCGGCGTAAGCGCTTCATTATCTCTCGGATCAAGAGAGACATGCGTAAGAGGACGCGAATTGACAGAGTGCTCTATTTCAGTTATAACCGTGTATAATACTTCCTCCGTTGGTACTTGATCGTTTAGTATTGCTTTCAAGGCTACTTTAACAGAACGTATCAATCGCTCCCACGCACCTCCCATGTGAGGTGCGTCTGGAGGATTGAAACGCCATTCTATTCTATTTTTTAATGCGAATCCATTCATTTCATTATTATCTATTTGCTTAATTGCATCTTTAAGCTCTTTACTTGCGCCCTTGAAATTCGTCCCGTTATCACTATATAAAACTAGCGGCATACCCCGTCTTGCCGCCAGTCTTTGGATGGCCATTATCGCCGAACTTGAAGTTAAAGAGCTTGCTATTTCTAGATGTATTGCACGCGTGGTTAAGCATGTCATCAGTACGCCCCATCTTTTTTCTCTACGGCGGCCAATTTTAATGTTCATGGGGCCAAAATAGTCAATCCCGCAATGAGTAAAGGGATTTTGTCTAGCAGCTAATCGACCGACGGGCAATGCTGCCATTAACGGATTTTGGGGTTTGCCGCGACGTATACGACAGACAACGCATTTACTAATCAAAGATTTTAAAGTATTACGTAAGCCGATAATATAGAATTTTTGCCGAAGCTCATTAAGTACGGTCTCTTTGCTTCCATGGTAGTATTTTCGATGATATTCAGCTATTAATTTTTTGGTCGCGTCATGCTTGCCATCTAAAATGATCGGCGTATTATTGAAATCATCACTCGATATGAGTATCGCTCGTCCGTTGGCTCTTAAAATTTGATTTTCATCTAAATATGGTCTTAAACTCCTAATTTTACTAGTTTTTGGCAGATCTTCGCGTTTTAAAATAGCTTCTATTTCTTTTTGAAAGCATTCACTCTGAATAAATCTAAAACAGTATTGTTCGTTTAACTGTATATTTTGAACCGGTGTATTTAAATTCTCTTTGTGTCGCCAGCAATTGAAGGCTTTCCGCACGCGTCGCGCAATTATTAAAAGGCCTTGCCATCCCAATAATTTTAAAGGTAGAGAAAAATCTGACGTATTGCGCACATTCATTACAAACACGTTTCTTTTTTCTATATTCTTTATTTTAAAATCATCTTTTTTGCTTATAGCCTTTTCTTGAGGCCATTCGGATTCTGCAAACTTTAAAAATTCGGGTCCCGAGAACCATTGTGATTCATTGTTGATACAAATATTATTAATAAATCGCGTTGCATTATCCGCGGGATTTTGTTTTGACGAAACCCAACGCCATTCTGAGCTTTGTGTAAGCTCCGCAATCTCTCCTAGACGATTGGCGACATAAATTTGATACAATCGGGGCTCATTGCGAATCCAGCATAAAACGATTGAGGAATCTGTCCACAAAACACGGCGCTGAATATTTATTTCTAATTCGCTTAGAACGAATTTCATTAATCTAGCCCCGAGTAATGCTGCCTGCAGCTCTAGGCGCGGTATTGTTGTAGGTTTTAATGGAGCGATTCTACTTTTCGCCATTATAAGTGAAACATGAGTCGGTGCAGTTCTACTTTCAATCCGTAGATAAGCGGCAGCTGCGAATGCTGTCAAGCTCGCATCACAAAAGATGTGCAATTCTGCTTTTCCGTGATTAAAATCTATCGGCGTTAAGCAGCGAGGAATATAACATTGTTTCAAACAATCAAGATTACTAAGCCAATCAATCCAATCTGTATATTCATCGTCCCGCACGACTTCATCCCACTGTATTCCACTTAACCAAATTTTTTGCATTATGACTTTTGATTTTAATGCGAACGGTGAAAGAAGTCCTAAAGGATCAAAAATTGACATTACTACGCGTAGTACTTCTCGCTTGGTAGGCTTCCGTTCTCCTGTCATTATTGCGCGCGGTATTTTACTTAGTTCGATATTAAATTTTAATTCGTCATTTACTGTATCCCAATAGAGTCCCAAGACGCGTTCCTTTTCCTTGTCGCACAAGCGCGTTGCGTGATCCTTTTGTAATTCATCATTCTTCGACGTAATTGGTAATATTTTTGAAACATTGCTCGCCCACCCATGCATCAAAAAATTTGCCTCAGAATTAATTTTTATGACATTTTTTATCAGTAAAGATGCTTCTTGCTCGGATTTGCAACTACATAAAAAATCGTCCATATAACTGTTTTGGACTATACTTTTTGAAGCCTTTGGTAATATATCAATATAGTTATTTGCATTTTTATTTTTTACGTAAATCGCACAGCATGGAGAAGACTTAGCTCCAAAGATTAGACTTTTCATTTCGTATACGCGCGGTGCATTTTTCCTATCTCGACCCCGCCAAAGAAATCGTTGCGCGCTTTGATCACTCTCTCTCACTCTTACGCGTAGAAACATATCCGATATGTCTCCTTTTATCGCGACCGTGTATTGCCGAAACCTAATAAACATTCCGGGAAGGGACTGCAATAAATCCGGTCCGGCATCAAGCTGGTCATTCAAGCTGATTCCATCGGTTTTAGCGGCAGCGTCGAAGACAAGGCGAATTTTGTTAGGTTTATTGATATTATATACCCCGAAGTGCGGCAAATACCATACGCGCGAACTTTCAACATTTTTCTCTACTATCGCTGCATATCCCTGATCAATAAACCTTTTCATCTCTGCATAGTATAATTCTGCGTAACGAACATCTCGATCTAGCCTTTTTTCTAAAGAAAACAATCTTTTTCTAGCTGTTGTCATGCTATCAACGATCTGCGGTTGATTTTGTTTCCATATGAGACCAATCTCCCACGCTTTTCCCACACGACGACATGTTTTCTCAAGTATTTTTTCTGCATGAGTTTGTTTATTTTTTAGATTTACCCCATCGCTTACGCCTATAGCTTCGAGATTAAAGTAATATCGTATTAATTCGTCTAGAGAAAGATCACGATCATTAGATTTCTGCAACGCTAGTGCATCACAAACGAACGATTTTTTCACGGTCCCAGGCCTAATGCGCTTCAACAATGAAACATAAGAAGTCGGGCCGTGTAACACCCATCCTAGTAACGAACGAGACATCGCCAAATTTGTATTGTTTATTGAAATAAGTTCTCGTGTAACTATGAGTTCCCAGTTGTCCTGTCCGATCAAAATTTCTACCCGTGGATTGTAATATGAAATTATATGTTTTTCTTTTACTATATTATTTAAATTATTGAGAAAATTTTCAGTAATTGTTTGGGATGAGAGATTGAGATTTTCAACAGACACTGCACTTCGTAAAGGGTATTCACCGTACGCACCGATAATATTCAAACATATTTTTTCGCACGTTGATTGAACCCTTTCACCATTTATCCCTTTCAAACATAATGTTATTGATGGACCTCTCGCGCCTATTTTTCTCGCTAAATTTTTATCAATTAAAGTAATTGTGGATCCTTCATCCAGCATTGCAAAAGTATTGTAAATGCATTCGACACCTACTACTCGAACGGGTAAAATTTTTAATAGAATATTGGACGTTTCTAGTCAATCTTTTGTCATATTAATACGTGAAACAGGTGTATCCAAATTTCTTTGATTTTCGCATACGTAACGCGAGTCTAAATTTTTATCATTGTGCTCGAAATTATGTAACAACGCATGATGATTTTTATCACATTTAGGACATTTACCGCTGCTACAATTGACACGAGAATGACCCGATTGCAAACAACCAAAGCACAAATTATGCTTTTTTGCCAAATTCCATCGCTTACTAATCGATTCACGGGTAAATAGTACACACTCCGATGGTGAATGATTTCCGCGTTCGCAGATTATACATCTTTTTTTATCAAAATTTGTACGTTTATTTCTACGGGATGAATCGTCTCTCGTATTGTAAACATTTCTAGAAATATATCTGTCTTCTCTTCGCGATCCCGCATTTTTACGGTTAACGGGCGTACAAATTTCATTATCGAAGATACCGGCAGCATTAGCCATTTCGGCTTCTGCGTACAGAAATTCACTCAATTTTTCCAAATCAGACTTTTCTTCGGACGCGCTAGCGGCTTGTCTGTTATAAGCATACTTCAAGGCGGACGGAAGTTTATTTCCTATTGATTTTATTAAATCTGGGCTATACAAATAACCTATTAAATTAAATGACTTAAACGCAGTTGTCGCATTCTTCAATTTTGTTGCGAAACGCACGAGAGTTATTTTACCGGATTCGATATCGGGCAGGTGTTTCAAATCATTAATCAAAAAATCTTTTCAGCAACGACCTTTTTATTGCCGTAATGAAGCTCTAACGTTTTTATTATATTTTCGGGGTCGCGGCTTGTTACAAGAAGCGTACTAACTAATTCGCGCGCTTCTCCTTTCAACGCGGCTAGCAGACGTGCAACATTTTCGCGAGCACTGTATTCTCCTAATTCCGACGAAAGATCGTATGCTTCCTTAAACTGCAGCCAGTCTAGTGGATCACCAGAAAAACTTGGCAAACTTTTTGCAGTTGTCATACGATTTACGAAACGTGAATTACTATTACCGAACGAGGCATCGCGAAGAGCACTTATCGTTTTTTCGAACGCATTCGCAAGGCGTGTAGTCGCATCATTATCACTAAACGCAGGTGCGGATTGGAAGTTTCTCACCGAATTTGCTGCGTTTATTGTAGACTCGTTACCCGCTGCTCTGCTTTCCGCTGCTGCCTCAGGCTGCTCCTCGTTGATTAGAATAGAAGTCGAACCTCGTAGTTGATTAGTTGCCATATTCTCAGCAAAATCCGTGGACGGCAATTGACGGCTCTCGCCGTCCATCTCCTCGAAAGGTGGTTCGTTGATCGGCACATTGGAAGCAACAGTTTGCCGTGGACGCGGAGTGGATGTCGCCCTTGCGACATTAGGCGTCACTGGCACTGTCTTAGTGCGCTGTCGAGATGATGTTACGGTTGTCGCCTTAGAAGTCCGATTCGTTCTCGGCCTCTTCTCCATCGGTTGACCCTCGGTGTTTGAGGTGGCAGCAGCCGCACGAGTTTTTCTCGGAGCCATCGATGAGTAAATTTAACAAACAAATTCAATTAATTTAAATACAATACACTTTCAACAAACTTCCCAGCTTTCCGGAAAATAATCCCGGGTTTCGGCACCAGTTTTATAATTGAACAATACGCTGGGAGGTTTGATTATTAGAATAAGAAAAAGAAGACAATACAAAGTATATATAAATTAAAAATTGAATTTAATAAAACTAAAGATGATTAATACAACAACCTTACTAAGCAGAGATCAGAAAAAGAATGTATTTTCGAGCGCTCATACTGCGCTTTTATAAACTCTACTCCCCTCTCAATGGGGTCAAATTTCGAGCGATAAGCCTCACTCGCCGAACGCAGCCCAAACTCTCACGCAGCCTGACGGTCGGAGAGCCCGAGGTGGCAAGCCGAACACGTCACCTGATTTCGAACTTCCCAACATTTTCTCAAAGCTAGAATACGACCTATCTCATTATAAGTCCGTAGAATAGCTTTTTTAACGAAAATATTGGGAAGCTCCCGTCACAGCACGGATCATTGCTTTTAGGAAGCATAACCTGTTTACCTCTTTTGAAAACCTCAAGATTTTCCCATAGCAAGTATTCGCTCACCTTATGTGTGATTCCGTATACAAGCTATTTTTAAGGCAAAATCTTCGGTTTTCCCGTCACGGCACGGATCAAACATGTACCTTATGTGTACATATAGTTGGGCTTATAGTGAGAGTTCGCTCGCGATCGTTTCTATAAACTATAATATTAGTAACTATGAGTCTTATTTCTTGCATAATAAAAAATTACGAAGTAATTTTTCGTGAACTTACTATTTTAAAACGAATATCTAAATTTCCAATCTCTGCTGTACAATAGTTTAACATTATAATTCGTTGAATTGCTGACGCACGCGAAGCCGCTTTGTCCGAAGTTTAAGAGTCCGAGAGATCACGTTACATTTCCCTTTTCTATGTGGGACTCGATATGACGATACGGAGAACATATTCTGTTTATTTAAAATATATATTATATCGAATCTATATATTATTATGCGAGAAACGTTATCTAAAGATTTTATTTTTATCGCATTAGTTCTCGATTACAATTATACTTTAAACTATTAAATTTAACTCTACATAAATACTTAACAGAATTACGATAAATCTTACAAACTAAAACGTAAAAATATATGTATTGAATTCATAATAATTTTAAATTAAATACTATAAACGTTTCTTAATATATATATATGTAATTACAAACTAAAACATTTAAGAATATATTTAAACTTACGAACTAAACCATTTAAAAAATAGATATAAAATTATTAAATAATATATTTAAAATATCTCTACAGTTACAAATTAAATATTAAAGTAGACATTATATTACACACTAACAATTTTACCTTTTTAAAATAAAGTTCTTGTGAGTCCGTAACATTAAGTTAACAGTTTTAGTAGTTAGTTTCACCAGCGGCCACTACGTGGCGTCTTGAATCACGAACATCAACTCAATGTAGTCGGCTTATAGTATTAATACCAGGCCAACTCAAACGAATGTTCATTCGACAGGGTATGGCATGACGGGCTCGTCTTCAAGCCCATTGCCCATGACATCCCCCATTATTTGATCGGGATAATAAAGTCGTTCCTATCAGACCGATTTATTCGAGTTAGGGTAGACAACTGCCTTTCCGCTCCAAGGGCCATCTCAGCCGGCGTCCCTCAAGGGTCTAAGCTCTCCCCCCTACTTTTTACTTTTTTCTGCCATGATCTTCCCATACACGATACAATTACCACGGCACTCTACGCGGACGATATTGCCCTCATAGACGCCACTAAAACAATCTGCCACAGCACCTCAAGGCTAAACAGATTTCTCCCACACCTCATCAACTGGTACTCACGGTGGAGACTCTCCATCAACGAGAGCAAGTCCAGTGCAATCTTCATCTCCCGTAAAAACCGCACCCCTCCAAAAATAACGATCAAAGGCTCCTCCATCCCGTGAAGCCAATCGGTCAAATACCTCGGAGTGACGATCGACAGGAACCTATCCTGGAACAAACACCTCCGCCTCACCAGGAGCAAAATGCTAGAAGCCTTCTTAACGTTCAAACCTTTCTTCCATAGCAAAACCTGTCATCCAGAACAAAGGCCGGAGCCTTCTCCGCCATCATCAAGAACATTGCCACATACGTCATCCCCATCTGGGGGTCCATCCCCCTAGAAAGACTTCAACGAATCCAAGGCACCTAAATGAGGCTGCTACGCTCATCCCTGAACAACCCTTCGTACTTAAGGAACACTCAAGTACTTAAGGAAACTAACCTTCTTTCTCTCAATGACTACTCGAACAAATTCGCCAAATATTTGAGAGATTCAATTAAACAGCACCCGAACTCAGGAATCCAATCCCTGAGTAGTATCCGTCCTAAATCGACGGATCGCTACAGGAGGCCTTGCCACCTGTTCAGCGATCCGTAATCCCATCAGCCACTACCGGCCACTTCGTGCTTCGTTTTCGTACGTAAGCCCTGCCCCCAAGAAGGCAGAGCCCTTAAACTCACCAATTCCTCCCCTATCCACATCCCACTCCTAACCCCCACGCCCTACACCGTTCCGTTTAATAATATTTTATCCTAACAGGTAAAGGGAATGATACCTCCGGGTAGGAATCCCTGTGGGGAGGGGTTTTAGTCGGTAGGCATACGAGCAAAGGCTCCATGAATCCGACACTACCTCTCTTAGAGAGGTGTCTTTAGAAGATTTCCCCTCCCCGCGGCACAAAAAAAACAAAACGAATGTTCGTATCGAACTTTGGGATTCGTATCCTAAAGGAGGTGTGACGATTAGTCGGTATTACCTTTTTTGTTCTTCAGGTTAATCTGACATTACTCCCACGCCTTATGGATATCTTTTGATTTTTGTAAATTTTATTTTCTCTTACGGGGGAAATCCTCTCTTTCTCCCTCTCTCTCTCTCTCTCTCTCTCTCTCTCTCTCTCGCTCTTTATAAAATCGTTCTTTATAAATGCTCGCTCTTTATAAATGCCAAATCATACTGAATATAGTTTGTGACGACAAATTATATTTTTATTTTTATAAATTCTATTAACTTCAGAATTGTGACAAGAGCCTATGCTTTTTTAAGTTTGAACAAAAGAAATAATGGTAAAATAGGTTTCTATACCAACAACCTCGAAACTATGTAGGATTCATATATATATAATATATCAGCACCTCTGCATAAATGCATAAAAAGGCAATATCCATCGTCTGCTTAAAAAATAAGTTATTCGCATACCAACATTTTGCTTCAATTTCAGTTGGCATCGCTACGAAAATATTCACGGTATCTAATTGGAAAAACAAAAATATAGGAAATATGTATGTATGTGTATAATGCATATATGTCCAAGTGTCTCTGAACAACTTCTACGGGGTATTTCGTGTTTTAACCCCACTGTTGCCGATATCTGCTGAAAATATATTAAAAAAAAAAAAAAAAAAAAAAACGATATATGGCAGAATACTTTCGGTTTGTACGATCTTAAACTAAAGGACCAGTAAACGTTGTAAACACTCGGACGCACGGGATGAAATATATGGTAAATTTAGTGTCGATGCGACAAGAGAAAGAAGAATAGTGTTTAATGCTCACAGTCGGTTAATAGCCCGGTCTGAGAGGTATACCAGAGAATTTATCAAGGCAGCTGTCAATTGCGTGCGGCATATGTGAAGAGAAACTGCTCAGCGTTTCGTTCTGAGTGAGAATATCATATCATATCGTATCGTATCGTATCGTATCGTATCGTAGCGTACCGTACCGTACCGTACCGTACCGTACCGTACCATACCGTACCATACCGTACCGCACCGTACCGCACCGTACCGCACCGTACCGCACCGCACCGTACCGCACCGTACCGCCAAAAATCTGAGAGATTCAATTAAACAGCACCCGAACTCAGGAATCCAATCCCGAGTAGTATCCGTCCTAAATCGACGGATCGCTACAGGAGGCCTTGCCACCTGTTCAGCGATCCGTAACCCCATCAGCCACTACCGGCCACTCCGTGCTTCGTTTTCGTACGTAAGCCTCTGCCCCCAAGAAGGCAGAACCCTTAAACTCACCAATTCCTCCCCTATCCAAATCCCACTCCTAACCCCCACGCCCTACACCGTTCCGTTTAATAATATTTTATCCTAACAGGTAAAGGGAATGATACCTCCGAGTAGGAATCCCTGTGGGGAGGGGTTTTAGTCGGTACGCATACGAGCAAAGGCTCCATGAATCCGACACTACCTTTCTTAGAGAGGTGTCTTTAGAAGATTTCCCCTCCCCGGGCACAAAAAAAAAAAAACAAAAAAAACGAATGTTCGTATCGAACTTTGGGATTCGTATCCTAAAGGAGGTGTGACGTTTTGTCGGTATTACCTTTTTTATTCTTCAGGTTAATCTGACATTACATCTTCTGATTTGTGTAAATTTTATTTTCTCTTACGGGGGAAATTCTCTCTTTCTCCCTCTCTCTCTCTCTCTCTCTCTCTCTCTCTCTCTCTTTATAAAATGGTTCTGTATGCCAAATCATACTGAATATAGTTTGTGACGACAAATTATATTTTTATTTTTATACATTCTATTAACTTCAGAATTGTGACAAGAGCCTATGCTTTTTTAAGTTTGAACAAAAGAAATAATGGCAAAATAGGTTTCTTTACCAACAACCTCGAAACTATGTAGGATTCATATAGATATATATATATATATATATATATATATATATATATATATATAATATCAACACTTCTGCATAAATGCATTAAAAGGCAATATCCATCGTCTGCTTAAAAAATACGTTATTCGCATACCAACATTTCGCTTGAATTTCAGTTGGCATCGCTACGAAAATATTCACGGTATCTAATTGGAAAAACGAAAATATAGGAAATATGTATATATATGTATGTATATGTATAATGCATATATATATATATATATATATATATATATATATATTCTGTATATTATATTGTATATAAGATATATACACCGTGTAATTTCGTGTTTTAACCCCCTGTGACTTTTCCTATTTGCGAAACTGAAAGACCTAGGAAAGGACCGTGTTTTACTACGATTGATGATATATATGGCTAATTTTTAGACGTATTGGTGTTGCGTGAAAAACTTGTTTTATTTGCAGAGATTACCGGTTTCGATTAATCTACCACAGAATGTGCGAAAACTACACGTGAACGCGCTGTTCGACCTCGTTTAATTAATTTTTTCAAATACGCCATTGTAAAAGGCAGCCACTTTGTGTACTTGCTTGGAACTATATTATTTTAATTAATTATATTTATTGATTTTTGGGAAATTTTTTTTTCACCTTTTTTCATGGAAATTGAAATTAGTAGTATATAAATATTGAACGTTAAGATAATGAACATATTTTAATGAGTTTTAATACAGCTAATGGAATATCATTAATACAATAATAAAATTGAATGATCCAAACGCAACTTACGCCCATGACTCAGATTCGAAATTTTGTATACTATACAATTGCATTGTATAGATAATTGGTTGTATAATGTCTGGTCTTCCATTTGGTGAAATATGTCGAAACAAATCTATCTAATAATTAATAAATTAATCCTCAATATGATTATTGTATTATATTTCATAGTATTTCATACTTTCGTTATGATAGCTTGAACGCTCTTCAATTTATAAATAATTATATAAAAGCTATTAATATTATTGTTTAAATGAAAAACAGATTTGATTCTCTCATAAAATTATTTAAATTAACTAATTTTCTTAGTTATCTAATTATGTTTAACATATAAAGTAGAAATAGTTGATTATTATTTTTACATATTTTTGATAATTTTTTCAAAATTATACATAATGATAATATAAATTTGAATTGTTTTGATAATTATATTTAAATGTCACAAAATTTTAATATTCCATTCATGGTAAAGCAGATAAAACGTGCCATTATTGTAGATTTTTTATGATCCGTACAATTTAGAAGAACGTAATTAGCCAGTGACGTTGAACTTTTATAATTATTCAGATGAAATTACTAGTTAGATTCGAATTTTTGCATAAAAGCATATAAAACTTTTGTGAAATTACATGCCAATGACAGAGTAATAAAACAAAGTAAAAACGAGCATGGTATGTAATTATATATTCTAATACTTAATGCTAGAATTATTTTGCAATAATTTGATCGTGACATTTTCGTTTTGTAACTATTACAAAAATGATGTAACTTAGATAATGAATAATTAAGATTCGCTTCTATTCAGATGAATTTATCTTAAGTCATCTACTTTCGAATACATATTACCCCAAGAAATTCGCTCCTGTGGCTCATTTCACAAAGATTCACGTTTAGTTGTATGTCCATATTTTCAAAAAAGTGCAATAAAAGTAAAAATAGTTATATCTACTTACATTAAATATACATTCGTATTAATTAAATAAAACGTAAATACAGTAGCAAAAATATGTGTCAGTTTATTGAAAGTGTGGTTTCTTCGAAGATTTTTTGGCTTACCGCCATTATAATTGCAATTTACCTGTATGTTAAAAAAATTAGTTATTCCTATTGGAAAAAATTCGGTGTACCGCACCATGAACCGATCTTCCCTTTCGGTAATTTTACCAGTGAATTTTTCATGAAAAAAATAACATTTGGTAAGTAATAAATTCCAGTTTGTTGAAACAAGATCTTAACTTTTTAAATGTCAATTTAAGCACTTCCTTAAGTTTTTACATTTTTCAACAGGATAAATCTTCATTAAAAGATTGTACAATCGTAAATTAATAAATCCATAATAAATAAAAAAATATAAAAATTAATTTCTATAGGCCGTATTCAAACTTTCATGTTCTTCAAATAAATACTACTGCTACTTATTTTTTCTTTCATAGGACTATATTTTCTAAGATTGTTTTCCTCCTTTAAAATATTCAACAATTGACCAAACTTATTATACTATTATTAATTTAAGGACTATTATAATTATGATAGAAATACTAAATTGTTGTTAAATTCTATTTTCTTTTCTTTTTTTATAAAGCGTAGATTTTAGTTGCCTGCAAATGCTATTTTTACTTATTCATTCTAATTTAAAACTCTATAGTTTATTGATTGTATGCTCTGACTAGCGAGTATTTTAATAATGTAGGTGTCTGAATACCGATTATTTTAATCTTCTAGGAGTGCTAGATTACATTTTTTTATTATTTTGCGATGGAGATCTTATCTTATATTAATAGAAATTGCGATTTTTTATTAGTATCAGCTATTTATAAATTTTGTGCTGATAAAAATAGATGATAGAAACAAATCTGTTCAAATAACAGGTTGACTAACGTTTGCACATACATTTATTGTCCGTCAACGTCAACAATACGCTGCAATTTGTATTTCAGACATCTTTAATTGATATACTCTCAAAGTTTTGGATTTTAGTACCAAACTTAAGACCAAATATATTCAATATAGACCGATGCGGAAATTATTACAAACAGTCACTTTTAAAATAAATTATGCAAAAGCTGCTGATATGAAGTATACCTTCTCCTCAAAGTCTTGACACTAAAATTGCTGTTTTAAACTATATCAAGCTACTATCGCTCTATACTGAAACAGATTGTATCTTTTAACAATACGCGAATGAATACCAATACCGAATTTCAATGAAAAATTAAGATAGAGCTAAATTAACATTTTCTCAATGGGTTCAATGAGAAGTTCATTGTTCAATGAACAATAATTGATCGTTCTTTTAAATTGACTGGGCATAAAGTCATCGATATTTATGATTGTTGCAACAAAAACAATGTCTACATGCATGCATCTTCATCTAAACTGATTTACGAATGTAACATGTTCTCTCGTTTGACGGGAATCATTTGGGAATTCAAGTTTACCTGCACGCTTATGTGGCAGACAAAAAGGATACCGGTGGTACTGCCAATTTACTTATTTGAAGTATATTTTATATTGAGCGTAAAAATATTTCCTTACAGGCAATTTTCTGAAAAAGAGCTACTCGGATTTCAAGAACCATCCCTTTCATGGTGTCTATACATTTCATAAGCCAATTTTGATGATTAACGATCCTGAACTCATAAAACAGATTTTAATCAAAGATTTCAATAAATTTGTTGATCGAGGAGTATACTACAATCAAAAAGTAGATCCTTTATCCGCAAATCTATTTTTCATGGAAGGAGATAAATGGAGAATAGCAAGAGCAAAACTGTCACCAACCTTCACTAGTATAAAACTAAAGTGCATGTTTCCTATCTTGACAGAAATTGGCGATGAAATAATTAATGCTTGCGATGAATCTTTATTGAAATCAGATATAATAGAAATGAAAAATTTGATGGCAAGGCAAGTAAAATAATTTTTGAAAGTATAATATTATATCATAGAATTGTGATTAATTCAAAATCATAATTACTTAAAAAGTCCTTGGCATTTTTGGCTTATTAATGATAATTAAAAAAGAAGCATTATAGACATAAATATTACTGGAAACGAATAATTTTTACAAGTTTGTATGTATAGTAAAGAAAATAATCTTAAAAATATTATTGAAAAACGTATTTTAAACTTTAATTTAGACAGTCTTTTCTGTAGGAAATAAAATTCTTTTAGAACAAAATAGTCTATAAATGTGCTTATACCAGATTTACCATGGAATAAATTATCACTGATTATATCAAAATTTTATTTATATACATAAACGACTGTCACTAATGTATAATATTAGTACGCAAATTAAATTATCCTATATTTTGTAAAATCAACTATCTAATTATATAATAATAAATATAATAAAAAAAAACTGAAGAACCGGGAGAAATTGTTATCTTTTTAAAAGGAAACTATGTTATGAAGTAAAAGTAATAAGATTACTATTTACAGTATCGATACAATAAAAATTTATTTAGTTTCCATATAAAAATTATAAAGAACTTGAAATAATTAATGAATTATATCATTAAAAATATGTACAAAATTAATTTCAAAATTTTGTATTATCGATTTAATAAATAATATTCAAAATATTATCATTTTAGATATACTATAGATGTAATCTTCAGTGTTGCTTTTGGATTTAACAGTAATACTTTAAGGGGGCAGGGTTCTGAATTTTATTATTACGGAAATCTGGCTATAGAAAACACACCGATTCGAAATTTGCTGATCTTCTTCATACCAACTGTTTGCAAACTCCTTGGAATAGCAACTCTTAATTCGAAGGCAACTAATTTCTTTAAAGCGTTATTTGCCGAAATGGTCGAGAAGCGCAGGATGTCTAAAGAAAAACGTCAAGACTTTTTAAATTTTCTGATAGAATTAATGGATTATGAACAAATAGTTGAATCTCCAAATTCTATGGACAAAGCACTTGTTGGTAATTATCTTTTATTATTGTATATAGGGTTCCTTTAGACATCTACGTATGCTCTATTCAAAATACTATAAAATATTTAATATTTATTTTGTTGTTTGAAATTGTTTGAAAAATATCCAAAGCACAATTAATTTTTAAATATTGTTGTTTATTTTGTATTGAATGTTTTACGAGGTAATTAAATTTTTTTAGTTTATTCTTAATTTTTGTTTAATTTTAATTTATATTGATATTTATATATTTCAATCTAATTATTATAGTTTCTTTTACAAATATTTGCATTGTAACTATCTACAGCATACTGCAGATGTTTTTTTTTAAAAATACATGTTTTTAAAAAAAATTGATATAATAGAATTTTATGCAGATCTGAGGGCCTTACAAATATTGGTATTTATTGAAGGTCAGTACTGCTTTCCAGAAGGAGTTATTTGGCTAACCATCAGTATATTCTTTGGCTGAGTACTGAAAAGAGTACTAAACATATACAGTCGACATTTTTCTAATATACGAAATACGTCCGCCAAATTAGTCTAGTGACTAGTATAATACTTTTTTAAGCTTGTTAAAACCAAAATAAAACGATAATTACACATCACTTAATATAATGCTTATATAAACATTATAAATAATTTGAACGTATTCGATTGCATGCCAATATATAGTAGGCGAAACCGCAACGAGTTACACGGGTTTTTTTATTAAAAAGTTTATTATAATTTTGATCATTGCGCCAAGCTATTTACAATAATTTTTAACTATGAATTAAACTATATTAATTAATGCAAAACTCGATTGAAAATTTTATCGCTAAAATAAAATTTTCAGATAAAATTACAATGAAAATGGAGTTTTTAGAAGCTGCCGCTGAAGCCTTTGTTTTTTTTATTGCTGGATTTGAAACTTCATCTTCTATTCTAACGCATATTCTATTTGAACTTGCTTTAAATTACGACGTACAAGTAGAGCTGCAAAAAGAAATTGACGAGGTTCTCAAGAGTGATGCTGGATTAACCTACGATAGCCTCTTTCAAATGAAATATCTAGATATGGTCATTTCCGGTGAGTAATGTGTATAGTATAAACTTATTAATAAATTTATAATTAAGAAGATGCGATGTATATGGGGACCTAAAGAACATCGAATATGAGTATTAAATACTATAGCCAAAAATATGAAATTTTTTATTTTATAATATAATGAAATCATCACTTAAGATATTAATTTGTGGCTTTTTATTCAAACCATAAGTAGATGCAGTTCAAAGTATCCGAGATGATATTACCATATACGAACCTATATTTTTGACTTTGTTAACGCTAATGTTATTAATTTAAGTACTTCATTTTCAATATCATTCAATAAAATTGTTGTTATATTTATTAAGATGACAAGTGGAAGTTATTTTTACCATTTTTTAAATGGTAAATAAATTATTATTAGCAAAAAATTTTTTTTAAAGTCATAGGTAGTTGTTTCAAAGATTCTAGTCATACGTACAACCTTTTTTATTTATGTAGTATTACATAATGCTAAGCTAATAAAGATTTTAATCGGTCTTACAGTGTTTTTACCGAACTCTCCTTGTTTGTAATCATCTCTATAGATTTTTAGGTATTTTAACTCTCTGTGCAGAAAATTTTTAATTCAAAAAATGAAAATTGTATCTACAATCTTTTTCATTTTTTTTCAACAATTCGTTGAAAAAAATAATACCTTTGGCATATATAGTGATGCTATCAAATCCAAAATTTCTAAGTCAGTTGGAATTGCCTACTCGTCGCCAAAATTAGAAATAAAAGTGCAAAAAAGCATAAATAAAAGATTATCCACTGTTACCGCAGAATGTTCTGTAATTCTATGTGCGCTAGATATAAATTTTGAAAATCCTGAAAAAATGTTTATAATTTTCTTTGATTCACTGAGCGTTCTACATAAGCTCAGGCCAGCAAATTTTAAAATTACCTCCGTAGATTCTTAATATAAAATCTAAAATATTAAAATCAAAATTAATTCTATTAGTATAGGATAATTTAACTGCATCCTTTAGGAAAAATTGTTTTCTTCATTTGCAACGTCAAATGTTTCAAGCCATTTTGGTTTGTCTTCCGGGATTTTATACATTAATTTTCTATAAATTATAAGTGGAAAAAGTATTTTACTGATCACAATTGAATTTAAAACCTATTGTACTGTGATTTTTGAGTAATATGGTTATTATGAATAATGAGCAATATAAATTTCATTTGCAAAATGAATTTCATTTTTCAATGTAAAAATTATGCTTTTAAATTAGAAAATACTTTAATTCAATAAAAAAAATTAATTCTGAAAAATAACACATTTTGGAAATCCTTTCTCCTGATATGTGGTTTCAAAGTAATTATAGATTTTTTTTAAATCCGAAAACGACTTTAATTTTTAAAAATTCGAATCTTTTTAATAAAAATCCGAATCGACTTTATAATTTCAGAGATTGACCCTCATCTAAATTCAAATCTACGCAATTTTTTATAAGTTTCTTAAACGAAAACTTGTGGCCACTTCTAAGATTTTTTGAAAAATTGTAGACATGCCGTCTCACTTATGTAAAACTATTGATATATCAGTAGCCAATAAGCAGTAGACAAAATTTTATTTAAAAAAATTTATTTTATTTATCTTTTTGTTCGTTGATAGATATAATCAGAGTGAGTCATGTTTCCAAGTTATGATATATACCGTTTTTCTTCTTTTTTTGTTGAATTTTAAAAATTACTTCTCTGACTTTCACTAACTTCAATACTAGAAGTGCACATTTATTTTCACTTTAATAATCTCAATTTTGACACTCAATATTCAGAATTATTATTAGTGCGCTTACATCATAGATTCAGTACAATACTGTATTTTTCCCTACCTTAATAATCGAAATGAAGAGCCGGCTACAATCCAAGGCATGTAACACAGTCTTAGGCGAGGTCTTAGGTGTAGACATAGAATACCCCGAAATACGTTAAAGCACCTAAAATAGATTAGATACGTCTAATTATCTTTTTTGCATTTTCTCTAATAAAGAATGCATCTTAACAGATAGTATAATATTTTATGAATAGTAGTAATTGATAATTCCAACCCTAATTATAACAATAAATAATCATAAATTCTTATGTCGATTGTTTTTTAACAAACTAATAAATATGTTTGTCGGTTTTACAGTTGCATTATAATAACAGTCACACGTCCTAGTTTATATTTACCTTCGAAGAATTTATGAATCTGAAATATCAAAATTATTATGACTATACCTATCCTGAAAGAATTATCTGACGAGCAAAGGACAATCTGACTGCCCCTTCACCAACTTATTCATCATGCACTCTAGCCCCATGCTTTTTTCCTTTCATATTAATATAGAATAATAAATGTTATCTCATTTACTTAGCTTTAGTATAGAGAGTACTGAAATCATAAGATTTATTATCATTTGTAAATTATCAAAATTATCACGTGAACGACAATATATTTTACTGCAAACTTGAAAACAAAATTGAAATGACTAATTCTTATAAGTTAATTGGATATTTTATGATGCAGTGAAAAATATTATTGTTTGAAATTAAGACTTCATGATTTGATTGGGTGTACTATCTTTATTTACAGATATACCGTTAGAGCTTTTAGACGAAATCAATGGATTTTATGGCATAATTTTTTATTTTAATAATTCTTTTTATGAACATAAATATGGATATCTAATGCTTGGTCTAAATATTGCTTTGTCTAAGTTGGATTTTGAGCTAATAATTTTGAAAAGATAGGTCAACGATATATTTATAATTGTTTTTGAAAGTTTTATTTATTGATAATAGCAAAGTAAAATTCAACTGGTATAGAAAACCGACATGGTCAGTAAGATTACTGAATTTTATTTCATCTGGAATATCTGGATTTTAGTTCACACTAACAGATGGAATACACGATGAGAACGCTAAGAATTGTAATTTATCAATAATAATTAGCCAATTGAATTTCTAGATAAAATAATTACTGAAAGGATGTATGAAATTTAACATAATGCCTGTAAAACGGTGTATATATGTATATATATATATATATATATATATATATATATATATATATATATATATCTTAATACAATATCAATGACAATATTTCTTTTTTCTTCACTTTAACCGTTGATAAAATAGTCTAGGTTTTTAGATATATTTGGAAATATACAAAAACGCCATTTCTGACCACAATTCTTCATATCAATACCATATCACAAATCGGTAGCAAAAATATATGTTTTGAAATAAATACAGACAACATGTGTCGTGTACAAAAATTTCAGAAATGTGAAAATTGAAAAAAATACCAAATAAATTTTACACTTTTTAATTATTTGATCTAAAATGTCGATGTAAACTTATAGACTGGAATAATTTAGTTTAATAGATAATCAAAAATTTACAATATAACTGAAGTCTTCCGGACAGTAGATTCGTTACTATACTTTGTATTACTGGATTATGTAATTAATTTTTTTTTATTTGTTAATTTAACTCTCATTATACGTGATAAATAGCCCTTTTATTAAAATTTACACACACTCACACACACACACACACACACATATGTAAATAAATCAATTTTCGCCATAAAACAAATCAATAAATATTATTTGTCAAATACCTCTGAAAAATTCAGTATGGCGAGAATCGACTATCAAGCAGCTTCGACTATAAAGTCGCTCACTTGCACCACTGAATAAACCAATGATTTTATCATCTGAACCGATGATTTTTTATGCACAAGTATTTTTACTAATAAGTTTATATTATAATAATTTTATATTAACTTGAACATATATATGCATATTACAGAAGGAATGAGGATGCACCCATCTGTGCCAATGTTAAATCGGGTTTGTCTTGAAAAATATAAAATTCCAAACTCTAATGTCCACATACCGAAGGGAATGCCAATAATAATTTCAATTACTGGACTTCATTATAATCCAGAACTATATCCTGAACCAAATAAATTTGATCCTATGAGATTTTGTAAAAGTAATGCTGAAACTAGGCAATCATGTACATACTTACCCTTTGGCGATGGTCCAAGATATTGTATTGGTAAGTTTTCTAATTAAAATAAAGCAATATAGTAATTCAGTGATTTTAATCTGTCGCAATATAATATTTCAGGAAAGCGGTTGGCATTGATGCAAATGAAGGTAGCTCTGTTTAAATTTTTGTCTAATTTTACAGTATCTGTTTGTAAGGAAACGACGATACCGTTACAATACTCCGCAGATACTATTTTACAAACACCGAAATCTGGTGTCTATTTAAGGGTTCAGAAAAGAAAATTTAAATGAATAATAATATTAATTTATTTATTAAGCAATATATTAAGTGGATTTCAAAGACTTTATGACAAAAGATAAAGTTTAACATTATTAGGTATATAAAAAAGGATATAAAGGCAAAAAAAATATCATATGAGCATATCAAAACAAATTAGAAGGGAATACAATTGTCAGAAAAATAGTCTACATTCGTTTTAATTAATATATATAATCAGAATTTTAACGACAATATTTTTTCAATTAAACTTTAAAATCAATAATAGTAGTACATTATCTGTGTGTGTTATGAGAAATGTAACCGAATCCATTATTTAAGTAATCTGTAAGAAGTTCAAAACAAAGTATAATTATCCGAACCAGTAAATTCGAAAATTTCCCTTATATTTCCTACATGTGACTAAAATATTATTAATCTATTCAATAGATACGTTGTTATTGAAACTCTTAAACGCAATAAAACATCATCAAAACTACGCAGAAATTTAATGGTAAAAATTTCATTAATAGGCTCAGAAAGTAAAAATGATCATTAATGACAGGAATAGGTTCGTAAGTTTTAAAAAAGGTACATCTCAAAATCATATATTTGAACATACATCTTGTTGAACTGACTTCCAACTATTTTGGTATAAGATTTGAAGAAGTAGAAGTGATATATCTATAACAAAAAATATATGAAAGTATGATAGTATTAAAAACAGTAATGATATCGTTGGCACATTTCAAGTCATAAGTAATTTTTTTTAATAAATCGAAGAGTTTTCATGATCTCTAAAAAGTAATACAATATGATCAAAAAATAGATACGTATTATAGAAAAGCAATGTCAAAAGTAATCTATGAATCTGTTTGAAATTGTATTATAAAATAATAAAGGCATGTGATGTATTGTTACAGTAAAGTATAGCATAAATACTTGCTATCTATTTTCAGTTGTAAGCTTTTTAAAAAAATTTGGAATTTTTTCATTTTTGTTTATTATTAACATTTTGCACAAGTTTCATTTATTTCCGTTAATAATTCGTAGGATACAAGAATACTTATTTTTCTACCTTGAATTAACCAAAAACTGCATTAAATGAGAGAAAATATTGCATATAGAAGCACTGAGTAGTTTATTCTATTTTCATTCTTATAATTCAATTTTTATATTAATGCGACTGTATTCTTAGCTTATATTATTATATTCTTTACGTAGACAAAATATAAAAATCTAATCAAAAATAATAAATTTGAGAGGCTAAATACTAGTAGGCTACTATAGGTTGACTGTTAGTAAATAAATATGAAGATAGTGAATAATTTTTTTACAATTATATTACGCAATTTTTATATACTGTTAAATAGAATTTTTTATGAATTAATTTATGTTATAATTACTTCTGATAGTTTGATTTACAATGATACCTTGTAAGCGTTATAAATTCAAAGTCGCAATAGATTATATTGCCAGCCTTTTGCTAATGATGAATAGACTGTGGGAAGAATATAATTACTTACAAGTTTAATATTTTCCATTTGCAATTACTTGAAATTTCACTAACAAACATAATTTTTAAAGATATCTTGTTAGAGTTGAGAAAGCAATAAAATTGTTAATGTAAATTGTTCTAAATAATATTGAATATTTATTCATTGTTTGCGTAGCAAATATTTTAGACAATTGTAATAAAATGAAAATATTTGATTAAATTAAAAAAGTATTCAATTTTAAGCACTCCGAAGGTTTCAATCAATTAATTAAACATTTTTAAATTAGTTTAAATATATTGTATACTTATAACTCATAATATAACCTAAAATCGTTCGATCAAGTATGTATTATATAAGAACAAAATGTAAATTTTTATAATACCAATGCTAAATATAGAATTATTAATGAAACTCTGTTTTTTTATTAATATAATAAAATTCTATCGTTAAAAAATATTTTATGATACTCTTGCATATAAAAAGTATTGCTGTGAAGTATTATGGTATCGTATCAGAATTTTTTCTATAAATAAATAATTTATATGTAACGAGAATTGGTCACGCCATCCGATGATCGCTATTCACACAATCCTAAAGGGAACTACAACTTCATAGAATGTTATTGAAAGGATGAATTCAATATGTATCTGTAATTTCTTTATATAATATTATTTCTAGTATTTGAAATGTAATTTCAACCTGTGTGCGATATGATTTTGTTTATATTCCCATTTCATACAATATTTTTCGTATAAAAAATTCCATATAAATGCAACAACTGAAAAAGAATAAAAAAAAATTGTCAATCCAGAATATTTTTTTAAATATTATTATGTCGAACTATTGAAAAGAAGCAGAATCATCGACACGAAATATTGCTGTATGCAAGTCGTAGGAGAGAATGTGAAAGATAATCAAAGTTCGCCAGGTGGTGAGAAGGAGTAAAGTGCTTAGAAACTTAAAACTATTATTTTCTTGCGATGAATTCTCAATTGTATACGCTCCACGCTTTATGCTGGAAATAACTGTTTACTTTTTATATAATTGTTAACTTAATATTTAATTAAAACATAAATAATAAAAAGAAGAAAAATATAGATATTTTTCTTTAATATTTCATAGGTAAGGAAAAGTGAATTTATGATAACAAATAATTAAAACAATAATATAAAATGAAATATGTTGTTTATTTAAAATAAGGTATAAAAAACCTCCACCTTTTAAGTGGAGGAAAAAGCCGAGACTTTAATAAATGAAATTAACAATAATTTGAATGATCATTCAATATTTAAGATAAGTCTTGCCCTAATACATACGACGATGCGCATTCCTTACGTAATCTATATGCGTCGCAGCTTAAAACCTCGTCAGGTTAAGCGTTCCCGCTCTAGGTTGACGATCTTTCATGTAGAAGTACAAGTATTTCTCGAGGCAGCAGGCACCTGTAATTGAGAAGATATAGAAAGTCTCAAGGCAGCAGGGGCCTAGGTCGAGACAAAGCGCCGCTACGGGCAAAGGTAGGCGATCGAGGCCTTTTTACCAATTATTTGCCGCTCAGGGCAACACACACTCGCACTCCAGAGCAGAAACACTCGCCACAACGCTAAAACTATATATTTAAATAAATATAAGAATTATAACTAATAACTACAATGTAGGTATCGACAAAGAATATAATTTAAAGAGGTGCACCTCGCTCGACTAATGTTCGCGACAATCTGTTTCTTTTTCAGATTTTTACGAGGCCCGAACCTCTCGGCGCTCGAGTCACAAAATATAAACACACGAGCCCTGCCGTCACAATTATTATCGTTTTATATATACATTCCATTATATACAAGTAAATACACATATATTCACGCATACATATACTCACATACAATATTCTTATACATACATACATACATACATATATATATATATATATATATATATATATATATATACACATACATACATACACACACATATACATGTTCACATATGTATTCACATAAATATATATACAAACATACACATAGACACTCATACTCATACACACACGTAGATATATATATATATACATATTTAAAATATAGACTTTAGAGTGAAACGCGAACAATAATTGAACATACTTTGTTTATAATGCTTAGCTTCAAGAAGTTTTTACTTTTTTCCGTTTTTATTTATTGACATTATTTTAATTTATTCCTTGATAAAAACGTGATGTAATTTTTTGTATTTACTGATATATTTTAACGTTAACGTATTGGTACACGATTTTCTCATGATGTGTACTATTACAATTACTACAGTATATTACTGTATTATGATGTTCTTTATCTATTCTTTAATAAATTTACAATGATTATGTGGAACTTCTTTGCAAAACGAAGTACAATTCACCAAATATTAGTTATTTTCATTTAGTTAATAAGCAACTAATATCATTTAACCATATATATATATATATATATATATATATATATATATATATATATATATATATATATATATATATATGGAATAACCAATTCTATAAACTATTATTTTGAATTTAGGCATCAAAGGCAATATATGTTCTTGCAAAAATTCTTCCTTTAATTATCGACTCAGTGTTTTGTAATTTGTAAGAATGACGCTGAGTGTTATGCTCCAACTGAAAATATAGTTATAAACGTATTCACTGCTCAATGTGTATGATGTAGAACGTATTTGTTGCCAATCAATTGAAAAATAGCATTGTAGTAATTACAAATTACAATAGTATTTATGTGACAAAGCTCGAAATTGCTGTTTCTGTACGAATGCGCGTTAAATTATTCCACGAATCTTTTCTCGAATGTTGAAAAAATTATCGTGAAAATAGTTACATAATAATAAGGAAAATGTATTTAATTATTTCAATGTGGAGTATACAATATGCGCTTTTTTGCAAATATCGTTGTAGTATTGATAAATGGTTATAATCAACCCAACAATAATTCATATTCATACATTGTTAGCTTAAAATTTTTTCTGCCCTTGTCAGTGAATGAGCTCATTGAAAGTTGTTGATATTCAAGCACTTAAGATAAAAACATCGGTTCTCACAGGAACTTACCCTGAAAAGGAACCGGAGGGGCTCGAAACATCGGACTTTACGGAAACAAAAATTTTGATTTTAATATTTTGAATTTTATATCTCAGATTTTACGTGGGTAATTATATCACTATATTAGTTTGCGGAAAAGACTGTAGGATGGATAACAAGATTTATTAGTTTATTTAAAAATAATTATAAGTTAATCGATCTCTTAAAAGTCAAAAGTTCGCTGAGGAAAATAATAAATCTAATACACCTCTAGACCTAGACAATCGGCTGATCTTATCAATAAGATGATTAGTCGTCGAAACTGGACTAATATTAGTTATTAGATATCTATTATATATTATTAATATTATAATTAATATTGTAACATATAATGGAAAATATAAAATAACGTACATAAAAAATATGAATAATTCCATAAAAAAATATCAATAATTATTACATGAAAATATTATCCTTATTTAAAGTAAAAACAAGCCGAAGAAAATAGGATGAAGACCTGAAATTGTTCAATTATTCATCTTATTACGTACAATAAAATTCAAAACTACAGAAACTCATCCACTAAATGGTTCATTTCGATATCACAGTAATTTGTTATTTTCTAACCACATTAAGATTGACGACCTTGTACTTAAATCAGAAACTGATATTTTAAAATAGGTCCAACCTCGTTTCAGATGTTTGCAATTCAAATATTAATTATATGCAATTGATTACTAATCTCAAAACATACGTATTAAATGTAAATTTATACGTCCAAAACATTTCTATGTTGTTTTCCATAAAAAAAATACATTTTTATCAATTTAATAATAATTGTGTCCCAATTGTAAGCGAAAAAATTATAAACACACAAGATAAAAGTGATCATGTAGAAAATGAAAAAGTTAAATATCTATATAGAGTTTTTAACTTTTGATTACTATTTAGTCATACTACTTTTTATTTTCTAATATTATTATTGAATTTATACATATCTTGAATATCTTGAGAATGATTTAACAGTTTAAACTGCAGTTGGTAAATAAATTAATTAATGAAAAAATATTTGATTATTTTTTCATTTAATCAATTGCTTCGTGGTTTATTAAAAATATCAGTTACAGAATCGAAGATAGTACATTTTAAATAAGCATTTTAATTTATTTTCTCTTAATTATCAGATTCATTTAGACTCAAAACATTATTCTGACCAGATTGATACTTTAAAAATATAAATATCTATAGTAATAATATAGTTCTTCAAAACAATTACTATATATGCCAAAATTATTTCTAAGGGGATCATAGTGGAATGTAATTTACAAATGCTACGAACAAATAAAGTCGATGACTGTTACGTTTCGAAGTATTTAGGCTAAATTAATGGAGGGCTTATACTCCTATATGTGTACAGATCGTTGCTACATTAATCAAGGAAGTCATTGCGCGTTAGCTATATATGATAAGGCGATAAGACCCGAATAAAAATCAGCATCTCAACAGAAATTATGTTAAATGGTATGCGGCCTCTCAACCGGAGACACTAATATCTTCGCGTTTGTTGGACGTTAATAATCGTGTATCGTCATTTTTCATCAGTTTTATCAAGCTTTTATTGGCGAATCAAGAGGCCAACATGGTTTACAATACGTTTTTAGTGCATTTTTTTTCACCCACTGTTCTGGTGACGATATACGCCGTAAGTTAACTTTGTTTTTATGCGCATTGCTGTTATTGTGAATGATGATGAAACGTGTGAATATGTATAAAAGTAAAAAATAATTAGGAGTGATTTATGTCATATAAAAATAAAAAGAAGAAGAGAAATGCATTAATCGGAATATAATGTTAGAAGTATAGATGTAGTATTTTATGCTTAACTGGACTGATTGATACTTTTATTTTTTTTCTATTGTTTTTCTGCATATTTTTTCAATTTTTCTTTCCGACATATTATGTTTTTTTTGCCATGTTTAATAATTTCTATTTAGTTATAAATATTACAAAAATGTTGAACATTATATTCAGTTATTTTATACTGATTAATTATTTTAATGGCTCTTCAGTGCGCATGATTTTTTTCTGTGGATTGACATATTTTATATTATTATAGATAATATTTCATGAATATTTAAACTTATGTATGTTAAAAGTAAATAGTCTATACTTGCTAACAATAAAATTAGACACTACATGTTCAATTAAATTAAAATATAAATATATTTTAAAAACTTATATTACAATAAGTCTAATAATATTATATTGTATTCTATAGTTTTAATATACTCAATTAAAGTAGAAGAATATATTAAATAAATTTGAGTAATACATGATAAGCAAAGTTTCAGATGGTTTATTGGACGAATTACTTTGCAGTAATATTCGTTTCAGTATTTTCTTAACTATAAGTTTCCTCTTATAATTTCATACACAATTGTAACTATCACTAATTATATAATTCTATATGATTAGTGATCTTTTCAAAAAAGCTCTAATTTAGCTCTTATACATTGCTAACGAAATTATTAAAATTTTAAGAAAAAAAGTTTATATATATATATATATATATATATATATATATATATATATATATATATTAATTAGAATGGTATCGTGCTTTCTTTATTATTAAATCATTTATCTACAACCACGAAAAGCGCTGTTTTTATAAGACGCTCAAATTTTTTTGTTACTTAACTTATCAAGTAAAAAAGTTTTTTCGTCAGAAAAAAATTGGAAAATTTTATAAATTCATTTGTCAATATTTGTTACATTTTTTAATCTTGAATTATTTCGTCTTAGCCTTTTTATTCTTGCTCTTATAAACTGTTACATACAATCATGTTAAATAGAAGTATCTTTCGAAAAGAGTTGTAGTTTTCTTCTGTATCAATTTATTTTTCATCTTTCTGAATTATTTTTTCTAATATAGATTTATCTAATATAGAATCTGTAATAATAAATAATATTGGAAGTAGTCCATTATTGTACAGGAACTATAATAATGTAACTATTACTATGTTTAAAGACACTTTTACTCAGTATCGTAGTTTAAGATCACAGGGCCCTACGCCTACAATAACATGAGGTCGAAAGATATATGGCAGTTTTGGTAAATCCAAAACTAGACTAAATTTGTGGAAAACCAGAGATACGAGCCCATAGAAAATTTTATCGATACCAAACATAAATACGAAACTGTTAGCCCCCCCCCCCCAACGAAGCTATCCGATTATATATCATTTTCCGAAAAATATATGTCAATTATCATAAATTTCTTAATTATGTGAAGAGAAAGCTTAAAAAAACGAATGTCTGATGTACAATGATAAAAAATTCGAGATCGCATCGCTAAAATTTTTATTTTGGTTGATGTTCTTTTTTCTATTAACTTTCCTAGATGTTTTAGACGTTAAATAAATTTATTTGATTTTTAAATTTCCTTGAATTTGGTTTCTATATTATTTATGTTATTCTATGCAAGGTATTAATTCAATTTCAGGGATTCTAAGTTTGAATTGGAAAATCCATTGGGTAGGGGGGTAGCAAACAGAAAATCGTTGAAATGATGTCTCTGTCAGAATGTATAAATTAACGCAAATAGAGTAAAACTATTAACCATTTATCATTTAATTTAATATTTAATTTCTTTTACGCAGTACTCATTGCTTTATATAATTGATTGTATATATACAATAGCGGATTAAGCTATCCGTCAAGGCCGCAGCTTTAGAAATGATAGTAAAGTAATACTTCCTTGAATTGTTATCCAGACACATTTCACAATTGGTCAGATATTCCAAAGTATAGAATGAATTGAATGAAAGTTTTTGATTTTGTACAAAACTGCAATTTGTAGGTCTAAAAGATATTAACAAATTAATATCACAATATTAATAGGCGAACAGAGTTTTAGTTTATGCCGGTTTATGCAATATCGGCCCCAATACTCGTTAGCTTCTCACGTGATTGGATTGAAAATCAAAACTAACTTCGTGTAGGGAAAGAAATGCTATTAAAATTCAAAATGATTTTTCAGTGTTTGTGCTAATGTAAATGTTGCTATTGCAATCGCTTTACATTTATTAATAAGAATTTTATTTTTCTTATTTTTTCAAAATATCTTTTTAAATAACAATATTTTTTCCAACTTCTACCGAATCTTTCATATCATATATGTTTATGGGATTAAAGTTTTGTGCATCTTATTAAATAAATTGTGTATATAATACACAAATAACAATATTTACAGCATATAGAGTCAAAGAGTTGATATTTTTCGTTATTTATGAAGATTTTAATGCAATTTTTTCGCTCGTGCATGAAAAGGCAAAATGTAATAGATTTTTAATTTATATATACGTAAGATTTTTCAAAGACTCGGCTTTCGGAGATGACAGAAATAACGTGCTTTATAATACGTTTTCTATACCTAACGCCAGGCGCAGAGGCACTGTCGTCGTAGGCTTCCTTATTTTCCACAATATTTCTATATATATATATATATATATATATATATATATATATATATATATATATATATATACTCCGCTGCATTATTCTAAAGTGTATTATAAAGATAGAAGGGATGCGCCCTGTTAAAAAGTTAATTCACCAATCACAGAATTTGTGCAAGAGAGATGGAATAGTTAAAAGGTAATTTTTTTCACGCTACGAAAACTGCCCTACGTCTCTTCATTTAACACTTCATTTAACGTAGGTTGTTACAGTTCATTGCATGTCGAATCAAGTCACCTCTATGAAAATATATTATGTAAAGATCATTGTGTTAATAATAGTTACTAATATAATTTTAAACAAATACATTGAAATTCTTGATATTTACTAAATAGCATATAATAAAGAACACGCGCGCGACATCGTTCTACGCATTTGAATCAAAACTATAGATGAGAAAACAGTGAATATCTTTAATACAGATGCAAAAAGACATAAACATTGGGACGATAAAAGGCCAATGAACAAAAAGCGTACATGCAATATTCTTCCATTTGTATATTTAAAGTATGAAAGTAAAAAATTTGGTTATAAAAAATTGCGATGCTTAATTTATTTATTTTAATTTACTTAGTATACGATAAAGAATAAGAAAATAATTTAAAATTGCTATTGATGAAAAGTTGTTCTAGAGTGGAGCAAATAGTTATGAAAATTATAATAGCTCAAAAAAAATAACTAAAAAAATACGTAAAAAATTAGTTTTAGTTTTGAAATTCTTATCTTATAACGGGAGTATCGCCCCATCGAATAATAAATTATCATCAATAAACGAAAAATGTATTTAATATCATTAATAAAATTATTGTGTATTTTTATTTTTATTTAAACGGACCCTTGCTTCCTTTATGTTCAACAAAGGACTGTATTTTAGAGCAGTGTTTAATTTTGATCCATCTTACACACATTTATACACATTTTTCCATTTTGAATGATTTTCAATGACTTGAAAAACATACGTTTCCATCCTAAATTCTAATTTTACATATCATTCTGCCAATGAAATTTAAATTTATATTAGTACTCGCTATAGTTTCAACACATTTATTTTTAATTTTTACAAAAATTTATAGATCTAAACAGAAAAAAAATTTAATTAATTATAAGTAATTATATAAATCTTTTCAACATTTTTGTAATATGCACACATTTCATGCAATTAATAATAGAATAATGAATCATTATAGATCATATTGATTTTTATTAAATCAGCTGCAGATTGCTTTTTCTCGATCATTAATTGCTGGTCTTCAATGCAAATATATAGTTAATGCGAGGACAATATCGAAAACTTAAAGTAATTTTTAAAGATATTAGCATGAATTTTATTTTTAGCAATGAAAAATTATACTTATCTATACATTATTTGTTTAATACAGTCAACGTTATCTATAATAATTGGTTAATTAATAAATTTAATAAATTTAATAATTAATAAATTTTAATAAATTTAAGGGAATAATCAAAATATAATTCTCTTTGCATGTAATTATTGGCTGCGCACACAGGGTGATACTCGCATATATTATATATCATAATTCGTAAGGCTCTCGGATAATTTCACTAAATTATGAACAAATTATTTCATTAAAAGTAATTTTAGTATGACACATAACGGTGCCATACATTAGTACAATTATCAAAATTTGATATAGATTAGTATTTTTAAATCGCATTTTTCACTTTTTTACTTTATTTAATGTCGTTCTGCTCATAAAATTATAATAATAATGCTAATAATGCGAATCAGCGGCATAGGTGTACGATGTGTTTGTAAACAATACGCGTCTAAATTTGTACCGCGGTGCTTGTATCACGCGTCTGAGACAGAGACTTGAACTCGCCGCGCCCGAATTATCAGTACTCCGCTATTAGCGGTCGAGTCATCGTAGGCCTCTATGATCCGAATTTGTAAATATATGCCATGTTTATCATCCTGATTATTTTTCAGATTTTTATTGAGATAATTTATGTCGCTGCTGATCAGAAATACAATACCTATGTAAGGAATTCATCAAGCAGCTCGCAATACAAAGTAATTTCTTTTATTATTGATTTTTTTCCGAATAGTCAAACCGAGTCCATAATCTACGTAACATTATTCTTTTTGCATAAATTTAGGCCCCATCTCCGGTTTCCGACGATACGTTTTCAAATTTGGTCGAAGTTAATAATTATTATGACGATATAAACAAAGAAACTTATGAAACGGCTGGCTACCCGTATAAGAAAATATTGGAGGCAATCAGTAGATTAAACATTAATGATACATCTTATACGGTACATAAAACGACTATCACTTTAAAAAGCTTACGATTTTTCTTTATTAGAATATATAGAACTATTTTATATTTATCGCAGACGCGGGATTATGTACCTTCCTACATACAGTCCCCGGAACGGAAGTATTCAGTAGCCAAGGAGATGAGCATCAGGTATGAAAACACTTTTTGATTTTAAATTTAAATGCACTAATGTATAATAATAATGCAATCCGTATTACTTAATCTTTCTTTACTTTCAATTTAGCTCTGAATAATTCTTGCATTTACATATAATTTATAGGTATCAGTTTGTATACTTTTAGGTAAAAGCCAAACTTTCTATTCCAATGTAAGATTGTTTAAATGCTCGGGTTCAAAAAAATGCGGTCGTTTTTAATTTTTTGAAGAAATTTTTCAAAAAATCAACGACCCATTGGGACGTAAGTTTCAAATCGCATACCCATTGATCACCATTCCACCCACAGTACTATATGCGATAAAATTCTAATTCGAAGCGTCGAGAAATATAATTTTAACACGAGCAAGTAAGTATAGGTATTAACATTCTAATTTAAAATCTTAAGCAAAATCATGCCAATTTATATTCATCCGCGGCGCGCATTTCTATTAAACAGTATATATTAATAATATTAATTATATAGCGCTATAACAGTCGTGTGTGATTTAGTCTACTTTATTATATAATGAATTTCTGGAATAATATTAAGCAGCATACATTGCGGTTTCATCCATCCAATAATAACTCGTCTGGAACATCCATGGTTGTTTCGCCTACTGTCTCGGTATTTTTTTTTTAATTAGTTTAAAATTTTAATTTAAATTATTTATTCAATAAAAATATTTTAAAAGGCAGGAGCTCCATTCCTTCCCAACGCTTTATAGGGTTGGATTTGGGAAAAATTACCCGTTCATAATAGCATTTTTGTATTAATTAATTAAGTTATAACATTTTTCCTCATAGTTTCTCGGAAAAATTTCGAATAACAAAATAATTTTAAAAATAAGAAAAGCGGTCTCATGTCTCGTATTGCCGGAAGTACAATGTCAGTTGACAGACAACGGTCGTCAATTCGACGCGAGCGTAATTCAAAATAGCATGAGATATATGAAGTATTATGACAAAAATTATTATACTGATTATAATTCCACGTCATTCTTATTATCATATAATATTATGATTATTACATATTATACATAGGTATTGTAGAAAGATTTTTATAAGTCAACATGGCTTTGAGAATTTTATTATTTTAACTATAACAAGCAATGCATAAAAATACTTCAAAAGTTAAGAAAGGGAATGAAATATACTTTCTTTGATCATTATTCTTTTGGTTATCTATCAACATTGCGATTTGGTATTTTTCAATATCAACGAATTAGATTTATGTACGATTTGATAAATAAATTAAACACTTCGAGAATTGAGACATTAGACTACTGTTACATCAATTTGCAGTTATCTTTGACTGCTCTTCAAGCGCACGCAAACGAATTAAAACGTTTTATCAAGATCATCATAAGTACATATTTTTGAAACATAATTTTCACTTCTTAAATTATGACAACATTACGAATGAGAAACATTCAAAAATATTATTTCTTGTTATCCTATACGTGTAACGATTATTGGTAATTAATTATAGATATTATTCTATTTATTTATAAAATAAATAATTTTATTGTTTTTTGAAAATTTTTATATATATATATTTACAATATTGTATGCGAATGTGTAAACTATTATCGACTGTATGTATAAGGTGTAGCTTGCGTATAAATGAATGAAAAATTCAAAATTAGGAACTCGATATAAATTTACAATTTATTATTTAAAGTAACTATCAGTGTCAATGAATTTATGTAACAGTCTATAACATTGATATTAATTTTTTAGAAGAACTATATATTATACCTGGCTTAACTTAACCTTGCTTTAAAATAAATTCTAACCATAACCAAAAATACATGGATACGAAACTCACTATTATGAATGTTAAATACATAAAAAATAGGCTTAGAAAATTTATCTATAAATCGGCCGAAATGGCCGAAAAAAATGTTACATGTTTTGCTAGGTTTCTCCATAATGAAAGAGCTTTTTTATAGCTTAACAATATTTAGCCAGGGCAATGAAACCGGGAAAATATGTGAAAAAAAACATATAATTGTATGTTAACCCTTAATGATATTTTGGGATGAAATTGATTAAAGAATTTTTATTAATTTGGATAAATAAGCATTCGACAGTAAAATTGAATCCATAATAATGCAACAATTGAAGTTACGATGAAAAAACGACATTTTAGGTGAAATTTAAAAATTGTTTTTTAGTAATTTTTATGTAAGTAACCATTGTAGTGTAGCTATGTATTTTCGATAAAATTGAAAAACATACGTAAAAGTACGTTTATTTCTTTTTCATAGCGATTTTGATAAGTAAAATTTTATTTTAGCAACTTCCAAAAGTAATAATTGGCATTAAAAATCGAATTTAAAACATAGCGAAAACGCAAGTTATGTTAAAAATATAAAACGCATATTTTATCTATTTTTAAACACTTAGGAACTAATTTCGTAAAATCCTTTTCTTAAATAATAACCTACAATATAAAATATATGCCACCAAAATTCAATGTCTGTGGGTTCAGGGGGTTCGGCTTGGCGTTGATGAGTCAGTCAGTGAATGCGTTAAATATTGTGTTATATTTTATTACACTTACAGATGTAGTATTCAGTATATATGAAATAGGTATATATTATAAATATGGATATTTACGGATAAAAGTTAAATCATTTAAAGTTTGCGATGGGCAAAATGTTGTAAGAACATATTTTTCAATATCAAATATGACTTATGCTACTCCACAAAATCAAAATTATATTCTTTTAAATTAGGCAATATCCTGCCAATTTTAGAATTGTTTCAGTAGTTTTTTAAATTTTCATAAAAATGAATGATGTCTTATAATAATAATAATTATTATTATTACATATAACAGTATAAATGAATAAAGTTTTATTATTTAAAGTCTAAATATATGCGAAATACAAGTGCAGTATTCTGCTTTTAAAGTATATAAAATCGGTTAAGCTCTAATTAATAATAATCAAACGAATTATACATTTGCGGACGTAGGCGCTTTTGAACTGTTTTGCTTGAGATGTTATTCTTTCTTCAAAGCCACCGCTAAAAGTAGCAATTTCCTTTTAAAAATTATTCAGTCAGTACAGTATATAAAATTCAATTCGAGATAACTATTAATCGTAAGTGAGAACTCATTAAATCATCGAAACGAGAGAGCGTTAAATATCCTAAAATTTTGCAACGCTCCTTCTACCTCTCCGTTATTTACAATCCCATCTTCTAGAGATTATGCCGCACATAGAGGAACATGATTAAGTGATATTTTAATAAATCGATATGCCATTATTGACATATTTACCAACAACAAAGGCGCAAGGCGTCTCTTAATAATTTCATTGAGAGCAAATACAAATTTAGTTTCTTGTATTTTTTCAGAAATTGGTGAACTACGTCTGTAGCTTTATTTGTTTTCATTAAATATTTTGGTTTTATAATGCCAGTCAGTAATATTATGATTCGAATTTTCAGTAGGCAATATATTGCACATTTATGTATTTTTGGTTTTATTATGATTGAATTATTTTTTTTTTTTGTGTACAATTTATATAAGTTGTATATTTGAACAATGTAAAAGTTACTAAATGTATATTATGCTTAATTAGTTCTTACATCAGATTTATTATTAATTATTAACAACGTCCTCCCCATCTGACGTAATTTATGAATGACCCATAATATACAATAGTGTAATAAATTATTCTGCAAGAATTTTAAATAATTAAAGAAAATTTCATATAGATTTATTTTAATATTAGCGTCAATCATTTAATCTATTATAATGTATGATTTGCTTATTATATTTTCCAGAATATTACCGATTATTCAACTAATTTTGATCATAAAATATTTTAGAATATTGAGATATATTACTACTATACTTATTTACATAAAGGAGGCGAATTTGAATTTAGCATCATACGCGCGAGATGAATTAAAATCATATATGCATATGAGATATAATTGGAATTATTTTATTTAAGGTTTTCAAATAGAATCGTACTATTTTTTTTTTTACAAAATTAAAATATTATTTCGCAGAACTTCGAGTTAGAATTTTACTCCAGGTAACAATATCAACTATGTAAATGACAGAGGAAAAAGCATTATATCCCTACCAATATAGATGTTTCTATACCGAAGGTCGAAATGTTTACCTCGATTATTTCGATAATGGAAATCGAGCTCGTTCTCTGCTATAAAAAATTACGTGTTTTGGGCGCTAAACCAAATGCTAAACCTTTTCTTTTTCTTTTTAGTTTCGAAGTTCGAGACAGAGGCTCGGGCTCAATTTTCGAAGCCGCCAAACCAACGTGTAAAGAAATCGTAAGTCATTTTTCTATTCGATAAAATGAAGGCTATAATTACACCGCATTCGCATTAATATATTTAAAAAAGTTGAGAATCGTTCTGTTAATCGATATTCACAATTAACTATTGTAAAATAAATATGTATGTATATATATATATATATATATATATATATATATATATATATATATATATATATATTAATACTATGCAAATCTTCAAAAATTCCATAAATTTTTTACCATTGCTCTGAAAACTAAGAATCTGTCATGAATTTAAATTGATTTAAATGAAATTTTATAATAACAATTATCTTATAGCGCAAACACGTGAGGCCGCTTACAGGAAGAGCTATCGACGGTAAAGAATATTTTATCGTTAATGTCAAGGGTTACGTGCAAATAAAGGAGATCATAAACTGCTAGTAAGTATTTAAGAAAAAAACCTATATACTTTAAATCATCGAATATATTATTAATATTCGTTGTTGTTTTTATTCTTATCACCAGTAAAAGGGAGGAGGCATGCGGAAATAAGGGTAAAACACCTGAGACATTTTCATACGGCTGCAAACAAAAAGACGCGAATGTGCATTTATTGTCGTACACCGATCAAGAGAGCGACATTACGAAATCTATTGTCAGGGCAACTTACAAAATAGCCCACGGCTGTTCTTGCGAAATGTATCGGATATCGAGAACCAAATTTACATCGACTTGACCTTTAGTTTAACGAGCTTAGAAAATTTTAGTTATTAAAATTCAACGGTAATTTTTGTTCGATCAACCGAATCGTTTAATTTTCCAATCTTCTTGTTGATCTATGAAATATATTATTAGGTATAATTGATCATTTTTCATAAAATTTCTAAGCATGTATTTGAGATAATAATAATTAATTGTTGTAGTAAACGGTGAATTCATGTTACAATCTTTTTTTCTTCAATTTTTATTTCATGCTATTTTTAGTTTGTATTTTATATCACCGTTTCCATTTCTATAATTATAAAGTTGGTTCGGTTCATTTTAATTTTTCGAACGTATCTCATTTGAAACATATCTCATGTAAATCACCAAAATATTTGTATATATCATTCTCTATTAAGATAAACAAATCTTTATGGAAAAATTCATTTTTATAAAATAGGTAGAATTAGGCATTAGACACTTAGACTTTATAGTAATTTATTAAGGTTGTGAAAAAATCAAGCGTATTATTTAAAATTAAAACTTGGATGTTAATTATATTTATTTAATTGATTAGGAATAAGACTTTAAATGTGATGATTTTATAAAATTAATATTCAATACTAAGAATGCATTTGCAGATGTTATACAATCTCTAAAATATAAGAATATAATAGAAAAAACAAGATAACGTGAGTAAGCAGCAAGCTAATCTTTATTTAAGTATTATTACATAAAATAAATTAATGTATTCTACATTTGCAAGAATGCGAAGTTAACAGATAAAAAATTATTCATAAAAATGTCCGTTTTTTTACTAAACGAAGCATGATAAAAGTTAGTAGAACCAGATAAAAAAGTGATAAAATAATAAATGATAAACATGAAAAAAGTCAATAAAAAGAACTACAGTAAACATAAAAATTTATCTTTAGTTTTAAATGACTTTTACGACGGTTATAAAATTATTTTGTATTAGAAAAATAATCCTATACATATATAATAATCGATTATGAGTGCTTATATCAATAGATTTTACTCATAATTAAAATTATACTTAATGTACTTATTCGTTTTCTACGTATTTCTATATAGTATTAGTTATGTTAATGTTCCTATATAATATTATATACATTTTGCGCTGTACAATTTCAAATAATTTAATATGAATATAGATTAAGTAAATATAAATGCAAATGTAAAATTACAGATGCGATAATGAATAATTTTAAAAGAATGTAGAAAAATACATAAAAACTGAATTCTTATATTTAATATTTATTTCAATATTTCTAAAATTATAAGAATGCAAAGGGATAAGTAAAAGAAAAGATTATAAAAATAATATTGAAATTTTACTATATTCGTATTTTGTAAGGTGTATAGTAATAAATAATTATAAAATTGTGTAAATCGTTATTTGTACATTTTCTAAGTTATTTCGTAGTTTTCGTAGTTAAAAGCTGATAAAATTTAATTTACTAAATTTAATTTATTAAATTTTATTTGAAAATACTATTTTACTGTGTTAAAATAGACTTTGTTATTACAATATCGTTCAATATACTAAAATGAAAAATTTTCATTAGTTTTGTTAGAAAAATACAAAGACTAATTAAATGGGTCAAAAACATGTTTTCTATTATTTCGCTTATTCAACAATACGAGTGGAAGATTAAACAAATTGAAATATAAATGATAAGAAAAATGTACATATTAATTAGAGTCAACCGAAGCGCAAATCTATATTCAAAATCGATTAGTTGCCTATGGGTGAATATGTCACATGTATGAGTAGCACTATTCTGAAAGAGTCATTGAATTTGCTTTACTGAATGTTTAATAATATATAGTTATCGTATATTTCATATAATTTCTAAGAACTCCTGCTTTAAAATTTTTAAAAATATAAATATAAATATATATATATATATATATATATATATATATATATATATATATACTTTAAAATATTTAAGTCAATATAGGGTGTAATACGTGATTCGAATATTTATGAAGTTCCTGATATTAGTCCAGATTTATTTATTCGATTTCTAAAGATTCCAAAAATTTATACTTAATGTTTGTCACTTCATTTATGTATACGATATTTTAAAAACTCGAATAATGTCAAAATTTCGAGTCACGATATGAGTCATCGAAATATATATTTATTTACTGACCTTTCAAAAATACGAATTGTAAGACAAAGTCAAGGTGACCGTCAGAACACTCTACTTGACATATTGAATTATATTATCATTTAATGCGTAATTTTTTAATATATGGAATGTTAATAAAAAAATCATGTTTTTTCCCATACAACTCTAAGTTTACTCAATATGTTTGTATATGTAAAAACAGATGAGATCAACTTTGGTAATTAACAGTAGAATTTTATTTTGAGAATACAATGGATATAAATTTATTGTTGTTAATTCATAAAATATTGTAAAATAAAAAATATAAAAAGTAAAAAATCACAAAGATCTAAAATTAAGCTTAAATCTAATAAATGACACAATTTAAAACAATTAAAAATATCTCATTATTGACTAAAAAAAGTTTGCATCTTTCAAAAGATCATTGACTTATGTACGATTATGAAATATGTACGATTAACTCAAATTGCATCTGTGAGTTTATCCCAGATATCGAGGTAGCGAAAACGTAAATTTTGTTTTATATCATATAATATAGCGCCCGCGCTTTGGTATTTAGTCAAAAATTCGATATATTGAAAATCATTTACAATTGTGTTGTTTGTTCATTTTAAGTTTTGTTTTGTACCACTATATATTTTTTAATTTTATTAATTTTGTTTTATTTAGAAAAGCATGCTTAAAATCTTGTTTTTAATCTACTTTTACTTTTTACCTTTTTATTAAAACATATTCTTAATTTATGACAATTTTACTTTATTTTGTCAAGATTTCAAATTTTATTTAAATGGCCTCGTATATTACTTCATCTACGATGACTTGGATATTCAGATCAGCATAGTACGAAGAAATTTGATATTGTCATCCAGAATTTGGAATAAATATCGATGTGAAACTGCATAAAAACTATTATTAAAGATTTGATGAATATTTGTACCAATGCACAAACGCACATCACAATATCTTAACTGAATCTATAAATACTTTAAACATTATAGTTTCATTTTGTTCCAAGAAATTAGAACAATGTTTTCAAAGATTTTCATCATAAATATTTATCACTGTCATATAGTGTTAATATAGAATTCGTGCGAAGAAAGTCATTAGTGGCCGATTTATTTCTTTTTGAAGAAATATTGGGGAACTTCTTATTTACAGTGCTCAAGTGAAGTTGTAGAATAACAAGGCCGCAAGAAACTTTTAGTTTTAAGAAGCTTGCTGATTAAGGCCACAGGTTTCGTTGTACTTTTTCAAAAGTTGTGCTCATTTGTTTCTATCCTTCTAACTTCTAAGACGTGTTCAAAGTCAAAGGTTAACTATCAAAGCTACCATTATCTCTATCGTATGAAAATGAAACTACAAGAGTGTTCACTCAGTAAATTTGAACAAATAATATACTAAAAGACGCTGTTTAATCTATACTAGAAGATCGATGTTTATTTTAAATACTGGATTTGATAGAAAAAAAATTTTTATGAGTTTAATTTTAAGTTTGACATAAATCATTGAAAAACATGAAAGGCTACAGAATGTATTAGAGACTTTACAAAAGGATTATAGTACTATCCAATTGGTTTGAAATCAACAGAATTAGTCTTAGTAACTAATAATGTAATGGAGAAACATTAAATTAATATAGATTCATCATTGATGAACATTTTTCCTAATAAACGTTCTCATCTGGTAGTTTTCCCAACAGTGGACATTTTATGCCTAAAATATGTTTCTGGCCGCTGCATATAATTTTAAACATTTTTTTTAAACATTTTCCTGGGACGTTATCTCCTGAAGAATCGTCGGTGTGTGGCTGTATTGTATAATTATGACGGGACATATTTTTGCCGCGTAATTTCTGGCTGCTGCATATAATATTTAAATATTCCAACAATTTTTCCGTACCTGCGTCTCTTGAAGAATCGTTGGTGTGTAGCTATATTGTATAGTAATGCCAGGAGATATTTTGTTTCATAATTTCTGGATGCAATATGTGCGTGCATGCATGTGTACGTGTATGCGTGTGCGTATGCGCGCGCGCGCTCGTGTGTGTGTGTGCGTGTTTCTCTGTACAGTGAAAACATTTATAATTTAATTTCTGTATTAAAGTAAAAGGTCGAAAAAAAGCCATAATAACTATAAAAAGCATTTGCGGCGTGTCACCTGTACTCTAATACATGAAGAACCTTTCTATTTCATATAAGCATTGTTTGCATATTTTGCACTAAAAATTAATGAAATGTGAGATATAAATAAAGTAATATTTAAAGTACTTAAGTACTAAGTAATAAAAGTGTATATGAAAAAGTAAATTATTGTATTCTATAATGAGACATGTAATTTTTATATTTTTATTTATTATGATTTATATCGATATTAATAATTTAATTAATAAATTAATTTGATACCGTCTATAAAAAAATCTTCATTTTAAACAATTTCGAATCTTTGTTTAATTGATAACATATGTAGTAGAATACCCTGTAATGTTCAATATGTTCTACACTACTAATTAAATTATCTGAAATTAAGGTAGGTTACAGAACAGTATATTTAATTTGTCAATTAATAAAACTCAGTACTTAAGTATCCATGTATGGGCGTGTTATAGTGTATCCAGTAGTTATTATATATTTATTCGTACCTAAATCTCGAAAGGCATCAAGTACACATGCTAAAGCCTGCACGGAGAAACTTTAGACATTTTTGCATAACTTTACCTGGGAAGATATATTTGCACTGAAAGACATCTTATATATATATTTTTTTTTTCTTCATTAAACATATGATGTAACTAAAGCAATTAAATAAATATTATTATTATATCAGCGCTAAATGTTTTTTCATCGCATTTAATTTCTATTACTTTCGTCTATTCTTTATAATTATTTACTATTCAAAATGACACAAATCTTCGAATTTAAGCAGCTTTAGGTTCAGAAATACAATAAAAAGTTTGATATTGAAAAATTTTAAAACGAAGATTAAATGTAAAAGATGACCTTATATGATTTTAGTTAGATTACAGTTTTATTCTGACGTACATTTATACATCAACATTCATTTAACGAGAAAATTATTTTTTCTTTATATAAATTAAAAATGGTTTTCTGATGTATGATAGGCTGACTATCATATAAGATAAAGCCATTGAGAAGTTTCGTCGCGGTTATCCTGGCTATAATATAGACTCAGAAATCCTTTCGAAACTTGTTATCCCAGTTTATCTGCACGCGAGTCAAAACACATGCCTAAATTATCAATATTGAATTGTGTGTGCTGTGTTTGTATGATGAACATAAGACCTGACTCATCCATTTAGTTGGCTGGCCTTCGAAAACATTATTAACTATTAATATTATTATATAGTTTGAAAAATTCAAAAAGTAGATAGCCTAAAATTGATAGAAGACGAGGATGAAAGGATTACTAAGAGAGATACAAGCTTGAAGAGCATCAATGCTGTTCAGTCCTCCGTTTTTCTCCTTTCGTCTAGCTGCAATTTTGTGTGTGTGTGTGTGTGTGTGTGTGTGTCGGAATAGCGATATTCGTGCGTTAGACAGGGGATGAGAAGGATAAAAAACGTGACCTGAGTGATGCTAGCGCGTGCTCGAGGTTTTGGCTCGTTAAAAATTTATAGGTCACAAGTGTTACTTACATGTGTGAGATTGCTGCTATCCTGTGCAACTATAAAAGGAAAAATCATTGCAGATGCTCATTTGACATACCATATATACGTACGATATCTACGATTGATATTTTGGTCTCGTATAAACAGAATACAGCTAGTATCTCCCATTTGAGAATTAAAGATCGAGTAACGTTTAAGTGTTTTCTCTTTCTAACCAGAGGCCCTTCGAAAAGTGAATAAAATGATGATAGTCGCAGCAATAGCTCTTTGATGATTATTGTTATTATTATTGTAGTTAGTAATGTTTTATTTTTGCAAAACAGAATGCTTAGCTCGATTCAAATATATGATCATTGTATATTAAACCAACTAACTTTGAAAGTCATTTACCATGGCATAAAAATTGCGAGTATAGCATAAAATCATATAAAACTATTAGATGAAAGTTATGAGGTGTTAATAAATCTGCAAAGTGCTTCTGATACATGATACATTTTTTTAGGTCTTCATATACCTTATTTTAATATATTTTAATAGCATATTTTATTAATCAATGGAAACTAATGGCTCAACAAATAAGAAAATTAATTAGTGACAAAATTGTTTTTTGATAAACTTATCAGATATCTTTCATCGCTTGTATTCAAACAGCAATTTTGATAGAATTTCTACAGATGTTGGAATAGTTATAAAGTCGGTTGTTGATGTTCCATCAAATGAGATTCTATCTGACAACGTAACGAGAGCGTAGAAATCCATTGTCAAATTAGGGACACTTGCACTCCCAAAAAAGTTTTAACTGTTGGTCTTGGAAAGGGGAAGGGGTTATGAACTACATATACGTAGTCCAAAGTACAATTTACTGCTCTGGTAAAGTATCGCTCTCATTGACTACGGGTATGCAATTCTTAATTCTTAACTTTGTTGTGATCTTTCATACTAGATGACATAGAATCGGCTTGCATTTTATTGGAATAAGACAGTTATTACAGGCAATGGTACTGTTTAGTTTTTATACAGTATTGCGGTCGAAAATCTTTTCATATCAGTGAGCTGAGCATCGAGCAAGAATAGGAATGTTTTTTATCTAACCTCAGGCAGGTCATTGAACTTAGCAACGATTAAGACTTTCAGTTTTATAAAGAAATAGCCGACATAGGTTGACGTGGAGTTTGCACATTTGATCAGGCGAGGTAACGAAGTATTTGAATACCTTTAAACTACTGTGTTCCTTATTTATGAGATCTTCTGCTTTTTGTACTGAAGTTATTATTTTTTAAATAAGACTGATATTTATATTTTATTTGTATATGTTATATAATTTCTTATTAATTTTATTTATAAAATATTAATTTTTATGATATTTGCATTATAATATAATTTTATATTAGAATATATTTTCTTTTAATTTTCGTTATTGTAGTTTCTATAATATTTTTAATTTTTTTCTTAGTTTAATATTTATTATTTATTTTTTCTTACCCCTTTTCGTCCCTCCCTCCCCTCTCTCTCTCTCTCTCTCTCTCTCTCTCTCTCTCTCTCTCTTCTACCTTAAAGCGCTAGATCGGTGAGTTAATCTAGGGCTATCCTACACCATAAATGGTCGTGTAGGTATGTTTACATAACTACAAATGGGAGATAGATAAAAGAACGTATGAAAAAGTGCAGAATTTATAAAAAGAATAATACATTTGTATACAAGGGATAGACTCCATCACTCTGTCCATCGCTTTCTTATGCTCTCTCTCTCTCTCTCTCTCTCTCTCTCTCTCTCTCTGTCTGTCTCTTTTTCTCTCTCTCTCGCTCTCTTCGTAAAATAAAATTGCGTAGATGAGATGAATTATAATGAGGAGGCCGGATGGCGAAACTGTTTCGTTATTTGCGCGCCGGTGCGTGTGTAATGAATTACATTAACGTGATCAAGGAGGGCACGTTTCGTGCATGATATCTTTACTTTTTGTCACTTTGTAATGTCTTTTATAGCCAATGTCGAAAAATCGCTTTAATTATGGCATAAATGGACACATTGTTTAATCATTACACTTCTTGCTTTCATGAAATTCTGATGGACTAAAATAGTAAAATATTTAAATTTTATTAACAATATTATTTTTAAAATTGTTTGATTTATTACGAGATTATTAATCATCAGTCTTAATTCATACCAACAGTACTACAAATTATTATTTTAATTTAATTAAGATGAAATAAAAGCCGATAATAGATATTGCCACAGGAGACTATTAGTAAAATCATTTTCCTTGTATTTATTGAAGGACGTCATTGATTACACTAATGTCGTCTTTCGGTATAATTTTAAATCGCATAATATACAATAAATTCGTATGTTTTAATTCAAATTCATTTTAAAACAAATTTCTTTATATTTATATAGAATTTCATTAATTTAAATAATTTCGAGCTTAAGTGATTGCATAAAATACAATAAAGAAAGTTTTTAATGAATGCTGATAAGGGACATTAATGAATATTTATTAAGTTATTTTTTGATACTTGTTAGTGTTCTTTTACGTTTTCCTTGGTACATGTGCGTACGATGTTTTTGATGAGCGATGTCAAATGAGTCACGCATCCGTTGACGCCGCGATCGCTGCGCTCGGAGAAAGTACGCAGGCGCGGCCGCTCCTAGGTTCGGAGATTGAGCGATGCGCGCGATGAAGTTAAGCTTTGATTTGAATCGGTCAATTCGACGTGCATACTCGTTACTCACGTAATTTCCTTTTTTGAAACATTTATTATTATCTACCTCATTATACTGTATAAATGTTTTATAGTAAAAATACATTATTTGTTGCATTCACGTTGTTTCGCAAGTGCATACTCGTTATATATTAAAAGTGGACAAGATTCGAATGTGCGATCTTCGTTCCGGAGGTTGAAAGCGGCAGTTCAAAACAATGACATCTATTTGCGCAGTGCGGTCTGCTCCCTTACCGGAGTACTTTCCTGAGTAACTTCGTTCACTTTTTCCGCTCTCAAATTACCTGGAAGATGTGAATGCATAAACCTTCGAGGGCTGTTGTCTCTATGTACATATCTATGTACATATTCCGCAAAATACTGTGTTTTTATTTTATATATCAAACCACACATTCCTATCCTCTTTTTTGTTTAATAAATAGTTTAAGATAACATTATTATTTATTATTAATATTATTAGTTATTTTAGTATACGTTTAAGACCTTACTTAATACGAGGCCTCTATGGCTTACGTAAAAATGGAAAAAGTAGAAATGTGTGTAGTCACCAAATACATATATTTACAATAGCTGATACCACTTCAAATTAAAGAAGAACTAGATTCTACATTAAAAGACTCCACTCTGTCATATTCAGCGGTTATAGAATTTAAGAAAGGAGTGGGATAATATTTGACATTACCAGCACTCGCCATAGATCTATTATATTATATTTTACTAATTAAGGAAATTAATACGAACAGGATCGAAGAAATAAATGTACAGGAATCGTCATTTTCAATTTTGAATAGGTTTTCGTACTTAACACGATTACTCCAGTCTTTGACTTATTCGATCTTTGGCTTATAAGCAGGCTATTAACATGCTTTCCTTACTTATTCCTCCTTGTATAGTAAAACTTGAAGACGCAAGGATTTGGCTTCTAATTTTACTGCAAAGGGAAACGTTTGACAATGAAGCGAAATATTTAAGCAATAATAGGGAATGCGGGAAAAACAGTAAATCATATCAGCCGCCTTTCTTAATGATTCAGGATTGCTGTGACTTGGGGGGAAGATTAAACAATCCTTTGTTTCTTACGATCAGAAGTACCTAATTATTCTTGCAGCTAATCAAAAATTAACCCTGTTAATAATACAATGTAAGTACCAGTCATTTCTATAGACAGGATGACAATCGGTATTAAACTCACTACGAAAACATTATTGGCCTCTCTTCCAGGTAAAACCCAAATCAAAACTGTTATCATAAAATGTTTAACTTGTTTTAAGGCTCGTCCGACGAAGCTATTGTATTTTATCGGAAATTTTCCTGTATCTAGAGTCATACTGGGTCGCCCATTTGCAAAGTGTGGTATAGATTATGCACTCACTGTTCATATAAAGGCAAAAATTCGTTTTCGTATTACATTAAAGTCATGCACTTATATCTTTGCCTGCTTTGCTACAAAAACAATGCATATAGCTTTAGCGTATGATTTCTCTACCAATACATTTTTAAATCGTTTAAGAAGATTTATTTTACGGCCAGAAAAATGCACTGCTATATTTTGAACAATTATGAACGAAATTTTCAAAGTTTCAACAATAGCGTTCAGTTTTTGTCGAACGAAGGTATAAATTGTCAGTTAATAGCTTCCTTTCTCCTTACTTTGCAGGATTATTTGAAGACTCTGTAAAATCTGCGAAATTTCATTTGAAAGATGTCTTGGGGGACAAAAAAATATATAATTAAAAAGTTTTCCACAGTATTGACACAAGTAGAAGCTTGTTTCAATTCAAGACAAAAAATATTTTTTTTTATATTTGATATTCTATGAGTATACCATTTATTATAACTGTAATTCTTTATATATATATATATATATATATATATATATATATATATATATATATAGAATGAAAATTAATGTACAGTATTATAAATTTAGAAAATCCTGAATTATGCAAGAGTAGTTAAGCAGGTATAAAACCATAAACTATGGGATCTTCTAGGCCGGTCCATACCTGTAGTCTTACCGGTAAGCGCTATTGCAACTTACAGGCCATGGACATGCTAGATCCTACAAGTCGTGAACTAAAATGTGCAATGTATTAGGAGTGTGAATAAGTCTTTCCCGTTTTTTGTAAGAGATGGCGCCACCAATACTGTGCGGGTATTCAATGGTTACATATGTCATAATCAAAGCTTATTCATATGTCAACAATTCCATATTAAGACATTAGTTAAAATTTTTTCGCATCATAAATTTTTGATATCGTGAAAATGTCGAAATTTGAGCCGAGTCGACGTCATTTGCGGGAAGTTTCACTTTATTGGTTCAATTTGAAGAAATCTGCTGCCGAGACGCATCTATTGCTTCAGGAGGCTTATGGAGAAGGTTGTGTCGATGATTCAAGTGTTCGCGGATGGTTTCGACGCGTCAAAAGCGGTGATTTCGACGTGGAAGACAAGGAGCGTTCCGGGCGGCCGCAAATCTTTGAAGATCGCGAATTGGCGACTTTGCTTGATTAAGATTCTTGTCAAACGCAAGAAGAACTTGCTGAAGCATTGGGAGTTGACCGAACAACCATTTCCAAGCGTTTGAAAGTCATGGGAATGATCCAAAAGCAAGGAAATTGGGTACCGTACGAACTGAAGCTGAGAGACGTCGAACGGCGTTTTTTCACTTGCGAACAGCTGCTTCAGCGACATAAAAGAAAGAGTTTTCTGCATCGTATCGTGACTGGCGATGAAAAGTGGATACGTTACGATAATCCGAAGCGAAGAAAATCATGGGGACTACCCGGCCATGCATCATCATCGACGGCCAAGCCAAATATTCATGGCGCCAAGCTCATGCTCTGTATATGGTGGGACCAGCTAGGTGTGGTTTACTATGAGCTTCTGAAACCGAATGAAAGGATCACAGGCGAGGTCTATCGACGACAATTGATGCGTTTGAGCCGCGCACTGCGAGAAAAACGGCCACAATACTCCGACAGGCACGACAAAGTTATTTTGCAACATGACAATGCTCGCCCACATGTTGCACCGCCGGTGAAAACATACTTAGAAACGCTCAAATGGGAAGTCCTACCCCACCCGCCGTATAGTCCAGACGTTGCTCCGTCTGATTACCATCTCTTCAGATCGATGACGCATGGCCTGGCTGACCAGCACTTCCATTCCTACGAGGAAGCCAAAAAATGGGTGGATGAATGGATAGAGGCCAAACCGGTCGAATTTTTTCGCAACGGGATTCGTATGTTGCCAGAAAGATGGGAAAAAGTTGTAGCTAGCGATGGTCAATACTTTCAATAATTCATTTGTAACCATTTTTTCACAATAAAGGCTCAAAATTTGAAAAAAAACGGGAAAGACTTATTCACATACCTGATAACATATATTAAATTAAAGTTACTATAACTTGTAAGATCCCATGAACATTTTAAAAATTGTGGATACATAAATTTTTACTTCTTTTCAACAACATATTCAATTATGAAAACCCGTTCAATACAAGTACGTATTGAATTAAAGTTACTATAACTTGTAAGATCCCATGAACATTTTAAAAATTTTAGATACATAATTTTTTACTTCTTTTCAACAACATATTCAATTATGAAAACCCGAGGATCATTGTTTTACAGCTTTGTTCCATTCTTAATGCGGCACATAGTCATTAGCTTTGAATTTAATTTCACTAGCATATTTTTCTCGGCCAATTTCACACATCACAATGCATACCCGCCGCAGAGCAAAAACTCAGACTTTTATGCTTCGTTATTTCACTCTGATGCGTTGCTTTCCCACAGCTCGCTGACGATCCATGACACAGTACATTTCGGAGACAATTTTGACATCTTTAAAAAAGCTAAGGCTTCCTGCTCATTTTGAGGCAATGAATCCGATCACACATACCCGTGTAGAAATTTATTCTCGAATCTGACTAGTATCAGGTGAGTTTTCCTTATCAAATTTTCGGACTCACAAGGGAAATCTAGTCTGATCCTAGTTCCGATTTGTCCCACTTTTAATAGCATTTTTAATAGGGAACGAGCTTAGATTTTGGTAGGTATACCAAGCTCGTAACTAGACAAAATCTAGTCAGAAAATCTAGAAATTAAGCCTATAAGAAATTATTCTAATTTTGTTTCCTCGATTAAGTGAATAATTTTTTGTCTCTTTAATATTTATTTATTTAAAATAAAAACATATATTTACGTATTTAGGTGACGCATACCATTTCATTAGCATTCATAAATTATTTTCTATATGACTATTACGTATTACGATTTACAATAACAATTAATAATTATTAATATATTTTTTATACACTAATTATTGTAAATTTTAATGTTAAACACCTCTGCTGCACATATAATATTTTATTCGATGAAAAAAATTCCGACCTCCGCTGAGTATCGAGAACCCACGACCCTACGATTCGCAAGCTAACGCATTAGTCACTATGCTAAAACGCAATATGTGATTACTATATATATATAATATATAATTTTCGTACACATAAGGTCTTGATTAGAAAAGACGTCGTTCTTTCCAATATTAGAAAAAGTTGAGGAAATCTAACTAGAATCAAAATAGAAATTCTAACCGATTCCTGAATTCTCCTACTTGGCAGATTCCACCTAGAAAAACGCCATTCTTTCCAAAATAAGGAGAAGTTAAGGAAATCTGACTAGATTCAAGATAGAAAGCCTGATAATTTCCTTAAGTTTTCTACTTGTAAAATTTTGACTAGTGAAAATACATATTTCTTTCTAACATTAATAAAAGATAAGGAAATCTGAATAAAGTAGAGAAATTAATAATTAATATAAGACGATTATTAGATGATCGTAGGGAAATCTAACTCTGATCTGGCGAGATTTACCTACATGAGGAAATCATCAGTAATACTGACTAGGATCTAGCCCGAACTAGGAATATACCGAGTATATTTCTGCACGGGTAGTTTTGAATGAAGATCGGCGATCAGTTGATCTAAATTAATCAGTGGCAATGTATTCCAACATAAGACAAAGTTGTACATTATTTTTTCATAATCTAATATATTTAGTGATGAATTAAAAATTATAAGAGACATTATTATATACAGAACGTCTTATTTTAGTATATTATTCTTATTCCATAATAAATAAACAACGAAAAATAATAAATTTGTACGAGTAATAATCAACTTCTATTTTCTATTTTATTCATAATCAACTTGAATAGGAATTTTAAATAGCTTGTGACGGGGTCACAGGGAAGGCTGCAAACGCATTCGCGTGCGCAGTAAGCAGTCTATATTTCGGACATCGCCGGCTCTGAGCGGAGGAAGAACGCGCGCATCGAAGAAGGCCTCTCCCCCTCTGCTGCGCACGTGTGGACCATCTGAGGAGCAGCGACGCCCGAGAAGCGGACGAGGCCCGAAACGCGGCGTATCGCCGACGAGAGAGAGAGAGAGAGAGAGAGTGAGAGAGAAAGAGAGAGAGAGAGAGAGAGAGAGAGAGAGAGAGAGAGAGAGAGAGAGAGAGAGAGAGAGAGAGGGAGAGAGAGTGAGATGCGCGTATGCGTGAGAGCGTACGTGTGGGTTTATATGCGTGTACTCATGTGGGTGTGTATGTGTATTGTAGCGTGCGTGCGTACATGCGTGCGTTTGTGTATGTTAGCGTGCGTGTGTACTCGTGTGAGTGTCTATGTGTATTGTAGTGTGCATGCGTACATGTGTGCGTATGCGTATGTTAGCGTGCGTGGGTACTCGTGTGAGTGTGTATGTGTCTTGTAGTGTGCATGCGTACATATGTGCGTATGCGTATGTTAGCGTGCGTGTGTACTCGTGTGAGTGTGTATTTGTATTGTAGCGTGCGTGCGTACACGGGTGCGTATGTGTATGTAAGCGTGCGTGCGTGTGTATGTACGTTTAGAGAAGAGTGTAGTACTATGAAAGGGTGAACGTTGGTGTGGCGTTTGTATGTGTGAGTGTAATCCAACGTAGTGTGATCATGTGATGAGAACGTGCGAGCGGTACGTGGATTGGCGGGTTCGCGCCGTCAACAGCGCCTCGATTACTAAGTATGAAAAAGCGGGGAAAAAGGTTTTGCGACAGTGCTGTGTGGAGTGTGGTGCCGAATAGTTGGTGGGTGAGCGAGTGGGTCGTGAGTGGGTCGTGTAGAGAGTCGAGGGCTTTGTAGTTGGTGGGTGAAAATAAACGGGTGCTTTGTTGTGCGCACCGGGCGGGTGTTAGCGTGTTTGCTCGGCGTGCGTCAACGAGTGGGAATTAGAGTGATAGATAGCGGGTAAGCGCCATCCCGTGGCTGCATCATCGAGGTCTGTTCTTGGTATCGTCGGAGAGCGATACCCCCTAACAGCCAGCTGGATTCCCGGATCCAGGAGGGATCACGTGGACGTCGAGGCCATCGATCCGCGGCATCCCGTCGTCCAGGACGAGAGCCGCCTGGGAGGACTTCATCGGCGCCGGCGAGAGCGGTGACAGTAAGGCCCGGTTTTCTTTCCATTTGTATAGCGTGCATCGTATAATAGCGAATTCGCGTCATTGTTGCGAGTCAGACCGAATGTCGGGATCGGTTGAGCCGGTGGTTCCCGAAATTTTAGTAGTCGAGGCGAGGAAGCGGATAAGAGTGATAGCGTGAATGATAAGGTGTGATCCCCTTCTGTCGAGAAGAATATCCGATTACGAAAAGCGTAAGAGAATGTAAGAGTGTATAATTATATTGATTGAAAGTATGATTACGTAATAAATTGTGCCCGTGGTACGGGATTCTGCTTTCCAACTTATGTGTTTTTATTTTATAGCAAATACCACGTCACAAAATGGTATCCCTGGTGGGGAATTTTGCCTAAGCACCGCGATCCGTGATTCGGGGAATTAGAAATCCGTTGGGAAACGTGGAAGTGTTTTGCGCCTTTGTGAGTTCCGAGAGAGGGGAGTTCTTGTTTTTTTTTGGTGCCTGGTAGAGAGAGAGGGAAGAGTCACGTGTGTGTATGCGCGCAGGCAGCTAGCGCGCTCACGCTCGTTGTGCACTGTTACACGTCGGATCCAATTCTAGGAACTGCCGACGGTTACAACTGCAGTAAGGAGAAAGCTAACCTTTTTTTTTATGTTTTTTTTTGTGTGTGCCGAAACTTATTTTAGTTTTCAGAGCAAGAGAATAAGGAAAAAGATACCAGGTTTGTGATGCAGTATTATATTATTATATAGTAATTATATACATATATATATATGCATATATATAAATATATATATATATATATATATATATATATATATATATATAGGGACATTTGATTTTGTTTTTTTTTCTCCTTTTGGTGTCGTGTAGTTATCTTTGAAGTTGTGGCGTCGATTAGAAAGAAAAAAAATGGATAGCGCGAAAAGGGCCATGTTTTGCCTAAAGATTTAGCTGGGTATATTATAGCAGGTATAATTATTTTAGAATAGTTAGGTTGGGTGGGGAATTTAATTCTGCCGGAAGAACAGTCATACTCGTTCGTGTGAAATAAAACGTGTGCGTTTGGTCAGGTATCTTTTACACGTAAGATATCCTATTTTATGCTAGCTGAGCATCAATACAAAAGAACGGTAGAGCCACGTCGGGTAGTGAGTGCAGTCGAAGGTTTTGGTGGTGTCGCGGGAGAGTTTTTGTGAAAATCGAGGAAATGAGCGATCACGCGTTACGAATGCAGGCATTGATGGAGATGAGGGAAAGGCGCGCGGTGAAGCTTGCGATAGCGCGATTAAGTCTGCAAGAGGTGCGGAACGATCTGCGCGTACGGGGGTTAAACATGGATGGATCGGAATCGATGTTGCGTGACCGCCTGCTACGCGTGAGTCTTATCGAATTGGAACTAGAGAATACGTTGATTCCGTGGTATGAATGGGACGTATTAGAAGGCGCAGCGGAAGGGGGGAAGAATTCGCCGCCGGCGGGTAGGAGGGAAATCTCGGTGATCAACGACGAAACCATAGAAGTGGAATAGCGGTGCATACAAAGCAAAGGGAGAATGGATATATCGAGCGATGAAGAAATGTGCACCGCAGGTCAAGATTGCGACGGGGATGGGAAATATTTACAGCACCAGTCTGTTCGTGCCGAGGTATATTCGCCGCCTGTGGTGGCACCTACGTCGTCAGCGACCTGTACGGTTACGACTTCTACGGTTACGCAAGCCGGAGTGGCGAATCCGCGACACGGTCGGATGCGAATGTGGCACCACTGATAGGTGCCTACTCGTTTTCCGCGACGCCGAGAATAATGTTAGATCAAAACGCTCGAACGAATTGGTAGGAAAACCCTGCAGCCTGGGAGTATTATTCTGCCCGCGTTAGGCGAGGAGTCGGCACGCCACCATTAAGAAGAAGCGAGAGCTCGCCGCGGATGACGGCGCCTTTAGCGAGTAGAGGTGGATCTCACGAACCAGGCTCGCAAAAATGCCATTGGTTCACGCCGGCCCAGGAGTTCGGGGTAACAAGAGACAGTGCTAACGAGGGAAAATACCGGTTTTTCGAGAGTTATATTAGCGACGATAGCGTTAAGAGTACGGTGATAAGAGGGGTAGGCCAACGAGAACAAGAGTGTAAAAGGAGGAGTACCGTGTCGGATGGGAACTCCATGTTACGGTCTAGGAGGGGATTAGAGATAGAATTGGACTCGGGATCGGATTGGAAGAAGGGAGATGGAAAAAATCGTACGCGGAAAGGTCCCTCAGCGAGATCGGAAACGATGCGTCCCCGCGGGACGCAGAGCGATCGTATGTTGCCTAAATATCGCGAGGCGGAGCCCCCAAGTGGGATACATCCTGGAGAGTCAAGGTTGAAACGCGGGGATAGGGAAACTGAGAAATTACGAAACTACGGGCGCCGAATTAGGAGAGCAAGCGAGAGCTCGGGGAGCGGAGCGAGCGCGGGGAGCGCAGTGACGAGTGCTTCGAATCAAGCCGGTTCGATGGCCGATCTCAGCCGTTCAGCGAGACATGCGATGCGTTTCCTGAAAGGTGCAGGCTTACGATTCTCAGGAGAGGATAAGAGGGAGGACGCGGAGGAATTCCTCGAGATGTTGGACGATTGTCGCGAGTGCGCAGGTATTTCGGACGCGGATATTTTTCAATCTCTACCATTTATAACGAGCAAAAGGGCACGGAGATGGTACAGGACGGTGAAACACAAAATAGCGTCGTGGAATGATTTTTCTCGACTTTTTCGATTCCAATTCATTGGAGAATATGATAGGGAGGATTTATTAGACGATTTGAGAAAGCGTTCACAAGGAAAGTGCGAGAAAATAGCGGTATATATCGCGAGCTTACGGTATATTGTATCGCGGTTCCTAAGGCCGCCGTCGAAGCGAGAACAGATTAATTTAGCGTATAGGGGGTTGTTGCCAGAATATCGTAACGCCATGTCTGACAAGCTAGTCGATAGCTTAGATGATATTGAACGCTATGGACGTCGTTGGGAGAGGCAGAAAGACCTAGATAGTAGGTACGTGCCGCCGCCACCGGCGGAGAAGATGCGGGTTCCCGGAGCCGCTTTTGTGGGATCGGCTATAAAAGTAAAAATAGCGTCGGCAGAGGGGAAGGACGTGGCATCGGCTATGACCGCGGGAGGGCCGCGAACGTATAGTGCCGTAGTGGCTAAAAAGAAGGGCCAGGAAGGGAAAAAGTCGGAACTTCGACATCGCGACGAAAGTAGGAGGGAGAAACTCGTTGAATCGCAAGATAGCGGTTTATCTGCCGCGGTGAGTCCCGAATTTGTGTCGAACCGGCCGAATTACCGGCTGACGCGCGTAGACGGCGCGAACGAGCGACGGCACGGGGGATATAGTGGAAACCGCGGAAATAATAGGTGGGAAAATCGCGGAGGTAATTACGCCGCCGTTGGCCCGATCAACAGCCAGGACGCGCGATTCTCGCAAAAATATGGTGCGCGCAACGGTGCGTATCGTCCTGCGGGAGGGAATAATAAATTCCCGGGTACGTGTTTCACGTGTAAAAAGGGAGGACACAGAGCGTCAGAATGTCCGCAAATGGTTTGCTTCTTGTGCGGCGGAAGGGGGCACGCGGCAAGTAGTTGCGCCGAACGCGAGCGCGCGTATCGTACGAGCTGCCAGGTATGTGACACGCCCGACGTCACGTTTAAGACGTGCAGAAATTGTGCTACGCTGCGTGAGAAGTGGGGAAACGGGCCAGCTGGGGCGCAGAGAAATTAAATACTGCACCCCAGCGATCCGTCAATAGTGGGGAAGGGGAGTCGGGGGCGAAAACTCAAAATTCAGAGGAATGTGAGGAGGGAAATAGCGCACCATCTCGTGGAATGATGACGGAGGCACGCAGCACCGGCGCGGGTGAAAATGATAAGTGGGTACGGCCGAGTGGGGAAAAGTGTGCGTAAAGTGAAAAGTGCGAAGGCCCGACTTCGCCAATTGATTTCATGGCGAAGTGGTGGTATTGGAAACCAAACACATCTGTTAGTGATTTCGTGCCGAGATCTCCGGCATGTGAGCCGAAACAAAAGAGCGCCGGCTCGGCGCAACCAAAGAATGAAGTTAAGGACAACGATAGCGACGCGAGGGGAGAGGCATGTGATCCGTCGGCGAAGGGGGGAGAAAGTGAAGTAGAGTGTGGCGCGAAGAGGAAATGTATAGCGGGTACAAGTGGGGAGACTCGGTACTTTTTAGCGGTAAAGTTAGGGGGAACACTGTTTTACGCGTTATTTGATCCAGGCGCGAGTCTGTCAGTAATAGGGCCAAGAATCGCAGAACATTTTAAATCGCGATTGAGAGCGAGCGACTCGTGCATTAAAAATGTGAATGGGGGAGTCACGCGGACGTTAGGCATACTTAGCGTCGTTTTAGAAGTGGATGGGGCATCCGAAACCATCGATTTTAAAGCAGTGCATAATCTCGATCAAGATATCATCCTCGGGATGGATTTTTGTAGAACGTTCGATTGTGACAGTCGATTAGGACGAGGTTTGTGGAGAGTGCGCGAGGGAGAGTGGAGATCATTTTCGCGCGAAAGCGATGAGGATCAAAACGTAATTTATGCGGAGTGTGCGGGAATTTCACTGCTAAATGAGACCGAGCGTGTAGAGGTGAAGTGCCTGATCAAAACGATGCTGAGTTTGCGGCCCGCGGAGTTAGGTGTGACGAATTTAACTGAGCATCACATCGATGTGCAGGGCGCGGCGCCTATCAAGCATCGCTTACGGCGGATGTCGCCGCGAATGCTCGAGATAGCGTCGGAGGAAGTCAAGCGTCTGCGGAGAGAAGGGGTGATCGAGCTTTCCGCGAGTGACTGGAGTAGCGCGCCGGTACTAGTAAAAAAATCGGACGGCAGCTATCGATTTTGCGTTGATTTCCGCGACCTTAATAAGGTAACGCGGAAAGATGCGTACCCGATACCGAATATGGACGCCATCCTGGACAAATTGCGGAGGGCGAAGTATATAACGAAAATCGACTTAAAGCAAGCGTATTTTCAGGTGCCAATGGAGGAGTCGAGTAGAAAGTATACGGCGTTTGCAATTCCGGGGTCGGGACTGTGGCAATTCGTTCGAATGCCGTTCGGGCTGACGAACGCGCCGATGACCTTTCAAAGGCTGATCGATGCGCTGTTTGGGCCCGAATTTGAGCCGTATATATTTTGTTACCTAGATGATATTATTATCGTGACAGAAAATTTTGCAGAGCACGTGCGTTGGTTAAGAATAGTGCTGCAGAAGTTAATTAGTGCCGGATTAGCAATTAATGAGGAGAAGTGTGAATTTTGTTGTAGTCGAGTGGCGTATCTAGGGTTTTTATTAGATGAAGAGGGCCTGCGCCCGGATCCAGAAAAAGTAGCGCCGGTAATTGAGTATCCGGAGCCGCAAAATGTGAAGCAATTGCGTCGTTTTTTAGGAATGGTAGGATGGTATGCGCGTTTCATAAAGGGGGATTCTGAGTTGAAGATACCTTTAGTAAAGCTCCTGCGGAAAAGTCACGCGTGGGAATGGGGAGAAGAGCAGCGAGAGGTATTTGAAGCACTGAAACGGGCACTCACAAAAGCCCCGGTGCTAGCGCGGCCAGATTTTGAAAAACCGTTTAGCGTACAGAGCGATGCGAGTAATTACGCGATCGGCGCCGTTTTGACGCAGGAGAGTACCGATGGCGAGCACCCGATCGTGTATGTGAGCCGAGTACTTTCTCCGGCCGAGAGGAATTATTCAACAACGGAAAAGGAATGCCTAGCCGTGTTGTGGGCAATAAAAAAGCTGCGCCCATATTTAGAGGGATATAAATTCACCGTAATTACGGATCACAGTGTGTTACGGTGGCTCAAAAATTTAAAAGAGCCGGCGGGTCGATTAGCGAGATGGGCGCTCGAGCTCGAGCAATGGGATTATGAGATCGTTCATCGGAAAGGGGCGCTGAATCACGTGGCTGACGCTTTGTCCCGCCTCTACGAGAACGAGGAACACGACGTAGCCGGGCTGGGTGAGGTCAAAGATCCGTGGTATATGCGGATGCTAGAAAGCGTGCCGAAAAACCCCATCAAATACCGTGATTGGAAGGTAGAAGGGACGCGATTATATAGGCGCCGAGAGGATCCACTATTGAATCCAATAATAACGAGAGAGGAGGGTTGGAGACTTGTAGTGCCGTTGGACGATAGAGAAAGAGTTTTACGGAACGCGCACGATACGCCTTCGTCGGGGCACCTTGGGGTCGAAAAGACGTACGATCGGATCGCACGCGAATACTATTGGAAGGGTGTTTACTACGACGTACACACTTATGTGCGAGAATGCATACAATGCCAAAAATATAAAGTACCGCAGTCTGCGGCACCCGGACTAATGGGGAGCCGAATTGTAGAGAGATCGTGGGTCGTCGTTGCTGCGGATATGATGGAATTTCCGCCGAGCAGATCGCAACATAAATACTTATTAGTATTTCAGGATCTTTTTACGCGGTGGATTGAAGTTAAGGCGCTGCGTAGAGCTGACGGTAAAGCCGTTAGTAGAGCGATGGAGGAATTAATTTTATTCAGATGGGAGACTCCCGAATATATCTTAACCGATAACGGGAGGGAGTTCGAAAATAAGATCGTCAATGATATGCTAGCCGAATACGGGATAAAACACGTAACAACGCCGCCATATCATCCACAGGCGAACCCGGTAGAGCGAAGTAATAGGACACTGAAGACAATGATCGCAGCCTTCGTACAAGCAGACCATCGCGACTGGGACGTGCACGTGCATGAGTTTAGGCATGCTGTTAACACGGCGATGCAAGCCTCGACAAAGGTTTCTCCCGCGTTTCTGAACTTTGGGCGTCATCCGAAGCCCGTAAGAAGTTTGCGCCGAGAAGTCGAGGGTCAGCGTCTAGTTTCTCAGATAGCGCCAGAAAGCTGGATAGATAGGATGAAACGATTGGACGCACTACGAGACTTGGTTGCGAGGCATATAGATCGAGCGAGAGAGAAGCAGGAGCGTTATTTTAATAAGGGGAGGAGGGATCTACGATTTTTCATAGGAGACAAAGTATTGCGCCGAATTCGGGTACTTTCTGACGCGGCAAGAAAATTTTCTGCGAAGTTAGCGCCGAAATTCGAGGGGCCGTACGAAATAGTAGAGGTAAAATCGCCAAGTGTGTATATACTGGGGCAGGGAAATGGTTCGAATAGACGCCTATCGAAGGCGCACGTGAGTGAATTGAAGCGTTTCGTGCCGCCGCGGCACGCGTGCAGATAGGAAGAAAACTGAGGTTCTTATATTTCTTTTAGATGGAAGACATGGACATAGTCGAGATAGCGGAGGAAGGGAGAGAGGGGAGCCCAATACTCGCGGCGAGCTTCAGGGAGACGATCGCCCCACGGGTAGCCGGACAGCCGCAGCTCAAGGGTATACCATGGTACGAGCTTAGCGTCGAAGAACAGTTGGGAGAAGAGGCTGCCGCGAGCCAAGGCGAAGAGATATTGCAGGTAACGCCCGAAAGTAGCACTGCGGCGGAGCGGTCGGTCGTGTGTACTGTAGCCGAGTCACGCCATCTTACAATCGATCAACAGCCAGATGGAGCTAGCATGGAGGAAACGAAAGAAAAAAAGGAGAGAGAGCGAGAAAATACAGAGGAAAAAGAGAGCCGAGAGGCACAAGAGGAGTTGGAGAGATATGTCAGTGCCGAGCATCCGACAACAGCCATCTCTCCGGCTGTGAGGGAGGCACTGGAGGTGATCGTAGGGAAAGGGCCTCGGCAGGTTTTGCGGGTCCGTCCCAAAAAACTGTCGTTACCGGGGATCGTGCCGCTGAAGAGTCGTGCCGTCGAGAAGTGGTCGGCTCGCCAAGAGTGGGACGAGCCGGAGGCTGCAGGGCCGCCCCAGGTGAATGCGGTCGAAGTGCCCGGAGACGGCCCGCGGACTGAAGATCCCAGCAGGGGTTCCGACCAGACCCGGGGCGGCAACCTGGAGATCGAGGATTATGTGTCGGCGCGCCCGTCGCCATCGAGGTCGGCAACACCACCAGGGCCACCGAGCACTTTTCACGGACGGGGAGATCAAGCTGCCAGAAAGCGACACCGATCGCTAACGAGGGAAGGGAGAGCGGTTCCTGGTACATCCCGGGAGAGAGGAGGACGATACCCCGTACGCACACGCGGGGTAATGTTCGGCGACTTGGTGGCCATTCCGACGGATCCCACCATCGACCCCGCCCCGTACCACTGTTTCAACTGCTGGCAACGGGGCCATGGCACGCGCCTATGCCCACGACCAACGGTGGACCGCTACTGCCACAATTCCGGTCGACGGGGGGAAAGACTTTCGTCATGTCCAAGATGCAGTGTACCTCACCGCAATTTTCTAGAGAGGGAGTTCGGGCCCCCAGCGAGGAAGAAAAGGAGCCCGCAAGCAATTCGAGCCAGAGAGAGGGGTGGGGAACGACAAGTCGCTCAGAGCCACCTGAACGCTGAGGGCACAACGCCCACCTCTGCCCGACGGGCAGATGCCGTAGCGGCCGTTCAGTTGGTGGACGCAGCGAGTGAAGGCGTGTCCAACGGTCAGCCCCAGAGGACCAATACACCGGCGTCGCTACCGACGCCAACGGAGAGTAGCAACGAACCGGCAAATTTGGGATCACCGCAGAGTGGTGAGACCGCCAGGAGTATACTTCGGCTCCTGGATAGGCTGGAGAGGTTGCCCGCAGATATCCGCGAAGGAATTCTGCGGCGGCTCTATGTGCCGAACCAGTAGAGCCGGAGGCGGGCTTAGCGCCGGGAAGAGTGAGGAGGGAGAGAAGGGACGTTTTGTTTTGTTTTCTAGCGTTCCAGGATAGCGGCAGAGCACGAATCAGCTGTAGCCGAAGCTTCCTTGGTAGCTTCGAGCTAGGGGGGAGGAGTTTGTGACGGGGTCACAGGGAAGGCTGCAAACGCATTCGCGTGCGCAGTAAGCAGTCTATATTTCGGACATCGCCGGCTCTGAGCGGAGGAAGAACGCGCGCATCGAAGAAGGCCTCTCCCCCTCTGCTGCGCACGTGTGGACCATCTGAGGAGCAGCGACGCCCGAAAAGCGGACGAGGCCCGAAACGCGGCGTATCGCCGACGAGAGAGAGAGAGAGAGAGAGAGAGAGAGAGAGAGAGAGAGAGAGAGAGAGAGAGAAAGAGAGAGAGAGTACGTGTGGGTTTATATGCGTGTACTCATGTGGCTGTGTATGTGTATTGTAGCGTGCGTGCGTACATGCGTGCGTTTGTGTATGTTAACGTGCGTATGTACTCGTGTGAGTGTGTATGTGTATTGTAGTGTGCATGCGTGCATGTGTGCGTATGCGTATGTTAGCGTGCGTGTGTACTCGTGTGAGTGTGTATGTGAATTGTAGTGTGCATGCGTACGTATGTGCGTATGCGTATGCAGCGTGCGTGTGTACTCGTGTGAGTGTGTATTTGTATTGTAGCGTGCGTGCGTACACGGGTGCGTATGTGTATGTAAGCGGGCGTGCGTGTGTATGTACGTTTAGAGAAGAGTGTAGTACTATGAAAGGGTGAACGTTGGTGTGGCGTTTGTATGTGTGAGTATAATCCAACGTAGTGTGATCATGTGATGAGAACGTGCGAGCGGTACGTGGATTGGCGGGTTCGCGCCGTCAACAGCGCCTCGATTACTAAGTATGAAAAAGCGGGGAAAAAGGTTTTGCGACAGTGCTGTGTGGAGTGTGGTGCCGAATAGTTGGTGGGTGAGCGAGTGGATCGTGAGTGGGTCGTGTAGAGAGTCGAGGGCTTTGTAGTTGGTGGGTGAAAATAAACGGGTGCTTTGTTGTGCGCACCGGGCGGGTGTTAGCGTGTTTGCTCGGCGTGCGTCAACGAGTGGGAATTAGAGTGATAGATAGCGGGTAAGCGCCATCCCGTGGCTGCATCATCGAGGTCTGTTCTTGGTATCGTCGGAGAGCGATACCCCCTAACAGCCAGCTGGATTCCCGGATCCAGGAGGGATCACGTGGACGTCGAGGCCATCGATCCGCGGCATCCCGTCGTCCAGGAGGAGAGCCGCCTGGGAGGACTTCATCGGCGCCGGCGAGAGCGGTGACAGTAAGGCCCGGTTTTCTTTCCATTTGTATAGCGTGCATCGTATAATAGCGAATTCGCGTCATTGTTGCGAGTCAGACCGAATGTCGGGATCGGTTGAGCCGGTGGTTCCCGAAATTTTAGTAGTCGAGGCGAGGAAGCGGATAAGAGTGATAGCGTGAATGATAAGGTGTGATCGCGGTAAATATCGTGCCAATTCCCGGGGACGATCGCTAGGCGGATCCCCTTCTGTCGAGAAGAATATCCGATTACGAAAAGCGTAAGAGAATGTAAGAGTGTATAATTATATTGATTGAAAGTATGATTACGTAATAAATTGTGCCCGTGGTACGGGATTCTGCTTTCCAACTTATGTGTTTTTATTTTATAGCAAATACTACGTCACAAGCTTAAAGTAAAAGTTTAGTATACAATTAAAGGTCTCCAAAGCCATTTTAGTTAATACTATTCCTTTCGAAAAAGATTATTTCGAAAAAAGTAATCTCTCAAATATACGATTATATAGTTATTGTTACGTCACTGATCCAGAAACCTGTCTTTTCTTTTACTCCGATGGGTACTCGGCAAGGGCAGTGTAGTTCGACTTTGCAGGTGTTGCCTTGGCTCGATCTACGTATGAAATCGCACAAATAGCAGCGTAACTGTTAATTTGGTAGCGACATTTATGTATTATCAGTGCATGTGTTACGAACAGAATCGAAACTAGATGTAAAAATTAGTATTAAGCCTTCAGCGTTTATAATTTCTAGAATAAAGTTTTATTAATCGATTCCATTCTAGCTATTATTATAATTAGTTCTACGTGAAATGTTTTAATATTGTTTGAATTCAAATTTAAAATAAGATATTTTCTTTATAGCCGATGGTCATGTTATAGTTTATGCTATATGTTTATAGTTTAAGAAAGTAGAAGTATAAAAATAAAATTAATTTATGATTTTGATTTTTGGAATTATTTAATCTGGTACATATTAAAATAATGCGCAATAGTTTTTAAGAAATTTTTATAATATCGCGTTGCCATTATATATATACATAGGTTTAGTATTTCTTTTGTAACTAAATATAGGTATAAATTATATTGCGAGAAATGTTTACTTTTAAGATGGGAAGTAATGTAAATAAAAGATTGATTAATATTGTATTTGCGGGAGAATATATGAGTAAGAAATGTTATGCGATCTCCTCGGACAAAACGGTGCCGCACGAATTATAAAAACTGTTTATAAATGATATGTAAGCACACACAAGATATTGAATAATGCTTAACGAAATCATCGGTTAGCGATTTGAAATCTTATTTTATAAGATATAATTTGAATTTTTGAATTGGACTCAATGAATTAATTTAATTGTGTTTGAATTGAAATTAATTAATTATTGAAGTCAGGATACCGAGCAAACCTTCGTTAAAGGCCACAAACTGTATACAACTAAGGTATACAATTGATCCGTACCATGACGGGTAAAACCGAAGATTTTCCTGAAAACTGACTTCTATATGATTTACAACTAAGGTAATCAAATATTAGTCGGAGGAAAATCTTGAGATTTTACGAAAGAGGTTTGAATGGTTATGCTTCCATAAAAGCAATTGATCCGTACCATGACGGGTAAAATCGAAGATTTTCCTAAAAACTGACTTTTATATGATTTACAAATAAGGTAATCAAATATTAGTTGGAGGAAAATCTTGAGATTTTACGAAAGAGGTTTGGACGGTGTCAGATTACCATCTCGGGTTCTCCGACCGTCCGGCTGCGGGAAGTGTTTAGGCTGCGATCGACGAATGGGGCTTATCGCCCGAAATTTGACCCGCGATAAGAAGAAAGTCTATAAAGGGCGCTGTTTGAGCGCAGAAGGCATTATTAGTATCTCGTCTGTACACTAAGGTGATTGCTATTTGTATTTTACGTCCATTATATATATTAAAAATCAATTTAATTAAAAACTGTTTTTTAAACCATTATTGTTTTGAAACTTCCCAGCAGTAGTATATTACAGCATGTATGGCCTATGTTACATAGCGGCTGAAAGGTGTATGTGCTGTAGTCGTTCGATCCACTCAACGCTCCATTCGTAGAATGGCCTACTATAAAACGTGCATACATAGCTCGTATTTATCGAAAATTACCTGATATTTTATAGATAGGGAAAATAAAATAATTAAGCAGATTCTAAGAAAATACTTTCGCCTCTATTCCCCATTCATCTCGCTCTTTATCAAATAAACAAAAAATATATTTCTACCAGTAGGCGGTTACGCAATTAAGAAATAAAATTAAATGGGAGATTTTCGCGCCGCGTCACAGTGAAAAACGTTACGATTAACCGTACAAAAATGATACGTTGCGTAACATTGGCGTTAAAATAACCCGTAATGCAAAAACGCGTACAATCTATCGCAATTCGTTAATAAAATAATATAGACGAATATGCAAAATCAATATCAATTTGTCAATTTCGAGGAGTGTGACGTCTGGGTTTACTCGCCCTTCCGTACACATGAGCTTTCGTGAAGCACACCTATATGTACACACACACTTATATATATATATATATATATATATATATATATATATATATATATACACGTATGTATACAGACAAGTATGCCTCACTATACTTGGCCTTTTGAGCCTGGAGTTGCCTCTACGAGCTCTGGATCCTTGTATCCTGACGTTTAATTGATATATAATAAGAATATATATATCAGCTAAGCGATGGAGCCCTAGTTTTTATCGATTAGTAGATGGAGGCCAAGGAACTTCTCGAGGATATGGACTCCTTCTCTTACAAGAAGACGCCCTTATCCACCTAGGCCTACCAATCTAACTTTTCCCTACTACTGTGAAAATCTAGACAAATGTAAGGGGGAGGAATTGGGGCTTGTATAGTCCCAGCCTTTTGCAAGGGGGACCCAATCACTTCCCCGGTAGGGTTATAAATGATAGAAATATAAATATAAAAATATAAATATAAAAAGATAAATGCATAAATGAGTGAAGGAAAAGAAATGAATTTTAAAATAATTGAATGTTAAAATTTTCTTACTCACTTTTATTTTTCAATTGACGCAGGTACTCTAATCCACTGGAGAGAAAGAGTGAGAGTGTTCGCTGCTTCCTTCCTTGGCTGCTGCTTTGCTGTTGCTGTTGGCGGTGTTGGGTTTTTTTTTGTATTGGAATTGGACTGGAGTGAAGAGTGTGGTGCGTGGTGTAGGGAGGTAGAAAACGACTTAGGAGTAGAAGGTGAATTGAATAGAACAGGAATGAATGCTGAGCATGAAAACCTGCTTTTTTTATAGGGGAAGCGCGGACATCTCTATTGCTCCGAGTTTCCTCTCCTATGATTGGCCCGGAAAATTCGGGGGCTTGTGTTTCCCGCTGCCAGTGCTGGGACTGATAAGCATGGCATCTCTCTCTCTCTCTCTCTCTCACAGCTGGCATTAGTTGTATTAAAACTTACATTTTTAGTTAATAATTTTACAATATTTCTCTTATTTGTATAAACTCTTTTTCAACAAGATTACTATGGTTTGTACATTTGTTTAATACTATTTCCTTGATCGTACATTTGTTATTGAATGTTTTATTCATGGTATATATTTATTTTATTGCTTCATTTATTTTATACATATATATATATATATATATATATATATATATATATATGTATGTATGTAATATATATATATCTGTGTTAGTAGTATATATGTATATAGTAATATTTTTATGCAGTAATATAATTATTTATTTTAAAATTTGAATATACGTATTTCTGTATATTGCTTTATTTATGATAAATATGTATATATATATATATATATATATATATATATATATACCTATATAGTATTATCTATGTAGCTTAAGATCAGTATATACGTATATTTGTATTATACTATTTATTATATATATGTATATCCATATATTTTTTAGATAGTAATATATGTCTATATAGTAATATAGCTGTATAGTAATATGATTATATATTTTAAAATTTGAATATACGTATTGTTTCATTTAGTATATATATGTATATATATTTTCTACATTTTATACAATAACATATTTGTATAGTAATATCTGTGTATCTTAAGGTCAGTATATACGTATATTTGTATATACTATTTATTATATATATATTCGCTCTATACATACATACACATACATATATATATATATATATATATATATATATATATATATATATATATATAAAATGTACGTAAAATTATGTATAATATCTAGAATGATTTATAACATAATTTTACTACATATGTATTTTTATCCTTTATACATATATATATATATATATATATATATATATATATATATACATACGTATATATATATTATACATGTATATATTAGTTGTATACGTGTATTTATCATATTCCTGTTACTTTTGTTTATTCACAGGGCACGTATAATTTAAATTGTATAATTTCGAGTTTGAATTTTTATTTTACTCTGTAGTTTTTGTTTGGGAGTTAAAAGATGAGAGAAAATTCGTTGGAACCTTCTCTAATCTGTTGACTCGGTCTGAAAATATGTGGGGGAGATAAGGGCACATCGCGGAGGTACGAATGTCGGTAGCCGTGCCAGGTATTGCGCCTGAAAAGAGCAGGATGACGCGGCTCGGCTCGTCGATGCTTAGCGGTGTCTCATGGAAAAATTTTTATTTCCGTATGAGTTCGACAAAACCGTGCTTCGCCGCGCAGAGCCGCGATATCGAAAGCTGCTGCACCGGGCCCGGCTCGGCTTTTAAATAGTTTCTTTTTCTTTTTTTTTGTTGTTTTTCATGGCGACGTAACAGGAGTCTTGAGTGAAATGAAAAAGGGGAAAAAAATGATTGAGGAGATAATTCGATTTGGAAGGAAAATATCAAGAGATGGGTTGGTCTGTTCATGAACGGGGAAGGAAGCTGACTGATGAAAATGCGCAAAGTTCGCGTGAGTAACTGATTCCTTAAGATGCTCGCTCTGATTGCCCGAGGGTGTTCGACTCTCTTACACAGTAGTCAAATATTTGATGGTTGTTACCGCGCTCGAGATGTATTCAAAATATACAATCCTTTATATACTTTTAACTTTCAATTCGACTTTCGATTAAATTTCAAACAGAGATAAATGAAATTAAACTACTAGAGTTCAGCTTGTTCTCATTCGCAATAAATTAGCTAATTAAATGCGTAATAATTAATTAAGATGTTAATTATAAATAATAATCAATATTTTATTTACTTGTTCAACCGATTTGGCTAATAATTTTATACTTCTCAGAAACGCTTCTACAAATAATTCACTTATTAAATATCGTCGAATCGCTCGAATCTTTAACATTTATAATTATTTAGTACATTTCTCACATCCAATAAGATTATAAAAAATAAAATTCTATGTAAATAAAAATAGAGTAGATTTATAGTAGGTGGCAAATTAACAAATCACAATATCATTCCTAATTGATAAAGTTCGAAAAAAAATGTCGGTTTTTTAATGCAAGATGTAACAGTTGTCAGTAGAACCTTCCGAAAACATTGTTTCTCTTTGCGAAAAAAGTTGCTTTAACTATGACATTTTACTTTATTGATATGATTTTCCTTTGAGCTTACCCCCAACGCTCCAAAGCCTAATCATTTCATGATATTTCAGAAATATTTAAAATTCAATCTTTGTTGCGATAAATATCGTATGGAAAATTATTCTAATGCATTACCATCGTTAAAACAAATGGTTTCATATCACCAATATCAACCACGCTCAAAATTCGAAGAGCATCCGGATAATATATATTTTTATAATTTTATTATAAATTTTAAATCTTAATTCATAATTGAGCTTCAAAGCAATCCATGTAAAATTAATAATTTCATAAAGCGTTTTTCTTAATAATCTTTTTTAAAACCCTTTTCTTTCGATCGCACTCCGAATTTGGATAATTCAAGTACTCTCTAGAGAATATTGAGTCATATGCGCCTATTTTTATTCGAAGTTACTGTGCTACTTGTTTTTATGAAACCGTGTTAATTTCATTTATGCGATGCGTGATTATAGAAAATGTAGCGTGATATCCATTTCCGTGATATCGTTGGTACAGCCGACATTCTTGATAAATTCAGAGCCACTTATACTGCGTTAATTTTCTCGTGTGTACCGCTATTGTCCAGGGGATGATGTGCCCGAGAGACGCAAGGGATTTCGCCTCTGCCCAGGGGACACTTTGATTATCGCAAAGAGAGCCGTGAGCTAGATGTAGCTCGTATTTTTGATTGTTTTTTTTAAATATTTTTCCATCGATTTGCGCACTCTATAAAACAAAATCAGTGCAATTTTTACTGATTTACTCAGCGACTTCGATATCCGCTTAGGAATAGCTATATTTTATCGATAATCAATAACTTAACTTAAATATGAGTGTTGAATCGATACATGATTTAACATATCGATTGTTCAAGTCTTCCGTAAATATAGCAAAACATTTGATCAATTTTTTATATGCAGGGTTGATAGTCAGATGTATATGTACATATACATGTATATTTACATATTTTATATGTAAGATTTGTAGTAACGACAATATATGCGCATTGCTTGCAATGAGATTAATCTTTATAATTAACATGTATATACTGTAAATGTGTTTAATGTGTGAGAATTTGCAAAAAGTTAAAAGTAAAAAAGTATGATTAATTATATAGATCAACTATGTTCACAAATATAAATGATATATTAAGATCATTAAAAAAACAGCAAAAATGTACTATTTTGATTAGTAGTGTTTTATTCACTGTCAATGAACTGTCAAAGTCACTAACTCAATCAGTAATTATTCGCTAATTCTTATAGCTTAACTCTGAATTATCTGAGTCAGCGACTAATTAACTGATCACTAATGCATAATCACTCATTTATTTTTAAAAAGTAGGTTGTATAGATCGAGTCGTTGGAAGGTATTATTACAATAATTGTCATCTTCGTTGACTATTCCACCAAACGGTCAGATTATAAAAAGTAATCAGAACACAAAGTTGTGTTAAACGAATCAGCAGAGAAATATCGTATATAGGAGTGTATACAAAGTCTCAAAACAACAATAAAGATTCACTTTTTACGTTCATCGGTGCGTGATATTTTAGCAAAATTTACATCGTAAGTTTCTGCTAAAATACGTTATTAATATTATTACAGTGCAAATTCATTAAATGCATACAATTAAAATCGCATCAATAGAGCAACTGAGCCTGCTTCAAAACTTAAGAAGTATTATAATCGACATGATTGCAATAATTACATAATCATTAAATCCTCATAAAGTACAGAGAATGATTATAAACTGTTCTAATGATTAATTATTCTAATTATTGATTATTTTATCCTGTATACTTGTAGTATGTAGTTCAATCTTTATATTGTTTAAAAGTCAATTCCGAAACTGTTAACTATCTAAAACTCTAGGCTCGAATTGAATACACTTTTTCAACTGTTATTTGACATTTTATAATTATTGTTTATAATAACCGACAATTTATAAAGTGAAATAATTGTAGCCTTTTTAAAATTAGCCAAAGAAAAAAAATGCGTCGGTAATGTTTTAAGCTTCTTTTTGAACGACGCTTCAATTGCGAACTAAGTGTTTCCGACTTCAGTTTAATTTTCCATGTCAGTAAGTAGCAGATTCTCGAAATTTCTGCACGCTGGAACATAAATTTTCCGACCAACCCCACACGCTCGCGCACAACGCGTTTCGGAAGCAGTAAAAGTTTTATAAAATATTACTGCAGTCTCATCAATTTTTAATGTTGATCCAGAGAGCGCGCGCAGAAACGTATGTGGAGTTTTAAATAATACTCCGTCGGTCGTTATTGTTATTTTGGGAAGCTTATATTTCTTTGTTAATAAATTTTTCTCACGTATTGTTTAAAACACAATATTTATACGAAATTACGAATTTTATCATAGAAATTTATTTTTTATCGTTTTCTAGACACAGCAATTGAGGAAAAAAGATTTTTCATTTAGGTTTAACAATCGTGTGGAAATTTGGAATATGTGATCATGTAAATGGTAAGGGATGAACCTATATAAACGATAAAAATGAAAAATAAAACATTCAGTTTGTAATTTTCTCGAAATATTTTTTCATTATTCATCTAATTAGTTATTGATTTCACAGTCGAGGTATTTACAATATATTGAAAAGAATACTATATAAACAATAAAAAATATTTCTTCAATAACTTTGTCTTGAACTTTTGTAAAAAAAAAACATAAGAATTGTTTTAACTTTTCGCATCGTACAACCGTTTTCATTACAGAATAATTGCTTAGAGTATATGGATGGACTGTGGATGGATATTCATATAAAAAATTTTGTATATTTAAAAAAATCTTCAATCAATTATAAATTAGAAATTCATTGAAATTTTAATTTTCACTATACGAAGTATCTTGCTTACACTCGTTTACTTAATCATAGTCAAATTCTTAATTTAAAATAACTTTCAAAATGTTCAAATTTAATTTTTCTAAGGCTTTTCTAAAAACCACAAAGCATTCGCTGAGAGAGTGCATATCGTAATTCAGTCTCAAATCGAAATTGTCATCCTCTTGAAACTGATTAGATGATAAACCGAAGTCTGAAATTTAAAACTCAGCGTTTTATATCACTTTTTCTCTAATAATAGAATACAGATAAGTTACTAATAAAATAGGGATAATTGATTAATGCATTAATTAATCATTCTTATTTTTGCTTATTAACATAAGACAAGTAATCTCATCAATGTGGCATTCACATTCAAGGTAAAAGAAGTGTATAATTTTTAAATTTTTCTTTAAATTAAATTACGACCTGAAAAAAAAATTGAAAAAAAATCTGAAAAAAAAACGTTTGAGTTTTTCCGATTGTTTTATGTTAAAAACAGATGATACATATACAATTTTTTTAACATATAATTTCAATATGTGCAGTTAGACGTGCAAATGACTCGTGACGGAGAATGACTAGTAGGTAATTTTATGATGAACGTGCCGCGAGAAAGAAGAAGTGAGTTTCTTACTAGAATTTGTCAAATGCCACGAAATTTATGAAATTGTAGTGAGGCTTTGAAGATTTTTGTATTAATTTTTCCTTTTTAATTCTGCTCAATCGATCATTTATTAAATTTGTAAAGGCTTTAAATTTAATCACTGACTAGATTAATTTTTTATAAACTTGATTGAAAGAATTTAAATTTTGCGTTAAAAACTTAGTCAACCATCTGCCTTATAAGAAATTCATATTTTTTATCCAAATGAATCAAGTAGTTTGTTATAATTTGTGAACAAGGACTTCTTGAATAAACATGTCCTTAGGTAAAATGTAGTACAAATGCATGTGCAGAAAGTACGTGTGATAAAATATATAGCGAGAGAAAAAAGGTGTGTGTGTGAGAGAGAGAGATATTTAAATAATAATGTTTTATAATAACTGTATAAAATAGAGATATTGTAATTATTATTCATAACTCAGTTTTAATTATTTTAAGCCTGTATGTAACGTATTCAAGTTGCATATACTTATCAGGTACCTTAAAAAAAACTAAATTCTGTAATTTATGATATATAGGTATAAAGAATTGAATACAATAAAATACGCATTTTGAGAGCTTTATTATATAATTCACCAATTTACGCATAACAAGCTGAAACAGTATGAAAGTAAGTTGATTTTCAAGTGGATGCTACTGCAGAGCTATGTATATCAGAGCAGATTTCGATTTTCATTCTCTCGCACTGGTTGTTCGTTTAGTTATCGAGAGCTTCATAGGGGAAAATTGATCAAACGACTCTTCCTTTCATCTTTCTAGTGTGTGCATATACGTAATTTCAGTTTCTTTATTGAGGTGCAGATTGGTGACGTTGCTTATATCACCATTATACCTTTATCCGTTCTGCAGGGTCGGATTGGCCAATCGTTGGTGTATGAAAATATCGACTGAATGAAGTATAAACAAGTGGAACTTTTATCTTTCATTCAACTTTCTTGCTTCGACACAACAGTACTGCGTCTGAAATTTCAGAGGCTTTCCAAAGTCATTATAACTTTTTCTTAGTAAAAATCATTCGTCTAGTTTTTAGGAGAACAAGTTATTTCAAAATTCAATGTGAAGTAATCCATTGTAACGTCTACTCATAATCAAACTCTAATAATTTATAGAAAACTATAGATTCATCGAAGATTTAAAGAATAATATAAAATTCTAAAATGAAGTTTTTTGAATAAAAAATATCAACACCAATATTCAGTAATTAATCTTTTTATTCTGACACTTTTTTCTAAAATTTTAAATTTCGAAAAACAATATTTAGTTTTTTACTTTTTTTGGGCTAATTTGTTTACATGGCTTTCAATGCTATGAAATCTATAGATGCATTAAAGTTTTTTTTATGCTTTAAACTTATCTTTCAGAGCCTTTACATTTTCATATAAATATTTTAATAATTTTTCATTTAATATTTGTTATTCATATATTTTGTTAATTATTTAATTCGCTTACAAATCAAATATACTATCTCATCCCATTTACACAATATAAGTACATTATTATGAGCTGCGTAGACTTAAAATCTGATTTTTGAATATTCGCGTGTAAGGTTTTAAATCATTTAACAAATTAACAACAAGCGATAATAGAATGAGCTTAACTTCAAAGGATTAGACGAGAAATTTCTAATCAGATAAATTATTATTCTACAGTACTATTATAGTTCGATTTTTTTAACAATCAGGTACCATTTATTTAATAAAATCTACCTTATGCTTGAATAAACCCGATGAACGAATAAAATAATCGTGTATAGTTATATTACAGTTTATTGAATAATCATATACAAAGTACTGCATACTGTTAGAAAATATTAATAATTATTACTATCAAACCTTTTTATAATTGATCATTTTTATGTTTCTTCTTTAATATCAGTTAAAATTATCAACTTGAAGTTCACAAACTATTATGGAATAATTTAAACTCTAAACATTTTACGAAATCTCCTTAAAGCTTATAAATGAGAAATCAGAACAAGTTAAAATACGGCAACTGTATAGAAGAAAAGTGAAATAATATATATTTCTTCATAAAAATATAGGATTTTATCAAATTGTTTTAATACATAGGTTCTTGTTCGGAACGTAGCAAAACATTGGCTTTAGGACCTCTATAGAAAATTAATCGACTATTTTCTTCTATGACTCATCATTGTGCCACATGAGATAAGACGTTGTTTATTTTGTCCCAATTCTTAAATACATCAGTCCTAACTCAGAGGCTGCCAGTGAATTTTCCTAATATTTAGTTAAAGCAAATATGAATGTTTTAATAACGATGTGCAATAAATGTACAATAAAATTAGTTAATCAAATTGAATGTAAATAACTCAACACATTTTTCAAAAGCAAGGTACAAAGAAAATTTTTTGGTTTAGCGAGTAAACGGGTTAGAAAGTATGATACGGTGCCGTGTAACATGGTGCTTTGGTGAGAGCTACTTCGGCTCTTTTCGCCCTCATCAAGTATACCTATACATATGTCGACTTGCACAAGTACGGATTTAGCTCAGTACGCCAAGCTGCGTGGGCCCTTGGTCGCTAAGCAGCTACCAAGTCAGTCTAATACGATTCAAGTTTATTTTGAAATATCAATCTCACTCTGGCTCAACCTGTCAGAGCTCGCAGTTTTTTGGCAGAATATTAAATTAACTTTATACTTAAATATAAAAAAATTAATAAAAAAATTATGATATAAAAAATAAGAAAAATTAACAAAATATTAACTTAAATATAAAACAACAATGAACATTAATATATTAATTTTAACAATTAAATAACAAATAGAGCCATCACTCCTTGATGCTATTTGGTTTAGCCTTATGCCCGCTTGGCTCGGTCGTCGAGATCTACAGTAACAATATTTTTATGAAATTAATATTAAAATTGAAATAAAATCGGAATTTGTAATTTAAACACTATTTCGAAATTTTTATTTTATCTTAATTTAAAGCCCCGTTTGGGTTTATAATTATATAATAAGTTTAGTTCGCGCGCGCGCCGAGTGTCGCTTGAGATTTGCTCTACGCTATCTTTTCAATTTGCACACTTTTCAATTTTGTTCAGATTCGAAATTTGAATAGAATTTTGTATTCTTTTGGTCATTATGCCTTATCTACACACCTTTCAAAAAAATAATACAAAATAATAAAATTAGTATTTTTAGTATCTTAATCAATTATAGGTTTAATTTATGTGATAAAATGTATTCGAGGATTGATGTTACAGATTTATTTGACAAAAGAAAACTTTGACGTCTCGAAACTGATCATAAAATTTTTATTGTTTCTTTTACTCTATCGAATAGTTATTAGTTTTGAATTATTTATTTTATTTGACACAATTAGAACTAGCCTTTAATTTCGCTTTTTGAAGAAAGATTTTACTTACAGAAGTTTACGAGACTTTGTTGCATGAAGAACTCTCGGGTGAATCTAAATTTGGTTTACAATAAATTCTAGAGCAGGTAGCAAAAAAGTTCGATGTTAGCATTTTTCAAGTTTAATGTTAGCATCAAATATTAGAATTTTATGAATTCTATTAATGGTATATTTTAATAAAAAACAACATAATTTTAGCAATATTAATTCTTTTTATTTATTTTTTACATCGAGTATAGAGAACTTATATTTTTAAATACTTATAATTTACAATAAAATAAAATAATATTGACTGCAGTGAGCGATATATCCAACTGGTACGGACTTTTGTATGTGTCTATATAAAGATTTGAACTTTCTCTTGTTCAGCCAAAGTAGCCTTTCATTAAACAGAGATCAAAGTATCATGTTTATGTCGAGTAAACATTATAAGGATTATTATTTTTATTTTATTCTGAATAAACTGTTCCTTTTATATGTATATTTCTGTTAACTGCTTCCCAACGCGGCTTCTACATTTTAGCTGTAGTGCGTCGTCACTGCAGTTGTCGGAGCTTAAAATTTACCTTGGATGAACTCCTGCACTTCTTGTTATAACTTTTCCCTTTTTAGTCTGGGCGGACAGGGGACATGAGACACCGAAGTTCATTTATGGCTCTCTCGTTAAGTTTCCATCAGCGTACGTTTTTTAGTGAACGGAAATAATTTATTCAGACTATCAGATCTAAAAAATGGTTATTTTCATAATGATGCTGATTTTTGTTGCTATTCTGAAATAAAGAGGGAGAAATTTTATGAGAATCAAAGAAAGTTGTTTTTCTTTACTCAGTTTGTAAATCTAATAAGTCAAAAGCTATTATTTATAAAATTTTATACTATTATTGTGGCATGAAAGCGATAGGTTATTGTTTTAGCTTTAAAAAAGAGCAATTAAGAATCTATAAATTCGTAACAGAATTGATGTTACAAGAAAAATTTAATAAATTATATGCTCCGAGACCACTGCTCTAGTATCTGAAGTACGAATTTATAGGCCTATAAACTTTCATTTTACAGACGAATCAATAATCTATCGAATCCATGTAATAACATTTGCATAAAACATTAAAAAAATTATGTTTTAACTCATTAAATTTATAAGTTTCTGCTCTGTTTGAAACGAAATTTATCTTTCATCGTTTCAATATAAAATGAAAAAAGTATATAGAATTATTATTTATTTAATATTTAAAACTTTTATGTATGGTAGACTTTTCTTAATTACATATCCACATAAAAAATAATATAACATAATGAATAAGTGCAGACCATTCGAGGCCTAGCTGTTTTTCTTCTTCAAATATTTCAAGCATTCTATGTTAAATCTGCAAAAGATGGAAAATTTTAAATTTTGAGTGTGCAACTTAAAAAGTTCGTATTTTTACTAACTTGATATTTAAAGATGCTGAAAAAATTTAATATTATTGGTCAAAGTGAACTTAAATTTATACATAAATTTTTTTTTGTTATGTTGAATTGAATAATTTGCCAATAAAACAGCATATGTCAGAAGTCATAATTTATTAGTTGAATTTAAAGAAAAATGCATGTAAAGCTGATTTTGTTGGTAGTACCAAACCCTAAATATACTCTAGATTTTAAAATATGTCAAAAGCGGTTTGCGTAGTTCAAAATTAATAATTTTATGTCGAAGACGAAGGACATCCGACCCAACCACAAAAGCTTGAGAAGATCTTACAGGCATCGTTGAGAATAATACGCCAAGCCGTTTTCTTATTTCAAAACATTTAAATTCACTGGGATTCATCCAAAAGTTAGGTAATGAAATTAAATGTCACAAACTCACACCGACAAACTTCAGAAATATTCTTTTGACTGACGTAATTTTTTTTTCAGCGCAACAAAAACAAGATGTATTTGTATCAGATTATTACGGGAGGTAAAAAGTAGATCTATTGCAATAATAAAAAAACGCAAAAAATTGTGAATTAAATCCGGCGAACTCTTCTGGTTTTCTCTACTGGTCTCAAAAGACGAGAAATTTTTCCGCGTTGGAATCCACAAACAGTCTGAATCATGCACAAAGGTCATAGTTTGGGATGACCAATTTTTTTTTAATTATCCCTGCATGTTTTCGGTCTGTGTTTCAAAGTTAGAAAACACCGAAGCATTTGTGACTGCATTAGAAAATCATATTTTTATTACGAGTCAACATTTCATAACCATTAGTACAGAATAATAGGAACTATATGCAATTATTTCGAGTCAATTAACTTTCCTGTTATTTTCATTATAGCTCCACTCATAATCTTAATTACGAAATAATAAGCTGTCAAATGTAGAATTACATGCGAATTTATTTCATTTGTAGAATTTAAAAAATTACGCTTTATTAATTTTATTAACTTTAATTAAAAACATTTTATTTCATAGGACTCAATTTCAGCAGATTAATTTAATAAAAATTTTAAGTAACAAAATTATGAATATTCCTATTATACACCTATATCTTATCCATAGTTTACAAATATATTTTTAAAATTCCTGTAGCTAGAATTTTTTTGATTATAGTTATTTTTCTGTTTTATATTAAATCAAGTTGTGCATGCGTATTCTATATAGGTTATATATGCTGTCTAAATCCTTCTATAGATACAAACTATATAAAACACTATCATAAAACTAATAATCTATTTCGCCCTTTAAACATGTTAGCTGAATGTTTACAATTATACAATAATAATTTGAAAATAAAATCGTTGAGACATTTTAAGTTTTTTATCATTATTCAGCTGATTTTCCAATAATTTAACTAATGAGAATTTTATTATATTGTATGATTTATATTTAATGAATTAATGAATCGAGAGTAAATTCATTTGAAAGATTGATTTATTTTATCCATATGTCATTGGTTCACTTTGAATTTTCAATTACAATTTTTTAAGACATAAAATATAGAACTTATACAATTGCTAATACAATCTCAATTATACAAATGTACACTTTTTGAGATATTATCGTCTTCTGATTTTCTAAGGATTTCCAAGAAAGTCATCTTATTTTATCAATAATTTTTCTTTTTAATTACTCTATAAATAATATATTGACAATTACTCATATCCAATATCAGAATTTCAATTTTTAATTATCGTAAGCAATGTTTGTCTCAGTTCTTTAGCACTCTTACAAGTTTGGATGGATCATTTGATCATTCATAAGAGAAATGACTAGTAATGAAAAAATTTTGGTAAAAATAGCCGTTGAATGTAAAGTTTAATAAAAAAATGAACAAAAAGCTATGCACAATAAAGGACAATTCAAAAAATGTATAAGGACGTTGACTCATAAATAATTGCACAAGAGAAAGAAATGCATGTTTTATTTAAACAAATTTTAAATATATCTTTAGAAAATTTTTGTTATATCTTTTTTCTTTTTTCTGATGGTAAAATGTGTAACAAAGATATGGTAACAAATTTTTTTGTAAAGTCTACGTGTCAAGACCTTTTTTATTTTAGGAAATTCAATTTCCATGTAGGAACCTTCCATTGTTTTCTTGCCCCGTGTCTTCCGCCGACTCGTCTGGCGACGAATCTGGCAAAGTATATAAAAAAAGGAGAATATGGCCTAAATATATATAACAATAGAGACAATCACGTAAATTTTCGATAAACCTTCGCTTTATTAGTCCTACCTTCGCCCGCACCTCCCCATTAAGGAGCTTAAACTCCAAGCAGTTCTTAATATATATATATATATATATATATATATATATATATATATATATATATATTCAGCATTCAAAGATCTCTTCGATACGCACATCAGGGGGAGGCGTACTGTGGCAATTCCACGATTGCGCGCGCGCCCGTCCAATGACTTTCTGTGCGTTAAAACATCGAGAAACAATTTCGCGCTCGACCGGCGGGTTGGAGGAGGGAGCAGTGACGCAGGATCGGAGAATGACACGGACCGGGCATTACTGTCTGTCCCGGATGCGTGCGGCGAAGAGCAGTTTCCCTTTCCGTCTCCCTCATTCTTGTTTTTTTTTTTTTTTTTTTTTTTTTTGTTTTCGTTCGTTTCGCTCTCATTCGCATTGTACAACGGTTCGGGAGGAGAGAGACACGACACCCGTTCGCCTCCCCATCCCCCATCACCTAGTCCCATAGGAAAATTAGAAAAAGATACGGGGCGACGTTCGCTTTTCCACGCCATTAAACGCTCTCTTAAATTCATTTGCGCGGGAGTTATACGCGTATATACCGTGGATGGAGGGGTCGCGGAATGTGTCCCTGTGTTGGGGAGAAACAACTTCTATTGTCTCCTACCCTTCCCCTCTCACTCACCGACCGGGTATTTTCTTTCTTTGCCCTCGGTTTTTTTTTCAACGTTTCCTCCCCCGTTTTCTATTTATACCTATCCTAACTTTTAGCACTTTTTTACATTCCCCCACTCCCCCCGGTTTCCACGGGCGTTTTTTTAACGCCAGCTATTATTCCTGCTGTCTAGTGTCGCGTTGCCGTGCGCAACGGCAATGCGATATTAAACTTTTTTAATTCAATCACATTCTTTCGGATACTTTGCTTAAAAACTATGTCAATGATGGGCAGGGAGAGGCGCATCAAGTATTTGGAATTGTAAAAGCTATATAGCGGTTAGTTTGGATTGTTAACACGTGTCTTTAATAATAAAGTTTCTGAACTACTGTAGCTTTTAAGTGTTTCTGTTTTTAACAGTTGGGAAATTTTTATTCAATACTTTACTTTTAAAATAAACATTTAATTTTCACTTATTAACTGAATAAAGAATCCGGTTTCTAATCATTATCTTCTGTTATTTGTATACGATATGTTTTCTTATAAATATTATGACTATAATTTATTAAATTAAGTATAAAAGTTTTTATATAATTGCACGATATAATAATAAAGCTGTAACATCCGAAGTGCAATTTTTTATGTTTTTCAAATCAAAATAGAAATTTATGAATATAAAGCAATAAACATATATACGGGTTGTATCAAAGACCTAAGTCAATATGTTTTTATCATCATTGGCACATTTTACACTGACACGGCCGATTAGGTAATAGCCATAAGATTTTATTCATTACTCGTTTGATTTGACTCAGAATTCAACTTTTATTGACGTGGAAAAGAAATCTGTTTTTTCTATATAGTCAAAATTTTTCAACTAGAAGAATAACAGAAATATTTATGATTTCTTTTTTTAAATCGGAGCACATATTTTCTAGGGTTGCGATGACATTCATATAATTAAATCCATATGATTCTTAGTTATTACTAACATTGAAAAGATACTTGTTTAAATTTCACAGTTGTCGGATAATTGGTTCATGAGATATAGCTTTGTGAAACAAAAAACTTTCGTGATTATGAAAAAAATCGATAGAAAAGAATTTTGTGTGTCCAATAATGTAATCCAATATTTCTACTTCGCAAACAAGTAATACTGTTGATGCCAACGATTGTCTTGATAAACATTATTTAGACTCTGTATCAGGAAAATCAACCGCTGAGAAATCGTTTACTAAGTTTGAACAAGGCCAAATGGACGTTCCAAAAACGCTGCTACTGACGAAAACATCAAAAAAGTCGACAAAATAATTTTATAAGATCGTACAGTGAAGTTCATCGCACTAGCTGAAACTTTAATTATATTAAGAAAATGAATTGGGCACATCGTCCATGAATTCGGACATGCGAAAGATGTGTACAAAGTGGATGTAGCGCGTGCTCAACTTATTGATGGTTCGGAGCAATATTTAGCGGTATTGAAAAATAATAGAGAAGAATTTTTCTGTCGATTTAGTACAATAAATGAAACATAGTTCCATCACTACACTCCAGTGTCGTATCGACAGTCTACAGAATAAACTCATTGTGATGAATTGAATCCAAAGCGTGGAAAGATGCCACAATCCACTGGGAAGGTTATGATATCAGTGTTTTGGGATGCACATGATATAATATTCATCGACTCTTGAGAATTGAAATTAACCGTCATCGCCATCAATAGCGATTATTACGTAGCGTTTTTGGCGTGTTTCAAAGAAGAAATCAAGAAAAAAAGACTCTATTTGAATAAGAAAAAGTATTGTTTCATTCGGACCATGCGTCGCAGCACTAATCAATGAAAGCAATGGAAAAATTACATTAATTAGGTTGTAAATTACTTTTCCATGCACTGTATTCTTCAGTGCATGGAAAATTTTTACTATATTAGCCTACGAAAATATCAGCCCACCGATTAATCTTATCATAAGTATTGTAATTTGTGTATAATATTGAAATGGCTGTTCCCCGCATAAGAATGAAGTTTTCTGTGTCGGCTAAATAATATTAATCATGTTTTCTTTTCTTGTTTTTTCTTTTTTACATTCAATTAAAGTTATCTTGATATACAAATTCAAATATATTAATTAAGTTATTATGTAGTAATTTAATAAAGTTAAACATTATTAAGTGTATTTATATTTTGCTGAAGGTAAGCTATGTTTTCTTTATTACTTTTATTAATTTAAACAGGTGCTGCCAGTGAGCAAAGTGTAATGAAATAAGTGAATTTACGGAATTGTTTTTTTTTCTTTCGTTAATAGTTCAGTACAGTTAGATTATAATTTAGTGCTATGAATTTGTTCATATTTTAGAGTTTTGTATAAGTGTTTTAAACATTATCGGTTGTACCACATATTTCGCATTTGAAGAAATACTCAAAAGAAGTGAAAGCGACGTCGACGCCTGAGCTGCGCGCATTCGTGGATGAAGGAATTGTTTGTATCTTTACGAACCTGCGAGCGCTTGTAGTACATTCCAAAATATATCCCGATCACAACTAATACTAAAGAAATTAACGCCCATAACCATAAAAAATAGACATGCAAACAAATTAATAAATTAATGAAAACTAACATACCCTTATAACAAGTTTATGATAAAAATATGAACAGATATTCATTAAATTTGATTTATGGTTACTGTTCAGAACTCAACGCGATTTTTCGTGATGTTATAATACAAAAAAACTCTAAAAAATGTATTATAAGAAAAAATAAATCTCGGGACGTGCGAAATTATCAATTCAGTATACTGAAAACTATCGCGCAATTTTGTTGAGTAACACGTGTGAGAGAAAAACTATATTAGAAGACATTAATCCTGAATAAGTGAATATTTTTTATTTTTATAAAAGATACAAGAACTTTGAACAAAGATATACATTTACATTTAGTTAATTTTGCATAGACACTCAAAATTTTTTAAAAAGTTACTCGAATTTAAATAATTGTATTTGATTTATTCTAGTACTGTTGAAAAAATATGATAAATTTGAGTAAAAAAAAGAATATGAATATTTGAATAGTAGTCGATAACGACGAACGATAGACTGTCCGAACAAAGTGATACTTAAATTATATAAATTAAATTTCCAGAATGTATAGATAATTTGAAATGGTTTATTGAAAAACAATGTGCAAATTCTGATAAAAAAACTGATAAAAAAAGATTATAAATTTGATTTTAAGAGACTACCTATACGAGTTATAAACTACCTACATGTAATGTATTTAAAAAAGAACAATATCGTTACGAACGTTACGCGGATGTTGGCGAAAGTAAACAATCGAGAAATTAATTTACGTTTACCGTTAATGAATGCAATTACTTATAAGCCATTATTATTGTAAAGTTTATTTGTTTTGCATTTTAATTATACATTATTCTTAATAATTAAATATTATTGATTATATGATATATATTTTATCATGAAGTGTGCTTAATCTACTTTCCTTGAATCAATGCATAATTAGATAATTAGACAATTTACTCTTATACTTTTATATACACTTCACAAGAGAAACTTAGTATAGGTAACTTTTCTCTCTAGTGTTTTAACTATTACTATTATTCTTTATGCTCACATCTCTTAACTTCATTTAGTTATTGTACTCCCTCATTAGTTCACTTTCCTGATTCAGTCGGTGCGCGAAATTTGCCTTCAGATTTCGATAAAATTTGCACTAGATTTAACGCAAGGAATGTCTTGTTGCGCTTCATCCGAGGAACTTGACGTCTAGACAACTCGTGAGGCATAAGTTTAGAACTAATTTTGTCGAAATTTACTAGCTCATTATTAGTTAAATCTAATTAAATATTTTTCTTTTATAAATTGCTTACTAATTTTCATTTGAATGATTTGAACCTATTATAAATTATTGATTATTTTAAATAAGCTATTGTTGCGTTCAATAATAATTACACAAACTAATAAATAGTTTAGCCATTGAGCAAATAGCCTAGTGTAACATACACTTTTAGATATCTTTATGAAATTTAAGAATAAATTCAAAAAGCTGGTCTACTAAAATAGTTAATGTGTATTACGAAATACACATTAGTCATGTTAGAAAAAACAAGGGTAAATATATACTATTATAATGATATTTGAAGTTAAAGATATATGAAGTAAATTTTTCCATGATATTAATAATAATATAAATTTATAAACATAAGGTAGATAGAGAACGTCATAACAAAATTTCTATCATATATAGATGTACTAAAAAAAACATATCATTCACATCTATTGGTTCAGCAATAATCTTAAGAGCTTCGTTATCGTAACAAAAAATTAAAGATTTAAAAAAGTAACTCATATTATTTACTATCGAAACTTTAATAATTTTTTTTATGAAATTTTTAAAAAAAGAATGAATATGAAACGTGAAAAAGCAAGATCTTTAATACTGTGCAGGGCGAAAAGTTGTAAAAGATTTAATGCACCCTCTTATCTTATCGCTTGATTTGCTCGAAGTTAAACGACCGAGGATAGGGTACGTATAGAAGATCCGCTTTGAATGCGTAATTGATGCGCATACCATATTCTGCTGTGTCGCAGAGTCTTATCTACGAAATTACGAGTTGGGTGCAATTCAAAAATAACGTGTTCGGTATTTCTACTACCAAGGAGTAATTATGGATCGTATTGCGCGAACGCCATGATATTTGCAGCTGGCGAACTTGTAGCGACACATGTACTGTATTAAGTGATCCGTCAGGAGGAATGAGCAGGAATGTGTCTTATTTCCGGAATAATTTGCATTAATTATTTATCATTCAATAACTCTTATAGTTCGTTCTGATTTTTTTTATATTGCGCTTTGGCCTGTCGTATAAACTGAGCGATTATATTTTTTATCTTAAGCTTTGACATATAGTTATTTTTTATGGAAAATGACTTTTCCCGTAGTATAGTGAATTCTCAATATCTACAGGATGCTGCCAATTATTATTCTGAACTGCTTGGATTTGATTAAGAATTAAGTTTAGCAAGATAATAGAAATGGAAAAGTATATCTTTTAATAATGATATGCGCCGCATGACATAATAAATTTCGTAATAAAATGAAGTAAATGGATCAATCACGATTAAATGTAAATACAATTCAGAATGCAAGATTGTATGCTTGACGTAATCACATTAGACTAATAAAACATGAGCATACTTTTGTTCGTATACGTCATAAAATTAATACGTGAACAGATATATTTGGAACGTTTAAGGTCTGCAGGTATACGATCCAGAAATAGTATATTTATGATGTAAGGAAAAGTTGGTATGAAAATAAAAGTGAAATGAGGGGGAAACACAGGCAAGAGCGACGGATCCTAAGCGGAAGGAATTTATTAATTTATAAATGTATATAGAGGGAATAGTGGAATTTATAAAATAGAGAATGAGAGCGGGAGCGAAGTGAGCAGGAGACAGAGAGCTCTATATATGTTTACAGTATAGGATCAAGTGCGTAAGCATGCATATCCATAGCCGCTTAAACAGAGGATCGTGTCAATTATGGGAAAGAAGAAGGTAGGCCGGGGGTACAGTGTTGAAGATTTGGAATGTATTTTAAGGTGACAGCTGTGAATAGTACTCGTGGCATTTGTATTTTGAACGATATATATTAGTTAATCGGAAGAGGCGAAAATGATAGCATTTCGTTATTGCAATTTGCGACACATGTGACATCGATGAATTATGTTGATGTGTGAATTATGTTATGTTGATGTGTGAATGTCAGGCCCCTGGTCAGCGAGCATTTTGTACGCATGAGGTATGTCAGAGTATTGTACATTCCGCCGATAGTAACATATTTATACATACATTTATTTGTGTCTTAGAGTAATATATTTTATGTATAATATATATGTTTCACGTATACTCAATTAAATAGCAGATATAAAATAGATACACATTTGCCACGACTTTTCTTCCTTTTACGCCGATACAAGTGCTTCACTGTGACCGTATAAATTAATGTGTATATATATATATATATATATATATATATATATATATATATATATATATATATATATATATATATAAATCTGTCCTTTTATCAGTTAGCCCGATTATTTAATTGTTTTAACTTAATGACACTTATAAAGATGGCGAGGTAAGTACAAAACTTTATCTTTAAATTCTGCCTTTCCAATGTTTCAAAGTTTCACAATATAGAACTCTTTAAGTATTGACACTCTTAATTATTCTCTTATCTTCAGTAAAACTTTTAATAATTTTGATTTACCAGCTTCTATTTCTGTGATTAATTCGCAATTCGATAATAAATGACACCGTTTGACCATATTTTATCTAACTTGGTAGTTTTACACCATGCGTAAAAATTGGTAAATGTTCTTTCCTTTTACAAAAACTTTTCTTTGATATTTATCTAATACCATGCGATTTGACAGGCATTTGTTAAGCGTGTGAAAAGTTTGTCTAATGAATTTTATTTAAATAGGAAAGAATGGAATAACGAATTTATTTGAAAATTTCTGTTTCCAGTGGCATTAGAAGTGTCTTTTTGTTGAAAATTTACTCTACCGCGAACCAAATTATTTGAGTGACGCAACGTTGTCAGTTAAACGACCAATCAAAACCGAAAATATTACATTAAATCGAGTCTGATTCTTACTAAATATTTGAGTAGACATGGAGCAACAATCATAGCTCAGCCAACAAACTCCTCTAACTTGTCTTCCTCTTCCATTTTTCTGTTTTATTATTAATAGACTGAAAGATGTTCTCAAGGTATACTATAAATCATATCACTATTTATAAAATTTTCTGTCCAGTCCATGCCGAAGTATATATGAAATGTATGTTCAATTACTTTCATCATTAGCATAACTGTTTTGAATGAAAATAAATCATGTTTAAAAGCATTAATGAAAATTTATGTTTAAGGTACAAGCTCTTTTACAAAAATATTGCGAATATTGAATTTCCACGGGCTATGTATTTCGATTTTTTCGAAGTTATATGTTGGTATTTATGTCCTTTAGTTATGCCGATGAATTCGGTAATTTTGAATGTATAGTGAATTTTTCACATTTATTGATCTATTAGGTGAACTTATTTGGTGCTCTCTTCGATTTTTGTCTGTTCCAAACAAAAACATTCGGACTGTGGCATATGGTGAATTTCTCTGGGTCAATTTAGAACATTTATCGACGGTAGACAATGTTCGCAGAGAACCAACATAGAAAATAATTCACAGAAATCGCAGAGGAAAGCATCATTAGTATTGGCCAACGTCGAATCGCCGTTAGAGAAATGATCAAGAAGTTAAACATAATCGATTCGCATGCCATACGTGTTTTACTAATGATCTGTGAACGAGACAGGGACCGATTTAAATGCATTAAAATTATATAAATATACTTATTAAATACAATAATATTATGACATAATTTTCCATAAATATGTTTTTGTGTATTATATTGTACAACAACGTCCAAAATTATATAAATAGAATAATAAGTTTATTTTCTTGAATAACACTGTGCTTTTTCCGACGTATCTTTACAACATTTACATTTTCGGTTGTTACAGCGAGCTACATTGTAGTTTGGATCCACACATTTTCTAGGACACACTACCTCACAACTGTTAGTTGCATAACATTCTGAACGCCCAAATTGATTAAAGTTGCAACATGAACACTGATTTGCAGTACATTTTGGATGAAAAAAAACGCATGCCAAAGGGCATGTTGAATTACAATCTGCAAAAGAAATTCAAATCAATACAATTATAAAATAAATATAGTTACATGTACTAGAATTTATTTTATGTGTTAGGGAATTCTTAAATAATGTATGGTTTTTATTGACCTATTTTGAATTAAGCTCGAATTATCTTTAAGCCTTTTGTATTTTTACTAGGGTCAATATTTATTAGAATCTCACGATCATGTTTAAATATTTATTAATTTCTTGAATTATGTTAATACGCTTGACGCCATTTTCCAAGACATCACACAGAAGTCGACATGGTCAAGCTTTTGTCATTATCGAAAAATCTAGCGACCATTGTCTGTCAAAAAACCTTGAAATATTTAGCATGACGGAGAATTGAAATCGAGAAGTAAATAGACCCATGCATTTCCTTTTACATCTTGAGAAGACCAGTTAAAAATGGAAGATAGAAAGAGAAAGAGAGGAGAGGGCTAAGGTGTTCATTGGTTCGACAATTAGCACATTTTGGATCTCAAGTAAGCTTATCTGGTCATGAACACGCGCGATTGTGATAAATATATCGAAATGCTCATCTCTTTTCTACCTCATTTAAATCTGGTAAATAGGGAGATAAAAAATTTTTGGTCACCTCGCCAACACTTAGAAAGTTATTTCACAAGTAGATGAATAGGTCGCCTTTGGTACTTTTATATTATTTAATATTTAGTATATATAGGTATATGTCTGACATAGAATGACAGTATTCCACTATGGAGGGGATGTTATAGTATAAAATCTTGCCATGGTGTGCTGAATTTATTCAAAGAAATTTCCTCTGCATCCGAAGATAGTTCTATCATTATCTGGATTCAAGATTTACCAATTCTAGATCTGGATGTTTCAATGCACTTTTCTGTTAAAATTTCCGACAGTAAGAATAAATGCAATAACTGTATCTTAACTAAGGGTAAGGTTGCTGCGATATTGCAGCTTAACTCTGAGGCCCTCATGATGGCAGCGTCATGGTAGAGGAAAATAGAGGAGATTTTTAAGATGATTATCGGCTTGGCTTCTTTGCTCCACGGTATTATGAATGTCTTAGAACTTTTTGGATGCAAGCGTCAACGTGATAGAATACTTTCAGTATTTCGGCAGTAATGATTAGAGTGAATGTAACAAGAATTAACCAACATGCTACTTTTTACATTACGAATTTAGTTTTCATTATAATTCCTCTTACTAAGAAGAGAATCTTAAATTCTGACACATTGCTAATTCTTATATTCGTCGAAATATTAAAAATAATAACAATAAATATCTAATTAAATGATTCAATCAAAAATAATAAAAATAAATATTAATAATTGACAGCGTCAAACATTTAATAATATAATTTTCTATTGCTATGTGGTTTAGACCATATTTTAAATTTTAGGCTATTTTTTCTTAGATATTTCTAGATTTATTGCTTACCTTGGCCTCCTTGGCCTACTATGTAGGCTAAATGTATTAGTAGAAGCAAAAAACTAATCGCACTTTTCATCGTAGAGTAAGTAAAGTTCCATAAATTTTAGACAATTAATTCGTATGCAAGCTAAGCGCCTTTTATATAGGTTTATGTGCTTTACATGCATTTAAATAGAATACGTCACGAAGTAGTAGTTTTATACAAAAAAAATTTTTACTATTGTTAGTTTTACTTAAAAAACTAAAAAAATAATTCTTTTCATTTATTTATTGATTCCAAAATTACGCTCTCAAGCTCACGAAAAAGCCGATCCCGGCATATGTTTTGACACACGGAATGTTCATCAAACACTACATATATTTCTAGTACTACTTAAAAGGTCCTGTATATACAATTGTAAAATAAGGATACTGTCTCTTAGAAAATAGCAACAATAAATCCCTTGGAAGCATGTATAAAAAACTTCGTTGTAACATATACTTCTATATTATATAACAATACGCATTTAGATAGTACAATGCAATAAAGATATGGAAATTTTTATTTTGAACTTCGTGACAATTTACATAATGAGAACCGAAGTATTATGTTAAATTACTAACTTTTTTTAACCAGTTTAAAAATAATTATACTAAAAAATTTAATTTTTCAGTCAGTTTGATATTCTTTTTATTACATTGAAGTTATTTGAAGGTATTTTGAAAATGATTTCCTAAAGTTATAATAGCCGCTCCAAAAAATAAGTTTACAAAGATTAACAATGATTGAAAAAAAAGTTTTTACAATGAAGCAAGTCTAAAAATCTAAAAATAAATATTTATATTTAAATATGTTAATAAAATATTATATTACAGATCATCAATTATGAAAACCGCTAATAAGTTTGATTTGTAATAAATCCATGAAGGTTCATTAATTTAACAAAAGCTTTAATCTTAAATTTCTGCAGATCCATTTATTCTGCTACGGTTAGTATTCGATCGTTCAGAAACTAGCAAAAACTTTTAGCTTTAAAAAAAATAGTACCGTCATTTGGATTAAAAAATTATGTTAAGCAAAAGGTAATTATTCATAATTTTAACGTGAGCATAAAATCCTTCAACTTTTTACATCAAATTCCTATTGGACCATATAATGGCTCATTACTAATTAATTATTCTCGTAGCGCACCCAGACATGAGAAATTCATTATCTTAAAAATGTTTCGTATATAGCGCTTAAATCATGTGCAATAAAGCGTCGATTATATATATATATATATATATATATATATATATATATATATATATATATATATAATCTAATAGATACGAGAGCACTTGCGACTGCTCGATTTTACCTCATCAATTTTATACGAAACTGACCGAAAGACTTCTCTTTATAACTGTATGGACCATGTGTGAACTAAGTTCCTATAGGGAGAGAATATTGTAATCTGAAGGGCGGCAAACTGGCGTACAGGCGCCATTAGTTTTTTTCTTATTTTCTTTTCTTCGAACGGGTAGCGAACTGTGAGATGAAGGAGCGTCTTGTAAAGAAAAGTTAACCTACTGGGACAACTTTGGTGACATTTTGCAACAAACTGATCTCTAAGGCTGTGACCCTTGCGGACGAGAGGGAGAGAGAAAGACCGACAAGAGAGTCCGAGGAGTTGAGTTTTGCGCAAATGGAAGTGAATGAGAAGTGGGAGGGGGAGGGAGGAATTGCGATCAGCGCTCGGGAGCAATTTTGTGTACTTATGAACTGCGCATCCTGCAGCAGTTTGATGTTGGTCCATAGATATAGCAACGGAAGCGCATCAAGAAATGAAATTACGTTGTTATATATGATTTTGAGGTCAGATATATATATATATATATATATATATATATATATATATATATTGTTTACACGGTTTTGCAAGAAACAAACGCATTTCTTTTCAAGATTTATTGTTATCTGTAAATAAAAGTGTCAAAATCCTAATATCTTGCTTGCAAATCATTATATAGATACACTAGGCAATTTCAAATTATTCGTAATTTTATTTTTATAAGATACTTTATGATAAGTATCACTCAACAGTTTTTTTAACGATGTGTATAATAGTTATTGTATAATTGATTTTCTATGAGGCCATGCAAAATTAAACCCTCTTTTGAATAACATTCTGCGTCTCAGGTCAATGGCGAAAACGAAAGTTTATGTATAGATACCGTCAGCTGTATGAAGCCAGGCTGCGGTAGAAACCTTTTTACAGAATAGTTGAGAAACTAAATTGTGAAGACGCTATATATCTTGATGTATATCTACATACACATAAACTTCCGCCTTGATTTCCGCTCGTTACGTTACGAGTGAAATTTCCAATTGAAAGAGAGTTAAATGGGCAGATAATTTCAATAGTTAATCATTTTTTATAGAAATTATTGACAATTGAACAAAATAGGCTTTGTTAATATTTTAATTAAAAAAGTTTGATTTAATTAAAACTTGACAATCGGTTTAAATAAATTATATCAGATGTCACTTTCCTATTTCTCGGTTTCATCCGTCAAGGATGAAAATTCTAAATCCAACAACTTTTTTTTATTTATTTTTCAACCAAGCCGAATTTATATCCCAGTATTTTCAACGATGTTCTTTTTAAATCCGAAGTAAAAAGAAATTCAGTAAGTCGGGCTCTTCTCGTACGTATTTTGAATTTAAATGAAATTTTCAGGGACGATTTCTTTAAATCGCCATTTTCGACATAATATAAAACGAAATTTAAAGAATGCTCGAACTATCACAACTTCAATTTAAAAAATCCTGTCAATAAAGCTATATAGATAATAGATCATATTTTCATCATTGAATGGTCGCAAACTTATCATTAAATTCAATATGCATGTATAGAGAACAATTGCTAACTCATAAATATTTTAAATATTTAATTTATTAGTAAAACTCTTAATGACCAAACTGGGATCGTAATCAAATTATCTAATATTTTTTTGCAAAGCCACGAAAAATTTTTCCAATGAATTTATAAATTAGTGATTTAGCATAAATATGTTGATTTTAGGATTTGTCAAGCATTTTTTTGCGTCTGAATGTTTGTGATATCAGAAATTTAGAACAAATTTATAAAAATTATTAAAAACCAGATTTTTAAAAAAATTTAATTTTAGAAATACAATAGAGAAGACTGTTCCGATTTTGTTCCTACCAATTTAAAAAGACCATTCTAGAATTTTCAATTTCCATTATATACAAGTAGAAAATTTATCGCCGTTGAACTGTAGCAAAAAAAAAGAACGGACAGATTCTGTTAATAAGGTTACCAAACCTAGTCGTAATTAGGCAGATCATATAGGCAGATCGAAATGTAGTTTTTTTTTGACGTATGCAAGATTTGCGTTGAAAACGTAATTGACACGCTCGCAATATTCTACTGTACAACATTGAATTAACTTGGAAACTACGATTTAAATGCAATTCAAAATGTGACGTGTGCAGTATTAATACTTCCAAGGAGTAATCATGGATTGCGTTGCGTGAACGCTACGATATTTGCATTTGGTGCACTTGTAGCGACACATGTACTGTATTAAATAAGTCGTCAGCAGGAAAAAGCGTGACTTTTGAAGAATGATTATGTGTTATTTCCGAGATAATTTTCATTAAGTATTTATCTTTCAATTACTTTTATAGTTCTTTCTACATTTTTTTATGTTTCACTCTGGGCTGTCGTATAAATTGAGCGATTATATTTTTTAGCTTAAGCTTTGACATGTCGTTATTTTAATTGAAAACAACTTTTCACGTAGTTATAGTAGTTCTTTATACCGACAGGATGACATCATTGATTGTCTTCAACTTCTTTAGACTGGCATAGCTACTAATTTGGCTAATCCAAAAATTTAATAAATAACATTGAAGCATTTTCATTTATCCCAGTTTTCATTCATAATGACATAGATCGTCATCGATTTGAAATAATATTTAAAATGACTGTAGTAAGAAAAAAGAATAATTACAGAATCTTATGAAAATATCTAATTCTACTGCACATAACAAATTATTAGTAGGTCTTCAGATTTGTTGATTATTTTAAATAAAATACCGGGGAAAAGTTAAAAATCAAATAAATTAATTTATATAATATATATAAAACATAAGAAAATTGAGACATTTACCAATATGCACAAAACATATCATGGTTAATTTTGAATTCATAATTAAGTTTGACAAGATAATAGAAATAGGAAAGTATATTTTTTAATAATGATATGCGCTGCTTGAGATAACAGATTTCGTAATAAAACAAAATAAATGAACGATGCGAGATTATATGCTTGGCGTAATCGCATTAGACTAATAACAAATGAGAATATTTGGATAAAATCTGCCTTTCCCATGTTTTAAATTTCAGGATACAGAACGCTTTGAGTTATGGCACTTCTAATTTCAAAAATTTTCCTATTCTCTTACCTCCAGTCCAGCTTAAAAAATGCCGATTTCCTAACTCTTCTTACTTTGCAATTTAACGATTGCTGCCACCTTATTATCAAATATGACATGACTTGGCATTTGTAAACCGAGTACGTCATTCGAAGCATTAGCATTATTTTATCATTTCTTGAATGGATTTCTTAATTTACACCAAAATTTTCCAATTCATATGAAAAATAAAATATCTGGAAACCTTACATTAAAAACATATAAAATAATAATAATGTATATATACTTGCAACGATCAAGCTGTACACTCAATACAGCCTAATACGTGGAAGACTTTTAATTCAAATATTAGTCGAAATTAAAATATTCGAGCAATGATCCCGATTAGCGATCGGATACGCAAAATCAAAATAATACGAACGCGAGTATCTAGTATACCTGTCCCGCGCTCCCCGCGCCAACGAACTCAGAATGCAGTAAAGGCTCTAGCCGCTGCATTTCAGGTGCCCCGTTTTAATTAAATAATATAAAACTGTCGCTTTCGATACTGTTATATTATTTAATATTTAGTATACATATGAAAGTAGACGTGCACATGAATATTCCCATAAATAAGTAAATAATCACGCGTATGCGAGCGCCCTGAAGGGCAGTCTCACACATAAGCCATATGATTATTATGATTCTAATACGATTATTGTTATTATATTATTATAAAATTATTATTATTATTTTTCTGCGACCCAACGGTGGCGTAAACACCTGATCGACTAATTTTTCGTGTATAAAAGCGCTAGTTTTTCACCACAAAAGTAGTGTTCTCTCGGCCTTGTGGCCCAAAGAAGCACGAGAGTGCAGCTTGATCCTGGATGCGTGGATCCTCCATTAAAGGCTGGCGGTCTCACTCTTAGTCCAGAACGAAGACCTCATCCTGAATGTACAGCTCTGGCGTGTTTTGGTGCTTGTCATAAGAACCTGGTGGCGATTTGAACGACCAGGGGCCAAAGCAGATTGAGCGAAGTAACAAGCACCGGGCAACGAATAGATACATCGTTATGGAGCAGTAGACTGCGTTTTACAAAATTTTCCTCCGCCCCCTGTAAATGGAAAGATAGTGCTCGAGAATACTATAACCAGTAAGCGGATTAAACTAAATAATTTTTAATAAGTAAAGGCGTGCGTTGCTAATTATTATTTTCGTCGAAATATTAAAAATAATAATCATAAATATTTAATTAAATGATTAAATCAAAAATAATAAACATAAGTATCAATAATTGACCGCTCCAAACATTTAATAATTTAATTTTCTATTTCTATGTGACGTAGACCATATTTTCTTAGATATTTGTAGATTTAATACTTATCTTGATCAGCTTGTTACCTACGATATGGGTAAAACTTATTAGTACAAGTAAAAAACTAATCGGATTTTTTCATCGTAGAGCAAGTACAGTTCGAGAAATTTTAGACAATTAATATTTTCACAGAAAAAGTTAAATTTTAAAAAATTTCGACAAACAAAATTTTGCATATAGAAAAATTAAACGCATTTTATACATAGATATCAGTTTCATATCCATTTCAGTAGAATACGTAACACGGCAGTAATTTGTTAGCATTATTTTTACTGTACTAGAAAAAAATTTTCCTTTGTGTATGCTCTTTGTTGTTATAGTTTTTATTTATAAAATAAATCAAAAACTTACACAGTTATAGAAATTATAAAGTTAGTTAAATATAAAATGTATGCTGAATTGACATAGGAATCGTTTCCTTAATTTAAAATTCGAAATTTAAAAATTACTATATAATTTGTATAACTATCTAAACTTTTGATTTATTTTACGAATAAAGAGAATAACAATTTTGAAAGCAAAAATTTTGCTGTAAAATTACTACATAGTCACGTATTGTAATAAAATGTATATACAATATACCTATATATAAAAGGTGTTGAATTTCTATATTAACAAAATATTATTCCTGTACATCCAGATATATATATATATATATATATATATATATATATATATATATATATATATATATTTATCCGTAGGTTTTTACAATTTTAACCAATTGAAGTAACTTTTGTCCCACCTCTTTTCGTTTAAAAAACTCAAAAAATAATTCTTTTTATTTATTTATTTTATTATCTAAAAATTAATGTTTAAAAAATTAAGCTTACAAAAGAGCCAATAACTGTATATTTTTTGGCGCATATGATGTTTATCAAGCACTACGTTTGAAATAGATTTCATGATACAGATGTACAGATTATATAGTACAAGTGCCAGCTACGAAATTGGCTACGACAAGATTCCATTCTGGTTTTTTCGTGAAAAATTCATTGTCAGCAAACCTATTAATAAGTATTAGTCTAAGTTTGATAGTCAGGACTCTAGACCATACAAAGGTGCGTGGGTGGTTCATAAAAGTTGTAAATAATTACTCTCAAAGTCCCGATAAGATACAATTATGATAATCTTATTTTTATGTCATATTTGCTCGTATTTAATGTAGGTATGCAAATTATCGATTGTTAGAACTCTCAAGTGAGCAAAAGTTTATTAAGAATAACAATAAAGTTCCGAGTTGGTGATTTGGATGCAGTCTACGTAATCCACATTTTCTTCAAATATGTTAAACATTTAGGCTTTTTTCTTATTTAATCCTTTTAATTTCACTCAATCAATTAGGTACAAATGTTAGACGCCGACTAGCAATTTTCCTATAAAATTAAGAATAAAAATTGAGCTTTCTATCATTTTTATATTCAGTCTTGTATGTACGTGAAAAAATAATTATAGAGAAAAAGGATTGAAATAATTCTGATTTTCTATTAAATTCTTTATAACATGCAATTGGTCCGATCAATCAAGCACGCGTAGCGGAAGGATGAGTGATCGATCGATCTGGCCATGCGGGTCGACTATCTAGAAATGTAAAGAAGTTGTTATTACAAATATTTACAAGCAAACATTAAATGCTCGGGCATGAAAAATTGAACGAAAATTGGCCGTGTAGTTATTTTCGAACTTTCTTATTTATTTTGCATTCGTGTATATATATCGTGGTCTGCTCTTATTCCCCGAGAGCTTATTATTTATACTCAGGGAGGCGAGGACGCGGGATCCGACACTACACGTGCGTGTATGGGTTTACTCAAGCACTCTCGAGAGCGCGCGACCGACGCGACGCGTCGCTGGCCCACCAGCTCTGCGTGCTAAGATTTCAAGAGAGATGGAGCCAGAGGTGAGAGTCGTGCGCAAAAGGCAGGCCGACGGAGACGAACTTTCGGTCTGTCCTTCTTTCTCGCTTCTTGCACGATTGCGTTGTTATAGCTGTGCTATAAGTATAGGCACGAATGGGTGCTGGATCGTGTGAACATAAAATGTATGCGTAAAATCTATTTCGAGAAAATGCCAAAGAACTTGGCCATCAAAGATATACAATTATATATTTAGTTTTAGTTGCTATTAAGCCGTACTGTTCTCACCGACAAGGAAATGTATTGAAAATACTGCAAATATGAACTAACTGTATGAAATTTATATAACTGTATATTATTTATATTAAACTTAAGATGCATTTGGATCGATTTTGTACATTATGAGAAAATTTTGTGCAAGCCATGAAATTTTGATCCAATATTAATTAAAGTAATTTTAATTACTTGTATTGTATTTACAGGTTTATATTAATTTTAGATTGGATCCATATGTATTAAACAAATATTGTACGTTCATGAAAATATTATACAAAGTATTAAAAAATACGTTGAAAATTGAATAACTTTCCTGAAAGGAATTTCAGACGAAAAAATTGAATGAGGTAAAGTAAACGCATGAGTTTAAAATCAAAATGATGTTTTGACTTGTATGCAGGGATATCTTTGAATTACTTTTTACCAGCGATACAATTGACTAATCATTTATCTCTATTATCATTCAAGACTGAAAAAATTCTAGAATTTTTTTAATCATAATCGATTGGAAAATATCGCTTATAAATTGAAATAAATTAAAATCCTGAATATTCTCAATTATTGTCCGATTCTATAAAACGACCAAACGAAAATGCATTATTTATGTATGTTTGTTATTTTTCAGAACTTGGTAAATACGTCGCAGTCCATAGTCCCAACTACATTGAGGCTAATCTGTACACCTTGCAAGCCGAGAAATTTATAAATAAGAGGTACCTTTGATATTTCGATGAATAGGCTACATTTCATGAGTCAGAACTTCTTTGTAAATCTCATTAACATTGTCATTGAATGCTCGGCATTTGACCAATTATTCAGCTTCTTTCTTTTCCCTTGCGGTTCTCAAACTAACTTTATTTCAAATAATCCTTTCGAATGGATTATATTTTGCTAAAATAAAAACAACAGATAGTTGATAATCAAATAAAGAAAAAGAACTCGTATCATTGCTGATATTGTCCGACACCTCCTCTCATCTTTGCATGTTTCAAGCCCGATGAACACTGCCGCGCCGTATTCTACAATACTTCTTTCCCGCCGTTTTTCCTGTCGCGGTGGGACATTTAAATATACCTCGTCGCCTCCTTACATTTCTCAAGCGTTAACTTTTTCCCTTCGCCCATCTACATTTCACCTTTTTCTTCGACTTCGTTTTCACTCGAGTCCGTGGACTCGGCGAGATCTACCTCCCCTCCGCCCCCGCCAGTCTTTTTACTTTCCATCTTGGTTTCGGTCTCGTGCATTTTCTCTCTCTCTCTCTCTCTTTCTCGATTCGCGCGATTACGATTCGCGGCTCCGGACGCGCGGCCCCGGCATGAATATTGCATCGCTTTATTACGAGGGGCGCATCCATATTTCGTAGGGACGCCGCGCGGCCGTCCCGCCGACCGCGCCGAACTCGATTCAGCCGACGGTAATTGGAATCATTATGAAATCGCGACGACGGCCGCGGCGCTACACGGGTTTACGCGCTCGTTTGTGTTCTGCCGCCGCTTTATGAATTTTCCGTAATATATATATATATAGAAGAATTTCTGCCCTCGCCGAGACATTTTTATTTATATACCGGTTGTCGTTCCTTTCAGCGTGGAAATGTCGCGTAATAACGCGCTTCTTGTTCTTTTTTCTTTTCTCTTTACTTTTCGAGTTGTTGCGAACACTTGACTTTGTTACGTTTTTTCATAATTTTTTATTTTTCTAGAATCGTCAAAGGCAAGCGAGTATAATTGTAATCCTTTTAATTGAGAAATACAATCGTTCTTTGATACATATGAAAATTCCTTTGAAACTATATAAGTATCAGATATACTTTTGACATTTCATATGCAACATATTTAAAGTACAGAATTGATTTATTTATATATATATATAGATATATAGATATATAAGATATAGATAATAACTTATTTGTTTATATATTGTTATTATAGTTATTCGATATTTTCTGAGCTATTTACATAAAAAATATTTTATTTCTTGCAAGCTTCGATTCTTGATTACGATTGGTTGGTTTTAGTCTTGTATCCGGTTTTAAGGATCTTTCAAATGTAATATCTATACTATAGTTTTCATCGAAATCGTTCGATGAATCCGATAGTTGAACTTAATTTATTCAAATCTTTGAAAGCAATTATCGGCCAAGCCACGTTAGAAAGATTCATGTATGTAGTCATATTTTATTTAGAACGTAGATATATCGAGGCAAATTTGTTCTTATGCCAGTGTTTGATTAACTTCGACAGCTTGGCCGATGAGAGAATGTTTGCGCAAAAGTACAAGCCAAACCAATTAAAAGTACTTTAAAAAGTTATATTTTTATATTTTAATCAAGCGTACAGTAGTCAAACAGTTGTTTTGCAAACACATTTATTGCGTTTGTTTATATTACTTTGTATTTCAGTTATTCGAATTATTGAAGATAGATTTTTTAGAGCGCTTATTAATTTTGCTAAATATGAAAAACTTTACCGTATGAAAAATTTACTGGCTGCAGACTCATTTCCCTTTTGTACTCCAATGTCACAATTGTTAAAAGCGAAATTCACCGATCTTGCCGAAAAATAACTTTTTCATTATACTCCGGCGTATATCTGTAAGAACGTATGTATGAAAGATAATAACAATAGTTGAAAATTTTTTGTTATAAATCGTTGATACTTTCGTTATAATGATAAATTATAAAAGTTATAGCGCAATGAGAAAATGACGAATGTTAAACAAATTTATGAATCAGTATTTAAAAATAACAATATATCAGAATCTAGAAGGAAAAAGTAAACATTTTAATAAGTTTAATTAATTAACATAAATAGTAAGTATTTACTAATCGCTACTATTAGAGTCTATTTATGTACTCATTAAAAACGAGTATTTAGATTATTAGAAGACTAGTATGCGTATTATTTCAGTTTGAAATTACCTTTGCGTAATTTAAATAATTCTTATTTGTTTCGATTTACAAGTATCCTTTTTCGATTCGCTTTAAAAAAACTTCACTACCGCATATTAATATTTTCAAGTATCACTGGCTGCTATTCATCGGTTCGTACTTTTCAATCGTACTTTTTCTTCTAAATGCGGAATGATTTTTAATTCAAATGAAAATTTTCAAGCGGTGTATTCGTATATGACCATTGATGATATTGTGATCTCTGTATTATATTTTAGAAACATTTTTCTTTGTATATATATATATATATATATATATATATATATATATATATATATATATATACGTATATTAAGTTGCATTAAGAATATATACATGTAAATGTATCATACCATTTAGATATGTTATTTTAAATATTTTAATTACATTTTCTTAATATACATATTGTTTGTTAAAATCATAAATAACAGTATTTTATTCTAACTATTTTACTCTAACTTCTATAATTATATTTTTAAGCCTTACTTAAAAAAACTATTATTTATACGCATGACTTCTTTGTTCCAGAATAATCTGTCATGAGAGATCAAATTTTATTATTGAACACTGAGTTCGATTAATAAATTAAAACTGAGTGATATCGACCGACTCGTTGTTTCGCTCGTGAATTCCTGCTTCGACGACAGAAATGAAAAGCTCTTTTCTTGCTCTGGTATCCAATTGTCGCCCGTGACGAAGTCCGAATCCGTCTTGTGTGATCTGCAATGAGTAAAGGCGCGGACTAAGTCCCGCGCAACATCGACATCGGCGACATGGCCCAATAATCTCGTGGGTCGAAGCTTCTACACTGTATTTTGCGGGATCCAAGGTATGACATTTACCGTGCGAGCTGTATTAAAGCCGCGTTAAACCGTGTAACTGGGCGACTCTCGAGCAATCGCGTCCGAGCCAGGTGCATTGAGGGCCAAAGCGATCGAAGCGCTCGGAATGAGGAAACAAAAAAACAACGAAAAATTCAGATATTGCTCCTAGGCTCCCGGGCACTCGTTTCGAGGTTTCAAATCCGAACGAGGAAGAGTTCGTATTTTATGAAAATTGTGAAAAAAGGGAAAAAAAACTAGTCGATTCGCGGCTTTCGCAGAAAGAATTCAGTGTTTGAAAAGTGGTCGGTAGTAGAAGGAAGGGACGGACAATAACTTCGGTTAATGTATAGTATTTTACAATGTGGTCGTGGAAGAAGCAATATCGTTCGTATCGTTAAGACAACTTTGCGAATTGATATAAACAGCCAATGCTAAACATTAGTAACGTAAGTTTATCTATCAACGACGCAATTTTCGGTTTTCATCGTTTTCAGCTTCGGACCAGAGCCATAAGTAGATACGGCAATTGCCTGGTCAGCCATAGCATTGTCTACTATATTACTCAATATAGAAATAGAGATGTTTCATAACATCTAGGTATGGCGTCTTTTTCAAACGATCAGTGCTATTCTGCTTTCCGAACAAATATTACTTGAAATGTTACATTATTGATACTTTTAATTTCATCAATTTTACCTTAAGAATAGAACCAAAAGGAGATCCACTTTACGTTTGGCATTGTACAGACGGTACTATTACTTTATACACGAAAAGATGTTTAATAACCTTTCGAAGAGGTTCTGTTTTAATAAGAATCGTTGATTTTCCGCTTTTTCACTAAACACCGCATTTGATAATATTACACTACTATCGTTATTAGAATAAGAACAATCATCTAAATAGCAAAGATCGATATGGTATATAAAAATGTAATTCTATATTTATCTAACTGGAGAGATACTCTCCTCGCTGGCAGGGTAGAAAGCGAGAGAGAGAGAGAGAGAGAGAGAGAGAGAGAGAGAGAGAGTGAGAGAGCTACCTAGAAAATGAACAATACACCGGAAACTAGGCTGCAGTGATTGTTCGAGGGAGCGGCGAAGGGGGAGGGGAGCTGCTCCGAGCGAAACTGCAATCATGCGCGCGTATACGTGCGGTCCCTCCCCCCTGCCTCCTCTCGCTGGTAATGCTGATGTACAATGGTGCTGCTGGTGCGCGCGGGCGCGATAGAGTGAGAGAGAGAGAGAGAGAGAGAGGGAGAGTGAGATAGAGAGAGAGCGAGAGGGGAGTGGGTCGGGCTGGGATCGGTTACAACGCTCATATTAGAAGCTGCCAGCGTTATACGCTTGTGCGCCAAAACGCGCGGCTGGCGCGAGGGGAAACATCGTAACTACACCATTGCCCGCGCCCCAAAAGGTGATCGATCCCTCGTCCCACGCGCCTCCCAAGACAAGGGCGATTAATTAAATTAGGCCCCGGGCGACGCCGCGCCCCCCCCCCCCCGAGTATTCGCATTCAGGCGCTAATGCCGCTCGGCTCTCGCGCCGCTCCTTTGAGCCGGATCTTTTTAGTTTCTTCGGCTTCTATACGCACCTACTTCCCCTCCTTCTTGTCCTCGTATACATATACATATACATATACATATATATATATATATATATATATATATATATATATATATATATATATATATGTATGCTATAGACCACGGACTTAACGCTTTAAAACATCGCGCTCAGTTTATGCGCTTCACGATGTTTATCGCAATTTTTTACTCCTTTAACAGGAGATTTTAGCGTCTTTCTTTATGCCCAAGTTTAGCTGTTTTAGCTATTTTAGTTTTATACCGTGTATCCTACATAATAAGTTTGAGACACTATAAAGTTAGTTTTACTCCCGGCAGTTCTTCGCTCTTATCAAAATTGTTATGGCTAAGATTGCAATTATTGCTTCTTCCAAGATTAAGAACGAATGTAGACTTTTCACCTTTAATGTCGTATTCAATGGAATTGAATGTGTGCGCAACTGCTTTTCGAGAACTCCAACGTTATTTCCCGTAATTAATGACATAGTCTTGCTTTTAAAAAATGAGATATTAGAATACCGATATATTAAAACCGCGACATTGTAGTCAAACGTTAGGATAGATTAGAGTTTAAACGGAAGCTGCCGTAAAGCGAAATGAAATCAATCGATGCAAGTCAGATATGCGTTCGCTTCATCATGCTCTCAAATACTTCCGCAAATACGCTTTGGCCCCGTTGAGGATAGGCTCGCTTTACGGACTACGAGCTTGTGACGTATAAATACATAACTCCCAAAAATATACCCTCGCGAAATTGCGCGTACGTCGGGCGATTTTTTTTTAAATTTCGGGTGGGTGGCCTTGCGACGAACGAGATGGAAGAAAAAAGAGGAGTATAAGCGCGAGGTTTTTTTTTTTTTTTTAAGGTCGCGATAAAACGACACGGCGCAGTACTGGTGCAAACTGAATTAAACGCCTCGGGCGAGCGAGCGAGAGAGGCAGCGATGAGGAGCGAAGGGGGGAGGGGGGACGGATTCAGTAGCCTACAGCGGGAAACGCGTTAGGTGAGAAAATGTATATAACATATAGGGACCGCCTCCGCGCCAGACGCAGCGCTTCACCTGTGTGCGCTCGCGTGGCATCTGCCGCCCCCTCCCTCATCCATTCGCGTCGCTTTTTATGATCGTAAAAATCTTATACTCCGCGGGTCGCCTTCGTCGCCCCGGCGACTTTCGGAGTTTTCATATTTTAGCGCTTTTTGCGGTGGCGGTAAAGGAGCATGCTCGCTCGTTTCTCCCTCTCTCTCTCTCTCTCTCTCTCTTGAATTGTCGGACGATGGGTGGAGGATGTCGGGGAAGCGGAAGAGTTGCCCCCCGCCGCCGCTGCAGCCGCTGTACGCACGGGTGCCTCCCGAAACAGTTCGCGAATAAATTTATTTGACAAGGCTTTACGCATGCATTATTGGTTGGTGAATTGGGAGGGGCGTGAGGAGGATGGGAAACTGAAGCGGGATCGCGACGAGGAATTGTTTATACTTGCCTGCTGCGCCAGTCTTAGTGTTTTTAAGGAGGCTGGGGAAGTAATGGCCTATACGTAATCGTCTAAAAGAAAATTCAAAATTCTGTTGAAAAGTGATTCTATTCGCTTACGTATTAGTCTATTAAAAAATGAAAACGATTATTATCTGAAAAAATAGTCGGATTATATTATTATATTATATTTTTATCGTTGATGTTTATTTATTGATCCTCGTCGCTTATATCTTACGAAAATGACATATTATCGTTCTGCTTTCTCTCCCGTTATCGTGGTAATGAAGACACACCGTGCGGGGCTCGATATTTGTCGCCGATGGCTGAGATGGAAAATTTAAATATAGAAAAAATAAGTCTTAACCGACTTGTACTGGAATTGATTTTGTGAGAATTTTTTGTGTATAGGATTTTACAAACTTTAAATTCTATATATATATATATATATATATATATATATATATATATATATATATATATATAAGACGTTTAAATATTATTGCATCAACGTCCAGTCCAAATACTAGAAGTTATGAAATTTTGGTGTTATACTTTTGAAATATACGACTGATTCCAAGGATTCTACCCTAATCAAACTTATAGGATTAAAGGGAAGGCGGTGAAATATGTTTGTTCCGTTCTTTTCAATGAAATGTATTTTTGAAATAATACACCTTAGTTTTTTCGTGTAAAAATCAGTAAAAATCATGTAAACCTGCGTCCCTGTTTTATTGCACTAAGGTGGCAGAGAAGTAATAGTCTTTTTATACATTTTTGTGATTTTATCGATAACGACAAAGTTCAAAAATTCTTAATTTCATTTGTCCTGACAATGATTAATTCCGAATAACTCTAAAACTAATTTCTAGGTTTCATCCTAAATCACCATTAAGGTGGTGAAAAGGAATGAAATGTTTTTTTTCACTTATTAATTTTTTAATCCAACGATGACAAATGAAAAAATTTTAAAAACCAATTTCTATATTTTATCCCTATCCGATCATAAGGGGGGTAAAAGAGAAATAAACGTATTTTTACGTTTTCTGCTCTTGGCGATTTTACCCATAACTACATATTTCAGCAGGTGATTAATTTATTTTTGGTCAGTAGTCGTTGCCCATCTTTCAAAATGAATAAACTAAGAAATAAAAACTCATTTTATGTTTCACATTTACCGTTGTTATCTATTCGACAACATGATAAAATTTGAGCGAAAACTGAATGCACTCAACGCTTTTTATGTTTCAGCTTTCTATCACGAGGAAGGATAGATTTTACATAGATTAGTGCTCCAGTTATTATATAATGTGAAATAATTAGCCATTATATTTTAATAAGGTATAGCTTTCTGTCGGCGGAATAACATCTGCAAAGACTGAGCAGTCAATCCACGTCGGATCCATATCCGAGAAGGCTATAAATGTATTTCTATATAAACTTCAATGACAAAGGTAGACAAACTGCAGAGTTTAGAAAAAAATATTAAAATTAATATTGTTTACTTTGTTGTCAATGTTTTCGACTCAAACGTTCTCTATGATTAGATCAATATTTATTGTAATTATGATTTCTATCGGCTCCGTTTAGATTGCTTTTGCATTATTATAAATTCTGCATTATCATATATTTTTTCTATAGTTTCAGGCTGGTTTCTAATAACTCAAGAAAAACATGGCGATGCACCAATCGCACTTTTATTATAATAGCATTTTAAGGCACTGACATATAAGGATTCCAGGGGCATGGGAAATGCGTCACTCATATCCCACGAACTCACATTTAATATGATTTTTAAATTTATTACAAGACAGAAGTGTGGCTTTTTGAGACCAAGCAATGAGGCCGTTTCCATTTGGCATACCGATTCCGAGGTATCGAGAGCGAAGGAGAAAACACTTTCTGTTCGACCGCTCCAGTGAATCTATGGAAGTTCTTACCGTGGACCGTATAACTTATATATCAGCTTGAATGTTCGATTTTAAAGCTGTTATATCACCGTGCGCATTATTATTATTATGTCATATAAATTTCCTTTTTTTACAGAACTGCTTCTATCGCGCCCACCATGATTGTGAACTATTTTATGTATCGAGTGCTCGTACGTGTAAAAAATTAACAGGCACATCGGGGGCACTCTTCTACGGGATTTCCAGCGGCATCGGTGCTCAGTGGCTGCGTTAGTGGTTACAGCTACCTTTCCTCCCCCTTCTCGCCAAGACGTTAGGACCGCGGCGTAGTGTCAGGAGATATTCGCGAAACTACCCATCTCCAAAGATACCGCATAATAGCATTGCGCAGGAGAATTCCATTGTAAGTTTATAGGTAAATTTTGTTAAGGATGCACTCTTAGTTACGAAAGCACTTCAAGTTGAAAGGCGATAGTTAAATTTTCAATGCGTTTCATTGTTTTGAAGATGTCTTTTTCCTACACTCCTCAAACGTAGAGATTCTCTTTATGTTCCGGATTTATTTGTCGTAAGGAGATATAATTGACACGTTATAATTAATCAATAAAGTCATTTATTTCGTATGAGGTGAATATCTGTTCTTATATTCGTTCTTGTTCGTAGATTCATATCTAACTTATTTTTAGATCTCCAAATTCAGATAGATCGCGTAATTAATTATAAATCCAGTCCAACTCGTCACAGTTGCATTTTAAATCTTTCAGGAGGGAACCTAATGATTTCAACTTGATAAAATAGGTACATTCTCTAAATTTACAACTTAGAAAAATTTCATTTTTTTCATATCATTCAAATTAATCTTTAACTTTGTGATTCCAAAAGAAGTTTTTAAAAATACATATTTTACTCGATGTTCGGAGGCTTCGGTGCGTCACAAGGCTGACTGATGTGAAAAATTCCAAATTGAAAAATTCCACTGCTAAATACGTTCCTGCTTATTGTGTGCTTAATTATTCGCGAAGATTCGCAAAGTAGGGCAATAAAAATTCTCGAACGAAGCAAAAACGTTTTTTCTCGATTTTCCTTTAATGAGTTTATTTCAATCGTGCGCGTCATCTTCCCAATCGTCACGACGAGGTATTCGGTCATAATTTAAAGAAGAACCCAGGCTCGCGGGTTATTTTGATCGCCCCTTCGAGCTTATTTCGTGTCGCCGCGATGCATAAACATAAATAATCCATCGGGGTCCATAACGAAAGACACTCGGAATCGATTTAACGTATATATCCCCCCCCCCAGCCCCTTCGCACACGCGAACACACCGGCAACCACTTGGCGCAGCATCGGAATTCGAGCCACCTACGCCCCTGCGATTCTCGCGCCCGGATAACCATTCAAATCCCGGCCCGACAGACCAGGGCGGGGACGGGGGGGGAGCGGTAAAGGATCCAACGGGTCGAGCAGGCGTACGAGGCGCTCATCGCGCGGGTATGCCGATCCTGATTAGCATCTCTGTGCTGTCGTTGCCCGCGATGCAGCGCATACGGGCCACCCCGCCGAGAGAGATGGAGAGTCAGAGAGAGAGAGAGAGAGAGAGAGAGAGAGAGTCGCGGTGGACCGAATCAATGCGTTATGCGATGTGCTCGTCACTTAGGGCGGAGGTGGGGGTGGGGGAGGAGACGAGTAGGCACGGCGAGATGAAGCCGTCCCCCACCTCCATCCTTCTCTCCCGCGCGCACGCATCTTCGGTCGACGCGGACGCGTCGACGAGCCGGCGGTCCTGGCTCCCGGCTTTGGTCGAGCCGCGCGACCCTCCTTGATCCAGTTTACCGTACACGACCCTCACCCTCCCCGCCAGTGCGGCTACATTGGTCCTCCGCTCGGGTTAATTCCGATGGCTCGACGTGCCACTTTTGTATACGGCGCGTATATGAAACCAATATCTCTACATAATGATATTGCTGAAGCGAGCACGATGTTGTTAACTTTTCTGTTTACCTGGCAAAATTTAATTCTTGTTTTTTTTTCTTAAAAATATTTTTCTCAGTCTTACAGTAATATTAGAAAAACAGTGTGTCCTTGTGTATATTTATCACTCCAAATGTTCTTCAGGGACTCTTTTTATCTTTCAACGAGCTTTAGTTTTATTTTTATTATCGTTTTCAGCTGAAACTACCGTAATATTGAGCCTTTATCTGCTTTTTGGTTAAAAAATTCGAATTAAGGTTCAGAAATTTATTCTATTTTTATCACATGCAATAAGGTACGATTGCAATAATTGCTGTTTTTAGTATAAAAAATTCTTTTTCAAATTCACAATTAAAAAATCATATTGAACAATACTACTTTCAATATTAGCTATGATTTACTTAATGAAGAGAGTTTTATTTGAATTTCAGATTTTAAATTTTTTTGAACCACTAGACAATTTATATACTACTTACTTTTTTATATATTTTATATTACGAATGCAACTATAAATCATCTTTTGATTTTTATTTAAGCCTAGCGCATGATCTTTAAAATAAAAGCTCGGTACGCTCGTTAAAAAAGAATATCGTTTAAACCTTTCGAAATAGCGGGATACACTTATTTCTAATGATTAGGCAGAAATGTGTAATAAGAGATAGGCAAGATGCTCGTACCATGTCCATACGCATTGTAGTTGAAACATTTAGAGAAGAATGGACGTCGTCTAGATCGTGGAATGTTCATAAGATCGATAAAAATTATATTACTTTATCGTAATTTGGAGTATAAATAAAAAATTATCAGGATTTTTACATTATACTTACTATTTTGCATTATACTTACTTAACGTACATGTGGCATTTAATTCCGATCATATCTTAAGACTTCCTAGCGAAACTACGCAACTTTATTACTGAATCTAATACTGAGAACTATTTTTTATGTTTATATACATTATTTTATAGATTTTTTTTATTTACGAGGTAAAAAAGTAGAACTCGTAAATTCTTCTATCCCTGTGTCTTGTAAGCTCATTCTAGACAGGTGTATTTTTGTTTTACATATTCGTCAACTCTGAAGTTCACTTCTGATCTGAATGCCAAAACTAGAAATTTCATAATTGAAAATCTGTTATTAATTTAAAAATCAATAGCTTTGGTTTTATTCACAATTGTCTCTTTACTGAAAGAATACTTTTATTTTGAAGGCTCAATTTTTTATTAGTTTCCAAAAGAAATTTTTCAGGAAGAATAAAAAATTACTGAACCTAAACTTTTCACTAACAACTGTTGTATTAGCACAGACATTCTTTTATGTAATATTGTGTTAACAATAACTTAACTTATATAAATTATACGACGTTTTTATTTATGAATATGTAACTATAACATAAACGATCATGTAAAGTAAATATTAAAATTGACATTTTGGTCAGAGTTTAGAAAGAAAAAATCTTATTTTTGTAACAATTTGGCACAGAAAAGAGAAAAAAATGTTATTTAAGATATTTAAATAGAGCTATTCCACCGAAAAATTGTACATCTAAATAATATATACTGTTTATTACAGCATCTTCGGTTCTGCTTGATTTTCGATACGGAGTTCTTCAAGAATCAGATAACAAATGTATTTTACAGATATATATCTGCTCGATCGCAAGTAGCATTGCATTGATGATCAGCATAATCTCTCTTTTTAATTTCAGAAATCTCAGATAAACATCCAAATAGTAAAATCTTTGTACCTATATGTAGTATCAATTTAGACTATCAACTAAAGTAAAAAAGTAAAAAATTCATTCTGAGCAGTTGTGAAAGGAAACTTTTTATATTGTTTCTGATTTCAAACAAATATTATTTACCTATTATAATTCACTCGTAAAAAGAGCAATTGTGTCTAAAAATTTTTATCTATAATTGGAATATCCTATATATGAAAAGCCATACATAGATTGCTTCGATTAAAAAAGCGAAGTATATTTCAAACCAATTTAGAATTTTTTCTTCAATTTCTAGCAAAATAAAATGTAAATCTGAACCGCATCCAATTCATGCAGTATTTATTACCGTAATTATAAAATTACCTAATATTATTACTATTTTTTCCTATTTTGTTCGATCCAAATCGAGAAACAACCTACTTGGAGTCTCATCAACGTCGCGTCCTTTTCGATCAAACGCGCATACTGGTGACGCTTGCCGCTTTATAACAGGCAGTCGATCAAACGCAATAATGGAGATGCGGCGATACTGACCTCCTCCCCCTAACCACTTCCCCCCACCTCACTGTCCGCTCAACACGGCGCAAGAACAGCTTTCAATTTACATTGCTTCGAAACTTCGACTCTAATTAATGTTCGCGAAACTATTCGCTGTGAGGCCGCGCGGCACGGCGTATAGCCCCCCTCCCCTACCCAACTCGATAAGATTCGAAAAAGTAGAATGTCCAGGAAGATTGTCGATATATATGTATATATATATATATATATATATATATATATATATATATATATATATACACGCCTATATAATAAATAGTTATAGTCCACGGAAAGCGGTAATCCATAAACTTGCAGGCCTCGTAAATCTTACCCAGCTATGGATTTGATGGGTATTTCGGAAATGCCGCCGAGAACAATAAAATTAAATTAAAGAGTTGGATAAAGCATAACGTATATCGAAGCTGTATCCTGTGAAATGGAAGAATTAAATAATCACAGTAGCGTCATTCATAAATTGATCGTAATGATAATATGCCTACTGTTACATAAATCCAGAAATAAGAAAAAAACCAGTTTTTTGCTACAATTTACAGCGCTGTTCAGCGCGTGGAAAAATGATGTAATTGCACAAATTATACATTTGTGATACGTAACTGTATGATTTATTTAAATGTCTACTTTTTTAAGTGTTACAAGTTGCAGGATAAGTCAGTGAACGCAAATCATCAATGATAAGTTGATCTGCAATAGTAGATTCGTGTAGTTAATTAACGAGCATATTACTGAACTAACGCAATTGCAAAAGTATATTTTAATAGTAACAAGCGAGAAATTAACGAGAGATAAAAAAAACAAGCCGAGAATGAACTTTTACTTTTCACAACTTCTTCTACTCTTTGAATAGACTTTTAGTAATGCCTTGCGTCAGAAGTACTGTAATTTCTTGTACAGTTCAACAACCAAGCAGGAAATAAAACTTTTTAAGCCAACTTTCGTCAAGCGAAAGGAAAGCGAGAAAATTGCGATAATTTAAAAATTTAAAGGAACATTATTTTCTATAGATAATTTATCGCGCATTGTTTAATAATGTTTAATAATTTTTTTTTTCTTATTTGATTTGATATGATACAACAGAAACTGCACATTTATCTTAAGCTCATGGTTATATAGTGTAAGTAAATACATTTCAGATACTTTTTCGGAATATTTTCATAAAGCTTGGAATAAGTGAATGAATAAGTATGAACCGTCAATTATTTTAGTCAAGTCATTATAAGATTATGGTTTCAGCTGCTGAAATATGAAGTAGACTTGGACTATTGAAACATTTGTATTAATTGTAATTATTTTTTTATCTCTTTCATTAGCATTAAATTATTTTAAATTAAATAAAATTTGTATTAGAATTTTTACTCCCAGGAAACCATAATATCTTAATCAGTGGAATATATGCAAGCGCAAAGCAGGTTATTTGACTATTGATCTAATTTACTGATATAATTTTAAATGTAAAAGAGGAGATGAAAACACTTTTATGAAAAAATTTAATAGGTAATATTAGAAAATATTGGCATAATTTAAAATAAATTTTAACAGAACTCTGCGATTTCTAAAACTAAGAATAACCATTAATGTAAAAGAAATATTGAAATTAAATCGTTACCAACCAACTAATAATCAAATAAACAGCAAACCTTTGAGTTAAATTTTTTTGACAATAATAATGATTTTCAATATTTATTTTGTCAATATTTGTTTTTGACAATAATAAAGGAGCCTCTTTTAAAATTTAAACTATTCTATGATATTTGCTTTTCAATAATTTGAACTTTTGTTAACGAAGCGAAAAGTTAATCCTTGAACCGTCCCAAGAGAACGGATTGTTTGTAACAAATATTTTGTCCATATTTATTTTTGACAATAATAAAGGAGCCTTTTTTAAAATTTAAACTATTCTATGATTTTCTTTTCAATAATTTAAACTTTTGTTAAAGAAGCGAAAAGTTAATCCTTGAACCGTCCCAAGAGAACGGATGGTTTTGCAAACTTTTTCGATTACATTTACTATATTATAAACTTTGAAGAATTTGCCAACTAGGTAAATACAGTTCAGTTCGATAAAAAAGAAGATGACTGGTTATTCAGTATGGAAGGTCAAATGCTTTACAGACATGAATTACATGATACATGGGTTGATTTAATTTGACTTACGGCAGAGTTTCATCAAATTGCACTCTCAGAATCAATAAAAGAAATAAAGTTGTGTGCTTAATTTACTGAAATATTCACTTTTGCACTGCTATTTTCATGCGAGTAGAGAAATTTTCAGTTTACTTATATCGAATATTTTAAATATTAGGAAAAAAAGGTTTTAAAATAGATTATTAATATTTAATATGGGGATTTGTGCGGATCGTAATTTTACGAGGGCCTCGAAGATTGAACTCCCAGATAGCTTTATGCAATATCGAATCTGCGAAGTTCAAATCTGAAGGATGTGGGTATGCTTTACTCTCGGCTTTTTTCCATGTTACATCACCAAATCTATACGAAAATTCATCTGTTACATGTTTATTAGTTTTGTCAATACTGAATCGAACTCGGCCAATGCGGTCGTTTGAATGGACAAGTAATAACCGACTATATAGGAAAATTGAGCATCAATATATGATTTGTTATCGGAGGCTTTACAGAGAGAGAGAGAGAGAGAGAGAGAGAGAAAGAGAGAGAGAGAGAGAGAGAGAGAGAGAGAGAGAGAGAGAGAGAGAGAGAGAGAGAGAGGGAGAGAATAAAATAAATAGATCAGAAAAAATTCTTTGATCAGAGAACCGAGCTGAAATGCCAAAAAATATTCTTCATCCTGCCCTCGACCCCACCGAGGCTTCGTGCATCTATTGCCCACATATACACATATATACCCGACGAGGACGCGACCGCTTCCTTTTTCGTCCGCGATTTCAGCCTCCCACCGACCCGCTCCACGAGCCCCCCCCCCTCCCGACAGTGTTATACCTCCGCTCTCGGAGGCGACATTTACGGCCCGCACGGACGATGCATATATACGCGAGCCGCAGCCAGAAAGCAATATCTTAAAACACGGCGGCGATGGAGCGAACGGACTGGCCCGGGTCCAATGCTCTGGGCTCGTGTTATGTAGGCTTCTTTCCATCCTGACTCCTCCCCCCCCCACCCCTTCCCCCGCCATCGAATTCTTCTGCTTGTTTTTCCTTCACCCCCTACCCCTATCTTCATTTTTTTAGCTCCGTTTCTTTGTTGCAGCGGCGCGTATCGCCGAGCTGCTCCGAGGGTGGGAGGCGGCGCGGCGCGCATGGTCTCCGTTTTTTTTCTCTCCATCTCTCCCTCTCTCTCTGTCCTAGATTACTGCGTTCTTGTCGTCCTCCATTCGATATCGTCGTCTTTCTATTTTTCTGCGAAAGTTATTCTTCTCGCTTGTACATTACGCTTTCTTCGTCCGCGACATTGTTAGCTCTAATGACACGTACTTATACGACAAATGTTTTTTATTCGTGTTCTTCTGTCGAATTGAAAATTGCTTCGAAATCTAAATATTTGATAATAAGGATTTTTCCACTGAACTTTTATCATATGTCAATTCTCCCTATCGTTACCAATGTGTAGATTTTACTTAAAACATTTGTGCAAGACTGTTGAGCATATGCTTATTGGAGAAAAATAGCGAAATAAGGAAACATTTAAATTAAACAAGTAGTTTTTAGGTAAATGGATAAACTCAATTTCTATATCCAACGGTGACTACGATTAAGAATGTAACTTCCATAATTAAAACTACACATTCAATCTAAATTTAAATGAAGTAGAACATAATTCGAACGAAGCTTATGTTTCTTCCTTGTGACAACTCGAAAAACGATTTGCTTCTTCTATATATAGAGAGGATGAGAGTTTTACTTTCGTATAAAAATAGATATAGCCAGTTCATCGGAAAAATAAGGCAAAAATATAAAAGTAAATAAATGAAATCAAGAAAATTTATCTATTTCGTATCTTTCTATCGAAGGTATTTCGTTTCCGGTTCGACATCCGACCTACTCTCGTTTACGCCCAATGGTCGAACGTGCGAATCATACATACTCGCAGAAGTCGCGCGACGTTCGATGGAGTATACCTCTACAAATTTTCCGGGACTTCGGCCAGTACGGAGCGAGCAGATACGGGCAAAACGAGAAGCGCCACAATCTTCGATCATGACAAGTCGGAAGAGTTGTTCGGATTATTCGATATTTAGCGTTAAGCAATAGATTTTAGGCTTGTAAACTTTTTTTTTAAATATTAGAATTTGTTCGGTAAGACAATGTTCGTGTCTCTAATAGCGAAAGAAGCAGATGCGACTATGCAACTATTAATAAAAAACAATTAGATAAATATATTTAATATAGGTGTCTGTATATATATATATATATATATATATATATATATATATATATATATATTCGTCCTGTGAATTTATTCTGCTTTCTATTATAGATTCATTTCAGTTCTCATCTTTGTAGCAGATTCACAGAAAAGCTTGCAGATAGCAGCCAAATTCATTTTAATATTTATAAAAAAATCTATCATTGTATCGAAAATTATCTGAATATTTCAACTCTATGTGGATTATATTAAAAGAAAAAACGTTCACTAATATTAATCCGACACCAGATGCATCGAACTCTCAAATGAATTTAGTCACATTGGTGTCGAAGAAAAATGGCACATCTTTTAATACCCCTAAATATAATATAATTCATGTTGGTAGAAGAAAAGCTTTTGATTTGTATTTGAATATGATAAGTAAATTGAACCCATTCTTATATCCAGTTCTAATTCAATTCTAGGATTTCTTTTCAATATTAAATCTAGATTAAAACCTTTGTATTGCTGACATTAGTGTTGCTAAAACTACGATGTATATTGGCTTCCTAAAAAGATATATAGTGCAATGAATTTTATGTCGATGAACACAGTGAATTATATCTACGTAGAAGATCATCCCAATTTTTACCTATTTTTCTTCAAAATGAGCTACAGATGTAGGTATTGCGATGCCATTAATTTAACATGTACAAAATGCATTCCTCAAATATGCATTGTGGATATTGAAGAAAAAAGGCAGAATCAGGTCATAATTATTGATTACCTGAGTCTATTAGGAAGTCGTAACTTTCTTGTAATTATAATTGTAAGAAAATTTAAATAAACCACACCTGGTAAAATATCGCCAAGTTTTGTTAATAATAAATATCGACAGCTGTTCCGACGATGAGGCCATTTTAAAGATATTAAAAAAAGAATGCACATACTTAGTATCAAGTCTCATACTATGACAATAATACACTAAAATTAAAATATTTAGCGCATATATATATGAATATATATATATATATATATATATATATATATATATATATATATATACGTATATATAATACCGCACTCAATTATATCATAGTGCGGCGTTATGATAATCTTTCTGTATTGCTGAAATGTCGCAGCAATATTAGAAGAGTATTGTAGTAATATTTCAGCAATATTGCCGTAGAATATATTACTCCTGTGATCTCTGCTACTATTGCATCTCTATAACGCCTGTATAATATGGTCTTCCGTCTAACTTAGATAATTTGATAGATTATTATTGGCTACATAATTGATCCAAACAATTTTGAATTTTCATTTCAAAATCATATTTTGGGAAGGCTAACCTTTGATGTTATGTACTACTAGAATACATATTTTAATTCTAATGGTGACTTATTTTATGAAACATTTAAATTCACTATTTTGATTTATATTTGTCAAATGGAAATTTGTCGATTATACGTACTATGGACGTAATTTATTTATTTCTAATTTTTATACTAAATTTCCTTCGAATTTCAAATTTTGTTTATGAGTAATAATTTTCATTCATTAATTTTACGTCCTTACAATGGGTAATTTTTATTAAAACTGTCTGTAGAAGTATGGGCGCGAAATTTATATTTATAGATTCTATGTGGATTTGAGTAAAATTTTAAAAAATTCTATATTATGAGAGAATTTTTTCCCAATAGTTATATCACATTATTATCGTAATATCACAAAGACTGTAAGATTCTTTTTCATTGTTTCTTCTTCTTTATGAAAAATGTATCATAAATAACTTCTGTTGATTAGTACCAGATCCAAGAGCATAAATCAGATTCGCCAATGGGAATAAAATAAAAACTTTACGGTTTCACGGATGATACGTATCGCTCTTTCCGAGGCAGGAGGGGGAGGGGAGAGAATCCCTTCAAAAATGAACTTTATTCAATTTACAGTTTTCGATTTTCTTTTTTCGACGTTTTATCCACCTTTATACTTTTCTTTTTCGTTTCTTCGATACATCACGGCAATTCCGAGCTCCTGCAAGGATAGAGATTTAAGCGACCGGGCAAAGACAAAAGGCTTGCTTTATAGTGCTTTTCCGAGGATCTTTTGGCAAAGAGGCTTATTTACCCTTTCCGCGAAACGACGTTCGCGTTAAATAAATCCTTTTTTTTAACATGTACAATTTCAAAATGTTATTTTAAAGCTCTCCTCTCTGTCAGACCCTTTGTTCGCATACGATGCGCATGTTTCATGGAATGATATAATGGAAGATTATATCTGTCGGTTGAGAAACCAAATATTTCACAATCTTTCTTAATATCCTTGTTGACGTGAAATTTTCGCTTCGCCAGTAGTTTTGGAAATTTTTTTGATAGTGGAAGTTTTATTTCTTGTTATTGGTTTTCTTAAATTTTGATGATATAATCACGACTCGTTGCCATCGCTTTTTCTTAACGTTGACAGCCGAGCTTTTAAAATTAGAATTTCAATTTCTCAACATACTATTTAGTCTACAGAAAATCAATCGCATATGATACGACTAGCAACATTTGATTTTCTTTCTCTCTCTTTCTTCTTGCTCTCTCTCTCTCTCTCTCTCTCTCTCTCTCTCTCTCTCTCTCTCTCTCTCTCTCTCTCTCTCAATCTCTCTCAATCTATCTCTACAGTGATTCCATTGTCGTCATTTTATTTGCTTTCCTGTCTTACTTCAGAGTCCAATGTGAGCACTTGCGAGAATTTAAAGCAGACGTTAGCGTTGTACAAACAACCAATTTCCTTGGAAGTCTTTTCCGCTTTTCCACTTCATCCTCGAATTATTAACAGTATAATGGCAAATCGAGCCATAGCCACTTTTGATTTTTGACTAAGACATCCTATAATTACGAAGGAATCCGCGGAATTCCATATATATATATATATATATATATATATATATATATATATATATATATAGAGGATCTCCGCAAATAATCCGGGGCAGCGGGACTCGTCCTCGCGCGCGAAATAAATCCCGCGCTCAACGACCGAGGTGGCGGGGGGGGGATTTGCAGAAGGGAAGGGTAAGAGCAAAGCGCGCCTGAGTATATATATGTAAGGGATGCGCCGTGGAAACGGTGTCGGGATGGGGAGGGTGAGGGAAACTGTGGAGGACGGGCAGAGTGTATAAGTAGATGCAAGAAGCGCGGAAGCAGGACATGATGAGGTTCTGCCGGCGCCTTCTTGTATATATATATAAGAGCGCCCCGGAGGAAATTTCTCAAGAGGCAAGTCACGTTCGGATCTGAGAGTAGATTTCTTTTTGTACTTACGGGCGCTCTGGTCGCATAAGTGTCAATAAATTGTATTAAGGGTGATTTGAATCGATTATATACTCACCGTATCTCGTGTTCACTTAATTTATTGTAGATTTGTAAATTACGCGCCATAATTTCGATTATGACACTCTCCTCCCCATTAATTATAATTTTTATCGATCGATTTCTATTCGTTTGATAAAATGAAACATCTTTACTTTCAAAAGTATAGCATTATTATTTGTATTTTGAAAGATTGCAAGGGGTTCAATGAATTGAAGTTGTTTTTTGAAAAAAAGACATCTATATCGATTATACGCTAACGTGAAAATGTGACAGTTATTGTACATTTTTTAACGATTATTCATTTGCTACTACCCGCCGCTAAAAATTAATTATTAGAGACAAAAATACGCTGAAATAAAAATCATTTGATAAAGTGTTCTTTCGCTTTTCTCTCGTTAACCCAGCAAAATCCTTCTTTATGGATCTAACACAATTCAATCAAAATAGTCCTGGGGTTTGGGTTCCTTGGGATAACCTATGCAAAATGTAAGAAAATTTCATGGGATATTTTGAAAGTTATGGTTATTTCAACACAATTGACATTCTGAGGGAAGAAAGTAAATTTTAACTTGCCTCAGGACTTCTTTGAGCGGAATGTACAGTATAGTATAGTTTTGGTCTAAGCGCTTTAAAAAACGTGTACAATACCAATCAATTTTTTTCCTTCTGTCTTTTTATGATTATATGATTCCTTGTACGATTCTATTTTTATACGCACGTGTTTACGTACGCACGCGCGCGCACGCGTGTCTCATTTAAGATTTAACATTCGTGAGATATTATTTACAGAACGAATTCTAGTTTAACAAAAATATTATATATTCTGTCTTAATTTTTATCGAATTAGATTTTTTCGGTTTTTCTTTCCTTAGATTTTCGTGATTTAGAAAATCATCAAAAATCTCCATCTTAATATGTAAAAAAAGCACTGTAAAAAGTATTTATTGTTGGTTGAAACATTAGAAAAAAAATTATTTCACCTAAATTGTATTATCCATATACTTCTTTATCTAAGAAATATAGCCGTAGATAACGAAATTAGACATTTTTCATTTGGACACGTACTCTCCCTTTTTTGCACTATCATACATTCTTAAATATTTACCTTCTCGTGGACTAGGCGAGATGCTCCTTAAATCTAGTGCATATAATCAATAAAAAAATAATGGGAAATTGGTAAAAATTGGACAACAGAAGAAGTTAATAATTGAGGTATGTGAATTCGTATATATCTTATTATCGACTATTAATAAAAATGAATGATAATTTTTTAAAAGTATTCTATAGTAGTTTTTCAACGCCAAATTTAAAGATTTTCAATTCAACGCAATTTCGAAGTTACTAAAGCAGTTGACTAAAAATTTTTAACTTAATCAATGTTCAAAGTACTTTTCCATTGAACTAAAGATATAAAGACTAAAAAATTATTTAATACATATTCATATGTTTCGCTTATCAGCATTCATTTATAATTGTTTTTATTGCACTTGGTCGATTAAGACCCATGCATAGAATGTTCATTATTAGATTTTCAATTGCATTAAAAGGTGATATTATAGTAATTAAACCCAACACCCAATATATAAAAAAAAAATTGATTTTCGGAATGAATAATCATGTGGATATTCATTTTTAACCATATTTATTTTTATTTTGATTAAATTAAATTAATTATTACAGTGTACTTAAAACCTGAGTAAGAATCTGGTAATGAGTCAAAAATTTTGTAAAAAATTAAAACAAACGTGCTCTTGTCGTAAACTGTAACGCGTATGATTCAACTTATTTATTTAATTGATTAAACAATACATAAAGTAAGAAATTATATGAAATTCAATTAAAATAAATTGTTCTTGAACAGAAAATATCATCTGTTATAAAATAGCAGATTGCTAAAAATACCAAATTTAATGTATAAAAAGATATTGAAATGCGTATCCATTGTTAATAAAACAATTAAGAAACAGTTATTTTACCTAAAAAGTATATAATGTATTTACTTTCTCAGCCAAGAATAGAATTGGGTCGGGTAAATTTTGCCGAAAAATTTTATTTCTTGAAATCCGTATTATAAAATCAAAACAGAGAAACTGCATGTAGCTACTTTCATAGTGAGCTATGAAAGTTAGCCATAATGACTATTTAAAAAACTCTTCTTTTTTTCAATACTCTATCCGAAAGTGCTACAACAGGTGATTGAATTGAATGATACAGAAGAAAGCATAATTAAGATGCTGGTAAATTAATGTTAGCAATAATCGGGGCTGTGTAAGACGTTGAAAAAAGAGGCTTTGGCCTATATATATATATATGTATATATATATATATATATATATATATATATATATATATATATATAAGTTTGGAGCAACTACCGCGGTAAAGCGAGACGAAAGCACTCACCGTCGCCTAGACAATTTAATTTAATTTCACACGTGTGCGTGCGCGTGCGTGCGCGTCTATCCTCGAAACCGGGACGACGGCACATACCCGCGCACGGCGAAAATTGACGACGCGCGGCGACCGCGTCTTTCGTCCTCGTCGGCCTCGCCGTCGCCGCGGCATTCGCGCGCGGGATATATGGCGCGCATACCCGCATAGCGTCCTTTCTCTTTGACGCGCGCGAAGCTTTTACGGCTATTCACGGCGGAATACGGCGGGGGGGGGGAGGGGAGCGGGGCGGATATTGTACGGCCGAGGTCGCTGTAATTTTTACGTTTTCGATTATGCGCTTTTCTCATGCATGCGCGCCTGCATGCACGCGTGCGCACGCACGCACGCACACACACACACACACACACACAAACAATAGTGGTAATTTTCGTCTTAGAGAAACATTAAAATCATTATAAAGGATGATGACGATGGCTTTGTTACTTATTCTAATGGATGATTTCCAAACCTTAATAGAAGATCTCTCGAACATGTGTCTTCGCCTTCTTATAAAACAGCCATTTCAATTGTTTTAAAGGCAGTAAAAAGTCCTCCGTATCCATAAAATGATACATGATACTTTTGGTATCTTTTTGTCTATTATCATAATTGGTTCTATTTTGAAATCAGGCATAAAACTTATAAAAATTCATGACGTGGGCCCGGTGAGAAAAGTAATTATTCAATTTTCTGCAATATTTTTCTACGGCTTTGCTAGCGCGACAATGTAAATCGAATCGAAGAAAATCTTATATCTTCTTACGCTCTCGAGAAAATAATTCGACGAAGCGCCGATGTCTAAAATTTAGCTTCGAACGGACATTATTGTAGAGTGCATCGCAAATACCAAACGAACGCGAGAAAGTCAATCTCGAGAAATGCGGATAGCAACGCTCGCCTCAGTCCCGAGGATTAATCCCATTCGAAAATACTAAAAAAATCGACGAAGGAGAATACTGACGCGAGACTCGCTGTGCCGGTCTATGCGACGTACGGCTTGCTGCATCCGTTAGTTCATGGAAAGCGAGAAATAAGCGAGATCGCGCAAAGAACATTCTGGAAGGAAAAGGTTTTGATTCTAAAACAAAACAAAAAAAATGTCCACCCCTTATAGATCCCTGGATTTACGCGACGAGACACGAGCGGCCGACGAATACACTTACATCATAAGTGCATGTTATGCCAACGCTGCCCGTAATGCGTGATTACGGCGAGCCTCGCTCGGGCCCTCCCTCCCCGTCTCATTACTTCCACGCCAACTGAAAAGCATCGAGCTAGCCGACGAGCTCGGTGAAGCTGTCGATCTTCGGGACGAATGCCTCGCAAGAGCGCCGATACTCGCTGATTTATTTGCGGTGGGGCGTACGCGCGTACGTGCGTGCGCGTACGTACTTGTAGCCGGAAACAAAGGGTAGCGGAACGAGGTTCCTTGGCCAGGCGGTGGTATTGGCCCAGCGTGGATGTTCGAGGTGCTTACCGACCGCCCAGTATGTCGGCCGCACACGTCCGCGCGGAATAGGAGATTACTAGCGGAACGCTCCATGATACCCGCGCCAAACCTCATCCGCAACCCGAGCGCATACTGGAGTTTGCGGCCGCATCGTCTTCTCGTGCGTTTATTTGATAGCGCGCGCGCGCGTGTATGTGTGTGTGTGTGTGTGTGTGTGTGCCTTTGAACGTGTATGGTAAGTACAATGTATTTTCGTAAGTGGACCGACTCGCGAATACAACGTTAATGACAGCAGTATATATATATGAAAAACCCTGCTGTCAACTTGGGTTTAGACGAAAGAAAAAAGAAGGAAGAAAATCAATTTACTGCTGTTTGTTAACGCGCGAAAAATATATGAAATTATAACAATTCCGTTATGGTACATAAAGAGAATATAAGGAAATAATGCGCTTAACTAGACAAATTAAACATTGGATAATGTAGAAGTAAGATCTAACTAAATACTGTAGAATTAAGTACAATTGTGTAAATTTGTCGAATGTATCTGACACATATATATATAATTCTGAGAGCACAATATATTCATTATTTACATTTGGAAAATTTAAACAAAATTTGTACCCGTTGTTGATTTTCATGTATCTTATTGAAATTTCCAACGTTTTTTTAAAATAATTGTTGGTTTTGATAAAGCACAAAGCAATGGACAACTTTTTACTAATAAAGCTACTAGTGTTTAGGTTTTCTATTTCTGTATGTTACAGCATCCCAAGCTATTATTTATTTTTGTATAACGTTAAGCGTATAATTAATGTGAAACAAACTTGAACAATCTATTTGAAAAACTAATAGTTTCTATATAAATTACTTTCTAATTCTTGCGATAAGTTTTATTTATCGTAAGAGAAATATCTAAACAACTATATAGACATAAGTGATATAGTAGTGCGTAATGTATTTTAAAGATGAAGCTAATGCCACAGCAGTGTACATTTATAGATTTAAACAAGTGCTAAAGGTAGAATCAATAAGACCTGATAATTGCAAAACATGAATGTGATATAATAACGTGATATTTAACCTTCATCGATATTCGGGAAAAAAATCGTCATATTTCTAAATATATTTCTGATCTTTATGTTTTATTGTCCTATTGTGAAATAAATACACAATACATTTCTTAAATTGCCCTTTTTTATCTCAAACATTAATGAACAGACTTTTCGATTTTTCTTTTTTTTTTCTCTTTTTTTATTCGGTTTGCCGCCAATTAGTCCATCAAACTATCAGTTATTTGAATTGGCTTTAAGTAAAAAGCGAGGTTCGAGGAAAGGTTCTAATATTATCCATTTTAACGTCATAAAATGGAAGCATATGTCGAATCGTATAGTAAATAATAAATAATAAAAAAAACGAATAAGAACAAAATGTGAAATATCAATTTTTAATTCAATTATGCGAAAATAAGTAATCTACGAATGAAGCACTTCGCATACCTTCATATTCATTGACAGCATTATATCTTAATATTAGTTTAACATACCTTTGCTACTGAATTATTGCATCCGCTAATTCATAGTCAAGCAAATCCCATTGCAGATTCGTCACATATTAAAGATTGATTAGTTTTAGCGTACGCGCAGGCGCACGCCCAATATTGCGAATCTTACGCGGAGTTAAGACTGGCGACGATACGGGGAATTTTTTAAAACTTCGTGTGAGATCCGTCCGTGCAATGCCCGTTATAGAACGCAAAGCTTTGTCTCGCGACGATCGTTGAAAAATCAAATCGTTTTCGAGCTGGACCCCATACGTGCGCGTCTCGGATATTCGAAGCTTCAAATAAGGAATTCGTATATCCAAGTCGACGCATCGTTTTCCATAAAATGTGCTCAGTCCATTTTGTCGCAATTTTTTGCCCCACTGTACAAAATCCACTGCTATGACAATGCAATGGTTCCGAGGGTCGCAAGATATGTACATGGCGGATTATTTTATTAGCGGAACGCGCGAATTCGCGTTTGTGCGGCGACAGTGCAACGAGGAATGAAAAATGAGCATTTATCGATGTTAAAGATGAAACAACGTTGTAAGAGTTCGAGTTAAAAAGCAGTTTATTAAAATGCTCATAGAGCTGGCTTATGGAGCGGGAGTAGTCATATATCTATGCTGGAAGATAAGCGAGAAGATGAACAAACGTGCACGTACAACTTAAAAGAATTTCCAAATTCAGGTGTCAGCCCGACAGTGTCGGGCGAATCGATGTATTAAGAATTTGAAGACCAATTGCTTCTACGATTCTCTAATGCGTTTTAATCAGCGTATTATTATTATTATAAAATTCTTTTATTATATCTAACAATTCCGAAGAACACGTGGAACTACATTGTATTAAAAATATAAAATATCATTCCGTGCAGTTCTCAAATGCAAGAAATTAATATTTATATCAATATCGATATATACTTTATGAAATCGGTTTAAATTGTACTCTATTTAAGTTATAAAACACGATGTCGCGAGAAATGGATAACTACGAAATGAGATCTCCCATGTTTTACGCTTCAACGCGGGCTCTTTCCAGTATGCCATACTCTCTTACGATCATTATTTCTGTTGAATTGCATTAGTCAAAAGATGTTTGAAAACGAAAAGCAATATTTTAAACACTTGACTTCAATACGTAGCTTTTTTGAACCAATTGAACTTTAATTTATAGGTTTATCAATATTAATTGCTAATTATTCCGATTTTTACAATATGGGATACTTCACTTGGCAAAAACTAAGAAACTGTAAATATTCGAACGGAGGTTTCTTAGTACTTTGTTCTTTGCAATATTATGATTTTTCTTCTAATGCGTTACCGTAAAAGAGCGAGGATCAGAGTTATATCAGTCATTCTTAATGAGATTCATCTCGCCTGTATGTCATGCGACGTTTCCTTGTCAGACAAATTGCAAGCACACGAATAAAACAACTATAAACCGAAATGCATTGATTGTTATATTATTAATTTTATTAAGTGCGTATTAATGATATTGAAATTTATGGAATTGTTGATAAAGTAATTGCTTCTAAAATATGGTTTTATTAATTCACTAACTCTTTCTAAATGATAATAACAACAACAATAGTAACAACAATAACAACAAAGGGAACAACAACAACGACAACGACGACAACACTAATAAGAATGATAATAATTGTTCTCTTTTTTATTTGTACATATCATAATCTGGTCATTAATTACCTCGCAACGCTCTTGTTATTGTTTGATAAAATCTTTTTAAATACAATTAATATTAATACTTTTAACAATTTGGTCAATTCGAGTCTTATATATTAAATTTATACATTAAACTTTATATATTTTCAGAAATTTCAACTTGTACGTCCCGCCAGGCGGTAAGTTACTTTAAGCGTTAAAACGAACGAGTCTGGAGTCGTGTTTTCGCCATTTAGTAGCTCTATATATAGATATGATGCTTTTCCGGAATTTACCTAAATATGAGATGCGGGAGAAAGCTGAGCGCCTTCTAGCTGTCGGCCTTGACATTAAATTTAACTTTCAACTTTTTGCAAAAGCACTTTAGCTTCCTCCTGTTTACTCATTTATTTGTTAAGTTTTGAGAATCAATGTCAGATATCTAATACATATATGCAGACATACATACATAAGGTTATGATTTAAGAACTAAAATGTATATCAGTTTTGTATATTCGGTTGTTTTACAAAATATATAAATAACATTAATTAAACTTCGAAACGGTTTGTTTTTTATGAAATATTGATAAAAGTCTAATAATCCCCCTAACCTAATGGAATATTTATTTAGTACTGTTGACATTACGACTTTAGTTTAGTTTACTTTAGTTAACTTCTTATCAAAATTTTAAGTAGAACATCTGTTATTTATTCTTATAGGTGCAGTTTAGTAAATAAAATTATAATTAAAGATTTGAAAGTAATTTTACTATTATTGTTTTATCAACAAAGGCTAATTGGGTGATGTGTATGCTTCCATGCAAAAGGACTAGTAGGAGTTAACACATCTAGTTAAACAAAAAGTTTAAACTTTTATAACCAAAATATCATAGCATCAAAATTTCATTTTCAATGACTTTTAATATTTTTGTGTGCCAAAAAGAATATAAGGAAGAAAATTATATATATATATATATATATATATATATATATATATATATATAAGAAAATTATTTGTATATTTTTACTGACCTATATATTCAAAATGTAAATATTGTTGTGCTTAATTAATTAGAATGTTTTACCTAATTAATTATGTATGAACTATTTGAGTGTGAGACACTAATTATAAATCGATTGCAAGCAGTTGTAACAAAGACATCGATTAATTATTTAATTATATTTATGAAAAAACTCAAGTTAACGCTCTAGAATTATAGGGGAGCTTTCAACTAAACTCAATTGATCGATAACGTGTCGCAATTATAGTCAATGTCTCCGAAACTGAAAAATTATCTGAAATAATCTGAGGCATGGAGAATATACGCCGAAACTTGTAAAAAGGATTATTTGTGCCTTCTACGAAATATCCTGAACTGCGGATCCGCGCCTATCGGTGATGATTACATCAAATTGTTTATAAATATAATAAAAAATATGAGATTTTTTATTGTGCCTTTAAAAAATGCATTAAAAAACTTTAAAACAAGAGGTCTAAATATCCGAAATACCCTTTAAAAAGTTATCAGATATTTAATTTGATATTTTCCAATGTCCTTTATAATTTAATTTCGTATTTGGCATCATTTAAGAATGTTTATCATATAAGTCGGTGCGTCTGTGCAAATAGCAACATGAAATTATGGGAAAGTTCGTAATATGATACGAGCGACTCCGGGAATGGCCCGAGATGTAGACCTATAACTGATGCAACCAGCAGACAAAGGCGAATCGGAAAAGCGAAGAAAATCATAATTAGAAGTGGGAGATTGAGGAAGGACCTATTGAGTGAATAATAAAAATTATTAATCAAAAGGAAGTGTGTAAGTAAGATCAAAGAATTAACTTATAAAGAAAGGTAATAATAAAAGAAAGACTGGTTTAAAATTTATATAGATTAAATGATAAGAGTAATATTAATACTAGTAGATTTAACCCAAATAGCAAACCGGAATTCTAATTTACATTAACATTGATATTATTTAATAAATATTAAAAGGATATAATATTTCCTATAATACCTCTACTATCTTGCGGCTCGAGTCTGATCTATCAAAATCATCCAATAGTGAAGCAAGACAGTTCTGAAATAGAGAAAATTGATCTAAAACGTATGATATTAATGAGAGATTTCTGTGACGAGGGAGATGATAAGCGAAAGAACTATGAGGCAATTGTGTACGATAGGTGGGGAGGTGAAAAATTTGCTGATTTGTTCAACTGGATGTGCGCCCCGGGTGCGATGCTAGAGATAAGTCAAACACTGATGCGATAGTAACGAGGGAATTCCCGCCGTTAAGATACGATGGACGAAAGTACCAGTGAATAAGTCATGTCTATGAGCTAGGGATAACCTGCTAAATTTTCGAAGATTGGATGTAATGTGTTCTTGACTACGCGGTTTATCAAAACCAAAACATATCCAAGGATTTCGCAGTCTTTGAAGAGTATTATCAACAATTATGAGTACGATGTCGCACAAGACATTGAATAAACTTTTTTGAAATGTTCAATACTATCGACTGACCATAGCGTAGTAGAGAATAATTCGTATAATAATATTTGCCAATAATACAATGAATCTGTTTATTAACCTTTCGAATAATGGTGAGTCAAACCTAGGTTTTGGTAAGGTTCATTCGTAATTTATACGAACATTATTAATAAAAACACATTAGACGTTACTAAGATCATTTATGGTTAGAGATAGTTGAGAACCTGGTATCATAGCTTTAGTTTTATGAATATTAAATAATAAAATAAGCTTACGTATATTTCTTAGATTCCTGTAAAAATGACAAATATATTTTGTCGTTATGACCCATCAGCCTACTTCCTAAAAATCTATATAAGTAGACACGAACTCTCGCTGTATTAAAGAGGACAAATCCGTCGGGCACTCTCTGATATTTAGACGCCCTATGAACGTTTACAATATTGTTCCTCCTCGTATATAGATGTATATATATAAATATGTCCGATATGTATTATACGTTCGAAATATCGACGCGGGTCCCGCCGCGGAGAGCCGCCGCGGCCTTTTAGCGGCTTTTCTCGCAATCCCGTCACGTCGGCTTCGCACTCCGCATAAGTTCGGCAAATTAAGGACCCTCGAGTGCTGAGACAAGCGCAGGGGTCGAAGGGGGCCGGGGACGGCGCTGCCGAGAAAGTATGAGCGAGATCTATGAGCGCGGGAGTGTGAGCCCGGCGAGGTGTGCAGCTGCGGGCGGCCGCGGCAACGAAAGACGAAAAGATCGTTTTTCCTCGAGGGGCGGCTGTCTGACAACGTAAACAGGAATTTATCGACCAATTTTTCTTCGGGCTACTTCTTGCTCTTCTTCCCCTCCTCTTTCCCTCCTCCACCCCCGTCCGTTCGCCACTTTCTTGCAGGTTAGTTCTACGGTTCGTATAGCTCGGTTTCTCTCTCTCCCTATCCTTACTTGGATTTGTTTCCTTCGTTCTTTCGAAGGGAGAATATGTTTTTTTTTTGTTCTCCAGCCTCTCGGCTCGCTATATGAATTTCGAGACGGCGACCTTTTCATTTTCTTCGCTGTGCTTTATCCGTCGCCACATCGGGCTGAAAAAGTAACTCGGAAAATTTTCGATGAGATGGTCAGATCGTTCCGTATATATTGCAGATTACCATTTAAAAAATAGAGCATTGAGTTATGAAATAACTCTAAACAGTTTAAATTGCCCTTGAGTCGTTCATAGAATGACAAACTAAACATAAGATACGTTTAATTAAATTGAGATTCTTCAAATTCATCGGTAGATCGGATCTAAATATTGCCAAACAAAAGGAAAAGTAGGAGGTAATAAAAATAAGAAAATTTATAATACAGAAAATATATTGAGAAAATATGAAGTCAAATATACATTTTGACAAAAATTTTAGTCTTTGCATTTAAACTTCTTTTAGAACAAGCCTTATGTTGGTTTAAATCGCGAAACATTTTTATATCTGAGTGCTTGAGAAATATTTATATATTCAAAAAGGTTATTTATTTCATTACTGTTAATGGTGTTTTTCAGAATTGTAAGAATAAACAATGTATTAAACGAACTATCCATTATAATGTTTACTACAACAATTGCAGGATGCAAAAAAATATTTGAAGGTGAGACAAGTATATGATCAAAATTAAAGACAATTATTTGACAATAATCGATATTAATAAAAATAATACGTTATAATAATTTTCATACACTATTCAGAACATTTTATCAATCCCGCTATTATTACAAATATAACTGGTGAAATGTATGCAGCGATTTAAATTCTCATTTCGTTGGTATAACATTTTTATTTTTTTACAATGTCGACATTTTTACAATGTTCTTTTTTTTTAATTTTGTTAAAATAATTGTATTAGTCTCATTTATTAATATACATTTTTCATGTTGATACGTCATTTTTAAGAAATTAGTTGATGATTCATTCATAATTTATCGATTTTATACTCTCAAAATTTTACTAATGAAAGTTTTCCTATTAGTAAAAATTATTTGTTAATAAGGAAAAAATCTATTTCTATTACAATTACTATTGTACTTGGTAATCCAATGAATATATTAATGTTTTTTTCAAGAGCACGCATATCAAATTTCGATTTTTAAAAAAATTTTTTTTATTTATTTAAAATAAATCATCAAAAATTCGTGTTACGAAAGTTTATAAAATATAAAAAATAAACTAAAATTTTAACACCTGAACAGGCGAGGAAATTGGCTCTATTCAAAAAATATTTTATTTGTATTCCACAGCCCCGTTTATGTATAGGGAGATGGAAACTGCTCCAGCGAGTTCAAAAGAGCGGAGAAAAAGTTTTAGGAAGGCTCGGCGCTCGAGCCTTTGTAAATTCGCGAGAAACAGCGGCAGGGCAGCGTCGAGAACGGATGGACGCTGAGCGAGTGAGAGAGTAAGAGGGGGGGGGGAGGTGATTTCGCACTTTTTCTTTTACGACGCGACAACGCGCAGAAGGGAAAGAAAATTACCAAGTTTTATTAGCTGCTGCATTAAGCGCGCGGGAATCCGTTGTTACACTCGTTGATGAAGGGGCATTTGTTTTGTTTCGACGTTTCTTTTATATACCGAATTACGTGCTTTTTCATTTCTTTTTATCGAGCTCTTTTATTCGGCGCGAATCGATTAACTCGGAGAAAAGCAGCTTGAGAAAGTTGCCCAATCAGAGTCGAAATCCTGGAGCTGTTGGTTTAACGAAACCAATCTTTATCGATGAATTGGATAGTAAAATGTTACTTTTACTTTAATTTAATTGAATTAATAAATTAGTTTAGTCCTTGAAGATGAACCGTAGCGGTTTGAAACGTCGGACGCCAAAGAAAAATTTAAATTTAACATGGTGGGGGCAGTCAGGTTATCCTTTGCTAACATAGAATATTGTTTTTCTTATTTTTATTTTATTTTGTAATATTTTATTTTATTTTATTATTATTTTAATTTATTAGTTTTAATTTTTATTTCATATTCTTCAGGGGTAATAATAAATAAGGTCAGTCAGATCGTCATTATTTTAGTATAATATATTATAATACAAATATTTTAAGACTGGTATAAATCTTTATTCATTTAATTTTAATGATTAATTTTAATGCATATATAGTCAAATTTCAAAGATCAATTTTCAATTAAAATCAAAATCAATCAAAATATCATTTATTACATGTAACATCAATACTGTCACAGTAGAATTAGTCGATTTGAAAAGTGCTGTAAAATTCCTGTTATATTCAGCATTTGAAATATTCGGATATTTTTCATTTTTTCACAATATGTGCTTTTTTGTCAATTCACATTATATAAATTTGAATCGAAGTCAATTTAAAGTCATTGTGATCCATCTTCGCATCCATCGGTAGTCCAGCAGATCGCGCATATATATATATATATATATATATATATATATATATATATATATATATATATATGAGTTGTTTTTTCTCCCCGATACTCACGCGCTTATTTCGCTGCATTGCGGCGATCTCCGAGTCAATTCGAATTCAGAGAAAGGCATAGCATGAGCGCTGCAGAAACAGCATGTTTATTATAATTTTTTTGCTTTGTTTCGTTTCTAAATAAAAAAAGTCGCGCCGCGATTACTCATAGGGGCCGCGCGTTTATGTACGCATTAAAAAGCACGCGCATGTGTGCCGCTACGTCAACTTTGCCGCGAAAGTCAAACATTAAAGCAAACTTAAATAGGGATCTATAAGTTGGTAAAGAGGTGACTATATGTAGTGTAAACTCGCCATACGCGACGCACGAGCGCGCAAACACAATGCAAACAGCGAGCGAAGAGCCGTGAGTATATATAAACTTGTGTGCGCGTGTGTGCGTGCGCGCGTGTGTGAATGTGTATGTGTGTGCGCGCACATAGATGTGCACATGAGTAACGCCGCATATCGTGCATGCATGTATATACGTAGCTATATAGAATCCCGAGTCTAATGCGCAAGACGCGCGAATGATACGATGTGAAAGAAGCGCGAGAAGAAAGGTATGATAATCGTTCAAGTAATGATCGTAATAGCAATGTCTTTACTTGCCGAGGATCAGAAATTAGGGCATAAGTATTAGGAAATGAGAAAGTCTGTATAAGTAGAGCAGAGTATTAAAATTAAGAAAATGGCAGAATATTTACAGAAAACTTCTCTCCGCCTTCTTGAAGATTGACCTTAATGGATGGATGATGGAGTACCCCCATCCATATAGTTGAAACTTTCCGCAAAGGATATCAATCGACTTTTAAAACTAAGAAAAACGAGGCTACTGAAATACTAATAATTATATGGAATTTACTTTCATGATTCCATAACTAGTTATACCTGTAGATGCTAATTTTCTTTTAAAGTTTAAAAATTAAATGAAAGAAATAAAAATTATTGGCAAATGAATTTTTATAATACAAATGATGTTTTTTATCCCGTGGAATCTAGTAGTATAGATAAATTTAATAAGTTGAATAACGCGATCATCTTAGAGGTAGTTCATTAGAAAACGTTAATATTAATTGTACTAGTTTCAGAAAATTAGCACCAAACCATGAAACTAAAAAAATTACTGAGCATAATTTCACTTTATACCATAACGAATATCAACACAAAAACAAGAAATTCGGGTATTCTTTGTAATATACATTACAAGTTACAGTAAATGTAAGGCTAAGCTTTTAGAAATAGTCAAGGCGTTACTCTAAATCCCATCGTTTTCTCCTTGCTTTTTTCTCCTTATTAACTTATCTGTGGTCGAAACTTTATGTTTTCATTCATTAAAAAAAATAATTAATTCTATATTATCATATGTTTTCTACTATGTTATAAATAATACATATGGTACATTTACCTAGCGATATCTAGTTCTATTGTATTATACAAAATGGCACATTCTAAAATACCAGATCAAATATATTGGGAATTCTAACGAAAGTCGTATGATTCCAAAAAGATTATATAATTAATATGAATTTGGAATTTAATCTTTTCACTTTACTTTCAATGTTATCTGAAGGTAAAAATTGCGTTTCCGAAATAAAAAACCATTATTTTTAAATACAATTTGTAAAGAGCCCAAAAATTTACATTCAAATATACGTATGCAAGTTGTAACTCAAGTTTCTTCATATAATTAAAAAGAAAAGTGAAATATTTTCCAAAATCGTGCTGAGAAGAGATATCCAAATTCGTGGCTATTCTCATTCGGAAGAATATTTTCAGCCATACCGATGGTCTGGATCATTGCATAACATATCTGAACTTTCTTCTTTTATGCCTTTCAATGTCAGAAATAAAGATTTCCATTTGAAATTAAAAATTGATCTTCGAATTATATTTAATTCAAAATTCCGGTTTATGTTTTCATATCCTTGTAAATATTACTAAATTGATTTAACATCTCGCTATTATGGTCGTTCGTTAGATATTACAAGTATAAGAAAATTCCGTTTACACATATGATAAAAGTATTAGGCATATACTTTATTACTTCTAAAAATAATTTTACTTTTTTTTTAAAGTAAGGTTAAATTTTTATGATACTTATGTTACGCGATCTTAACCTATTAACTCGCTCATAATTTCTATCCTATACTTGTCGATTATTACTATATTTATGCGAATATTTTTAATAATTCTCAATAATTTGTTTCCCTGTTTACCATTATTGTAATATTTAAGAGTGTCAGCAATAGTACTATTAAAATATGAAATTTTCAAAAATTATTATCAATGTCAACGACTATTCTAAGAGTAATAAACAAATTTTTAAAATGTCATTAATATCCTTCTTTCGATCGATTTACATAATATCATTTTATAATTTTTATTATTAATCTAAATTTCTTTTGGATTTCACATCATTATTGCTTCGACAGCATGAGAATATTTATTACATTAGAAATTTACATTTAGCATCAGTAAATTAATGAAAATTCTATTATTTATTTTTTAAATTATCAATATCGCAATTTAATTTTTTTTTTTTTATCAATAAATGTTGGTGCTCCTTACAAAATTACTTTAATTTTATAAATTGATGTTATACTCTATATATATATATATATATATATATATATATATATGTTCTATATTCTTTTGTGATGTATTCGATGTAAATGTATAGTTGTTGATGATTTGTAAAAGAACAACTTGCTTGGTAAACAAATTTATATATTTTCTTGCATCGTAAATTTGTAAGTAATGAGTATATAATATTTAACTCATTATGTAAGTTATTATTATTAATATTAACTCTAGTAAAAAATGTTAAAATCTGTACATAAATAAAGACCACATTTACTAATCTGAAAATGGCTCTGTCAAAAAAGAGAGTGACTTATTATGCTCTCTGAACTTTAATAAAGTACTACTTCTCTATTATTACCAAAGGTAGGCAAAGATAGTGCAGCTTTAGAAAACTTTTTCTTGTGAATCGATTTAAAAAATAATGCAAGAAAATGGTGCGGATAAAATAGCTGACTTCGAATTGGCCAATCACGTCGTTTCTTGCAAATTTTCAAGAACGTTTGTTCCATTTTCTTTGGATAATGCACCATTGATTACAAATGTCTAAAATACTACATATATAGATCTTATTCGTCGATTTTGTTCTAAAGTATACAGATGGAATTAAATATTCTTTCAAGGAGAGCGAAACCGCTAAATTTAGCAGAGATTTCACTTTAACCGACAGTGAATAACAATGATTAAAAATGGCTTTGGACAGCTCAGTAATTATTTGCGGTTAAATTAAGTTATTGCAACTCAACCTAGTTTAATAAAGTATGAAAGGAGGAGTAAGAAGAAGAATATAATGGTGAATAATTCGTTGCAATTTCCAGAAATGGAAGTAAACGTGTACCTTGATTCTCTCTCGTTTCTTGTAATAGTAAGGGGACAGAAGTGCTTTTTAATAAGGCCAGATATTTGTAGAGCCGTGCATTTTAATTTATTTAATATTTTATCTTAAAAGATATTATTTTTGTGAAAATGGGCAGCATTGACTAAAAATCCTTGAAACTTTACTTCCTAAATATTAAGTGAAAAGCCTAAGTGCTATTATTCCCCTTTTCTAAATAGTATCCGTTGTTTGATTTCTTTTTTTGTTTTTGCTCTCTTTAAGTCTTAAAGCAGAACACCGCTAGTTCAACGGATTTTTCAACCAATAAGACATGAAGTAGAATGGTCTTTTTAGACCATGTTGTTATATTATCATTTGCTCAATGAAAACGTGTTAAAAATATATTATTGATCTTAATATTTTTATTGATAAAAAAGTCTTCTTATCTGGTCGGGATAATTAAAATCTCAGTATTCCGGAAGAAGAACCGATTCGGCGCTCAAAAAAATATATTGCTTCATTAGTTTCCCGAAACAAGATCTCTAATGAGATTAAGACTGCGGGCAATAATAAAGGAGGGAGGGCACGTTTCTGACTATATAGGAAGCAAACGAGCGCTTATATATATATATATATATATATACATCAACGTGTCGTAGACACTCGCGGCTTATCATCCGCACAAGTCCATTTTACGCGCCCTCCAACTCCCGGTATGAAACAGAGAGGCGGCGATTACGTGTTAATCTACGTTCTGTGGCAACGCGAGGGGGGGGGGTCGAAAAAAGGATATTAAGAGAGACGCGGTATTCCGCCGGCGTTAGCGAGTGCAATTTGGGAAATGCTCGCAGGTGTTGGGAATGAGTAAATACCGTATTAGTGTGATAAAAGGGAGGGGGTCGAGGATTGATCGGAAGGCTGATTTGTTGTTGGGGCGAACCAAGAGAGGTGAGAAATCAAGCATATTTTGAAGTGAATTCAACAATATTTATGTGAATTTTTGTGAATTCAATTATACAGCTTGAACATATTTTTTAACGTGATTTAATTGTTTAAAAAGAGTTTAGTAATTACTAGAGGATAATATGATTGAACAGCATATTTTAAACATTAGAAAATTTTTAATGACATATATTCGTATCAAAGTAAAAATAAACTTAAGCAGATTCTACAGGTAATTTAAAAGTATATATCGAGATATAGCAAAATGTTATTTTACGATACCAATTGAATTCCAAATTTTCTTGAAAAAGATTTCAACTGAAATTCTGAATATAAAGTTCTAGTTTCCGTTCTGAATGATAGGTATTTCTGAAAATTTGGACATTAGAAATTAGATACGAACACGTATTTTACTAAATGCTCACAATTTTCAGTTGATAAATCATGGAAAATGTATGGTTAAAAATTAATATTATATTTTGATATTGTGCATCATGGTTCTGCAAGGGAATTTTCACTATAGTAATACGGCCCTTTTTTTTAAAAAATTTTTGTGGTCGACCAATGGTTGAAAAAAAACCGGTTTAATCTCTTTGACGGAATAAAAATTTTTTCCAAACAAAATTTGAATGTCTTCACATTTACAATGGTTCTGGCCTAAGATAATATAAATATATTTTTACCATCTTATTAATAAAGACTATATTATTTTATTAATAAATACCATATTCAACATTGTATATGTCCAAGCGTTGTAAAAGTATAAATCTTCTTTCACAGTCTAACAATTTGATTTAACTTCAAATAAAAACTTTTTAACATCATTTAAAGAATCTTATCTTTCAACTGCCTCTCCGGAATATTTAAATACGTTTTCATAAAAAGATAGATTCAACATTTGAAAAGGACACTTTCTGAGCGTTTAAAATAAAGTAACGTTTAATTTCTTTTTAAGGGAATGACAGCCTTTCCTTAAGATATTGCTTCAACTTTATAAAATTACTTTGAAACTGCAATTATTTAATTTTTCTCGTGAATATAGTGAATGTAATTTTAGTAATTAACTCAATTAATATTTTAAATGATGACAACATAAAAAATAATATATAAGTTAATATATTTCTACAAAAACTTATCATGTATTGTGTTCATCATTTTTCAAAGGATAATGAGCATTAACATAAGATCAAGCCAATGCAGGCCTCTGTTATTTTGTATTCACATTTATCAAATATTATATTGTTGAAAAAATTTAACACTCATACAGGCCTGCCCATGATATTATTTGAACATTACATGGTTTATAAATTATTAATGAGGTGAATATATTTTTAAAATATGATATTAAAAAAAAATTGAAACAAACAAGATGGGAGTGTATTTCGAAGTAAATGAACGTCAATCCTCATTGTTTTCATATGATTTAATATATATTTTAAAACTAATGAAACTATTTTAAAAAAATTTCTGGGTTTTCACCCATCTGAAGAGCCAGCAATACCTTAGGCATTTTACACAGTCTCGAGTAATAAAAAGGTGGTTCTATGGAAATTTCTGTGTGTTACTGGATAAATTTAATTAAATAAGATATTTAAGATTCTGTCATTTAGACCATATGTATTTATATTTATCTGTACAAGCATTTTTCATTTTGACGAATTAATGATATTCAAACTTAATCACATTGAATTTCTCACATGAATACTGCTCAGCACACCGTGGTATACTGATTTGGTTTAATTGATTTTAAGATACAATTTTTCACTTCAGTTCGAAGGTTTCTTTTTATGCGTGAAACTAAGATGTTATACGATTTAAATTGAAATAATTCAGTGTACATCCTATTTAGACGTATCAATACTCGAAGCGTGCTTCTATAAAATCGTATATATTGCATCGAAATAAAGAAAGTTATGGAAATAATAGTGGTATATCGACGATATAAGCTCGATCATACAATAAAGCAAACGAGCGAGAAAGTGGAATGAATCTCGCCGAGTGTTGGAGAGGATGAAAAGGTTGAAGAGAAAGACGTGAATCGTGTAGCAAAGCCTGCACGCGCGCTTTCTCGTAACTTCTGCCGTAGTTTCCTCCGCTTTTCGTTCCAGTCTATCGCTAGGCGCAGAATCTATAGAATCTTTTTCCCGTTCCGCAAAGGTGGCCATTTAAGTAGTCTCTTTCTCCCCCTCCTCTCTCTCTCTCTCTCTCTCTCTCTCTCTCTCCCTCACTCTCTTTCTCTCATTCTCTTTACTTTTGTAAAAGTTACCGGGAAAAATCTGCATGACAATCGTGAGAGGAGCGGGACAGTACCAGAGACAGATAGAGAATGAGAGAGAAGAGATAGGATCGACTCTCTTCTCTGTCACTGACGCCTAAACTCCCTAGCGCGAACTACAAAACTTAAAGGTGCATCTTGTTCATTTGACTTTCGAGCTACTTTCCTTCTATGGGGCTACTTGCTGAGCTCGCGTTACTTTTTACTCCCTCTCGACTTTTGCCGGGCACGTTTCCACGCCCGCTCTTTCTTACCCTGCGCCCGGATTTCTCTAATTTTCTCATTAGGACACTCGAACTTTGCGGCTTTCAACGAGCCACACTTTTTCTCTCCACTTGCTCGCCTTTTATTTTTGCGCGTTCAAGATTTTCCTTATGTAGTAGTTTTGATCTTTTGCTCTCCTTCGAATCAGTACTTATTATATATCTTCGAGCTTAATTTCGACAGTTCTTTTAATATCTTCATATAAATCTGTATTTATTTGAGCCAAATAGCTCTTGTGAGCTATAGAAAATGATATGATGATGGCGGTAACGGTGGTGGTAAAGATAACAATTGTAAACAGTATTATTTTAATTTATTATTCAAATTGGTATTTATTTTTCGGGATTTGCGTGTATAACAAATCCGTACGTAATATAGTTGTAATATTTTTATTATATTTACATTATATATTTATTCAGAAGTTGCATAAAAATATCTTGAGTGAATCATTAGGTCGGCTGTAGTACTCTTGTGATAAAAAGGATTGGGCAGACGCATTTATACTTATAACCATCCACACACCCATCCACCCCCTCACAGACATACATGTATATACATATATAATATACTCCTAATCCTGCCAAATTTTATTCATTTTGTTTTCAAGAAATTGTTACTCTGAAATGAGATTTTCTAGAGTGAAGCCCGCCGCCTCGTAAGCCTCTTCTTCGAGGCTTTTTCATTAAAGAGCCTTTTAGCCACCTGCTCCCTTCTGTATTCAGTCACCCGTTTGCTTTTAAAATTTATGCAAACGATTTCTGGAGATTCCTCTTTTGGTGTCGCAAAATCGATCACGTTTGGCTCCTGCAGCGACTTTTGCAGCAGCTGCTGCTGCTACCATAGAAAGTCCACCATTTTTTTCATTCCTTTTTTCAACGATATTTTTGGAATCATCGAATATAGTTGATGTCCGAAACCTTGCCATGTAACAAATTCCACTTCTACTTCAAGATGTGTCAAATTCTTCCACCGATCCCAGTTTTTAAATTATAAATCGCTCCGCATGAGCGAGAATATTTTGAAAATTTTGGGACTGTTCCACAAAAAAAATTAGCGTTTCTATCTTTTACAGCGTTCGCAGCTATTCAAGTCCATTGGCAATTTTGAATCGTTTTAATATTTACATTTTGTAATTATAACTCTTTTATACCAATTTGTGGAACCTGAAAATTGCTACATATGTAAGTAAAGTATACAATTTTAGATTAAATTAATCACAGCGATTGCAGCAAATGGTCGAACAAATCGTATTGACGGAATCATAACCAGCCTCCAAGGTCAGATCCTTCGCCAATATTACCATGGATTGTAGACGGAAATGCCCAAGTTCTGCCCGCACATTTTCCGCGACCGCTGGCCTGATCGGCGCCAATGTCTCTGGTCATCCGGTGGTGGCGGCTATGCATAATGACACCGAGAGATTCAGCGCTCAACCACCGTCATCCAAGGCCGATAATTGGGATCGGCGAAACCACTATCCGCAACGGTTCCGGAACCGCCTCCATCTCCGCCCCTGAGCAACACGACCGCTTTCACCACCAATGCCATCGTTTCGTCCTTCGCGTATACCAACTTTATGTGTAGCTGTCAAGAGTAATGAGTAGCAAAAGAGGAAGATAATGTACTGTATTATCTGGAGTCGGTTCCGGTGATTAGCACCATAGAATTAAAACTAGAAGAATGCTATTATTTGGATGTACGTGTGAAACGAATACCTATGGAATGGCTGAGCTTTCTGTACATTTTCTGGAGTAAATACTGCAAAATATCACAAAAAAGAATTTGATAAAATACTAATGTTCTCTAAGGCAATACTGGATAATATGAAAAGGAGATTGTTTAAATAAATGTTATTTGTTGTATAAATATACAATACTTGTTCTTTCAGTTTTCATAATGTTACTTTATGAATTAATAAATATTTTTTTATTGGTTTTACAGTTCAATCAATTCAATCTTAAAATAAACATAAAAATAAAAATAAAAATAAAATAAAAATTAAAATAAAAATTAAATTAAAAATTATAATGACAGTCAGACTGTCCTTGTTTACATTCACCCCCGTAGACTAATCTGAAAATAAAATATTAGCTGCAAAAATTCTTTGTTAGTAAAGTACAGTCTGACTGTCCCAACACCCTTACCTAATTGAAGACCTGTCCAAAGTTTTGAGCTCGCTACGGCACTTCATCAGGGACTGTTTTCAGAATAGTCTACGGGGGTGAATGTAAACAAGGACAATCTGACTGTCATTATAATTTTTAATTTAATTTTTAATTTAATTTTTATTTTAATTTTTATTTTATATTTATTTTAATTTTTATTTTTTTTAAATTTTTATTTTTAGATTGAATTGATTGGACTTTAAGACCAATAAAAAAATATTTATTAATTTGTATATGGGCAGTCGACATAAGTACAATTAAATTGTTTTAACATTACTTTATGTACATTTTTTATTTATTTAAAAATCCGAGGAATTAAAAATAATTAGTATTATGATTTCCGGCAGTTTTGAAACGATGCGCAGAATCTTTCAATTCCGTACTTAAGCAATTAAATAAGTTCTCTCAAAATATTTGACACTGGTAAAAAGAATGTTATATATATTTTTAGCATTGGTACTGAAGTGGATCAAAATACATATATTGTCCTGTACATGAATTTACGTCGTTCGTCGAAATCTGCGAGCATGGATTGTTAAATAAGGCAATCGTAGATAATTTTTTATAGATATTCAACCGCAAACAATTTTAAACATATTTTTCTTTTGAATTGCAAAAAGTAAAAATTAGCATGTGAGATTTCACATGCAAATCAGAAAAGTGTGATTTTTATATCTGCACACTTGTGTTAATATAAGAAGTTTTAACATTCAATCCGTCACAAGATCACCTTTGGGCTAGATCTCTGCAAGATCTATCAGTGCCTTATTGATGATTCCACTATAATTTTTATTTACTCTAATATTTTATTCAGCTTGTCAGCAGTATTTCACACCAATTATTGCTATTTTCAAAATGAATAATGATCTAACGATCAAATTGCAAGATTTTACCATCGTTCTGATCCAGTACTTTATCCAACGGCTTAGCTCATTTTTTCACGTAGCAACGGTGAGACACATTTCAGCTCCGTTTAGGCATCTATCCCATCGCTCACCTTAATTTTTTTCTTGTTGGTCCTATGGCGAAGCTAAGGTATACAGCTATCGAGCATCGGGTACGCACATCTTATTGGTAACTTTGCGAACAATCGAGGACAGAGTAAGAGAGCGAAAGCGCGAGAGAGGGGGGGGGTAGAGAAAAAGAAGTCGAGTCTGGTACGTTTCCCGAAAACAGTTCCACAAAAATTTTCAAGAGACGCAGTATCGAAGCGCGGGTCGGCGTGGGACGCCTCTGGCAGAGGAATGTATTTCAATCCTCTTTCCTCTTCACTTTTCTTCTACGTCTTCTCGTACACTATATACAGTATATACAGTTTCGCACGACAACTTCGTCGACGAAGCGACCCGTAGACAGTCGCCGCCAATCCTGTCGCCCAATTCTCAATTGAGACTCTCTCACTCCTCTCTCTCTCTCTCTCTCTCTCTCTCTCTCTCCCTCTCTCTCTCTCTATCTCTTTCTCACTCTCTCGCTCTCTTTTTCTCACTCTCTCTCCTATATTTTCTTCTCCACTTTTAGATTGTCCAGGTTTTGCACGCGGAGTTTTTCTTGATTGGATTTTCATCGGGACCGCTTGCATAAAACATACCCGAATCTTTCTGGTTCTTATACACGGCTCTTTCTTCATCTTCTTCTCCCTCTGTTCTTCTCATCCCACTATGTTACTATCTTTCATCCTCTTTTTCTCTCAATATTTCTTTCTTCATTTTACTCTCTTTAGCTCTTTATATGCTTTTCTAGCTTTCGTCTTTTTTGTTTTACTTGGGGTTTGGCCCTTACAATGTTCTTTTTTTCTTCTTATTACTCACAGTTCAGCTCGTGCATTTCTCATTCTTAAAGCCCATAATTACCCTCAGTTATTTTTGTTCGTGAACAAAATCTGTACTTAATTCTATTGAATTTTACAAATTATTTTCGTACAAATATCATTGAAAATGTCATTTAGTTGAATAAAAAAATAAATTAAATTAAAATCTTGCAATAATTCTGAAAGTTAAAATTATTACGAAAAATTAAAGAAGACTAGCTTCGTCCATCTATATCTGTAAACTTATATGTTCAATCCATCTATGATTGAAAATGTGAAATTAACTATCCATGTATTTTTTTCAATGTTTACAATGTTTAAACTTTCAACGTTTAAACTTTGGAAGTTTCAATGTTTAAACTTTTCGTACAAGAAATCGATTTACTGGATAACACCTTAAATATTACTTTATACGTAATTTATGTTTAATTTAATATTTTATATAAAGTTTATTAATTACGTATCATTTCCCTATTAATATGTTAATTCCCGTGTTTAACTGAAACAAAGATAGAATTGGTTTCTTGAATCTCGCGTGAATAGCTGGCATTAATTTTTAAGACCAAGCTACTCAATACTTCAAAAACTGTAGGAAAATTATATTCGAATTTTTGCCTAAGAGAGAATAAATTTGAGTGATTAGTATTTACGATGAAAATTATAGTTTATAGGAATTTTATTTTATTGTAAAAGATTATTTAGAGATGACTGAAAAAACTTGGAAAATTTGAAAAATATATTTTATCAGTAAGGACACACTTGAATGATATTTTAATTGTCCGAGGTCTAGTATGCTATAGACTAGAATCTGAATTTAGGATTAAAAAAGAAGATTCCGGGTTCCATTTGATATAAAGCTGAATTGAAGACAATCGTAAAAAAACATGTTCCAAATAAAATTCAAGCATTTATTACTTCGACCGTCGGGAAAATGAATAAGAGTATTATCTTCTTGAAATTTTTGTAGCTTGTAGATAGTTTTGAATTAACTTTACGTAGAAATGTTTTGAATTAACTCTGTGTAGCAAGTTTTGAATTTCACTTTTAAGTTATAGTATTTTCCAATTTAGCACAGTCTCTTGTAGGATGGTACAAAATTTGATCATATTTACTATGATTAATCAAACCTGATCATACATCTCTGGTTATATTTGTTTTCCTAATAATCATTGAACTTTTGACAATTTCAAAACACACTTACAAAACTTACTGAAATTTTTATATAGAGTGCTCGGCCAATATGATCTGCAAACTACTAAAAGTTCGACGATGTGAAACTTCTTTTGGCTTTGTCAACTGGTAAAAGGATGCGTGCTTAAGATCATCATCGGATACAGGTCAGGAAAAATTTCGTAACCTTCCACGCTGACAAATTGTTATCAAACCTGGAACTTTGAAAGTTATTCGGCCATCTCGCCGGAACTTTTAGAACACTCTGTATAACGAAACAATTGAAGGCTTAGCAGTGCGGCGAAACTGCACCTTTGGCGATTTTCAAACTTTAGCATGCTCCGAGTATGGATATATATATATATCTAGATGCTTATATACAAGTAGTCACCTAAGCAACTTTGAAAATTGTTTAGATGAGGTTTTGTTTCTAATAAGTTAATGGTAATTTCAATATATTTTCATGATACTCTTGACATACTTTTTAATTAATTTAATTAATTTAGTATTTATTCATTAAAGGATATATTAAAATTCGATGGGACGTTTCATAAAGGACGTTATTATTATTTATTACTAGACATTAATTTACAAATTGTTTTTTCTCAAATTACATACATTTTTACTTAAAAACATAATTTTTAATAAGTAAATAATATTTATAATGCGTCAGGCAATAACTACAGCAGATTCCTACGGTTCATTAAGTAGCCAATACTCTAAAATCTAATTACGGAATTATAATTTAGTCAATCTTAGATTTTATCTTATCTTCAATTTTAGATTTATCCTGGAAATTCAAAGGTTATACGTCAAACCTTTAACGCAGAAAGGAATGAATTCTTAGAACTTCATTCACGAGATTACAGACGATGAGTACTTTGTGTAATTTCTACTTCTATTAATTTCTACGTTATTCTTTCGAGTTCTCTATAGATATATTCCACATCACTGTTTACAAGTATTCATTTTTTTTAAATTTTATTCAACGAATGTGTAGCGCTTGATAAATTCAACAGCGGAATCATACAAAAATATTACAATTAAATTTACGTAATAATTTTTATACTACAATAATTCAAAATCTTAGGTTATTTACCAATACATAAGAAAATGGAAATAATAGTGATGATTTATGGTTAAAAAATTTGAAACATAATATATTCTGCAAATATATTGTCAAATGGCGAGCTGTCCTTGACGGATTCGCCCGCTTATTGTTGCGTGATCTTCAGTTATTTTCTCGATAGATGATTAGGTTTAATAAAAAAGGCGTCCATTTGAACTAAAGGGGGAACTTGGCCTTTATTGCTCGGAGGAAAATCCTGCAAACAGGCATAAAATCCTCCAGAAGGGCGAGGGGGTTACAATTTATAAACACACATTGACTAAACGCAAATAAGAAAAGAAGTGCTAAAGCAATGTAACGATTCAACACCTTTCACCGAGATCGCACTAGATACCTTATACAGAAGGTCGTTATTATATTTTCGTCTTATACGAAAAGGCCAAATAAATCAGGCTTGCAAAGAAGCCATAAACCTTATATAGAAGGTTGAAGCTTTCGCGAGACGCGTCTCTCGTTGTGCAAACCGCTCTCGACCGAAATCGCTCAACAATACACAAATACCGGAGCTTTAACGGCACCCGAAGATTAACACTACGTATGACATGTCGTCAGGCAAATATACCTCACCATATAAATACTGCTTATTATTATATTGATTCGTACGTCTACGGTAATAAGTAGCTATCGCGAGCTCTTCGACCACCTCGGTTGTACTCAAACTGAACTATATAAAAAAAAAACTTAATCTAATCGCGCACCCCCTTCACCCCTGACCGCCGACTGCAATAGCACGAGCTCGCTCGTGTCGCCGCCGTCGGCGAATCGTCGCAATGAGATCGATTACGATGTACATGATCTCGCGTCGATCATACTCTTAACTCTACGAAACATGTATTAAAAATTTTGATACAGTCAACTTATACATTGAAAAAGTAAAATAAAATGTTTTTAAAATAATCAATATGTAGCTTTATTTAGTGTACTCTAAATTAATTAATAGTTTATCAATAATATCATAATGATAAAAAGTCGACAGAAATGGAGCTTCAAAATTATTGCAATATTATTACATTATTGCACTGTTCATTTCCCACCCATGCAATAATTATTATTTTAAGTACATGTTCATGAATAAGAAAATAAGAATCTTTGCTTTAATTAACTTGTAATAATTACTTGTAAAGCTTACGTATCTTACTAGATGTAGTATATATAAAAAGCCTAATTAACTGACTAAGAACATGGACGGTAATTTATAAATAATTAATGCTACCTTGAACTTCGTGAAAGCCTTTATATAAATCAATTCCTGTAATTTTTAATTCTAATTGATAATCGTCAATGTTTGTTATTGTTAAATAATTTTCTAAACTGTCATTTTAAATGTTATCTTTAAAACATGCGAATAATTTTTTTGCCTGCCTCTGTGTGTCAACGTGAACAATTTTACATGGAATGGGGCATTTCAGAAAATCGAGATATATTAAGGTAATCATATTCCATGTGTATATATCTCATATAAATTATTAATTTAATTTCAAAATATTTTATTACGAAAATACCAATAACCGGAAAGATTATCGAGTTATAAAATGAGAAAATATAGTAAATATTAATAAATTTAAAATAAGTAAGTGAAACCAAAACTTCAATAATACTTTGTCAAGCATTCAGAGTGAATGATATTACTTCATACTAATATTATTCGTACATCGTAATTATGGAAGGAAAATACGACACTGTTTTAGCGTAGTGCACCAATAAAGTGACCTATTAAAATATCCGTTAAAAATAATTATGATCTGCATCGCTAATGTAGATATCATACGTTTTACAGATCAATTCAATAATACCTTCTTTTATTATTAAATTATTCTATCTAGTCAATACCAACTTGATTTTGACCACGAATACAATCCAATAAACCGAATACAATAGTCTAAAAAATAGGATAGTTCTTTTTAAAGTAATTAATAAAAAAAGTATTTTAATTTTATTGGAATTTTTTCACACGTATTTTAATTTTTTCAATGTTAATTTTATTAATGTTCACTTCACTTTATACAGTTATAATGAATCAATATTAATTTATTATTTTTGAAAATAAATATTAAAATACACAAATACATATATTTTCGTGTAAATATTGATATTGACAGATGTATAATATATATTTTTAAAAATAAAATATACATAGCATTCTTAGAGTGAAATAATTTAGAATTAGTGATATAATGCTTAGCCAAAGCAATAATATTTGTAAAGAATCATAAGCATAATAATGATAATCGACATAAACCAATTTTTAATTTCCTATTTAAACTTATTTTAATTCAGCTCCAATTTATACTTCTTAAAACCTGATATTTATTTTTAAAAAATAGTTATTCCATTGAAATTAAATAATGAAAGTTGAAGAAATTAAAATGAAGAGATCTTTACACAGTCCGGTTCATCCGATAATTTGGGACGCGCATCAACTCGCGACGAGTGCCAGGGCAAACAGCAAGGCAAATAACGAAGTATCGACTTTTCGTCTAGTCCCCTTTCTATAGTGAGGCGCAAAAAACGATCTGCTATACGGAATCTTGGACGCGCGGCTGAAAATGGAATAGTCGAAAAACTCCGAGGGACCTGAACAGAAGATAGGCGAAAAAGGTAAAGAAACAATGAAAGAAGTGCTGCAGAAATGAAAACGAAACGTTCTAGACGACAAGTCGTTGTCACGTTTAAACGCGCATCGATCGGATCTCAGTTTCTTTTTCTCATTTTCTCTCGGCTGAATTCCCGCGCTATCCATCTCCTTTCTTTTTTCTGGCGAACAAAATAAAAACTCGGAGGACGGGTAGGGGAGGTGGCGTAAAATAATCACGGACGTGAAATGTTTAATGAAGTTTCAGAGCTAATGTGAAGTTGTATATGGATAGTTAAACATTGTAATTTACAAGACTACTTATTTGTTTTAAATAGTAACTATTTTTGTTCATTAGAAAAATTGAATTTCATAAATATCAATATAATTAAAAATAAATATAATTAAATCTTTCTGTTTTATATCCAAGTAATCCACTGTTTTAATTATCTTAATATACTAGCGAACAGCACTACTTTCATTCGATTTCATTTAAATTTTGCAAGAAAACATAAATATGAAAACTCATTATTGTAACAGTTACAGAAATACGTGTAGAATAATACATCTAAGCCATCACTAACCTTCCCCTTTCTCGATAGTACTAAAGTTCGTATTGTTCTTTTTTAATTATCGATGAATGAGTTCGTTTAATATACAATCTTTATTCAGTAAAACGAAAATGTATGCTGAATTTGCGAGCGAATTTGTAGAAATTCAAAATTTCTATCAGAATAACGATCTAATCAATCGTGAAAATTCATCTAAATGATTTTGCTAACATAGGAAGATTCTGATTCTAAAAATCATTACATTATCGATTTCGTATTTATTCCAGTCATTTCAATCACTTTCAAGATTTGCAAATTTTATATTGCAAAATTGTATTAGCCGAATTAAGAGTGAATAGAACTGTTCAATTTACAGCTTTATGAAGGTGCACTTAATGAAATAAACTATTTAAATACTGAATATGATAGATTTTAAATATTTTTTTGTCCTCATGCGGAAAAATGATTGCGGCCTGTAATGAACTACTGCTGGGAGGTTTAAAAATAATAAAAGTTTAAAAAAGTATTATAATATCAGGTAATGTGAAATAAGTCTTCCCGTGTTTTTTTCAAAATTTTGACGCCTTTAATTGTGAAAAACAATGGTTACAAATGAATTAGGGAAATGTAGTGGGAGCATCGCTAGCAAATACAACTTTTCCCATCTTCCCTGGCAACATTAACGAATCCCGTTGCGAAAAAATTCGACCAGGTTTGGCCTCTATCCAGTCATCCACCCCATTTTTTGGCTTCCTCGTGAGGAATGGAAAGTGGCTGTGTCAGCCAGGCCATGCCGTCATCGATCTGAAGAAGATGGTAATCAGAACGGAGGCAACGTCTGGACTATACGCGGTGGGTAGGACTTCCCATTTGAGCGTTCTAAGTATGTTTTCACGCGGCGGTGCAACATGTGGGCGAGCAATTGTCATGTTGCAAAAATAACTTTGTCGTGGCCTGTCGGAGTAATTGTGGCCGTTTTTCTCGCAGGTGCGCGCTCAAACGCATCAATTGGTCGTCGACAGACCGTAGGCCTGTGATCCTTTCATATTCGGTTTCAGAAGCTCATAGTAAACCACACCTAGCTGGTCCCACCATATAAAAGAGCATGAGCTATGGCGCCCATGAATATTTGGCTTGGCCGTCGATGATGATGCATGGCCGGGTAGTCCCCATGATTGTTCTTCGCTTCGGGATTATCGTAACGTAATCCACTTTGCATCACGCCAGTCACGAGACGATTGCCAGAAAACCCTTTCTTTTATGTCGCTGAAGCAGCTGTTCGAAAGTGAAAAAAGCGCCGTTCGACGTCTCTCAGCTTCAGTTCGTACGGCACCCAATTTCCTTGCTTTTGGATCATTCCCATAATGAAAGAAAAATATAAATGACAATCGCCATAGTATAGACGAGGCACGAATAATCATTTTTGCGCTCACATAGTGCCCTTTATAGACTTGCAGTCATTCTTATCGCGGGTCAAATTTCGGGCGATAAGCCCCATTTGTCGATCGGAGCCTAAACATTTCGCGTAGCCAGGTGGTCGGAGAACCAGAGGTGGTAATCCGACATCGTCCATACTTCTTTCAAATTCTCGAAATTTTCTTAAAGCTAAAATACAGTCATCTTATTTATGAATCTGTAGAAGAGATATTAGAAAGAAAATTTCTGAATTTTCCTTCACAGGACGGATCAATTGCTTTTATGAAAGCATAACCAGTTAAAGCTCTTTCGTAAAATCTCAAGATTTTCCTCTGACTAGTATTTGATTACCTTAGTTGTAAATCATATAAAAGTCAGTTTTCAGAAAAATCTTCGGTTTTACCCGTCATGGTACGGATCAAGCGTATGCCTTAGTTATATACAATTTTGTGGCCTTTAAAGTTAATTAATTATTGAAGTTAGAATCGAGAGAAAACCTTCGTTAAACTCAATTAAATTAAATTAAATCATTCAAAGTTCAATTCAAAATTTCAAATTATAAATTATTGAACAAGATTTAAAATTTCCAACGATGATTTCGTCGAGAATTACTCGATATCTCGTATATACTTACATATAAGTTATAAACAGTATTTCTCTTTTGAATTTGTGTGGCGCCGTTTTGGCCGAGGAGATCGCATATACATTTCTTTCTTATATTATTATCTCGGAAATATCGTATTACATTACTCTCTTATTTCTGTTATTTTTTCATCTTAAAACTAAACATTTTCCGCAGTATAATTTATAACTATATATAATTATATAAAGAAATATTAAACAAGACTTACTATTAGAGTTGACACTAATTCTTAAATCTATTTTCGTTTCCGTTCATAACACGGCCCGTACATACGACGCAAAATACTATAAGGTAGAATCCGTCTAAAAACAATTGCGAATATATATATATATTATATATATATATATATATATATAATACTAGCTTTCTCCGTCTCGGCTTTGTCCGAGAGAATAATTTCACTGATTTCTTAAATAGTTTAATATTTGGAGGCGAAATTACTTTCCGACCTTTTTGAACGGAAAAAGGACATTTATGATGAGAAATGGATACTCGTTAGCTTAATCAAAATATTTTTCGTCATTTTCTACTACTTTTTTTCCATCTTTCTGGCAATATGGAGATACCGTGGTGAAAGGACGATGACGCTTTCGAGGCGATCCAATCGTCCACAAACTCTCGCACTTCTTGAACATGTCAGAAGTGTGTATCAGCGAGGTCGTGTTGCATCGATCTGAATACGTGGTAATCAGAATTCGCTATGTCTGGCTAGCACGTCGGATGTGGCAACACTTCCCATTCGAGCTCCAACAGGGTGTTTTTGACGGCTTTCGCAACATATGATCTATGTTCGATCAATTTCGGTTGCGAATCATTGATTTAATGTTTATATACCTCGGCATTGGCGGTTTCGTTCAGTTTTAGCAGCTCGTAGTAGAGCACACCCTGTTGGCCCCACCAAATGCAGAACAATCGGAACACCGAGACGAATTCTACGGAAAGTTATACCTGGACATCGTTTTCTAACTTCCAAATACACAACTACCCGTAGTAGTTGTTTCGAATCACCTTGGCATTTTTTCTGCCATCCAAACACGCAATTCCCCGTAAATATCGTCCATACCGGCATATCATATTCAACCTCCCGTACATGAAACTCCACTATATATATATATATATATATATATATATATATATATATATATATATATATAATGATGCTGTGGTCTTTGCCTTGACAACACTTGCACTACCAGGCCTCTCATCTCTACCTTTCATCATAGGATCTTCACCTGGCTGGAATGCCTTACGTAGACATCACCTTCGTGTTTGACTGCACTGTCCTATTGAGGGCATGGTGCAGTTCGTGCAGGTGCTGATCCCAGCTCTTATGATCGCTTCCGGCAAACGTGGCGATCATTGTCTTCGGTGTCTGGTTGCTCAATTGAATCGGATTCGCCTGAGAATGATATGGCGGTGTGGTCCTTGGCTTTACCCCGTATTCCTTTAGTACCTGTTTTAATACTTTGTTGTCGAACTCCTTCCCGTTGTCGGTTAGCAGATAATCTGGAGTTTCCCACGGGAAGAGAATAAGCTCTTCCAAGGCTCGTGCGACTGCCTTGCCGTCCGCAGTGCGCAGAGGCTTGATCTCAATCCATCGGGTGAACAGGTCTTGAAACACCAATATATAGCGGTACTGCCCTTTATTCTTGGGGAACTCCATCATGTTTACTGACACGACCGCCCACGGGCGTATTTCGTATATTTTCGCATTTTAAATTAAATACCTTGAATATTTAGTTAGTCGTGTCAACTCAAACTAAACTGAAATTAAATGAGCTGGCCTCGTATTAAAAGTTTAAGCTAACTGCTTTAATCTTTATTTAGAAAAGTAAAATAATTTTTAATAAAAACCATAGCCTATGTCCTTCCGAAGATAATATAGAATATAGATATATTGAATTTTACAGCAATTGATAATGACTAAGAGTAAGGAATGTCAAGGGACATTTTTCAGTTGGATTTCATATAAAAGGTTATAGTTCTTTTAGATATTAAATTTCGGTGCTGTTCTTTCTATTTTTTATTTAATATGTAAAAATTTGTGTATATCTTATAGATTATATCTAAAATTATTTGTGTATATCTTATAGATACTGGCATTGACTAAATACAATTACCAAAAGACATTCTGGGAATAACAACAATGGAGGAATCATAACAAATTTTATAAGAATACTTCAAATAGAAAAATACTATGAATGCATGGATGCTTGTGTTTGCGTCAATTTATTACTTCGCTAGAATGTGCAAAGCCACGAAGAGAGCGCGCACGAATTTTCGTGCCGTTGATTATGCACGCGTTGTTACTTGGTCAATATATAGATTCAAGCGACTTGAACAAATTTAGAGAAAAAGAAACGATTTAAAAAATTTTGTAAGTATGAAAATTGTTAATACCTTATCAGTAATATCTTTGGAAATTTTTTTATTCATCATAACGGTTTTTCATTGATTTGTTCATTTTTCATTCAAAGTCTCCAAATAATTAAACTATCGATTTAACCAACATTGAGGTCGGGGTGTACTTTGATCAGTAAATAAAATACAATGATCTCTATGTTTTTGAACATTCGAAGTAACGAACAATCGAATTTTCATCTGCAGTAAAGGCATCATCGATACATAACTTTCTATCTTTGATAAATGATAGTTTACAATAAGACTTTGTTCTTTTTGTAGGTTTAGTTTATATCTGTCTTCAATTCTGCAAACACGTAGACAAGAAAAGGAAGCATTTTATATTTCATGCATAAACAAATTTAAAAAATGCGGATTATCATTTTCATAATCGCAATGATTCTTCTGGTGTTCATTAGAGATGCCATGATGGGCGATTGTTTTTCAAAGAATTACAGTGGCAATTGTAATCCGAAACAAGCAGATGATGTTAATAACTGCGAAGTTATATGTCACGGCGAAGGTCATACTAGTGGCAAATGCTGTCCGTCGTTAAAATGTTTATGTATAGGATGCACTAATGCTTCTATACTTGGATCAGTTTGCTAGAATAATCCAAACAAAAGTGTACAAGACAGTTCGCAATAATAAAAAATATCTGTTTTATACAATACATCAGTAAAGAGTTGAATCTAAAAATATAAGCTCTGATCAATTTCTAAATTATGCATTTTATAAATCATATATCAAAAACTTCTTTTTTAATTTATTTAATTCTCTATCTATTCAGTAATTTGATAACGTTTATTTAATTTTCATTTTTATAAATATTAAATATCAAAGCAAAAATTTCAACAAGCTTTCTTCCTAAAGTTTAATGCATTAAGGATAAAATTGTTTTTAATGATTTCAAAATATATCAATTTTTGACTGTTCGTCTAGCCCCGAGAGCTGAAAACTTTTTCAGTACAATAATAAAATGCAGCCTTAATTTTGTAAGTGTTCAAAAACATCTGCATAAGAAATTAAATATAAAACAGTAAAACATTTTTTAAATTTATGTTTTGTCTATCTACACGAAGGAGAGGTTTATTATTTAAAAATAGTACATTTTCAAATGGTCTGAAGTCACACTCAAGCTATCTTGATATTTAAAAAGTCATATTATACACAATGCTATAAATATAAATCAATGTTTTGAAAAAAAATGTTTTCTTATTTCAATACTAATAATTTTAAAGATTAGTTATAGTAACTTAATATCCAAGTGATTAAATTTTCTTATATTTGAATGTAACTAACTACAGATTTAATACAGAGTAACTGATCGTTTTTCTAAATCGATAATTAAAAATCTAAACGAAATAAAACTTATTGGGAGAATTGTAAAGTATCGGTTTACATCAGATTCACTATATAATGCTTCCTTATGATAGTTTTCGCATGAGGCACTGAGGCTACCGACGTGGAGTAAACACAATTCCTTGCACTGAATCTCGGATTTTACATATCTATCTATTTCCCCTAACCTGCCGTTATTCGTTAGAGGAGGAGGGAAGAAATTGTTATTACAGTTTATCGAGCTCTTACCGTGGACTTTAAACGCTACGCTAAAATTTCAATAGATAATGTTCTTTTTTAACCAATCAAAATTCAAAATGGAATTCCCCAGGTTTTCGTCACAAGCGTTACGCTATTTCTACTGGCTATTAATGATATTGTTAAGTGTATCGCAGCACCTATAAAGTGGACCATTTTTACAGATGGCGTCACTATATTTATTGAAGGCCAAAATCTTAAAACAAGTGATAAACTAATGCAACAAACTCTATCTAAAATTACTGATTTTGCTAGTATTTCTGGATTCAAGTTCTCAAAAAATAAAACACAAGCCGTGGTCTTTACTAAACAAAAAAAAAACTAAACGATAATCCAATGCTAAAAATCGCTGATGTAAATCGCTGAGGAACAGTTGTAATGGTACAAGAAGTCAAAATCCTCGGAGTCATTTTCGATGCGCGTCTTTCGTGGAAACTTCATATAGAAAACCTTAAAAGACGATGTTTACTCAGATTGAATATACTTAAAACTACTTAGCTGCCAGAAGATTGGGGAGCAAACCAACAGGTACTAATCAATATCTTCAAATCAATTGCTCAAGCCAAAATTTATTACGGTAGTATAGTTACGCCAAAACCTGCATCATAAACATATTAAATACAGTATTCAATTCATATCTACGAATAATTTCAGGAGCTTATCGAACAAGCCCAAAATTGAGCTTAATAAATGAAAATAAAGTTTTTCCAGTAAATTTAAGAAGAGAAAAAATAGCAATTAATTACAGATTAAAAGTGCTCTTTTCAAACGAAAATCAAAACTATAGCGCAATTATAGAAAATATGACATAAGAACTTCATAATAATTTCAATCCTACATGTGCTATACCATTCTATTATAAAGCTATAATATTACTAAAAAAAAATAAGATAGAACTTAGAAATATAGAAACAGACCCAACATATACGACAATTCAACATAATTTAAATCAACAGATTATAGATAAAACAAATTCGTCATACTGTGAAATTAAGGAATTATATCCGAATTCTCAAGTGATATATTTAAACGTAATTCAAGAATCAAACATAATTAGGGCAATAGCAATACTACGAAATAATGGTAAAATCCTTTTAAAATTTTCAAATTGGCTAAATACGCATGGAGTAATGGCAAGATTAATATTAGTAACAATCCTAAACGTCCACGACATACCAGAAAATTATATAATTTTCTTTTACCTTCCTTCACTTTTCAAGGCTGTACAATATAAAAATACTCAAAAATCAACTAAATGTAACTCGATCATTGCAAGACTTTGTCAATCCAAAATAGTATTCTCATCTGCCACTTTAATTTGCCAGCCCAAATGATTCAGCTCTCAAAAGAATATGCAAAACTAACCATGCAATTAGAATATTCACCAATAAAAATTTACAAAGAAGAACATTTGTTAATAATATGTCCAACTTTCGCTAACTAAAGAAGCAAAGTTCAATTGAAAAACAACCTCAAGGAGATACTCAACAATACAGAACAATGCAGAAGCGTTCTAAAATTTTTGAACGAAATAAAGTACATTAATTTAATTTAGACACACATCGAATACGCTATCAAATGTTCTCTATATTTAAGGAAACTGTTGTAATATATGTATGTATATATATGTATATATGTATTTATAATTATTTGTACATTTTCAAAATCTCTTTCACAAACTTACTACATTTATTACTACTATTACTGTCTATACTGTATATATTTATATATAATGGTCTCAAATAACAGCATCGTAATATAAGCAATGCAAAATTGTAAATTACTATAAGAGTCGCTAATACCGAAAGGGGATGCGACTTAAAATAAATAAATGAAAAAAAAAATTGTTATTAGTCATTTACTGTCTATTACATCTGTGTAGTCGATGATACGTCGATTATTTCACAAATTACATTAATAAGTTATCTTTGAAAATTGGATAATTAAATATCAGACTGCTGCTAGAAAAAGCCACATTCTCAATAAGAAAAAAATAGCATAATCATTAATCTCTCAGACATTTATGAAACTATTTTCTATTAATGGCAAGGCTTCGCGTGAATTTTTTTGAAACGTGTTTCATCATACTGATTAATGAAAAAGAACTATGAAAAATGAGTAATTAAACACACTAAACTTTCAGACACACCGTGGTATTATTGCCCTTATATAATTAAATATTCCTATAGGAGAAGAAGACTTCGCTATGACCATAGTGACAATGTACAGTAACTCATTGGCTTAATTCATTTAATTGTTAATAGTGAAGGCATACGACCTCATCAATTGTAAGGTCTCTGGAGAACAGCTCATGGAGTAGGTGAAGTAAGGCTCAGGCGACGGAGATTACTTGAATATCTTTGGGCTGTTTGGCTTGCATCTTGCGATGGCCGGAGATGAAGATTCTCTTAGAGAGTGACAGAACATCTAGAACATTACCACATTATTAAACTAAATATTTGTATATAGATAAAGGTTGATACAGATTGTAACTGACAGCCCGTAAATAGATCTGCTCTTGAAAACTTAGCCAAAGATGGCAACCGCAAACGGAAAGTCGTTTCTATATATTTCTTTTTATCTGCTACATATTCTCTCGTTTGTCTTCGAACGTGAAAAATGGCTTTCCGTTCTGCTATATTTTTCACACGTCAAACATAACTTTCGCATATTGTTATAGAACATTTCGATACTTTTATTATTTATTTATAATATGTGAATACCAAAACATGTATCTTATTCGATATAGACAGCTGAAGAAAATTTAATCGTCTTATTAGGTATAATATTACAATATATTTCTTATTGGTTTTCACAATTTCTATGGTTTCTTTTTAGTTGTGAAAAATGACTTTCTCTTCAAATATATGTTTCGCACGATAAACACATCTTACGCGAATTGCTATAAGGTGTTTTCGATTCATTGTGATAAAAACGGTTTTGAAATTACGAGTACGGTAAATGATATCTATTATATTATTTGATTATGAATAAAATAATAGAAAAATCGGAATTGGGATGATTTCATGAATGAAAAAGTTAAATCCAGCAGGATATGCCAGGTTAATAATGTATTGAAGCAATTGAATTATAGAAAAATATTCTACAAGTAAGAGCAAAATTCTTATCATGTTTCCGAGGAAAATACATTGAAATGAGAACGCGTAGCGAAGATACTAAAAAATTTGCACGAAGTTCGTGCCGTGGATTGTGTACACTCGGACTTTTGTGGTATATAAATATAAATTGCTTGAACAATTTTAACAGAAAATATTAGTCAACAATATTTAAGCTAAGCTGAGCATCTGTAAGTATAACAAATTCATTACTAGTAATAAATTCTAAAAAAAAAACGTTAATCAATGTCACCTAAATAAACCATTTGCCAAGAAAAGTTTAAAATAATCAAAATATTACAATTTTTAAACTATTAAGTCATTTTAGCAAATTTTCAAACTATGCAAAATGATTTTTGAATTCTAAAGCTTTGTAAATGAATCAAAATATGTTTTTTATATTTATAATTTCATATAAATAGCAATTAAAATGACTTTTTCTTAAATCATCAAACCATCGAAGCGTTGAAAAAATGCTGCAGACGACAACATTTTTTCCGATTCGTATTTTACAGCACTGCTTTGATGGTGGTATTTGAAATACATCATACGTCTCCAGATATTCCTGAAATAATATATGTAGTTTACAATAGCACTTTATTATTTCAGAAGATTTCGTTTGTCGCCGCATTCAGATCTTGCGCTAGTAGTTCAGGAACGCAGTCGTAATTCATATTTCAGATATTCGACAGTAGTCAGAATGAAAATTATTATTTTTGTAATCACAATAACTCTCTTCATTTTCGTCGGAGATGTCAACATGGCTGACTGTATATCAAGTTCATACTTCGGAGTTTGTAATCGGGCTAATGCAGATCATCAAGCCAATTGTAAAACTTTATGTACATGCGAGGGGCATACTAACGGAGGTCGATGCTGCTCGCCGTCAACATGTTACTGTGTAGGTTGCAACAATATGAGTGCAGGTAATCAGTGGTGCTAACAATGACGAACCCTAGCAGAGTTCGTAATGCCACTGATCTTTGCTCAAAATAGTATATGAGAAACAGCTTTGTCCATCGGTGTTAGAAGTCAGAATAATGACAATGAACCGGTGGAATATTTTATGGTTTTTCTACGGAGGCTTCACACCACGGTGACAAGTACTGTGTACTTTACATTTGGCCATAAATGCGCTGTAAATTTTGCAAATAGACGGACGATCTTTAGAAGTAGAACCATCTTACAAGCATCATTGAGCATCGTTAATTTTCTTTTTACGGATAGTACATATAAGATATACGCAAGTATTTCACTGTATAAGAGAGCCAAGAAGAAATCGCAGTTGGAATGCGAGTGATTTTTGTAATTTAGCTCAAGAATTGATAATGACAATTTCATGGCTATTAATTACCTAAAATAATCTCAACCTATGATTACGATTTAAATTCATATATTTTTTACATAAAATATGATCGAAATTCTACGGAATTTATCGAGGTCGATTGATACCGTCATGATTGTTTCAATGGAATGAGGACCGTCTGTTGGTACTCATATGTATTTATGAATACCTTTCTAAGTATATAGAATTGGTCGACAGTGATGATAACTGAAATAAATTGTAAATAAATAAATTATCTTTTCAAAAATTGGAGTTTTATCAAATGATATATTTAACTGTGTATTCCTCGTCTTCTCAATTTATAATTATTAATTATCAAATTTTATAAGAAAGAATTTGAAGAAAAGGTGAAAAATTGTTTCAAAACAACGGTCAGAGAACTTTTCATTACGTATGAATTAGTTATTTGTAAATAAAACGTTCCGATATATGTCACTTCATAAGAAATAGATTATTCTACTACTGATGGAAAAATTGAATAGAATATTTCCATTAGTTTCGTTATTATATTTTATATACTATACTTTACTTACAAGAGAACTCGACAGTCACAGAATGTCTGATGGCTTGTAATTTGATTAAATGCCATGAAATAATCAATAACTTATACTATGTTCTGTTACCAATAGATCTTTCTTCTATCTATTTTTGTGTAAATCTTTTTTATGTGGATTCTAGCTTATAAGTCAATTGCTTGTCACCTGAACTTAGAATATTATATATAAATATAAATTATAGTTCACTTAATATAAAAGAGTTGTTAAAAATATTAACGATTATTATATTTAGAATCAATATATTTAGAAAGTATAATTACAAGCAGTTTTTTGACGCTCGATAAACAAGCAGCTTTTAGACTTCTGTTAAACTGAAGGTTCGCAGCGAGCAGTTTCTGCGATAAGATTACTCTGACAAGCATGGATCTCTTTCTAGATTACTTCTCTATTGGAATACCTGCTAGTAATAGGCAGCATTAATGTCACAGTTATTGGCCTGTGGAATGAGATATGAAAGGACTAGATCGAGATGTTTGTCCGGATCCAATTTGCTTTCAGAGAAATTAAATTTTTGCATATACTTATTATCTAAACACACTAGAGAAATAGGTTCAAGAAGTGAATGAATGAATGAATATATTTAATAAATCACTTTAATAAATCTTAGTAAATATCCAATATATTAATATTCTTAAATACAGCGTCCTGAAAACAGTATATTTGCGCTCGAATATTTTGTTCTAGAAATAGAAAAATAATAATAAAGTTTCGCCGTACATTCCTCACGCTTCAAATTATTTTGTACTGCGAGAGGCTCAGCAAAGCAGCAAATCGTGAGATTTGCCTACCATTGCAACAGATTATTGTAAATTTGGTACGATTCATTTTGAAGAATTTGAGTTTCCAGTTTGATTGATTGCAGATTTCATTTTTTATATATGCAATTAAACACTTGATTGATGGTTTCATTATGATTGTTTTCGATCAATTTATAATTATTATTAATAGATTTTAGTTACGCATAATTTAATTTTTATTAGGATAAATGTAAGAGATAACTGTTTAATTGCATTATAAATTGAAGCATACATTTCCTCTTTTTTCGGAGAATATAGTTTATATAATTTCGATTTTTAATTCTATTAAGTATGAAAAAGATCGTTACAATAGTTTACATGAATGTGTCGATAAATTTTTCCTGTGGTTTCTTTAATTGTTTCAGAATTATATTATTATATACATGCTACAGATATTTGGTTACTCGGGACAACTTTTATAGCGATCTTCAAAATACGAAAATGAAATTAACATGCGAAGGTAGACATAATACCTCCACCGAAAAATGGTTACATAAGGAGAAGCGACGGGAGTATTGGAATTAAATAATGTCTAATATTTACAAAAGAACTTAATGATTTATTGTATTTTTAAGATATTAATTTTCACAGGCAATCTAATATATGTTTACATTGTTTATTAATACACCGCACTTGCTGAGACCTACATAAAATCTAAATCCTCTATTCTCTATGCTAATTAATAAATAATCGCAATTAAATATATGTCAGAAGTCGTGCAGTATCGTTATATAAATACGAACTTACATAAAAAAAACTAATTTACATAAAATTCGCTTTTTATTTTCTTCATGTCAATAACTTATTCATATTATATTAATGTAACATTTCTTTGAGCTTATTATTTTAGACTAGTTAATAAAAAGCGCATTTTATGTAAATTAGTTTTTATTTATGTAAGTTCATATTTAAATAACGATATTCCACGACTTGTGACATATAATTAATTGCGATTATTTAGTATTATACATAAATAAAAATACCAATATAATCTTTATATATAAAAGCGAATATATATGTGCATGTATATACATATAAACTTAGTATATACGAAACTAGTCCACCGATCGTCTGGAGTATTAGGAGTACAGCATAGTAAAAGAGGTAACACGTGTTTCGATTATATACAGATCTACGAATTTGCATTGCTTTCGTAGATATGTCTAGAGAGGAATAAAGGTTCTGAGGTATTAGGAACGCAGAGTAATAAAATAGGCGATAAAAGAAGCGAGATATTAGTATTTGAAGTAAAAGATTTAAATCAATGGATGATGTCCGATAATATCAATTGGAACACTATATTAGTAGCATTGAAGTTGTTTGGCGTATATTTTTAACAATGAGATGCAAACATGCAATATCAGAAAAATTCAAGAATAGGCAATGTTCTAATGACATTTGAAACTTATATATATTAGATGAAGGTTTTGATGGTTGACGAAAAAACTGTTAACTTAACAGTTTTGTTCCTGAGGATGAACCGTAGCGGTTCGAAACATCGATCACGAAAAGAGATAGTAAGGCGTTGGGGGCAGTGTTTTGATAAGGATAAAGTTCATTTAGGGATGGAATGTGTATTTGAATATGGTTAAAGACAAAAACGCAACCATTTTTTATTAGGCAAAATAATGGATTTATTAAAAATGATTGGCATAAAAAACCTCCACTCAATGAGTGGAAGAAAAAGCCTTTATTGAAATTAAATAGTGAAATAATTAATTAATAAAATACAAACAAAGAAACAAACAAACAAGATTTACATATACAAAAAACGTTTAAAAGATTACGCAAATGGACACTTTAACTACGAGAGCTCTTTACCATTCTATATTAATCACAAAAACACTCGCACCCGCGCGCATTGTACCTATCCCGAGTGGACATCTTGTCAAAAGCGGTGCTTTCGTTAAACGCATATTGTCACAGTTATATTATGGGGGTTATCCCGATGTCTCAGTATTGAGGGATCGCGAGCCTGACGCAGATGCGCATCGGCTGTGCATATATGTGTGTTTATTGCGAATTTAGCTTATAAATTCCTAACAGGCATTCAGATTGTCCTTTGCTTACATAGAATATAGTTTATTATTTTTATTATTTTTATTTTATATTATTTTACTTTATTATATTATTATTTTAATTTATTAGTTTTTAATTTTTATTAATTTTTAATTTAATTAAATTTAAGAATAAGTTTTATTACAGATTCTTGGGGTGTAATAATAAACAAGAACGATCTGATTGTCATTATTTTAGTTCATATATTATATTATACGTACCGCAAGACTGATAAAAATATTCATTAATTTAATTAAAAACAGTCGACATACGTACAATTTTTAATTTGTATTGAATAAATACAATTAGAGAAATAAATTATAAGTATAACAACCGTAGGTAAACAAAACTATTTTCAAAGGAAAAAAAAATACTTAAAAGGCAGAGAGTACCTGAACGCATCAATGATTGCTCTTGCATCCATTTTGGATTTCGCTAGAATTAGTAAAGGCACGAAGAGTGCGGGCACGAATTTTCGTGCCGCTGATTACGCACGAGTTGTTACTTGGTCGGTATATAGCTTCAAGCGACTTAAACAATTTTAGAATATAGTATCAATCGACATCATTTGAGAAGCACTAGAAGTTTTGTAAGTATAAAATAATTGTTAATATCTCATCAGTAAAACTATCTATGTATAGTTCCAAATTTACCATACCTTTTGTTACTTTGAGACTTAAAAAACATGATTCATTACTGATGATTTTCAAAAAAATATGCAAAATTAAAAAAATTTTTGTTAACTAAATCATCATCTTTCATATCCGTGTTGAAATGTACTGTTTTTCACAGTGACATGGGAAGGTTTCGACATGTTGGTGACTTATTTTTTCCAGTTTAAGAAATGTATCTCTGATTATTTCCAACGTGAGCCCTAAAAAGGGTAAATTAATAAATCCATCACCAAAATTTCGGACCGCATCTTTGTCAATAAATAAAATAAACTAAATAACAATCAGATTTTTATTCAATACGTAGTCAGCATCATTATAAAACTTCATAGCTTGCTAAATGATAGTTTACAATAAGACTTTATTCTTTCAGAAGGGGCTGTTTACATTTGTTTTTACTTCTGCCAATAAGTGGTCGCCAAAGATAGTATTTTGTATCTCATATACACGCAATTTAAAAAAATGAAGAATATAGTTTCCATAATCGTAATTATTCTTCTGTTGTACGTCGGAGACGTCATGATGGGTAGTTGTTTTTCACAAAAATTCTCAGGCCGTTGTAATCCAAAACTTGTAGATGATCTTAACAATTGTAATAGCATATGTAAGTGTGAAGGTCATACTAGTGGCCAATGCTGCTCGTCGTTGAAATGCTTATGTGCAAATTGCACAAATGCCAGTATACGTGGACCAGTTTGCTTGAATACTCCTAACGAGAGTCCAGAAGACAATTCGTAATGATGGAGAATATCTGCTTAATACAATACATCAGAGAAAACTTCAATCTTTATTGTTTTGAGTTAAGATACCACCAATTAATCAGTTAAACATTTATTTATGTTCTTAAATATTGAACGTGACCTTAATCAATAAATACTTTTTATCAGAAGAACATTTTTTTTATTGGAACATAAATAATCTAATAAGTAAACATAAATATTATAATGAAAGATAAGTACCAAAAACAACTACCTCATATAAAAATATACAACATTCTGTAAATTAAATTTTTATAGATCATCAATTAAGGAATTGCTAAGATGATATTATAAAACTGACAATTTTAAATTTAATAAATTGTTCCTCATTCTCAGCAATGTAAGTTGTAAACATTGGAAGGGTTACATTTACTTTCAATGCCACAAAACAACACATTTTAGGCATCCTACAATCCATATGTAAAAAAGAACATATTTTTTAATTTAGTTAACTCCATATCTATTAATAAATTTGATAATATTTTTTTAATTTTCATTTGTATATTATCTTAGATTTAAAAACAAAAATTTCCAAGTACCTTTTCAATATGTCAAGAATAAAGTGAAGCTCTAATTTATAAAATTGAAAATATTAAAATGATATCATAAACTATCATTTTTGTAGAAAAAATAACTTTAGTGACTTTTTTCGTTTTTAGTAAAAATTTTCAGAAGATCCTAATAACAATTTCAAACATGTATAGTACAACATTTTTTATCTTTATATTTGGTCTATCAGCATGATGTTAAGGTTTACGATTTCAAAATAACAAATTGTCAAATGACTTCAAGTCACGCTCAAGCCAAATTAATATTTAAAAAGTAATATTATAAACTATGTTATAGATATAAAAGAAACTTTAAAAACAATATTCTCTTACTTATTTACTAATATATAAATAAATATGATTTAAATGATCAAAATTTGTTATATATGGGTTTGATTACCTATAGATTTAACTAAGTGGTACTTTTTTTGAATATTAATGAAGTATTAAGTGTACAACTTTGATTTCGCTCTCTTGCAAAAGATGGCTCTAAATAGTTCGTAGATGTCATACAATAATCTTAGGTATTTGTAAATATAACGTCATCGAAATATTAGTCCATTGGTTTCTGCATCATAAAGTTATTCTTGATTAAACATGTCAGCTTACAAGCTAAATTCTAGTCATTTGTCGGAAGTTTTAATTTTCTGTTATAATATGAAGAAATCTGTGGCTGAGGCCCATCGAATGCTCTCGAATACCTATGGTGAAGCCACTATTAGTCACAGAACGTGTCGAAAAAGGGGATCTATACACAAGTAATAGTGAACAAAAAATATACAGTATCACAGTAATAAATTGCACCAGTATTCTCCAGGTTATTTTCAGACTTTTCGGGCTATTTCATTCATGCGTATGTTGATACAGTACGATTTAATATTTTATACTTATTGAACTAAACGTACCGAATCGGTTTACAATTACGTATAATAATTCTTTCTGTAAGTACGTGTACGATGCAAGTTCCTTCACTGAATCTCAAATTGCACTGTACCGACCTCTCTCTCTCCTCGATTGTTTTTACTATTTAGAGGGGGACGAGAGTAATTGTAGAATTTTTACTAGTAAATTTTTTTCCATTACAACCCTGTAGTTGATGATGCGTTGATGACATTAATTACATTAATAACTTATCTTTTAATTTTTAATAACTAAATATCAGACCATATTTTCGATGATAAGTTATGAATATTTTCTATTTATGCAGTACCTATTCAATGTCCTTCTCAAAATAGCAAATAATCATTAGTCTGAGAGATTAATGATAAAACTTTTTTATTAAGGAGACAATTAGTTAAATTTCAGAACTATAGTCAATATCGAGACAATCGGCGATTCAACAATTAGAGGTAGCGTATATAATGGGAAGATCATTGGGAGGCGCTAGAATCATCTAGAAATGTGGTTCATCATACTGATTAATGAAAACACAGTGAAAAATCAATAATTTAGTATACTTTCAGACTGAGTAATACTATATTTATAATGTTTAAAATTTTTATTTATTCTTTTAAATCTTGTGGTGCCAAGAGCACGCCGGCTCAGGTATAGGGATTAAGGAAAATTCCACGCCACGACGATGCGGCACAGGTACGCGGAGCCGGGCAGAGCACGATGAAGTTCGGCGAGGCACAGCTGCGAGCAATATGGCACGTCTCGAAACGTTGTACGCGGTCTGCAGTATTAAGCCATAAAAGTTGCAGGCCCTCCTGGACGAGAAGATGGCAGCTGAGAGGTCAGTTCGTCTACGACCACGGAGCGCGGCACTCGCGTCCCCCAGCTCCACCGACGACCACGTTTTCCAACATGTTTTGTATTTCTTGCTGCTTAGAATTTTAATAAAACCTGGATTTCATCTTTCACATAATTGGTTTAATTTCCATCTCCGCACTCACCCTACAACTGGTGACCCCGACGTGATCTACGAATTCTGTGCGATAAGTAGTGTTAGTGCGGTTACGAATTAACGCGAACAGCTGATAGTGAAAGAACAGGATGACGAGCAACACAACGGTTAAAGCCCAAGCGATGGGTGACACGGGTTATACCGTTCGTGTAAAATTACCGGATTTTATAGCGAGTGACTCCGAATTATGGTTTTGCCTGTGTGATTTTTTTTCGAAGGCGCAGGCGTGACTTCGGAAGACGCCAAGTTCAATGCCGCGACAGTCGCGTTAGGACCGCAATACGCTATCGAAGTCAGTGATCTAATAAAAGAGCGCCCAACGTCTCGCCCGTACGCGACGTTTAGATCTAAGGTAGTGGAAAGGATTGGTGTATCCCAAGAGGCTAAACTTCGACAGTTTCTAGACAGAGAGGAGATGGGTGACCGCAAGCCTTACGCAAGTTTACGCGAACTCGGCGGAACTGCGTGCGGCGAAGGCATGCTACGTACACTTTGGCCGAGCTATAGTAGCCGCTCAAGGTAACGTGGAGCTTGACAAAGCGGCAACTATTGCCAACACCGTCAGTGACGTGACTGGGGCGGCGGTTCAGCAAGTAAGCAGCATCGATCTCTATCACCAGAAAACTTCGTTGGAAGAAAAGTTTGAACGCCAGTTGGAAGAAATACGACGCGAAATTCCAGCCTGCGTGTGACACCGCAAACAACATGACCGTCAAACGCGCGTTCCTTCATGGGAGCACGATAAGGAACTCCCGTGCCTGAACAGGAGAACGGATTTTGCTTTTTCCACCAACGTTTCGGATGACGACCAAGGATCTGCAGAGCACCGTGCACTTTTTCGGGAAACGAGATGGTCCAACGCTGACGGCGGTAAGCGACCAAGGCCGTAATTCATACCGCCTTTTCATCGAAGACAAAGGAAGAAAGACGGGTTTTTTGATTGACACAGGTGCTTTGCGTATACCCTCGAGCCATAGTCGGGAGTGCACCGAGGCAAACAAATTATCAGCTCGCCGCTGCGAACGGCACGACCATTCCCACCTACGGTTGGATGGTTTTGGCGCCCGACCTGGGCATGCACTGCAAATTCCCTTGGAAGTTCATCATAGCAGATGTCGAGAAACCCATCATTGGAGCAGATTTTGTCCGCCACTATGGATTGCTGATTGATCTGCAAGGCAACCCTCTGATCGACAAGAAGTCGAGAAAAACATCGCGAGGAGAAATATACGAAGGGGATGCACCCAGTGTAAGAGTCGTTACGGGAACTTCCCCGTATCATCATCTGCTCGCGCAATGGCCCGACGGCCGCGCCCCTCGCTTCAAGCATGACACAAGGCACCATATTGTGACTACACCGGGTCCTCCAGCGGCAAGCGTGCCTCGACGTCTCGCTCCCGACCATTTACGTATAGCTCGTGATCAATTTGACGCTATGGTTCAACTCGGAACGGCACGACGTTCGTGTAGCAGCTGGTCGGCACCTTTACACATGGTACTGAAGCAGGACGGTGAATGGAGACCCTGTGTCGATTAGCGAGCGTTGAACGCGCGCACAATTCCGGATCGCTATACCGTGCGACACCTCCCAGACTTCGCAAAAACGCTGAATGGAAAAAACATCTTTTCTAAGATAGATTTAGTCAAAGCGTACCACCAAATTCCGGTCGCGGAGGAATATATACATATAACTTCGATAAGGACGCCATTCGGACTTTTCGAATTTCCTTACATGAGTTTCCGACTCCGGAACGCTGCACAGATGTTCCAACGTTTTATAGACGAAGTACTGCGTGGTCTCGATTTTTGCTACGCGTACATCGACGATATCTTGGTCACCTCAGAATCACCGGAACAACATCGAGAACATCAACGGCAGCTGTTTCAGAGATTGCAGAAATACTGCATCGTAATGAACCCGGCCAAGTGTTACCTTGGCGAGTCGGAACTGCAATTCCTGGATTTCTTGGTGAGCGCCGACGGTATCCGGCCAACGATCGAGAGGGTGACTGCCATACAAAATTTTAAGCGCCCCGATACTGCAAAGCAGCTACGTCAATTTCTGGGAATGATAAATTTTTACAGATTTTGCATCCCCAGAATGGCAAAGGCGGAAGCGCCGTTGAATGATATGATACGTAACAACACGAAAGGAAGAATGCCATTCAACTAGACGCCAGAGGCTACGGAGGCCTTCGAAAAAACCAAGGCAGGACTAAGCGAGGTGGCCTTACTCGCACATCCCCGGACAGGAGCGGCGTTCGCCCTTCTAACGGATGCTTCTAATAGCAGCGTCGGAGCGGTATTACAACAGAAGAATGGCAACATCTGGGAATCGTTGGGGTTCTATTGAAAGAAGTTGAACGCAGCGCAGACGAAGTATAGTGCAAGCGACCGCGAACTCCTCGCTATTTATCTCGCGATTAAACACTTCCGGCACATGGTGGAGGCGCGAGCATTCACTGCCCTCACGGACCAAAAGCCACTAATCTTCGCATTTCAACAGAAGTTAGAGAAGGCATCACTGCGCCAAGCTCGTCATCTTGACTACATCGGTCAATCCACGACCGATATACAGTATATAGCGGGAGAGAACAACGTCGTCGCCGACACATTGAAGTTCGGCGAGGCACAGTTGCGAGCAATATGGCACGTCCCGAAACGTTGTACGCGGTCTGCAGTATTAAGCCATAAAAGTCGCAGGCCATCCTGGACGAGAAGATGGCGGCTGAGGGGGTAGTTCGTCTACGAGCACGGAGCGGAGCACTCGCGTCCCCCAGCCCCATCGACGACAACGTTTTCAAACGCGTTTTGTATTTATTGCTGCTTAGAATTTTAATAGAGCCTAGATTTCACCTTCCACGTAGTTGGTTTAATTTCCATCCCTGCACTCACCCTACAATGTACTTCATCCCCCTCAAAATATCCTCCCGGATTCCATGCAACTATGCCAACGTTTTCTATTTTCATTTTTTATAGTCGTATTCCGGAATGGCCGTCAGTTCCTACTTTGGAACTCGTGGGAAACCGTATCCACGAAGTGGTCTTTTGAGTCTGAAAAGCCAGAAGTCACTCGGTGCTAAATCAGGCGACTACGGTGGTTGCGGAACTATATTGGTTGATTTTTTGGCGAAATGTTCGTGTAAAAACAATGCAGTGTGAGCTGGTGCATTATCGTAATGCAAAAACCAAGAGTGTTCTTTCCATAAATCTGTTTTTTTAGACAAATAGCTACACACAAATGACGCATAAAACTCAAATAATATTCTTTGTTAACTGTCTGTCCATTTGGAAGGAATTCATAATGCATCACACTACGATAATCGAAGAAAACCTTGATTTTTCAATGACTTTGGCGTGATTTCTTCGGTTTCCGCTCTCCTTTGGCACGAAATTCGCTCGATTAATCGGTTGTTTATGAATCGTAAGCGTAGACCCAAGTCTCATCTCCAGTTCTTATGCGTTCTATCTTGTCCTGATAGTCGGAAAGCATCGTTTGACAGACCTCCATGCGACGCTGTTTTTCCAAAAAAATTAGTGTTTTTGGCACCAATGGAGATTTCACATTTTTTAGGCACAAAATGTTTCTCAAAATGGTGTTGACAGACTCATTCTAACAATATCAGCAAACGCTCTAGTAGTCAATCGACGATTTTGCAGAACCAATTCTTTGATTTTTTTCGACGTGTAGCCCATCAGTAGATGTTCTTGGTCGTCTTAGATGTGGTTCATGTTGAACGCGTTCTCGACCTTCTTTTAAACAATTTGTGCCAATCGAAAACATTTGCTCTTGATATTGACCAAAAGCCTTCTGCAACATTCTGCATGTTTCAGCGGCCGATATTTCATTTTGCGCACAAAATTTAATGCTAGTTCTTTGTTGAATAATTTCAGACATTATAAAAACCGAAGAGGCAACTTTACTTTATTCACAAAACACCAGCATACCTATATGAAAAATGAAAATAATTGCTTGAAATTTGGCACAGATAACTCTGATAGTACTACCAACTTAAAAATAAAAACATTTGTCCAAATCGAGAAATCCGGGAAGTTTGAATTGAAAAGTTTTACTCATATTTGTGTACAGTAAGATATAATTAAATACTTATCAAGTAATATTGTAAAATATCTTTATATGAAGTACTGTCGACACAGTGAAAGTTCATTTTAAGTACGTGTATTCAAATCTGTAGACGAAATATTTCTTAACTTATCGATATCGTTATCTATAACTATATGAATATATGTCGTATATATTACTATTATAAAAAACAGCGTTTGTTTATATAATCACTAAATTCATGACAACTAATTAACCAATTGCAATGAAATTTCGACAAAATATAATTCCGGTATTCTGGAGCAACATAGACTAGATTGTATTTTAAAATGGGCGTTAAATTACAAAAAAAGTTATTCATGTTCTATTTCAAATCCACGTATTATGGTAATGTTGCCGAATAAGGTATGGCACGGTCCCTTAGTACTGACATCACTTAGTACTCTCACCGTTTATATAACGTAAAAATAAAGAAGTTGTTTACATCCGTCACCAGGTGGTTTATAGGCAGATATCGTGATATTTTAAGCTTTGCTACTTAATATATATGTAAAATCGAAAGTATTGTCGGTGAAAATATTTTAAATATTAATGGGCATAGATATTTATATACTTTATGTATATTTATATGTTCGTCACAAAATAGAAATGATTGTTGAAACACAATTAAGAATTCAATTTTATCGTCAGATTGAAAATATATATGCAGATATACATGCAGAATCTGTTGTGTGAGTACGTATAAAAGGCCAATAAAAATGCCTTGAAACGTGTCTGTGTTTGCAACAAAAAAAATATTATTTTATAAAACCTAGAGAGAGAGAATGTAAAGTATGTAAATATTTCGATTCAGCTAAAAATACGGACAATTCAGTATGTTTCGTGAATGAAAATTTTATATTTATAATATAAAATTTTATTAACTGTTTATACATATGCGATATGAGGCGCTCGAACGGCGGAGAAAGGCGAGCCGAATCTTAAGATTATTACCATTACAAGGCCTTTTTAGTTCAGCACTATCCTTGGTCGAGGTCGAACTTCTCCGCGTGTATGGCGTTTTTTCTTCTCTTTTTCTTTCATAATTATTAATTGTAATATTGATTAAATTTATCATATCACATTCATTCCATTTATATCATACAATAAATATATATTTGGTCAATACACAATTATTCACACAAAATCAAGAATCAAGTACTTGATGTGGCTGACGCAAGTCTGAATCCCCGGGCCCAGTGTCTGGTGCAGCAGCACGGTGTACTTCGGTACGCGTTCAAAGCATTACACATTCAAAAAAATCAGCTCACTGTTAATATTTCGTGGGTTTTCATGCGTTATAGGCTTTTCCCAAACAAGAACCAATAAAATTTTTAATTAATTGGCTCAATTATAGTATTTTATTTTCCCATCCTCCGTCTACACGAAAGAAGAAAATCTTTCCTTGTTGGCGAGATTTTCAACGTAACACAGTAAATTATCCACAACAATGTTTAAATTGTCCAGACTATGGATGATTCCTTCCGTAGCAACTTTGTCTCAAAATAGAAGCTTCTATTAGTCTATTAAGAGATGTTAATTCTTCTACATTATACGTACAATGATATTAGCTTCGAGCTAAACATTCTGTTTACTAATATTATCGATTCTACAATTCTTAGGGTTCCACTAAGTGTAACATGCAATCGATTCCACGCTTTCTTGCGGATCCTACTGATATGTCCTTCCAATTCAAAGATTGCAATTTCCACGAAAGTATTTTATGTTATTGCCATTAATAAGTCGCAGATTTAGACATTTAAATAAGTATGATTCGTTCTATAGCCATATTGTTTTTTAAATAATATGTAGAATGCTAAAGGATTGGCAAATAAGGAAATTGATTTATTTTATTTTAACAACATAAAAATACAATAAAAATATTAATTAATATGGAGTATTTTAGAGTTATAAAAATTTTTTTATATTGAATTGTAAGGGATTTTTGCGCATTATTCAAACACATATTTTGGGAGATGCTAATGTTATAATATATTTTGATTAGTAGATCGTTCAAATAACTATTTAACATTTCATTACTAATATACCTTTCCTTACTGAATTTTTTCAAATGCTCCTTTTTAACGGCATATAATAAGTAAAAGATATTGGTTTCTAAAAATAAATTTTTAGAGGTATTAAATAATTTTTCGTAAGCTTTGATTAAAAGTCAATAAACTGTTCCAGTGCATTTAGAAAGATACATTGTATATTTTTCTGTTTTTGCAGTCTAATCTGTAAAAATAAAACCGTTTGATCGTAAATGTCTTAAATGCCGCTTTGAAAAGAAATAAATTTAAAAAAATAACAGTCTTCGACATTCAAGTATGTTTGTATAAAGAAGTTAACTTAAATAAAAATTTATGTTAAAAAACATCCGCATCATTTAGAGAAAATTTTTAACTTAGAATATTTCCTTAATTTAGAAGCGAACACAATCAGAAGGTACAGCTAACGTAAACAGGTCTAGCCATACCGGTACTTACGGCTATTACCGTTAGGTGAAGCCCAAAATTATCGAGAAATTGCATTACGATTATAGGCACGGTATCAGATTTCCACTGCACGGCGTATCCCTTCGCACGCACGATCTAGATCAGGTCTATCCCATAATGCTGATCTGAATATTTCTAATCGATGACTTTTCATTAATGGCATTAAACATTAATAGCACGGATGGGAGTGTTGTTAAATCTTACATCCTGTTTCTGAGGTAGTAATCAGAGTAGCTGCTCCATGACGATTACTTTCAAATGATAAAAATTGTTGAAAAAACTTTGTGTAACTGACCGGTTACGAACCTACGAACTTGAGACGAGAAGGCTACCAGGCACCCATTTTAGCAATGGAGCCAAATGCTCTTAAAAGCATTTGAAATATAGTCTTATTTATTTGTACTATAGATCTAAAATCTATAAAGCTAATCTATATATTTATGATTTACATTTGTTTATTTATTATATGTCAACAAAAAGATACATATTAAATACTGATATAATACTGACCAAGAAAATTAATTATTTATTTTATTATGGAAAGTCGTTTCTATATATTTCTTTTTATCTGCTACATTTTCTCTCGTTTGTCTTCGAACGTGAAAAATGGCTTTCCGTTCTGCTATATTTTTCACACGTCAAACATAACTTTCGCATATTGTTATAGAACATTTCGATACTTTTATTATTTATTTATAATATGTGAATACCAAAACATGTATCTTATTCGATATAGACAGCTGAAGAAAATTTAATCGTCTTATTAGGTATAATATTACAATATATTTCTTATTGGTTTTCACAATTTCTATGGTTTCTTTTTAGTTGTGAAAAATGACTTTCTCTTCAAATATATGTTTCGCACGATAAACACATCTTACGCGAATTGCTATAAGGTGTTTTCGATTCATTGTGATAAAAACGGTTTTGAAATTACGAGTACGGTAAATGATATCTATTATATTATTTGATTATGAATAAAATAATAGAAAAATCGGAATTGGGATGATTTCATGAATGAAAAAGTTAAATCCAGCAGGATATGCCAGGTTAATAATGTATTGAAGCAATTGAATTATAGAAAAATATTCTACAAGTAAGAGCAAAATTCTTATCATGTTTCCGAGGAAAATACATTGAAATGAGAACGCGTAGCGAAGATACTAAAAAATTTGCACGAAGTTCGTGCCGTGGATTGTGTACACTCGGACTTTTGTGGTATATAAATATAAATTGCTTGAACAATTTTAACAGAAAATATTAGTCAACAATATTTAAGCTAAGCTGAGCATCTGTAAGTATAACAAATTCATTACTAGTAATAAATTCTAAAAAAAAAACGTTAATCAATGTCACCTAAATAAACCATTTGCCAAGAAAAGTTTAAAATAATCAAAATATTACAATTTTTAAACTATTAAGTCATTTTAGCAAATTTTCAAACTATGCAAAATGATTTTTGAATTCTAAAGCTTTGTAAATGAATCAAAATATGTTTTTTATATTTATAATTTCATATAAATAGCAATTAAAATGACTTTTTCTTAAATCATCAAACCATCGAAGCGTTGAAAAAATGCTGCAGACGACAACATTTTTTCCGATTCGTATTTTACAGCACTGCTTTGATGGTGGTATTTGAAATACATCATACGTCTCCAGATATTCCTGAAATAATATATGTAGTTTACAATAGCACTTTATTATTTCAGAAGATTTCGTTTGTCGCCGCATTCAGATCTTGCGCTAGTAGTTCAGGAACGCAGTCGTAATTCATATTTCAGATATTCGACAGTAGTCAGAATGAAAATTATTATTTTTGTAATCACAATAACTCTCTTCATTTTCGTCGGAGATGTCAACATGGCTGACTGTATATCAAGTTCATACTTCGGAGTTTGTAATCGGGCTAATGCAGATCATCAAGCCAATTGTAAAACTTTATGTACATGCGAGGGGCATACTAACGGAGGTCGATGCTGCTCGCCGTCAACATGTTACTGTGTAGGTTGCAACAATATGAGTGCAGGTAATCAGTGGTGCTAACAATGACGAACCCTAGCAGAGTTCGTAATGCCACTGATCTTTGCTCAAAATAGTATATGAGAAACAGCTTTGTCCATCGGTGTTAGAAGTCAGAATAATGACAATGAACCGGTGGAATATTTTATGGTTTTTCTACGGAGGCTTCACACCACGGTGACAAGTACTGTGTACTTTACATTTGGCCATAAATGCGCTGTAAATTTTGCAAATAGACGGACGATCTTTAGAAGTAGAACCATCTTACAAGCATCATTGAGCATCGTTAATTTTCTTTTTACGGATAGTACATATAAGATATACGCAAGTATTTCACTGTATAAGAGTGACAACGAGAAATCACAGTTGAAGTTCTAGTAATATCTATATATATATATATAATAAGAGAATTAAAATTTGAAATATCAAAACGCTTAAGAATATTTTTAAACTTCTGTTGTAAACTCGGTATATACAGTATATTTAAAATAAAATAATGTTCAATAGTAGTAATGACTAGTTGCATTAATTTATTTACCTTTAGCACGTTGCGTATTTACGAAGCCTACGTTTTAGTACGAATGGACCTCTTTTATAATTTTTTTAAGTGAAACTTGCTTATATATTTCATAGATTATACGTTACTACGAGTGTTATAGACAGACATGTTTTTTGTGTATATATTATTTATAGAAAAATAACATTATTGAAGAAACATGTTATTTGCGCTTATTATGTTTTTATATTTATTTATATATAGCTTATATTTATTTAAGATTTGTTTCTTTAAAGTAAAAGATTATTGAATTTCATAATATAAGATCGTATTTTATTATCTGAGAATTATAGTTTATTTAATATAAAAGATCTCTCTACGTTATAAATTTTAGTTTGTGTTATACGTGATAAAATTAATACAGTACTTAAATTTCTTTTATTTCTATAAATTCATGCATATGTTTTAAGCGTAATACATTTATAAAATTGACTTGTTTAAATATTAAGTTAAATACGTTTTTGTTTCGTAGAAGTTAATGTAAAATATTATTAGATTAAATCTTCGATTAAATGCGTAATAATTTTCAGATTCATATTTGTAAGCGCGAATTTGTATACATATCAATTGTCGACTTGGTTGATATGCGATCCCTGTAACTTAAAACCTAAAATCTCGGCACAAAGCGGCATTGCGTCGAAGAAAATAAATGTATGTTGTCTTAAATGATGAAATATCATGTAAAGCAGAGACGGGAAATTGTCGAATATTCGGAAATGTTCAAATAACGTATCGTCGTCTTACTTTTTTCAGTAAAGAAATATATTGTTTTCTATATTAAATATGAAAAGAAGTTCATAGTTAGAAAAAATTGATCGCGAGCGAACTCTAGTTAAAGGCCCACATACCGTGTACAAATTCGGTACACATTTTACGTGCCGTGACGGGAAAGCCGAAGGTTTTACTGAAAATTAGCACTTATACGTTTCACAAAGAGGTGGCCGAATATTTGCTAAAGGAAAATCTTGAGGTTTTCGAAAGAGGTGAATGATTATGCTTATATAAGCAATTTCCGTGCTGTGTCGGGAAATTCGAAGATTTTACGTAAAAAAGCCTTTTTACAGATTTTCATTTAAGCGAATCGTATTCTGGCTTTGTGAAAATCTTCAGAATTTCGAAAGAAGTGACGTGTTCGGTTTGCCACCTCGGGCGCTCCGACGGTCAGGCTGCGCTAGAGTTTGGGCTGCGATCAGCGAGTGGGGCTTATCTACCGTAATTTGACCCTGCGAGAAGGGGCCTCGAGTCTATATAAACGAGCCGAAAGAGCGCTAACATTCATTATTTTCTCATCTCTGCTCAGGTTAATATAACTTTATATTGTCTCGATAGTTCAGTGTAATTTTATAATAAATATTTTATATTTCATTACTTTGAATTTCTTTTAATTTAAAAATCCATCAAACATCCCAGCATAGTAAGAGTTTAGTACAACGAGGGCATTCAGAACTTTTATTTTTATACATTTGGTGTCATAGCTTAGTCACATCAAGTAAGAGTAATACACATCAATATAAATTCGAGTTTATTAAAAGAAGAAGAGGTGTAAAAAATGTTAATGACTAGTACATTTATCATATATAACAATCAGCTTCTTAACCTTTACCAGATGTACCGGTATGACGTGAGCGTCAAGATACAATTATCTCGATAGGAAATATTTTTTGTGAATAAGCCTTAATTTTTGTATACATCAAATCATAATTTTTTGTTGTTTTTTTTTTTAATAACAATGCTGCAGATTCGCATCGAATGCTTCTCGAGGTATATGGTAAACATGCTCTATCTGAACCAACATTCAAAAATGGTTTCGAATGCTTCTCGAGGTATATGGTGAACATGCTCTATCTGAACCAACATTCAAAAATGGTTTCAATGGTTTAGAAATAATAATTGTGATGCGAGAAATAAATAACGTGAAAGAGCACTAAACGATATTAGATGAAGATGACAGTTTGATTAAAAAACAAATGGTTAAAAAAATTAAAACAATGGAAAAATTGATATAATCGATAAATATCGAAAAAAATTGAATCTAAACAATTTTTAAATTAAATAAATAAAAGAAAGGTTCGTACATCCATATAGAGATGCAGATAATCATTTCTGCATTATAATTTAATGAATTTGATCAAAATGGGCGCAATGGATGCTGTAAACCGATGACTGTAGATTTTTCTTGTAAGTATACGTATTCTCATTATTCAGTTCCTCGGCTAATTTAGTCGAAGCTGATTTTGTATCATATAGCATAGGAGTATAATACTGTTAAAAGAATATGTAATAAAACAATTTACGATCAAAACAATTGTATGTTGCATTGAAAAACTCGCCAACATGGAGAGGTTTCCTTATTTCGTATATGGATTATAGGTAGGTTTGGTCAAATAAATAAAACAAGGTGATTGAGCCGATAATGATGTTATTTATTGGCTCTTGGGGAAAAGGCTTGAATAGGCATAAAAACCCCACGAAATGTTATATAATTGTTAGTATGTATGTGTATGATACGTACTCGGTACATAGTGTATGATGCGTACTCGGTACGCTGCGTATGATACGTACTCGGTACGTAATGTATAATGCGTACACGGTACGCTGTGCTGCTGGCACTTTACACGGGACCCCAGTATTCAGAACTGTGTCTGTCTCATCAAAACCTTGTCTCGCTTTTGATTTTATATTTTATTGAATTTTATTGTATATGATTATGCTAATATATGAGTTTATGTTGTAAGAGTATATGAATGATGAGAAAAGTGACTATGAATTAAAATGAAATGAAATTAATTAATTTAAACGAATTTTACACGATTGTGATGGAAAAGGGACGTTCGCACTCGACAACGGATCGCGATAGACTGAACAGTCGCGTAATGATTATGTATCGTTATGATTTAGTTCTCCTTTGTCCACAGTCCGAGCGCCCCATACAATATTTATATAAACATCAAAAACAGCTTATGTTACACATTGTAAGCGAAACTTTCCGTGCACGGAACATACTCCCCGCATTGAGAGTACTGCGATCAACTAATCAATAATAATTTCTTTTTTTTTTCGGTATAATATTTTACATTAATTCAAAATTACAAATAGCGGAAGTACAATACTATTATAGTTATAAATATATATATATATATAAACTACATTCATTTTACTTCTAAGATCTATCAATTACATTGCGATTTCAATTTCATGTTGTATCTAACAACGGACAAAGTAATCGGACGTTGCGTTTGAAAATGCCTTGTGCGGTTTTCACAGTTGCTACACGTACAATACCGTCCTCTCCAGGCTACACCTCCACGATTCGTCCAAGCTGCAATTGAGAACAAGGTTGGTTTTTGCCAATAAGGATCACAATTGAGTCTAATTTGAGCTTCTGTGCCGTTTTTCAACCATTTCTGTCGTTTTTGTAATTCTGTGAGATATTCATATTGCCACCGTTTCCAAAAATGTTGTCGGGCTCGTGTGATTAACTGCCATGAAGTCAGTCGATTTTCTGGAGCAGGTAAATAATTGTTTTGCGGCAGCATATTAATTGGTCGACCTACTAAAAAGTGAAGAGGCGTTAATGCTGAGGGGTCATTTGGATCCGATGCCGTGGGCATAAAGGTCGTGAATTTAAAATAGATTCTATTTCAATAGCAAAAGTGTTTAGTTCTTCAAATGTAAATAAACGATCTCCTATGACCCTTCGGAAATTATGCTTAAAGGTTTTCACGGCGGCTTCCCATATGCCTCCAAAATGATGTGAAAGAGGAGGGCTAAAATGTCACGATATGTCTTTATTTAAAGCGAAATTATGAATTTCTGTCTTAAATTGATCTTAAATGAATTTCTGTCTTAAATTGATCTTAATTGAGTTCGAGCGCTCCATACAATATTTATATAAACATCAAAAACAGCTTATGTTACACATTGTAATAGAAACTTTCCGTGCACGGAACAACAATCATTTAGTCGTTAAAAAATAAAGAAAATAATGTAGAATGAATTATTAAATATTTTTTCAATGTTCTATCAGTTCGAAAAATATAAAAAAAAATGATAATAATTAAAGTATACCAATTGAATAAGAATTTCTTTTCAGATCTATAGTACATTTCAGTTAAATAAAATTGAGTGCTAAACAGTTTTACAAATTTGAATTTTGCCCCAAAAATTATGAGCAAAGTTTATAATAGAAATAAGTAATTATAGATGTTTTCAAGAAAATTGTTTTTTACGTCTTGAAGCGGGTCAAAAAAGGAAATAATCTAGTCGATTCTAGCTTCCGTAACAGGGAATTGTAGAGGGTTTTGATTGGTCAACACGTTCAAATTAACAGGAATCCTCGAGTTGCCAAGATGATTCGGGGACTGGACTAGGATATTTACGAATAAAATGTATTATCAAGTTTGAACATTGGTCGAAGGTAATTCTTGAAAAAGGAGAAAAATTAATGAATACTGCATCTCGTTAAATGTACTTAGCGTGCCAATGCATCGGATTGTTCTATTCGCCCTTGAAATGGAGTACGATATGGGTATAATTTTAGTCTTGATTTTTATTTGCAGAAATTTTTTAATTACATATAAGCACGCGCATAATTCAATGTTTAATATTTATTGTGAGATATCGTCTGATATATCTAAGATGTTTATTTCTCAATGAATGTTGTTTGAAAAACATTCCGCCAAATTCTTGTTCATGTTTGGGATAATATTTTTAAAACACATATTTTTAGGACCCATATCTTATGATGGAATAAAGTGTTAAATGAAGCTGGCAGACATTTGTTTAAGCTCCAACGAAGAGATTGTATCCAAAACTACAGCTTAGGCTCCGCGATGCGTAGTAAAAATAAAACTCAGCCGTCCGTGGGTACGTAAAATCGGCTACCTCGTATATTATGGAACTTATAGCCATGCGCAAGATAATGGGATTGCCAAGAATAATTCAGACTGGTAAGCTGCTGTAAAACTAAGGTCTATTTTTTTAGCTAATCATTTAGCTCCTGCCACGAAAGTTGCGGCCAAATTTTGTACCGAATAAATGAATTTGTTAATTAACTATCCGTACTGCTTGCGCAGAGTTCGTATTTCCGTATGTGTTTATGTTTTGAAAGTATCCTATAAGGGTGCGCAAAAAGTTATTTTTAACGTATAAAAGCAAAAAAAAAGAATAGATGACAGAAGTTTTATAGTAAAATAGATGTTTAACAGAAATTTGATGACAGAAAACGAACGTAATTTTCTTCGCTCAAAGACAAACACTAGAAAATGAAGCATACAAAAAGAAACACTTAGTAATGTTATATGTATTAAGATGATGCAATTCTCTTGGGTAGAGTGCATGCAGTAACATGCATCTTTTTTTATTTATATATTATAAAGAATTAAGAAAAATAATAAATTCATAGCTTACTTTAAAAGTATTTTTATTAACTAATTCATTTCAATTTCCAAAAAATTCCAAATATTTATTATTATTTTTGGAAACAAAAATAATATAATCTTGATTTTTGTTAAATTTTATTGTTATTAAATTATTTTGGAACAGCATTTCTGCAACCCTTTCCATTCCTCACCGAATGCAAATTACCGAATAAGTAGAAGTGACAAAGTGCCAGGTGATTACGGTGAATGTCTGGCGCCAGAATGCAGTTTTTTGATAAAAAAAATGAGTCACTAACGTCGATTGATGGGACGGTGTGTTATTGTGCAACCAACTGCAACTTCCACTTTCACGATAGTACGGCCGAACACGACGGATACGGGCAAGCAAACGCTTTATACCATCAAGATAATACACAGCATTACCCGCTTTACCAGATAGAACGAATTCCTGGTGAATAATGCTCTTAGAATTGTAGAAACCGATAAGCATTTTTTTTGATTTTTGATTTTTCTAAACGCGATTTGTTGGGTTTTGGCTCACCGGGGGCTTTCCATTTGGCACTTTTAATTTCAGCACAAGGTAATTTTCGTCCCTTTTTATTTCTTTAATGATGTCTTTTTCGCAGCGCTTTTTGGGCATTAGTTAGTTTGTGTGGGACAAAGCGCGAACCAACCTTTCGGAGGCCCAAATGCTCTGTCAAAATGCGATGAATCGATACTTTCATTTAATGCACCGAAGATTTAGAGAAGTTTTTGATGAATTGGCACTTTGTGAGTTTTTTCTTTCCTTTGATTTAGCGCTTCTCTCGGCTGACCTGAACGTTCGTCGTCATTGAGGTCCTCCCTGCTTTTGAAACTCCGAAACACTTTATTAATTGTTGCACACGATAAAAATGTAATTAGTTATTTGCTCAGTGCACATTTTTCGATCAATAAACAAAAAACCCCGGCAGTTGAGGAGAATTAATTTCGCTTTCATTTAATCCTATTCATTCATCCAATGAATGTAATGACATTTTGTCAGAATGCAAATAGAAGATCTCCGTTTTGAATTCGTATGATCCCCAACAAATAGCGCCACTGGGTGAACCCCTACTTAAAAAGTCTGGAAATTTTTACAAGAAGCCTTATAATATTTGCGATATTATAATTTGAGTACAAAAGATAAATTTTTATAGGGTTCTAGAACATATCTTGGAACCATCTGAAACGAAAATAAAGGTTTTTTTTCTTTTATTGTGTTCGTCGATACAGAAAGAATCGTTCATCAGTGAGTTTAAGGATTATTCGATTTCTTGAGCAGTGATCAACATGAAAATCTTATATATATATCGAAAGAGGGAAAAACGCAGAAAAGAAAATAACAAGAAAATACAAAAATATGAGAGGGAAACGGCCGATAATGTCAGGACACACCGCAAATCCCAAACTCTCTCTCTCTTCTCTCTCTCTCTCTCTCTCTCTCTCTCTCTCTCTCTTTCTCTGTCTGTCTCTCACTATCTCCCCTCTTTTTCACGTTTGCCCTCAATGCAGGAAGCGTTTCTCGACATAAATAACGCGGGCCAGCGACATCTGTGTTCATTAGCCGTTATATACATCGAGAGTGTCGAGGCTGCGAGTGCGCGAGTTTGTTCCGCGCTCGATCACAATGGACGATATCGCAGATGCGAGAGCGAGAAAAAAGCGACGCAAAAAGCAAAGGGACCACAAGGGGGAAAGAGAGAGAGAGAGAGGGATACATTAAAGGCCCACGGTAGTAAAGAATTGGGAAATGAGAATAGTGGGAGTGGGGGCGGCATCTTTTTTCTCGTTTGGCCTTGCTCCGGCTGCCGTTGTACATTACACACTTATTTTTTACGATCATTTGGACGTAGCCAGGTGGCTTGGGAATGATGAAAACGAAAAGTCTATCCGGAAATAACGATCGCAGATTTCGCATTAATACATGTAATATTATTTCTACTAGTGAAAGTTCTTGTAATAACAAAAACTTTTTGCACCACGACGAGTCTTCGAGTGCAGTTTTTTAACGTAAAATTCCTACGATCTAATATGGATAGTAACAAATGGATTTTTAGCAGGTGTTTAAACTTCATAATATCCTTCGACCGAGAAATATAATTCGAAATACCGCTTCGCAATACGGGAATGTTCAGTGGTTATGGGAGCGGGGGAGAGGAGAAGGTAAAAGCAATCCAGCCAAGAGTTTCGCGAGCCTCTGCCCTTGTGTGGCGGCGGATCTTCAGAAATAGAGATGAAGGAGGAAGAGAGGGATTCACTATATGCGGATGAAAGCTAAATCGCTCAGCTTCGAAAAATTCTACGGTGTGGGGAAGGGCAAGGGGTGGGAGGTGTGATGAGCGCTCGATTTCGTGCTATATATATACACGGGAACGAGTGAATTTCGGTAAGGAGGGTTCTCGTGGAAAGCGAGGGCGCCGAACGAGGAGGGATAGAGAAAGGTTAAGGGGAGGGATGGTTGGCGAGGGCACTCTTTGAGAGCTATTCGGATTGGCGCGTAATGCGCGCGCGAGGGTAAAGCGCGCCGGTAAAGGAAGACGCGCGCGCATACGCGGCTATCCGGCGAAGAAGAGATTGACATTTCGAATCGATGCCCCGTCTTGAGAGAGCAGAGGAGAGCGAGAGAGAAGGTGGGGCGGGAGAGAGTAAGAACGGGTATAAGAGAAAAAGGGGGACCAGGGGAGAGGTGGCGAAGGAAAGCGTCGCGCCAGGCAATCCGGGTAGGGAAATCGAATTTCACGGGGGCCTGCCGGTGAAAATGAAAATACCGATGAAATATTTATATGTTGTGCTCTCTTACCTTCCTAAATTTCGATTTGGCTTTTACGTTTTTCTGTTCCGCCTGCTACTTCGCCTCTTTCGCCGCTTGCGTCGTTCTTCCACCCCCTCTTCCACCACTTCCTCCTCGCACCGCTCAAGTTCTCGCGCGCGTCCGAGCCCTCCTCTTCTTATTCCAGAATGTCTGTCTGTCCCCTTCCGGCAGTCGCTCATTCCGCTCGCCCTCTTTATCAGGAATTTTTCTCCTCCTCGAGTTTTTATTTCTTTTATGCGCTCCATATATCTTTTTTTTTCTTATATGCTCGAGGTAGTTTGCCAACTGAGATTGAAGTCTCGCGAAGTATGACTTTAGTTTTGGTAATCGATTCTTGGATTAAGAGGGGATAAATATGCGAATTTCACTGTTCGAGTTGGCAGAAAATAAAATCGACATTGCTACATCGATTTTCAGCGATTGTTCGCAATTATTTCAATATAGAGAAATTAAGATTTTTTTATTCGATTAAAAATTTCAATCGAATAACCATAAGTTTCTTAGATTGTTTGGAACTTAATACTTGAACTTAATAATTCTTTCAATCAAAGAATTTCATAAAACTAACATTGTTTAAATAATACATAAATATTATTTAATATAATGTGAATTTTTTCAAAATTAATCATTACAGGACATACCAATTTAGCCTTACCAATTCTATCCAATTCTCTGAATTTTGTTGTACAAGGCGAGTTTCACTTTCACGGGATCTCTATTAGCTCGAATATGTCCATTACCCGTACAGAAATATATTCGGCTATATCCTAGTTCGGGCTAGATCCTAGCCAGTATTATTAATGATTTCTTCATGTAGGTAATACTCGGCAGATACGAGTTAGATTTCCCTACGATCATCTACTAATCGTCTTATATTAATTATTACTTTCTCGACTTTATTCAGATTAGCTGATCTTTTATTAATGTTACAAAGAAATATGTGTTTTCTATAGTCAACATTTTATAAGTAGAAAAATTAAGCAAATGATTAGGCTTTCTATCTTGGATCTAGTCAGATTTCCTTAACTTCTCCCTATTTTTGAAAGAATGGTGTTTTTCTACGCGGAATCTGCCAAGTAGGAGAATTCAGGAAATGGTTAGACTTTCTATTTTGATTCTAGTTAGATTTCCTCAACTTTTTCTAATATTGGAAAGAACGATGTCTTTTCTAGTTGAGAACTTACGAATACGAAAATTATATATATATATATATATATATATATATATATATATATATAACGTGTATGTGTGTGTGTATGTATATATAAAAACGAAATTATATAATATCTGCGACTGTCAGAATAAAGTTTCTACAATGTAAACATTGCTTTCAAAACAAATTTTTTGTTTAAAATAACTTGCGTTCAGGTCATTATCGCAATTGAGTTATATTATTTAAGAATTACGGTCATAATTATGCTCTTACTTTTACTATTCCTCTTTGTGATTTTGTAAACCAACACTACACTCAATTATATATTTTTCGTGTATTGGAAGCAATACGGACGACGTATTGGACGATAGGCCTTTCTAACGAGAGGAGCATCATTTTTGATAGTTGTTACATCATACTTTTAGTGCGTGTACATAACAAATATTTGTTTTTACAACTTTTGGCTATTGCTTTTGAAGAGGAGCCATGAAAACATTTTTATATCTTATTGAATAACAATCTTTTAAAAAATTGTAAACTCCATCTGCCAGTGGACCGAAACCGAAACGAAGAAATTAGGATATTTTTTAAAATATAGAAATTTTATAGGAGTTTTACAGAAGATGTATGAGCATGAATTCGCAGCATTACATTTCGATTTACGAAAAAGTAAGATTTATTTATTAGATTAATTTATTAGAATAAAGGCCCGTAATTGGCATTTACCTTTTTCAAAACCTAAGAAATTTACAACAGTGAATAATTATGCAGGGTGCCACCATTTTATTTCACGAATTCCTTTTTTTTGTCTATAATCAAGTCATCCACATATAAAATTGTCTTAAATATCAAGATCGCAGCGAGAAGAAAAGGAAGACATACAAGTACGATCTTCTATCAACTCTTTCTTTAATCTTAAAGTACAATATAGGATACTACATTTAACCTTTTTTAAATTGCGGTAGTTTAAAGGTTCTGAATATATATATATATATATATATAAATTAGACCCAAACGTCTATTATGTACAAATTATTGGACTATTAGCGTTTCGGTCTAAACCACCAGTTTAACCCATCTGTTCAAAAAAATCTAAAAAAACGAATAAGCTATTGCAGCAAGTAAACAAATATAATAGTTTCCAGGATTTTTTTTGGCTGGTACGAAAATTAATATTTTGTAGGTAATCATTAATTAATCAAAATTTCGATAATTTATCAAACAAAAATTATATTTCATTGAAAAATCATCTAATGATTTTTTTTATTAAATATTTTTATATATCTAAGCTCAGACGTTATTATTTAAGGGTATATTCAGTAAAAATCATTAACTCATTGATATCTCGCCATTACATTAATTTGTACATCTCGCCATTACATTAAAAAACACACACAAACACACGCATATATATATATATATATATATATATATATATATATATACACACACCTATAGATATGCATAATTACTCAGAAATAAAACCTTTGTGTGTGTAGAGTTAAAACTTATTCGGGGATAATTAACTTAATGCATGTATTATCACAGAACCGTAAAAACTTTAAATTAGTTTCTTCCCCGCCAGACAACGCTTTAATTAGAATCGAGTCGGGCGGGCTGCGTCAAAGTGTGCAGCGCGCAGACCCTTGAATACGGCGACTCTGGCGCTAAATCCGCTTCACGATCCGCTCATCGAATAAATAACTCTTCCGAAACTGCGGGCATACCCACACGCGTGCTCGCGCGATCGGCGTCTCAAAGGTTCGAAAATCTCCCGAGGTCTCCGTATACGTCGCGTCGTCGCCTGCATATATATATATATATATATATATGCATGCGCGCGCGTGTGTGTGTGTGTGTGTTGGTGTGTATGCATACGCTGCGTCGTCCGGCCGCGGTGCGGTCCTGAGCGCTTCGCTTTGACGAAACTACCCGCTCGAATTACAAATTGGCGGGGAGTTCGGTTCGCGCGGTTGCATCGGCCCCCGTCGCGCTCGCGCAAAGGGGACGGGGGCGCGGGGTGGGCGGGCGAGGAGGTGACCGTCCCGTCGCGGCGGGAGTTCCTCGTCGGCGAGAAAGACCGAGCGCCGCGAGTTTCTTAAGCTTCCCTCGGCCGCCGCCCCCCCCCCTTCTTCGGCCTCGCCAGTTTATGGCCCCTTTGAGATACAAAGTAGCGTAGCGATTAACCGAACTCGAACCGCTGAGTTTGTCGCGATGGCGATTAATTTTCTTTATATATATATATATATATATATATATATATATATATATATATATATATATATATATACATTTAAGGTTGATGGGCGAGATGATAATAACGGGCACTTATCGTTAATATTTTTAATGTGAATAAATAGCCTTAATCTTAAGTAGGTGGCTATCTGTTTCTTGAAGATACGGTCATTTTTTTTCAAATTAAAAAACTGTTTTTGATCGACAAGAATTAATGATGGTTATGTTATGTAAAGAAAGGCGCTTTAAAGACTTTTCTTTAATTAGCTTCTTGTACGAAACACAGCTAACTTAGGGAGCAAACAGTGACCCTAAAGCATATTTTACCTGCACCTCCCTAGCGATCTAGAATTAAACATCGCAATATCGCATAGGAATCGAATAAATCGTCGTTAATCAATTAATAAAAAATAAATTAATAAAATTAATAAAAAAAGCAATGTCAATGGCATTTTGCGTGCTTAAAATTCGGAAAAAAGGTACAGTGATTGAAAGACTTTTTGAACATTTGGAATAAATATACTGCGCGTAATACGTATAATGGGCATCCATCATTTATACAGATTATATTTGATTTCATGAAAGAATTATTTCCACGAAGGGGAATCAGTCACAATAACGTTAAAATTTGAAAATATTGTCATTACGTACATTTTTTTCCTCCAAATGGTTGAAACATTTTTATGCGAAGAATCTCAGAATATCTATAATCGAACTTCTCGATATCGAGGATAAATTTATAATGCTGTAAGCCCGTATTCGGGAAGAAAAGGGTGGTTTTAATTTTTTAATAGTTCTCCAATAAAAAAAAATAATTTTATTCTTCTATTTTGAGCTTCTTTTCCAGCTCTAAATTGAATTTAATTTTTAAAAATTAAAAAATAGACATTGTGAAATTTGTCTTTTAGTGAGCGAGTAATTTGGTACTTTTAATATATATTTCTTCTTCATATATTTTCATCCAAATTTTGCTAAGAGGCAGTGTTTTCGTAGAGTTAGTTTATAATTTCTCTTCAAATAACGTTTAAGTTGTAAACGAAAAGTAAAGTGTATCTATACATATTTTACGTAATTATAAAATATTCTTGTTTACAAATGCGCCAACATATTAAAATTTTTTAATACTCATTTTTTAGTTTTATTTTCTCCTTCTATTTTGCATTAACCAAACTAATATATTTTAATGCATATATAAAGAAATTAATAAAGTTTATCATTCTAGACGAATGTCTATGTACCGTGGAGGTCAAACGGGAATGGAATTTTTTCGAAAAATATAATAAAAATTCTTTATAATTTATGTTTAGAACATTCGGTTAAAATATCCAGGCTGATATTTTAATTAAAGACATAATCCAAAGTCGTATCCTCGCGGAAAATATAAGAAAAAGTTATACGCTCGTATAATTTTGCCACTCTCTGTTTAATCCAGTTGAAATTTATAGGAAGTTTACAGTAAATGTTAATTACATTTTAATTACAGGGAAGGCGGCGGAAAATTTATACAGTTTAGGGTAGAAGGGAAGTTCTGATGTGCACTAATAAACTACATTAAGCCTTTTACATATAACGTCGTATGAATAACAAATTTAATATTAACAATTAATTTAACCCCTCCCTAAGTTCTTAAGGATAATTAACTTTGAGAATCTACTGGATTTGCCATTAGTCCCAATTAAGCGAGCGGCGGATTTGAAACCTGTTCTCCTCATTATTTGCCCATTGTTTTAAAAAGTTCCTTGTCTAGAGTTTCACGCGTCGAGCAGTCCTTTATACCGTGATAATTCGTTAAATCAGCTTGTCCAATGTATTATTATTATTAAATTAATATACTGAAACATTTACGTTATTGACGTTGTCAAGGCTTAATATTAAGATAGTACGCGACAATCGTTCGTGTACAAAAAATTCTTATAACGGATGAGTTTCATAACGAAAATAAATTAAATTGTAATTGCCTCTAATAACATTCAGAATATAAACGTTTCCGTTTGAAATAAAATATATAAAGATTTTTCAAATTTGAACAATATTTTCCTGCGAAATTTATTAGAGACAATTACCATTTGACTATATTTCTATTCGATGACCATTGGACCAGTTTCACCGAGAATCCGGGGATTATAAGGATATTTTTATTATAATTATATTCAGAGAGTGCAGTTTTTCTCGCTCTTTTGAACGGTTTCATTTATTAAACGGTCGTTTTCACAAAAATCTCATTTAACCCCAAAAAATTTATGAGCACTATCGTTTCTCCCGTCGTCTTCCTCGCAAATTTTGGAAACAGCAAGTCTTGCCGTTCAGTTCATTCAAAAACTTAATGATTGATTTTTTTGTTCGAATGTCAATCTATGCATATCGCTATTAATCTGGGCAACAACGTACAACATTTTAGTTTTTGAAAACTTTTGAAAAAAAACAGCATTTTTACAATTAAGAGTAAGCATCAAATTTTCCATTAGCGAAATAAGCGTCTTTTTTCCAATTTTTTTCATCCAATTTATCAATTTAATCCGTAAATATCAAAATTTCATTCATTTAAAATTTCACAATTTCCGAATAGTGCTAGCGTATTACATGGAAATGTGCCGGTTTCTATATGATTATATACTTAATCGATAGACCAAATTTTAAATAATGAAATCGAAAGAAAATCTATTTTGCCTCATGTACCCATTTGGACAATGAATATTGATTAGGAGCCGATTAAAACCAGAACCGTCAGAAAATAAAAAAAATTAAAAAAAAAAAAATTTTTAAAAAAAGTCCAGTGTCAGAAATCGAGGACCATCGTTTCGACGCCGAACGAATTCACCACTCGGCTGCACAATGCACAATTGCAATCTCGAATAAATTTTAGCCACCGTCTCAATTAGACGCTAATAGCGCCCGAAGTCCCGCACGCCCCGGCCTCGGGAAATTATTTCGTCTGAGGCTGCGCCTTGTTGCTCGAAAGACGGTAGCGTTTCTCCACTCTGTATATATATATATACGCGGAATGCTCGAAATTCCCGGGGCTTAATTCACTCCTTGAGCTCCTCCACGGTACGGCATAACGAGCTCATCGGAATATCACGCGGCCATTTGAGGAGGACGGCGTGGCCGGGGCAGTAGGGGGCGGGGGGAGGGGAAAAAGCAGAAGTAGGAGAAGCCAGGAGCGTAATTTCGTCTCGCGCGCAGTTTGTGTGACGTGCCTGCGTGCTTAAGTTCTATCTTTCTGCGTCTCTCTTTCTCTCTCTCTCTCTCTCTCTCTCGTCTAATAAGAGGCGAAACGCCCGCGTTCGCGCCCAACAGAGCCCCTCGCGCGCTCTAATCCTTTCGTCGGGGCTGGCGAGCGAGCCGGAAGCCGCGTCGATTATTTTCACGAGCGGACCTCACGGGCGAATATTATAGGGGCGGTGATGGTGGTGGTGATAGAGTAGAGCTGTGTTTAGATATAATACGCGGGGGAGGTCGGGGGGAGGGGAGGGACGGCGGGTCAGGCAGGCAGTGCAACGTATTCGAGGCGCGGGACTGACGGTGATCCTCCCCATCCCACCCCATCCCCCTTCCGGGCGCCCCCTAGGTTAATTACTCTTTAATTAAGGTTCTCTCGGCGAGAGACGCGGCCATTAGTTTTAGAGGCACCTCCTCCCGTCTCCCCCTCCCCTCCTCTCTAGGAACCCATATATAGCTTCAGAATAATCCGGCCTTGATACAGTGGCTATCAGTGTCTCCTCTCTTTTGTTGGCTCCCTTACCCTTCGTCGCCTTAAGATTTTCCTTAACAATTGTTTTTTTTCTTGCCACCTTACACGCGGCTTTGAAGTAGAAAGTACATGTTCACGTCGTAAACTAAATTACAACTGATTCGGCCTGCTTGCACTAATAAATTTATCCTTCAGTCGAGTGCCTAGTGTATCAACATACATAGGCACACACGCACAGACACACATGCACACAACTTCGACAAAACTTCCATTATTGACACATCCGAGCCGGCACAGAAATACAAACGGAGCGGTATCCCGTCATGATCAAGCGTATTGCCCGGGATGAGGGGGATGGGGGGGGGGAGTGACGGAAACAATGCTCGCGTGTATATTCATATACACGCGGTCGGGAATAAGGCCGAGCTTTCGGATGTTGAAATTGGCGCCGTGATTCGGGCTAACTTGGTTCCGAGCAAATGCGGAATAAAGCGTTTTAGCGCCGAATCAAAGGCTCCGACTGCGAAGATTGAATCGCGACAGGGGGCGGGGGACAGCGGCGGGAGGTAGGCGGTTAACCAGTCGATAAACGTCCGTCATTCTCAATTGTGGTATTCAATTGGAAATTTCAACGGTGTTTATGTATCTTTCAATGAAATTACAAATATTAATTGTTTCTTAACAACAATCGCTGTATCGAAACGTTGTGAATTATCCTCCCGAAATAATATCGTTATTTCCGCTCTCTCGTTCGTTACGTCTTCTAACTTTATCCATCGGGCAGTTTATTTTTTCACAGAAAAGATACAGCATAAATACTTTAGACACAAATAACGCAGCTGATTCGAACTGCATGCACCAAGGCATATTTAATAAGTATATGTATTTACTTTTTAGACGAGTTTTATATTTATTACTTAAATGAATAATTTGAAATTCTGAAAACTAGCATTCTCTGAATAATTGATTAATTTTCCATGAAATTCAAGCGAACTAATTCTCGTTAACACGAAATAGTTTCAAATCACTTTATACTTGGGAATATTTATTGATTGTAAAAAAAATTTGTTTCTTTTAACAAATATATTTTAATAATAATATAATTCAATGCAAGGTCTAATTAGGTACGTGAATTTAGCCGATCATCCGTCTTTGTGTTATGAGTTCTATCTCAATATTAAGACCAAAATTTGATTTGAAAGTGTGCTAAATAAAATTTCGTTCACTGATAATCATGCGCAGGCTTTAGTTTCATTCAAACGTTTTCGCTTATAAGTTGTATAGCATTAGAAGCTCAACTAATCATATCATGCAATTTCTTAAATAAAATTGTCAAACTGTTTTATGAAAAAGTTTTAATATCTTTATTTATCCCGTAGAATTACATTTTTCGAAAAAAAAAGAACCATCAGTCGTTCCTTCTTCCTTTATCGCCGCTCACGCTACGCTCGGCAGTAAAAGAAAAAAGCAACAACAAATAGAACGAGCCGCGGGCGCGCGGAAATGATCCGACCTACGCGAAAATCGAGAAAACGTATCTTTAAGAGAAAAAAGCCGAGGAAATATCTTCGATCTTACATTATTGTAGCGGAAAGTGAGAGGACTTACGCTCTCAATTTTCCCCGACGATTCGCCGTCGTCCGCGTACATACGCTGCGCTCGTCTCTCCTCCGCGCGTTTTTCTACGCTTACCTCGTGGTTACGCGCGCGTTACGGCGCAACTATACGCGTCAATAAAAGAGCGCGTCGGGCGTACTTTTAATGCCCGGCCGTGCGCGGTTCATTGTGCGATTCAACGGGGCTGGAGAGGGGGTGGGGAGGATTACCGAGAAGTATTTAGCGGACGACAAACGAGCGGCCGAGCTGGGGGCAGGGGCAGAGGTGGGGACGAGGGAGTCCGTCGCCGCAGCCACGCAGGCGCGATGGAATATACCATCGGGTCTTGACCGCCGCGGGGTAATTTTACACGTTATTCGTGGCGGGGGGGGGGGCTTGGGGAGAATTTCGAGCGCTTCGGCTCGTGCGGGGGACGATTTAGTGGAATTGCGCTCGGGTTGTGCGTTTGAAATAGAGAGCGGGACAGATAGAGTGTGTGAGAGAGAGAGAGAGAGAGAGAGAGAGAGAGAGAGAGAGAGAGAGAAGCTGCGCGCGCGCGCTCGCCACTCGATGTCGGAGTAATGCAACTTCAGGGACCGTTGTCGGAGTGGTTGCGGGCAAGATTGAATTTTACAAGCGCCGCTTCTATCGAGGGTGGATTAACGTGTGGCGAAATTCAAAATATCCCAGGCCTTTCATTATTATAATCGAGCGCGAATGTTTTGAATCTGCAATTGCGACGATGTACCCAAGAACATATCTCTGTTTTACGCTTGAAAATGAAAACAGAATTATTCTAATAACAAATATTCACAGGTATATACTGGATACTGTATATATATATATATATATATATATATATATATATATATATATATACACATACACACATACATATGTATTCATTCTTAAGGATTAACAGTAATGGATCGAACAAAAAAATGGTATCTAATTATCACGCATGCTGTGAAATTAATAGAAATCATTCAAAAAAATTTCCGATCAACTTGTGACTAAGTACAGTTAAAATAAAGGAAGGATCAAGTGATGAGATGCTTTTCTGGTCCCGACTGAGAAAGTACTTTACGGATGCGTTGAAATTTATCGCAAGTTACCAGGGATATTGAAAAAGTAAGTTTCTCTATGTTGTGATCAGTTCAAGTCCGCCAGGTAGCCTCGAAGGGAAACGCCAAAACAGCGAAACTTACTTTTCCAATACCTCTCGTATTGTAGACAAAAAAAATCGTTATTTCACGAAGTGTAAAAGACATAACTGCATTCACGTCGACCTTGCAATTAAAAGGACTTTATACAGTCGAAAATAGCTCAGCACCGCGCAAACGAGTATAACGTAAAAGTAGACTTTATCGTTAGTCTCGTGATTGATTCTGCATTGTAAAACTCGATCTTCGCGTATTTGAAATTTTAACTTGTATTTTGATTCTACCTAATTAATATGCCGGACCAGCGAGTATTTGTTGCCCCACATTCTGTTTTTATTTCTTCCCAAATTCGAAAAGAAAGTTGTAGTATCAGCTATGGCAAAACTATTACTCGTAATTTTTATATTCTATGCGTTCAAAATGGATTGTTTTATCAACTTGTTAACAAATTCAATTTTAGCTTATAAATATACACAGCTTTAATTTTTAGAGAAATAAAGATATGAAAACATTCATTCGTACTTTCATGTACATAGATATTTAAATCATAATAAATTATAAAAAGCTTAACAAAAATAAATAAATGCACGAAACTTCGTTTATAGATAATTCGCAAGATAAAAGTAGCGGAGCTCAAAGCCCCAGTTTTCGAACAAATATAGATTCATTTCAATTGAAGTAAAGGACTTTAATTGGATCAGTTACGGTATGGGGAAGTCTTTTCGACGTAATAACTTTTGACAAGTATTCGCACGCAAACTATCTCGTTACATTCAATTTAAAAGCCAAAACGACAAATTTGCATCTCTGAAGAATTTTAATGGTGAGCCATCTAAACTTCGTCCCCGTCCGGGGGCCGTGAAAGAAATACGCTGGAATTTCAACGCTCTTTGACATTTCGAGGCTCTCGTCCCCGCTCGCTGATTATTTCTGCAGTCGCCTTAAACTAGAGATTCTGCCGTTTCCATAAACTATTGGAGAAAATAAATTTAATTTTTCAAAAAAAAAAAAAAAAAAATTTCACGCACAACTTAAAATTATTGAAATTCGTTCGATTGTTGAACAATGCTCAATATGAAAAAAAATTGGGCAATTTCATATAGAAGCTTATTTTTGAGCTAATGTAACTTATTCGTTTTTTTAAACATCTTGTTCTTCATCTTCTTTAACTAATTAAGCGAGATTTTAATTGTTAGTGTCCATTTATTATGAGAATCGTAATAATAAAAGCACCAAGCGCAATGATAAAGACTATATCGAGCGTCCTTATCACATTTCGTTTAATCACGTATATTGGATGGAATATTTTTATGATATGAAATTCTTTAACGTACGCGAATGCTATACAGTGTACGTTAACAGAAAAAAAACATTAATTACGCCGAATTAGTCGCATAGTTTTTTATTCGCTTAATTTTCGAACGTCGATTTACCGCTTCTCCGTCTACCATTTTGGCGTTAGGTACATATAATACGCGAATGCGTGTAAATTATACAAATATCGCGAAAAAATCTTGGCATCTCCGGCGGCGCGACGAAATTTTTACCGAGACCTTAAGAACCCGTCAACCATTCATCATCCGCTTTAACCTCTCTCCTATGCCAGTTGGTTCTCTCCCTTTCTCTCTCTTTCTCTCTCGTTTTTTTTTCTAAGTGAGAGATATATTTTTCTGAAATAGCGAGACGCCGCGACAGTCTTGGACGTTGTGCGCGAAATAAATAGCTTTGCTATATAGACATGTGCTGGGTTTTACGCTGGGAAGTGCGTGATCGCATTCAAGCGATATCGTGGAGTGGGCGAGAAATAAGACATTTCTTCAATGCAGACATTGCCAAAGCACGAATTTTATATAATACGCTTTAATAGCATTAGTTTCTGATATATATATATACAGATATATAGTATAAGTGGTAGTAACGTTAAATCAGATCGAGAATGTAATAGTGGGTGTTGCATTAAGCAATAAGCAGTGGGCAACGGAGATAAGTAGATATTTATTTTAACCCTGTAACTTGATAAGATTTTTTTTTAGCAAAGACCTCTCATGCGCAATATCGTTTTGCAATTGGAATTCACTGTATTTAACTCGGTATTGAATTGTAGTTCATTTTTAATTTTGCTTCTTTTTTTTCCGTTTTACAATAATGACCCCAGGACCACAACGACATCCCGTCGGCGGTACAAACAAGCGCCTCTTAAACGTAATAAGAAAACCTGCCGAAACAAAAAGAGCAAAAGAAGCCAAAAAATAAAACGAACGCCGAAGAAAGCTATCAACGGCAATGGTACAAAAAAAAAATCGAACTTCGTATCTTTGAGTGCGTTGTCTCGCGGCGAGGCTTTATAAGAGGAAAGCCACTGCGAGTTTCCATAAAGGGTGGCTATACTCCGTGGAGTCAGCTGCGAGTCTCGAAATTCGGACGATTGACCTCTCTTTCTCGCTCTCGGTCTCTCTCTCTCTCTCTCTCTCTCTTTCTCTTGCCAAGGAAAGGCGCTCTTTTGGCTGCCGCATCCCATCGCAATAAATAAAAGCAGCGCTGATAAGCCGGTTCGCGTTCGTAGCGCAACAGAGAAAACCAGAGAGAGAGAGAGAGAGAGAGAGAGAGAGAGAGAGGCCTTCAACGCCCATTACCCTCTCTTATCTCGCTTTCTCCGTCTCCCATATTATCTCTCACTCTCACCCTCCTCCCATCTCGATTTCCCTATGGACTTCTTCTGCCGACTAATATTGCGTTCCTTTTTTTTACTTTTTTTTTACAAGTCAAAGCAGACGGTCGATTCGCACCGAATGCAAAAAACTGTTAAAGAAGACGGGGAGGACGTGCGTATGCTTCGTGGTCACTTATTAAAAATATATCTAAATTTGTATTTTTTTTATTTCTTCTTTATTTTTATCACACGTATTTAAGTATAGAATAAATCGGTGAAACAAAAAAAAAATGAAAATGTTTATTTTTAAATTATTTAAAATATTACTTAGAATAATATATTTTAAAAACTTAAAATATGTTATTTAATTTAATTTCTGTATTATTATGATATATGGATATTCGGAATAATGCAATTTTTTATTTAATATCATGTATATTTCTGGCTTAAAGAATGCAATTTAAATCAGATTTAGCGTTTTGTCAAAACTGAAACGTCACAATCTGCGGTCCTACGGGAAAATCAATGGTAAAACTTCAAAAAATTTTCAAATTATAAATCCATTTCCATTATGATGTTTTTATGCTATTACAACATTCTTTCAAAAAATTTATACATTTTTGTAATTGTAGAGAATGTTGTCACTGTTGTAGTAATATAATTTATAAAGAATTGAAACTTTTAAAACGAGTAGAATATTTTTCTTATATTTAAAAACATCTTCATTTAGACACGGAGTTATAAATATCTCTCCATGGTATAATTAGTTTATTTGAATATTAAATTTTGTGGAAGCAGATATTCAATTTTTCGACAATTTTTTGGCTAAATCAATTATAACCGCTACAAGCCGGATAATATTAACTGCTCAAAATTTATTCGATCGTACTGTAATTTTTAATGCGATCGCTCTAAAGTGAATTGTCAAGTGGGCTGACCTAATTCCGAACATACTACTTATCCGGCATCTCGTAAATGAATGACAGATTCATTAGATAGATAATTCACGAAAAGGCTATAATTTTTAATAATATTCAGCCGTTCATTGGATCATCGACAAGAATATAAATTTCTTCTAAACCGATGCATAATTATAAAATAACTGTCGTGTAGGTCAATAATTAATTAAAATAAATAATTTATTAAGTAGATCTTATCGTCTCTATCGGTTTTTCTAAGTAAATGTCTCGACACCCTTAACCTTTATCTATAATCGCACTTTTCATTTTGCGAAATATAGATTTTTCGATCTGTTTTAGAAAAGTAGAGAGGAAAAAGAGCATTTAGACAAAGATTTGGAACCTTATCATATTTTATATAGGTATTAATTTATCATATGTTTTACTTATTCATTTCGTATAATCTATTATATTACAATTAATTATAAAATTGTTTTACCAATAATTTGTTATGTAATAATGGTTAAATTTGCATTACAATTAATTCAATATTTTCAAAATAATTTATATTTATTTTCAGTACTATGATTAATCTGCATATAAAATAACTTATATGCACTGATATTTTTTCGTTCATCATTGGTTAATTTTTAAAAACTAAAACGAAAACTAAATGGAGCAAATATATCATTGAATAAAATAGGGTAAGATTTTCATTTTTAGTATAATTATATACATTTTTCACTAGTGGTAAAATTTGATTCTTCGATGGTGGTAGCCTCGCATTCTAAGGTCCTTATCGAAACGGCTACCTGCCATTCTTATACAATCAAGTTAACTACTTTAATTGTGCTTATGTCGACTGTATTTAGATACATTAATAAATATTTCTTTAGGTTTTACAGTCCAATTAAATAAATTAAAATTAATACATAATAATATCAATATATATTTATGTCAATACCAGTACATATGAATACATAATTAATTGAAAATTATAGTGACAGTCAGACTGTCCTTGTTTATAAATCACACCGGTAGACTAATCTTAAATAAAAATATATTAGCTGAAAAAATTCTTTATTAGTGAAATGTAATCTGACTGCCCCCACCACTTTCACCAAATTGAAGAACGAACGAGGTTGTCCAAATTTTTTCAGCTAATATATTTTTATTTCAAATTAGTCTGCGCGGGTGATTTTAAACAAGGACAATCCGACTGTCATTAAAATTTTATATTAATTATATATTGATATGTATTAGTATTGATATAGATATATATTGATAATATTATGTATTAATTTTAATTTATTTAATTGGACTGTAAGATCAATAGAAATATTTATTAATTTAATCGAGTTAACTGAATACTCTTTTTTTTGTTCTTTGACATCTTTCTATTTATGCTTCTAAATAATCAGTGATGGAGGTCTATCATGCGTTTGTAAACAAAGCAAAGACAGCGGTGCTTGCGAATCATCGAGACCTAGTCCATCGCTCTAGCGATCGAGCCATCGGAGTCCTCTTATTGCTTAATTTATTAACGATTTTGTGGATAAGTTTTTTTACGAATAAAGTTATAATTCTACATATAGATTGTCTTGGCAATTAAAGCATACGCGAAACGATACAAAAAATTATTATTATTGTTGTTGTTCTTATTATTATTATTTATAGAATTATTATTACAAACTATAACTTTTTAATGAACGTTTACATATTTTCATTACATATAAATATCTTAACACATAAAAAAATTTACGATATAATAAGATCTAATAAGGACTTAGAATAAGACTTCCTAGACTAAGGAATAAGACTTCATTTTATATTTCTTTATTATCTTCATCCTAATTTAGATATTACCCTTAAATATTATTTAAAACACATTTTTAAAGAAATTTACGTTTTCACGTCAATACACTTGAACAATACTCCTGTAAGTATAAAAAAAAGAAAGTAAAAAAAAAAAAAAAAAAAAACGAAAGCATAATAAAGTGAAACACGTGCGCGCCGAGCGCTCCACTTTCGACTAATCCATTTTTAGGGAACCGCAAATAAAGCAGATTACGCCGAGGAGTTGTCCGAAATATATATTCTATTTAATGCCGGCGCATCCCGGGAAATCTGGTAAATTCGGCGAAACGCGGCCGCGGCAACTCAAAGTTCGAGATTCGTGCATGATGCACGGATACGACTGAATAATAATACGGAAGCTACCCTGACCCCCCGCCCCCGCCCCCACCACCCCGAATTTTGGGAGAAAGAAGCTTTATGCGGCGCGCCTCGCCGCCCCGGTGCGCTGAGATTCCCCGGAACGCCATATATATATATATATATATATATATATATATATATATATATATAGCTTGTTGGAGAGAGGGAGTGAGCGAACGAGCGAGGGAGATCCAGAGACATGCACGCGGGAGGCCGCGGCCCGCTGCTCGTGCGGGACGTATAAATCCGCCGGTGGACCTCGCCGCCAATAAAATATATAATCCGCGCTGTAGGAACTAGGAGTGCGGGGGGCGGGGAGAGTGGGAAGGGGATGCGAAAACAAACGACGGAGAAAAAAAAAAGTCGGGCACAGCGTAGCGGGAAGTTCGGCAAAGGGGGCGAGATGCCAAGTATCGGGTGGAAGGAGACGAGAATTTTACCGAAATTTCTGTAAGCTGCCCGTTCCCAGTCCCGATCCGTTCAGACGAGGCTTTACTTTTATTCCCTCTTGTCTTCCTTTTCTTTTTTAAAGAGATTTTGATTGTAAAACAAAATCTAATAACATTGAATGTAGAACACGCGTCGACTGGAGCCAAAATACGAACGTAAATTTTATATCAGTACACGCTGAGTTATTGGTAGTCAGTTTTACTCCATTCTGTTTAATCAAATTTTAATAGTTAATTCATTTGGACTATCAAAAAGATTTATATTTACTAATAGCTTATGGTTTATATTCTTGTGGATTTTCTACAGTTTTTGATACAAATATATTTTTTAAATTAAACATTTTCATTAGGAAACAATTAGAAAATAAGAGAATTCGATGATTTGTTTGCCTGATCCTTTCAGCTATTAATGTGGTGACGAAGGAAATTGGAGTAACGTGCGTCACGTTATTACACAGCCATGGAATATTTTTATTAATATTATAATTTTTTCTCATTTTATCTTAAGCGATGAACTAGCGAATAATGATATTTTCATCAGTTTTTTTTGGTATTTAAGTTAAAAATAAGAAACATTCAGCGAGTATACATCTAATGCCTTTTTTAGCGTTAAATCGAAATTTCTGTACATTAGCAGATGCAAATGGCTCCATAAATTCACAAGTATAAAGATGCTATTTTAAATGCATTCCAATAAATATATGAAGATCCATTGAGAGAAAACTTTTTCTTCCGAAGCCTTGGCAGATTTACTAAAAAGGCGGGAGTTCAAATACATTAATTTCGTCGATCACTACACGAGAAATACAGCAGCAAAGCGGTTCTTTCTATTGGAATGAGATTTTTCCGCAAGACCTTAAATCAGTTAGAAAAAGAGGCTTAAGGGCGAAAAGTAATGCTTCCCTCAGTATAACACAACGGTACTTCCACAAAATTGTGGAAACTAATAAATAATAAATAGTAATGTTTTCTAATCGCATTATTAACTTAAATTAAAAATATGATTAAGAGAAAAGTGTCTAATGAATTTTGAAAAATCGAGAACGTAAAAAATCAGATAATTGCTAAATAAACACGAGATTCATATGGAAATAATATCTAGACGGTGCATAGGATTTCAACGAAATTTGAAAAAAAAATGTATTAATTTGTCTTTTTACCTGCCATGTTGCGGGCAATCGTTAAATGTACAGAGTAGAGCAATTTAGCGTTCGCGATTGTACGGACACAGTTTCGTTTATACGTACAATACAAGGCGTAATATTATATTTTTACAGTTTGGACATCAAGATACAAGAATTTTCCGGTATGCATGGTCCTCGTACGGAAGGAACGATATCCAAGATACCGTCGATAATTCGGAAATGAATTTTACCAATTTTGCGCGCGCAAGATTTTCACAAATATCTATCTTTATTATTTATACATCGTTCCTAATTTACGTAGCGAATTTTTAAAATTTCGTACAGAAGCAAGAGCACTCGACAAATCCGTTCGTCGATAGTATTATTTTTCCATTAAATCAACCCTCTTCGATCATAAATAAAATGAGCTTCTAGGCATTGTCGCATACCGAGAATAAAAAAGAAAAAACAACTGAACTCATTTGCTGAATGCGCAATCGAATGCGTCGAGCAGTTTGACGTACGATGAAACGAGCATTTAATTGCAGGGACGGTAAATCGCAATGTTTCAAACTGGATTTCGTTGTGTATAGCAATAGTCAGTGCACCTGCTTCGATCCTTGCTGTAATGAGCGTAAGTATCCTGGCTCGATGCGGTTCGATGTCTATAGTAACAGCTTGCCAGCAATACATACAGAAATGAATGAGAGAGTGTAGTAGCATTAAAAGTTACGTTACAAACGGTATAAATATTCGATTAGAGTCATTCCGATAATATCGCTAACAAAGTAACCGCTAGCAATTTAAACCGTATTTTTTTGTTTGCACCTTTACAAACAAATCAATTTCCCAGAGAAATAAAAATTGCCAAAATCCGGGGTTCTCTATAGTTTGATAATTCGCCCGGCACAAGCGAAAGAGCGCGGGCATGGAAACGCAGAATTTTCAGAGAAATCCTTGAACGATACCGAATCCTTAGTGGTGCCAATAAAAAAACTGTTGTTTTATTTATTGTTATTCCCTTACAATCGGTATTTATTCGTAATTAAATAAATAAAATAAAACGAACCGAAAATTTCCTCGTAATTATTAATTCATACGATATACAAAATTAAATAAATACAAGAAAATTGAGTTTATAAAAGCGTCAGAGCAGTTCATATTTGCAGTATAGGAATAAATCATAAATTTTTATAGTCACGTAGCTTATCCAAATACGATATACAAGGCTTAGTCGACAGTTTCGAAAGTTACTAACGTATTGTAATGACTCCAAAAAATATATTTTTATAACTTAATTTCTTGAAAAAAACAAACAGAAACAAAAACAAAAAAATCTTCTTTTGCAATGCCTCACTTTTCTCCAACTATTACAGTTTCGGAATCGTTGTAGTTTGTAAAATCGTTGTAGTAAATTGTTAAAAAAAAATATTAAATTACGAAACGAGGCTTCCAGTGTTCTCGTGGTTTTCTAGGGATTCGAAGCAATTTACAATTTTCCGAAGCATTCGCGGACGTTCCAAAAAAAGGAGTTCGCGAGGGAGAAAAATGTTGTTGATTTTTTTTTTGTTACGGATCAATTGATTGAAGAATAAACAAGCAAATAAAAAAGCGATTAAAGCGCAATTGTACGCATTGAATTAAAAAATCTGAATCTACTGCGATGCTATTCTAAAGACTTCATTAAGATCGTTGTATATCTATCAATTTCCAGTTTACTAAGTTGCGTTTTGATTTGTTTGTTTTCTTTTTCTTTTATTTTTGATAAAACAAAACAAAAGAACTACGACGAAATACGTAGGTAAATATACGCAACAGCCAGCCCAAAGCCAAGCGCACGCGGAGGCTCGTCCGAATCCTGGCCAGCCGAGTCAAATCTAATAACCCATTAAACTTCCCAGTTGGACGGGCAGACGAGGGTGGGGAGGGGGTGGGGGGAATGGGGCGAGGAGCGCAAACCTGACGCATAGCCGATCACGGTGAGCCCGGCTCATATGTCCCGGCGAGTCTTGCTCTGAAAATTTGTCGAGTCCAACTGACCGAGGTGTCCCGCCTCGAAGCCTTCGCCTAATTGAATGCCTGGGGCAGGCGGGGGTGGGGAGTGTGGTGCGAACGGCGGAGATGGCGCGTCGACGAGCGCCCCTGCCAACCCCCCCCCCCCCCGAGCCGTGGCTTCATCCGAGGCTCGGCGCTCTACCGGTCGAAGCGGCGGCCCAGCACTCCCCGCATGTGTGTGTGTGTGTGTGTGTGTGTGTGTACGTGCGCGTGTAACTTTGGGCGCGAGATTAAATGCTCGGCGGTAACGCTCGGTCTGTAGCGCGGACGGGTGCTCGAGAGGGGGAAGGGGGTAAGAAATGATTTAGCACTTGATGAAACGGCTGAATGGCCGGGAGATTGCCGCGGAATCGTGTACTGGAATGAAATTATAGAATACTCGCCGAGGTGCGGATGGAAACAAACGCTCGTTCGAATTTCGATATTTAATGAGTGTGCGCGACGATTCGCGGAATTATTTATTTTTCATTCTTGATTGGTTATCATCGCTTGAGATATCTGAGGAAGAGCGGTAACTGGTCATATCTTTTTTCGAGCACATTTTTCATAAAAATATTATATCTCATTATTATTTTGCTCAATAAGACAAATTTTATAGATTTGTCGAATTATGTTTTAAAAGCATTCTTTCGAGTTTTCTGATTTATTTAATTAACACAATTCATGGTTGTATAACAATAATATAATTATATAATTATATAATAAAATTACAATAATAATTTAATTGAATATATGTTAAATAGTAAAATAATAATATTATAACATTGAAATTATAAAATCTACAATTATTTATTATAGGAAATATTCAACGATCAATATAATAGACGTTTTCCCGCTGTCTTATTATTAATAATACACAGTGCAAATATAGTCTGGTATGATATTCAAAAATAACTCTCATTTTCAAAAGCATGATACATAAATATACATGCAAATATTGTAGAAATTTTTGTATTAACACTCAAAGAAAACATTTAATATGTACTTTGGAACGATCTATAAGCAATAGCATCTCCTTCAATGGTAAAGGCGACATTTATTTTAACTTTGGCATAGACTAAAGGATAAATTAACCAAAAAACATTGGTTTTAGCACAACGACGTAGCTCGTGTGCCGATAAGACAAGCAACGGCCGAAATTGACGTTTACACGGCAACGTAAATGGTCAAGATTGGAGCAGCGATTGATCCAGAGCCAGATAGTTGACATTCAAAGACATAGGAATGACAGAGATACGGCGAAAAAAGTGTTGGCAACGTGTTCAACGTGCAAGTGCTACGCTAGAATTCGGAATAGCGCTCCGATTAGAAGGCCGTAGAGAACGACGAAGTATTTCGGCGATTTAATCCAAAGTAAACCCCCCCCCCTCCACCGTGAACGAATAATTTCGCTAGTCGAGGTTGAAGTCGGTACTATAACTCTCTATTCTACTATGGTAACGATTTCACGAGCATTAAATATTTGACTTTACGCCCATAATCAACGCGATAAGAGAATTTTAAAAGTGTTTTTTTTTTTTGTTTTGTTTTTGTGTTTGCTTTTAAAGCAACTTTTATCTATTGTCATAAAAGCGCCGTATAAGGGCGCATAAAATAACGCACGTTTACGTTCTTAAATAAATTATTTTCAAAGGATAATTCAGCGCGATAATTCAGTATTATATAAAATTGAAAAAGAAAAAAGACGAAAATAGATATTTTCAACGTAAACTTGTTAAGTGGATTAATACCGGCTGCAAAAAAAAACTAATATGCATTTACGAATCTATCCGTAATAATAATGAGAATATTAAAACGCTCTTTATCACACGCGCATAAGCGGTCGTTGAAAAATTCTAATTTAAATCCAGCGAGTAAAAATTGCGATTTAGTAATTAACAACGAATCGAAGCATTTAGTAATTCAACAGCTCATATAACACGTTCCTGGTTGAAAGCTAACAATTTTTAATGGGCTCGAAAGTAGTTGAAAGGTAGTGAGAATAAAATCAATATACGTAGCTCGAAAATGGGCAAATCGTGAAAAAATTATAAATGTATAAAGGTATAAAGTAGTTTTAAAGGTGCGAAACCCTCCTTCTCTCTAGCAAGTGACAATTTTCTGTCCAATATTTTCCGCTACAAAACATTAATATTCAACGATTTTATAATATTATGCCATTTATTTATTATAATAAAAAACTATGAACGATAATTTTTATGAATAATAATAATAATAATAATGAATAATAAATAAATGAATAATAAATCTCTTTGTTCATCCGTTTTTTCGTTCAAAAAATTAGCTAATATTTGGCTTTGAAACTGTTTGTTTATTTGTTATTATTAACGCTGCTTCTTAATATCGTACTTGTTTCACTTATTGGTTGTGAACAAATTCTATTCAATCGATTCATAAAATAAATTGTGTAATTCTATATTTATGAAAATTTTATCGTCAATTCGTATAAATTTCAAATTGAATCTATACGTCGAAACTTGCTCGGCCGAAATTTGCACGATTTTGTTCGCGAAACTTCGGTTTACGCGGAGAGCGCGCGCACTGCATGTTCGTTTGGCCGGTCGCTCTTGTAACTGGGGCAAAATTAGTATTATAAGCCAGATTAGTACTTCGCAAGTGTAATATTGTACGCGTAATAATAATATGGTTCGGCGCGTGTTATAAGATCAGGTCGGAAATCAGAAAAATAAACAAATTCTGCTAAAAATTTGTAACTTGTCAATTGAGACAACGATTAACGCGGATGAATTAGTACAAGAACGTTTAATAATAGTGTCAATCTTGTTTAGCAGAAATAAGCGTACAACTACCTAGTTTCGAGCCAGCTTTAAAGTAGATTGGAGGGTTAGGCTAACTACTAACTTTTCGTTAGGTATTGCATATGTCAAAGACGGCTTAACGATACGTATCGATAAAATTCCTCGTTTATGGCCGAAAAATTCAATCGACGTTCTGTCGGCTACATCGCTTTGGATTGCAAAAAACGCGTCTCTCTCTCTCTCTCTCTCTCTCCCTCTCTCTCTCTCTCTCCCTCTCTCTCCCTCTCTCTCTCTCTCTCTCTCTCTCTTCTCTCTTTTTCCCCCTGCCCTTCGTCGGAGATACTTCTCGTGCGGTTCTTCATTTAGAGTGGAACCGAGTAGAAGGAAGACGAATGTAAAAGAGAGACGTTTGGTATGTGTGCATTTTTATTTAAGCAAAAAATTATTGATGAGTTTCAACGAATTCAATACGATGCAATTGAATCCCATATTTCGAAGTTACTGAAGATTTATTCATTGGATTATATAATAATATTATAATATTGATGATATAAAAGACAAAATTATGATTGCCAACGGCCAAAGAATAAATTTTGAGATTTTTTATTGGCATTGAAAAAACTTTTTACTCACGATTTTAATTTAGATTAAAAGGTTATCTACTAATAGGCATAGTACGGATAAAAATTTTCAATCATTCCTTTTCGAAGTGGTTTATTTCAAAGATAAACAAACAAATATACATCGTTATTATTCACAGCAATAATTTTTTTTCAAAAAATATGCAGATTTATTCCGGATGTTCGGATTACCTTCCGGTGCCGTAGATAACGCAGAAAATAAGAATCCTATAAATATGCATGTTTCGTAGCTACTAGATACCCCTTTGGATTTGACATTGTGCCTGCGTTAGAACGCGATTTCAAGATTAATGCTTGCGTTTTTTTCCTTTTTTTTTAAACTATAATCGTCAATTTCGTTAAATTTCTCCTATAAAGTGATCGAAAACGCTGTAGTTTTTTTTCTCGATATTCGATATTGGATTTACACGCGCTTCTATATGGACGTGTCGTAAACGTAGAGCAAGTCTTTGGCTAAACCGGCTGTCAGCCGATAGTGTCGACATATTTATTCTGCGCTGTAGCGCACAACTTCGATAGATGACAGTTGAAAACTACACTTTTTCGGATATATATTCGGATTGTTATTTTCACAAATAACTCCGATATTAATCTTACATTCCAATTTATTGAAATGTTTCCAAATATTTGCAACACTCCGTGTACGATTAAAGGTTCAATAATAATTAATTCGGAATCTCATTTATTTGCAATTCATCCGCGTATACACGAGAATACGTAAACAAATACACTCCAGCACAGACACATATACACACATCTGCACATACGCGGATGCGTTTACTAAATGATGATGCATAGCATTACGATATAGACTGGAAAAACTAGGTGTAATTTCATATTGACGTAGATTCTCGGTTACGGTTTGAGGACCATCGTTTGAAAATTTGTTGAAATACTGCGAACAATCTCTAAAGCACTTGTTCTCATAACTCCCAATAGAGAAGGTGAAGAAGCGGTATTGATAAGTGGGCTATTGATAGAGTGGGCTTCGTATTATTGTATCTTGGGCGGCAATACGGGCAGATGGTATGCATAAGAATACGGGAGCTATACGGCTATAAGACGACGAAATGGTCAGCCGTATCAGCTGTGCTAATGCGAATAAATCGTGTCCATAGTGAAACTATGTCAAAATTTATGTCGAAATTTTCCCGTATGAATCTTACGCTGAGCCGGACAGTTGTTCCCCGTCGAAAATAGGAGCATATAATGGAAGATTGCGAGAAGCAAAGGTGTATGGATAATTAATTGATATAGCCGTAAGAATGTCGTCTGTGCCGTACTTCGATCGAAAATGTTTAAAATTCCGTTACGGATTTCGACCGTTTTCTTGATTCTTTTCGCAGTTAGTTTTACACCGCAACGGCGTGGGACATCGAAAATAGTTTAGAATCAGTGAAGATCTCGACAATTATGCTCCGATTCCTTTTTAATAAGTGTGTTTGTCGACTCCATAACATACTTAATACGTACACTGTATTCACACTGTATTCTTAATACATAGAAGATCTATAAATAACAATAATTTATTCTTAAATCTAAAAAATTCATTCGTATATACCGAACAGCCTAGTCGGTAATTTTACATTGTTAACTCGAAGCTTTCCTTGAGAATTCAGAACTGAATTTTGGTATGCATTATTCGAGATTAATGTCCAAAAATTATCAAATAAGACGAAAATAAAAATTTAAATGAATGATTATAAAATTGGCCAATATCGAAGCTGCCCCCATATCTAATGATCACTGTGAATCTAACTCTGTTTCGAGCCATGATCCCGTCAGTGCACTACAGAGAGATTGCAGTATTTCTGTGCTTCCATTTAGTATATATGGCGATCGTAGTTATGTTCACATTATTAAGTAGTCAATCAGAACTAGTATTTTTCTCATTTATAATTTTTTATAATAGTTATTTAAAGATCAGACTCAGTGCTATACTCCATTATGGACAGGTTATTTAAAGCACAAGAAAGTAACGGGTATGGACATATCCCTATCGTAGATGTAGACTATACCTATATATGGGTACACGTGCTTCCGGTTTAGTGTTCGACCTATCATCATGGTATATACACATGTATCTCGAGATGCGTATATTCTTTGTTTCAAATTGAACGTAGTTATTTTTATCTAATTATAGAAATGATTCGACATTTTAGCGTTTCTTTGGATATACCGCATCGACAATGAGATTATTTCCTCCTACGGACGAAGTATGCGAAAAGTGATTTCTGATTAAATGCAGTATCAAGCAATTGTTTCTATATATGTCAATTTATATTTTGTACTTCTTATAATACGATTCTTTGCCTCCACGCAGATTCAAACATGTTTGCATAAATTTTCCATCGGAGCCTCTTATTTTTTTTCGTTTGCCGAGTTGGATACAAGCAAGAAAAAGAGATTAGGCAGCCGCTCGTTCATATTGACCTGATAAACGCGCCATAAGCAAGGATTTTTATTTTTCTTTTTCAAGGATACTCGACCAAAACAGTTTCTTTCTTTTCTAAAACGCATTCTGTCCCTCGTCTATCTGCGTTTCTTACACCTTTAACGTTGAGCAGTTCGTTCATCCATCCTTGCCAAAAATTGTTCCGCGCGTTTGCGTATTAATTTTTACGTTTTCAGGACCGCTGCGCGCGACACTCGCGCGAACCGCCGAGGTCACCTTTGGCAATAACAGAACGCCATTGAGATCCATTCGACGAAGATAAGGGGCAATGTGACGTAACGGGACGTGCGATGAGAAGTACATGGCACGAGGTTTTGCAGATTTATCTGATTTCCGCATGACCGTATATAAGCACCGAGCTTGGAACGGAAGAACCAAGTGTCTGAAATCGTCGGAGCAGCTGTTTTGTCTCTCTCTTTACAAAAAAGCAGGAAAGGAAACGTATCGGTACTCTCACGCATACAGAGATATTTATACTTATAAATACGGTAAAAATATAAAATAACTCTTCACTTAGTAATGACGACAAGAAGTAGAATATAGTTTTTATAATTTTGAAACGCCTAATTGACTTCATGAATCCAATTCAATAATAATAGTTGAGAAATTTATTAAATTTTCTTTTATTAGTAACGATTCGCGTAGCAATACTTTGAATCAAGTCATCGCCAAATTTCAACCTGTACAATTGAAAATTACGATTCTATAAATGACAATCAGTTGCTTATGCGGGAAGTAAAACATGTTTCAGCAATTTATCTACATCAAAGTAAATCGTTGATTTCTGTATGTGAATCGATTGTACATTGTGTTAAATCCTTTTGTTTCATTAATGTTCACGTTATTCATTATTAGGAATAAAGTACAAGCTTAAAGCTGCATCTCCAATTATCTTCTTTATTTTTTATGATTTAATTCACGAATAAAAATAGCTCTCTCGCAATCCTTTACCTTGCTTTAAAAAATGCAACAAGAAAAAAAAAATCCAGACGGACGGGACATCGGCCTTGCTGCGCATAAAGTCGTAAAATACAAGAAAGCAAAGAAGCATAAGAATAAGTATCGTTGCGTCAAGAGGAGCAGGGTATGCGGGGAAAAACAGAGAGAGAGAGAGAGAGAGAGAGAGAGAGAGAGAGAGAGTGAGTGAGAGAGGGGGGGTAAAAACACTCGTGAACCACCAGTAATAAATAGAAAATAAGGAAAGGCAGTGCATTAGCTAGACTATATATATATATATACATATACATATATATGTATTTGTATATGTATATCTATAGAGGAAAAATAAAATCGACTGGGAAGGATAGGTACGTACAGATATACGTATATATATAGAATGTACATTTTGAAGAAGTGCAGAGGGAGAATATGAATAAAGTAGCATAAGAAGCAGGCCTGAAGACTCTGCTCGCGACTTCCGCGAAGAAAGCCCGCAGCGGCAAGCGACCTCCCTACTCTTTGCTTCTTCTCTCTCTCTCTCTCTCTCTCCCTCTCTCTCTCTCGATATGGCTCTTCCTCTATTTCTTATAACAGAGGAACTGAGAAGTAAAGACAAAGAGAGAAAAACAGAGAGAGACAGAGAGAGGGGGGGGAGACCGAGAGAGGCATTGGGAAGAAGAGAGAACAATTCCCGCGACATTCCTTCCCCTTCGTCCTCCGCGAAATCCCCAAAGTTTGCGGCCCTGCCTACTCCACTGCCGACTCGGCCCCCCTCACCCCCAACCTCGATCCACCCTGTCGCGAGACTTGGCGTTCGCGGACGCGGCTGGCCGTCTCGCTCGGCACGGCAGGGCGAGTTGGGGGGGGGGCGGGCGGAGGGCAAATGCGTGTAACCCTTCCCAGAGGAGGACGTGGTGGAAGAAGGTCCGGGGGGAGGGGAGGTCGAATCCATCCATCGCGGACGACCGAGCGCGACACAACGGACGCGGTTGCATCCGCGCGAAGACAGCTCTCCCTCTCGTGGCTCGCGGCGGTGGCGGCGGCAACGGCCTTTGGATCTCTCTCTCTCTCTCTCGCGCGCGCGCGCGCACGCGATAGAGAGAGAGAAAGATAGGGAGAGGGAGAGCGTCGCCGCTGCCGCACGAGGGTTAGGGGGAATGCGGGGTGCAGCACTGCGGCGTCGGCGGCGACGGCACTGCGCGGATGTGCGAGCGCGGGCCGGCGCAGTGCGAACGGCGGTAGCGGCGACGGCGGCGCGGGGGTGGCTTTCGGGGGGATGGGTTGCCATGGCAGCTCTGCCCGTCCGGGCAACGGGGGATGGAGAGAGAAAGAGAGTGGCAGAGGAAGAGGGAGAGGGAGAGCGCGCGGGCAGCCCGCCAGTCTTGCCGCGGCGTCCGCCGAGAGCGCGAGGTGTGAGAGGAGCCCGATCCGCGCGTCGCGACGCTCTCGATCGAACTCGCGCTCGCAGCTGGCGCGCTTGCGGCTCCGCGCGAGTGTGTGTGTGTGTATGTGTGTGCGCGCGCGCGCGCGCGCTCGATTTCGAAGCGGTCCTCGGACTCGCGCGCGCCGTTAGCCGGGCATTCGAGTGAGTTGAAGGTTTGCACGAGGAAGGAAACGCCTCCCTGCCACTGTGCGCGCGTGCTCTTGCTCCCTGTTTTTCTTCTTCCTTGCGCCAGCGCTCTTTCTCTTCCTTCGATTTTATTCCCGGCTTGCCTCCCGTGCGAGACTGGAAGATTGGCTCGCGCCTCCCGAGGCGGTCCGTTGAACGGCGGACGTTCTCCGTTCGCGGGCAATTCCGCGCGCCGGCGAGGTTTCGGAGGGGAGCTGAAACAAGGACGGGGGACGGAAGGAGGAGGAAGGAAGCGCGCGCGCCCGCGAGGCCCGTGCCGTGGCGCGCGGTGCCAGCTGGCGCCAATGACAGCGAGGGACTACGTCGCCGCAGTCCGCAGCAAAATGTAATTGTCCTCTGTGTTACGATTCCAGCACGTAGAACACGCGCCCCTTGGAGGGCGTCGACGAGGATCCCCGCGTTCGGGGGGGGGGGGGATCTTTATCGCATAGGCTAATTTTTCCTCGTGTGGAATTAAAAGAGCCGACGCGTCGCCAGCCGACGCTGATTCGAGAAAAATGGATCGGGGCGGCGGAGGGTGCTAGAGAGCAAAAAGTGGAAAAGGGAGCGCATAAGAGGAGGAAATCGAGCAAACGTTGAGCACGTTAAGCGGGGGAATGAACGCAGTTCGCGAAGGGAGGACGAAGGGGTTGAAATTTCCCTTTTATTTCTCTCCCCCCTTACTCTTTTTAATTAATCATTCCGCGCCAGCACCGAGTTTTCAGCTTTAATAACCGAAGACGAGCGAGCGAATATGCGCACGGATGAGGAGGGGGACACGGAGGGAGGTGAGAATAGCGGCGGTGTAATGGCGATGAGAGGGGGATGGATATATAAACGCGCGTGTACGATGGAAAAAAAGTGGGTTAAATAGAGAGAACTTGGAGCCCCTCGTTCGGCTGAAAGACTCGGCGTAAAAGTTACTCAGGGACAGAGAGAGAGAGAGAGAGAGAGAAGAGGGGCAGAGAGGCAGATGGAAAGCAAGAAAGATAGAAGGTGAAAGGAAATCAGTTTTTTATGAGAGCGGGGTGTGTAATTTCGTAATTCCTATTATGCGACTATTTGTAAATCACAATTCTGATTGTATAAGATTACAGTCGCAGTGTTTTGCAATATATATATATATATTTGGCTCTCACTCCTTTCTCTCTTACTATCCACTCCCCGTATTGTTATCAACCTGTCGTTTTTGCTCTCAATCGATGCCGCCTCTTACAAGTCCGTAAAGCGGCATTGACTGCGAAACGATCGTAACGCGCCTTATCGCGAGCCGGACCGATCCGCGTATCTTATCATTACAGGTATCGGTCGAATAACTGCTGCTCGCCCATAGATTAGTTACTGCCAAACCATATATACTTAACTCTATCCTCCTTAACGGCCCGATAACCCGTTAAACGTTCTTCGGTTGCGTCTCTATTCCCAAACCGCGCGGGCTCTCTGTCTATATCACTTCTCGAAATTCCATTAAAACAACGACAATAAATGAAAACACGTGTTTAGAAGTGTTTAGAACACATACACACACACACACACACACACACCAGTATATGTCGACGCACACGCAGGCACGCGTTTATCGCGGGACACAGATGCTCTTGCAACGGCGAATGGATAACAATTACCGAACGTCCCTCTCCGCCTCTTCCCTCCCTGCAGCGCGCTGTCGCGCAAGTATGCAAATACGTGTGTGGATATACATATGTACGTATGTGTGCATGTGTACACGGGGTGTGGAATTAGGTGATAGGTACACACAGCGGGAATTAGATTGGACTATCTCGTATTTAACTGGCGTATTGGACTAGGACGCGGGTAAAGGCAGAGGACGGGCGGGGGGGGGGTGGGTCAAACGATCGATTTGTCGGCGGGGAGGGGGATGATGCCCGCCGAATAGCGAGGGGAGGATTAACGTTTCGAAGGGACCGGCGAAGGAGCGATTGGCCGGTTATGTTTTTAGCCAAAAAAGGAGAGGCTTGCGAAATCCGATTGCGGGCCGTATATAAATGCGTCACGTGTTGCGGTATATCATTGATCGTCCGATATATTATCGTGTGTAGATAGTGCGAAACTTCATACGTTCGTAATCGAGATCTATTTATTATCGTTGCTGCATAATAATATGAATGTCCCGTACTCGTTAATAGGTCGTTTTATAAAAAGACAAGTTATTCATTGCAATCATGTGTGCAACATATATACATACATACATACATACATATATATATATATATATATATATATATATATATATATATATATATATATATACATCTACATACGGCTGTCTTTTTATAACCAACCGTGCCGACGAGGCGCGCGCACGTGTGCACACGCTATCAATCAATCGATTTATCGGTAATCTCCATTAACGTATGCAGTATATGCATTTCTTCGCAACAATGTTTGCCCCGTTGACGGGGCGCTAATTACAAAGCTAAGAGAGCGGCATTATTTAGACATTGAAAAGTCGGAATTTTCCGCGCGAGCGGGGCAAATTTTGCCTGGAATCAACGCTTTGTCCCATAGCGGCTTGTAAAGCGAATTTCGCACGTCGTGGAAAGAGTTCGCAGTGACCTACATCGCATCGCGCATTCCGCAGTAACGCGTTGCGCCAAAATACCCGGAGGTTCTTGACTGCTTTGAATAATTTTTATATTTCAATGATTATTGGGCCAAATGTCAGTCATCGGGGCAGGGCCGAATGATCAAACAAGGGAGTCGCACAGTCGTAATAAGCCGGCCGCAAACGGCGTAAATCGCCAAAATGGAGACTCGTTATTGGGTTCGGTGTCTTTAAAGGCCGATATTTAGGGGTAACTATAGGGTTGGGAACAAATGGCTGAAATTCTGCAATTATCCTTCGAGTCTACGGTAAAATAAATCTAATTTATTTTCGGAGGATTTGATGGGCACAGAATTCATTATGAAAGGGAATTCCATAGTCCTGCAGAGCCCATCTTCCGATTCGTCTTATGTTTTCAATATATAGGCAGACGGGAGGATGGATCCTCGAAAGACTATGAGACTTCGTACGATGTACGAAGAATATTACCAACTTATCTATTATTGGTTAAAAAAGTGGGTCGGTACGTTGGTTGGTTTTAAAAGCGAAAAAAAATTGCTCACATACATTTTTACACACATTGTTCCGTGTAATTGGCCACCTGATTTGTTTCTCCCTCACGCGATTCTCGCTTTTTATCCACCGCCTCAGTTCCGTCTCTGTCGCGATCAAACGTAAAAAAATGCCCAGAACTAGGCGCCAAGGCGACTTTTGTCAAATGAAAGTTCTCGCATCGCGACTCCAGGCGCGCCCCGCCATCGCCGAGCTCCGTATCGTGCTGATACCGGATCCGTGCGCGCGGCGACTGGATAAACGCTCGTGCAGCGTGGCTGTAAGGAGGTGGATCGATCGATCGACGACTCGCCAAACGGAGGGAGCAGAAAGAGCAAAAAAAACGTTTGCTTCTCTTTTCGTTCGCCCTCGACGCACGAAATGCCCCGCGCACGTCACGCCTGCAATGATAAATCCCGATTCGCTCTCGCAACTTACGCGGCGATTCCCGCGACGGCGAGTCGATATTATCTGCGTGCGAGCCGGCGCTGGTTTGTCGGGGCTCGATACTCGCGACCGGGCTCGAGTGTAACTTACGGGGGCGCTTACGGGTCGTATAGAGCGTAAGTTTACGTCCAGGAGGCGTCGTTCAACCAACAATAGACGGAGAATCGATGTTTTCTTTTTTATTCTTTTGTTGAAAATTCTACAATGGCCTTACGTGCACACAGGAAGCTGTGATTTAAATTATATAGTGGCGTTGAAAAATATCGTGAATATAATTAAAAATAATGTCACGTTACGCATGTGTTCCTTTAAGGAATGGATGAAGTACTGATCGTTTCATAAATCAACATATGTAGAAATATATACAGAATAATCAACTGAAATAACCACATGTTTGTAATACTTGTACTTTAATTGCAATCTTGATGTTGATTTATGTACGATGTAAATATTCTCCTAGGAAATTACTTTCAGTAGCTTGTAATGCATGATTAAACCAAGATTGAGGCAAGAACACGAAGTCAGCTTTTCGTACACAATGTAGAGTAATTATATGATATATAGATCGATGTCACCATTATTGTCCAGTGCATATTTTAAAAATGAAGTCATTTATGAATCTTTTGTATTTTTTTAGAAAACTATTCTCTGTAACAATTTTTCCAATTCTTCGTATATTCTTTTATAAATTAATTATTAATTTTGAATGGGTCTACAAAATCGTAAAGCAACCGAAATATCAACTGATATTAATTAATAAAAACTTAGAAACCAATATTCACTTTGAACTTTTTATTCATTGTTCGACAGGGGGGGGGGGGTAAAATGTCCTTAATATAAATATTCTTGTCAAAAACTACTTTCAATAACTTCGGCATCTATACTAATATTATATATTAATCATACTTGTACACTAGAAAATAGTTTCAAAATCATGAAAGAATAGTTGGAAAAGTAAGTAATTTATTTTCAGTATGGAGTATCAAGGACAAAAATACTAAAAATTCGTGAAAATAGCATTTAACACAATGAATATGATTTTCATTTGGAACTTAGAATGAAATTGAAAAATTTTAATGATATTTTTGTCGGATAATGAATTGTAATAAACTGCGGCTGAAAATTTAAAGTGCAAAAACCCAATGATTTAAAGCTTCTTGGAATGGGAAAGCCTGTCGAGATAAATAAACAATATTTGCTGATTTGTTATTATCGTATTTTAATATTATAATTACAAAAAAAAGAACGAGGTCGTTTCATCCAACAAAATACGTATTAGCCTTGATATTATTCTTGTCCAAGAGATACTATAATCCTCAAAATAATCGACAAACCCTTCGCTCAATATACGAGCGAAATACACTAATTTTTTTTTATGAAACTTGCTCGCGACAGACTTCGTATAAAATAATTGCAATAGTAATCATCGCATCGTACCCCTCCGCCACGAGGCTGAAGACACCCAAGCGAACGCTCCCGCGGCAAAGATATCGGCTTTAACTCCTTAACTGCTCCCTCCAGCACTCGCTAGTCTGCGAGTGAACGAGGGGGGGGGGCGGGACCCACATTGCCGAACTGATCAATGGATTCAATTAGGATAACCGAGGGTAAAATAGGTTTTCATTAAGCCGCGATACTTTTTGCGCAGAGTCCGCACGACGTGCGTCTGTGCGTACAGTTATATATATATATATATATATATATATATATATATATATATATATATATAGGGGGAAAAAGGGGCAAAGAAGGGCAAAGTAATTCTGATTCTCGTGTTAAAGTGGTATAATCATAGATTAAAATATCGGGGCTTTAAAATGCCCTACGGATTAGTATGCAGCGAAATACATATATATGTAAACAAATACAAATACAAATATATATATATATATATATATATATATATATATATATAAGATTGTGTTATTAGTTCGCATTGATTTTGTTTCGTTATATTTTAATCATTTACCTATATTTTAATAATGAGAGTATTCTTGAGTATATTGTCAATACTGTATATATTACAATATATATATATATATATATATATATATATATATATATATATATATATCTTATTGGAGTATATATTTCAATATAATCAATATACCTTACATCATACTATATTGAAAGAAAACAAAACAGCACGAAACCTAAATCAAGAACGAGTCACGAATTTGTTATAATTCTCTTCTCTGCAAATTGCAGATAAACTTTTCTTCATCCAATTGAATTTTTTCTTCACGAACGCGAAGATTTTTATTACAAATAATGTACCGTTTTCAATTTTCAATGTCTCTGATTACTTTTTAATACGAAATCGTAATTTAACGTTTCCGATACGTTAATTATCTGTCAGAGGTCTATACGTGGATTAACAAAAGCTCAATCACTCTTTTCACAAGTAGATTAATTCGGCAACTCGATTGTAGCATATCTTGATTCGCGAATTTTGTTTCAGCTCTCTTTTCAAAAGTTTCAAAAAATCCTCCTTCATACAAATTACGACGACCATTGTTTTTCGTCGAAAAAACATCGCATGCACGTCGCAGTCCCGAAAACTCGTCGTCAATGGACAGAGTGTTTGAGGGAGGAAGGGAGAGAGAGAGTGAGAGAGAGAGAGAGTGTGTGTGTGTGTGTGTGTGATAGAGGCCGAGAAAGAGGCAGGATACGAGAGAAGAAAAGGAAAGTAAACAAGGAGCTCGTCTAGCTAATACCAATCAACCATGTCTGAATCTATCTTTCCCATCACTTTTGCGCTCCCTCTCCCTGCCCCTCTCCCGAACCCGGAATCATTAGGACAGTCAACTGCCGAGCTAGGGGGGTTCCCGCCAATTGGCCCCTCCTAGACTTAGATCGACCGTGGCGCGCTCGCGCTGATTGCTCCGGCTCTGACGAAGTTTCCTTTCTTTTTTTCACCCCATCTGCCCCCGAATTGTCTGGATTGCGAGAGATAGAGCGAGAGTGAAAGAGAGAGATGTCGCTTTAATTTTTTAGTACCACTCGGAGGGCGATGGAGGAAGGGGCGGACGGTAAAGTTCGAAGATTAATGTTTTCCCATTTAACGCCTGTGGTTCTCTCTCTTTCTCTCTCTCTCTCTCTCTCTATGTTTCTCTCTGTCTCTCATAGAGAAGTACAGGGTCAATTAGTTAAATTTTTGTAAGCTTATAATTTGATAAAACGATATAAAAGAATAATTGGAAACAGTCGATTGTTAATAACGAAATAATTTGACATGGTCGATAATTCAATGAGCGCAGTTATTAAATTTCAAATTTTCATATAATATTAAATTTAAAACGCTCTTGAAATAAGGTATTGGTTATATTTGAAATATTGCACGTTACCTTGGTATGCGAAAGAAGCATTTTTATTACGTTGCGCATATATATATATATATATATATATATATATATATATATATATATATATATATATACATATACATACATACATACATACATACATACATAGATTTATTTATTCGATTATGTTTATTTAATTTTTTTTCGTTTAAATTCAGCGTAAATCGAATTAATAACATACCAATATTAACGTAAGGAAGATATGTAAGTTCAGCATATTTATTAGCAAATACTTGAAATATTAAAATTTCTTATACTCTATTCTACTTCTATCTGAGTAATCCTTAACGTTGGATTTTTCCTTTCGTTTTTCATGAATATTTTTTTTCTTTTTTGACAACAGAAATATTAAGTAACTTCTTTAGAATGTCGGAAATTACAAAATTGCTCAGAACGACAATGTCTTTTCTTCCGATATTAGCGTTAACGATACGCGGCTTTTCGTTTCGCCTTTGTAACCGTGGCAATTCGACAGACCCAAAAATTCTTTTGGGTCTGAACGTCCACGGGGGTAAAACTAACAAAATTAGTTAATCGACGAATAGCCAGTCACACTGTTACAGAGATTACCGCTCGCCGGTGTTTAGAGAGGCGACGTATCGGCAACTGACACGATGTACTGTAAATAGGGCAACGATAATGCCTGCATCGATAATCCGCTATTATAGGGCTCCTGTGCTTCGATGGTGATATTTCCAAAATTGCCCGTCCACCAATGAATTAATATATTTCGCGGCACCGATACGTCGGATTTATTTATTTATTTAAATCGAAACGAACGAGACGTCGATCGGTGCGTTCAATTATGAAAATTTACGCAGAAAATTGCGATATTATCCACTAATGACGACGGCTATCGAATGTATTCTCATGGATCTCAGGCGCCGTGTATCGATCGACAACGACGTATTGTCCTCCTGAAGCCGATATCGTCCATAAGCGTATTTCAGAGTGCGTCTTCTAATCACAAAGAAAAATAAAAGAGATGGAAAAATAAACTTTGAGCCCCTGTCTATCTAATAAGAAATCGTCCTCAAGTTGCCATTGTTAATTATTTTACGGCGCATAAATAGAATATCGACAAAACTGTCGCACAATCCCCCCCCCCCATCAAGCGCCAATAATCCTTGAATATCCTTGAAATTTTCATCGAATCCTCTCGATGCATACATCTAATCATATTTGACGAAGTTGCATAAGTTTATTGTGAAAGGTGGCAACGAATAATTCTTCATAAAGAAATAATAACGCACGGGAATGTCCTAGAACCGGGAATCGTACGAGTCGATCGAGTTAAACTTGATGATATATGAATGATTTTAAAACAATTATAATAAAATAATTTTTTTTTTTCTTAAATCCTTCAAAATTTGCTTTAACGTATTCACAACGAGTAACCACGATTTACAAATTTGCACGTTAATTTTATTAAATTCGAATTCTAACTTTAAATCTCCCGTTGAATACACCTATTGGATTCTCGTGTCATCTACTGTACCACTCATCAGCCCGACGTAGAATTTCTACTCGAAAATAGTTTTTTAACAAAGGCGATCGATAAGATACAGAAGATATTAATTTAAATACGTGTAAACTAATACGTGTCTCTTGCAAAGTTTTTACACATTATTCTCTGTTATTTTTGGTCTATTTATCTTAATTTATTTAATTAATTGACGTCTATGTAATTGTAGTGCAATCCTTATTTATCATTGGTCACCTTTAATACTTAATGATCACTGTACAAGCATTTAAAAAATTTTATACATTTAAATTATGATATTTTAATAACGAACATACACCAAAACACTTACAGATCATGAACTAACTTGTTTGAAGTCCAATGTCTTAATTACGACAAATTGTAGAATTAATATAATAATAAAATTTACATTTTAGAAATACCAATTCTCTAAGAAGAATAATGGAAAAATAATTATCCAGAAACAAATAAATTAAGTATTCTTATATTTTTTCTGTTATTTAATTATTTTTTTTATCCTTACAACTTCATCCCGCGATCCCATCGATCGTCGCAAGGTTGTACATCTTACTATAACAATTCTTATTCTTATTATCAAAATTGCCGAGACATCAAATAATCCCTTACGACCGGTCGAATTATCAACCGCTCCCCTTCTGAAAATCACCGCTGGGCTGGCCCTCACCTCCGACATCCCGGCCAATTTCCCCGAGGACGACGCTAGAGGGGAAAAAGTGGCAAACGGCGACGAGCGGCAAAGAATGGAAAATAATGCGAAGGGGCGGATTTCTAATCCAGCTGTCCCGCGGCGGACGGTTTAACGCCGAATTACCCAATTATTCGACTCGCGGGGCGCCCGGGCGCACGAGGACTTCGTCGCGCGTGAAAATTCCTATTTTACGGGTAAAGTTCTCCGACTATGTCCCATTATTCGTCGTTGTCGTTGTCATTTTTTTTCTACAATGAAAAATCCCGATGGAGATTTGCGTAAAAAAGGGTAAATATTTCGTCGCTTAATTGTTCGCTTAATTAATTATTCATTTAGAGATGATTCATGAGGTATTTTTAAAAAAATTTTATTGCAGAATTGGAAGGTGTAAGAAATATAGGATATCATATAGTTGTTGCATCAAAATCTATAACAATCGAATAAACTAAATTTAATACAATTCTCTTACAACAATGCGTTCTTATGTCATTTCTTCACGAGGCCAACCGTGGTATTGATATTTGCACGAAGAGAATTTCAAAGCTTATTAATGCCAGAAAAAGTATATCGATTTTAATGCCATTACGTACCGGCAGTGCTATCTGCGATTTTTATTTCTGATAGAAATCCCATCCATATGCAATATCGTTATTATACTTCATTTCATTTTAATCGAACACTACTTCGAATTTCTTCAACTCAACGATGCTTCGCGACGCGGATTCAGAAAGTCTAAATTTTTTTTTCTCCCAATCATCTTATTGAAGTTCTCGTATTGCACAGGACGCAGGGATTTTTTGTCACACAAAACGCAGTATTTTTTTCTGAGCGAATCTGCAAAAGTTCAAAAAAACCGCGAGATAATTATAGACGGGCGGAGAAAGTGACGAAGACGCCGCCGAAAGTCCCCCGGAGCCGTGCCCACGCCGCCGCGGTAAAATAATTGTAACGAGGCGAGCACGGAGCCGGATGATAAATGATAAACGAGGCGAGAAACTGTTGTGTAACGCGGGGGGCGTGAAGTTATCGGGACGGGGGGGGGGCTTATAATAACGCGCGCGGAATGCCGCGAATTCCATTCAAAGGGGACGATAATGGGGCGAGAGGACGGCGGAATTATAAACTCGAACCGATTATGAAGCTGTATTGTATGTGTGTATATAGATCGGTGTATAAGTTAATCTCTCGCCCCTTTTTTTTACCGCGCCAGCCGCCGGATCTCGAGGATTAATCCATATTTGTCATAGGAGCGAGTTTTCGCAAAAAATCGTTCAATCGCCGCGCCAATTATTCCGGCCCGAGTTTCGTGGGAGGGGGGGGGGTCGATAAATAAATAAGGTCTTCCGCATAAATGTCCAACTGGCTCGACTTGCACGATCAAGATCATTCCGTATGCCTACCGTACGTGCGGCTAAGGTCGATTCGCTTGTTATCGTGCTCGCGGGCTCGGCAAAATTGACTTTTCGAGCGAGACGCGCTCTGCTCCCTATCGCTGTGTCTCGGACTGTGTTTCGTTTTTGATTTCGAGTTATTGGGTCGCTTTCAAAATTTTGCTTACGTCCGATATTTTTTTTAATAAGAAAAGAAGTAGGGGGATCGGCCTATAAATGTCCGGCAAGCAAACCTATAAACTTCGGCAGCTTCTTTAGCCTCTGCGGTAGAAAATGTTTAAAGAATGATAAAAGAAAATTTTGGAAATTTGGAAAGACGATATAAGTGCGTAATAAATTAAAGAGCGTAACAGTTACCGTGGAGAAAATACAGTTTACATTATAATAATCTTGAAATTCATTGTTTTACAATTCTATGGAACCCATAAGTCGGTACGTTAAATTAAATTCAATAGTATTAAAAAAAAATGTGTGCGTGCGCGCGCGCGCGCGCGTATGAGCGTCCTATTTTATATTAACGTTTAATTTTATACGTAACATTTGAGACGTACATCTTATACATTCTCGTTATACATAATCTCGTTCTCTGAAATTTTTGAAAGCCGCTCCAGTTTCAAAAGCCATTAATGACATGTATTAATGAAATTCAATGCTTGTGGCCAGTACAGCATCGTAGGAGTTACGCTTCGTTTCATAATGTACGCCGCTTTAAAAAATAAGGCGAACTTTTTAGTCGCTTAATAAGTAACGCGAGTGATCGAGGGATTATCGTGGATGTAATGAAAAATGTGGCAAGAATTGATTTACAGTGATGGATTTAAAGGAGCACAAGTGCACCTACACCTGGCGAATTAATCTTTCGCCGTCCGAAGGATTGAGAAATCAGGTCTATCGAAGCTTTGCAAAAACGAGACTACTCGTTCATTTATACTTTCATAAATAATTATCCTGCATACGAAACGTTCTCAATTCCTGAGTGCAATTGCCAGGATCGAGTGCAATAAATAAAAAGTACAAAAAAACTAAAATAAAAAGTATTTTGAAAGTTTCACAAAATTCATTGAATTTACATCGCTGAGCACATTAATTTTTTTAATTTTATTTAAGCTGTGACTGCACTGTTAGGTACTATGGATTCGTTTAATACAAAAATTTTCTCAGTGTACTATTGATAATTACGCGAGTAATATTGATATTTTAAACAATTTATTTGCACCTTGTTCGCAAGAAAATTTTTTATATCGCATTATCTTTGCTCGCATAAAAAAAAAAAAACGAAGCGAACGAAGTCGCAAACAATCGGCTGATAAACAAAGCTTGGATTAAACGTCGCACGTATATACGATATAAATTTATTTAGTACAGTGTATAAAGCAGCTTTATGGCATTTTATAATGGGAGACGCAAGTGCAAACGCGCTCGAGCGCCAGAATCTTCTTAGCTGTTACTTTAATTAAACGCGTTATGGAGCAATGAAAAAGAGGAGGGAGACGAAGAAGAGGAATAAGAAGAAGAAGAAAAAAATATAAGAAAAATATTATCAGAAGAGCGGCAAGAGTGGCGCTTGAGTGTTTGCTCGACGGTTCTGTACAGTACGGTGGATGTCGCTGCTAAAAGACAAAGGCGTAGGCTTTTAAAAGCCGACATAAAGAATCCATCGGACGTCGGATTATACAGCGTTATAATTTAACTCCCCGGATTTATGCCCGCAGTCCAGGGAAACTCATACGTGTCCCAGGCCTCCGCGTCGCAGTCGGTGATTTTTACCCATCCCTTTTACTTTCGTTCGACTGTGTCTGTGTGCTTCTTTTTTTTTCTTTTTTATTATTAAACATCCTCGTTTGCGCATTAAATCCGTCGTATGCGATTTAATTTATACATTGGCCACGGGCTGGGCTTTTAAAATATCGGTAAAAGAAAAAAAAAAGGAGAGAGGCGGTATTAAAGTTTATGCGTTCACAATAAATGAAATCAGCTTAAATGCACTTGGCTACGCGCGGTTTTACGAGTATTATAACATTTGCTACAGAGGGAGCGGCGAGTTTTTAATTTTAATTCCATACGAGGTATAACGTGCCGGGTAATTAAAGCGGAGCTGGAAAAATCATTTGAATGGGGAAGCTGATTTATTGAGGCATCGTGTCGGCCTTTACATTCGCGTCGAATGTTTAAAAATAATTGTCCGGCTTTACAAGCGCCCTGTAAATTAGTAATCTAAATAAAGGACAATGCGTATCGAACAGTTTCATGCTCGGTTTAATTTGGAGGGGGGCGGGGATAGGGATTTGGTGGGTCTAGAAAAACCAGACATAGCTGGGGACTGGATGTATGAAAAAAGAGAGACAGGCATCTATTTGAAAAACTTTGCAATTAAACTATACGAGCATAGGTAATTTTTCGAACCAATATATAACATACATATGAATATTTCACGATGCGCAAAGAAAACGTTAAAAAAGAATACAGGATATGACTTACGGTCTCAAAAAAGTTAAATGCTCCGTTAAGTGTTAATTCTTTATAAAACGAGTTTATAATATAATGTGATTTATACTCGTAAACGCTTTTCAATGACATTTCAATTGTAAAATTTGGGTAGCGGAGAGGGTGCAAAAGTATCACATACAGAAAATGTTGAAACGACACCGCCGAGTGTCTTTTTCGCGAACTTAGCTGTAACTCAAAGTAAGTAAGAGTTTTTTTAAACGCCTAAATCTTCGCTACGATACTTTCTAATTCAAATAAACGATACCTTCAATTTCAAAGAAATATAGAATTAAATTCAAAGAATTAGATTCAATGGAAGTTACAATTAAAATTTTGAATTATTTATACCTCGATCAAGAACTTAAATATTGCGAAGCCTATTCTTTATTTCGCGAATTTCCTTTTAGAACCATAATTTTTTTATTAAAGGATTAAAAACAAAATAAATAGTAGCATAATAGGAATATTAAAATGAACTTTCTCAGCGCAGCACCGTAATCAATGGTTCCACTTATTAACGACCCATTAATAATTTGACCCATAACGTGTATGTTATGACTGTTAAAACAAGGTATAGTGCAGTAAAGTTCAAATTATAGATTCAAATTAGATTCAAATTATAGATAGACAAGGTATAGTACAGTAAACTTCAAATACATATTAGATTTTAAGTTTATGGATAATCACCAGGGTGTTCAAAAATTTTGCACACGTCGAAATTATGAAGCCGATGGATTAAAATATGTGTGGTCCATCTAATTTTTTATAGCTTACTACAAAATACTCATTCCTATTTTCTAAATGTTTAAGAAAAATTATAAACTAAATAATGGTTAAAAAATATAAATGAAAAAACACTGGTTGTAGAGCAGTTACAAATACAGATAGAGATACAAATTTGTATACCTCGGTATCGGTTCATTTTCGTCGAAATACATCGTGGATAATTAGGAAAATATAAATGAAAAAAATTAAAAATAATTTTATTACTTACACGCTATAAAAGATTTAATCCTATAATCTGAAATTCCTCTTCGCTTTCAATATTCAATAATATATATTTTTTTTTAATTTTATTTTTCATATCAGTCTTTATTTCGTTTATTTGTATCTTTAATGGACATTTCGACTCGTGGGCCAAATGTAAATTGCAAACCCGAGCTTACGTCCGTCGGGCGGGATATCACGTCGACGATTTGACCGAGGTTATAAAGATGCGCGTAAAGCGCGTTACGCGCGAATTGCGCGCGGCAAGGAAGCGTCGAAAAGCTGCCACCCCCTCTCCGGCCATTTCGATGCGTAACGCATCGGATTCGTTGGTCGAGCTGGGGATTTTTAAATTTATGCGCCCTCTAAATATATATATATATATGTGTGTGTGTGTGTGTGCGTGCGCGCGCGCGCGCGTATGTGTGCGCGAGTGCAAAGTTTCAAATTTATGGATAACCGCGCATTTTCGCGTTTGTTCCCGATCGTGCGCCGCGCGAAAGTGAGATTCATGGAGGTGGAAGCGAGAAACGAACGGCCGGCGTTAAGACCGTTACACCGGTTCCGCAAAATTGCCAAAATAAGCGCCGGGCGATTCTTTTGGCTCCGCGGTCGACGCGACATTTATTTTTCGACGATAACAGCGCAGCCCCCGGCCAATGCTCGGGATGCCGACGCGAAACAGCGATACTGTCGCTTCCTTCGCGATTAACGAGCCGATAAAAAATTCTTACGTTGCGCGTAGAACAAGATACAGTTATAAATTATAGATATAATTATCGTGTTCTGGCGCATGTTTTTCAATTATCGATCAATTAGTAAAAAGTAATGGGAAAATGAGGTTGTAGTCGGCTGAAATTAATTGATAATTATTATGCAGTAGCCTAGATCAAAGAATTAAGAAATCTTAAACAATTTATCCGAGTATTGTGTAAAATGTTAAAATTGCGCGCAAAGTTAGTTCGGTTCGATTAGCATTACGATATAACGTTTGGTGAAGGAAGAATGAGAATTATCCATGCGAAATACCCTTGCGCTGTACGACATTCTGCGCCAAGACGTTCAGATAATCGCTGCACTACTGTGGAAAGTGTCGATTGACCTTCGTACGCGCTCGAGTCTTTCAAATTTAATCGGGGCGCCGCCGCGTAAACCCCGTCCGCGTCGCTATTTCGATGGCATTCGCTTCATTTTCTTTTCAACCTCCTGGATTAAAGCGTCGGACGAATCGCCGCGTCGGCATCGATATCCCGAGTCGGCTCGCAAAGCGGCGCGCACAAAGCCCGGCAAACTTTCCGCTACTTACATCCGTCGCTCCGGGGAAATATCCAAGCGTTAAAGGGAATCTCCGCGAGAGGAACCTGCGCACTCTCCCGCGTTAATCAAGTCACTCATTATATATATATATATATGGGGGGCAGCTTTGAAACCCGTCGTTATATAAGAAAACGAAAGCGTAGAGGAGGAGGAGGAGGAGGAGGAGGAGGAGCAGAAGACGGGGAAAGGCGAAGGTATCTAGGATATTACGAGAGGTAAGCGGAGGATGGTAATCGCGTCGATGCGCGTTCTTTGAAGACGCGCGCGGGCCGCGCGGCATGAAGAGATAATCCGGTTGGCCAATTCGATCGATACCCCCCCTTTCCCCTCCCCCACCCGCCACTATCACCCTCCAGCTAGAATTTATACCTTCTATCTCGGCTCGATCTGCCTCCAGCTCATCCCCGCCCCGCCCCCTGCCGCCTTTCCCTTTGTGCCGGCGAACCTTATTAGGGACAAGACGCTCTGGCTCTCAATCTTCTGAGTTTTGACGAACTAATTGAAAAATCGATTGCTTATGAAAAATACATCGGAGAGCGGACGGGAAGTACGGCGGCACGAGAGCCACGGTACTTCTTCATTTTCCCTTTTGACGACGTTTCGCCGGATTATGCTCCGTCGACTTCTCTCGCCCGCGATTTTTAACGCAATTTCATCGATCGAACGAGGGTGAAATTATAGACGTACGCTACTGTTATTTCAATACGGTTTTTATGGATTTACAATGCCTAATTTTCTTTGTAAGCTTTTTATAAATTTGATAGCTAACCGACTGTGAAGGAACTGGAAATTTTAATTGAACTGTCAGTTTTAATATTCTGTTCGAAGATGTATAAGAAATGTACAGTTTACGAGAGTTTGTTAATAAGGTGAAGCAAGAATAATGATTGAACATGCTGTATCGATCAAAAAAAAAAAACTCACTGATTTTAATAATTTATAAAGTATATATCAACTAAACTGTAAACGTCTGCGATGGAAATATCGACAGTAAGCAATTCTCGTTTCTTGACACGTGCCAATAATAGAAGTTTGATTGTGAAAATAGTTTCAATTTTTTTTTTGCTTAATATAACATATTAACGTATTTCGATATCGAAACGGTTTGGGATACGAATGAGCGAATAAATACAAATTCGAGCAAATTAGTAGCACGCTCCGTGGATCGAGTCTGACCACATCGCGGTTATCTTCACTTCGCCTTGGCAGCGATTTAGTAGATGTATTCCAGATGTGGTCGGGCGTAAGAATAATCCCCACTTGCGGTAGTCGATGCAGAGGTACTAAGAAACGCTAACGGCAACAGCGTTCCTACGTCAAAGACCTTACGATTCAGTTCGATCTAATAAAGGCGATGTTGTCTCGTTCATCGGTCGGACAAGCGCCGCGTCGGATCCTCGATCGATATCTATAACTATTAATTCGTAATTTCTGCTGTCGAGCGCGAATGAAAAATGTATTAGGGTAAAGTTTATCTTACCATTAGCAGTTACTATTATACACCGTTACGACGAAATTTTTTAACGGCGGCTCGACTTTTACGCTTTCTCGTATTTTAAAATTATTTTTTTCTTTCAACATTCTTTTGCACTCAACCTATTTTTAAGAGGCTCTAAGGACTTTTTACGATTGTCACGCCATATTTATTTTAAAAAGTGGTTTTAAAATTTGCGATTTATAATTAATTTTTTTTATTCTTATAACTGCATCGCGAAAATCGTGGATCGAAAAAAAATGAATAATATTGACTCGAAATTTTATTGACAGAAATTCGAGGAGACTTTATGAAAAAGATCAACAACTCTGTGCCACGAAAGGCTTCAATTAGGGTGAAATAAAAAATCCATTTGAACGTTCGGCATTTTGTAAGTGCTGTATGCGCCACGCACGTAGTTAATTTATAGTTGATTTCGATTTCTATATATGTAAATATCTATCGGCTCATTATCTTTTTTCATTATCTTAAGAAATACATATCATAGACTTCTTGTACATTTAAGTTTAAATATGTCGCTATATTAATCTTAATGATAATAAAATTACGTTTAAAATTAGAAAAAAGAAAATTTCTGGAAGTTGTTGCATAAAAGTATTCAACGCTTTTTTTGAAACGAACAATTGTCTATAAAATTAAATTTCTTAAGGAATTTAACGAAAGAATAGTCAATAATTATATAGGAGAAAAATAATAGAATTTTGTTGAAGTATTGATTCTGATTTATTTGCTATTATTTTAGTTTTATATAAATATTGCAACATTCACCATACATTTTCTTGTTTTTAATTTTAAACCTAATTTTATTATTATTAAGATTATTATATGTAAATATAGAAAAAATAAATTAGAAAAGAAATAGGAACCAATATTTAGCAAAATGCTAATTTATTTTTCCAAGGCATCCCTTTGATATTTTATAGCAATAAATGCATAGCTTGACAAATAGTCTATTCTTCTTCGGGTAATTCTAACCTATAAATTCTTCTCATCATTTCCGCTGTACCATGAATTATGTCTGCTTTACGAGGCGGCAATGTTGCTACAATATTAATAAATGAGAAATATCTTACATATTACATCACCACCGTGATATTAATTTAGTTTCGCAAGATCATTACTTTTATCGATCGAACAAACCGAAATTTACTATAAAGAGAAACGTCGTTTAAACAAATACCTCCTCTATTACGAAGAAATTGCTAATTAAAGAATTTTTAAATAATGCCCATCGGTGCAATTTGATCCTCTTTATTCTTCGTTTAATGCAATTTTTGACTTTCGAAGCGCACAAATGCAATTTGAGACGAGATGGAAATTAGGAGGGAAAAGGTAGCCGGTGAAATTTCATAGAGCCAAATGAGGCGCGGTGGATGAAAAGCCGTCCCGAGGTCGGAAGGGGAGACTTTGTCACGGAGACCGCGGCTGATTAGCGCGGTGGCGCGATACGGCATAAAGTGCGAGGATAAAGGGGTAGACGGGCAGAAAATAAAAATAAAAAAGCGAGCGCGACGAGTAAAAAACCAAAAGGAGAAAAGAAAAAATAAAAACAGGCGCGCCCGCACGTGTACGCGCGGATACGGACGTGCGCACCTTGGCGGTCGAGGAGGAACTAGTCTACGCGGTGAAGGTTAGGTTGGTCGGATAACGCTCGCGCAAACAGCGGACGTGCGAGGGGATGGGGGGAGCGAAAAAAGACGAGTACGCGCGAGAATCGAGGAATAGCGGAGGGGGAGTGGGATGGGGGAGCCGACGAGAGAGGAGAGTCGAGTGGCGAGCGGGCCCGGGTCAAAGTAGAGGCGCGCAATAACCGAGCGGGGGGAATCTTATTAACCCACATTGCTCCGAATGCAAAACGAGGTAGTTAGGCGGCAGTTCTCCCTACTCCCGACCCCCGCGCCCCGACGCGGAGCTTCGACCGCCTCTTTATATATCTCCCTCGAGGGCCTCGGCCGGCGCCCCCCCCCCCTCGTCTTCGCCACGACTACGGCGCGGTCCACGTCGCAGTGCGCAAAGTGCCCCGGCCGGGACGAGTGTTCGCGGCGCAGCGACGGCCGGGAAGACCGGATTTTCCCCGCCCCCTTCGCCCCGCGCCGCCCCGAAACGCCGCGGCGGACGCAGGGACTTCGGGGAGGGATTCGCGTTCGCGAGCGCCCCGCGCTCGTGTCCCCGACGATTTTCGGTCGGGGTCGCGCGACTCCTGGGCCGGCAGCTTTACGACACGCGCTCCCGGTACGGAGTAATCGGCGACGGAGCGTCGGGCGAGGAAGGGGGTGTAGCGGCAAGCGCGCTCGGTCACGGATTACGGGATTAGCGCTTTATTTCAGCTCGGCCCCTCGTCTACTCCTCGTTTTGCGTGGGTCTTTTTTTTTCTTCTTTTTTTTTTTAGCTTTTTCCGCTTTTTATTACTCGTTTTTACGCGCGGTGCGTGATATTGATATGGATCGCTGGATCGCTCTTTCCGGGCAGGAGAGGGAGGGGGGGTAACAGGTCGCCCCGTTGTGCGTAGCAGCAGAGAGGAGTTTTGGGAAAATTCGATGGGATTCTATGCAACTTTCTAAGATTTGTTTGCGCTAATTTATAATATACTGATTATTTTTACTTCGTAGATACGCAAATTATTCTGCTTTAAAAGCATAATAAAGGTTTTTTTTGCGCTGAAGCGAACGAATAGTGTGAAATAATGAATATAGAACTGTATTTGTATTTTACAATGGGAATTCGAGGAAAATTTATGATTTACTTGAATCGTAATTCGATAGCTCACTTAGGAGCCTCTATTGATTTCAGATTCAGATTTTATCACGCATTGTTTATCACGATTTAAATATTTAACGATAATTCTGATAATTATTTAAAAGTTATAAAAGTAAGATTATAAGGGAAGGTAAAGCGGTGATTAGGACAATGATTAAAATCATCAAAAAGAAGTAATTTTAAGATTCAATAATAAGAATTCCGATTCAATGCGAATCAAATTATATCGCGTAAAAATGAAAACTCGGCGAGTGGTGGAAAAAGCCGTGCAAAAAAAATCTTACTTCAAATATCGCGCCATTGAAATAATTTAATTTTAAGGAATCGAACAACTAAATCTTGCAACTAGTAAAGGAGTTCTAATTGTTTTCGAATGGATCTCTGTGCCAGCCTTATGGAGCTGGAAAACACCGAAGATAGGGACGGTTGGTTGAGAATAAATCACACTCGGGCTCCTCGCGCACTTTACTCGCCCTGCTGAGGCTCGGGTGACTCCGAGACACACCTTTATGTTTCAAAAAACACGATCGCTTTTATGTCAATGGAATAAGATCATACGTCGGCGAATTACAAAAAGGAGCTTTTCTCTCTAACTGACCGCGCTCGAACGAACTCAAGTCAATTTGGAAAATGCGATTCATCTCCGAGGCAAAATGCCATCCACACATCCGGGCTATAATTTTTATAGGCATAGAAAGAGAAACCCTTGTAATATCGAATGTAAATGAAATAAATACATATAAAATAACGTGTGATATTATGTGTAGTATGAGTAACGCGATCACAGGCATTAATTAATAAAAATATAAATGTAAGAAAAATTTTCACGCTGAGTAAAGATTTAATATATTGTGCAAAATATAAAGGATATTTAATGCTGCTTCTTTCTCGATAATACAATCGGAAATGTGCTGTATGACATTATGTATTTAGGTTCGTACTAGCTTAATTGAATATATCATTTAAATGAAAGAATATAAAAAACAATTGAAACCATAAATTCAGAAGAACAATTATTGTATACAAAATATTTTGAATAAAATCTGTAACAAAAAAAAAATCATCGAAACGATACAATGAATAATTTATGAATGTAAAAATAAAACAAATTGCCATTCTCTCCTTAGTTATTCAAACGTAATTCAATGCAGTTTTAGCTGTAATTCAGTAATAAATAATCAGTTTATACAGAGACAAAGCATGCATAAAGCACGAAGTTAATTTTGATATCTGTGTCAAAAGTGCGTTCCAATTTTGGAGACGCGCGACGGCCAGGTTTTCGATACTCTTTATTTTTATTTTTTTTCAGGTCACAATCTCATTGTTATTTTCATTGGAAGAAAATTGACGAATCGATAATTGTAAATCGATTTAAAAATTATCCAGAGCCGAACGAAACACGGCGCTTAATAATTAATGGTTATCAATATTCAGCGAATTCTTGAAATACGCGCTTCGTTCGCAGCGACGCGGGCGAGTTTGCGGGCGTTTTTTTCGAAGGGCCGGGGATTTCTTCGAACGGCAAAGCGAATTTTTGAAAGTCCCTCGCTGCTGAACCAATTGAGCGTTACGAGACTTAGATACGACGGCGTCCACCGTCCCCTGTATTCGTCGATGCCGGGCAAACGGCAATTCGATCAGCCACCAATTTACCGATCCACTCGGAATTACAGCCTTTGAAAAAAATCCTCTTCGCCTACTTGTCACCAGGTAAAGTTTTCGAATTTGACCGAATCACCGAGGCGACTCGTCGAGTTCCTCGCAACGCTTTGCGAACCTCGTCAGGCGATATTTCTTTTTTTTTTTTTCGTTGAAATTCGTTTGATCGATTTTTACGTCGCGAGACTCATATCCCGCGCTTAGCTCGCGGATAAACTGTCACACGGGGTAAATAATCGACGTGAGGACACGCTCTGTAAGGTACCGTATAACGTAGATTCAATTAGAAAATCCTTTATATACCCCTCGATTCATTGGCTGTATTCCGCTAGCGCCAGCCAACGAAGAGCCTGCCTGACTTTCGAACTCCACCCCACACCGTCACTCACGCCGCAGTTATTCTCAAAACAAACATTTGCGCGGATGGTCAAATTGTTCAAATTCGAAAGCAAAAAACGTAGCGGAGTGCGTGTACGAAGGGCCGGGCGAGAGAGGCGGGGGTGAGCAAAAAAAAAACTGGTCGAAGAGCAAAGAGAATGGGAATTGTAAATTGGAAGAAATGAGAGAGAGGGAGAGAGAGAGAGAGAGAGAGAGAGAGAGAGATAGATAGATAGAGAAAGAAGCGCTGCGTCGAAGCGAGCGGCGCAGGCCTGCTCCGTGTATATGCGCTAATTGGCCTTTTTCGACTTTCGGAAAGTAACGTAATTTCCGGGACAAATTGAATCGAAAGGGAAGGCGTTGACGTACAGGGGTCGGATATACGTATATGCAAAATCAATGCCCGCGCGATGAAAGAGGAAAAGGTGGCGAGTGTAGGAGGATAAAAAAGAGCATAACTTGGTTGAATGGAAAAAGTTTTCAAGCTCCATTTTTTTTTTGGTTTTGGTTTTTGTTGTTGTTCTTTTTTTTTTTTTTAATAAAAATGAATGGTGGAACTTCGTTGTACGTTTTACAACGGTATTATATATTGATCAAGTTTGTTCTAACATTATTTCATATTATTTCTTTGATATCAGGTATGCGTGTACGTAGAGGTGCTCGGATTTTTTAAAATTTACGACCGGATTGCAAATGAAAAAAGTTTCGCGTGACTTATCGTAGAGACGGCCTGTTGCATTATTTAATATCTGACCATTATAACAAAATAATCCCTAAACTACTGCAGTTTTTACACGAATCTCTATAATTAATGCGTAATTTCGCTATAACTGCATGCACGCGTATATACATATATATACGTGTGGCAACGACGGGTGCTAAGTACAGCATTTTAAGTGGGGTCGAAAGTTTCAGACAATGATGAGGAATAAATTTTTCGCCGTAAAAAATTAAATTGGAAACTGAAACTTCGAGTAAATAGCTGGCCTATCCCCCCTCCTCTTTTCTTCTTCTTCTTCTGTCGCTTGCGCGACACAGTGCACGACAAAGTTTCCAAGCCACGGGGAATTCATTAACGGGAAATTAGTCTCTTTAAGTTTACTCTGGCCTGTGACAATAATTATCATCGATTTATTCATCCCCCCCTATCTCACTCTCCCTCTCTCTATCTCTCTATGTATGTATATACATATATATATATATATATATATATATATATATATATATATATATATATATATGTATATAGCTACAGATTTTAGCGTTAAAACAGCTATGCATTTTCCAGCGGTAAGAGGCTATGGGATTTTGGGCTCAAGCGGACGTTTATAAAATACGCCGTCTTGATCGAAAAATTCTCTGCAGCAGTAACGCTAATTGCCAGATGCTTGAAGTAACCTTATTGAAGTCAATATTTTCACATCTGCGTTTTGCCTCGACATGACCAATGGGAATTCGTTCGACGCGCAGACGAATAAACTCAATCCCGAAGAACTGGGAGAATAAGTCCGTATAGAAATAAAAACCCACCTACGCGGATATATTTACACGTTGACGGTATCTGTAAGGCAGTCGAGCTCGCCACTCCATATAATTGACGCGGCTCGGAGTTGGATCTCCCCCCCCCCGCCCCCGCCACCTTAATCGAATAGCAGTTGGTGAGTTCGCGGGCGTGCGATTCGTCGTCGGAAAATTAAGAACGCGTGCGCGTACGTGTGTGCGCGAGCGAGCGAGTGTGTGTGTGTGTGTGAGCGCTTGCGTGCGAGCGAGCGAGCGAGCAAGTGTGTGTGTGTAAAGTCGAAAAGCGGGAGTCGAGCTAAAAGTTCGCTAAACGCGTTAAGCGCGCACTCTCTCTCTCTCTCTCTCTCTCTCTCTACCTACCTAGTGTATTCTGTAGCCTTGGACAGAAAATACGAGGCCTGTCGTCGCGCTTGTATATGGTGTCAGGAGTTCATACCGGACTGCTGTAGTATGCTTACGTGTATTCGCGTGCGTGCGTGCGTATCGGGGCCACAATTTTCGTGTTTCTGCACTTATTAAAATTGCCGATAGCAGTGGGTCGTAGGCGTAAAGAGTTCGGGAAGTCGTACAGATTTCTGAATGTCCTTGGAAGCGACTGCATAGAAGGCGGACGTTGAAAAAAAAGCTTTTATTTTTCGTAGATTATTAAATTCCTCATTTGTTTTCAATTCGGAGTAATGATTTTTAATTATTAATAGAATTTCAAAATTTAACAAATATTACCACCCTATCTCTACCAACAAATTCTCTATTAAAGAAATCATCACTGACGTACAAAATAATATTATTAACTACATGAAATTAATAAATATTTTTATTATTTTATTTTATAGTCTTTATTTTATTTCATGGTCTTACAGGCTTGATGCTATAATATATTAATTAAAATAATGACAGTCAGACTGTCGTTGTTTATGATCACCAACGAAGAATCTGAAACAGAACTTATTCTGCTACAACAATTTATATTAAAAGTTAAAAATTAAAAATAAAAATAAATATAAAATTAATGAAAAAAATAACTAATATGAAAAATCCAGCATGCTCCTTTATAATATATATATATACACACACACACACACACATATATATATATATATATATATATATATATATATATATATATATATGTATATATATAATACTATTTTAGTTTAATTCCTGAGGATGGACGGTAGAGTCACCAAAGCCACCAACTTCAATTCTAAATTTAAGTTGGTGGGGGCAGTCAGGTTATTATTTACTAACATAGAATATTGTTTTTATTAATTTTATTTTATTTTTATTTTTATTTTTATTTTTAATTTTTATTATAATTTATTGTAGTAATAAGTTCTATTTGAGATTTTTCGGGGTTGAATATAAACAAGAACAGTCTGACTGCCATTATTTTCGTTAATATATACTATTATAAACACTAAGACGGATAATATTTATTGATTTAATTCAGAACAGTGGACGTAAGTGCAATTTTCAAAATTAAGTATTAATGATAATTGGTGGTGGGAATCAGGTTATCCCTTACTAACATTAGTATATTGATTGATGTTTATATTTTTACATTTTTTTTGGCTTATTAGATTTATATATCAAATTTTACGGGGTTGATCGTAAGTGAAAACGGCTTGACTGTCATTATCATTGTAATTATATTATTACAAAAAGTCTGCATGATGAATAAAATATTTATTAATTTATCTGTTGGAAAGAAGGGCAGTTGGAAAGAAATGTTGAAAATATTTGTCGTATCTCGATTACTGAGTTATTAATTCATGAACGGGCGAACACGGCCAGTATTTACGGAAATGAGTCTTGAAACTCGTTATTGAAAGTACTTAATTGTGAAACGTTCTATCTCAGCAACGTCTACAATATCCTATTTTTTTTTCTTTAAAAAATTTTCATTTCTGACAAAGCCATGCTCGCATTCTGACAGTTGGCTGCGGCAATAATTGCCAGCAACGTTGTCAGGCATAAGTACACCATATAAACTCCTTTATCTCTTTTTCATCGTATACTTTTTGGCCTTTTATAGACAATACTGGGATTAATAAAAATGAACTTTACGCCTCAATTATTGAATATAGTTTGAACCACGACAGACATTTATTCAACAGAGATAAATTAAGAATTTATAATTGATTTGCAAAATCTTCGCGATGAAGTTAAGTTACTTTAGAGAGCACCACCAATTTTGAAGACGAATCACGTTATCGTGAGTGGAATTATAAACTTGAAAAGCTATTTTTCTTTAGAACGTACTAAAATATATGTACTTTTTAAATATATGTACTGTAATAATATGTAAAAATAAACGCAATAACCCAGTTAATTAATTTTATTAATCGATATTATTTTTATTATTTATAACTGTCAGATTTAACCTTAAATCATGAAAATACTTTCTTATTACTAATGCAATTTCTCACAGGGATAATTAAAGATTTTATTTTATAACTGATCGAAATGATGGATCGTGCAAAATATCAATAAAAAGTTGAATGAAGTGACTATTAGTGCATTATTTCTTTATTTCGATCATCTATATAAAAAAGCTCAATTTCTATATAATATAATTGTGATTAAGCATTGTTAAGAACGCGTGAAATTTCATGTATCTACAGATATATTAACCATAGAATAGGTACTATTATTATTTTAAATACCTTTTCTCAAGTATTCGACCAAGAACTTCGGCTGATGGTCTTTCACAAAATCTATAGTATTGTTTTACGAAACATTTAAAGCTAGTTTTGGGTATTTGTACTCGATTTCAGTAACTTATAGTTACGCTCGAACCACCTTAAACAATACGTACCCCTACGCATGTGGCTTACATAGTTCAAATACAATACTTTTTCATGCTCATACCTACTTTAACATCAACATTGAATTATATTATTAAGTTTTATCTACTACTTCCATTGTACTTAATTTTTCTGCTCATAAAACTGCGCTGTTTTCAATATACGGTGAAACTTAGATCATATATTAAATACTGTTCAATTGTTAAAAATTACAATATTCCCTTCCACAGCGAAGATTTTCGTTTAAAACCAATATCTGCAATCTTTCGACTTCACCGCTGGCAAGCTCGATTTCGCACAAAAGAATTTTTTTCCCCACCGCGCGATGATTACCTGGATCCATCTCTCAAAAAAAAAAGAAAGAAAAAAATCGAACGCCACACTTTCGCCCGGACGGCTTTAAAAGCGAAGCAGGGAAGAAAGAAAGAAACCTTTCATCGAACGACCCAATTGTCGCGGCGATACGTTATATGACCCAATAGCCCCGAAAATTCGACTTTTCCTTGCTCGCGCGTAAATGGGGACAGCGGAAAAGCCCCGCGGGATCGCGCGCGCTCCCAAAGGGGTGGACAAAAAAAAAAAAAAAAAGAAACGAGAAAGAACACGGACGAGCAAAGCGAGATTTCGAGTATTTCCCTATATTATACGTATATATATACATATATAGTTCTTCGTAATTTCCCCTGCTGCTAACGCAAAAGGTCAGAAGTAGAAATGGTCCGGCCTCCAGCGAGACAACGGGGACGCGCGAGTATTACACCCGGCAAAGGAACGAACGAATGAACCGGCGGCGACCAATCATCGGGCTTCACGGCCGTAGAGCTCGGGGCAGAGGGGGAGGCAGAGAGGCCGAACAGTCGAGCGGGGCGGCGATTCCATCGCTGAAAAGAGCGAAACGCGCGCGTCAAAAAACAGCGGTTACGCGCAGCGAGGCGACGCGAAAGAAGCAGCGGGAGATAAAGCGAGTCGGAGGGGTTGATGGGGGCGGGGGCTACATGGAAATGGCACCGCGCGTACGCGGTGCGTTTCCCGAGAGCGAGACGGTTAGAGGCGCGGGGGGGGGGTCGCAATCTGCACGGGGTACAGGGCGAGAGAAGACTGCTGAACGTCTCCGCGCTTTGCCCTCGTAGAGAAGGACGGCATGCGGGGGGTGCGGCGAGGGGAATATCGTGCGGACTTTTCCACTTTCGCTCCGAAGCTTCGGCGCACGCGGCTGCCTCGACATCGCGAAAGCGGCTCGAGGGACCCTTGCCTCCGAAGTTCAGCGGGTCGCCGCACCGCCAGCGGGGCAGAGGGAAGGGAGGGAGGGACGGTGGAGAGACGAATACGAAATTCCTGCTTCGTTAGAGGCCGCGACGATAAAGCGAGAGCCCGGCCGCCTCGCGCGTCCGAATGACAAGCGAGACGGCCGGGAAGAGGCGGGTAATTTTTACCCCTCCCCCCCCCCGCTCCTCTTTGCCCGCTCCGCCGTCCGCGCGGGCCGGCGGATATTAAGGGCAGCCACGCGGGGACCTTGCCGCGCCGGCAGAGCGGGGAAATGTTTGCCGAAGCGACGACTTTGGCGAAATTTAAAATTTCTTTCTTTCTTTCTTTCTTTCTTGCTATTTTTCCTTGTCTAGCCGCCGCCCCGATCCCGGGGACGTCGTTCTTCCGCATTCTCTGCAGGGACAGCGTCTCTCTGGGCCCCGCGGCGTCTCGACGCTTTATTATGTAAGGGAGAAGCGGAGCGGACGAGCCCTTCCTGGAGAAAATTAAACGGTCGACTCTCTTACTTTGATAATTTTTCGACGTCGGGGGCAATGTATATAACGTTGTAGCGCGTGCGCGCGCGCGCGCTCGGGATACTCCTTCGCTATTAAGATTTGCCACTTTAATTTACTGGCTTACTTTGGTCTCTCTCTCCCTCTCCCTCTCTTTCTCTCTCTCTCTCTCTCTCTCTCTCACCTCCCCCCCTCTCCCTTCGTTTGGGATTCAGAGAACGTGAATTTCCGCGGTGCTTCGTTTTTTAATATTAATACCGGAATCTTCGCGAATTTAATAACTTTCGCTATATATATATATATATATATATATATATATATATATATATATATATATATACACATCGCGACGTAGTGCTTTCTTCGCTTTCGCAAAAGAGAAATGGAAGCCGGGGCCGTTGCAGAAAATTATACGCTGCATATATAGTGCATTTTAGTCCTTCGTACGTAAACATGAGGCATTGCGAGATAAATTATTTTTTTTTATTCGACGACCAAGAGAAAGTTGCCAAAGACGACGAATTGCCTTTTAATGGAGTTGTTCAATTTTTGGTTTATTTATTTTAGTTTTTTCATGGATTGTGATTCGATAATTTTTTTAAACCTTCACTGTGCCCGATTAAAAGTTTCGAAAATTAAGGCGAAATTTTGATGCATTTTTTAAAATTATTAACGGGATGACCAAATGCAATTATATTTTCTTTATATTTATTATGACTTGAATTACGGCGATGCACTATTTTTCAATCGCTTATAAAAAAATTTAATTTGAAATATGTATAAATTTGAGACATAATTGAGAATACTGTTGGTCAATCTATTTATTTTGATAGAATCAGAGAGAATTGTAATTAAGCAAACAGAAATAAAAATTAAGAATATATAAATATTATATAAAGCGCTTTACAAACTATATTCTCTCTGTACGTATCGAAAATAAGTGTAGTAAAAAGCCGGATTCTCAAAATTGAACTCCTTTGATCCATCTATCCATAATCCTACTATCAATGAATTTTAATTTTGTATTTCATATTACAGCTTCAAAGTCACATGGATTTATGTAACATATTTATGTAACATATCTATGTTATAAAGCTAAATAACTGTCTTATGAAAGTTCTAATGCCTAAATAAATAAAAAAAAGCCACGTTGATTTCAATTGTTCTTAAACCTCAAATTCTTTATCATAATTATTATAGAAAAAATGGCGTTTTTATTTTGTAATTCGAAGGTAGTTTGTAAGGGATAACAATACGTAAGGGATTCTAGATCCCTACGATCTGTGGCATTTATGACATTATATTAAAACGTGCAAGAAAAATACAAGAGGGTTGAATGTGTCGTATTGAAATTTCAAAAACTTGTTAAACATTTTAAAAAAATTTGATCTTTTTGATTGAAATATGTCAAACACATGACTGGGCTTGGCCGAGTAAGAAATCAGAAACATGGCATTTGAAATTTAGTGAACAACCTATGCTGGCTCTTGCAGCAGAGCGTCAAATGTATATCGACTATTTTTATTCTCTTACAAATCCTCGATTTGCAAAGGAGCTTTTAATTTAAAAAGCCCCATTAATTTGGAAATTCAATTAAATGTCTTTTTAAATGCTTTCAGGCGGCCGATCCAACAATCTAAGCGTATTATCTATTCGGCATCCCAAAAACCTTCTAAATTCATATTTTTTTGAGAAATTTAGACTGCTATGCGATATTTTGCAAAGCTATTCTCCAAAGCCGGTCACAGCTGGTCGCATACAAATTCTGCAATCGTACATCTCCCAAAACTCGTTACTCTCCGTTCTCTTAATTTTCGTTCAGTCCCGCTCGAACCAACTGTTATTGCCTCCTCATATCGAGCAACACGAATTATCCACGCGTAACCTCAATTCGCATTACAAGCGTTACATTGCCGATCGCAAAAGTATTATTGACGAGGGCAAAATTCAAAAACAGCCTCAAAAATTCTTCGTTGAACCGGCGCCCCGGGACGGCCGCCCAGATACCCTCGGACAAAAAGAGCAGCCCGGATTTTCGGCGCTCTCTATGGCTCAGCGATCCGACAGCTCCGCTACGTATAATCGCATTAAGCCCCCCCCCCTCCCTTGCCACTCTCCTGCCGGCGTCGCAGCAGTCCGGACGGATCCAGGGGCGGGAGGGGGGCGAGGAGGTTCGGTGCAGAATCCCCCGTTTCCCGAGTCACGCGCCACGTATCGGCTCGCGAAATCTTCGACGAGATATCCGGGCGGTGTCGATGTGTACGCGCGCGCGCGCGCGTGTGGGCGAATGTGCTTCGCCCCCCCCCCTTTTTCCGGCCATCGTCGTTCCCTGTGCCCGTTCGCGCGAGTTTCTCGAGTTCCGATTCTGCAGGCGCGCTTTGACACGTAGAAAATGCCCAGGAAAAGACGGGGGGAGGTGGCCTAAGAGGAGGTGTAAGCTCGCCCAATCCGCCGATCCTCCTCCGAGCTAATCGAAAATCTCAGCCGGCCGGGAAATTCCGCTATTCGACGAGAGCCCTTGGCTCGGAATTTTTTACGGGAGCAGTTTTCTCGAAAAATCAGCAGTTCGCTGGTCCGCTTTGGGCGGCGAATTAACGAGTTTCAGTCAATTAATACCGACGTTCATCCCAAATATATATATATATATATATATATATATATATATATATATATATATATCCGTTACACTGTGACAATTTCTTCCCCCGCGCCCGATGAAACTTCCTTTTTCACTTTTCAAAATAAAGTAAGGAAACTTGGATTTGGAAAATAGAAGTTTAATAAAAAGAAAAGCAATTTTCAGTATAAAAATTCCTTTAATGAAAAACTCATGTAATATCGAATGGTCTTCGTGATCAATTTGACTTTGATGCCCAAGGAAGAATTTCATTTCTTTTCTTTAATTTAATTAATTTTGCACTTGAAAACGTTTATCGAAACATTTTGATCCATTATTCGAATTGATTTAGAAATATGTCAATTTACATAACGCGAACATGATTCTTGTACAAAGTTTTATAAATTATTCAAAAACTACCACAATTTTGAAATTATCATCTTGAGTATAAATAGCGACCTAAAGTCGCTAAAAAAATTTTTTTAAAATTATATAATTATGTCAGACTTGCTTTTTTTAGAATGATGATTACGAATATTGTTCTCGTTTTTAGCAGCAATTGAAATTTGATCGCGAAAAGCATTGTTTGTTAAAAAACGTATGTTACATTCTACACCTTTTTTCTGAAAAACGTATTTATTTCAGTAAAATTGAATGGAATCTAGACTTCCAAGTGGCACTAAAAAACTGCGTTTAACTATATGTGTTATATTACTATTTCTCTCGATAACTATTAATTCCAGAGCAAAAATGTACAGCCCATAAATATGTATTTTGTGAAATCTATGCATTTTTATGCATTTTTTTTTAGAAATTTCGCCATAAAAATTCCACTTCCACTAACAGCCATTATAATATTCATAATCAGCTCTTGAGTAAATATATTAGTTTACGTATTTTTAGAGAAAATGAATATAGCTAATTTATGATGTTTACTTATTTTGATATTATACGACTTATTTTTCCATGAATTATTCGAGAAAACTCGTTAACACGAATTTTATCTTACTTACTATACTATATCATATTTATCTGATTTATTTCTTAAAGGCCTTCTCAAAGATTTTGTAATTTCTTTTTTATGCAAAATTTAATCTTATTGGGATTATATATATATATATTTAACTTAAAAAATACAAAGATCATCTCAAGATCATATATTAAATTTTTTAAATTAGAATATTTATAAAAATTTTTTTTTTTTTTATAAAAATATACAGGCATTTTTTAAAGTACAAAAAAGTATAAAGTAATATAAAATGTGACTTGGAGTTTTATAAGGAAATGCTCTGCTTTTAGGGAATAAATAATGAAAAACTTTTTGACTGGTTTTATTAATATGTCACGCGGCAATTGAGAGCAACTTTTAACGGAACATATATGAAGTTGCGCTAATGTACAAATTTCAAAATTTTTAAATATGGTAGCTACTCTAAAATGAAGAACTTGCTTGAATTCGCAGCGAATTTTATCTCTCGAAAGATTATTTAATGAAAAGAATTTTGAGAGTAACCTGCATCGATACGTATATATATATATATATATATATATATATATATATATATATATATATATATACATCAGAATATTGAGTATTTTAACATGTTGTTTTGAAATTTTCAATGTTATTCATATAATGTTGCATATAAGGAAATAGTAATTGCTATAAAAACCTGATATGGAATATTAATCACTTGGGGCGACTTAACTACACTTTCTTACGTAAGAAAAAAAACATGTAAATAAGAATCATGCATCGGCAATTAATCACTCTCATTGTGTGCCAGTCGCAGGATAAAAATAAAAGTTCAAAGTTTCCCAACACTATTCCGCTGCATACGTATATGCACGCCGCGTCTATAATGATAAATAGCGCAAGAGAAAATTAAGGAGGCGAATTGAAATATATTATGAACTTGAAAATTCTTCAGGCGACACGTAATCGCTATGTAAATTACTAAAACCGTTGTCTTAAGAAATTCAAGTGACTATGGTGATAATTTGATTTTTGAGCAGATGAGCAATGTATGGTGTTGACTGCATTAATCCCAGCCGGCAGTCATTCAAGCTATGTTCAACTATAGAGTTTAGGGCTGTATCAATCTAGATACAATTGTAGAGCTCGTTGTTTCCGACAGTTTAATTTGATGTCTCGTAGATACTACAAAAATGTACGAAAAAAAAACTTCAGACAGGCTGTTTTCAAAACATTAGAGTGTCTTCTATTAAAGAGTCATGCCCACATTATATATAAACTTTGATATAAATAAAATATTATATATTAGATGAAAATAACTTTAATTTCTCATCTATCATTCTTAATCCGAACTCTTAGAGTGTTTGACTCACATAAACAGTGACAAGGTAATAATAATATGATATTCAGAATAAGCATAAAATATACATCAAATAGATTTTACTTGTTGAATTCGATGAATTTTCAGGAAAAAAATGTCATCTTACCAGTTTACAAATTTTGAATGCTGTACACTTTTATAGTAGGATAATCAGTGCTTAGATCAAAAGTATGGTATGGATCGTATAGCCTTGAATTGCGTCCAAACTGATGTCGGAACATACCGGACCATTAAGAGGGCGATGTCATTTTTTCTTCACAAATATCTTGTTCAAAAGTTTCACGCGCAATCCGCTCGACCGAATGCCAATCCCCGAGATTCAGTCAAATCCCATTTTCGGAGACTGGGATACAACAATGCGGATTCGCCATCGATAATTAATCCAGCGTAATCGAGTGGTAAAAAAAAATCAAACGACGAGGAATTTATGACCATAATCGGTCGTCATCGACTCTGTATTCGGATTAACGAAAGGATTTCCATACCACGAATCACGAGTCCGTTCTCCTCCCGGTATCCGTCTCGTGGGGTCCATTGCTTGTCATTCGCCGAAAGGCAAAGAAAAAATAACCCGCAGGCGCTGGATCCCGTACATCCGGCATCCGAGCGACATTGTGGAAGATGCATGTATATATATATATATATATATATATATATATATATATATATAATTTGATCGTGATTTAATTATCCAATTATCGACACGCGGCGGGATTGGGAGGGGAGGCGCACGCCAGCCTTTACCCGCCGAAGTCGAGCTGGTCGGGAGGGCGAATCACCGACGGGACGCGATGTATATACGTGCATCGGGGCCGAGCGGAATACACAAATGGCCGTGTACTCGCGGGCACGGCTATACATACAGAAAGCCACATACAGAATGTCGCAGAACTGATTGGACGCATTACCATATCTGCGTAAATTGTAAAAATCTAAATGCACGGCTAAAAAGAAAATTTTGGCAAATCGTTGTCAGTTTTCGACTTATTAGCCAATGTTTAATAGCAAATCGCAAAGGTGGGACTGGAATTTTCGGTCGAGATGCTCGAGGTGGAAAATGCAGGCGAAGACTCTCGCCGGCTCCGAATGAAATGGGAGGAAACGAGCGGTAATGGTTTTTTTTTCGATAGCGAGAGAGCTTATCGCGGTGCGGTCATCTGTCCGCCCTCTCAGGTACTTAAAATTGCGGATTCGGTATTAGCGGGAGAGACTATAAAAGAGAGAGAGAGAGAGAGTATAAAAACTATACGGAGTAAAATCGATGTCCGTTTTCTTAGGCCAAGCTGTATGTATAATTCGATATACGGAGTGCTCAGAGCGCGGGCGCGTACGTGTTTTAGTATTGTTGAACGAATCACGCCTGAATTTATCGGCGCATCCCGACAAGCTTACTCACTATCGAGAGAGACAAAAGAGAAATCCACTCTCGTTTCCTCTCATTTCTTTGCGGTGTCCGCGAGGGTCTCCGCCTGAATTATCCAGTTCCAGTCTGTCGAACGACAATCCAAATCCTGGCGTTTTTATTGGCTATAACACTTTGGTTAATAATTCGAAAACTAGCAACAATTCTGTTTTATTGATGTTTAATGATTAACAATTAGCATATGATTTAATATAGGCGAGGTGATAGCGTGTGCATTATACGACCATGCAAGAACGACTGACTCCCGAATCTCTAGTCCCAGGGCTAAACCCTATTTTGACCACTGGTGGCGCTATAGTATGTTTTCTAACTGACGATCACTCGCTCATCAAATTCAGTTAAAGTTAATTTTATCAATGCATTTAGAGTTTCAGCATCTCGACAGATATGGTAATCTATTCTGGGACATCAGGTGATTTTACCCGTATGCGAGCGCTTTTTGAAAACTGTATTTTGTCAGTACATCTTACTGCAATTTACTGTTTTCGTTTGTATTTTATTTTGTTACGAAATTTGCAAACTATATACGTATTTGTATTCTCTTCGGTTAGTGCTTTATTGAACCCTGATTATCGTTTGAATTTTATCTTTTCTTTGCATGGAATAATTTTTTTACTTATGTCTAATAAAAAAGTGGCTAATTGCTGAATTCGAGTCGAGTTACCCTTTAATGGTGGTGAATGATCATTATCATGGTGAACTGCGACTAGGTTTTGCTTTAGTAATTCCAACGGAGTAAAAAGATCAGTTCCTCCTATTTAGTTATACACATATTTCAAATATTGTTTGTAATATACATTATATAAACTTTAATTTAAGCAGTTAAATTTATGTTCTAACCAGAATTATGTTTTTATTTAAGTCATCAGTCGCGATTTGTTTCCCATAATTACTTTATCGTTGAATTTATCAAGCTTTTGTAAATTTTGTAAATATTGTTTCCAATAATGAAACTCGATTACAATTCAAAAATTCATGTGCAGTAACGTCTAAAATTATAACCATTTTTTCTATATCGTTTTGTCTTTTTTATAAAAATGTATAAGTTTTTCTAATATTTTGTTTAATATTAGATTATTGATTTCGCGCGAAAATCGCGTATTTGAACAATTTGCACCTAACGAATCGATAGTCAAACATGAATGGTGCTTCAATCAGAAGGAGAGCATTTATTAGCTAAATAATTTGCTTAGTAGTTAATTAGAATTTCATCAGATATTTGGATAATTGTAGAGAATAATTCAATTACAGCTGATGCATTATAAATCTGTATACTCAAGCGATAATCGATTGATAACGTGTACCAATGGGTATGGCAATTTCATATAGATTGCCGATTGATTTCAATATTTGTTTTAGATGATTAGATAAATCAAATATTTATACTGAATATCTAAAATATCGTATCATATGATTTTCAATTATATCTTATTAGTCGAGTCCTTCCCGTTATTAGTACGTTGTCTACTCTAAAAAAATAATTTATCTATTAATAATAGATATATAATGGATAATTATAACTACTTTCTAGTTTAAAGCTGCGAGAAAGATGTCGCAGGCTGTAGGGAAATGAAAATAAAATAAATAATAATGATAAACAATGATTTAAATACGGTCTTTTTAACAATAAGATAATCAAATATTTTCTTTCATGTATATAATATTGTTGGTTAATCATAGAATACGCTGGCTAGTGATAATAAACGTCTACTGTCATTTAAGCCTTAGATTCAGCACCTCTATGAATATTATATCAGGCGTTCCAAGTTATTGTCAATAATATCATTATTAATGTCTAATTAAAACGTTGAATGCGTCGACGACTAAGGACGCCCCCTCGCCCCGTCATATCTTAATTATATGGAAATACTTATGCCTTTATCCGAGTGTGTGTGTGCGCGCGCGCGCGCGTGTGTGTGCGCGGGTGTGTATTCCGAGTTACGAGGTATGTATGTGCCGAATTGCAGTCAGGTAGACATTATTTTCCAATAGCTTAAATCCAAACGTTATTAAATAGGAAGATAATAAAAATTCGTATATTGAACCTAGGTGAAGGAAGTTGGTGTGCCACAGAGAAGTTCAATATATTTATTCAATATACTCTTTAATATGTCCATATTATCAAATAGTTGATACGAACTTATATTTTATATTAGCAAATAGCATTTTTCGCAATATTTTTAAATATATAACATACTATTATATTTACTATTATATTTAAAAATCAAACTCAACTGATATATCAATGATAGATAGATACGAACGTATAGGAAAAATACTGTTTACTATATCTCTATATGAGTATACGCGTTTCGCATTATACGCTTCGCCTAGAAAATTATTATATCGTACGTACTGGTAATGAAAATTAGGACAATACCATTGCAACAACGAAAGCAAATTCGGCTATGTCAAGTGAGAGAGCTCACCAACCTTAGATTTGCAGAGCTGCCTCTGTCAATGTTGTTACAGACTTTTATATATATATAGGGTTATTGGGTTATTTCTTCTTTATCGCGTGTTCACGGTGTTGAATAAAAGCAAACCACAAGGCCACGGGCGCGTTTATCGTCTCGCGAACGAAATAACGTCCACCCTGGGTGTCGTTTCGTTTCTCGCATCCGCCCCCTCACGCTCTTGGTGAAAATAATTTGACGCGGGACGAGGGGGTGTGGATCGGCACGACTGCCCCGGAAGCGGGGCGTCTCGAACGCGGATCGTCGGCGGTTGGCCGTGAAAACCCGTAGAGAGGGCTTCTCCGAGAGGTCGCGAGTCGGCGGCGTACGATGTGACCGAGGTTGGGACCATCTGGGGCGCGCGGGGTATACGTTTTGCGCGGATGCGCGTGAAATTGGGAGGGGCGGGCAGGCAGTGAGCGAGATAATGAAAGACGGATAGTGCAGAAAGGGGTCGGCGCGTTTTCACGCGTTATCCTGAGTATGTAAATTATTTTAGGGGAGGTCCTTCGTCTATCGATCCGTTCCTCCGTTTTCTCTCGTCGTGTATCCTCGTGAACGGATACTTGGGCATACGAAGTGTACGCAGTTCGTGACTCTTACTAGTCGGCTTTTTGCTAAGGAAATTTTCAAAAAGTTACCAGAGTATTGGTTTTTATTTTCCGCAGCGCCCGGTTGAATCGCACGCTATAGTCTGCGTAACGACGTTAATTTTCCCACGAGCGCCATGAGTATGTACATGTCCACTATTTTTAGTATTTTCTTAGACGTATAGATGAATCCGAATTGTTAGAATCGATAAATTTTCGCTGGTTGACCCGATTCTTAAAGAGATGGAAAAAAAACGCACACGAGTTTGTGGACAATCGTGAATAAGCGTGCGCGTAACAAGTTCTGGATGGCCTCGAGAATTGCTGCTTCTTAATAAGTTGAATGGCCAATGAATTCTTTCGTACGCTCGTTACGATAGCTGCGAAACGAGGAGAGGAAGAAGCGAGGAGAAACTTGCTAATATTGTTGTGCTACCAGTTTTAATCTCCTTATTCGTAATATACTGTTATTTTAATGTAGATTAGCTATTTTAATTAACGAATTAACGATTTTTTGGATAAATACAACAATTGTAACTAATATCACGAAATCGTTAAAAAATTCGAAAAATCTACATATTTCATAATAAATCTTTCGAATACGGTACATTTTAAATATACGGATATAGATCTCTATCGCATCCTGAAGATAGGTTTCAGCCAGATTGGTCAGGCAGCTCTCATTATCCCTAAGATAAGTCCTGTTCATTATTAGAACGCAGAGTGGTCTAACGTCTGAGATATTATAATTTTTTATTTCTATAACTAGTACTTCCTTCTAATGAAATTTAATAATTACCCCATTGTAGGATTTTTTAAAATAAATATCACTGAAATGGATACTGCATTCGAATTCAAAATCCTATTTGATGTAACAAACTGTCGATGAAACTACGCCCTCTAATGTAGAATTTCTCGATTTCATGGAAGCAACTTCAGTGAAAAAATAACTGAACTATAAACGTCATTTTCATAAATAAAGATTTTTTACAGCTTTCTATTTTACGATGCTTTTTTCTTCTAATCTGACGGTAAAAGTAGAGATCTCCATGAAAAAACTATTTACCGCATGGCTTATCATAAAATTTAATTAGAGTGATTACGGATTGCAAGTAAGGAACAATATTTTATGATTAGGAAAGCTGTTGATCCTAAGAGTTTACACAATTCTTTCTGGAGATAACTCGAGTTATCATCATTGACAACTATAACTAATCGTTGTATAATTATCGTTAGTAATTGGTCATTCGAAGAATTTTAGTCGATAATAATTCTAGCATCGCCATTGAGCTTAGCCATTATTTTCCCCGCTAAGTCAGCTGTTTCGCATTAAGGTACATATTTTACAAAAGATACAGAGGACAGGCGGGCGGAAAAAAGTGGGCAGACAAGCAGAGACGAAGAGGGCAGTTTAATCAATGACTGCATAAATTTCGCTTAACCCAGTGACCAAAGTCCCCGAGAGAAATCTCTCCGTGGAAACTTTTCGCCCCGTCCTCGCACGGAATGAACTCAAGTTCGCCCGGGGAGAAAGGAACAGGGCGCCGCTGGTCAGCGGACGATAAAGAGCGCGCAGTGGAGAGTGGAAAGAGGGGCGGTGTGGGGCGGGAGGGAAGGAAGACAGATGCTAGCTGGGTCAAAGGAAGAGAAATCGAAGGACGGATGGAGGGCAAGAGTCCGAGGGGGCAGCATCGCGGCGAAATAAGGAAGGACACTGAGAACCAGAGAGGAGGAGGAGGAGGAAGAGGCGGGGGAGATTCTGAGTGTCCCCTCGACGAGGGGTTGGGTAGAGAGGGCGACGACGACGACGACGACTCGGTGGAAGATCGAGTATAAGATAACGGCGGGGCGGGGGTGGAAAACGAAACAAAAAGAAAGGAAGAGGCATAGGCGGAGGAAACGTAAACTGGGAGAATTAGGAGCGAGCGCGGAGGCGAGACGGGGTCAAAGAGAGATAGAGAGAGAGAGCGGTCGGGAGTACAGAGGGAAAGGATACTCGATAAACAGTATGTCGATGGAATAAGTCGATGGCTTTGCAAAGTGTCTCGGACGCTTTTGTCCCCCCCCCTCCCTCTCTCTCCCACCCTCTCTCTCTCTCTCTCTCACCCCCTCACGCCCGCGGCGCGCGAGAAAAGGATGCCCGAGATCAGAACCGTGCGCCGCGCGGGGTCTTGGGCGGGGCGGGGGCGAGGTGGATTTATATACGTCCTCGAGGATGTGTCCCGGGGCTTCGCCGCGCGGCGGTCGTTGCAGCGCCGCCCCGGGCCGGGCGATCAGATCCCTCCCGCGAGATACCGTAACGTAAGTGTGCGTGCGCCGCGCGAGCGGGAGGGCGCGCTTAGTGGAGCGGACTTTCGCGAGGACGCCGAGGCGCTGAGACGATAAAGCCCTCCTCTGCCCGGCGGCGAATTCGAGAATTTCCAAGGCAGCCAGCATTCTCATTGTCAATATACATATATATATATATATATATATATATATATATATATATATATACACATATATCAATAAATGCTTAATTTATGATGTTAAAAATAAAGCTGGGAATATTTGATTTTTCATAAAATAGCTTTAAAATAAATTTCTGGCTGTTCTATTTTTAATCGTATCAGTGAAAAATTAATGAGAATTATGCAATTAATGAATTGCTCAGTTGTAAAAAAAAAGAATAAATATATAAATCAAATAAGTGCACTGAAACATGCTCGGAAAGAATAATTTACAGTTTTCGAAAGCGTTTGTTCTTAAAATAAACTTAGAAACGCTTATATTTAGCTTAGAAAACTACTTACTTATAAGCACATCGTCAATTATAGAAATTGCAAAATTCTTAACGATGCATTTGACAAGTATTTTATTAAATATCTAATATAACTATCATTCAACATTTTTGATATTCCCGTATATTTCTCTAGGATTCGTGGAATAATATTCTCACTGTTATCGTAAGAAATTCACGCTTATACGTATTATGATTGAAAAAGCAACGAGTGAAAAAGGGGCTTGGGAACGAGCTATTTTTCAAATACAATTCATTCGCTTAATATTAGCGTAAGCTCTGTTAAATTGAATTTAACATTGAATCAGTTTTAATCTGAAGCGGGACCTCTTGAAGGATCATAATGTTCCGTTTCCTTTCGTGAAAACGTCCAATCATCCAAGTCGCATATATTATCAATCGAACGCCCATTTATTCTTTAATAGAGCATATATTCTTTAATATTATTCCATATTCATCGTTCGATAGACGCGACATTAAATTTACTCGCATAATTAATGAAACTCTGCCAACCCTGCCAAATCACGATAACAAGCTTCGGGGACAGAAAAAATAGCCCCTCATTTTTATCCCCGCCCTCAATGTCGCTCGAAACAGCGCGAAAGGATCGAAAAATTTAATCAGAGTACGAATCTCTGATAAATGCCCCCAGGTATAAGCAAACAAAGTTCCGATAGATCCGCGCGAGAAAAGTTATCCGCTTCCAAAGTGTAAAGGGGGCGGGGGAATAGGAGGTGGAGAAGGAGAGCGGGCCGAGCTGCGGGCACGGAGCGCTCGCACACGTATGCACAAGCGCATACACAGAAAAAAAGTATATTCGAAAAGTTACGCTCGCCGGGCTTTTACTTCAATTTTCCAAGAAATCATCCGCGCCCGCGCGTTCCGTTGCAACGGCGAAGGGAGGGGGGGGGCGGATGGATATATTACAAGCGAAGAAATCCGTCGGGGACCGCGCTCGCTCCCTGGTTATATAGCCTTGAACCGTTTTCCATGCATATAATATCACAAAAGCGCGCGAAGACACAAGCGGCCCGGGGGCAAATAAGGTAGATATATATATATATATATATCAATGTACGTAGAGGGAGAGGGCAGGTATGCGGAGCGAGGATAAAGTATACGGTGGATCCGGAGAATCCGGGGAAAGGAGGAATCCGTGCCTGCATAATTTGCGCATTTTCCGATTCCCATGGAAATGGAATTAGATCGAGTTGGTGAGGGGCCGAGTAGGGCGCGACGGAATTTTTTCCTTCCTGCCGCCGATGCGACTGCAATTATATGCAGCGATGTAATTTTGCATTTTTTTTGTTGAAGGAGATAATGATAGGAAAGAATGATATCTCGCTCGGGACGACAAGGGATGGATGTAATCGTGTAATATTTCTTTACATACGATACTCGGCAAAGAGCGTATTATAAATGCGTTGTATTAAATAAGCGGTTGGTCTGACACACGCACCCACCCACACACACACACACACACACACACACACACACACACACACACACACACATACATTCTGTGTATAACTTTTTAATTCCGTTCCGTTGATTGCAGTTGACCGCTTTTTTCTTTCTCTCTCTCGCTCTCTCTCTCTCTCTCTCTCTTTTGCTTAATGGCTTTTTCCACCGGTGTCGCGGTCATAATAGGATTACCTCCCCCCCACTCACCCCTTCTCATCATCGCACTCTCACCATTGCACTCGACGCAAGTCAAAAGCAAAGTATAAAGTATGAAAATTAAGCGATATAACTGTTATCCTTATGCTGATTCATTTAACGATCGTGCATTATATATATACACCTATATATTTCGCCTAAATGCCGCGTTGAACAGCGCATTAGCCCTACTTACGAATATAACGAGAATATTTTGAGCGTGTACAGCCCCCCTCCCCCTTCCCCGAGAGCTCGCCAAAGTCTCGTAACGATACGTATATAGCCGAGTTGTCCAACTGGAAAAGTAGCTTTGACTGACCCAAATCCGCGCGTGAGATTAAAAGAATTAAAATTTTTTTTTTCACGTTGTATATCCGATACTTTTGTTTAGCGGTAAATTCATTTAGTAAATTTCTCCATTTATTCGCAATTTTCCAAATGAACACGATACTTTTTACTTGAAAAGAATTTTTACGTCTAAAAAATTTGTCCTTAGGAGTAACAATTTATTATTTGAAAATTCAATCTAAAAGAGATGCGAATCTATGGCGGGTTTCTCTCCCGCGTCAATTCGAAGTCAAAGATCAATACAAAAGTTTTATGCTACTAAAAATATTATTTAAATAATTATAATTTGAAAAGTTGATGTTAGAACCTATCGAATCAGCAATTTTGTTAAAAAATCATTGCCTTTAGCTTTATGACGAGATCAGCTTTAGCCATAAGATTTCTTTCCCGGTTGGAATTAATGACTTATGTTTATGGAAAAAAAATCTCAGCTGCTAATCGATGCTAATCGGACAGATTATTGGCATAATTAAAACTCAATGGAGTGTACATTCTACTCTATGCGCTCAAGCTTTTCTCCAGGTAGATTAATTTTATTTCCACCTGCGACAGCTTTACTTCTTTAACGCATCGCTATGCATACATATATGTGCTTAGCGTTAGCCGTAGACTGTCCCAACGGATATCCCAGCGTCGCGATTGGGGCGCGGCGACGACGACGCCGACGAACGGCCACCGCGCATTGACCGTTGGACTCGTCGCAGAAACGCGAACGGGTAGAAATGCGAATCTTCAAAGTCTCGACTCGACGGATTTACGGTGGATCTAGCGCGCGCTCGCCACTGCCGGCATCGATTCGAATGGTTCCGCGAACGGGCGCTTCGAAGATGGTTTACGATTGGGCGCCTCGTCCTCGCGACGTCGATGTATAGCTTTGCTATTCCAGTACGGAGTGACGGAGTGACTAACTGGGATTCCGCTGTCGGCAGATTTTTTGCCAATGAGGAAGCGTTGTTGGGCCGATAAAATAAATCGCCCAAAACGGACATGTTTGCGGTGTTCTAGCTGATTGAAAATAACGAGACATTCGACACCGTGGATATTAGATTCGTTAAAAGGCATGGACGGATTTTAATATATAACGTAATTTTAATATACGCGTTAACATGACATTATTTGAATAAACACAAAATATAATATAATTTTTCGGTTTATAGCATTTATACTGAAATGATCTTCGTAACGACGATAAAACGGCTGTGAGGGTTGCGCTCATGGCGACGCGAGCCGTCGTAAATCCATACCGTAAATAAATTTTCGCGTCGCACTCCCCGACAGACGAGTGCGCGTCTGAGTTCCCCATTCGGGGCCGATCCGAATTCTGGAATACCGAATACCGAATACCGTCTCGCCTCGCTGGCGTGTACGCGCAATCGCCCCCGCCCCTCAACCCCCTCACAGAGACGTTCGTCCCGAGCGCAACGGCCACGCGGGGCCATTCCGGATATTGAGCCCGTATTTGTGCCGGTGCGTCAGCACCGCGCTCAGGCCGGAACCTGAGAATGTCAAATTTTTTTTTTTTTTTTTTTTTTTATCCTTTTTTTTACTCGCCGTGCGCGAGCTTCCGTGCACGAGCTTGGCCGACTTGGACGGCCCAATGACGGCTTCGAGCGTATACCAAATTTGCCGATGGTCTAGATTCGCATTGTTCTGCTCTCCAAGCAAGAAATTGCGGCCTTTCTTTCGGGGAGCCGCGAAGTTGATATTTGATCAACTTTGAGTTTGAGTGAGTATTTTAGGTATTATCGGTGCAAGACTCGCCAGGAATCACTCACGCTTTGAAGATATCCCCTTCGTTATTTACGACGGCAGGGCAAAACAAGCAGTGTTGGTGTAGCTGCCACTTGAACGTCACGTCACGTATTTGCCATCTCGCGCTCTTGTGACGAAAAAGTTATACAAGGCCGACGTTGATTGTCTTACCAAAAAAGTTTGATGAAAGTCTTTATGAAGTACTGTATGAAAAAGCTTTTCCTACTCAAAAAGAGAAAAAATATAATCAATTGATGCGTAGGCATAACAAGTGCACTATGTTACATTTTTGTCTTCACTTGCAAGATTAGAATTTTTGCAAATTGTCATTTGAAAAATTTTTTTTCTCCAAAACTGACTTTACAGTTGTCAGCAGTAATAAAGCTTTCAATACGATAAGGTTCATCTTTATGCCACTTTATTTTTCGCTTTAAATTTTCCATTTTTCTTTCCGAACTAGTTTATTACTTAAACTAATAAATATTTTTATCAGTTTTACAATCTTTCCATGAAACTAATATAATTCTCATAACGGCAGAATTTCCCGTTATTATGAATTACTCGGAATGTGAAATAAAAACTTGAAATGTATATTTCTAATTTGGCGATAAGAAAAGGCAGACTCACAGTTTTCAGAATGATATTAATTATATATATATATATATATATATATATATATATATATATATATATATATAAATATTACTACCATAGTAATTATTTATTAAATATATATAGTTATTTCGAGATTTTCGAGAAATGAACAGTTCCTATTTTTATTTGTGAATATTATTCTTCATAAAATATTTTCATTGCTCAATTTAATATATAATAAACTATGAAATTTATAATAGTTAGTGGAATTATTCGTGACATTGTATTACGAGTAGAAGAAAATGAGCGATAGATCCAAACATCTAGGAATCGGAGATACAGATAAGATCAATATATGGGTCACGTATTTCCGGTTTAGCGGTCGGCATATTATCGAGGCGCACGAACCTCTAGCGCGCGCTTTTTAACACCCTGCTATGCCATTGGCATAATCGTTGTAATGCTTCTAATGAAATAGATGAATCTCTCCTTGATGGCACTGACGTCATCAACGCACGGTACAGAGATTAAAGTTTAGGGACAAGCTGCACACTTCGCAACAAAAAAAAATTATTCTAACGTAACCGCGCGTAAGAGGAATGACCGTCAAGTAAATATTTATTTTTCTTTAATCGCAAAGTACCTTTTCAAAATAAAATTAAAAACTGGTCGATCTTCATATTGAAACTGCAGACTCGAACGACTCTCTCTCCACTCCCATTTTAATTATTTTATACAGTAAAAATCAATATAAAATTATACCGGTGAGCTTACTTTTTCTCCTTCGTTCGGATTTAACCAACGCACGGATAGAGGACGATACACAGCCCCCCCCCCCATATATCTCTTCTACGTCTCGTTTCGTAGCGATCTATATATGTACATATATATATGTGCAACGGAGACATGAATAAAACAGGGGACAGAGGCAACGAGCCGCCTTCGTGATGCGTCATTGAGAGTGCTCTTAGTCCTTCCTTAGAGCTTGCGCCGCCGTCTCCTCCTCACGCGCGAATGGAACGAGGATAGGCCAGAACCTCGCCCCGTGTATCCTTTCGCACCGTCTCGTTCGAAAGACGAATGCGCAGCCCACCATTCGAAAATTTCCATGCGAAAAACTGCGTACCGCTCGTGCTACTTCTCCCTCTTATTCGCTTTAACTGTCGCGCTATCTCTCTCTCTCTCTCTCTCTCTCTCTCTCTCTCTCTCTTCTCCTTGCTCTCCGAGTTTCTCTTTCTCTCTCACTTTTCTGAATAACGTAATAAATTGCACAGCATAAAAGATGCAGGAGAGGTCTATAAGAGATATACATTAAGAGGGATATAATAGATGCACGCTGATGAACTTACGCGCGTGCGTGTGTGTGTGGTTTGTGTGTGTGTGTATTATATATATATGTATATATATATATATATATATATATATATATATATATGTATATATATTGAACGACTACTGTGTTTACCGCTTTATTTCCCTGGCCATTGTTGAGCAATGGACAATCTGTGTATATGAAAGAGCGTCTCGACCGTCATGATTTTACGACGTCGAAATCAATAACTCGTATAGAATATATTCCGTATACGCGTATAGCTGAAATTCACATTCCGTTCTCTCCTACCGATATAACTCCCACGCACTCGTCTTTTGGCCGCTATCTCGATATTTCTGGGCCTCGGCTCGATGTGCCGCTGACTTGTCCGGGCGCCGTTTTTCTTCGCCGTTTTTCTTTGCCCTCAAGCGCGGCAAAGGAAGCGCGAGCGTGCTCGACGAGCGGTGGGAATCTGTTGGAGAAGGAGATGGACGGATAGAGCGAGAGCGAGAGCGAGAGAGAGAGAGAGAGAGAGAGAGAGGAGGGATGGATGAAGAGGAACGACCATGTAACGGTGGGCAACCGCGTGATCCGCGCGGAGCGCTGTAATCGCCCGTTCGTTAAATATTTTCTCGTTTGTATTTCGCGTGTAGCCCTTAACGAAGTTTCGGCTAATCGAGTATTCACTCGCTGCAAAATTCAAATATTACGATGTATATTTCGCTTCCTATATATATACGCAAACCGTAACTTCATCGTCGATGAACTTTCCAACGAGTGAAAATTTGTTTGGCTTTTTGTTTTCTGTTTTTTTTTTTTTTTTATTTTTTTATTTTCTGCTAATGGAAACTGTACATATTTCCTCCGCAACTCCATTTTGACAAAGCTCATAGTTTCTTTTAAAAGGTTATGCGTGCTTTAACGGGATTAAAATCCGATACAAGATTAATTGAATTATAAGACGTCATAAACGAAAATCGAAATAACCTTTAAATTCCAATGCTGATCGAATTGTTATGTATTCCAGTTTATTACTCGTAAATAGTGTAAAAACTGCAAAAAAATGTTTGCATGAGAAGATACGAATTATATACGAGGTCCTTTTTTTCAAACTGCGCTGTAAAAATGACGAGCTATTACTCTTTATTCTTTTTTTGTTCTTTTTGCTTAAAAGCCAGAATTTCACGCAGCCCATATTTTAATTGTAAAATAATTAAAATAACTCATGGGAAAAATAGTTGGCGACTATAATAAAAAAAAAAAAACAAAAAAATAGTTCGACTGAGATCCCTTTTGAATTAAAAAATATTTTGATTTTTTTCCCTTCATAATATACGACTTTTATAATGGGAAAACTTTTTTATCGCGCGAGGAAAAAAAAAGAAGAACTGGCAAATTGCAAAGCAAGAGTCGAGCAAAGGAAAATTGCTATCATAAATTTTTTTTTCTCCCAACTTTATAATTTATCAATTCCTTTCAGTTGAATAAATATATAAATTATACCGTGGACGCGCGTAACTTCTGGCCCCTTCGACACCCCCCCCCCTCCGAGTAATGAATTTTGACCGAGCTAAGGCGGGCCTTTGCGTCAAAATTTCTCTGCGGCTACACTGCGGAATGACTAATCGTCGCGCCGGAGTTGCCAAGTTTTACGCGTTGCCCGTCAAGGGGACAAATTTTTCTTCGTTCCGATTAGCGACCAAGGATTACTTACGCGTAAACAATGCTATGTATCGGCGATCGTTATTCTTCCTCGATGCTTTAACATCGGCCGAGAAATATCTGCCTCGGAATTACTTCTTCGAAATAGCACGGCCAAAGATTGTCCCGTGGCAATAAACGAGAATGAAAAAAAAAACGAACAAAAAAACCAAAGATAATTGCAGAGACGATTGAAAAAGAAAAGAGGATTGGGAAAGTTAAGGATCGTCCGGCTCGAAAAAGCCGCTCGCCCGGAGCTCCGCCCTCCATTCCCCGTCGCTCCTTCCACGTCGCCTCCTTTCGACGGGGGGGGGGGGATGTGGGGGCCACCGCCGCGACCGAAAAAACGGGAATCGAGTAACGATATGTGTGTGGATAAAAGTACGGCAGTAGTAGCTCCCGCCGTATATACACGGAAATACGACCGTATAAGAACTCCGCGCGTGGCAGCGCGTTTGGCCGGAAGAAAAATCGAAGGGTCGAGAGAGGTAGAGATAGAGCGAGAGAGATAGAGAGATAGAGAGAGAGAGAGAGAGAGAGAGAGAAAGCTGTATACACCGGTACTATAAGGGCACGTACGACCGGCTCCAAATGGGAAACGAGAGCGTTCCACCTGCCCCGCCCCCCTTCAGCCCGTTAGAACCCGTGCGGAGCCTTATCCCGGCCGCCGCGCGCGGGCGCGTCTGGAATTTCAAATCGTTCCGCCGCGTCCCCCTCGCCCCCGCGACCCCTCTTTACGGTGCGTAAAAGACGCGCACCCTCCCCCTTTCGCGATACACAGCCGCGCGGGCGACTTGCTTCTATGTATATTTGCCTATATACATGTGTAGCTTATCTATATATATATATATATATATATATATATATATATATATATATATATATATATATATATAAGAGGTTAGTATTTGCATTGCTTCGCCGTACGTTGTATCTACCGACGTGCGCCGTGGCTGCTCGCAGCCTACTGGAAATTCGCGAATTGGCACGAGAGCGCGACGGGCCATATAATACGGAAATGGCCGCGGCGAGTCGTCGTCGTCGTCGTCGTCTCTCGTTTAGCGTTCGGGACGAATTTATCCTTGTCTCGACGAACGCTTGCTACACAAGTGGCTCGCGTTCTTATTTTTTTTTCTTCATCCTGCCCCGTTGTGTTTCCTTTTTCGTCGTTTCTGCATTTAATTTTTATCCCGTAAAGTTGTTCTTCTTTTTTCTGTACCTTTTTGTTTATCCGTCGGGTTACGCCGACGCCGACGTTTCTTATAATTGACATGTGTTTTCTTTGATCTTTTGAGAAAACAAATGACGGAAGAAAATACTCAGTGAAAGAACTCCTCAGTATTTTGAGGGAGGACACATTCACTCAGTACAAAGTTTATTAAAACACATTTTTTTTTCGATACAACATTGGTCATCTCTCGCTCTGAGGGCGGACAAAATATTAATTTTTCCATTTACATAAAATACTGCACATTGCATCGAATACGCTACTTTTCTCTCTCTCTCTCTCTCTCTCTCTCTCTTTTTTATTTTTAATCGTGATGAAAATTATCGACGGAAATTCAAGAAGTGGCCATTCTCAAATCCGAACGTTCAAACCTTTGCGACCCATCGTCCCGTTCTCAAATTTTACAATCTTTTTGTTTTCATGGGCTGACTTCGCCGTGGCATCCTTAAATAAAGGATGGGTTTTACTATTTGCGAGTCTGAAAATTTTATTCCCATTCAATTAGATGAAGAAACTCCCGGTGCAATAGAATAACTGCAGGTTCGCTACTAAACTTCAAATATATATATATATTTAGTTGCAGAGGATGCATAAGAGTTACGATCGTCCTATAAACACACGGAACGAGAAGCACTCGCCGAGGCCATTCATCCTTTACCCTCGGTTTACCCCCAGACCGAAATCATTTGCCCCCTCGTTCTTGCTGCTTTTGCTTTGTATTTGACGCTTGCCGGGGTGGAGGGAGCGGAGGGGCCGGATCGGCGGAAACAGAAATCCTCCCCTCCCTCCGCCAGCTCGCGTTTTATTCTGCCGGACTCTACTTTATGAGAGTCGATGTACGTTCGAAATTTCAGTTTTACGGTTGCGTCGCACTTCAATCGGCGGAAGGGCGGCGGGGGTGGAGTCCGGGGTACGAGCATGGACTTCCGGTCTCCCTTTACATATTATACCGGGGAAAAATTAGGTAAAAATAGTTATAGATCTATAAAAGAGTTCGTAAAGCTCTCTCATTCGCAGTAAAACGGCATTAAGATTGTTGCGCCGGCCGCACACCGAATTTAGAAACTGAAATAAAATTCCTGTCACTGCATGCGCGAACTTGATATGTGAAATTATTTCCGGGGGTAAAAAAAAAAAAAAAAAATTTAATCTCCGGCTATGAAAACTCGACATTTTTCTCAAATTTGCTCTTCGGACGTATATTACCTTTAATACTATTTCATGTATTCTTTAACAAGTTTTACAAACGTCCAATGTATAATAATATTTCAATGTGATAATATCTTAAATTGGGTCGATCTATTGTAAAACATGCGGCGACTTCCTGAGCATAAAGGTAAGAGTAACGGACGTCGCCTCAATTTAATGACTGCTTGGATATTCATGGAATTTGTAATATTGACATTTTATTTTCTGCCTAATTCAATAGTGTATTACTTAGGCAAAACTTTTTTCAGATAAAAAACAGACTTATTAAATTATTTCAATGCAAATTTCTCGGTATCTAAACTTATCTTTTCGTGTATTTAGGATAAATGTTTCGATTTTGCAGTATTACAAAAAATAAAAAGTTTTCTATTAATAAATAGCTTAATCAAATTCATTGTTTTTGACAATAAATATAGTCCATGGACTTTATATAATCGAATAGTTCTTTAAAAATTTTTATGAATTTCGTTGTTTTTTATACAAAACAATTGAAAATATTAAATTTTTAAGAACTTAAGTCAACGTATTTCTTATAATTTATTAGAAAAAAATTTTATTTCACATATTGAAATGAAAAACTATCAAGAAATGCTAGAACCAATTAAACATTTAGGAGTAAATAAATGTTTTGCACGCCACTAAATTATTTCTTGCCATTCTTTAAATAAACATTTATTTTTATACTAATAATTTCTGTACAGTGAGATCTAAAAAGTCTACGTGACTAACTTTTAATGTAAATCTAACAATTTGACAAATGATCACTATTTAATTAGTGAAAAAATTATAGTTTAAAAAATATTTTTATTAGTATATAATATAATACTAATTTTAAATGATACTTTAAAATTTAAAATAAGGGAAATCGAGAAAAAAGAAGGAAATCGCTTCTTGCGCACGTCACAAATAATTGCGATAATTTAATCAGTTTGTTGTAATTATTATTTGTAACATTTCTCCTTTTAAACAAAATTAGCAATTGCGGCCTTGCTGCTCTCAATAAGTTGCGTTTTCACGCATTAATATACATTCCATCATGCAGCCCCCTCCCCAAAGTATAACATAACGAAAAAAGTTGGAGCTCGAATACCATTTCGAATTTTCTCGCGTCTTCTTCGCCGTATTCCTGAAAAAAATTTGTCCTAAAAGTTAGGCAAGCTGCAAAATTAACAAAAAACCCTGTAGTATCGGTTGAACCATGCCAGTCGATCAGAGCTACTCGAACTCCTCTGTACCCCGCCTTGTTCTCGTCACCTGAAGACAATTAGAAAAAGGCCGAGACGTAAGGCGCAAAGATGCCTCGAATTTTACAAAAAGACGCCTGCTCCCTGGCAAGGAAGCCACGCCCCACCTCCGCCCCCACCCTGGTTTCTCGCGGCAACGTAGACCCGCATTTTGGAGTTCGGCCGGCAGGTGAAGGCGCGCCCGCGTTCGACGGCGCGCGGCCAGCGGGAGGGAAGTTTCGCAGCTGAGGAATTGGACGGAGGATATACCTGGGGCAGCCGTGGCGACGTCGCTCCGAGCACCGTGATAAGTGATAATAATAGGGGACCGGGGAGGCTGGCGAGGAAGAAAAGTAAAGGAAAAAAAAAAGCGAGAGCAGAGGCGGGAGGCCCGAACGGCCGGGGGGAGAGCCGCAAGACAAAGTGGAATCGATATCAAATTTAAACTTGAGGCGCGCGACGTCTGGAGGGTAAGCGATGGTTTGGGGCGAGAATGAGAGCTATAATGAAAACGAGCTCGCTCTCTTTCGCTCGCGGGTAGGAAGAGGAGAAGGAAGAGAGAGAGAGGGGAGAGAGAGAGAGAGAGAGAGAGGAGAGAGAGAAAGAGACAGATAGGAAGAGTTGCGCAGACCGGCACAATATATTTTGACAAACTTAGCAAATAAATAATGAGATGTTTAAACTGCCTGGCAGCCTCGGGAAAAATCGTCGGTTATAAATTCCTCACTGTCGCACAAAGTGCCACGGATCTATAACTGTCCGCCTCACTGTACTAATGCCCTAATAAAACCGATTTCTTTGTTCTACGAATTATGAGCGGTTCTATTTTTTTTCTCTTCTGTTTTTGCTCTTTATTAAATTGAACAACATATTACATCCGTAAAATCTCCATTTTCCGTTACTATTTAATGTCAAATCGACAGCTTTAGCCTTGATTTCAATTAATAGTAATAATTGTGCATTCTGGGGATATTTACTTTTATTCAAGTCTAATAATTCTACTAATTTTAATAAGTCTAATAATTTTCATAAAAGAAGCTTACAATAAGACTAATAGAGTATCAGTGGAAAAACATGGAAATCTTGGCTAAATTTAGATGATTTTAATTATTTACCCGCGTATGAAGTACTATAGGACTTGTCGGGACGTAAATGATTAATGCTTCTTTTGATAGGAAACTGAACTCAACTTAAAAATTAGAAGTAAATCTTATAATCATTAACTCATAGAACAATATATATGAGTCGAAAGAGCAGACTGATACACACTTCTGTAATGCCGGTTATAAATTTGTGAAAAATGTTTATTCTTACACCGGAGTTGAACATTTCCACAGTTGAATTCAATCGGCTTATAATTTTGGATATATTCTATCAGTATACTGTAAATCATAATATTTGTATAGTATATTACTGTATAAAGATTCTAAATATAATTTAAAAACTATATAAATAAGATAGTAGTCTTTAAAATACTAATTTATGGATAGATTTTTGCTTACTTTTAAACGAAGTAAGCAAAAACTTGCTAAAATTACTAAAAAAAAACTTGAATTTTGTAAAGTAAAATTTTGTAAAGTAAAATTTTGTAAAGTAAAAATAGAAATTTGCTAAATAATCTACGCAATCATATTAACCTGAACGATTCATATTCCAAGTTAAATTGATTGTTAAGTCTAATATTAATCGTTCTTGGGATAAATGCCGCGTTTACAGAGCATAGCGGATTTAAATTTACACATAGCGTAAGCGCTAACACCCGGTTAGAGCGACATACGGATGCATCGGTCGAGCTCGACTAAAAGCCGCTCGTCGAACGGTCTCCGCCTCGGTACGGCCAAGTAGTTAAGGTCAGCCAGCAGCCGGACATCCGAGAGTCCGACGGTGCGCGCCCAGTTTTCCTCTCTCTCTCTCTCTCTCTCTCTCTCTCTCTCTCTCTCCATTCTACCTACTCACCCACTCTCATTTTCTCCCCGCTCCGCCGCAATACTTTCGTACGGGTAACGGGGGAAATCCCCCTTTCCACCTCCCATTCCCAACCACTGGCAACCCCTCCTTACCGCTCGTCCTTGGCCCGTACGCTCGTTCGCTCGTTCTCGGGGCTCGGGCTCGGCGATGCGCGGCATTCGCCGGGCCACGAAACGGACACCTTCGGCAACAATTCTATATACGGCCGCCGCGATTCTATCGCCCGGCGCGCTCGCGAGGGCCATCCCGCGAGCCTCGCGCGTTAATATCGAAATTGCTCGTTCGGGGCGACGGCAGGCGGTGAGGGGGAGGGCGTCTCTAAATGCGGTTTTCAATTGAAATCTCATCTCCGGAATTCCATTCGCTCGGGCACGCCCGGGGCTTCGGGGCCTGGAATACGATTATTGGTTCATTGTTCGATAATAATGATAATGTCATCGTGCGCGAGGCGGCGCGCCGACCCGGGAGTTGGGGCCGCGTTTGCTATGCGCGTTCTTTATAGTTCGATTAATAGCGACGCCGCGCGCGGGAAAGAGCAAAGTTTCTCCTGTTCTTAAATTATAATTCGAAATTATTTAATGCAACTGTTATACGTATCTTACGTACCGAACCAAATTGTAGTTCGCGAAAGTTTGAATAGTAAGCCGATTTCTTGGAAATAGTATATTCTGTTTCCACAGAGGAGGTGCTCTACATTAATCGATGGACCATCCTTATCTTTTTCATTAGAGTCACTATTTACTCGTATCTTTTCATTATTTACGTACGGCTTTTACTCCTGAAAGTACATTTTTAAATGTACATCGAGTAAGCTTAGAGCTTAAAAAAGAGCGAATGCGCGACCCTCTGACGAACCAATGAAAAGGCGCTTAAATGCCACTCGTACGGAATTAATGGCAGAGAAAGAATACATTTACCATTAAAATCTACCATTCGCCTTCTCGTCGAACGTTCAAATTCTTGCACTGCGATGCGTACGGGCCTAGATTCGCGATTGATATTAACCGTGACGATTGGAAATTAACAATGCGGTCGTTCGGTCGATTTTCAAGTTGAACGTATTGAATACGGTAACCGTGATTTGCTACGCTGATGGATTGTATAATTTAATTCGTAAAGAAGAAGCAGAGTAAGAGCGCATTTAAAGGGTCATTTAACGGTCCCTATGAAAATTTATTTTTTGAAGAATTGCTTGGATTTTGTAGGACACGCGAAAGATACTTAAATCTGTTATATATATTTAAATTTTAGATGCCTTAGCCTTGAGAAAAACCGAAAAGCAAAAGTTCAAAATTCGTTCAAAAAGAAATTCGACAACGCCACTTATAAGAGAGTGGTCGACAGCCAGTACCATTTCAATAAATAACTCACTATGACGAGAATTATATCAAGATTTTGAAATGTCTAGCATTGCCATCTTTTTTTAACAACAAGATCATCAGCTCTCATCCTAGACTTGCGTGCACTTGGATTTCGTTCCCTTCATCTTCAAAGTGAATTTTATTGGTTAAGTGTCCCAAATTGAAATAGTATAATTCGATGCAAGTGCGATCGTTGATTTACCAGAGTTTCAAGATAAAAATAAACTTCTGCATCGCTGCGGACTTTTATTTTAAACCATGAAACACGCAAAAACATAAATTTAAAATCACAATTTTGAAGTCAGAGTCATAAATAGCATATTAATCGATTGTCCCTTTTCAAATATAATCATGTTAATTCATAAAATTTATAAACGTATCCATTTCAAAGTCTTTTTTAAATTTCCATTTTAATAACATGCAATGCGCTCCCACAATTCATTAATATTCTCATATAATCCTTGGTGCACCTATATCAATGTAAAATTAGATGACATAAATCTACATTGTATTTATCAGAATATTTTAAATATATTTCTCAAAGATAATAAGTGAATTGTTTTAAATTTTTATGCCCATTCGCCAAAGTTTAACAGTGCGTCAGAAACTCGGCGATTCGACTTTCTGTTCGATAGAATAAATTCGAAAGCATTTCAAGAAATGCGAGGAAACGTCAATTATTTTTCTTCTATAATAATATCGATAAAACAAAAGGACTGTGCACTATTAGACTGTGTAATCATCACCTAGCCTTCAGATGTTACTGCGTAAATTGAGGAGAATAAGCGAGGAATCTAAAATCCTTGTCTGTAGATAATTTTCTACCTGCATTTTTAGCGAGTATCAGGAAACTGCACGGACTGCTTCGATCGATGCCTGTTACACTGAGCCCGAACGACGAGCGGATTTGCCGATGGTGCGAAAATACGCCCGGCTATTGTTCGACGGGTCGGGCTTAAGTTTATGACGGAGATATAGCGTTTGGACATTGTCAAGCATCAAGATGGTCTTTTTCATTCGTAATAAGATATTTGGATATGTCCTTTAATAAACCGGGTATCCGCATCCACCTCGTATCCCGAGTAATTTTTTACCTTCAAATCGCTGGGCATGTGCAGAAATTGTCCAGAAATAAGGAATTTCATGCGTTTTCGTCGCCGGTTGTCTACCATTATTGCCACGGTAGATTCAACACTCCCAACGGAGCGAAGACCATGCAGCAATTTTCCTTATTGCGTTCATCTTTGGAGCATGCACGAACTAGAGACAAAGTTCAAGGCTTCAGAGACGTAATAAGTCAAATAGAGAGAAAGAACGATTAAGTGTAAAAATGTATTTCTCGCTTTTTTGCGATTGCCTGATCGCTTTCCCAATAATATAGTTATACGATATCGAAGATTATATGTAGCTATACGACCAGCTACATCAAAGGCCACGACTTCATTTTTAACGTTTATTTTTCACTTTGGTAATTTTATGAAGCCTGCGACGATTTTCTGGTTAAAATGGATTTTATATTAACTCTATCAATATTTCATGAAATTCTTATTAATCTAGTATAATAACACTCATCGGCGTGTATACATTTAATGAGTTTAAAGGAAAGGTTCCTCACATCTTTTGCTAAATCTGGATTATAAAAGCTAATTTTTAATTAGCGACTAATTGTTGCCAGGTATTACAATAGGTATAACGATATATAGCGATATAAGCGATTGTATATTTTAGTGTCTACTCGGTATAACTATATGCATTGTTTGTAGTAGGTAAGCCGGAATTCTGCGATTCTAATTGGCCGTTAAACATTAGCAAATAGCGTGAAAACTCAATATAACTCAACGACATTTTTTTTACAAATATATTTAAGATCTTCCGATCGATACAGATTTCGAGCGCGTCCGATATTTAACAATTTTAAGATTCCGCTCGGTGTATGCGTCCATTCCAATCTCACGTCCATTCTTTCACATTCCAGTTTCTAACGACGAAGGCCATCGTTGACGCGGCGGCGGTGCTCTGCTGGACCATAGACGGGGCGACAGAGCCGTCCTCCACGAGTCCCGAGCCAGCCCGCGGGGGCGCGGGCATAATGGCACCCTTGGTCCCCGTAGCGGAAGCGACATCGGTCAGGCCAAGGGGCCAACGCTGCGGTGCGGGCCTCGAGCCGCGCCCAGCCCCAGCGGCGACGGCCCCTCGGAGCTCGGCCTAGAGATCGAATCGACGAGGCCTGCCACCCCATCCCAGCTCCAAGAGGCAGCCATGCACCACGCGCTCGGCTACGGGCCAGCCGGGCCCCAGGAGCGGGTGCACCAGCAGCAGACGACACAGTCCCAGCAGCAGCAGCAGCAACAGCAGGCGTCCCGCGCCGGCGTCGGCCTACTCGAGAAATGTCCCTACGAGACCTACGCCGCCCAGATACCGGACTGTTGCGCGGCCGCGGCGGCGGCGGCTGCTGCGGCGGCCGTCGGCCAGGACCCGTACCCGAGGCCGCCGAGCGGCTACGACACGAGGTGCTACGACGACTGCCACCGTAGGACGCCCTATCAGGATGACTCGTATTCTCAGGTGAGGAGCGGCGCTATTTTCCCATTTTTGTTTTCAGAGTCATCATTTGGCAGTTCTTTATATTAAAAGTAATGATTTTGTTTCAAGCCGTGTAATTTCCGAGATAACGTTTCGAATATCCAGAAACTTTACAAATTTTAATAAGAATTTTCGAACAACAGAGCGATGACAAATATATTGCTTAGAATGAGATATCTTGATGAATTTTGCGAGATGTGGATTTTTCTGTAACTTACAGTGCTCTAAAAGGACAATGTCTAAAGTACCCAAGTAAAACATCAAAACAGTCATTCTTTCGACTGCCTGCATGGAAACAAACATATTCACGATTAACATTTTGAGCAAATGTAAATATCACCTCATCCTTGCCCGAAAAACAGTTATTTCTTAATTGCAGGCTATTTAAAATAAAGTAAACAAGCCATCATTATTTAATCAATGGATTATTTGTAACTTTTTAAATCAACCATTCCATATGTATTCTATAATGCATGAAAGTAATACAATGTACATTAAATATCCCACTTACAGTATCTACTTTAATATTTATTGGTGTTTATTGAAAGCTATATCCATTATATAATAAAAAAAAATCATTTTTTTTCATATTTATGAAGTTTATACAAATAAATAGAAAATAAAGTAAAAATCTACGAAAAATTATACGCTTTCATTTTTATTTTTAATTTTATATTTAAAAATATAAATTGAGAATAAATTTACATTTCTGATATACTATAGTTTAAAAAAAAATACATTCCTTGCTTCTTATTAAAAAAAAATATATTTTCTGTTTCATTATCGTACATTTCAAAGATTTTATTGATCACTATGAGATTTTCATCTAGAAAATGAGGAACCAGAAATAAAAAAATGAATCTCAAAATCAGTATCATAAAACGTTCTTTAATCTTGTTCATCGATTATTACAAATGAATGATTTTTCTTCAAATTACATTGCTTTCACATGCACACATATAAAATTGTATCGCGATCGAAAGTCTTACGATCCGACCTCAGTAGTGTACATATAAAATAAGCTCGCTATACCATACTAGAATAACGTACTTATATTATATTACCGTATATATTGCTATAAACGACCAAGATTTATAGTCACGGCAAAATGAACTGTTGAGTAAACTTATTCAGTTTTTTTGGGATTTCAAATGTTTATGTCGAGCGTCTGGGTTATGCAACAAAAAATCCGAAACATATTTAAAGTAATCCGAATCGAAATATCATATTTGGAAGGTTGCGTTATGGTGAAATAAAAATTTCGAACTTGACGATTCGATAGCTATAGAGTTTTTTCAATATCAGAAGACGGAATGACAAATTAGAGAATATCAGAAGCGGATACTTTTTTACATTCATCGAATTTGATGACTAGAGATGTCTGTTTCTATATATAGTTATGCCCTTATCATATTTCTCTCGTTTTACTGAAATTTCAAAATATTTAATGCTTCATTGGTTCAATAAGCTAGAATCCTATAGAGAGAGAGAGAGAGAGAGAGAGAGAGAGAGAGAGAGAGAGAACACAACGGGATATTCCACTAAGCTTTGACAATGAAACAAACACGCTTAGAATGGCAATAGTTCGCCCTCGCCCCCCCCCCCCAGTCCTTACTCAGTGAAACAAGACTGGTAGGTATTTTCCTTGCGCGATTGCGTATTTACAGAAGACTCTGGCATCATGAAGCCCGGTAAAGTGGCCTGTGCCGAATGCAGAACGACATTATATGGAAATAAAACGAGTTCCACTATGAAAAAGTAATGGAAGAATTTTTACTTCCGGCTTTTTGATATGCGACCCTTAAAAAATGATTGGCGAAACTTTCTCTGATAAGCTTGGAAAGTTGGCTTTGTTGCACGAAAAAGAAAAAAAAGAGTTAAGCTGCTTAAAAGAGACGTAAAGAGAAGGAGAGTTTATCGGGGTCAATTAACAATACCACTTCTTCAAATGCTCAGAGAATAATGATGAGCATCGCGTAATTTTGATCTCCGATAGAGGCTATAAATTTAATCTATTACCGTTGTACGATTTATCGAAGGCTTGCGCGTAGAAAAATAATTATTAAATTTAATTCACCGTTTGTCGTACAATAAATAAATTAAGGCGTGTTTTACATTAATGATGTTCTATAAATTTACATACAAAGTAAATCAGCATGGTTGTAAAGCTATTTCAAAATTTTTCATTAAAATTAAATGCATTCAAATTAAAGTACAAAATATATATTATAATTAACAGAATATATCTGGAAAAATCTACATATTATTATCACACAAATAAGTAGATTAAGAAATTAATATATTAATTATATTACACGATTTGTAAACATTATATTTAATAATTAAAATTAGCAAATTCGCACCAAACGATGTAGTTTCTCATATATGTTATATCTGTATTTGACAACTGTTATCAATTCGACGATGATAAAATCTCGCGAAATCGCCGCAATTCGTTAGAAAATAATTGTTTAAACAATGCTCGAAATACTCGGGCATTCGTTCCCGCACTGCATAATTTAAAGAGTCCAAAATTAACATTTATACCGTACTTCGACGAATCGTAATTTCGAAAGTACCCATACATAAACATGCGGGACAGAGGAACGGGTGGGGTGAAGCAACGGAATTCGAGCAATGCCGATAAAATGCGCCCTCTTCGAGTAAACCCTCCCGATAGAAGTGGGGGTGGGGTGGAAGGCAGGAGAAGGGGGGGGGGCGTCGCGATCAATAGCCGTAGCTTGTAGCAGCTTACTTTTATGCTTACACATTGATTTCATGCAGAGCGTTCCACGAGCCCATCCGGCCGTCTACACTAATAGAAATACAAAAGAGAGCGGCGCCGGGCCACGGAGGCAAGAGGAATTTCTATTATTTCTATTATTTCGCAAAATGTGACGCGCGTCAAAGGCAGGATGTATTTCGAGACATTGCGAAATGAAAGAAAAAGAACGAGTGGAGGGAAAAAAAATTATTAGCTCTCGCGATCGGAATACGAAATGCAGGGAGGCGGAAAGCTTGGACCATAGGAAGAATAGCGGGGTATTGCCGATATTACTTGGTATGGAAGATATTTTTGTTATTATAAGATACGGAACTTTCTCGAACAGATTCTGTAGATATTTTTGTTCGATGAACTTTTTCATATTCAACGGTGAAGCTTATCAAATTTAACTTATAACGCCAGAATTTGTAAAATATTTTGCGCGACGAGAGAAGTACGGCGTTCTTAAATTTTCACGACGTTGAATTATAAATAACTATTATTAATCGAGAAATACGAGAAGTAAGTTTAAACGCATAGTTTGAAGGAATTGAGTTAATTATCTATAATTTGTGTTCCTATGGAGGTGTTTTTTAATATTCAGATGAAGAGAGAGAGAGAGAGAGAGAGAGAGAGAGAGAGAGAGAGATTAATTTATACGAGGAAAGGAATTATACAATGGCAATTATCAAAGTACGATGAAATTTGAGTTTCATGCGCAATTAGATAATGCACAGATGGTCGACGTCTCCATTGCGGCGTGTCGTGCACGGGCTCGATGATAATGGAGCGTCCCAATGAAGCAGAGGATTTGTCGAGGGATTTGTTTTGACAATTCGACATGGTGACTGGTGGGCGTGCCGTATAGGCAAGGGAGCAACGACTGAGAGAGACAGGTGTTTTAATTGCAATATTGCAACAATTGTATAAAAAGATCAAGCAAGTCCTTTCAAGGAAAATAATGCAAGACCACGAGTCTGCTTGCAAATACGTTAATAAATAGATTTCGTCGATTTTACGAAATTACGAGAGTCGGATTGTAAAATTTTTACCGCTTACGAAAAGTTTTTCTTTTCTTTCTTCTTTTTTTTGAACGACTGATTATCTTCAGATTCGTAAACACGGACAATTATTTCAAGCGAAACTCGAATCGATCTGCGTGTTTTTTTTTTTTTATAATATCTAGACTATATGTAAGACGAGGTTTGGTAGAAAAAGGAAATAAACTGCTCGCGTAAAACTAGCAAAGCGAGACGAGCGGCAAGCACGATGACTCAGACGAGGCAAAGCAGAGTTAGAAAATATCAATTTCCGAATTTCGCGGCCGGCTCCGCGTAACGCGAAACAGCCGTGGAACCAGTCGCGAGAAGTAACCGCGCTGGAGAAAAAATCGTCCCGACCTTTATCTCTTCGACCTCGAGCCTCGGAGGGACGAATGAAAAGAAAAAAAATAAAGGAGCCGACCTCGCGGAATCGCGCGCCCGCGAGATCGATCGAGAAACCGAGCGTCCAACGAACCTTCCTCCCTCCCGCCGCCCCACCGAATCCCATTAAAATCCCCGGCGCCACTCGTCGGATCGGCGCGGCGCGCTCCGTCGAGTTGGCGCGGGACGGGCGCTCGTGCCACCGAGGGGGGCGGGGGGAGGGGCGGGTTCCCTCGAACGAGCTCTCTTCGAGGGCCCGACAAGAGGCGGTCGGCAGGGTGGGTGGGCTCCGCGGGAGGGGGGTTTAGAAGCGGAGAGTCGGCGAAGCCTCCACTGCGCCTAATTGACCGACCTCGTGGCCGTCCCGCCAATTAGCCGCGGCTGACGCCTTCGCCCTCGCTCGCATCCAGCCTTCCCCCCTCCCCGCCAACCCACCCACCACGGGCCCCACGGAAAGCAGCCAGGAACACCTCGAGGACGTCGGCGCGGGGCGATAGCCCGCTGCCGCGTCTGGGTCGAATCACCGTCCGACCCTCAACCCTCATCCCCCCACTTATTCATGCGCTATTTTAGGATCGCTCGTTTGTGCGGGGGGAGGGGGAGAGTGAGAATCTTCGATACATTCGTCATCTCCAATGGTGTCTCGTGTATGAGCAGTATGGGCGTGTGCGAATGTGCGTGCATGCGTGTGCCTGAGCGGACGCGCGTGCGTATCGCCGGATATCCCCCCCCCCACCGACAAAATTCATTCGCGACGCTGTTTGCATTCGGCGCGTATATATATATCTTTATATATATATATATACGTGGCACAATTCGCTTTTATACGCGCATATTATCGTGTATTACACGTTCGTGTGCAATAGCCCAACGGGAAGATCGCGAAAATATGACCGTTCGCTTCGTGCGTCCGATTGGACGAGTTACAAAACAAATCAGAGAACGATTTTACGATGGCGTGAAAGCGTAATTGTCTAAAACTGTTTTCAATATTATTATGCAATTCGAAACAAAACAACTATCTGAACACAGTAGCAGAAGGAACATCGTGACAATTAAACTTCAGGGAATCCCTTATATGTTTTTGTCGTAAGAAAATCAGAAAATTTCAGATTAAACCTAGAGAATGAAATTCTAGTCCATTTGGAATTTTTTAATTTAATATTTTATGTGAAATAATGATATGATATTGCTTAGATCTTTGTATTTTTTTCAAGTACCGGATTTTCTTACCGTAATGGAGATAATACGTCAATTATATAGCAGAATACAAGGCAGCTCTAGACGAAAATTACGTTCGTTACCGTTATCGCTCTTTAATAAACACGTGCGCGCACACAAGCATGTCACATAACAATGCTGCAAGCGCGTCATTTAATCTTTTCTCTCGTTCTATCCGATAGATGTATTATCTCCACGGTCGCGGCAACTTGCGCGGGGCGAATCTTCGCGCGAGATCTGCTTTGGAAGAACGCCGCCGGTACGTCCCGTGTACGCGGCATTGTTGGCCGCAGTCACTCGCTGCCGATGACGTTGCTCTATCTACTTGTTTTCTCTTTTTTTTTTCCTTTTTATCTCGGAGCGAGCAGCTTCGGGGGGGGGGGGATTTTGGAAAATGTTTCAAGCACTCTTGGGGAAAAATAAATTTTTCACTCTGCGTGTAACAATGCAATTCATCGCTGTACTTGATTTATTCGATCTCAGAATTGTCTCTATCTCTCTCTCTCTCTCTCTCTCTCTCTTTAGCTCTATATATCGTTTGACAAATTCTTTCGAATCAAAGCCGTCTTATTGCACCGAGCCGAGAGAAATAACAGAAAGGGTATACTATAGAAAAAAAGTATTTTACCTACAGAGTGCAGTTACAAATGTGATTAGATTGACTATAGTCAACCGAATGGTAAGCCGTACATTCCGCAAAATTTTCTTTAATATGCGCATTATCATACGTACCAAAAATTCACGAACAAATTATTCAATTTTGTTCGAAACATCTGCAATACATTCCCGTTAGCGTCTGTGATATTCGTAGTTAGATCTATTAGAAATTAGAAGCGAATAGAACATAAAATATTTTAACTTCGAATGCCTAATTCTATCACGACAATGAAACAGACAAACGTTGTTTCATTTCTCCGGAAAAACTTTCTTTTATTTCTTTGAACTTAAATTTTCGACTTAATGAAAAAACCAATAGCGATATTTACAACACATTGTTTCAGAATGGAAATATGATAATGCTAACGACGAGATTATCGAAATATTCAATACCCTTCTCAATCCGTTCTTTTGACAGGACGTAACGCAGCGCCCGTTAATTGAAACCCTGACTAATGCGCAACGAACATTTCGCTCGGTAATCGCGAACGATTTCTTCGAATTTATTTTCATACCAACTTCAATTATCGCGAATTGGCGAAATTAGAAATGAGGGATAATAATTACGTTAGTTAGCGCGGGCGAATCAATCAATTACCGCACGAAACTTTAAATTGGCACGAATTATTATAGCTCGTTAGGCGAATTAAGGGTGGAGGGGGGGAGGGTCTAATTTTGTTGAATGGATGTAAATTAAAATGTTCGCTTAGGTAAAATAGATGCACGGCACGGTGGCTCTGCTTTATAATTCAACGATTTTAGCATAAATTATTCAGTTAATATTCAATCAGTTTTTTTTCGAACTGTCTCGTATCCTAACGGACGGTAATTATACGGAGATTAATTATTATTAACAATTTTACGGGCATGTTATTGGCGATATTATGCTATCGATGCGACTGAAATTCTTATAAATATAACATTCTCGTTCTATATATATATATATATATATATATATATATATATATATATATATATAGCATGGTAAGCTACTACGATGGTGTTAGGATAAAATTTTTTTTTCAGTCTAGCGAGTATCAAAGCTTTGAGTAAATGTTAAATTTATTCTGATCTATCGAACATTCTTAGGATTTTATTCAGTTTAAAAGAATTTTTGTAGAAAGAAAAAAGTTAATGTGATTAATTACACTTTTTTTTAAATATGTATAACAGAAGCAGCCTCTGTTTTCAATATGTACTCAAAAGAAAAATGTATTGAATACCAGTTGCTTTGATCAGAAAAAAGTGATTATAATAGACGGTAACCCTTAAAACTTTATATCACAATAAAAATGTTTAAGAGAAAAAATAAATTACAAAATTTTTTTGAAATATTAAAGTTGCTTTTTATTTAAAAGTAAACAGAACTAAAATTTCTGTACTCATATGAAACGAATTGATCGAAATAGAATTTTATTGTCCTAAAATATTGGGAAACTGAACATGACTCTAAACTATGAAAATATACAACGTCATATTATAATGCAACTATCATACTAAAATTTTCTGCCGAGCAGTTTTACGTAATACATTGATTCAAAAGAGTTAAAAAATCGCATACAATTTTTAATTTAAATTCTGAATTATATATTCTAGTTTTTGATTTAGTTATTAGTATTTCATTTTCTTGTCTTTATATATAAATATAATCCTTTAGTTATTTTATGATTTATAAATAATTCCTTTAGTGACTTTAGTGATTTATGATCCTGATTTCATAAATTTAAAAACTTTTTCATTTTCTTATTTACAATAATAATTATAAAGATAATCTTAATTGTACAGGACTGATAACCATATTATATTAATTATGAATAATATATATATATATATATATATATATATATATATATATATGTATATATATATATTAAGAAACGTTTAAAGTATTTAATTTAAAATTATTTTGAATTCAATATATATATTTATACGTTGTAGATTGTAAGATTTATCGCAATTCTGTTAAGTATTTATGTAGAGTTAAATTTAATAGTTTAAAGTATAATTGTAATCGAAAACTAATGCGATAAAAATAAAATCTTTAGATAACGTTTCTCGCATGATAATATATAAACTCGATATAGTATATATTTTAAATAAACAAAATACGTTCTCCGTATCGCCATATCGAGTCCCATATAGAAAAGGGAAATGTAACGTGATGTCTCGGACTCTTAAACTTCGGACAAAGCGGCTTCGCGTGCGTCAGCAATTAACTATTGTACAACAGAGATTGGAAATTTAGATATTCGTTTTAAAATAGTAAGTTCACGAAAAATTAATTAGTAATTTTTTATTATGTAAGAAATAAGACTAATAGTTACTAATATTATAGTTTATAGAAACGATCGCGAGCGAACTCTCGCTATAAGCCCAACTATATGTACACATAAGGTACATGTTTCATCCGTGCCGTGACGGGAAAACCGAAGATTTTGCCTTAAAAAATACTTGCTATGCGAAAATCTTGAGATTTTCAAAAGAGGTAAACAGGTTATGCTTCCTAAAAGCAATTATCCGTGCTGTGACGGGAGCTTCCCAATATTTTCGTTAAAAAAGCTATTCTACGGACTTATAATGAGATAGGATCGTATTCTAGCTTTGAGAAAATGTTGGGAAGTTCGAAATCAGGTGACGTGTTCGGCTTGCCACCTCGGGCTCTCCGACCGTCAGGCTGCGTGAAAGTTTGGGCTGCGTTCGGCGAGTGAGGCTTATCGCTCGAAATTTGACCCCACTGAGAGGGGAATAGAGTTTAGAAAAGCGAGTATGAGCGCTCGAAGATACATTCTTTTTCTGATCTCTGCTTAGTAAGGTTGTTGTATTAATCATATTCTATTTTATTAAATTCAATTTTTAATTTAAATATACTGTGTATTGTTTTCTTTTTCTTATTCTAATAATCAAACCTCCCAGCGTATTGTTCAATTACAGATATAGTCGAATGTTAAAAAGTTTAATACATGACAATTTCAAGATACATGAAGTCGCATATCGTAAAAAAGAAACTGTATATTTTGATAAAGAACGATATCTTTATAAGCAATGATGGATCATCCCTTATTATTCTGAAATATAAAAAAAATTAAGATACAACATAATTAGAATATTTATTTATTAGGCGACAATATTCTTCGGATTTCGTTCGAAGATCAATTCAGTACGGGTTTATGAATGAGCGATATCTCTGCTGAAATACCAGTCTAGAGAACCAAAAATTTTTGATGACATTTTTTTTAGTAATGACCCGACCGAATGGAAATTCCAAGATACGCATTGTGGTCGCCGAACGATTTTGAGACGTTTCGTGCAATGTCAGGATGCAGTTATACGCGTATAATCGACGATCCATAAATCACGATTTTATCCGTATTTAAAATCTTAAACCTAATTTTCCGTAAACAGAAAAAAAATTCTTTTGCTCATTAAAAACAATTCCGATATTCCATATTTCTAAAATACTGTTTATTTTGAATTTTATTCGCGTAACAATGGAACAGGGCGAAGAGACTCTAATTTCCAGCTTAATATTTTTCCCTTTAATTTTAAGAGACAATAAAGCGATATATCTGTATTATAAAAAAAAAATCTATATGCTCGCTAATGGCACACCCCGACCGGGGGGTTAAACCGTCCTCGGTTTTACGATCTCGGTCTTAACGATGTTATTAGAGGCGAGAGAGGTAGAGAGAGAGAGAGAGAGAGAGAGAGAGAGAGAGAGAGAGAGAGAGAGACTCGGCGAATGCACCTACTGGGAGTCGGGGGAGATTTTAGACCTTAAGCGCGCCTCAATAACAATACCGACTGCCAAAACCGAAGGTATATAAGGGCGCCGGATCCCGAATAGCATACCTCGTCGGATTATTTATTAACGCTCGGGAGCTCAGTTGGAAGCGGTCCAACTTCCGTAGACCGCGGGCGCTTCTCCCTTCTCGCTGTTCTCTCTCTCTCTCTCTCTCTTAATTCTCCCCCCCCCCCTTCGCCACCTTCGACCTCTATATCGCGCAACTATGTACGCGGAGAGTCGCGCGGGGCGCGGTTTCGCCAATCGCGTTTTGCCCCGACCGGCGAGCACATAGTGCGCGTCCGCGTATTTTTCGGAGCGAGCGGAGAAAAAAGGGGGAGAGGGAGGGCGCGGATGAATGGTCGACGGTGGGACGGGCATAGGTTGCGCCCACGATCGACGAGCCGCTGGCCGCTCGTCCCACTAAAATATTAGATGAAGAGGGGGGGCGAGATATTCATATAAATATATATATATATATATATATATATATATATATATATAATTTCATTTATTTCAACCGCCTCTGCAGAGAACGCTCTGTCCACGCTCTGTTTTTAAAAGATCTTACGCGCACAAAGAGATAAAGCGAGATATAGATAGATGTGTATTCATTTATAATGTTTTTTCATCGTCATCGTGAGTACAAAATATCGGAATAAATTCAATTTGAAAAATAAGAATTTCCTGCACAAGATATTTCGTCAATACATGAAATTGCGAAAAATATTCAAATAACGCGAAGCATAAATACTATATAACAATGCAGTGGGAGGAGAGAGAGAGAGAGAGAGAGAGAGAGAGAGAAGGGAGAGGAAGTTCCGGCTCTGCTAATTGTTTTACTCGTAATTCTTGGTTATTATTAATGCGCTGGCTAAATTACGGGGATGCCCGGCTCACATCGCGCGCGCGAGCGTGAATCCCGAGTCCGCGGAACGGTCGACGTGGCGTGCGTTTTGATGTTTTGCGGGGTGAAAAAAAAAAGTTAGTCAACAGCGCGAGAGAGTGAGAAATACAGCCTAGAATTCTCGAATACCACGAGTGAGAGAGAGAGAGAGAGAGAGAAATTTATGCGAGCGGCACGACTAATGCAATTTGAAATCTAGGCGTGCCTTCAAGAGAGGCGGGGAGAGAGAGAAAAAAAAACAAGCGAGGCAAGGTCTCGATTTATTAGTTGAACTCTGCTCCGGAAAGCGCGAGTGTAATTTTTACTTTTTTTTCCTTGTTGTTGTTTTTTTTTTTTTTTTTTTTTTTTTTTATTCATTAAAACCTTGGGCTACGCGCGCGGCACGAGCGTAGGGGAGAAACGATTAAGGCCGCGAAAGCCCTTCTTTACGACCGGGGGTCTTTTAAAGCATCGACTCTTTAATTCGAGGCTGCGCAGCGGCCAAAGGGTGCGCTTTATCCTTGTTCCACGGGGTCGCGGCGGCACCTAAATGCGCAACGACGAGCGAAGAGGGATAAAAGAAAGAAACAAGAAAATAAAAAAAAAAAAAAAAAAACGAGTTTTAAAACTTCGCCAGCTTTTGATTAAAAGCGTCGCTTGCGATATCGCGTACGCGAAGTATAGTTATCCGATGTGCGCTCCCAAAACGTTTAGCAGCGCGAAGATTTAAGTGTCTTTGTCGTATCGTCGAATTTTTCTGCAACTTGGTAAATCGTATGTATAATTATTGTATTATTACCCTGAAGTTTTTTAGTGTCGAGCGTCATTGATGTTTCAGTTTTAATCGGTCCACCCGATTGGTTCGAAAACTCGTCATACGAAATATTCAGCGATGGTTAATTCTCCCTCCCCTCTTCCTCTAACGCGATGGCCCATATTTTTTCCGTTGAACCGACAAATGTCATCGGTGCAATCGAATTTCCTGCTTGTAACTCAAACTTTCATAGATTTTGGCATGTTTATGGTGAAAAATTATATTTTAAACTAAAACTACTCGCTAGAGGTATTGTATTCATGATTATTTTTTTCTTCATTCGCTGAGGACTTAGGTTTGCATATTTTTTTTTTTTTTTTTAATCTATTTATTAATGTTAAGTTGTTTACTTATCAGAGTTCTTATTTCCGTGTATACACTGCTACTTTGGGAAATAATTGCACTATAATATAGGTTCAACGCGTATATGGGCGTCACTTTTGTATTTTTCTATGTCTCCTAACTGTGTTATCCTCTCGCTCCTCCTCCCACTACCCGATTCAAACTCAGAAGTCTCGAAGGACATCGATACCACGCGCAAAATAACACGAATGATCTGAAAAACTAATGCAAAGCCATTTAGAGATAAACAAAATTCATTCAATAAGTAGGATAAATATCAAGCATCTAATATTGATTTATAAACACATGAATAACTGTGATCGGTACATAAGCTTTACGCCGAGAGAAATATCGAGACTTCTGATTCTTTAAACGTATACGAGGTTTATTGTAGGATTATAAATAGTGATTGGATATAACCAAAATAAGAGTTTTGGCGATTCAACCAGAATGTGCTCGAATTTTTTCTTACTGTATTATACATAAGACATTCTTTTCTTCAAACATTCTCGTCCCATTGTAAAATATTCATTATGACGAATGTTATAAGTTTAGAAAATAATATATATTGAGATACGTTAGTGCGGACGCAAGAGTTTCCCATTTTAGTCTAGGATAAACAAGTCATTTTATGGGCTTCTATCTCTGGTTTTTCATACATTCGTCAACGTATTGTGCAAAATATAGTCTTTTCAAGTAGAACCTGGTACCACAATTAAGTTTGTGAAGGATATTTGAAGGTCAATTATCGATTTTTATAAAGGAACTATATTGGGGCACGGACTGAAAAAGAGTATGATAAATTTACACACCAATATCATATATCGCATTTAATATATTCAATTTCCTTTTAAATGAACTTAACACGACTGATTAAAAAGTCAAAGTCTTCAATCAATTATATCGTTATTAAATCTTAGAATTGTTTTAATAAGACTGAAACACGTACAATGAGTCCTGGAAAGTTATTTCTGAATATCCCTATTTATGTTATATTACACATTTATAAGTGTAGTCATAATACTGTACGTGCAAATTAAACAACTTCAAGTGTAACTGTAAAGTAATTTTATTCTCGTTCCGATAATAAACACGATTGTATAACAACGAATCTTGGCCTTTTTGATGGCAATCGAATATGCGAAATTCGCACGTTTTACATTTATTACGGGCACCGTGACAAGTGCGATATTACATAAATTGATATCACAATCCCCCGTCGGAGTAACGCTCGATTAATCTTTACCGGCGCCCCAAATTCTTGAGAATATCCCTTTTTTTAGCCGTATCAACGCGCGCAACCCGAAAACGTCAAAAGCACGCCATTCTTCTGTCCACCGGGCGAAAAACCACCGAAACGAAAGGAACGAGGGCTTGAGGAGCGCGCGATGGGGGTGGGAGGGGGCTTTTTAATAAAAATATCCGAAAAACCCCCCGCCGCGGTTCTTTCGGGGCGGGGGGGGGGACGCTCCGCCGACGTAGCGCACGGAAAGGGGGGCGGTAGACGAATCGCGAGCGCGAGCGCCCGTATATTTGCAAAATCGATAGATTTCCCCCCCCCCACGGTCTTTTATAGCTCGCGCGCTCCCCCGCGCGAGAAGAGCGCGCACGGCGGTATTTCATACGTCGTCGTTTGGCGCGTCTTCGTTTCCGGTTCGAGGGCGCGGCTGCTCGCAATTTGCGCGTCGTGAAAATCGACATCGCGTGCTGATATTTTTTTTTTTTTTTTTTTTTTTTCGTTGAAAGCATTAAGGAACCGAGCCACAGTGGGATTCGAGAATCCGTGCTCTGTGTCTCGTTCTGTGAAAATATTATTTTCGAGCAATTTTCCGGAATTTCGACACTGTATAATATTGATCGCAAAAATGACGAATGGACACTTTGGTTCGTTGCATTAATTTCGGGTTGAATAATTTTTAATAAATCCGAATTCCCACAGGTAATAGAATTTTGACATCGCGTACGATGGCAATCCCAACTGAACAATTTTGACGTTTTAATTAAATTACTTATTAGAAATACGATATGCTGTCGAAGTTAAGAAAATAGAACACATGCATTTACACATTATTCTCAACGTTTGCGGGATGAAACGTCCTCTATTGAAGACGCGCATAAAGCACGTTTTCTGAATAGTTAAACACAATACGTATGATTTTAACGAAGCAAATTAGGAATTCTTTTTTACGAAAAAAAAAAGTATGCGAGGATGATTTGAAAATTAAATTCGACGTTCTGCATTTTTAACGTTTTCTGGAAGGCAACTTTAAAAGTCTTTTTCATCTTTAAGAGTATGTATATATAAGCTAATAAAACAATGGTATTTTATTATATTATTATTATTATTTTTAAATTTCACATGCATTTGTCATAATGAATTGGTGAGATCGGCATGGATGATATTCGCCGTAAGTAAACGGTATCTCGGCATTGATAACATCCTGCGCCTGGAACTTAAAATATTCACATTTATATTGGAGTAAATTTGAAATGAAAGTTGGATACGTTCCAGCATATGAAATTCTTTTTAAGAATTCCCGAAATTGCACGATTTGAAGTCTGAGAGGGACATTCGAGTAATTACTTTTCGGAAGATATTCATACTTACATATAACAATATGTCGGTCGGCAGATATTTTTGATAATAATGCATGTTTAAACTATTTTTGTCTCGATATTGTATTATAGACAAAATCTGCTTAGAGATGCAATTGCTAAGGCTCGTCATGATATATGATAAATTGAAACTTATATTCAGTTTAAAAAAAAAAAAAAAAAAAAGCTACGCCTTTATGGTACTTGATAAATAAGGTTTTCCTCAGAGTCACTAAATACAGTCAAATAATCCACATACTTAAGATAACATTTCCGTTTACGGGATAATTTTTTGAACATTACATACTTTCCTATCCATCAACCTAGAAAGAAGTATAATGCGTTGGCTATATTTTAAAAAATTTTAAATTATTATCAAATTACTCAATACTCATGTCGTGAATTAGAAACTAATGATAAACATTATTTACTTAGACGATTGATTAATTTTATAACGGTTGAAAATTTGATACATCTACGTTTCAGTAATCATATTGAAATTGGTTTAATCATCGTGATATACTATCATCGTCGCAGAGATATTATAGCAACCATAAATGAAGTCCCCTCGTTTTCAATTCCCATGGAATTTATCACGGCCCTTGAAGTTAATAAGAAGGGTGGAGAAACTACTACTTTCTAAAAACTAACTGTATATTAATAATAACATCAGAAACATTAAAATCTATTATTTGTTTAATGATCTTCAATCTACTTGGTCACATGTTTGTAAATATGAGTTTCCTCTTTTCTTGGGCTGTGTAATGAGTTAGATAAAAAAAATTATATTAAAAAAAGGTATTTTATTTTCTGTATTTTTACTCATTAACTATTTATTCAGTTTTAATTTTTACTTTTACTTTTTTTTTATTTTTACTCATCTTAAGTTTAGATTACGGCATTTTTTAATTTAATTTAGGTAATAAATATTAGGCTTAGAAAAAGTACGAGCGTCCGAACGTAGATTCTATTATGTCCGACTATAGAGAAAAAATGAAAAGTCCTATACGAGTACTATAACGATAAATTTTTTTTTTCATTTACCATAACATTTTTCTTGTAAGTTGTAGTCTATTATTTTTTAAACAGTATAAACATATCTATGTATTGTGTTAAAAATCGTACAACAATAAAAAAATATATTCGAATTGAAAGTGAGGTTTAAAAATATAATGTTTCTAAACACGTTTAAATAGCTGATGAAACCAATGAAATCAAATCTTTGAATCTTCAAACTTTTATTTCAATTACATCCAATCTTTAAACATCGAAAGGAGAGTATCGATAAGTAGAGAAGTAATGAATTTGATAAGTAGATATATTTATGTAAAAAAAAAATAAAACAATCGATGTAACGTATTATACATTTACCATTTCGTTAAATTCATACAATATTAGAAACGTTAGAAGTTAAAAAAGTTTTTTGGTTAAAAAAGTAGAACAATGGTAGAACCGGATACGGAGGTTTTATAAGAACGAAAGAATTCGTTTCCAGTTTTTTTATTGTTTAAAGAAAAATACGCCAGGTAACGAAACTAGTTTCCGGGGAAAAATTGATACCATTGTACATCGATACCGCGTGTGGCAGTTTTCCTTCGAAATCCATTACACGTTATATGCCATTAAACTACAAATCAGAAATCCAGTCAAGGCACAAAGGATGAAAAAGTCGGTAAACAAGCCAAGACTTTTACGGAGAGAGAGAGAGAGAGAGAGAGGGGCCGAAACATCCAGGCCAGGCAGAAAAGTGAAACAGCATAAAAGACAGAGATAATAGTGAAAAAGCAAGAAAAGGATCGAAATCGAAAAGCCAAGTTGGGGCGGGGGAGGGTGGGGGTGGCACGACCCGAAAGCTCGGAGAGGACGAAAACTTTATCCACCTGCTCCGCTGCGGCGACCACATACTGCCACAAAAAAGCCGCCCCGGCTGGATTGGCCGGCTCTCCATCCCGGTTCTCTCTGCCAATCGTCATATATATATATATATATATATATATATATATATATATATATATATATATATATATATATAGGCTTTATGGGTCAGCGGCGAACGCATATAAGCCGATTAGAATTCGAGGGATCTGGGTCGGACGGAAATGCGGCCTCGCTCGTGGCGCCCGTGTGGTTCATCCGGGATACGATGTTGCTCACCGTGCACCTCGCACCCCCCCCCTCCCCGCACTCCCGCTCGCCAGCGCCCTTGGACCTGCCTGCGCGGCGATCGGAAAATTTCACGCGCCCCGTATTATTACTTAATTGATCGGCATCCAGATGCGGCCGCTGCGTTATTCTGGCAGGCGAGCGCGGTCTCAGCGCGAAACGACGACTCATTTCCGTCTTACGAAGGTAGCGTAAATTCTACCAAAACGGGGCTAGTTCCTTCAAAAATTTGAGATTACTTATGTGAAGCGGAAAAAATGATTTATGCAAAACGTCAGGAATGCATTTTAAGGCTTTTAATTTAACACGCGGCCTCCTGAGAAAATTGCACAATTTTTTTATATTTTTTTAATTCCTTGAAATCCGTTCGCGGGATTTTATTTGACAGATCGAGCAAAAATTAAAGCAGAAATACAGTTTATCAACTGGTAAATGAGAAAACGCGACATCTTCGCACTCGCTGTCTAGTAGAATCTGGTGTAATTCAAGAACGTGCAGTCGGTCGAGTAGAATTCGATCGCAATATAACGGACGAGACTGGCCAGCCGAACTTTCGTTCCGAACGAAAGAACGGGCTACGCTAATGAACTCATGACGAATTGCGAAAGAATCGGTTTACGAAGTATTGTCGATTTAGCCTCTGTGCGGTTTTTGGCCTCGCGTTAAAAATGAGCTGCTGTCACGATCTGCGCCTACGATTTGCCGATATTTTTTATTTTATTCAATGATGCACCAGGTAGCGATCAAGTATATGCTGTATACTCAAAATAAATTTCATTTCAACCAAAATCGTCGTCCGCTGTCTCTCAGTACAGTGAATATAGTCTTGCCGAAAATCATCAATGTACTGCTTGTTGATAAAAGCGTGAAATTACTTTACCTAAATTGTCCCTATGCAAAACAGCGATGCATAATCAAAGCTTTAGCTTCTTCGCTTTTTATTGGAATGAATTCAGGATGGAGGAATGACGATCCTTCCGCTTCGCCTTCCACTCCAATACACGCTTCGGCCGTCTGTACTCCGCGCAGAGTATACGTAGCTAGCTTATGTGCTTCGATTGTCACTTCGATAAACTGAATCTAATTGGCAATGCAAAAGAATCACACACTATATTTGCCACGAAGCGCTATAAGTATATATTTATGTTTGAGAGGAAAAAAAAATTATAGAATAGTTATTGAACGATAATTCGAGTCTTTTCTTTTCAAACCTGTCCACTGAGCATCTATACTGTAATTTTTACCACGTATAAAATACATGGAAACGAATTCATACGGTCAAAGTTTCATAAAAATCTATAAAGAAACTTATTCTACCGATAAACGTCCTTAACTGTAGAAATTCAGGCTGTGGACTTCCCGTTACACTTTGACGAGCGCACGCCTGAGACGTTGATAGTCAGAGGCCCGTTATATTACAATTCTGCAAGTGACTTTATGGACTTATCGTTACATTGCGCGCTACTCTATTAATAGATGCAAATAAATTGTTGAATAGTACAGATTACTTTTACAAAAACACTCAATTTGAATTCTGAACACGTACCTTTCGACTACCCGTACAGTTTTCATTCCTTGTAATTTCAAAATTTATTCAAGATAATTTTTTTTCTTTCAAAAGTTTACGATATCTCCTTAGATTCGATATAAATGAACGTATTTTTTCAATCAACAATTGCAGCCGTACCATTATGGATAAAATTCATAATCCAAAAATAAACTCGGATGTTAAGTGGCCGAATTAAAAGCAAACATTATATGAGGCTCCCGTAGTCGTTCCCAATCCGCGAGTTGTAAAACAAATTATAATTATTAATAAACAAAGATCGGAAATTTAACCGGACGGGAGAAAAGGAAACTTTGTAAAAGATACAGTCAATATTGAAGTATGCGCTATCGCGGATTTATTATATGTATACACCGCTACTGTTTATGTTGGTAAAACTATAAGCTCTGGCCCTGAGTATAGCTCGAGCCGTGTTTATCTAAGAAATTGCATAAATGGACTATTTTAAGCAAATACAAATCGCCTGGCTCAAAGGTTAAATTAGCCAAACTTTTATTAATTAATACTGTACGCGCTGTCGCCCGATGCACTTTTTCGCGTATCATTAATAATTGGCTTGGAATGAAGATCTGAATATCTATTATCCTGTCCCTGGCAATTTACAGTTTTCTTTCTTGTATCGTTATGTGGAAGAAGAAGAAGAAGAAAATCTGTGAAAAAAAATTCAAATACCGTACTAAATTATATTCAAAACATTCGCATATTTAAATATTTTCGATGGGTAAAAATATTGACAGAGAATTCCTTCTTTAATTTCATATGAAAAAATATTACTATCATTATTCAGACTAGTTAGACGCATAGACAAGAAGTATAAACAATAAGTATCTCTTTGAAAACTTTATAAACTTTATGAATCAGTAAAGTTTTTTAATTAAAAAAAAAATATTCGTCCCATAAAATGTACTGTCGACGTTTAAAAACGTTTATGTCAACTATTTAATATTTAAGCTTTCGAAAAATTATATAATCTCATTGAAAATATAATAATAGAAATTGTATAAAAACTAATCAGACAACTGCATATACTTTTATAATAGTCGAAAGAAACCTTTTTTAAACTCCGAATGAGCATTTTATATGTTAAGTATGTGTACATCATTCTGTACATGGCGTATGTGTATTTAGTGCGCAAGGGTATAAACTTATATTATATTACTTAAGAATGTAACCTTAACATCCTGTGCACGAATATATACAGGCAGTCGAGTCCACGCTGTTTACGAAATAAGTCGTTTGACTGTGAAGTAATACCGCGTTAATGAATTTACCATAAATGAATCTTATATACTAAATAAATGTTTAGTTGTTAAATAAATAGTGATAGTCTATTCATTTAAAACCGAATCATCCTAACATTATGAGACAAATGTTTTTCGTTCTTATTAAAAAACTCTACCGTTATTTGAAATCACGGAGATTAAATTATTTTTAAAATTGCAACAAATTACAATACAATTGTTGACGTGGATTGTTTGAAAAAGAAATCTTAGTAGATTTTGGTCGCTGATTAAGGTAATTTTTTCTTAGAATAGTACTATACTAAAGGTCTCACCAATTTTGTATTTGTTTCTTTATTAATTCATTCATTTACTATTGTTATCGTTCAATTGGTATATTTGAAAAAAAAAACTTTTTTTTCTCTGTTACATTTGACGCGATTTTTTTCATCGATACATTATCGTAGCTTAAATAAAATTTTCTGAAGACGATTTACAAAGTAACAGTACTTTAGCAAAATCACATTTACTGGTATATATAAAGGGAGCCTCGTTGTTTCTTAAAATTCTTCTTCGGTTCTATTTCATGTTTCGTCCGTCTGATTTATTCATCTACTTTTAGCATTAATTGCTCAAGCACATAGTTTGACCAATTTTCCGATTCTTGCTCAAGGATTCCTTAGACGATATTATCATTGACTGTTGATTTGATTCAAATCTACTTTATTTCACTCGTTCAATTAGGTTAGTTAGGTCGTTATAACTTATAAGCAGAGATTAATATTATTCGTTTTTTCAAAATTTTTTATGAAAGTTCGAAAGTAATTCTAACTATCATAATTCTAATTAGAAATTATGTTTCGACCTCAAATATGCTATAAAAACATCGAATCAGTTTAATTCTTCAGTTAAGTGTTATTCAAAAGAAGAAAGGGTTAACATCTCATTCTGGGCTATAGGCAGTAAACTCACGTTGTTTTTTTTATTATATGCATATAAGACGCTTATGAATTGTGTACATTAATAGTTACGTACATATTGTTAGTTATACACTAATACAATATTTGCGCGTTATTTCCGGTCTTTACGACGATACGAATATGGTTTCACCTAGCTATTACCGAATATATATTAACGAATAGAGTTTCGCCTAGCTATTAACATTATAGAAACAACGATATTTATACCTTTATTTCCATTAATTTAAGTAATATCTCGATTTCTCTGGGTGACGCAGTGTACATTATACTACGGCGTGATTTAAATCTTGCTCGTTATTGAAGTAAGTACTTAACTCCTCTCTCTGGAGTTTATTCTTCCACAGCAACCGTAGCACGTATAGATTGATTCAAGCTTAGAAAAATATCGGTTTTAGACTACTTAATATACAGCATCCGGTAAAATGAGATTACTTCAATTGATATATATATATATATATATATATATATATATATATATATACTTACTGATACATATTACTTTATGAGTGATTTTGGTGACAAATCTTTATCTCAAATCTGCATTATAGACAAACAAGTTTCTCTTTTTTATGTCTGGTTATATGCACATTAATTAGTTCACGTAATTCTTTGTATGTAAAATAAAACATTTTGTGTACTGAAATATAAGTGTGATATATATATCGTATCGCTGCATTTCAGGAGGAGATTCTGCTGATTCCTTTATGTCATCTTGTCGCAAACAGCATTAGTCGCCCGACGCTAAGAAAGCATGCATCTAAACCCTTCGTCGTTTATATATCAGCACACATGTATATATATATATATACCGAACATAATTGAAACTGCCGCTGAATGTTCAGCTTAGCTGATTTCGTTTCCATGTGTAGGATGACAGAATTATAGATGATATGCTAGATATTAAATTACTATTCGTTTCGTTTTGTGAATTAATCGTCTTAGTTTTAGAGTGTATTTACCAATGCTCATTGTTACGTTAATCGTCCACGCGATAATCCGCCATTTCCTTATCGTGCTCGCTTACGCATACGAATGCGACTATGCGCGCGTTGAAGACTTCGCAGGCTTAGATGTGCCCTCGTATATTCACGCGTCTTCGGTATATGTCGTTGCAATTCCAAGGTTCGCAGGCCCGAGGTGTGGGCCAGAAAAGCTATTTGAAGGAATAAGGCGACTTCCGATGAGAACGCAGCCTGCGAAGGACGAATAAAGGATGCCAATCGTTTGGTTTTTCAGCTTTTTCGGGCGACTGAATAAGGACCCTATCTGAAATAAATGAATAATCTGCCGGAATACGGAGGAGAATCGGGCGAGTGGACGAAAAAAATGGCTACGAGAATTCCAAAGCAAACGACAATGATTCACAGGGCTGCGAATAATCCAAAGACGAATTCTCACACCGATAGCCTTTGAACGGTAACTATCCGCGCTTTAAAATGAGTCGCAAGAAACCATTCTATTTATCCATTATCCCCGACATCCAGAGGCAGGGGCATAATGTATAATACTGGGTATAGAAATGTGATAAATATACTTGTGAAATTGGAAATATATAATACAGTTTCACGAAGTCATTCAGTTAATTTTCCTTCTGTTTTTAAGGCAAAAATTATCTTAACCGGAAGGCGTTGTTTTTCAAAGATGCACGCAGACGTACAATCGAATCTATATCGAATCTGTGCATAAATCCAATACTCATACTTCTCCTTGCAACGTAACACATGACTTCTAGAATAATAAATAATCCTTAACGTTCGAACGTTCTTCCAAGCTGCGGATAAGTCAAGTTTACAGAAATCAATACGATTTCAATTTTACACAGCCGACATCAATATATTTTTCCTTTGTTCAACATTCTTCATCCTCGAATGGTCTTTGCTTACATTTCTGGAATTCAAGTATATATAATAAATAAAACACTTGAGTAATGTATCACTGCAAAATTAGATGAAAACTTAATGCAAATTCTGTACATAACATATTGTATATTTGAATACAGTTATATATTAAACTATCATATACATTAATAGTGGTTCAGTATATTTTAACGTTAATCGCAGGATTAATCGTAAATCTTTAACTTATATTCTCGTTATTTACAGTTTTTGTATTTATTTATCAAATGCATATATCGATATAACGCAAGGAGAAATTATTCAGTGAGACATATCATGATGAAATTGCAATCAGAGGTGGTTGGGAAAATGTATCTAGTCGTATACAGGTACGAATCGCGTATCTAGGTGGAAAGTAAATTTCGAACCATTGCATAAGCCGCACATTCAAACATCAAGGATCAAGGTGAATTAATCTCGAAGAATTAGGCGACCGACGTCTAAAATATTCTGTTGGGCTTACGAAAAAACAATTAACGAGTACAGTCCGAATGCGTAATGAATTCGCTGAAAAATCTGATGGAAAATTGTCTGAAAAATCCAGCGCAATGCCCGTCCAATTACTCGTCGTCCGCGGCAAGCGCGCCGTCGTGTGTACGTATAGATTAGCGGCGCTTTCGCGCGCCCTCGTACGGGGGCCGGGGCGACAGCTACAAACCGTCCTCGCGCGAATCAACATTACCGCAGGCCGCCAAATAAGCCTCGGTCGCCACCTGTCCTGCCCACCAGCCGGCGGGAGCCGGGACACGCGACCGGTGCGGCTGGCGTGTGAGAGAAACAGAGAGAGAGAGAGAGAGAGTGAGAGAGAACGCCCCATTCCCCGTCAACGACCCGATGTCCGCGGGTTTCGCCGACTGGCCGCGTCGTTTCCTCGAGCCGCGTGCCACGTCCATCACACCGGCGCGACGGCCGCGGCGGTGATCCTCGCCGTGTAACCTCGGTCCTCGCAATAGTCCCTTGTCCCTGTTTCGAAATATACGCGCGCAAATGTATAAATTAGTCGGACAATGCGTCTTTATTTTTCTTTGAGAACTTCTATATGGCAATGGATATGGTCGGCATATTCTTATCGTTTAAATATAATAAAAGTAAAAGTAACGCATAGTAAGTGGATGGGCCGACTTTAATGGTGGACTTTTGAATCCTGAGGTATGTTCTGTTATAGCTGTCCTATAGGTATGGCAATGACATGAATTTACTACTTGATGACAAGATTCTAAGTTGTAAAAATAGATATTATATCGTGTCAGGTCGGAGAATGCTTTTTGATAATTTTCCACCATTTTCTTATCATGTAAATGCGGTTAGAGATAAAGCTTTTAGATTATACTTGGATTTATAAAAAGAGGTTGAATCGATTTTCAACAATTTGAAATAATTATGCAGATTTTCAATTCAGTGGAATTTACCATTTTTATCCATAATTTATCATTTTTATCTTATATGCACCAATCCATACGCCAAATAGAATCAATTCCTCATATGCCATTAATGTATTGCTTGTACAAAACTCAGACTTCTCTCGGATATAATGATCACATTTACTCTGAACTATACTTGCAACTTAACATCACACTGTTTATTCATAAATTCTATTTTTACGATTGTCTATCGCATTCCTAAAATATCTAATGATTTCATTAATTGCCTTGGTATATGTGCAGTATTTCTTCTTAGAGGTAGAAATTCTAATATAAGAAATCCTTACACGTTATGGGAAGGTCTCAAATCACTATCTAATTATATTTATTGTTCTGTCATTGTAATAATTGGACGAGAGTATGAAAGAAGTTTCTTTTCGAATCTAAAAATGATAGGTATAGAGCAATGCTTAATAGTAATGTGCTGAATTTCACGAGCGATTTTTAAAACAATTTTGAAAACGGGCTATATATATGTAGATTTAATACTTCATATCAGATTTATATACCTGTAAATGATTATCGTCCAAAAGAGTTGTATTCGTTTAATTAATTATTAAATAAATAAGTAAATAAAAAATATACATATGCACATAGACAGAATAGTAAATATTAAAATTGATCTTACAGTCCTATTACAATGATGAAGTATCCGTGTTTATAATCACCCCTTAGAGTCTGAAATATAAAATTGTTATTACTATATAACTACCGTAAAAGAATGTAAGAGGGGTATTCAAGAAGTAAGTTACCCTATTGTAGTATTTTTCTCAGACCCCAACTATGGTCTTGAGCTAAGCATAGTTTTAATTTAGAATTTACTGCTAAGAACGGAGTGGGTTTCGGCAGCCAAGATTACTTTTCTCAGCCGTATGAGCTCGACAATCATGGAATGTCGTTGAAAAATTATGAAATGTCATGTTAAAATCATGTTATTGAAAAATGAAACCGATTGTGAATTATGTGCGATTATCATTTTATCATTTTATTGTCATTTTTCATTACAAAAATATTAAACGGCAATCAGATTCACAGTGAATTGGTGACTATTTCTGCTGAAATCTATGAGTGTGCAGATGATACGAACATGGCACAACGCTTTTCTCGAGGAACGCGCAGATGTGCCACGATGTCTAACGTGCAAAATATCCAAAAAGCTCCATGACCGATGATTCTCCACTGCTTTTTTTGTTTCAATCAACATTCTCGCGATTACAGCGGTTGAGAAAATTGTGCAGAAGGAGAAACGATGAACTATTAATAATATTTCGAAAATGATGCCTCCGCATTATCAAATTTACCAAACTTCAATCGAAACAATATTGTTGGAGAAGCTTCGTTACAGTAAAGTTTGTACAAGATGGGCTCCGCTCTTGATTTCCGATAATCACAAACAAAAATGACTTCACGCTCCCCAAAAGCTTTTCTTAAGGTAGGTTCATTTAAGCTTGCAAACAGACAAATAATATATTGAAGACCAAGGCGAGAATGTAAAAACTAGCTTAAGAATCAAAGAATAAATTCGTTATTATTTTTCTAGCTTAAAACTAGTCTTTTATTTATCCCCAACACAGGGAAACTTAATCGTTGGAAACCTCTCATATAATACAGTAGGTACAGATCTGACTGCTCCTCTACTAATTTCAGCTACCTATATTACAATAAGCTGAGTTCTATATTTCTGTGATAAATTATAAATAATTAGAGTCTGACTGACATTCTAATATAGGACTGTAACATCGATAAGTAGTAAATTTTAATACGACGAATCGAATTGATCATTTATCTCCAAGTATACACTTTTATTAGACAATACCTTTCACCACGAAAGCCATCTAGCTACAGAAGGTCAGAGTAGTGAAAAATATTTATTAGTTCGTAAAAAAAAAAAAAAAAAAAAAAAAAACAGTAGACATAAGTATTTTTTCATGTATATACACATGCAGCTCGTAATATTTTCGGTCCTTCGTTGTTTTGCAGGAGTCTCTTCCGCCGGGGGCATACCCACGACCCCAGTCCCGACTCGGCTTCGACGACAGCCAGTCCCAGTCCCAGACCCAGTCGTCCCAGAACCAGAATCAGCAGCAGCAGCAGCAGCAGCAGCCGAGGCCGCAGTCGCGGATCGGCTACGCCGCGGATTCGAGGTGCCCGAGTCGGCTGGCCGGCGTCGGCCTCGCCGGCTACGACGACACCGGCGGCGGCTACCTCGACCAGTCGGACCCGCGGATGTATTGCACGGGCGGCTACTGCATGGGCGACACGATGATGGCGAGCGCGATGTCGCGCGGCCTGTGCGGCGCCGCCGAGGAGATGGAGCTGGACATGCGCCGGCACATACAGGCCTGCGCCTGCACCTGCAACCACATGGGTTACGGGAATTACATGGACTATCAGGTGAGAGCTACGACAGTCGTCATACGTAACTAGAGCCGATAAAGCTAGCGCGGTAATCTAACCCCATGCCGATCTACATGCTTTTACTAATGTTTTATTAAAGACAGCAAAGCATCTCTCACGATTGGAGATGGATTTCTGTCAGAGTTATTTAATGCTATTTCATGGTGAAATGTGTACATGCATCATGCAATTTAAGATGAAGTAACTGTTCGTTAAGTTGTCCATAACCTCGCTCCCGTGTAAACAGGTACTATCTCGGGATTCGCTTCAAAAACTTGCTTGTTGCCGGACGGTCTTTTTTTCAAACTTTAATTCAAGTTTCAACCACTAACCAAATACTCTCGTGATATTTAATTTCAAATACGCAAAAACATGCTTAATAGAGGCGAGATCGATAATATGAGTTTTTTCCATTCTAAAAATTATTAGTAAAAATCTCAGAAAGAAGTAAGTGGAAATAGTGCACAATAGCATATTTCTGGCACATAAAAATGAAATTTAAGGAAATTATACGTATAGTATATATAGCATATACTCGTTTAGTACGTGTATTTGTTAAAACGTAAGCGAATTAGATCGTGACAACAGCGCGTTTTTCTTGCGAAACTAGAAGTTACAGAGAAACTGAGTTGTCAATACTTAAACTGGTAAATTGTCCAGAACTGATTCTTTCGTGCAAGAGCCAATTAGCGTAGCCCGTTATTTGTTCGGAAGGCAAGTATTGTTGAAAGTATGATTATTCGCGTTTGCTCTCGAAAATTACACCGGATAACACTGTACCATAGTGTAAAAATAACGCGTTTCTACTTGCTAGTGATTATCGATAAATCGTATTTCTGCTTCAGTTTTTGCTCGTTTTTGTAAATTATATTCCGTGAATGTTAAATATTAAGAGGCGTATCTATTTCTACGACACTTATTTATTACTGTACAGATGTACATAAAGTCTAGATCAATCAAGATTTTTTTTTTGTGAAATAAGTAAAGAAAATAAATCTTCGTTTTGTCCATAAGAGCGTGTGTTAAATTAAAATGACTTTTAAGATGTCGGAATAACTATACAGAAGTTTTGCGCGGATTATTGATTCCGTTTGATTAACGATAAATTGAATTTTTAAGATCATAGGACTATTTTCGTTCGATCGCGATACAAGCCTTCAACGCTGCACCGATGAAAAGAGAAACGAGGAGCAAAGAGCCAATGGAACGAATTACACGTAATACATTATTAACAGTTTTTATTGCCTGTAGAGTGGCATAACGATGCGCGACTACATCGCTAACGTAGCTCTAAACAATCAGGAGACAAAACATACTCTCGCATAATCAAAGATGTGTCTTACCCTTTTTCGGTTTGATTTTCATTTGTACGGCGCGCCCATAAGAGCCAGCCACATTTATTATTGCTACAATTATCGTTACTATTTCCGCTACCTGGCTCTATCTTTCTCGAAACTTTATACCGTATCAAAGACGAGGGACTGGTCTAGAATTAACGCTTTAATCTCATTAGCTGCGTTTGGCGCGAGCTCGCCGCATCGCTTTCAAATTCGTTTCTTGTCGCGGCAAGAGCCCGAGTTTTTCTTTTTTGAGCATGACGTTCGACCTTTCTTAATATATGTATCTGAACCTTTACAATTCCCTTCTAGTATAATAATTTTTAATGTTTTAAACATAAATATGTTTTATCTAATTTATCGAACAAATAATTCGTAGCGAGGATTTTGAGCAGGATGTCGATTGAATATTTTGACTGAAAATTCAATAGTACAGTTTCTTACTGCATTAAACGTATCCGTTTTGCTCATCTCATAATCATCGACCGTTTTTTCAAAATTCGGAATTCAATTCAAAGTATTATTTAATATTATTTAATATTCTACTAAGAACTAACGCGAATAATTTTTTTCATAAATGACACGTCATTTTTTTCTCAGTATTTCAGTAATTTCATGGATGCTCTTTCTGAATCTGAATCAAAAATACTGAAGACATACATCCCTTCCTCTAGTATTTGTTGAAATTGAGTAATAATTTAAAGAGAATTTGTATTTTAAATCGACGATTTCGATGTCGGACACATTGCGAAGATGGTTGAAACAAAATAATATTCAATTCATATACAGTTACATGTAGGGTAGATTTTATCGTTATATCCTGGCAATTCGAAAATATAAATTCGACATTATTAAATTAGCGTTAATTCAACCTCGAAATTCGGCGCCTACATTATTCGGAATCACCGACGAATGTGAAAATGTCAGACAGTAACTTTTCCCACGTTATAGTATCGATTTAAAAATTCGTTTCGCCAACAATGAACCTCGCGCCCGGCCCGATGTAATGGAATTAATTAGGATACCCATGGCGAAGTTTCGCGCAGCTATATACATAGGCGGCTAATAGTTTAACGCTAAATTATCGTAATTACCTTATATATATACTTGTACATTGCAGTTGTGGAAGTTACCTTGTAACCGACACTCGCCCCTGATTATAAATCAGTGCCCGCGCGTTTAAAGCGCGTAAAAAAGTAACAAATACTTTAAAAAAAATATATTAAAAAGTTATGTATATAATAGTATAAATTTATGAATTCTAGATTAATTTCAACTAACATTAAAGCGCGGCAAAGCCCCCTTTTTTCAATGCTCGTTTCATTTTCCTTCATACTTTTCAGCAAATTGTTGTTATTTGTATAAATAAATATCTATTCATGTTAATATACTTCTTACTGCACTTCTTTCCAATTAGAAATTCCATTTTCATTGTCAAACAACGAAGTTGCCTACATCATTACAGTCTCTAAACCTGTCTCAACTATTGTAACGGACATTTTTTTTTCAAAGGAAGACTTGACGAAGAAAAGAAAAGTTCATCCTCAATCTATGTCGTGCATAGAATATGCCGAGATAATAGAGCCTCCTTGCATAAAGCAAGGATCTAATATCTCGGCTCTTGCCGAAGCCGCCTACCTCGCCGCTCCCGAGCCACGTCCGAGCTTTTAAATCCGGAATTAATACGAAATGTGATGATTTTGCCATGTAAAAATTGATTTGGCGAATCCGAAGAGGATCGGATAATCACGCCCATCGCCCATCTGCCTCGCCCCTGTCTTCTTCGCGGCTCTGTAATTCAGTCGTTCTAATATTGCGCGATATCGACGCCATTTGCGCACGTATAGATATATATGTATACGGTGTGCGCTCGATGTTCATCGTTGTAAAGCGAGTCGCGAGGGCTTTTCTAGAAAAAGTGCCTGACCGTTGCGAGTGAGAGGGAAAATGGAAATATAACACAAAAAACAGGAAAACAAAGCGAAATCCCAGATTTGACAATAACTGAAAACGCTGTGATGTTTATTGCTGTATTTCGTTGTGAAATACATTGCGATGAAAGCTAATGAAGAAAAAAAAGACGATACGAGCTGTCTACGCAAATACGTTTAAATAATAACAATAATAATAAGGCTAACAAAACCAACAAAATCGACAATAAAAATAATAAAAGCAACAGGAACGACAACGACAACGACAACGACAAATGACAACAACAACAACAAAAACAAAAATAATAAGAGTGGCAATTGCAATAATAATGAAACATATTTATAATAATAATAATAATAATAATAATAATAATCAGAATAATGATAAACATAAAGATGAAATTCAATCTCAATTAAGGGAAAAGCTACATATTTCGATATATTATGCCAGAAAGACCTTATATTTGCTTCGGCACACATATTTACACGTAGATCATATTTACAATTAATCATTTGAATGCTTTTTCAATGTTGATCTTTATGTGCTAAAATATTTACCGACGGTATAAATAATATTATTATTTTGTTAGAAAATTTAATATTTTAACCGTATTAAGAAAGAAGCAATTGGAACTGTCTCGACGCCGGTTGTGACGGATTGATTTTTCCCCTCCATTGCCAAGATGGCGATTCTTTTCCGGCCCGAGGTTCAAAGCGAAGGCTCATCAAAGGTCGAGTCCTCGTCGTATCGAGTTTTCCCACGCTTTACCAGACCGTTTTTTCATTTTCGTTAATCAGACGCGCGCGTACGATATTCCGTCGGAAAGACAATGATTGCAATGTCCAACGGCGAAACCAGCGTCGTGGAAAAATTGTGCACTTTTATCAATTTTACTTTTATCAAGTAATAATGCTCGATAAAATCAGCGACATATGGGCGCAAGTAAAATGAAAATATGGAAAAAACAGATGGAATGCCGATATAAAGGCAGCGCGAAACGATATTTGCGAATAATAAAAACAATTTTAATTGAGATTTTTCGATGCTTGTTTATATATATATATATATATATATATATATATATATATATATATATATATATATAAAGAACTCTTATTATATTATCTTAGTCTAAAGGATACATATAGGACTCTGTATTAAAAATAAAAATCTTTGATCTGCCAACGCTTCGACCGTTCACAATTAAGTCCGAATTAAGTCTGAAAATTATCAGTATTCATAATTTAATGTAATAAAACAAAACGAGAAACAACTAGGTAAACAAATACAGTCTAATGAAATAATAAATGATGTGAACGATTTTGACAATCAATAATAAGAAGTCAAATGTATTAAAATTAATATAGATATTAATACAGGGAAAAATGTCCATTCGGTGAGCGTAGGTTAAGGCCGCGCAAAAAATATTTCATTCTAAATATTAATGTACTATGAAACCCGAAGTCGGGCACCGTCGGCGCATGAGCGACGGGTCACAGGCGACGCCGCAACGCACCTTTCAGGATTGAAAATAGTCCGTCTCAGGTGCTCGAATGAATCGTCCAAAACGCGTTAAATTATACAAAAAAAAAGGTACGTTAGAGGTACAGTCTTCATTCATATACCGCGCAAAATAAACAAATGGATGGTCGCTCATAAAATTTAAATATTGAGCAAAGAATCAGACCGACAATAATATCTTGTTTTTTTTTTATATATATATTTATTGTGCCAACGACTTAACTATCCAGAGAATCCTTTTCAAGGATACATAATTAACGACTAAATTTTCATTTTTTATATAAACGGTTCTAAATATACAAATTATTCATTAGAAATAAATAGATAAATTTCTAATATCCTATCTAATAAAATCTGCATCGCTGATGATTGGCCCTCGATTGATAGACCATCGTATGCGATATTCTAAATATTGGACACATTGAATGATCCAATGACGTAACGTTATTTATAATCAAATGCTTATTTCTAAAGTGTAAATATTCCCTATGGAAAGTAATCTGTTTTTTTACTTGCCAACGTTGCTTGACCATTATCGATTTATGTTACTTATTTTTAACGAATAAGTTTAGATTTAGAGCCACACGCATCAATCATAAATTTTGCAATGGTCGTAACTTTGCCAAAGAAATGTTAAAAATTTAATGCCAAATGAAATAAAGTACATGACCATAAACGAGAAGACCAAGTGCGCGTGAGTAGAGAGCGAAAAGTAATGCCAATATTGATAAACCAAAAAAACAAAAACAAACAAAAAAAAAAAAGAAAAAACGAAAATAAAACGAAAAAATCACTTGCCGCCTAGAAGCCGTATTTAGTCCCCCAGCGGCAAACTTTGGCCATCGATACCGCAATATAAAACCAATTAATTTTTCGTTAAAACGACCTTTTTGCCGTAACCTTTGAACGATACTTCTTCTATCACACTCCGTGCTCGAGCGCCCCTCCCTTAATTAATAATTTCAAACTATAAAGAAAACTCGGGAGGAACTTTGCGCGGACCGGGTGGAGCGTGGGGTCGCGGCGGTATTTCGTAAACACAGCCACGCCGAGCGTGCATTAAGGCGTAATATAGAGCTATAGAGGCAGCGACGACCCGAGATTCCCGCGGCCCCCTTTCCAACGACCTTCAATACGCCCTATCTTCGTCTTTATTGTTTTTTTTTTTTTTTTTGTTCCTTCCCATATAGAGCCGAGTTCCCTCCCACATAATGCACTATATAAGCTTATTTACTCCTTTCTAAACTGCGCGCCATACAGTCCTGCTATTACACTTTGTCGGGCTCTGAAGAGAGGGCGAGAGGGTGAGGGGGTAGCCGTAAAAAGCCGATATTTCGAAAAGTCCCAGTCGTTACACCGCCTAGGCCACCCCCTCATATTCTGTCCCGTCATTCCAGAGCGTTACCCCGCCGGATGATTCGGCGATACGACCGAGGAGTCGCGCCTCCCCCCTCCTTGTCCCGCGAAATTTCTCCACCGCAATTTCAACCGTGGATCGCCCTGGTGGTATATATATATATATATATATATATATATATATATATATATATAAACAGCCTGAGAGAGCGGGGTACACTCGAGTAAACGCGCGTGGGCGATCGGGCTTTAGGGATGGACATTATTTTTACTTTATGATTTTATATATATATATATATATATATATATATATATATATATATATATATATATATATTTATGGAATTGCAAATTGAAATCGCTGCTCTGCTCTGTTGGTTTACGCGCCAGGGATACGCGGCTCTCTCTCTCTCTCTCTCTCTTTCTCTCTCACTCTAAATACACATATCCACCGAAGGAGAATTAATGTTACGGTCGCGCCGTTTTAAAATTGAGTCCGCGCCTTTGTTGCGGTAGGAGTAAATCGCTCGTGAATTGTCGACGTTTAGCGTATACGGCCCGGAATGCGGGGGGCAGACCGATTATTATTATTCTTAAAAGGATAATTTGCCGAGGGGACGGGACAAGTATATTTATACGTGTAAGAGTACATTTGCAAGAGATTGCGGGATTTCGATTAAAATTTCAGGGGGAGGATCGAAGGGGAACTCGTTTTTACGGTTCACTACAATGATTATCATGACGGATATCGAATTGTCTGACAATAATACTAAAATTTCGTTGTGTTCATTGTTATTATTTTTTGCGCTAGCGGTATTTTTCAATAAATAAGGAAAATGTAAAAAGAAAGCGAGTTTTTTGTTATCACGACGATAATAATAATAAAAATAATAATCAGACCACAAGAATACAGAAGTGAAAAAACAACTTACCGAAGATATTTATAATATATGAAAGCAAGCAAACGTGTGTGTGTGTGTGTGTCTGTGCGTGTGTCCGAAAGACCGACAAGAGAGCTAAAAAATAAAAAAAGTTCCGATAAAGAAAAATTTCAATCGCTATTCTTCTATTTAATAAAAACGTTAGTCAGATATAAATATTTGTCAATTCAGCTGGAGAACAGTCGTTAGAATTACAATTTTCCATTTTTCTGCGCGTTTCCGAAGTACTAAACCGAAAACGCGACGCGATAACGATTTTCCCGAATTTATGCAGATCGAATCGCTGTCGCTCGCGGCCGTCCGTCGCATAGAGGAATAAACGTGATAAATTACCGTCGTTCCTCCTGTCACGATCGAATTGCAGATCTTGATCACCTAGTTGGACAATGCAACGAAAAAAATGTAATAAACAACGAGAGAAATCAATAGATGTATGAAATAGTCCGTAATTATAGTTCTTCCTTCAAACACCACGGACTTGCAATTGTAAAGGACTTTAAAAAATCCATCGACACGAACGAGTGTCTTTACATTCTGCGATGTATATATCCATAAAATACCAACTGCTCGTAAGCTCAACTTGCAGATTCAAAATACGCATACGTTCGGTTAGCAAAGTGCGGAAAATCGCGCGATAAAGCCAAAACTAGTCGATCAGGCGTTCCGCCTCGTCGATAAAAATGAGTGGAACGTGCCCGCGAGTCGCCAATGCGTTTTAACGCGTAGCGCGCGATCGCCGTCGAGAAAAATAATGCGGCCGCGACGTGCGATTGATAATGTTTACGCGTCCAGGCGATTCGACCGCACTCGAGATAAAGCGATGGGGTATTCGAACGCGAAATCGCCACTGGACGCAGGGGGCGGGGCGGGGGCATTAAGTAACGTCCCGCGAGCCATAAATGTTAAATTTATACCTGTTCGATCGGCGCATAAGTTCGTATAAAATAAACGAGGGCCACGTTATTATTACAATTTTTCTACACAGTCGTATGGATTTATAGCGTACGGACAATAAAGCATTTTTTTAATCCTATCAACGATCAAATAATTTTCTTCCTTTTTATCGGTCTTCTTCCGCGATAAATCGAAATGGGACGCGGAAGCGGCCGTAAGTAGATCGAGTCCATTCTGTCGGACTCGCCTCAAATCTGCCTTCTTTTTCGTCCATTCGCTTGGATCCTTTATTTTCATATTTTCATCCATACCTGTATTTTGTGCGTCAAGATCGATCGCTGCACGGAAAAGCTTAAGAGTGCCCCGGACACATAGGTATATATTTATATTATATATTCAAAAGCCCCTTGGAATATTTCAAAGTACGAGATTCTGTAGCTGAATAAAATCCGAAAGCGGGCGCATTATATTATACGGACTTTCCACGGAACGCTTGCCGGAATCGGCTTTTAACGCAGGAAATATATTGAATTTCTTTCTTCCTTTATAGACCGCAAATCTATTTGACCGAGGAGGGGAAGAAGAATAAGAAGAAGAAGAAGCAGGAGGGGGAAGAAAAAACGCGCGGAGTGGCTTTAGTGTAAAAAAACGAATCTACGAAATTGATATGATTTTTCTCGCATGATCTTATTACTGAGTAATTTGATGGCGATCGTCGGAATTTTTGATATCGAAGAAAAGATAGTTGCTGTATCGATATAAATTACTTTGCCTCTTTCTTGTCGAATTACTATGGCATTATAACAAAACAGAATGAGAGAGAGAGAGAGAAAGAGAGAGAGCCGTCTGCATTTCTTTTGTATACTTGATATAAAAGAGTACAGTATTCAATTATATACCGTTTATCTAACATAGCAATTTATTATTTATCAGATAAACAATAAATAAAATTTATATATAAGATAATACAAATGATATCAATATAAAGACATTATATATATATATATATATATATATATATATATATATATATCCACACATAGAATATAAATTCGTCATATTAATATCACTGGTAGTAAGGCAGTTAATAAGAACGGAATGGTCAGTAAATGAGAAATCGGTCGGGAATGAAAATACATATCTTCCTACGACGTTAACATAGTCGAGCTTATGAACACCAATATCGGCGAACTAATAAAAAGAAAATACACTGGCACGCGCGTCGATCTATTCGCTCGAGCCCCACATCTCATAAATTCGCTTTTCACTCCACTCGCATGGAACTGAAAATTAAATGTTTTGGGGACGAAACGGAATCAATAAAAATATACATTATAATAGAAAATAAGTCAGTCTGTAGGGGGTGCCATCCCATTTATCATGCGAATCTACTGAGCGATTCTAAATTGTACTTTAATCGGTCCTAGAGTCTTTATAAAATAAACTAATTCTAGTTATATAATGACGCGCAGACTGTCCTTGTTTAATCACCACCGTGGAATCTGAAATGAAAAATACTAAACCCATCTGCACCGATGTCTATTTTCCATTTCAGATTCTAGGGGATTCGATTATAAACAAGGAAAATCTGACTGTCATACTAGCGTAGCATATAATTGCATAAAGCCTGTAAAAATATTAATTAATCTACCAAGCTATGACAGATCACGAATTTATCGCAGATGCGAAAGGATTATTCCACAAGTGCGCGCCTTGAGCTTGAAAAGAGCACCTACTAGCTTCACTTTTATTGTGGAGAGAAACGAGTTCTTTATTTGCCCCCTCCCCTCCTCCCTGCCACCCATAAAAAAGAAGAGAATTCGATAAAGTAAGAATAAGTTGAAATGAAGAAGATAAACATAGATCTATCAATGTCTAAAATAATCCGAGTTCTCGTTTTACGAGACAAATGGTCGAAATGAAAAAATATATGGCATATTTCGCGCGCATTTTCTCCGCCCACACCCACTACCCACCCCTCTTCTTCGTTACCAATTTAATTTTCCCTTCGACGAGCCACCGCACGCCGCCGACCGGCCGCGTGACCGGAAATCTCCACCGGCGCGACGCGCCGAGCAGTGTCTGGTGCCCCCTCCCCTCCACCCGCCGCCCAGCACCCACCGTCACCGACGATTTATTAGCGCAGGGAGAGAAGAATTACTCCGAGCCGCGAGGGGAATGAGGAAGGGGGGAGGGAGTCATAAAACAATCACAACGGATTAAAAGGAGGTCGCGCGGGGCTTCATTATTCCTCCCTCCCACCTCTCCGGTCGCCGTCCCCTTCTCCGTTGCCCGTTCTGCCGACCCAGTCGCTGCCCCGACCCCTCCGCCGCCTTGGTTCCGCGCGCATCTCGGCCAAGCCATTCCCCTCCTCCCCCCCGGTGCCCTCCCGACTAATCGGATGATCGCGCAACTCTGGCAAACTCTTTTTCGTCCCGGCGCCTCGGCACCGCCCCTCGACCCGCGCGACCTTTGCCCTTGCCGTCGGGCTCCCGTCAAATTTCGGCCGTACGCAGTGCCGCCGCGGGCCGTTTATTGCTTTTGCCGCGCCCCGCCCCTTATCCCCGTCCCGTCCAATTAAAAGTACTTTAATTAACCGTATCCCGGAATTGCGTCTGCCGCTCGTTCTGCCGTCCTCGCACATTTTTTCCGTTCCGCTTTCTTTTTCTTCCGACCTTTTCTTTTTTTTTTTTTTTTTTGATTTTTCGCCCTTGCCCCGTCGAAATTTACAGGGGCCGCGCGCCCGCCACGAATGAACTTTTCCGCCGGATTCACGTCGGCGCGGCGGCGCGATTTTCGTTTTTTTCCGCGAGCAATATCGGGCGGCTGTAATTGTTTAAAGGTTAAATTGAAATACGCGTCGGTTGCCATACCGTCGCGTCAAAGGCAATTCCTACCGCGTGCCAACTCCGTCGTTTTACATTTATTTCCAATTCGTTACGATCTCGCTAGTTTTTTGTTTTTTGTTCTTTTTTTTTTTTGTTTTATTGATTTATTTATTCTACTTTTTTTGTTATCATTCCGCGCATAGGTCCCACGAACACTCGGTGGGAGGGGGAGGGGGGCGTTGTACCGTTTTGGTTACGAGAAACGCCGGGAATTCGTCCACCCGTTGTGGCAGTGGGATTTCCGCAAAAGTTCGACGAATCGGACGATTCGGAAAGTTGAAAGGGTCGAGGCGCGAATTAACGTCGCTGCCATCGATTCCCGCCCAATTATTCTCGGTACGATTGCAAAAGCGGGGGTGTAAGAATTGCAATACCCACATAAGTATATTCGTCGACGACAAAACGTTTCTCGCGGTTAAGCGCGAAATTTTGAAACGGCTAAAATTGGTGGAAATTAACTTTTACCGAATATCAGTTGAAAGCGACGGAAGGGATCGAGTTGCGATTGTTTTCGTTTCTGTCACTGTTCTTATCCGCGGAGGGCGCGACTACGATAAAAGAATGCAGGTGGAAAAAGCGAGGTTAATCCCATCGCGGAATTCTCCCCCGGACCCACCTTCACTCGTTACCGCGGAATCCGCTCAAAGCATCCGCGACCGGGGGCCGCTTTAAACAGCTTTTCCTAGCTGGGGATTAGCATTTTTTACGAAAAATAAAAAAAAAATAAATAAACAAGCGAATAAACGAAAGGAAAACAATATCAAACGTGCATTGGGAAAATTCTTGGAATTGAAAAAAATTTATTTCCTCCCAATATCCGAATCATCGAGCGCATCGCGCACTTTTACAATTTCATTTGTGTTTATTCGGTGCTCCGAATCGCTCACTGTTACCCCACCGTGCCCCTTTCTTTCACACATTTTTTTTTTACTACATTGTTTCTCTTTTAGAGGGCTCCCTTATTATCCGCCGTGCTATCTCACACTTCCTCCATTCCACCCCGCCCCCCTCCATTCTATGCCGCTTACGGTGCTATATAGACGGTGCTCGCGCATCCGACGATTATTCCGCGGGAAACTAGGGTGGAATCGCACCGAACCGGAAGTAATCCGCTCGGAAGGCTTCCGCGGAGACGCGGCCCGCAGATGAAACCCGAGCGGAGCGCACATATAGTGCAAGCACGCGCGAAATTTCTCTCTCTCTCTCTCTCTCTCTCTCTCTCTCTCTCCCTCGCACACGATGTATCTTCGAGCTTTCTGCGGGTGGGGCTTGAAATCGTCGGCTTCGCTCAGCGCCTCTCCGTACGCGATTTATTCGCGTTTATTTTCACGACGGGGCCGACTCGCTTTCCAACGTTCGCTCGAGGGAGGGAGAGAGAGAGAGAGAAAGAGAGGGGGGAGAGATATACGCGATCAACGGCCACTCGTCAACTTTATTGAATTATAATTGTACTTGTACAGATTCACTGCATTACATTTATTTCGTAGCCACGTTTAACGGATATTTTTTTATTTTTTTTTTAATCGACTTCTTTCTTTTACAAGACAGCTCAGGGATGGATTTTCATTATTCGTCCGATTACAAAATGTGTAATGATAAATCTTAAAAATCGCGAAGGATTTCTGATAAAATTTTTATACGCGAAGAACGTATGGGTGGGGGCTCAAAACGTTCGCGTGGATATTTTAATAAATACAATTTCATCTCGAATGGAATTCCCGATAGCCGTGTATATTGGTTTTCATATATGGCTTTGATGAGCCATCGAGACAATCGTTGAAGACGTAGAGGGCGCGTCTATAAAACCGCGTTACTGTTATTATTATTATTTCTTTTATTAGCGATTCGTAATAATTTATTGTAATGATAAAATGAGACTGGGAACGGGCATTATACTTTCATAGGTAACGTTTAAAGAACTGCACTTTACGATGAAAGAGATTATTTTTTTACATATGACGATATTACACAATGCACTCTTCAATATCATTAAAATTTGGTCGTTTTTCTTTATTCCATTATTAAATTTTCGTGGCTCATACATAAATTCCCCCCGCCCACTTTTACCAAAAACCGACCCATGGATACTGACTCAAGAGTCAGAATAAAATTATTTACGACGAAGCTAATAAATCGTCGACTAGTTCGTATTTAATAGAATGGAAAAATTTTCCATAAAAGCTTCGGGACGAAATGCTGTTAGAATTTTTAACGACGTAATACCGCCTCGACTGCGTCAAAGTATCCTGTTTGCCGTAATCCTTACGGCGCGCGCGAATTTGCAACGATCGAGAGACTTCCATGCTCATTATACTTACTAGCGCAAATTATCAATTACGCCCGACGTGAAAAGACCTCGACCCGATTCCCCGAGCTGCGAGCCTCGCGAGAGAGCTCCTCATCCGCGAATCCGACCGGCAAAACCGCAGCGATCTCGATCGGCTCGAAATTAATCGCGACTTTCCCACCCACCCCAGTTATCAATACACCCCCGTCCGAGCGACATCTTTTCGGCGGCTCCCATCCGAAATGAATTATATTGACCGGCTTCTACCACCCCCCCCCACTCCCCTCCCTCCGCCGCCCCCCGCGACGTGGCCGAAATCGATCCCGATCAATCTTCCGCTGTCCCGCGCAACTACCGGGACTTCCATTTTTCGAAAAAATTCCATTGTCAAGCTTCAATTTGGCGCGGAGTTGAAGAGCGAGAGGGGAGATCTAGCTGCTCTGCGTGCGCGATCCGGCGCGGCCGCGCGCGAGGAACCCGCGAGAAACGGGGGCGGGGGTGCGACGTGTATGCGCGTGCGCGCGTGGATGCATGTGCCTGACCGGCCGCGGGCGTCTGTAGCTTGGTCGCGCGCAAAGTAGATTTAGAGAAGTGAGTTCGCCGGTCTTGCGAGCGGCGAAATCTATGTGTGTGTGTGTGTGTGTGTGCGCGCGCCTCTGTGTGTGCGTTGGCCAGATGCCAGGCGCCTGGCGCTTCATCCTTTTCTCGGTTATAATGCTCTTGCGGGGAGGATCTCGCGGGGTTAGAGGAATATATCTATACATATCCCAAAAAGTAGTCGAACAGCGTCGGACGACTCTCTACGGTGTACGTTGTACTCTCTCTCTCTCTCTCTCTCTCTCTTTATCTATTGCGTTCTCGCTTTCCGTATAGATATATATTATAAACGCGCACGTACACAAGTGTACCAAGTATGAGCGTAAGTCAGACTTATAGAGGCATAAGGTAAACGCAAATTAGACTTACAAGGAGGGAGGCGAGCTAAAGAGCATCAATCGTTGTGGAAAGCTCTCCTCCTTTGAAGTATTAGGATCGTAGACATATAAAGGAGGGAATACGCTGGTAGTTCCGCGCCGTGATAAAGGTGTGTCTGTTCGTTTAATAAGTGCACTCCACCGTCCTTTTCTGTCGACGCGCCTGCGCAAATCAAACTCTATTGATCATTCAGAGCATACAGAACTTGATTTGCGCGCGCACGTCACTGGAAATGAAAAGGGACAGTTCAAAAGCGTTCTGCTCTAAACGCAGAGACAGTTTAAGAGCAATCTACTCTATCTCTATGATTGACATTAGCTGAACTATATTATACGGCCTCTGATGGCAATAATTGAAAGTGGTATGTTTACCGCTGTGATATCTGCCACCCGGGTGAAATATTTACGGCAAATAACGCAAGAACTTTCTGTATTAATTTCGATTTTCAATAATTTATAACGCGTTAGTTTTGGAAAGAAGAATGTTTTTTAAAATTTGTAACGGACGATGCTTTACAGGATCAAGTATCGTTGTTTTCTTTATCAAAATTCATTTGGACAAAGGATGTTTATTAACAACAGACGAATGCGGGAGCCCCTCTTGCGAATGCGGAAAAAAAGCGGGAGATATACAGTCTGTTTACTGTTACATTACCAAATGGAAGTTTAGAATTCCACAGAAATCGACGAACAATGATTTATTTAGAATTTCATAAGTCTAAACTAAACTCTATTTATTTAGTTGATGATTTATACATTTTCGTAATTTTTAATATTACATCCGGTGAAAGCAACATTTAACAAGGAAACAATAATTTTTTTTTTTTTAATTGTTTAAACATTTCTAAGAAGTAGTGCGAGAGCGAAGGAACGTTTGACGAAGAACAAATACGTTAGTGAACGCACTATGGAAGCAGAACATTTGGAACTTCGTGTTTTTGCCTCGAGCCCCGAGATTAATGTCCCATAAATTTTTAGAAACCTTTGACGTTTCCCAATGAAACGCCTCAAGATCCCAGACAAGATTCGACGCCGCTAACTTATTCACCAAACAGCCATTCTCCGGCTAATAAAACATCGCCAAGTATGTTCGACTTGGCAAAATCACAAATTCTATATTTACGCTCGCGGCCGTTTTGCGTCGCGAATTAACGAGTTGATCGTCCGACCTGAACCATCCATCGGTCGTACTTGCCCTCGCGACGTAGCGACCGCTAATCCCAAAATGGACGAGCTTAAAAAAAAAAAAAAAAAAACAAACATTGATTAAACCTGGAGTACGCGTTATCGTCCGTTGCCGCGCTCGCGTGAGTGCAGGATAATTCGCTGTCGCGGCCGGGGAATCCGGAAGGGCATTAAGTACTACGCGAATTCGAGCATTCTAACGGATCTTCCGAAGGTTTTTGAAAACGTCGGGGATTTTTAATTAAGAGTACGGCAAGTAAGTTCTTATGGGCATCGCGTACTTTTAATCTCCGTCTCGTCGATTATCGCTTATTTCTAAGCTCGAATTGATAATATCGTATTAAGCCCGCGGACCGACGTGGCGCATACGCCAGTAACGGCACGAAAGCCCGCCTCTATAGGGCGTTTGATCGATCGTACGGGCGAAGTGTCGATTATCGGCCGCGCGAATATATTAACTTTCTCGGCAGGGAAATAGAGAGAAGAGAGAGAGAGAGAGAGAGAGAGAGAGAGAGAGAGAGAGAGAGAGAGAGAAAACAGCCCGTGTTAAAAGTTCGCGAAAATTCGCAGGGAAGTTGTTGCTCCAAAGAGTATATGGGAAAGAACTTCTTTGCGACGAACAAAAAAAAGCAAAAAGCTCGAAAATTATCCGACCGTTTTCATAGACAGAGAGAGAGAGAGAGAGAGAGAGAGAGAGAGAGCGAGAAAGAGAGAGAGAGGGGGGTGAAAATTGCGCGAAAGTCGAAGTTTCATAACACGCCTGACGTCATACGTATTTTCAAACAAGTCAGTGTAACGAATTCAAAAACAATTCGTGCAATGGGGATAAAAATCCAAAACTGGGCGTTCGTTAAAATTTATTGGTATAATTATGGATACGTATCGGAAAAGGAAATTTCTATTTGTGGAAACGTTTACATTGAACCAGAAAGAGTATGGAAAGGGTAAAAGAAGGATAGGGAGAACACATTTCTATCATTGCGATCGTCGGTAGGAACGATTCGTAAAAATAAATTTCTTATAATGTAAACACCAAACGGACGGGAAAATCTAAAGTCACATTCAATTATATTAAATATTAGGCAACGATATTTACAAAATTTACAAAAGTATTTATGAATTTAAAAAAGAAGTTGAGAAAGCTATATTTCGTTCGACGGAACGTTGGAATTTTCTTGTACGAAAGAGCCGACAAAGCATAAAAATTATAAATCAAATTGTTGTGGAAATAAATATAATAAATGCTGAAAATGTCGATGTAATAAACACAACGAATATACGCGCATAAGCAATGCAAAACGATTAAGCGGATTGATGGCTTCAGTCTTGTTTTAAAATATTGTTAAATTAAGCTCTTATTATACGGAAAAAAACGGAATATATGCGGCTATAAATAATGAAAATAATACAAATACGCTCTCGTCCATATAATATAGGATTCATAAAAAAAAAACAAGTCAAATAAAAAACAAGCTGAAAAATTATCTGTGCATTTTAATTGCGGCTCCATAATTCGTTTCAACCTTTCGCTGAGTTTTTTTTTTTTTTTTACTAAGCACACGAACGAGTATTTATATTGCGGACTGAAATTTGCATACAGTCCCGCGGCTGAAATTCATTTATTATTAAAATTAAGTTCTAAAAGCGGTAAAATTTCCGATGTACAAAAAAGCACGAATGCACGCGCACACTTTACAGTTTACTTATAACTCCTTTTTCTCGATAGTCCGGTATAAAAACTTGACGGCGGACGGATTAATTTTCGGGCATTCCGATTTGTCTACCGGATAATGTTATATTATTATAACGTCGAAATATGGACCATAAATATATATATATATATATATATATATATATATATACATATATACGAGACGGGGAAACTGCGATAGGAGACGGCCTCGACCATGGCGATTCTCGAAAATTTCCAAGCCAATTAAGATTATCGTCCGGCGCCGGGGCCAGAGTCAAAGGTATATAATCTTATTAACGAGTTGAAATCCCTATCTTTCCTAACGGGGGAATAATACAGAAAACGAGTAAACGGCGCCGAGTTTACGTAATGCGGTACAAGGACGGAGAAATGGCCATTAAGATAGGAGTCGTGGCAAGGAGAGCGGGAGAGAGAAGAGAGAGAGAGAGGGAGAGGGAGGGAGGGTGTGTGTGAGAGTTGCGGGGAGGGGGGAGGAAAATAGAGAAAATAGCGGACGAGGGAGGAATGCGCCGCTGGAGCTTCCTCGCGTCGAAGGCTCGAAATTCGGCTCTGCAGCGCATTGCAGCAAAGTAGCGAGTATCCGAATGTGTGTCTGTCTGTATACATACACACAAACGTACATACAACACGTATATACGGACGAACTTCGCCGTTGCGACGCGCCCCGCGCATATAGGTATATGTAGATACACACGCGCACAGACATCCCGCCGTGCGCCCGCGCCGTCCGCATCGCTGCGCAACGCGCCGAGCGCCCTCATACATAATACATGGGCCTGTGTACACACACGCGCGCGCGAGCGCGTCCCTACGGCAAGAGGATGGGGCGGAGGGGGGGGGGAGCGTATCGTGGCGGTGGTGCCGGATGCGTGCGAACGTATATACCTGCATGCAAATACGACCTGGACGCGTATAGCTCGGGTTTTGCGTGCGCCCCCCTCCCCCCAGTTCGTGATTAGAGGGTATGGCTCGCGGAATAAAAAAGGGAGCGAGCGAAAAAGAACGGGAACTGGAAGGAAGGACGAAAACGAGCGAGGCAAATAAAACGACGACGCGGCGAGCGATTTAAGCCCCGTGGTCGAGTAAATAGTGGACGTGGGAGGGGGGAGGGCGGGCGATTTTAGGGATTAATGCCGGGAGCGGATACCGCGCGCCTCCCTCGGATAATAACAATCGAGGCCTCGGCGATGCGGGGCGAGTTCTTCCGCGCCGATGGAAAGGGGGCGGCGAGCGAGCTCTCGAAATCGAGATGGATCATAACGTGTGCGGAACGCGTCAATTGAAAAGCCGATTCAAGATGTAGTCCCCTGCAAAATGACAAATGTCAATTTTCAATTAATATTATCGATTCGTCCGGAAAGTAGAGCGAGCCTCGCGGATTCTCAGCATTGGGACGTAAATTATTCCCCTGGTTCATTAAGAAATATGGAACACTTTAGACCTTTTTTTTCGCTAACGCATCGAAAATTCTAGATCAAATAGTCATATCAAGCAAATCCCATACACTCTTACCTTCAAAATCATAATCAATTAGCCTACGTTTCAATATATGGCGTATATAAATCTATTCTATCATTGACAATGTTAGTAAGTTCGTACATAGGGCACATGACATATTGAGCAAGTGCGTTTCACCTAAAAAATACAAATATTAATGTGGACTATTTTTTATCTTGCTCTTTTTTTTGGACCCACCATCTACTTTTCAATCTTTTCGTTGGCTTTACGATCCTGTTCGAATCACAGTTAAACGTTAAGTAGTTGTCGTCATCTCCGTAAAATGTTAAATCTCATAAAGAAAGTATGTATCTTGAAATTTTTTATCAGTACGTATCGAAAACTATTTGACATCTTCCATCCAAAGAAAACAGATTACTTGTATTAAAGAAATACAAGCGTTCAAACTATTTTTATCGATCTAGAGAACAATTATCCTTAATAAATATCCTGTAATTCTCTGGTATTTTCCACAAATCCCTGTAAAATATTATGCCTAGTCAATTTTGAGCTACTTGTTCGAAAATTCACGATTTTCAAGGCACAAGGCACGATTTTCTTCGATATTACTTTTTAATGGAGTGTCATAATATGTAACTGATAGAAGGTCAGCCATTCCAAATTATGAGAAGGGTACAAAACTAGATTCTTATAATGCTTCGGTTACCATTCTTTACAGATCTCTGTAGCCTCTCTGCCTACTGTTTTCTATTTCCATAAACGATCCTCAGTCCGTTCTGGTTTATTGCTCCCATATCGTTCGCATGCGAATAACGTATGTTCCTTTATTGCCATGGTAAAATTCACGAACTAGAAAATATCATTGTCTTGTAAATTGAAAAAAAAAATATAGTTTGGCACGAGAGACGTACGTAACAATCGAGCTATTGTCCCAAAATCTGGGAGCCGTATACTCTCTCACTCTCTCTCTCTCTCTCTCTCTCTCTCTCTCTCTCTCTCTCTCTCTCTCTCTCTCTCTCTCCCTCTTTCTCTTTTTGGCACAATGCTTGTCTCGTTCTAGTTCAGTCCTTGTCCAAGCCGAGCGCGATAGAGCGCTGTTTGAAAGCTCGAATTCAATTTTTACCTCGGTGTTCTGGATACGCGCTATCTCATAGATACAAGTAATGATCTAGTATCCGAAGGTATTTCTACGAAACATGTATATGACTTCAACGTATGAGTAAATGATTTCTCCATTTCTTTCAGCACAATGTTCATGCACGTAGAAATTAAATTATTTGTAAAAAATGCAAAAAGAATTTGGATTACATATCTCGCATTTTTGCTTGGACGCTCGAAACTTAATAATCATATCTGCGCTATGAATATTGTTAAACTCAACTTAATAAGTCAATAAGTATGGATTATATCAATGTGGTGATTTGACGTGCCGAATTATCCAAAGAAATTTACTGTGCCATTTTCTAAACAAGTCCTAATAATGCTAATCAAAAATTTTTTTTTCCATTTTAAGATTGTTGCAAAAACAGTTGAGCTAGACTCGCTAAAACTACAAAACACGTAGCATCTGACCTACTGGCCAATAATACTCATTTGGAAGAATACTGACTGATATCTTAAAATTTAAGATATCAAAAAAAAAAAATTTATTCGATGAATTTATTTTAATATGATTTCAATAGACCTGAGAATTGAACTTCTAGTTCGCTCGACGCGCGCAAACTGTTTTACTTCTTCATTTATGTTCTATTTATATGTATTTGTAGCATTGGTCATTTATTAATCTATTTCTGTCTACTTATCTACCTTTGCAATGCAGAAAAATGTGCGATGCAGCCGATTTAGTATGGAAATTTTATATGGAAATTACGTACGATTCCAATGCCACTTGTGAATTCCACAACGTTATGACATATATTTCAACGGATTTTTAATTCATATAAAAAAAAGTACACCGACTACTCACTGCATATTGAAATTACAATATCGAACGACTTTTGACATTTTTATGTAACCCAAATCTACTTGAAAACTTAAACAAATATTAATCATATTTCTGGTGGATATTCGATATTGATTTGTCGAGTATGTTGAAATAAAGCTTTTCAAAGATTTTTTTTATAATTATTTATAAAAGCCTTTTTGAAAATACGTAAAATTCGTTAAATGAAAAAAAAAGAGTGCATATAATGCAATTGGATATGAATTTTCGATATTGAATGGTCATTATTGAAACGCGAGTAGGCAAAATGTAAAGCTTGGAGTTAAAGCTAAAAAGTAAAATTGTCAATGGTTGTTTCTTTTTCAATTTATCATCCAAAAAATTCAATATCCGACCTTTTTTATTTTTATTATATTTCAGTTGTTTATATATATATTATATGAAAGTAAGGGAATGAATTTTGCTTCAGTGATTGAGAGTGATTGAACTCTATTGTCGAGATTACAAAGGGTTGCGACATAATGTAGACTCTATTTCTATCTTTGCTTGCTATTAAATAAATATGAAAGTGATTCTACTCGGTCATTTTGGAAATATAACCAAAGCATTTCGTAAAAATGAATCCCTTTCAATTAAATCCGATCGCAGATAGAAAAAACTTCAATATCGAGCATCTGTAATTTTCCCGTGCGAAGGAGCTTAATCGAAGAGCAATGCGCGTGATCGTCAATCAAAAGTTCTTACTCTCTCTCTCTCCTCTCTCTTGCTCTCGCGCTTTCTCTCTTTCTATTCTGCCACGATCATACGCCCCCATTTGCACCGACTCTATATCCGTCTCTACTCTGAGTTCGTCTATCTCTCTCTATCTCTCTCTCTCTCTCTCTCTCTCTTTCTCTCCCCCCTCCCACTTTTCTCCATCTAGATTTATCATCCGTCTGTCTTAAGAAGCTCTTCCGAAATATGGAAGGAGTTTGGCATTATTGCATTAGCCTTCCACTCCCCTCGCTCCATCCCCGCGAGAGAAAGCAAGATGGATAACGAATTAGGGGAGGGGCACGAATCCCGCGTCTCGTATGCGCGAGTCTACCGCATATAACATATAGCGCGTATCCACGTATACGGCCGATGCCTCCGTATAAACATAATGCATGACGAATAAGTTTCGAGGCAGGGCGGGGGGGGGGCGCGGCGCAGGCCCGCGCACGACCACACGGGCGTACGCATTTATGTAACAATCATACATTACGAAGTTAAGGGAGGCGGATGCGCGTAGAGAACAATGCGGGGCTGTATGGTTGGGGGTGGGCGGGGGTCGGTAGACAGGAGGGTGATAAGGAAAATGAAGAGGACTGGATAGGCGAGCGGAGAGCGGGGATGGAAGTTCGAAGGTGAAAGCTCTCTGATGGAGTAATGGGTCGGGGATAAGGCACTAGACCGCGCGGGGGAGAAAGTTTTTATAATAAAGGATAGAAAGAGGGAGGGAGAAGAAAAGTTTCGCGGGTCGCGCCCTAGCGCAGTTCGGTGATTTGGGAATAAAAGGCAGGTTAACGATTATGGATGAATGCTCGGGCGGAACGGCCGTCGTTAATATTTCCAGCCATCTACTTATTTTACAACGTTTTTTCTTCTTCTTCTTCTTCTTCTTCTTTGGTTTTGCACACCGCCACGCGTTTAAGTACGTATGTGTGTTAAAAGATCGCGTCTGAATAATTTTGACGAATAGAACGTTAAAGTACTCTTACATATAACTGAGGGCTGTCGAATACGTTGTTCAGAGTGGTCACCGCGACGTATGATCAATGATAATACCGAATAAGACTTAGTAATATAAAAAAAATTATGTACGTATATTATATTGTGACTGAACTGCAGCATACTCGAGAATTTCATTGGGACTCGCATCATTTTCTTTTTTTTTAACCAGTGGCTCGCATTTTTATTTACGAAAAATGACAAGAATGCCTAAATATTGTGAAATCGATTATAAAGCTGTATAATCGGTTGAAAACAGAAAATATTATACTTCCAAAATTACATTATAATATTATTCATTTATATATTTTCTTTTGTAAATCATATGAATCTTTTTGTCAATTGATTTAGCAACGGTTTATTTAAATAATGAGCGAATAAGCAAGTGGTCGTGAGTTCGATTACCTTATCCTCATCTCAAAGGATAAATAATCATGGCACATATATAGAGGTTTAAACTTTCTACCTTTGTACCCCCGCATTGTGCATGTTTTATCGCCGCGCAAGATATACGGCAAAGAGAACGTTTTTAGAATCGCGAATTCGCTCAGCTCTTTCTGCCCTGTAATCTTCGGGAAATCGAAGGAGACCGCGCTCGGGGGAAAATTTTCAGATTAGCAAAAAGTTTTCCAGGATATACTTATAATAAGTATAACGACATACCTTATTGCTTATTTTTTAATGCGTAGAAATAATTAAATTTCTAACAATTCGCAAATAAATCTAATTTCAACGGTATTGGAATGAAATTTGAAAGAAAAATCCTGAAGGCAAATATTATTGTATTTAAGTATATCCTACTCACAGTAAAAACACTTTATACACAATATACGAATGTAAAAAACTGAAATGAATTTTTTCGGATTTCTTAGCTGTGTATTTCACGTTATCATTGTGTTACGATGCACGTGCCGAAATTTGACACTAACAATTAAATTATATAAGCCGCTTGAAAATTATTGACAATGAATGTAATAGAACAGATTCCATTATGTACGAAATCGTAAGCATGGAAAATAGGTGCATGTGGCTAACTCCTCTGGAATACAACAAATCCAGCTTAAATTTCATTAATTTGCCTACTACAAACCGTGGGTAAAATAAATATTCCGCCATTTCTTGGTATTTATTCCTAACTGCGTATCATTAGACTCGTTGGCGAGGAACAGTAATTAACAAAAGCAACAGACGAGTATCTCGGCAATTGGAGTGTCATGGATTTTCATATTCTCGATATTTAAGCAGATAACGCGCAGAATTAGACTAAACTCAACGCCCGAAATTTTCCTATACTATGCAGTTGTATACGTTGACTGGCATGTAACAATATTAATCCATTTTTGTACGGTTTCGAATGGCTGCCGCTTGCTTGCTACCGCCTGCCCGGTTGAATTCCATAAATAAAAACAAATCGATACATAACGAGCGTATCGGATAATGACCGAACGTATACACGTTAATTAGAGTACAGTGCAAACATAAGCGTGTATCTGCAGGTGTACAGCGAATGCGCATTCGGTGCACCGGTGCGCTATGGCGTTGATCACAGATTCATTTTTCACCGGTACTCTCGCTGTTTACAACTCTGTTTTACGCACTAAACATATTTGAATTTATGCTCTACAAGCGCTACCGTTTAAAAATGTATGTAAAAATAAAGAGAATTATTCGTTTGCCATCGGTACTGCGCGCGTACGTGGGCGCAAAAATCGCACGCCCCGAATGATAATTCCGAGCATATTGGTTATGGCCGTGCTGAGATGTACATAGGATTGGCGCATTGAAATATTCATAATCGCGAGGCAGGTTTATTTCGATACGATCAGGCCTACGCAATTCGAATGACTCCACCCGCCAAATCTATAAAATCGCGGCGCAGACTCGAAATATCGCACAGTTCCAACGGACAATACGAGCTTAACTGTTATATCGCATCGGTCACGCTCGATCGCGTGGGCCGAAGTATGGGGCTTTTGCGCTTTCTCGAAAACCCACCGCAGCATTGACCTCGATTCTGTAACCCATTAGTCGGCGGGGCGAGCGTAGTAAAGGGGGGAGGGCGCAGAAGCGGGGGAGTTGGGAAGCGAGAAGGAGAGAGACCGGGAGGAGAGAGAGAGAGAGAGAGAGAGAGAAAGAAATGCGTGGTTCGTAAAACTGGAGCATGTCTGGGGTGGTGGTTGGTTGGGGAGGGGGGCTCGCAGCCTCATCCCGTGGCTTCCGTTTCATATAGGGGTCCATTATCGTCGAGCTCGCGTGGCTCCCTGTGCTCGCCAACTGCCGGAGAGGGATAGAGATAGAGATAGAGCGACCAGCGAAGGCGGAGATGCTCCGCCGAAGATACGAACAAGCTACTGGCACGCGTGGGGGGGGGGGGTTGTGGATGGAAAAAACGAGGAAACTCACAGTAGCGGGAGTCGAGGCACGAGCGTCGTCGTGCCGTAAAACTTCTATACGTTTCTTTCCGACTTTTGATTTCGGCAAAAACGCGAACGGAACCTCGAGTCCGGATAATGAAAAGTGTATTTGCTAAAACGCAACGTCCGACTCGGGAGTTTAACAGTATGTAACAGTAACAGTAAACATAACGGAAGACCGAGCTTCGTTGGCGCTGACGACAGAGGGACGCGAAGGAACGGCTGTCGAATTTTAAACGTTTAACCCGATGTTTTCGGTGTAGAAGCTACCTTGTAACGTGGATAACTGGAAGTTAGAAGAAAATGGGACGATAATCGCGTAAAACATTCGAAGCGTCGAATGAATTCGCGACCGAAGTCGATAAACAATAGCGTATCGGTCGATCCGGAGCCACTTTCCGCTCGTTACGTCATGGAGGCCCGAAGCTCCTTCGTCCCACCGTTTTTCGATGAAGATAAGAATTTTGTAATTACGCCGATTCTATAAGCCGTCGGTCTTCTCCGTTCGGTAATTTCACCAGGGGGCGAGGGGTTGGTGAAAAAAAGTATAACTAAATAAAAACACATAATTAAATAAACACGTAACACACGCCTATCGAGCGCGCGCGACGAAGGAAAAGTATCCCAACAGCCCGTGAAATTAGCCACCGCGTCTCCGAACCAGCCGCGAAATACCCGTCGTATTTATCCGAGATTTTTTTTTTTTGTTTTTTTTTTGTTGCTCTTCCCGAGTCCTTCTTCATTCCCGGGCAATCTGGCTCTCTGCCTGCGGGTGGGGAGGGGGTGGGTGATGGAGAGGGAGAGAGAAGAGGCACTAAACGCGGGGGGGATTATTATACACGCTTTAAATTTGTACTTAAGCAGACGGAGTCTCGCGATGGCCGCGAAACGATAAAAGATGCCGGAGAGGCGGAGTGCGATTAAAAGGAGGACTGAAAAATGGCGAGGGAGAGTCGCTGCTACTCTAGCGCTATCTGCCCCTTGGTCGTGGAGAACCGAAGAAGGAGAGTGAGATAGAGAGACTCTTGAGAGAGAGGGAGAGTAATGAGAGGCTGCCGGGTATAAGAAAACGAAGGGCCGCTGGCGCTACGCTTCCGCATCTAATGTCATTAGAGTCGTGGCTATTAGAGGGGGGGGGGCGAAGGACGCTAGAGCTCGAGCATCGCTTCCGTATCGCCGTTCAAGTTAACGCCCGACGCTTAATAGGTCCAAACACTCGTCGCGCGCCCAAGGATCCCTGCTCGAGGAGGAGAAGCAGAGACAGAGAGAGATAGAGAGAAGAGTGCGCGCACGCGTGCGCGTTTGTCGGGTGTTAATTTATACGATCGTCGAAGTTGAATGTAAGAGGGGAGAGATAAAGAGAAAGAAAGCGACTGAGAGAGAAAGAAGGGGGGGGAAGTGGTGCAACAGACGTTATTTTACGAGATGCTTGGGAAATATGAAAAAAGCAGATTGTGTAATCGGGCAATATAGGTACTCTTGAATATGCTCTACTTCCCCAAGTCGTACGATCTAATCTTGACTCGTTTCACTGGTTATTCATCGTAATCAGTGTTTATCATGAAAATAAAATAACCTTTTGAATAGACTTTATTTCTATAATTTTTTTTTGCAATGTTTTTTTACTTTTTATAAAAATTGTTTTTTTGAATTTGTCAGTAAATGGAGTTTATTAATGTTAGGTAATTCAACGGGATATCTATTATATTTTGTAGAAAGAGCAGTTGCGTAATATAACGATAATACGTAACAATATCTCGCTGCACGTATAGCTATACAAAGAATATATAAGTAAAAATAAATTATTGCAACTTCTTTTTTATACTCTATATATAATATTAAATAGAAAGATTTAATAAAAATAATATTTAACAAGTGCGCAAGGAGGGCCCATTCGGTAATTCTCCAGTGTGAAATTTTTGTACATTCGTGAAAGTATTAGAAAAGCAGGCATTCTAATTAACGTCGCGAAAACGTCATTTCTATTTTCCACCTCCCGTCGATGAGTGCTTACACATACGAAAACGTCAACGCCCAATCAATCGCGTCGAGCTAACAGCAGAACAATATAGATATAGATAGATGTATATATATATATATATATATATATATATATATATATATATATATATATATATATATAGGCAACCCGCACAGATGCAGGGAGAGCCCCTCTATAATATAAAAGGAGAAAGCTGGCTAAGCGAAATCCAATTAAGAGCGTGCCATCCCTATCCCCCCCCCCCTCCCGACTGCTCGGCTCTGCGCAAACGATGTCACCGGGGCGGCAAAACACTGTATATTCTGAAAAGAAAAAGGGGGTGGAGAGAAAAAAAAACACCGACCAAAATCAACATTGAGCTGACTTTATGATGATAAAAAGAGCAGCTTCCTCTTTTTGGACAAATTTGCTTTTGAGTCTCGTAATCGGTATGGTACTGGTTAAAGTCCCGAAGGCCCAAGATTGCTTTATCGTCGGTGACACTTCCGTTCTCTACAATGAAATTCTAAAGCCGACGTATTTTTCGATTTTTCTACATTTTTTTTATTTGTTCTTTTCTGGATATATTTTTTTTTACTTTTTATCTCTATACTTTCATTTGATATAAATTTTTTATTCATATCGCGAAACTGAACAATAAGACAAAAATAAGCACTCTTCGTTGCTTGCTAAACATTTCTTGAAAAACTTCACCTTCAAAAGGCAATGTTTAACGCTTAAACGAATCTACAATGCCGGTATCTTGTGTTCGGGGCAATTACGTTCTCTACTAATCGGAAAAATCGAAAAGAAAAAAGCACAGTACGCTCGTTTTCTTCGCCGGTAAGCTCAATGGCAAGTCGATCGAGAGCGCAAGCCTCCCCATTAGTCTTGAAAGCTCGGGTGATCGGAGGTCCGGGCACGGAGCCGCTCGATTTTTCTACAATGCGCGAGCCGAGCGACGTCGGGAATTCCGCGAGCGCGCGCGACGTTTAAAGGCGCAATGAGGCAGGGCGCGGGGCGTGAAGCTTTGAATACCGCGGCGCGCGCCGCCCGGGTCCCCAGGGGGTGGTGGGATCTTTTGCCCCCGGCGCGCTCACTCGCGCCTCGTGATTCCGCTACGTATGTATACTTGCCCTACTCCCCCGCCTGCCCTTGCGTGCGACGGGCGCTCGGAGCATCGGGTAGATGTATTAGCGCACCATCGCCGCCACCACTTCCCTCCCCCCCCCCACACACACACACACACTCCGCCGCCGCCGCGGCTACGCGAAAAGGAGGTGCGAGCGAGGAGAACGAAGGTAGCGTCGGAATATGGGATGGGGGAGCTCGGTGGGAATTTCTTTTTTCTGCGCGAGGGGGGAGGCTCGTTGAGTGCAGGTCCGTGTTTGGGGAACGGCGCGCCATAAAGCGGATCGGCTTAGGTTATCCGTGAAAGATTTTAACCCATCCCATCCCTCCCGGCGCCGACAGCCTGTCCGCCCATCGCAGCCACTTTGACGAGAGCGAGGGAAACGATAAATTTCCGTTTCGGGGGAAAAAATTGCAAAATTACGAAGATAGTCTTAGCTGAAGCTTTATAGTTTTCCTTTTCATTTTTTTTCTCATCCTTGCCTTCGTTCCGATTTGTATGAATTTTTATGTTTCAAATCCGATAAACTTAGAATATAGAAATAAGATTTTAGTGATTGTTTTATAATTTTTTTTGCTATTATTTTACCGATGCTAATAAATGATGGAATATGGAAAATAATATTTCTTTTATGTTATTTCGTACAAAATAAAAGTAGATCAATATAAAACAGATTTTCATAATCGTTTTATTAAATTTACTCACGGTACACATTTATTTCTTTTTTCTTCACGCTGTCTTCTGATTATATTATTTCGATTGTAAAGAGAATATGACAGAGTTTTCATAAATGCAAATGGAATTTATTAATTAAATGAAAAATTGGGCTAACTTGTATACTTGCTGGGAACTCAAATATTAATTTATAAAGAAATTTGTAATATTATATAAAAAATATTACATATTAATTTGGTTAAATATCCTCAGATCATAATCAATCATTTATAAAATTCTAGTACGATTTGAAGTCACATTCAATTCACAGACATAACAGAAATAGAACGAATAAGTTCAATATAGGACTGAAAGTATATCAAATAAATTATTACAAAAGACTTTCAATATGTACTCATAAAAACGAAATTTTTAATAATAAAATTTTTAATAATAAAATGATAAAAATCTAAATTAAACAGAAATTCTAATTAAAAAGTCAAATTCCTCAAATGGCATGTTCTTGTTTTTAATTCTACCTGAATTTTTCAACTTTGATTTTAATCTATACGTTGATTTTATTATTATACGCAATATATTACATTTTTCCCCAGGATAATAAAAAAATTATTAATAAAAAATAGATAATAAAAAATCTCTCGATCATCAAATAATGATACTGTCAATAATTATTTGTGATATATATTTTTTCAATTTATAATTAATATCTTTAATAAACTTACAAATCAATTCATTAATTTATCTTCTCTTATCATAACGATAAAATAATTTAAAAAAACATTCATAATCATTAAACTTAAATTCATACTTCTTGGCACTGCAAAATAAAGTATTTAACAAGCGGCAAACCAGAGATGAAAGTACAAAAGCGCAGCACAAGGAAACAAGTGCAGATGCAGAAAAAAGAAGAACGAGAAGAGAGAGAGAGAGAGAGAGAGAGAGAGAGAGAGAGAGAGAGCAAGACAAAGATCTCCCGCGCGCATACTTAAGTGGGTGGAAAATTTCGTTGGTGCGTATGGCGAACTCTCTTTTGAAACACAACTGCGGTAAAAGGGAAGCCGGGCCTTTGCGCTGAGGGGGGGGGGGAGTGGTTCAAGGGAAGTTTCGCCGGTACGACTAAAGTTCCACTTGTCTAAAAGAAATTTTTCGCTTTTCTTTATATATATACATATATATGCATGCGCGCGCGTCTGTGTAGGTGCGTTATGTTTTCGAAACAAACGGTAGTTCGTAGTAGTTAGATATTGTTTCAATTTACTGAAGGAAAGAAAATAATTTTAATCGACGCCTTTTCTCCCCTTTCCTGTTCGACAAAAAAAGAAAAGCCTTTTCTAATAAAAGCCTTAGGTAAGCGGGGGCTCGGGGACGTGTTTTTCGACTTGTTTCGTTCGCAGTGCGCGCTATCGCGAAGCTCATGTACGAGCTGAAAAATATCCGCAGCCGCATCTATAGATATATATAGGTCGGTGAAAAAAAAAAACGGAAAATCGCGCGCGCGTGCTATTTCCCGAGAAATAAGCATTTCTACGCGTCCGCCCAGCGCGTTTATTCTGCCATATGCGTATTAAATGCGCGCTTCCCGAGCAAGGAATAACCTATATACGAAACTCCTCTACTCGCCGCGATGGAGAAGAAGGGTGGCGGGTGGCGCGAGGGCGGGAATTCGCATCATTGCGCACTGCCTCCCCTTCTCTCTCTATATGCACACGAGGGGGTTCATATGCGAAATATTCTCGAGTGCCTTATGAAAGCTACGTATTTTTATTATTAAAATATAGCGGGAACGTTATATAAGCGGAAACGCCGTTTAAACCCGCCGCCTGTGGGTATATATATCTATATATATATAATACAGGAGGCCTCTTCGAAGAGAGGTATAGAGAGGTAGAAAGAGAGAAAGAGGGAATATAGGATTCCACTCTATCAAGCTTTCGCTAGATAAGTGCGCGGGTCGCTTTCGCTGCTTGCGCCTCGAACCACTGCCAGACTCTGAATCGCGGAGAATCTTCAGTTTTATTATTTCGCCCCTTCTATCCGTGCGTCTCTCTCTCTCCCTTTTATTCTGTATCGGAAGCCTGACTCCGCCTCCCTTGCCCTCCCGACGCCTTCGCCTTACTCCTCTCTGAATCTCGACGGCTGGCGTGCGAACGATCCTCTCCGTAGCCATCCCCTCTCACGCTTATATACACACACACACACACACACACACACACACACACATACATAAGGAGGGAGGAAGCCCGGGGATTTCGCTGCGGATTCCCCGGGGTCGAATTTGAATACTAGATAAATACTAGACTCAACAGGTGGAAGCAGCCGGAGTAGACGGAGGACGAAGGGCAACATTCCTCCAGAGTTTCTAGTTTTCGAATTCGTAGAAAATCTATATATACATTCTGCGTGAACGAAAATGTAAGAATAAATTAATAGAATCTGAGTATTTTAGCAGAAATTCCCTTTTCCTCCGAACAAAACAGATTTTGTTTTTACTTTTGTCATAGTTTGTTTTGGACTTTTTTAATGACAACATTTGAGATGTGCAATTTATGTAACTGTGGAGACATCTGTTGTAATTTTTAGTGCATTAAATCGATCGTTGAAATATATGTCGCCCTCTAGTCGGGTAAATAATGTCTGTAATTCCCAAATGCTCCGATCGAGGATTTAATCAAAATTTCGAATACCAATTTCATTTTAACTCTATGGTCATTTATATCCAGAGATACTGAAGTTTGGCAAAAAAATTTTATTGCGAAATATACGTGTCTCGTAAGAATTATAAATAGTCTTCTCAAAAATAGTTTTACATTGTCAGAAATAAAGAAATGAAATAAAATCCATTCTGAATTTGACAAAATTTGGCTGCTCGGCGAGATAATTTCAGTTTTTTTCAAAGAGAAGTAAAGGCGAAGGAGGGGAAAAAGCGTGCATAAAGTACCTATTCCATATATATCGTTTGTATAAACATCGTAGGAGCTGAATACGATGGCGTATTAGCGGATGGTTGTGCGATTATGATATATCTCGATAATACAAGAAAATATTCGATAAAATTTTGCCAAGCGTGAAAAAACGCGATCACTACAGCGATGATTATTTGTCAATATAGTGATTAAAATTTCATATCCAGATTTCGACCGAAGGGCTGACGCGCTTCTTCTACAAACCTGTTAGATTCATGCTGATAAATACATTGTAAACATCGATTGTCACTTATTTATACGTTCTGACCATGTACCGATATTTTATAGTCCCATGATTTATTAGGACAAAATTGATATCATTCAGAATCCCTCAATGCACGTCTCTGATTTCACCCGAAATCATGGACTATCATATCCCCAAGACGTTAATAAACAATGTTTAACTATACCATTCTCTTCGACCAGTACTGCGATTTTCATGCATAATTTCTTTCACGTTATCTATGCTTGCATTAATGCCAATTTTCCGTTGATGCATGTCCAAGTACAAATTTTTATTCAGCTTGTACACTCCGGTCATCGATGAAACATCAAGATCCCAATGACTTTCTGCTAAATTCAGAGGGTTCAGCGGGTTAATAGATCTCATTTATAATTCAGAATTTCAAATTCACGATTTACTCAGCAGAACTGTCTATGGTATTAAAGTATGAAAAATAAAAAAGTTTCTTGATATAAACAAATACCCAATAAATACTAATGATGGCACGTTGCTACATTAAAACGAATGGCACAAGAGGTTGTAGAGAATACTTCGAGGTCTTGTTCATAATAGAATCTACTGGTTTACGCGTTGAAATATAGTTATCTTTAGATCATACTGTTTCGTCATGAATTTGTAGTGTAAAGTCTGACAATGTCTATGTTATATACTCTGCGTTGTTGCCGACTCCTAATTCGCTGTTCATTTAAGTTACTCAACGTCTCAGAATTTCCCATGAACATGAAATATTGGCCTGATTGAATATTTTCATCATCACTGAACTGATTGATTTTGAACCTATTGCGTATTTAATCCCCATCATTCCATAATTAATGAGTTCCCTAAACGTATTTCTCGTTTTATAATCTCCGAACTTATAATGCGAAAGTAACACGGCAATGTCGTACGAAAATTTGAATTCAAAATAGTTCTCTTATATAAAGATGTATTTTAGTGGGTTAGAAGGTAATAAATAGGTGTATTATTTAAGAGTAAGTACTTTAACTTCAAGAAACATGCATAAAACGTAGTGCGGCTAGAACCTTAAAAGTATCTTTTTATCAAACCTTAGGGTTATCATAATTGAGTGGTCAATGGTCAAAGTATGAATGGATTATAAATTGAGCTTCGATGACCACGATAGTCAACTTTTTTGACGTTGAATGTTTGTGCGACGTTTTATTCAATCGTTTCTATAGAAATTTCAATTTTATCCACTTTATAAGGAAAGGTGAATAATATATGTATATTACATATCAGGGTTCATCATCTAAACTGCATAATTTGGTGATTAAAATGTTACAATGACTATTAATGTCGTTTGTGTTGAAATTATATTTTTTATCGTTAATAATAATACAAGAAAATGATCTGTAAATGGAAACAGATTAACAAACGTATTGCATAAAATGCAATATTATGCCATTTTTTATTCAACTGTATCAACTGTGTTCCAATATGTAGCACTAATCGCCTATATATTTTTAATTACATTTATCTATTGAATTTTGAGTATCCATGTGCTCATCAGCCTCGGAAAAACTTTTTGGCGAATTGTCTATGATTTACGCGTACTTAACAAGAGAGAATGAGAGGGAGAGAGAGAGAGAGAGAGAGAGAGAGAGAGAGAGAGAGAGAGAGATAATAATAAACCTCTCAACACGATAATTCGGTTGAAATCCCGCTCTATCGGTCGCGTGCATTCCCTCCCCGACGTGAGCGTTTTCGCCACACTGACAATTGCGTTCGCGCGAGCGGCGCGATCCGCTCTACTCGCGGCAACAACACATTCTCAGAAAACGTTGCGGTTTAGTTTTGTTTCGAGAGAGAGAGAGAGAGAGGGAGAGAGTGAGGGGGTGCGAGAGAACCCGGTCCGTCGCTGCGCGTTTGACGTGCACCAGGCGAAATTGAAAGGAAAACAACGGTTTGTCCGGACGGTCTATCCGCCTGCGTGTTATTCGAATAACGTTTTTCCGCAGACCGCGCGTTTGTCTACGTATACTGGGGGAGGAGAGAGGGAGAAGAGAAAGAGAGAGAGAGAGAGAGAGAGAGAGAGAGAGAGGGGCACTCTATCTACGCTGGCGAAAGCAATCAATTCGGCCACAATGAAAACCGTTTACGGGGTTGAGTGGCGGAGGGGGCCCGAAAGAAACCCGAGGAATTAGGCCAATTCGATCTTGTCAAATACGCCTCTCGGGGTTGCGCTGCAAACGGGGCGGTTGCACACGGGCATCAACCGCAACGGGGAGAGGAAGAGGGAGAGTGTGTGTGTATGCGAGAGAGAGAGAGAGAGAGAGAGAGAGAGGGAGGCGAGCGAGGCTACCGCGGTCCGTCATCTAGCTCGGCGCTTCTTCTCTTTCTTTTCGTGCGACGCGTCGATGTTACCCGTCGCCGGTTTTGAGCGGGCGCCGGCCGATCGACGCGTGCAATTTCTCGCTCGATGACCGCGCAAAATTCAATCAACCCCTCTGACCCAACGTCGCGCCCGCTTTATCTTCTTCCTCGTCTTTTTGTTCTTTTTTTCCTTTTTCTTTTTTAACAGTCAATCTTTGCTCAGCGGGCGGGTTATTCTCGTTCGTATCTATCTGTTTTGTTTCCTGTTCCTTCGTTCTGTCGCGACTTCCAGTTAGCTTTCTCTGCTGCACGGTACTTTCGTTAAAGTGAGGATTGCTAGAAGGGCGACGTTTCTAATAGATAGGGCAGATAAGACGTACGACCGATTTAAATTATCATGCGTCGTATTATGTAATCAATAGATACAATTTAATGCGTGTATTAGGATAATTTCAGCAGGTTAAGAATTAAATTGCAATATTGAGTAGTCCTGAAAAATAATTTTCCTTTCCCATGTAAACGAGAAGTATTCCCTACATTACATAATTTTACAAATCGTTATTAAATTTATCTTTCGTATTCGCTGTGTTGCCGCAGTTCCAAACGCTTACGAACGTTTCTATCTAAGACACAAGTGGTTATGACAAATTTTTAACCATACGCAGAGCTACTCTCGCGATATCCTTCGAAAGTTTACCGCAGTCCTGTCTCGAACATTTTTATAGCTACTTTTACACGCAAGAGCAGAGCACTCCTCGCTTAAAATTAATTCTTGAGCGAAATTTTTTTTTCATTTTTACATTTTGCACAGGATAACTTGGCGAAAGTGTTGCCAGCGTTTCCGGCTTTGTTCGAATTCAAAATTCTAAACTTAAAAATTCGAACACCCTCGAAACGGTCGCGGTACGAACGACGATTACAGAAATTGTTATCCACGCTATTTATAAATGTGCGTAAGGCATATTTTGGTTTAATTTTTCAAGAAAATATCTTATTTATTCGAAATTGAGCTAGAGCGGAAATACTATATGAATTGCTTGTGAAATTGTCAAAACACGATTTGATGAAAATACATTAAATACGTTTAGTTTATGTATGAGTAGCCAAATTCTCTAAGGATAAGCGTCTTAAAAAGTCATAGATTCCGACAGAGTGGCTCAACAAGCAATCAGCGATTCAGAGACTAAAAAATTGTAGGATTCGTTAAGCAGATGGTGAAAATTTGACGCAATCCATTCAAAATGATCAGTAAGCAATTTTTCTCTGAGATGTAGCTCGCCCCTAACCCCTCATCTCGAGCCATTACCATCAACCTTTCATCGGAGAATCCTCTCTCTCTCTCTCTCTCTCACTCTGTCTGTCTTTTCTTTGCGGGAAATTGCTCGTCCATACCGGCCGTTATCTTTCGACTCACCGAGCTTTTTATTCTCTTCCCGCTCGCTCCTTGGCCTCTCGAGGCGCACTCGCGCGGACTCGCGCCCGTACGCGCGTTAAATATTAAGCATTCGAGTCTGCTGAGAAGATGGTGCGTCGGTGTGTGTATATATATATGTGTATATATATATATATATATATATATATATATATATATACAGGGTAAGGGGGAGAGAGAGAAAGGGCGTGCGTAAGTCGCGAGCGATGAAAGGAAAGGTTCTCTCGGGCGAAGAAAAGAAAGTGTAGTAGCGGCAGGCGTTAGCGGTAGCGGCGTCGGCGGGGAAAAAGCAAGGGGACTGAAAGCGAAACAAAGTGAAAAAAGCAGCGTGTGGGGGAAGGGGCAAGAGGGAAGATTCAGAACAAGAAGAACAAGAACAAGAAGGAGAAGCGGTGAAAGACTTGGGACTCGCTCGTTCTTCATATATATATATATATACGCATATAGCCGCGCAGGGCAAAGGATTATGCGACGACCGACGCGACGAAAAGTCGCTCCGCGAGCGAGCGAGCGAGGCGACGACGACGTCGGTTTTCAATGTGTCCGAGCGCGACAATGGAAATTTTTTGCCTCGCCCTCTTCTCTATCTCTCCACCTCTCTCGCTCTTTCTCTCACCCCAGTCTCTCTTGCTCCTCGCCGTTACGGCACGTAGTTTTTAACAGTGTACGCTTTTTACCTTCTCAAAGGGAAAAGGTTTCTTTATTTGTGGCGCGCGGCTAAATTAAACCCGGTACCGATGGTAACTGCTAAATTCTTTCTCCGACGAAAGTGCCTCGGGGACGAGAGCTGGAAAAAAAAGTCCGACACTTGCATGACAGTTCGTTGATTTCGTTATATTTATATATTTAGTAGATTGGCATTTAAACGTTCATATTTTACTGCAATAATGGAGCTGGCATGCAGATAATCTTCGAAAATTATTAATATATTTCTCTTTTGACGATAATAAAATGCTGCAATATAAAACGAAGAGACAAATACAAAAAAAACTTTATATTTATAAAAGCAATTCGTTAATAAATATCGAGAGCAAAAGAAACGAAGCACAATACACATCGGTACACACATTCGTTTACCCTCTCCGCGATCCTTGAGTCCCTATCAAGATCCTCAACTTTCAGGTGTATCTGTGCGAGTGTGTGTTTTTCTATGTGCGTGTGCGAGCGCGCGCGACTGTACGCGCGTGTCTTTACAAGAGGTTAATTGGAAGCGCAAAGTCGAGGAAATGCCGGGAACAATTCCCGAGGCACGGTCTGCGCCCGCGCCACGGAGCGCCGCGTAACTTCGCGGCGCGCGGAGAGCAGCGCGGGAGGACGAGAGCAGACTCTTACCGGGCCGGGGGAATCAGCGCGGCCCCCGTGAAATATGACGCGGTTAACTCGCGCGCCGCGTACCCCTGCGACCCGCCGCGTCGCTCGAATACGCCGAGGAATCCCCCCGAGCCACGGCGCACCGGGGGATGTCGCCGAGACGAAAGAATTCGCTTCGAAGGACTTACTGGCTCTCCATAAATTCTACGGTCGGACTGAGACTCGCCTTTGTTTCCGATACATGTTAAATAAAAAGATGGAGATAAAGAAATCGAGCTCGAAGCTCGTCGTCTCTCCTCGTCACGATGAACAGAGTGCCCGGTGATTATCAAGTTAGCGCATTTTTTTTTGTTTTTTTTTTTTTTCAACCCCTTCTCGGGGTAATGGAACTTATGGGAACGAATGGACCGGGATTTAACGCTGAATTATTCGCAGTACGACTCGAGGGTAATGGACGTTCTCGTTGTACGGTCCGTTCGATATTGCGCTGCGCTATTCCGAGGAATGGAGCGTGGAAGATTTCGTAAAAGCGGTGACGGCTAAGGATGTTTGACGAGCGGGCGACGTTGAAAGTTACGCGAATCGAAATCGTTAAAAATTTCAAACAAAATTTCCGTCGAATTGTTTTTTTTTTTTTTTTTTTTAGTGGAAATACGAGAGAGCGATTTGTCAACTTTTCAAATATGTAAAAATCATTCGGCTTTAATGTATTTTCTATTTATCGATTAGACTGTATAATGCAGTACACTGTTCGCTGGGCATTTTTACGCAATGAGACTTTGACAAAGGTTTACCCGAAGCAAATGGAATTTTTAATGTACGAAGAGAAGAAACAGAAATAACAACGACAATTACCTCATGTTGCGGACGAGATACGAAAAATGAAAAGCGTACCCTCCCCCTCCCCCACACAGCGGGTGGCAATCCGAGATCGTCCACACTTCTCTTCAAACATACGATTTTCTCCGACGTCGGAGGACGATCGACTCGCTCGTCGTCCCATAGACGAGCCTCTTCTCGTAGCTGGCGGTGCGCATCGATTTGTTTTTACGGAAGCGCAAAAACCTTTTCGACGCTTTCTCCAAACTTGGTGATTTGCGCCCAGACGGACTTTGATCGGCTCGTTCGTAAAATCGGATACAAGCCAGTGCTCGGGCAAGTCTTCGATTTTACCCGCCATGGCACGGATCGATCTTTCTATCTCGGTTTTGCACGGGTTTTCAAGAACCCAAGTCGATTTCAAATTAGAAACTATTGAACGTACTTTTTGATGTTTAGACGACGGGTTTCGTCAAATAATCGGTAGCTGCCTCGTATCACTTACACATCGATAGTGAACCATTCTCACGAGTTTAGTACGCTGCCTTTTCGTCCCAGGAGGTCTCATTTACATGTGTCCCTGAAACATTAGATCGTAGATATCGTACTACTTTAAGCTATCGTTCTAATTATTTTATTTAATGTAAATTACAGAAATAAACAGAAATCCTTATGTCTAATTCCGTTTCTGCTCGTACAATTATGGTAATTTTTACTTTTTTCATGTTGCATATTATCTGTTTCTTCGATTGAGATCTTCAAATGCGAAAACCAACGGACTTGAAATTTCACCCATTGCGAGTCGATTCGAGACTCGTGCATGTTCGATTCTCATCGATCTTTATGATCGAAGAAACAATGCCCAAGAAGACTCGGACAGTGCGCGGAATCAAAGACACTTTTATACGTGGATGTCTTTAAAAAATTGAAGCATCGACGACAATCAGGTCCTTTCTCGCTGGAAAATAAAGCAATTGCGTCGAGTATTCGCCGTGCCATTAGTAAAATTGAGGCGCGATTTTTCAGTAGACGAGCGCGGTGTCGCGTACACAGAGACTCGATAAAGCGCCTTAATATTATATTACCATAGCCTCGTCCGTCCGGCGAACGAGGCAAAATCTCATCCACGGCGTATTATCTTAAAATTTATTTTAATGCGAAAACAATTATCGCGAAAAATAAAGTGCAGAAGGATCTTGGCCGTGGGATAATCCCGCCCGGCGAGAAGGGCTCTCTCGGCCCCTCACCCGCAAGATTGCAATTTTCCCCGATGGGTAAATAAAAGCGTCGGACTCCCAAGACCCCCGGTTATTTTGAAACGTCAAATAGGGGCGCGAGATTAAAAGTCATTTCCCATTGGGTGTTGATATTAAGAGCGGAAAAGTCGCCGATGTAACGCCCGCGGCGGTGGATGGAGGAGGCCAGCACCGCCAGCGACCGGCAGCCGCGGCACTTGCCATGATAAAAGAGACTCCACGGAGGCCAGCGGCCCCCGTATAGTTTTAATCCCGTCTCGCTTTACACGCCCCTCCCCCCTCAACTCGGTACCTCGCGCCCCGGGCTATTCCGTTCCTCGCCGCGAAGCTTCTGCCCTCGCGCAGACTTCTGCGAGAACTTACCGGGCTTCTTCCGATGTCGCGTTTCTGTATTTTCTTTTTTTTTTTTTTTGCTTTGTCTCTGTTTAAATTAAACGACATCCGAAGTGGGAGAGGGAAGAGGAATAATCGAAATAGTTCGTAAGTGAGAGGGGCGATGGACTATTTTTATCGTCCGTTCGTTTCGTTGCTTTTTTCGCATTAATTTCGTACGAGCGGAGGGTCAGGAGCGGAATGGAGGGCATTTCGAATATTCCAGTGGTAAGCCAAAGCCTTTGGCGGAAAAGGCGTGGAATCCAAATTGATTCTTGCAATATTGTTAAGAAATTAAGAAAATCAATAGACATAATACTTGTTATTTTAAATCATGCTCTTGAAGCATAACTTACTTATTGGAAATATTTATTTCTTATTCTAAAATTTAAGTATCCTTTCATTGTAACCTGTATTATAATTATAACTTTCTCCCTCTTTCCGTCACTTCATCTCTCGCCCTCTGTCTTCATCTTTCAAAAGAACCATAATTCTTCACGGCCATCATTTTTGCCCGGACTCAATTTCTCAATCTCGGGTTCGACTCCCATATACATTAACTTTTCCTCTGAACCTTCTTGTTTCGATAATCTTCGGCTAACTTTTGGTTTTTACGAGAACGCGAGTCACTTAAACTTTTTTCAGTTGTATATATATAGATATATGTATATATACAATATTGCGTCAGACTTGACCGTGCGATACTCTTCGAAACTTTCAATTCTGCTATTTAGCAATGGCTAAATCCTCATGCGGACATCTATTTGTGAAATTTCCCTTTTGTTCAGCGGAGGAATCACAATATTTATTTTTCATTTTATTTTCATCGTGTTTAATATATTCGTCATCATATATGCGCAATCCTTTTCTTATTTTCCATTTCTAAAAAGTAGTAGATACCATAATATTTGACATTAAAAATTCTGTTTGATTTAATTAAGAGTTCTATTGATATTATTATTCATTCATTTGCATCGTTCCAGTAGCTTTAGAATTGATTACTAAAAACGTTAATAATTCCGATGTCAGTCGGTTACCATAAGCGCATTTTTAAAAGTGTAGGTACTTTTTATTTGCAAATCGTTAATGAACCTTAGGCTAACCTACGCTGTAAAATGTAAAAATGAATAGGTATTTACGGTGAATATTAATAATTCTTCTTTTTTTTAATCAATAGTACATTTTATAATGCTCCCGTTCAACTAATGTAGATAACCGCAGGGTGAGTAAAATAATTTATTTTCGACCACGGTTTATGCTTAGGAATCGTTCAGGGCGCTTTTTCTTCTACAAGTCTCAAACGTCAGGCGTATTCATTGATTTACCGTTCAAGTAGATAAGAGCCCGCATAGTCGGACTGAGTTGTGGGGCAAACCTAGGCAGGTCATAATCTTCACGAGGTGAAATTCTTTCGGTTTTTCTTGGCCATCCGAGCAAAATTAAATCTCCTTTTAAATCGTCTTTGAAGATATTTATATTAAAATATTTTTAACTAACAAAGGCATGGTGTATATTAGATATTAGATCCGATATTACACTTATTTATTATGATTGAAATCGTTACGATTTAATAAATCGTAGCTTTGAAATTTAAGCAAAACATCCAAAATGGGACAACTGTATATTTGGTCTCTAATTCGTAGCAGTGAATGCAGCTGCCACGATATACAGTACCTGCTGCTTACTGCCAAAAAATCTTTATTAAACCGCAGACTAATGGAATTTAGCGACACATAGTCTTTTTTACGCGTCCATTACAATATTTCTAAGTTTACAAGGAATTCCACGTACGTACCGGCTTATTCCTATAGAAGCACAAACGAATCAATGTAAATTCTTGCGTAACTCGACTCGTTTTTTCCCATCTCTGCCCCCTCGTCCACTTCTCCGTCCGATTTTTTCTCTGTTATTATTCTTTTTTTTTTTGGTCGCTGTCGCGTAAATTAGATCAGCCGCCGACCGCGAACGGTGCATTGGAATCATTTTTCCGGGATGAGGGGGCCGGCTGGGCGGTTGAGAAAGAAGGATTTATACGAATATTCGCGGCACGAGGGTAGGAGGCGGTGGGACGGGGGAGAGCGAGCCGCTCGATCCCAAGCAGGAAATTGAAAATGTCGATTGCGTTGTTTATTGGGAGGTTAGCGACGGGCGCGCGCGAGAGCCGGTCTGGTTTAATGAACGTTGGGGGAAAGGTGGAGGAGGGGAGGATTGGGGGAGTCGAGAAAGGAGACGAGATGAGATATTTCATTATCAGGCGACAGTTTTACAACGGGGCACGGGATAATTTTATACTCTGGTAGTGGAGAGGGAGTGGAAGATTATGATTCGTGCCGCCGCATTTTTTTTTTTTTTTTTTTTTTTTTTTTTTTAATTTGTCGAGAAAATCTCAGAGCCGACGAGGGGAGCGGGACGAGTACGGGGCTTTCAAGTGGATTTTAAAGGTAGGAAATTCCGATGCTCGAATGCACGCGCTTTCAAATTTCTATTAGGTCCTACTTCCGGATCAAATCAGTTTTTCAGATAATTTAAGATCGTAGAACCAATAAACGAGAAAAATTTTCGGAAGTGTCACTTAACAAACTTGGCCGGAAAAAGAGTAATAAATATATCGCGTAATTTAGTAGTTTATTTGGTAAGAAACTTTACTCCTTTGATTTTCTATACAACGTGTTTTTGGGTCGGCTATTCTTTGACTATTTAATGCCTTTCGTTAGAAACAGCGGCGCGCACGATCTATCATAAACTTTACCAACTCTCTCGCTCTCTCTCTCTCTCTCTCTCTCACCGCGCCCTCTTATTCTCAACAAGTAAGAAATATGTACGCGGAAAGTTTTCGTGTTCCAAAGGAAAAATTCTTTCCTTTATGCGCCCAAACAAAGAGTTATCCGGCTCGATGTTCCTGTGTATAAAGAAACGTGTCCGTTAAAAATGCACGCGTCCGCGTGGCAATGCATTCGTCGCTGTACACCGTGCATTATAAAAGCAGCGCTGCGTTTCGTTAAAAATTTAGTCTGGAAAAAAATCACATAGTTCTACGTACCTAGGAAAGTTTTTGCCGGAAGCGTGTAAATTATCGTACTCGATATTAGTAAGACAAGGTTTCGTTCAAATCGATATTGATAAATTACTTGACTGAACTAAATACTGTATTCCGAGGAAGTAAATATCGTTTTAAAAATGAAATTGAATTACTTGTTCTTGAAAAACTGATTTTATCGTATCAAGCAAGTACTACAAAGAAAATTTTTTTTTTCATACGATACAGGAATATTCACTTGACTCCAGCAGCATTTTATCTTATTAGACGACTATATACGTAAACTGAAATTGTTTCGATTTAAACCAAATGCTATTATTATTAATTACAATAATCTTTGCAAGTTTTTTTCATTAAAGTTTCAACACATCCCTGTATTCACTTTATAAAGCTGGCAGAATTGTCCGTCATAAGGCAGTTATCATGTTTCAAGGCGAATGTTCGAAACAAGACGATTCATATTTACTGAAAGCAAGAAGTAATTTTCTTTCTTCATTTAAAACTCACATTATATATTTTTAAATTTTTGAACATACATACATGTAATATGTATTTTTAGTAAATACATGTCATCTTTTTACACAAGAATTAATTTTTAAATATTTGTTGACTTTTAACTATCTATTCTTAACGAATTCTTTAAGGGAAAAATTTATTACGTCCGAATGCCGTAATAGTCCATTATTTCCGACGTCGTGCTCAAATTCAATTGAATTTTACAGTGGCGTCGTGATTCGCATACGCGACAATTAGGTAAATTAGTTTTTATTGTTCCCTCATTCCTCACGAGATCGTGCAAACGAGACGTCGTAACACAAGTTCTGATTCCGGTCGCGGACCGAGAGTATCGGATATACGGAAATAGCGCGGGCGCGACAAGTCCCGGGAACGCAAAGAAAAAAAAACGAAGAAGAACCGAAAAAAAAAGAGTCGAGGCTCTCGCTCCCCCCCCCCCTCAATTTGCCGTCGCGTACACATCGTTACTAATTGCTATTTACGAGCTCTCGCCCACCGGGTATTTTATCCGCCACGACTGACAGCTTCGGCGGTATATACACATATGTGCGGGCCTATGTATATTACACAGCGCCAACCGGCACGCCGTCCGTTCGTCCTCGTCCCTCGCAATTATTACAGACGAGACGGGCACGGTGGTGGATCGAGGGGAGGTATTATTTTACGCTTGGCCCCCGCGTTCGCTGGACAACGCGGCCGTAGGTTGGGAAGGGGGTCGACCGGGAGCGCGCGGGATACATATCCCGCGCCCCGTTAGCTCGCGTATTTTTTTTTTTGCGATGGACAGCGCCTCCGAGCAGACCGGCGCCCCCCCCCTCACCCGTGGCCGTTGGGTACTCGCGCTTTTTTTCTGTAATACTCCTCGTGGCGGCGAGGGGTGGGGAGGATGCAGAAGACCCGCGGTGAAAAGGAAAAAGAGCCGTGTCGAGCTTGGCCACGAAAATTCGTGCCCCGCGCTTCGCGCCACATAATCGCGACGGGGTATTCGTCACGTCGGTGCTCTTTCTACGTATCGACAGCGTTCGGTTCCTGCATCAGTTACCGCGCCTCCCCTCCACAGAGCCCCGATCTGGATATCGTGAACCGACGCCATCGCTTTTTTGTCCTTTTTCGATCTGATTTCGAGCGAAAAATTCTCGGATCCGACCAGAATTAGGCGGGTGACGTGGTTACGCATCGCGAAGGATATGATCGTTAACTTTTGTCTTTTTACAATACGACGGGATAGGATTCTTTAGTCGGGTTAACGTCGATATAAATAATCGTAACTTAAAATATAAATTCGCCTCCCGGCTGCGAACGTTGAAAAGATCACCTGGCCGCCCGTAGAAAAATTCGAGCAGTTGCGAAACGGCCTCATACGCGTATGTACTCTGCACGGAAAAAATCCGTGATATTTTTCATAACAGTTTTCATCTATTTTTTCCTTGAAACGAATTTCGCAACTTGCTCTCTATTACCGTTAGTGCATATAAATTCTGCCACTTGCGATCAATCGCTGTCAAATATTCGGCCATCTTGCTCAGATTAAGCTTCTTCTAATATCCTTTCAACTGATATTTTTTGCAATTGAGCAATAATTTCGGATTTACAGGATGTAAATCAATGGGGTATATCTGCAATTACTCGTTTTCCACAGTTTGAATTACCAACGTTAAATAATTCTAATTCTATTTCACATTTCTGTGATAGTTTTATGAAAAATTTTCTTCAAATAAATGCGCAATAAATGCGCAGTGAAAAATGGGCCGAGGGGTTACCTGTTTAAGATGCATCCATTAATTTTAATATTTCATTCGAAATAAATGCAGATTCCTGAAAAGTCAAGACGGCCTCCAATTAATCATAATCAAAGTCTTCCGACTCCATTGTTATAAAAGTCTCTCTCGTCGGGGATGCGAAAGAAATCTTTTGCATCGGCGCGCATTTGCAACGAGGCGCAAGAAGAAAAGCAACAATTATAGCGGCAGCATTGAAAGCGCATAAATAAGAGAGAAAAATTTTTTTTTTTTTTTTTGTTCTTTTTTCATTCTGTTCTGTTTTTGCGCGAGCGAAGTGAAGCACGATGCCGACAGATACGATATCAAAGCCGTATATTTTTACACCGTTTGAATTTCAACGCACAGAGGACAAAAGAACGTCGTATACTTTTTCAATTTAAACATCCGTTTCTTCCTCCTCCTCCGCCTCCGCCGCTCGCTCTTGCTTCCTCTCCATTCGCGTCTGCGGAGCTACGCCGACTCTTTCCCGCCTCCACGGCCCCTCGATTTGCCAATCGCGATCGAAGATCGGGCGAGGGAAATCTGCACAAATGCGCAGAGCCCCCACTAATCAATGAATACAGCGGCCGGACCTGCAGGGAGATGGGGAGTTGCGAGTGTGCGGGGGGGGGAGGTTTGAGTTCGTTTACGCAATAATTCAAACGGCCGCGCCGTCGCTGCCAGGCATAGAGCCGGGAAGAGCGGGAGGAAGGAGAGAATCCCGCGCTCCTCGATTCGACGTATATAAATTTTCCCCGTCTCTTCTGCTCATAACGTTCCCGGCGCTCCTTCCTCCCCACCCCCTCCCCAACTTTCTCGTTCGGTTTGCCTCGCTCGTACGCGCGCGCACGAACGTGCCCCCCGTCTGTGTCGCTCTCTCTCTCCCTCCCACTCGCAATCCCCGGCGCCGATCCTTGCGCGCCCACTCGTGCGACAGCTTGTAAGTGCAACCGCGTCATTAATCTCCGTGAGGGGAAGGGGGGGAGGGCATCAACGCCTTCGCCTCGACTTCTGCTCCCTCTCTTCTTCCCCCACGTCCCACTCCGAAAAAGCAGCATCAATCCACTCTCTTCCAGCTCTCGCCGTTCTCCGTTTGTTTTCCCTTCGCTACCTCCTTGTAGAAATCTCTCCCTCTCTCCCCCTCTCCCCCTCCACCCGCGAATTCCCTCGCTCGCGCCTCCTCGACTTTTTCCCTTTCGTTGCCCGTCGCCCGGCTGACCGCGCACATTTCTTTCCCACGTCGTGATTGTCCCCACGGGAGCGTTCATTTATCTCTTCCCACCTTCCGCCCCCTCTCGCGAGCATCCCCGACCTCTTGTATCTGTTTATGGCGTTTTATATACGCGGATTGGGGAGGGGGTCGGGGAGCTCCTCGCGCGTTCTCCCGTTAGCGGCCCCGGAAATTAAATTAGCCGCCGCGCCGCGATCGCCGTCGCGACGAGCGCGAGATCGTAGACGCGACCGGGACACATCGCGAATTTGCGACCTTCGTGATTTCGCGCGAATTCTCGTCTTAGAAACGTCGACGCGCGAAATTAATAAATTGGCTCGCTGGGGGTCGACGGCATATAAGTGCGGTAAGGAGATTGCAATAATGATGATTGGTAGAGCAGAAGAATTTTTAACAAATAAATTTAATGCATACTCTCGATCAAAATGAATGGAACAAGAAATAAAAATACAACGATCGTTCGGTTTATTGGTTGCAGACGTTTCGACCTTGGAAGAAGATCCCTGTCAACGCACAATTTAAAGAACAATTCTCGTATATAAACTTTTTAATATATCACGATGACTCATAAGACATTGTATAAAGGTCATAAACGTAGCAGAATAATCTCGAATAAGCGAAATATTTTAGTTTTTTACTTTGACACAGACACTAGTCTCAAGTTTTAAACTTATGAAAGATTATTCTACAACGTATCTCTCTAGGTTCTATTAGTCAAAAAGATTAGATGTAAGAATTTTTTAGGTCGGAATGAAGGCAAAAATTTTGATCGTCATTTGCTCGTGAAGCTGATTGGATTTTTATATCTTATTTTATGTGCCGAAAATTGCCCGATAGCTAAATTATTTTTAAACTTAAAATACACACCATTGATTTCTGTACAAATCGTCGCAAAAAATTCTGCAATCACGATAAATTAATCATTGATTAGTTTTCCTTTATTTCGTTAAAAATAAATTTCACTCCGTCTGTTCTTTTGCTCGCTCGGGCACGCCCTTCCATATACGCGGGGCGAGCGTTCATTTCCCCGATGCAGCGCGCAATCTTCATTAGCGCCAGTTTAATACGGCGCTTTACAAGGTGACGCTCGCGCCCCTTATCAAAGTTGATTGTCTCGATTCTCCATTACGCGCGTATATACGCGCAAATAAATGTAAATCAAAAGGCTTCGCCCTATATACGGCAACAATCGCACACTGTAACTACTTTAATTAATATAATGGCGCGAAGGGAGGGGGAAGGGGTCGGGGTATAGAGGAGGCAAGAGAGAACGAGAGAGATAGACAGAGTGGGGGATGGGGGAGGGGGGAGACGCAGGCAAGAAATTATAGCCGGAACATCCTCGGTCCCCAACGACACGGTTAAAGCGAGGGAGCAGATGGAGCGCGCGCTCCTCCCCGGAGCTCCAGCGGCGCTCGTTAGCCCGTCGGTTGAGGCATCCGCGCCCGCCGCCGTCGCCTGTCCTCCTCCTCCCCCCCCCGCCCCTCCTCCCTCCGCTCCCCGGCCCTTAAAGGCGCGCGCGGAAAATTCGACGGAATAATAATATCCGCGGGAGAGACGTCGGGACCGACGGACGGCGCGACGCGTACCGAGCGCGCATTGTCTGCCAAAGACGACGACGACGACGACGACGACGACGACGACGCGCGCCTTCCCGCTGCCGCTATAACAATGAGTTGGGGTGGGGCGGGGAGTGAGTGTACGCAGCCGAGCGCCTTTCCCGCGTTACATAATGGCGAGGATCGAAAGTCGTCGGGAGGACGAGGCGAACCTTTGACCTTCGGGAGGAGGGAGCGAGAGTTTAATTAAAGCGCGAGCGGGGATGGGAATCGATTAAAACAATCTTCCACGAGCAGCACGCGTCGCCCCTCCTTCTCACTCCCCCTACCCCTGCCCCCCTCTCTCTCGGGGGAGAAAATCTATACTCCTCCCCGGGCCGCCCGCGCTTTATACCGTCCGACTTTATAGCGGTCTGCTACGCGCGTACATCTGTGGCGCGAGGAGTTACGACGAGCGCGTTTCCTCTTCTTTTTCTCCCCGTGCATGGACACGGACGAGCGAGCGGCTTTCAAACGAAAAAGAAAAAGGAAGAAAAGAAATAGTAGAAGTGTGGAGTTGATTTTTTTTTCACTCGCATAAGCCGCTCGACGGCCTATTCGACGAGCATCCAATTTGATTGGGTGGAAAAAAAGAGCGGTGAATTTTGGTCTGTTGAAATTTGGTGCGTTCTGCTTGCTTCCGTTCTAATTGAAGGCTCAATTAAAAGTTCGATAAAGGTCGACAAACGAATGCCCGATCGGCTTATGAGCCGTATGGAAAATGAAGGATGAGAATGAACGCAAGAGCAAAGTTAAATTTGACAAAGTTATTGCTGGGGTGCTTCGTGCAAAGCTGAAATGTTAAATATCTAATACTACCACGCCCTGTTGAAAGTAACTGCTTTTAAGGGAGATAGACGCGATCGTTGTTGCTGTGTCACTTTCTGAAAATTAATTACATTAATCAATGTTTTGAGTAGAATTAAAATAATCTATATAAATTAAAATTATGAATGGTTCGTCAAAGAAACTTTTGATCGTTTATACGTTGATTAAAATGTAATTCCGGAGAATGAATTGAAACTCTCGCCGATACACATTTAACATCGATAAATCGATTTCGCAATATGAGCAGTATAGCAGCGGGCAGGTAAAAATGAACTAATATTAGAATTGGACAATAAATTCATGTTTCATATAACTTCATTTAACCGACGTTTTATTCCGAAAAGAGTACTCTAACAAGATATTTACGTATTGTTTTGATATACTCTGGGCAAAGTTTCTTTTTATCCTTACAAGCCTTCACATATGAAACTTATTGTTTCCTTGTTCCATTTGCTACTAAAATGTAGAGTTCTAAATGTGAAGTTACTAAAAAAAAAGCAATTCTAAGAATGTAAAATTATTATATTCGATTATTGAAATAAATTTTAAATTCATAAATGCACTTTATCCATTTAATTATTCAACTGATAATTAAATAAACCTAAACGCTTAAAATTTCATTAATAAGAAGATAATTAATAATTAATAATGCTCTGAAAATGTATTTTTGGAAAAATTGATCTTTACATTGTGTGAATATTTGACCCATACATTATTGATGAACTTGAGTCAGTCAGATTTTTAAAAACCAAATAACAATCAAATTTTTTCATATCAAATTATTATGGAAGTTTTATATTAAATAGTTTTTGAGCATTGGCCTTTTATTCGATTACATTTTATAATAACTTTCATCTGTACAATCTTCGTTATTACAAATATAATACCAGCTTTTACTTTTTTTTTTATTTATTAATCAATTTATTTTGTAATCCTAACTCAACAAAACTAGCGATTTAAAATATCAACGAAATCTTTTTTCTGAACAATATAAGGAATAAAATATATAAAAAATAAATATTACTTTTTACGAAATTTCTCAACAAATTAAATATATATTCATCGCGTTTCATCAACGAATTCTTGAGTAAAACGACGATAAGATCCACGGGGATCGCTAGTAAGTCACTCGCGCGACGACCAGACGGACAAGCGTTCGTCCGAGCTGTGAACTCGAATTGGTTCAAGAGGGCCGGGGAGGGGGATAGGAGGAAGTCGAGCACGCGACTTCCTCCTAAAATAAGAATGTTTCATCGAGAAAGGAAACGAGGGGAGCAAAGAACGAGGAGGACGACGTTGCGACAAAACGTCGGTTGTCGCTAGGATATTCAACCGTCGGCCGCTTGTACACCAACGGGGGTCGGGCGGAAGAAGCGCGCGTTCTTTCGTGAAACATTCGTTGGTTTCCGCTCAGTAAACGCGGGAAACGTCGAGATAATTCAAGCACGGAACTGCGTAATCACCTTGGCTGGGCAATCCCTCTCACGAGATCGAAAGGCTAAAAAAATCCTTCACGAATTTCAATTTGTCGATTCGTTTCGAAACAAATATAACGACAATTCCGGGTCCGCATTGCCATTGCTCTGGATCGATGATTGGATAATACGGCTAGAACGTTATTATACTTTTTCTATGTTTAAATTGTATAACGAAAGGAAGCAACATTATTAAAAGAATTTTCAGAGCTGCTTATATATAGTCAGACAACATTTTTTTCATACATTTATCCAATATCATTTTTTCTATCCTATAGATTATCGAAGATGCTTGAAAGATGACCTCGTTATTATGGTTGCAATTACAAACTAAAATCCGTCCAATAAGGATCTAATGAAGACTTTAAAGGGGTGGAGGTGAAAATTTCAGCTCAATTATTCAAGTCTCTCTTGCTCGAGTAATAAAATCTGACGGGAAAAGTTGAAAGTTTCCGACCCTAGCAAACCCCCCCCCACCCTCAGTATGGTGAAAGAAATCATTTTTACAAAACATAGCACAAGGCGATGAGTTATTTTATTATAACGATGGGCTATATTTTCACTGTTATAAATTCAACAAAAATTCATTTATAAATATCCACGACATTTGGAAAATAAATCGTTCAATGGAAACAAAAAAACATCAACGACAACAATACCAAATTCAAGCAAAATCAAAGTTTTCCCTACTCTAATGGATAGCTTTGAAACCGAACGATCCACCCGTTATGCAATATTAATGGATTTTCGCTAAATTTCCGCGGAATAATCCACGCTGCGATGCATTAATTAATGGATTTGTTTTCAAATACGTCTCAGCGCCGCACTGACTTGCGACTACTTGGCCGTGGCGGAGTCATCAATTTCTCAGATCGACCGAGCGGTCCCCAACCCCCGTAGTTTGTGCAGCAGCACCCCCTCTGCCCCTCCCCCCGACGGGCTTGCGCTCTTGCCACTTAGCTTATTGCAAATTTATCCCGCGACTAAATTTACCGACCGTAACTAATTCCGCGGCCGGTGGAGAGCGGTGGGGAAGGAGGGGGGAGCCCAGGTGTAGACTATGCAAATCCCATTACTCTTTGTCGGTCAAAAGATTCGGGGCGGAGATGGCCGCTGCCCTCCCCCCCATCCCCCCACCGCAGTCCCATCGACTCGCAAAGGCAACTACGGGCGGCAATATCTATGAGCGACAAACAACTCATTGATATTCCCGTCCGTGCCCAAGACAGTCGTTTCCCGCGCGTCCCCCTGGGGGGTAATATTTCACCGAAAGTAATAATAAGTTGAGAAATAACTTATTGCGAAATTTGCGTCAGTTTCTACATTCTTAATTAACCCTTTGAAGCAGGATGGTAGGTAGCCGTCTTCTTTTCCACGTATTTCTTATTGTCGAATTTTTCTTTGTTATTATTTATAAGTTGGTTGTAGAACTCTCGAGTCGATTTGATATTTAGTGTACAAGAATGGTAAACGTAATTGATTTGTTATTGAATTTCATAATAAAAAGCAGTCACCGATTAATTTATGATTGTACGTTAATGAACATTGATCTAGGAATTTTTTGGAATTATTAATTATGTAATTATAAATTTGCAATAATATATTCGGTTTTATAAAATTCAAGATGAACGAACCAAACGTTTTGGCAACCTATAGTTTCCGAACACAGTTCCGACCACAGTTATTGAGACGTTGTCGAATATGGAGATTACAAATTCGATCGCAAAATTGCAATACACAAGCTGACGGATAGAATTTGATACATGAATTTTTTAAATCTGAATTCAGATTTGTTATTAGCAATTGTAGAATTATTTCATTCGTATGAATTTTATACCATATAACAATAATATTGTGCGATAGTCAAATGGTTTTTTGAATAAGTGATACTCGCGTTTTCAAAATTCATTATTATTTCCCTTCCATTCTAATGGCAGTGCAATCTAAATTACGATTATTAATAGTCGATATATATATATATAAATGGTTTTTTGAATAAGTGATACTAAAAACGCGATATTATACAATACAAGGTTTCTATGTAGTAAAATTCATTATTATTTCCCATATGTAAATAGTTCCTAGAATATTATTCTAATGGCAGCTTTTTTCCATAAATTACAAATTGCAATCTAAATTACGATTATTAATGTAGATGCGATATATATATATATATATAGCATGTCGAAGAAGATCTTTTTTAAAAAACAAACAAAGATTCTAATGTTTTGATTAAACCTGTTCGTCACATTCTAGCTGCATTTTGTATATTCGACAAATAATTCCTAATCGCCCACTTGAGATGCCTAGGTCTACATAACTGTTTTCGTTCTGAAACAGATTTTTCCTTACTCGATATACCTGGAAAATGAATTATCCATTGAATTAAGAAACAAAAAAAAATACTCAGCCGCAACGTTCGAAAAATTCTACGATAGATCATCGACGGAAAGTCTTGAAATATATCGTCGAAACGGGCGCATTAAAATGCCTCGGCAGACGGACTTTACGAGCAAGAAAAATAAACGGGACAATCAAGCCGCGGATCGAGAAGTGACTGCTAGGGGGCGGAGGTTGGTTTAGGGAGCAAATCGGAAGTAGCTCGAAGGGCGTCGAAACGCTTTCGGGCGCCGCGGCGGCCGCCGACGACGACTCCGATTGTTCCGGCGGACGTCGATGGATCTTCCAGGAGAAGGGGAAAAGTAAGAGGGATGGCATGGGAGTGCGGCGGGAAGGGGGAGGGCGGGGGGAGAAACAACATCGTACATCCCGTGACGCGGTGCGACGCTTTTATCCTATTGATTTTGGATTCGCCTGCTGCCGCAACCCCCGATCCCGCCCTCCGACGAGCCGGGGCACGTGCGAGCACAGACCTTGACACATCGGGGGACGCGCGAACGACGGAAGCTGCCGGCTTCTTTCCTTCTCTCCGATAGAGAGCCTCGTGTGCTCCATTCATCCGAGCTTCGGATATCTCTCCCTCTCTCTCTCTCTCTCTCTCTCTCACTTCCTCTCTCTCCTTCACTCTTCGAATCATTTAAGGTTCTTCTCACCCGTGGAGAATCGATCCATCCCCGAATTTGTCACCGGTATTCCCGTCTCGTTCTATAAACGGCAAACCAATTGATGTATTTCGGACATTGATCGGAATCACTTTACTGCAATAGTCACCGATATGATCGAGCAACGTTTTCAGGGATGTACCAAATATCTCGAATGCGACAGAAACGCGCGCACAAACTGATCGCGCGAGATTTCTGTTTCGAGCGAGTCGGTCTTTCGTTTGCGATGACCGTCTTTTGGTGCGAGACGAAAAGGGTAGCGGCAAGTAACATCTTCACCCACAATTCACGTATCGCACGCGTGTGCCTTGCCAGGAAGAGATTGGGAAAGGAGAGGCATTTTCTTATTTGAGATTATTTCTATTACTAAAACGTGAAACATAGATATAGACGTGACATCGTATTAAATTGTTCAAGACTGCTTATACGTTCTGCTTATTTTAATCAAATATATCGTTCTAACTAACTTAGTAAGAAATGAAATAATCCTGCTCGAAATCTCGTTCGACGCTCCGCCGGCGAACAGCGAATCGAACAAGAAAATAACTTTTTTTCATTCCGAATATACGATACGAAAACCATTAGAAAGTTCGGAGTTCTTTCTGCGGATCAACGTCTTTCTGACGTTCAAATGCAGTTGCGAAATGCGCAATTATTATTGGCGAATTGGAGAAAGTCGTTGAGCTGGGTGGAGGGGGGGGGGGAGTGTACGACCGGCAGCCACCAACTGGCGGGCAAGGTTGATACGAAGACGTCCAAGTCGAAGGAACGCGCGCGCCGTTTTACGACGCCGATAGCGGACCGCGCCAGGGATGTTTTACGACGGTCCGCGCAAAGTTTCAGAGGGAGGCGGGAGGGATGTACGCTGTTTACAATATTACCCGCACCCGCAATATAGTGCGAATGCGAAAGAGTTTTTCCGCAAATTTGTTATTTTTGGAAAAGGCTTTAGTCTTTAGATAATCGTCCTCGTTAATTGATACGTTGTCTCTCTCTTGTAAAACAAAATAGAATTGTGCGTTTTTTTATTTTTTATTTTTCACATATTTCTATACTTACGATATTTATAATTAAGACTATTTATAAATATTAATCTTAATTCCACACCTCATGAAGCTTCCGAAATTCTCGACACTTTCATGATCATTTATATGTATATTATCATCATCATCATCATCATCATTATGATTACGTAAACTTATTCATGCTTACGTTTAGAAAATACTCTTATTCGTTCAGAATTGAAATATACCACATTAATAGAAATATGGCATTAAGATGTTCAAATAATTTTATTTATTTTTGCCATTTCATATTTTCTATTATTCTGAAAGAAGTAATTGTTGTTTAAAAATTAAAAGTCAATGCAACAAACTTTACTCAATCAGATTCAAATTTGTGTTGTTATTTTTTTTTCAAAAATTTAACAGAATTTTTTTTTACAATGCGAACGAAAATTAGCGATTTAAAACGCTCCGCCCTCTGCCGCACCGCGCAGTCTTGGTTCACTCGCGTTAATTCTTAGAGCCATTATTTATAAGAGTTAACATAACGAACCTCTCACTTTGCGGAATGGAAAGTTGTTTTATTGCAATACGTTGCGCTGGTAGACGGAAAGTCATCGTGAACGCGCTTTTCATTTTTGGATTGGAAGGGAGATTAACGTGCCTGCCACCGAATTCTCCCATATGGACGGAAGGCCATTTACATCGTGTAATTCTAATCTGAACAAATACGTAGAAAGACCGAACCCCCCCTCTTCCGCGCATTTACTTACATCTATTGCAACACTCACCGCATTGTTCCCATTCGAATCGCGGGTTAGAACTACGTGAAGAGGGGTGGGATGCGCGGTAGAGAGAGGGGGCAGGCTCCTTTTTCCTTGGCAATCGCACTTTCCGCGTTGAGAGAGCGATGTGAAACCTCTATATATATATATATATATCTTTGTACCCATCGACTTTAATGCTCGAAACTATCGATCTCTGGCTCGAGCCTTTCTCTGTTTATTGAATTCAGATACTTTAAAGCCCAGGATTTATTGCGGTATTAAACTTTTGAGCTTCTATTGCGTTTTATTCGCGTCCGCCTCCCCCGCGATCACCTCCTCCCCGCCTCACTTGCCCGATGAATTTATAATTTAATTCCGTAGAAGATTCCAGACAAGGTGTTTCCCAAATCTATTGTACAATACTCGCGCGAGGGATTTTCTTTATCTATTTTTTTTTCCTCTTTCAAATTCTTGTGCTTATGGAGTATCGCGAGCAGTGTCCAGTTCGCAAGCAGTATGGCGCTCTCTAATATTGACCGAAGTCTGTTCAAGTGAATTTATAAATTAGCTTTGTAACACGATCGTTTCATTAAATGCTTCCCCCCTCCCCTTTGGCTGTCGGAAAGGCGAGAAAAAGTAAACAAAGCAGGCTGATGGAATAGGTTTCGTATTGGACGTGTAAGTACGTCCCCTTCGATCTGCACATTAAGGTCATTAGACTTCGGATAAGTGTGAAAGCGCCATAATACAAATAGATATACGAATTGCGTATTATATATCACGCACAAAAATTAAAGCACGATACAATCCGTAATTTGAGAATGCTTGTAGCGTAATTCGTCGAGCGCACTTGCTCTTTTTCTCGCTTTCGACGCGTAATCCCATCGTTAATTGTCGCTGGTTCGATCCAAAGTGGGTGCGGTTCGCGCGCCTGGCCTTTGTCGTCCTCGTATGCAATGGCTTTGCAGAAAGATTTTTACGACTGAAACGGGAGAGCTGAGACGACTTGAGAAACTTCGCCGTCCGACTCGGCTGGGAATGTCAAGGATGTGTAATTAAACAGAAAAAGAAAAAGAATGTATCACAGGAGCATTTTATAGTGATGTCCTTAAAATAGACGGTTTAGAGCCCAATTTATTAGTCGGGTGGTCGCCACGAAAAGCGACCGTTATGAATATTAGTGAAAAGCACGCCATCGTTATTGATGGAGTCATTTTTACCATATATTTATATATCTGTACATACCAGTACATATTTCATTCTGCGACAGCAATACATACCAAAACATTACAATTAGCTGTCTGGATCAATAACAATCGTCTACTTAAATCTCAAAAAATACACTCACCACGTGTGCGTAACTGCTTTATCAGATTCTCAAATACTTATAAAAAGCAATGCATCGTAAAAGCAACGTATGTGAATCGAACAAATTTTTAGATTATGTCCACTAGTGTTGCGATTCAAAAGAATCAATGCACAGGCTGAATATTTTATTTTAACAAGAGGTGCCGTTTAACTTTTATTACAGGAATCGAAATTTTGTTGCCAACCGCCTGCGTATGAATACGTCGATGCTTGCGAAAAAAAAAGTATGGATAAGGCGGACAAATCGCTAATTGCCAGTGTCGTTTTTGGAACATATCTCATGCAAATGCGCGACGTATTTGAAAAGCTATCCACCGAGCCACCCGCTGAGAGTGCATGGAAGCAGGTTGAGTAAAGCGGCTACATCGGTCCACGCGTATGTTCGGGAGGTTTTATCTGTGAACACGCGCCTCAAGTCTATTCGCGCATTCGAAAATTACGTTTTCATTTTGGTCGAGCAAGTTGAAAAGTTCGAACTAAAAACAATAGAATAACAAGTTCGATTAAAGTGTTCGTTGAAAAGCAACTGATAATACTCTCAAATTCTATCTTATCTAACCAATATGTACAATAGTATGAGAAAAAAAAAATTTGTTTTAAAGATGTTAAGACTTTAATTTATTCATTCTGAGTACTTAAGATATAAATTAGTTTCGAATTTTGAATACTGATAGGAATTTGGGTTTAGTTAAAATTTTACAACGTAATTACTTTAATAGAATTAATCTACATAAATTAACTCGAACTGTGTCAAATCAAAGTTCATGAAAGTGTAAGAGAGACAGAGAGCGAGGGAGGGAGAGAGAGAGAGAGAGAGAGAGAGAGAGAGGGACAGAGAGTGCGAAAAGTACTTCATACGATTTATCTAATGCCCTTCGATTAAACGTGTTAGTGTATGGCAAATACATTTTGGACAGATGGTAATTTTTGGTCAGAATATTCATTTCTAAAAAACTTTTATTTATTCTTCTGGCTTAATATAAGCTCACATTCTAAACAAACCAACGGAACCTTTTGTCATGTAAATTTGATTTTCGTGATATATTTTAATTCTACCGCTTTGAAATACATACCTTCTAACTTTATTCTCCATATATATATATATATATATATATATATATATATATATATATATAGAGGTATATTATTATTAATATATAATCTAATTAAATAGAAAATCGAATTAATTTATAAGAAATGATGCTATTAAGTCTTGGAAGTTTAATAAAACTTTCGCAGTTTCTTTCAACTTTAGCACTTTTTTTGAAGTGCTTCTTCCATGACCCTCCTCTCTCTCTCTCTCTCTCTCTCTCTCTCTCTCTCTCTCTCTCTCTTTATGTATCTATCTATCTATCTATCTAACTTTATGAGAACTTTAAGAGTAAAGTATTTAGATCGTTTGCAAATTTTTTTTCAGTCCGATTAGTTACAGCCGCGATTACTTCGCTAGTCACAGCTGCAAACTGATTCCACAGGCTCATCCGGGCATTAATCGGAAGAATAAAAAAACGACCCGGCCAGATTTCTGAAGAAATCAAGATCAGCCAACCTCATCCGTCGGGTGGCAGCTTGATTTTGTCCTCCGCGCGCGCACCCGGCGTGCTCAGCCGCGATTCCCCACGGTCGAATATAAATGAAAAGCGGCGACGCGCACAATCCGCCAGGTTTTCATTTTTCATCTCGAGAAACGTCGTATGCAAATCAGCCCTTTGTCGCGATTAATAATTGCCGGATCGTTTAGCTTGGGTGTAATTATTTAACGAAGGATGCGACCTTGGACAATTGTTTCCATGCCGTAATTAACGATAACGGCAATTGAGCGGTTGCCTCTTTCGTACTGCGGCGATTAACGCGATTGTCATTTACGGTAGCATGAAGCTTCAATTGAACATAGTGATTAATCTGACAATTTCAGAAACTCAATAAACAAGGATGAATCTTTTTCAGATTTTACATCAGGAACTATAAATTACCTATAGAAAGGTTATTTTACAAAAATAATTGTCCAATTTTCTTAAGATTGAAAAATTGAAATTTCTGTTTCGATAGATACCGTAGAGTTTCGAGCTACTGTATCAATGGATTTCTGAAATCTTTATTCATTGCTTTTTTCATGTCATTGAATTTTGCAGAATTATAGGTAAGATTTATGACAGAAATTCCTTTCGCGAGTATATACGAATTAAAATTATATTGGATTTAAATTTTTAATATCATTTATTATCATAATAACTTGTTAACTTCGTGATATCAACTTTTCATGAAAACGGCGCATTAATGAAAACGATTCGACGTATTTACCGAAATCAAAACGAGCTATTCGGATTTCTTTTATTCCCTTATTTATAGAACTGATAATTTTTGAAATTGGCTCTCCGGTATTTACAAAAATCATACTATAGGAAAAGCCGCTTTATAAATAACTAATTAATACTCTTAACGGCATGCATTATGTTCAATTGAATATGTAGCATAATGGCTTTGAAGCTTTTGAATTAATATCGGCGTTACACGGCTGAATATAATTGTTGAGCAATGCGGCGGCTTCGTTAATAAACATATCCGTATCCATAAACGCATGTATAAGGCTTGATTAAAATTTATAGTAGCACCGAATTGGTAAATTAATATCGAAGTAATAATAGCGTCGATACGATGCCGGGATTCATCAAACATTCAATCAGCTCAATTACGCACAAAGCTTGGACATTTATCGTGCCAAACGTTACGAGCTCAAAAAGTTCAGACCGAAGAGAAAATCCGAGAGTAGCATTCTTAAAAACATAATCTGACCTTTTCTTCCTTAATGTCAGTTTCGAGCTGAATTTCGCAATTCTATATATGAACGATCATACTTATTTTTACTTCTTTGATCCATCAGAAATTGATAAAGTTGTACGTAAATTTTCGCACTCTTCTCTTCTTGTTCTCTTATATTTACTTTGTCACTAATATCCACCGATCATCATTTATTCGGTCTTCTAATTTTATTAAATATAAAGCCTGTCTATATAAAAATCTATTTCAAAATGGCAAATAAATTACGATAAAATTGAAAATGATATAATTATATAGTACAATGAGATATCGTGATTTATATTAAACGAACAAAAAAATAAAAATAAACTTGTTTGCCTAAAAATTTTGTTCATATCAATGGGATGATATGAAACTGTCGATTTTCAAAACTCTTCGTTATTGCGCCTCCGCGTTTACGAAACGAGGCAATTTCGGCTCACCGTTCGTTCCCGCGATCTACTTATCAATTCCCCCGGCCCGCCCCCCCTAAGATTTAACAGTTCGACGCTCAGGACGCGCCCTCCTACCCTCCTCCGAGGTTTTTCCCGTTTCCGACCACGAGGGCGGGGCGATCGGAATTTTTTCGAAAAATTCTCGAGCGGCTTCCACGCTCCATCCCCGCCCCTAAAAAGCACGGACGCATCCAGCGCCGTCGCGCTAAAAAGTGCCAGCCTCCCGCCCCCCTGCCCCGACCCGAACCCGGCCAGTCCCCCCCGACAAAGTTCGACGATCCCTCCCGGCGCGACGCGCCGCATAGTCCCGGGAGTCGGCCGCTCGCGTGGCTCGCCGCCGAGCGCGCCAGCCCGCATATAGAGTAAGTGCCATCTGGCTCTCTTGCTCTCCTCGCGTATCCGCCGAGCTGGAGGAGGGGGGGAGGCGTTGGGCAGGGTGGCGAACGTCGTCGCCGTCGGCGCCCTCGTCGCGCCCGTAAGTTAGTGGCGTAATATGCTCTCCGGGCGCGCGCTCCCTCCATCCCGCCCCCCCCCCACCGGTGAAATATATTCGCGCTCGATTGCCGAACGACAGATGCGGGGCGACGGCGGTGGCAGGGGGGGGGAGGCAGAGGCGGGACGAGAGCGGTAAAAATACGAGCGACGCGCGGGCGATGAAATTTTAAAACGAAGTTAGAGCCAGGGAGTGTGAAAACGCGTCGTCGTCGTCGACGACCGCGTCCTCGTGCGCGCGCGCGCGAGTTGGGATGAATTAAGACGGAAAGATCCGGGATTTATGGGGAATTACGCGAATTGAACGCTGGTGGGCTGTGCGGACGCGTGGGTCGACACCGTGTCTGCGCGTCGGAGAGCGCGTGGCTTCCCGGCGGCTGCGCGGGGGAGGGAAAAGCGAGGCGGGTCATTTTATGGATTTATGCGCGAGCGCGAAAAAGGAGTGTCTTCTCGATGTTTTTTCTTTCTTTTGGAGGATGTTCCGCATCTCCCAGCCCATGTATGAATTTTGTTTTTATTTCGATTTTCCATAAAGCAAAAATCATTCGAATTTTTAGCGTCGCCGACATTTTATGATTGAGAAGCCGAGGCAAAAAGTAAGGTTTAATCCGTTTTAAAAGAGTATTTCCTCATTAATTCGCAGGCATTCTCTCTCTCTCTCTCTCTCTCTCTCTCTCTCTCTCTCTCTCTTTCTATTTTTCCTACATATCACATTCAGATTACATTCTGAAATCTCAATCTAAAATCTTGTGAATGACCAGGCTAGTTTTTTTCAGATCTTTGGAAAATCAAATTTGGCTAGGCAACAACCGCTTGAAACCGAAGAGAGATTTTTTTTATTATTCCGTTATGGTGAATTCGACCACAAAATAAAATCAATCACGATAAATGAGCCGAAATTAATAAAGTTTATTGGCTCCGTGGGGGGATAGCCCCGAAACACGAAAATCTCGCAGAACGATGGCAAGTTCTCGAAATTAATTGGATTTTATACGATGCGTAAACGTTGAAACGACCATTGCCTTTTTATAGTTTTACTAATAATATGCGCCTTCGTTTACATTGGTTTATTTACTCTGGTAAACAGAGAAGACGAGGACGTAAGTCAGAGACGACATCAGTGCTACTACAACAATATATCTAATTAACCTATACGGACGCGCAATTCTTCGTTACTTCGATTTAGACGTGACCTCGGCTATATTTGCTTATTTTACATATTTACATCGCTGCTAACCATCCTAGTCCGTTCAAAATCTCGTCTCTCCGGCCACGCAGCGCAAAAATTTCTGTCCGAAAGCGCAACGAATCGTAGTCGATCGGTCGATGGATCGATCCACCGATCTGTCTGTGCACGTCGGGGTTCGGGGCAACAATGGCGTTGGTTGTATACGAGGATCGCTGGCGCTTAACGAAGCGCGCGGAGAGCAGCGACGGACAGGCAGAGACGCGCGCGTTCTCGATCCGTAGCCTTGCGGCGATTTCATTTTCACGCGGTCCCCCGAATTATCGTTTCTTGTGCATTCGTGTAACTGCGACGTCGTCAATTGCTCGACGGGTTTATACGGGAAACAAAGGAAACGGTGGTAGGACCGTGGCGAATGGGGGGGGGGAGGATTTCCGGCAGAGCATTTGCTCTAGCACAAAAACTTTCCGTATTGACAGCAAACCGGTTCTTTGTTTCTCTCTCTCTCTCTCTCTCTCTCTCTCTCTCTCTCTCTCTCGCTCTCGTAATAAATATAACTTGAGGAGTTTCGCGCTCAATCGGATTCCGGCGAAATATGACGCTTTCGCTAAAGCAAACACTAAATATTTGCCTCGAATCTCGCGGCATATTAAGTGCGAATCTAAAGAAAGAATTTCACAGCGAAATCTGAACAATTTCTCGGAGATATCGGCGATTTTTCAATTTTATCCATTATTCACATTTATATTGTGAGTTAATCAATGTCCTTCTTTCTATTTTTTTTGGGGGGGGGGGTTTCATTCGAAACTACATAAGCTACATTTGCGATCGATTTTGCAACCCTCCGATAAACGTTTCCCTATACGGCGAGGGCTCGAATTCATATTTGCTTGAGCGTTCGCGTGGCTTTAATTACTCGATATTCAAAGTATTCCAATAGGCCAAATATCGAGGCACCGTCACGGTATTTGCGAAATGAGTAAATATCTTTTGTTTGCTCTTTACGGCGTATATAAATAAACGTTTCTGCGATATCCGCGTTCGCGTTCAACGAGATCGCCTAGCTGTATTCTCATTAATTTTTCCATCGTAAGACTAAAGTTTAATCAAGCTGAAAAAAGTAGTTAAAAAAAAAAAAGCAGCGCGTGTACCCATGCGTGGGTGTGTATGCGTGTACGCGTATTTCACCATTTCCAGTTCGAAGAGACTTCGGTCGTACGGCTCGTTCATTTCTGCTCTCTATCCCTCTTTCTCCTTTTCACACCTTAAGAATTCCATTTCCTCCCGCACGCATTCGCGAATGAGAAATTTTTTTTCGTCCATTCTTTCTTTCTTTCTTTTTTTTTTTTTTGTTTTCATCGCGCCGAATAATAAAACATTTCATCCCGCGTAAAACATTGAAGCACGTATCGTCGTGCGACGGAATAAAATTCTTCAGCGGAAGCCGGGAACGTCCTGCCTCGAAAAAAAACAGAAAAAATCTGTTTATATTCCGTCCGTCCTCCCGCCGTATCGCCGTGCATTCTATACGTGCGCATTAGCGTTTTCCTAAATTGAGGACCGTAAGGGTGGAAAAATTTGCGAAACGAGCGCGCCGCTCGTTTATGCTCCTTTTTCATCTCGATCGTCTCTAAGGGAAAAAGTTGCGATGCCGGAATCTCGCTTTATATAAAGAGCACCCTATCGCGGCAAGTGACGCGCGTTGTACAAAAGAATTTTATCGAAATCAATTATTTCATACGTACATACTTACATACGTAACGTACATACACACGCATACATACATACATACGTGTATATATAAGAGGAGCATTAGATTGATGCAAGCAACATAGTTGAGCTTTCGAACGAGTGCTTTGGGATTATGGACGTAATAAATTCATTTCATATTTTTTCACTTTTGAAATCTACGCAAATACGATTATCTGAATTCATTTAAGACTTATTGATTTAAAAGCGGAAAAAAAGTATCGTAATTTTTTTAAATCTAATAATACGAAGATAATTTTCTAGATAAAATAGCATATCGTATTGAAATAGATATTGCGCTTATATTCGCCTGTGCCTGCGTATATATGTATAGTCAAATACAAAGAGATAAGGAAGAAACTTATCTTTGCCAAAAATAAAGTATCCCTAACTATGAAATGCGGTGAAAATATTTTTGATGTACAGGTAAGATGGACAGGAACTATGGAACACGAAGGAATACAATCGCTATAAATCGTAAAAAAATCTTTTCATATACACACACTGCTGAGATGTAATTTTGCTGAATAATTACAATCATCCAATTCAAATATATTACGATACATCTCAAAAAGCAATTTTTATAGGTAATACGATTACAATTGTAAGTACTGGACTAGGTCAATTCAAGTTGTAGTAAATATTTGAGAGTCGGAAATAATATGAAAAAGATGAATCAGCTTTACTAAAGCTTGAATTAGTAGTATCCTTAAATTGAGATCGTATTACCTAGGAATCTTCGGAGTCTTAAACTTGTTTGTTTAAGAATTGACATTGTCACGGTACGGTTGCGCAACTGAATTACTATTACTATCGGATAACCTATATTTCAAGCTGTTCTTCTGGTGAAAAATATCTTCCCGTCGTCGATGGAACTATGTCTCCTCTACCCATGGTCCTCCCCCACTCGCCCCCCAACGCGTACGTTCCACTTGATCTGTGAAACTGCAGACAAGCGAGGACAATAACAATCATAACGACAACAAAAAAAGTCCCTGTCAGCCACGATTTTGAGCTTCGAATCCCTCGAAACTCCCTTACCAGCGAGAGCGCAAGCGTCATTCTGCAGCAAGGGGGGGGGGGATATGCGCGAATGAGGGATCTCCAAAGCCCCGGACGATTGGTCGTTGAGATCGCGACAACGTGTGTATACACAGTGAGTCGCGTGACCGCTAAGGGACTATGAAGGGAGGGGGATGAAGCGTATGAGGGATTCAGAAGCGGGCTTTCTTTCCTGCACATTGGTAGGTGGCACTGACGCTCGGGTGTATACCCAAGGGCAGGCTGCCGCGCGCATTTGAAAGTATCCGCGCAGTGGAAAAAACGGGCGTGTATTGCCGGATATACGTAGGCGTGGGCTCGGCCGAGAGTTCGTTGGCCAGTGATTTTTACTTTCGATTCATCGCACGAACGCCTTGGCAGAGATATTTTTTTACGATTATAATACGGGGATAAAATTTGGATTTGAGGATCGAATTGGAGATGTAATACAAAAGAAGTTTCTGATTTCTTTTTCTTTTTTTTGCAATTAAACGATCGAACAGAAATAAATTTGGAAGCTCATCGACGTATAATTGAGTAATTTTTTGGTAAAAGCCAAAAATCCATATATCTAAAGTTGCTTAATCGCTCATTTAAAACGTGTTTTATGGAAAATTCTGGTTAGTTTAGTGACGTTCTGAATACTTTTGAAAGGAAGATACAACATTTTTAATTCATAACATTTGATAATCTAATAAAATCTACATAATTACATTATAATTATTAGAAATGAAATGCTTTTACAGAAAATTAGAACTTTCCACATTGTTTCTATTGTTATCTAAAAACCTATAATTTTATCGTTGAAATTCTTTAATTTGCGAAAAACATCGTATCGTTATTATTTCTGTAAGATAAGCAGTATAATTGAATCAAGCTTTCTTTTTAATACCAACCAATATATTGCACGACTTATATTAACAAATATAAAATACAATTACGAGTGTTGCTCTACATGCTGGATAAAAGCCGTAAAAAACAACAAGAACGAAAAATTATTTCCACAAAACAGCGGAAAATCCCGCTCGACGGCGCGAGTCGCGCATTTAAAGAAGCGACGTTTCCGTTTCGTCTGCTCTGCGCCCCTACCCCGCCGCCATCCCGAGGAAGAAGCTCTTTTTAACCGTCTAAGATTCGTCGAAAAATTCTCCCCGGCGAGCCAACTTTTCAGATTAGATAGTCGGGACGAGGGTCGCGGGCGACGCGCAAATCTGGATAAAATAGGGTGCGAACGAGAAAGTAACTGGGTCGGGGAGGGGACGGGGGTTTGGACGAGAGACCAGCTCGCGCACCTCTGCGACCGCGAGGCTTTTACGAGCCGGGTGTATTACCGCGGTAACAAAGTTCTTTTCGCGCGCCTGAATTATTCCCTCGTCATTTAATTCGTCATCCGAACGTGCTCCGCAAAACTCTGCGTTAAAAAAAAAAAAAAACCCGTAAAGCCTGTGCTTTACCACGGTGGAAATGCACTGCCATAACCAAGTACTCCGGGTATTTGAAAACAAAAGTTTCGTTCATAGCTTTCATAGCCAACGTCGTCTTTTTGAAAGGATAAATAAGAGAAATCAATTTTTCCGTTCTTTTTTTGGTGTTCATCTCGTAATTTTTATATATTTGATGTTTTTCCAACATTCGTTTTAGTCTTGGTCGTTTTATCCGCAGATGCATTTGTAACTATATCTCTAATAAAGAATGATTTTTGAACGTGTCTGCGTCGAGTATTTTTAGTCCGAGAACAAGGAACGAGTCTCAGTGCATCCTCCTTCACGCGTATTATTCATCTCAGTCGTTTCTTTGGTACAGCAACCCGATTTCGACTCCTCTGAACGCGTGCCCGCGGTGTTTTTGTCTTCATGTTTAAACGCGCTTATTTCGTAATATACATATAGTATGTGGCTCGGTTTATACCCTGAATCTGTTGCTTTCTCCGTTAAAAAAGAAAAAGAAAAAAAAATCGATAAACCACATTTTACAATTCCGTAAAAAGTGCCTCTACTCCAAATATCAAGTACTTTAGCGGAATGTCAAGGCAGTTCAATTAAAGGAAACTGATGAAGGAAATTTTCGAAATTTACGAAACATAAAATTTATACCGAAACACCATCTTGCCGGTTATTTATTGAGCTTTCAAGTTCCTTTATTTTTAAATAAATTTACCAGGTGCTCGTTTTCCATCCGTCCCCTCGTCACGATTGAATGGAGCGATCTGGACACGATCGAAGATTAAAGAAATTTTTCCTCCAAAACTGCAATCGACGGCCTATAATGCACAAATTTTTAGCCGCGCTCGAGCCGTCCTTCGCTACGAACGGATATCCCGCATTGCTTTCCTCGAAGGCAGTTCGAGAGATCGCGATACGCGCACGAAGGATTGAGATAAATTCATTCGGTAATAATACAGTCGCGTTGTAACGCTTTCGACCGTTTGGCGCGACGTCAGGGCCCCTTGCCGCGGAAATATATGTATAAAACTATGTATGTATGTATGTATGTATGTATGTATGCATGTATGAATGTATGTATAGATATTATGTGCATGCAAAGGCTTGGTAGCGAGGGGAAGGGAGGGAGAGCTGATGAGGAAGATCTCATATATAATTCGTTCCTCGCACCTATACGTAATATGTAATAAATAATGTACACGGAATATATCAAAGCGAGCTGCGGTATTATAAAGCGATGAAATCCTGCTAATTAAATATAGAATATAGGTTTCTTTGACGCGATGTATTTTGCGTCATCGGTGTCTTTTGCCATCGCTACCCGTGTGCAGTTCGTGTGCGTGAGATCAACTGGACCTTTTGATCGTTGCGGGATCTCTAGCGATCGGGCAGGAGGGTAGAGGGGAGGGTATACGCGACGTTATACACGCGCGAGCGCGTGCGCACTTCCGCCCATCAACGGGGGCACGTCCATTATTCATAATTCATTCGGGGCGCAATATAATGATAATGCATAAATTTTCAGGGGGAAATTCGACGCGCCGCCCCGGCTAATTGGCCCGAACTATAGACTGCTCGGGCATTATACGGGTAAATAACTGCGTATTGGGATACTCGACGCCGCGGACTGACGATTACGGAAACGTCGTAGATGCCGTTTGCGAAGAAGTCCGAGAATTGCTCCAATGTTGTATTTCGCTCCATAGGATATTATAGTCGAGAGGCTTCCAAAGGATGAACGAGGAAAATTCATTGGATTCTTCAAAGACTGCTCAGGATATTCATTTCTAAATCTAATACATTTGGAAGGTATTTCGACAACTAACGAGACGATGTATTTGACACAGACAATTTCCGGATAAACTCCATTGCGAATTAGTGCATAAGTAAGTTTAAATATGAGAATGGAGCGGATGAAGACCGTTATTCCAAAATATAATTATATTAATCGAATTATCGGTGCAAGATAATAACGACGAGATTATCATGAGCGGCTGAATTACGATATTAGCGACCCTCTCGTACAATGAAAAATCAAATGCAACTTTAAAACATTTATTCGAGCAAAGGTAATAACTTATGAATATTGTATCTTGAGCTACGCGCTCGACTACTTTTCACGACGATGACAGGTCACTTTGTCAGATTTACAGAATTATAAAAGAACACAAAAAATCGTTCATTTTTACTAACGGGTACGAATTGCACACACTGTAAACGCATCTCGGACGGGAAAACAAAATGTTTCGAATCATATAGATCAGTGAATATATATATTTTTACCTTTACAGTTTTACCTTCATTTGCAGCACAAGGGTAAATCTTATAGTTCTAATCCATTATTAATATTAATCAGTAATATCGCAGTTCGATTCCTTGAATATTTATTGGATATTGCGGTGCATCGTTATCGAACTTCAAAAATAAGTGAACATATAACGACATTTTAGGGTAAATGCGGGCAATTTGGACACTGGCTTTGCCAAAACCAACACCTATTCGTCATTAAAACTGTCCGGGTTGCAAATAATGACCGTCAAATGTATACTTTTACATATATACCGGCTTATTATGTAATTTCATTCTATTCATGATCGAAATTTGGCTTACGAGCCCTTTTCATCTCTCTCTCTCTCTCTCTCTCTGTCTCTCTCTCCGTCTCTCTTTCGTTCTTTCCTTATCTCTAAACTGGATACTTCCATTATTAATAAGATACAGACTGAACGCCAATGGTCACCGTTTGTAGGGACGTAATAGGACGTAATAATTCGTCCATCTGTAATAGGACGAATCCTGCAGGCTCGAAAAGATTCTTTGATGATGGGAGGGGGAAGGCAGACTGGATGGCTGTTTACGGCCTAGCTTTACTGGCAAGATGGTCAAAATTTCGCGTCACGGAATCGTTTCGAAATTGATAAACAAGACGTATCCTGCAATCGAGCTAGGCGTATCGTTCTTCCAACTTCAGGCATCGCGAATCATTATCTCATGCGACCGAGTGCAAGATCTTCAAATTGTTCATCGAACGACGAATGACGAATAGTTGAATCTCTGACTTAGCCCGCCGACTGTTGCATGGACGAGCAATGTAAGATTTATACCCGAATTCTGGAGTTCTCTTATTAAATTAACGCGCTATTTTGCCAATCAGCCGTGTTCTAAACGAATGGGATATTCAACGTAGCTACGCGCGGGCCTAACGTAACGTCATCGTTGAGCTTCGTTCGTATCGGCGCGTGAACGAACTTTTATTATTATAACATTAAATCGATTTTTACATTTCACGACTTGTATTTTACAGCGCCCCGCGATTCAGGGCAGCCGATGTATGTGTCTCCAAATTTCAATCATCCGCGCTGTACATTTTATACCGGGTATGTTACTATTTGTAGCGGCAGAAAGGAATAGACACGTGCACGTGTCTCGATCGTGCATATGTAAAAAGGCCAATCGAGACGAGGATGCAAAACAACGAGCGTGCCGCATCGAAAGTGCGCGTAGGCGCAGATGGATGGATGTATGTGCGTAGCTACGTATGCGCGTACCTGTGCACGGATGCACGCATGCACGTACGCATGTGCGTGTATCTCTATACATACGACGCGTGGCTTAGAAGGAGACGCAACTTCCGCATCATTAAACCGTCGTCCATAATTCATCGGAATCGCCCCAGCGGAGCAGCGGCGCGATTCTGCCCCGGCAACCCCCCCCCCCTTCCCACCAAGCCACCATATAAACCTGCTCGACGATGCAGCGTGCAAGCTGCCGCGGTTCCGACCCGTCTCTCCTCCTCCTCCTGCTGCTCCACCTTCATCTTCTTCTTCTTCTTCTTCTTCTTCTTCTTCTTCTCCGTCTTCGCCGAAACGGGGAACGCGCTTGCCGGCACACGTGCCCGCTGCTCCTCCCTGCCCGGCGCCCCCCTCCTCTCGAGATCGCACCTCTATCTTTCTTATTCAGCGCGGTGCGTACGTGAGCCGCGGAGGAGAGGAGGGGGTGAAGCGCGAAGCCACGGTGTGTATGTGTCGTTATATATATATATATATATATATATATATATATATATATATATATATATATATATATATTAATACGTGCTAACGCGAGCGCGTGAAGCGAAGAACGGGCCGTGAGAGAGAGAGAGAGAGAGGGGGGGCAGGGGCGTAGTGGTGAAGTTAGCTTTACCGCGGGAACGCGCCGCTGCGGTATGGCGCTGCTGCTGCTGCTACTGCTGTTACCGCCGCTAGCGTCGGCAGCCGATTCCGCTATTTGTTGGGCGCGCGTGCAAAGCCGCGTCGCTCGACGGTAAATTAATTGCTCGTCCAATACTTTGTCAGGATTTTCGCCGGGCTCTCCTCTGTCCGCCCACGGTCTCCTTCGCCAAACCCGACCCGCTCGCTTCCCCTTCCCGTCTCTCTCTCTCTCTCTTTATCCCATTTCTCTCGCACTCGAACGCAAGAAGGGACGGCCGATTCCGTCCGTGCCGCGACTTTTTCGCCCCCTTCCCTCACCCACTCACTCTCTCGCTCTCTCTCTCTCTCTCTCTCTCTCTCTCTCTCTGTATGTCTCTCTTCGTCGATTCTTTCTCGTTCGCTTTCATTTGCGCACGGAAGCCAACCCGACGAAGGGAAGCTTTTGGCCCCGCCGTTTCTTTTCTCAATATATATATATATAGATTTGTCGGCGCTCTTCTTTAATTCCACGATGATTTACCTCTTGCGTCCTCGAATGCAATACATTTTATCGTTTTCTCATTGAGCCCGACTATCCGCAGGTTTATTTATCGTTGGACCAGCTCTAAAGGAACCGTACAACAATCAAATATGACGTTATTTAAGTAATTTGCTCACTGAATTTTAATGCTTGTTAGTTTACCATAATCATTATTATTTGAATAGAAATTCTTTAACTAAACGCTTTCTAAATTCCTTCTCCTTTCTAAAAACCTTTTACGCCATACTACGATTTGAAAGTGCGGATAAATCGTCGCTCCCAAACACTGAGGTAGCATATTAAAAGCCGGTTGAAAGAGGCTGTATTTTAGCGACGAATCCAAAATGTAGTATTTCGCAGCAAATTTATTTTTTCCCCTGAAGTTTAAATTGGTAATGCTCAGTATAAATATTTTAGGAATTCAATAAAAAGAGTGAAAAAAATATTGGCACATGTTACTGGAAAAATATTTACGAAATACATATATTCATTATAATATTTATATATAATATACTGTATCCTCTTGGGTCCACGATGAGATACTATAACTTAATAAGTCCACTGTTGAAATGCCAATCTTATTTAATTGACTTTTGTGATACTACCTTATGATTAAGAAACGTCGAAACAATGGTTCTCCACTAAAATGCGTCACGTATCTCTTTTGAAAATTAAATATATTATTTGCTTACATGACTTTGACATGCAGAACATTGTGCATCGAACATGCGAATCGAACGCTGCCCCTGCAGTCTTGATATAGCCATCAGCGTTATTACAAAGATCATGAAGGAAAAATTCCATTAGTCGCTCAATAATAGTAAAATGCGCTGTATACCATGAAAAATTTGAACATACCACCTGAAACTGCATCAATCAACTGATCGAAATGCTATTTTTTTTTCCAAAATACGATTGGAAAAAAAAACAAAAGAAGACTGCCCAACGAAATTATGCACCATTTTTTTATGTATCAATGACTCAACGAGTTAAAAAAAAATACTGCACAGAAAAGAGTACTTTCCGAACAACCCATTAAATCGAACGAGCCGCCGAAATAAAAATACACTGGCCCGAATTTAAACCTGGTTCAAAATTCCATTTCGCTTCAAATAGCACAATTGTATACGAACTGTATTCGACACGTCGGAAGCATCATCTGGATCGTAATGCATACTTAACGTTAATAATTTTGCTCGTTTCTCGGCGAAAGCAATATCCCAAGCGTTATTCTTCGAGATAGCGAAACGTCATTCGCAAGACAAAGAACAACGTCACGAGATTCGTCAGCATTCTTTGTCTCTAAAAACGCTTTTCTATCGTACATTATAATTCGTTTTATTTCATTCATTGCCCCGTTCAAACGATCTCGACCCCCCCCCCTTTCCGCCTTTATCGCTTTTCACCAGGGACGAGGACAAAGAATATCCTTTAACACAATTGCAATTTAATTATGAATACGTACGCGTAACGCGCGATTTAAGCGCGCAATTCATTAATCCGAGGCAAGCTGCCGCCGCTTTAAAGAGCGCGGAGAAAAATTTATTAATCTCATATTGCGCAGCCGGGCTTACACGCGTAATCTCATCGCATTATCGGATAATTTATCAGAAATATTAAAAAGCCCGCGCGATGCGATTTATTTCCTTGTCGCGCTTGCTCCTCACCCGCCACCCCCTCCCTCTCTGTCTCTCTCTCTCTTTTTCTCTCTCTCGTCCTCGCTACGTTTGCAGGGCAACAAATCAGGGATAATCAGAGGATCATTAAATTATCAAGCTTGCGCAAAAAATTTACCCTTTGCCCCCATTGAATTTACGACGCTTAATAAAGCGCATTAGAAAAATTACAGGCGCGCCCGAGCGCGTTTTACGATGTTTAATTTTGCGACGGAAGCCCCGTTTATATACACTTCCGGGGAGCTGCGAGTCTCCCGCGAGAACAATGCGGATGGATGGAAACGACCCGCAGTGCAACAATAATGAATCGAAACAAGTTGGAGTGAGGACGTGAGTTCTTTTTTTTTTTTTTTTTTTTTTTTTTTAATTTAATTCGATCGCGAAGTCGACCCAGCGAAGCAGTGCCGGGCTTCATCGCGATGCCGTGGACGTAAGCTCGATTCGTCAGTTACGAAATAATCGCGAAATAAATTTCCGCCATCGCCCGAGCGTATTCCCGGGCCGCGCGGTTAACGTGCCGCCGAAGACCCGTCGCACGGACCGGCGCCTCCACGAACTGAATCCGCTTCGAAGGATCGGGACAGCGAACGAACAATTCGATCCTCTTACCTCGGACTTTTCCATTATGTTCGTCGCAATTTTTGGCCCCGACGGTACGAGGATCCGTCTGGGTGAGATCGACGCCGCAAGGCGATAGCGGCTCTCGCGAAAGTTCCACGGGGCTTTTAAATTATGACCGAGCTCGAAATTTTGAAATGAAATCCAGTCCGTTCCAACGGCGAATCCGACACCCGAGACGGGCGACTTTTCCGAGGAGCGGAGTATTTTCTTGCGTTTTCTCGTACAGCGATACGCCCGTAACCCGATGATACGGGTCGCCCCGAGCGGTTCGCATGGATTCGGACGATAATCGCGGATGCGATGAAATATCTTTAAAACAAAACTAGTGTTCGCATGCCGTATGCGCAATTGACCCCCTTTATTAAACAACGCGAAAAATTCCACGTGCGTAATGATCTCACCCGCTGAGATTTGGACAATTTGTCGCATTGCCCGTCACAATTCGTCATTATAACCTGCTGAAAATTTATTTTACTCGTTAATTCATCACAAAACGACTTTTTCAATAACTTTCGATTGGGAGATACAGCTACGATATAAATCACATTGTTTGGATATGTGGGCAAAATGTATAAATCAAAGTATTAATTAATTTCAACGTCATTACCACTGACCCAGATTGTTCCTCAAACATAATGCTACGTTCAGCGGCATTGAGCATAATTAGAGCGTAAAAAATATCGTTGAAACATATTTATAAAGTATTATTTCAATTTATTACTTTGTAAGCTCATTAAATGCATTATTTAAAGTAGCTCGTTAGTCTCCTACGTCTGCGTATTATACGGATTACACGGATTTTTGTTATTTTGCTTTTGCTAGTTTTTCAATCCGAGTTGTTTTCAACGTCAGGTCGATTTATTACGTAATTATAATGTACTTGATGTCACGTAATTTTCACAATTAAATTATTATATCGATTGTTTAATCGAAATATACAGATTGCCCGATTTATTAATTCATGAAACCACGACTTTTTTTGAGTAATTCTTCTGCACTTCTTTTGAAACATTTGATAATGTAAATAGAGCAATGAATTTTCTCAAATCCTAGAGGCTAGCGGCGCATTTAAATTGTAATTCATATAAACATAATTCTATAATTAAGAAAAAAAGATAATCTTTCGATAAGTATCTACACTCGATTTTGCTGAACTGCGAGTGCTGCATTAAATTTTCATGGAAAAATTCATAAAAAATTAATGGTTTTTGAAAAAAATTTTAAAAAATATTTGAAACAAAATTTGCAGATATCGCCAAAGTACATTTTTATGATCGATATTTTTACTATAAAACTAATAGTTTTAGAAAGAAATCATAAACAATAAACTGAAATGAACCCAGTTTTCGTATTACTATCTAACAATGCTTTTTTATTACTGCTCTTGTAATATTTTTTTAACTTTTTTTTATTTTCTGCAGTAACATCGAAAAATCATAATTTTTATGGATTTTTATGAATTTTGAAAATTGTCGAAACGGTAAATTCAGTTCGAATTTCAATACGATTCATTGAGTGCTCAACCAGTCATTTATTAAATAAAACTTTTGTTTTTATTGAAAAAATTCTCATCGAATTTTAGAATTTCTTATTTCTCAATTGGATAAACGACTCGTAGATCGAACTAAATGCATTAGTTTGCATTTAAAATTACTACGATGAAACGGCAAAAAATTGACAAATTTTCATAATAAGTAATCTGAACAAAAAGCAATTCATTTTACAGTAAATTCTATTTTTCGAGCTAATTTTTCATATTTTGAATTCTTGAACATTCTGCCCATGAACGGTTTTTGCTACTTCGTGTTGTTTCTATTAGTGCTACGATCTAAGCCATCGGCTCAGCATATTTACTTTATATTTTTTAAATCTATCGAGACTTTACAATATTATTTCTTAGCCAAAGCCATATAATCTACGGACTAGAGTATATCTAGCTAATTACTACTTCAAGCGCATCCGCAGTAACCTGGTGTCCAAGCTCAGTCCAGTGCTCTCAGGAACGAAATTTAATTTAACTCTCGTGTAATTTAACGACAGGAACGAAAAAATTATCACTATCCAATGGGCAGTTACTATATACACTGGAATTCTCTTCCTTTTCTCGAATCTTTCTTTCATGCAGCAGACGCTATATAGACTTCGTCCCGAACGGAGAATAGAGAGCAGAAGAAACAGGTACAGTAGCTGCTATACAAGCAGAAGTTATATTATCTGTAAGAAAAGTAAAAACATAGAGCGAACGCGATAATCGTTACTTTTGCCGCTACACAGTCATACACAAATAAATATGATGTTCGGGGATTGTTCGGTCAATTGAACGCTCGAAATAACCCTCCATCATTAAAGGCCAATCAAACGGAATGAAAATCGCGGGGCAAACGGCGCGGCTGCTGCGGCGGCGAAGCGCGCGCGCGCGCGCACCCGCCCGCCCGCCAAAGCAATCTCTGCTTGAATATACAACGAGTTCCATTTTAAAGTTTCCGCGGGCATATCTCATCGAGAATTAATTGCCCCGGGGGTGGGGAATGAGGGGGGGGGGATAACGAAATTTCGCCCCAATTAACGCGCGGGCGAATTAAACTTTGAAGTTTGAAAAAGGAAACTTTCCCGCTTCCAACGAGTTCCAACCTCGACGCGCCCGATTTTTCCCGAAGTATATAGATATTGTACGGTTAGGAAAGCCGACCTTGTCGCGATTTCTGGACCTCGCGCCGAGATCCAAGGTCGGGAGGTGGAACTGAAAAATTGCGCGTTATTGTCGAATCTCGATGCTGGCAAGGTTTTCTCCGCCCCTCCTCCTCCTCCTCCTCCTCGTGCCGCGTTACTCTCACGAGGCTATTTGCGACAGCGACGCGTATCTTCGATGAAATTTGTCGAATTGCCGAAACTTGTCAAACTATTGACCGACGAAATTGTCCCCAAATCTGACGAAGACCCGACGGTCAAATGGTTTTTACATAATACGTCGAGGCCTGAAAACGGTATGTACAGAACCTCGCTCCTGTTGAGCAGCCCCATTCGGACGACGCCGCCGTCGTCGCCGACCTTTGTAATTTAATTCGCTGCGCTCCCCCGGGCAATCTCGCCCGTGAAAGATCGCCCACGCGGCGACGCCGACGTATGAACATTTCGAAGCGTACGGAATGGATCGCCCAATTTTCGTTGGAGTTTATTCGTGCCTGCGGTGCGAAGGTAAAATACGTATGTGTAACAATGATACGGAAATCGCTCGATAATCGCAGATTATTTCATGTATTTGGCGACGTCTTGAACATTGATGGAAAAACCTTATGGCCATAATCAAGACTATAAACGCAGTGTTTGATGAGAAGTTCATGAATTTTATAAAGATTAATATCTTCAATAAAATCTTCAACAAGAATTAATGAAAAAAATTTTTTTACATAAGTAGTTCCTAGTTGCAATGATGAATTGACGACCAAACTCTTATACGTACAAATTATTAATGTATAAACTTGGAATCACGTGAAAAGTAGTGTCAATTTTTATTTGAAAACATTAATATAAATTTGATATATATAATTAATATAGAGAAAATATGTTTTGCATGTATAAATTTATAATCGAATCTTATACTCTTGATTAGGGTCTAGATAAGGTTTTCCTAGAAACGGACTAAACGTTTAGGAATAGATGAAATTTACAGAATTAACTGATTAAATTATTGACAATTTCAATATACAAATAAAAAGCAAAAGACCATCGAGTACTATTCGGAGACTTAAAAATTCGCAAAACAGTTATTTATAATCTTTTAAGTCTCGGTACGCCTACGATTGAATGAAAACCAGAGAAAACTAGTACCTTGGTACTGTAGTAAAGAAAAAAAAAGAAAGAATATTCCAGACCAAAACCAAAATTCGAATGCAAAGCCGTTGTGCTCGGCTCGGCTCGAAGTTTTCTCGGATATAAAAATACGTACTATTTCTGCCCCTACACATAACACGTCCAGGGATCGGCGTAGATCGAGGACTCTCCGATGCGCAACGTCGGGATAACGTCGGGCGGAGAGGCTCGCGGAAAATCCGAAATAGCGCTTGGCGCGTCGTTCAATTTGGAAAAAGTACGTCGCGAATTTTCCCTGCGCATTCGATGCGGACGATGAATTAACATGAAAACCAAGAAGACTTTCTTTTTTGCAGTATAATTAAGATTCCGAATACTGAGTAATAAAAATACATAATGTTCATTGTAGTTCGATGTAAATAGCAGTGTTTAACTATCGCGTTAGAATAAGCAAATACTGAACTTCGCTATCTTCAGTTTAGAAATTACAGATCGAACATAAATTATCATGTCATTCATAAAAATGTCTGAAAATACATCAATGTTCGAAAGTAAATGTTCCGCATTAACAAGATAAATTATACGTATTCGGATTAAAATGGTATTAATAATTTTTTTCCGCTGGCAAAAACTTTCTATTAATTAATCGCGCAATTATTTTTAGAAAAATAACGCTACAATTTTATAAAATTAATTCATTTCAAAATGAAAATGTATCTTAATCTATTGTTTAAAAAAAAGCCCAAAATATTAATTGAAATTCAAAATTTAAGAAGGTAAAGTCCGATTAAAACTACGAATAAAAAGTTCAATGACACTTCGTAGATTCTTTGAAAATCTATCGTTGTCTTTGATAAATCAATGGGCCAAAATCGCAGGTTTCATCCATCGTCCAACTCAAACAACGCTCGCGCCGATTTATCAAGAAACAATCAAGCTTCTCAAACAAAGGCTAAAGTCGAAAAGTCCGGGAAGCTCAAATACCCGCAGATTTTACCTCCTCGCCTCTCGCAGGCGCGTCAGCTCGCCAATGTGAACTTTGGCGGAATCCGCTCTTGCCCTCTACTTTTTCATTTGACGTTACATTGTTGGCCTGCGATGTGTTAAAACGAAATTCTAAAAAATTTATCGTTGCGGTAAAAAAGATTCGATTATGAAGTATGTTTAATTAATTTATTATGAAAATTAAAAGAAAAACTAATTTATATAATAAATAGTGACGTTTTTTCAGATAAAATAATTTTAAATATAATCGCAACCACATTTTTACTACACGGTCTTTTAGTTGTTATAAGTTATTGATGTAATTATTTAAAAAAAAAAAAATTTATCATCGGTGCTTGGGTATTCCTTATGATAAAGTTTATAATATAATTTTGACGAGATCGTGCTTAAGTACGATTAACTTCATTCAAAAATTTAATTATTTTTAAATTTATCGTAAGAACCATAAGCTGCTATAAAAAGGTCAACATGATTTATTTACATAAAGTAAATTTAGAATAATATATTATTTGAAGTTGATAAAGTATCGAAAGCAATCGTATTGATAATTATTTAATTATCATTACGCCCTGCGCGTTTTCGTCGACCATCCCGTATGTTTAACCGATGAATTTTTTAAACGTGAAGCTGAAATAGTACGATGGGATAAATTTAAAATTAAAAAGTGAAATTAGCACTTGTATAAAGCGAATTAACGAAGCAATAAAATTAAATAAATGAGTATAACGAGAGAGCAAATCGATTGTATTTTATTATGTATGAATTAGCGACAATCGCTGTAAAAATAAATTAAACGCTGAAAATAACGATAGACGCTTATGTCGTTTTACGGGGTGGGTTGAAGAATAGCTCGATCAAAAACGACGACACAGTAATCGAATTATCCCGCATAATGAGAAAGGTTAGTCCTTGGGTGATATTCTTTATTCTCGCGATGCCGGGACAGAACGCTTGCGCGCGCATTAAGCGCCACTTCGCGGCTCGTTTCCGCCTCGGAGCCGCTGAGTGCGGAGGGTTGTTGCAGAGAGAAAGGAGAGGGCAGAGAGAGAGAGAGAGAGAGAGAGAGAGGGAGTAAAATCAGAATCTCCAGTGGTCGGGGTAAAGAACGCGTCGGCCGGTCCGAGCGCGTCTCGTGGTGACCGTCCCCTCCCCCCGCCCTCGGCCGCCGCTACCACCTTGTACTCCGGACCCTCTTGAGGCTTTTCCCCGACGCCGAATAACGAACGCGTCGAGAAAGGGTTAACGACCCAGAAATTCATCCCTCCCGGCGCGACGACCCCCCTCGCCGCCCCCCCCTTTTTTTGCCATTCCCTACTCTTTTGCTACGCTGCATCGTCTCGTACTCTCTCTCTCTCTCTCTCTCTCTCTCTCTCTCTTTCTTTCGAGCGCCCCCTCTCGCTCTGTTGAATATATTATATTATATATAAACCGGGTTTATACGCGCGGGCGGCGGCAACTTTGCGCGCGGTAGCGCGAGGGCGTTTTATGTCTCAATGAGCATAAGGTTTATCGATCCGCCCGGCATTGTGCCGGGAGAAAAATGTGCGGCTCGCTCCCACCTCCCTCCGCCCCGCGCGCCCAGCCGCGAGTTTTCGCCCGCATTTGAATTTGTACCATTTTTCTTTGCCCGTTTTTGAGTCCCCCCGGCCCCCGCCCCCGCCGCCGCATCCGTGTCTCCAGCGCCTTCTAGGCTGCTTCGATTTTCCCGTTAGATAGGCGTATTATACGCGTGACCCAAATAACTTTATTGTCAAATACGTATACGCGTGCGTCCTCGTGTTACTTGCTTCTTTTTGTCGTTGTTTTTGTTTTTATTTCTTTTTTTCGTTTTAATCCGACCAAATCCTCCTTTGATAAGGTATACGCGCATTATTCGGAATTTTTTTTTTATCCCGCCCTTTGACGAGCTGCCAACCTGGTGACCTGGTTTTCTCATCGGGCAGAATATCATTTTCGATTATTAATGGAAATAATCGGCGTTCTCGCGCTGTGCGCAAAAAGGAGCGCGGCTCGTTCGCAAAATCCAAACGAGAGAAGAAAACAGATCAGAATAGCGCGAGAAAAAAGCGCGACGGAAGAAGAAAAAACCGTTGCACGCGTTAGCAAATGAGATACCTTTCAGCGAGATTAACCGGCGAGCCCTGCCTTTGCGCAAATCCGAGAAATGAAGTTCGAGCCCGCGCGTCGGTGCGGTGGGGGGGGGCGGCTCTTTCGTTAAATTAACAGCGTTGTTTACTATTAATTTGGCTCCGGTTATCCGCATCGACATCGCCGCTGCGGCGAATTACGTACCGTCCGACCGCGGTGAAATCGCCATCCCTGCGGTTGGCCAAATAATTACACAAAGACGACGACAGCGACAACAACAACAACAACAAAAAGAGCAACAACAACAAGAACAAGAGTCACGAGAGCAGCGTCTATCTAATCTACCTCGAGGCGCGGAATGAAAATTTCGACAACTCCGCGTAGGAACTCGTGCTGCCGTTGCTATGTTATTTTTTTTTGTCGAACTACGGGGGATTGGGGGGGGGGTGGAAGGGGAGAAAGTAAGCGAGCAAAGAGACTTTAGCGGGTGCAAACGAGCAGCCCTTCGGACGCGGACAGTTCTTAATATGCACGGGGTACGGAGAGAGATAAAACGTGGATATGTTTGAATGTGGACGCACGACCCCAACTCTCGATTCCTTTGGCGGTCGATTTTGGCGATTGAAAATTAGGTTCAACGCGTTAAGTACGTACCTCTCTCTCTCTCTCTCTCTCTCCCACCCAACAAACTCGCCGCCGCTCTGTACCGTCCTTCTCGTCCCATCCCCGGCTGCCCGACATTTCTTTCGCACTTCGAGCTACCGCAAGCACCGTCGCGACCCAGCAACTCCCCCTCCCGCCCCCGCGCCGATCCCTGTTTTATTAAAGCGCCGACCGAAAGTTCGTCCCGATGCGCGCGACGCGGCAGAGAAGGCGGCAGAGCGGGGAGGGAGGCATTAAGAAGCAGAAGCGCGCGAAGCGAGTATCGACTTTGGAAATCCTCCGGGATATCGGCTCGAACATTTACGTGTGCGTTACGCGCGCGCGTTCGCGTTCGCCCGTGCGGTAATACGCACACCCGTCCGCGGATGGAGCGGCGGGCAGAATTTATTCCCGGTAATTTATCGAAGACCAACGTATGTATGCAAATATTGTGTGTGTGCGTGTGCTTGTGCGTGCGCGCATGCATCTATCCGCCCATCGATTCTCGAACCCACGGAGCTTCCTCCTTCGCTCTAATGTTTCCTTCTTTTGGTCCTCCCGCGCGATTTCGTTTCGTTTCGCGGCCTTGTCTTCGCCACACGGAGATCTGGCCGCGGCGCGAGCCGTTGTCGAGGCGTTTAACGTCGGGGCCGAGCGCCTCCCGCGTACGATCGCGTCCGTGGCCGTCGGCGAGCGATACTGAACGAAGAAGTGTTCCCGGCTGATGGGGGCGCGGGGGGAGGGGAGGAGATTTAGCTGTTCGCGCTAGCTCGAGCGTCCGCCGGGGTGACGAACGCGATCCTTCCCTCGCGCCCCGCAGGACCGAAGAAATACGACGCGCGCGAAAAGGCGGAGAGGAGGACGGGGCTTTGTTTTTTGAACGGGGCAAAGCGATAGAAAGAGACTGTGTGTACATTATGGAACGAAGTTCGTTTCGGTAGGTTGTTCCACGAAAGTTGCCAATTTTAGGAGTAATTTGTTCGAAGCTATACTTTTTTAAGTGCGCTGTAGGATGTACGAGAAAGCGCGGGATAGGCGGTGGTGGAAGGGGAGGGGAGGTGAATCTCAGTTAAATATCTCGCCCAACGAGATCGCTAAAGGGTGAGGAAAATATCCCACCTATTGTCCATCCAAATGTCCCGTCAAAATGTATGAAATTATATAGTTATCCAGCGATATAGATATGGTTGTATGTGGGAGACGAACGGAGAAAGAGAGAAAGAAGACGAACGTACCAATTGACACACGCACATGTACTTTCTTACGCTATATTGGGACTAAAAGAATTTTATTCGTTTTTGATTTTTTTGCTAATAAATTAATATACATATATTCTTATATAATTTTTTTTATTTATTCACCATTCGAACCAAATGTGACCGTAGAAATCATTAGAATGACTCAAGTGTAAAAATGCAGTTAAATTTTGATAAAAATATATAAATGTAAAAAGAGAAATAAAATTACGTAAAATGTAAACAAAATCCAAGTAAAAATGTGCAAATGTATATATGGAGTATACCTAGAAAGTAAATAAGTTTAAAATGGATTTTTTAGTAAATTTCATTATCGTCATATTTCTTTTTATCAATTTATCAAATTTCAATATCACCAACGAAGTAAAACTTTTGCCCCAAGGCTGAATAACGATTGCGCGTATAAAAAAAAAAATGAAGCTTAGAATGCAAGAACGTTTCCTCGAACTCCCCAATTTTCATTCGAGTACGCTCGTACGACCCGAGGTAATAATAAGGCTGCGTCGTTCGACGATGCAGACACCGACCGCCCGGTCATACAATTTGGTGGTACAATCGCGCTCGATTACCGATCGAAGTAATCCGAACAAAAGTTTTGCTAAAACAATATTTTCTTCTTATCCTCAACGCTGACTGTAGATAGAGGCGGAATAGCTTCAACCTAACGCAATTTTACGCGATGTCTCGTAAATTTTCTACCGTTATCGTCATTGAAATTAGGAAACTTTCAACGAATCTTGTCTAAAAACAAGAATCATCCAGACGACGTAAAAAAAAATCTGTTTACATCTATATAATACCGATTCGAGATTCCGCACAGCCGGCTTCCGATGGGTTGGCGCGCATCGCGGTACAACTCTACCTGTATGTATATATAGCTCGTAAAAGAACCGGTGTACGCGTACACGGAAGCACGAAACCCAGAGCGAGAAACCAGCCAACCGGCTACGACCGGCCGAGGTGTCCGAACGCCCTGCTCCCCTCGCCGAATCTGATTTTTCGCCGCCGCGCGACCGGGATCACTCGGGGTATGGCTCCGTTTGGCGTCCTCGGCGGTCGCTGCGCTTGCCTACGTACGCATTGCGTGGCTCCGAATTTCGAATTATGAGATTCTTGCGCGGCCTCCGAGCCTACGCTCTCTTTCTCTCCCTCTCCGGCTCTATTAGTTCCACGCACCCCCCCCCCTCTCCCGGCGACGGGTCGAATCTGTGTGTCCCGATTTTTGCACTCTCTCTCTCTCTCTCTCTCTCTCTCTCTCTCTCTATCTCCGCGCGCATTTTTCCGAATTCCCGAACGGCTTCTCTCTGTTTTCCACGCCCGCTGTCGTAAATCAGACCGAAGTTGATTTTGGGCGAGGTCTTTGGTACTTTTATGGGGAAGCCCGTTGCGGACGGAGCGGACAATGGGTATGTAAAATAAAATAAAATAACGGAGCTAATCGGCGTTGACGAATAGTGCGTTACGATAGTTGCCGGAGGAAGCGCGGTCGGTAAATAGCGCGATCGTCGCTTGTGAAGACCAATGAGATGAGAATGATTAATTTGAAATTAATAATTACAGCCCTGTAAGGTTTTAAAATTATTAATCTTGATAAATACGCCATAGATAATTGGTAGGTAAACAGAGCAATTGAAAGTTTTCAAAGAAGCATACGTACGAAAAGGAATCCTAATCGAACCTTGTTACTAAACACTCGAAATTACGTGTAATACGGGTTTTTGAGAAAAAAAAATAATCTTAACCGCCTCTCATTTATATATGAGCAACGGCAAGCGATTATATAATTATTACGGGAACAAAGGTGTATTATTTCACAATCCCCCACCCCCTCTTCCCACCATTATATTTGCGAAGAGCATTTTCGCGGAACGCGGTTTTCTGACCGAACGTAGGGGCGAAACGGTGGGGATGTTCTTTTTTTCTCTTGTTTTTATCGTTTTTTTTTTTTTTTCCAACTCGCCGCGCAAGCCTCGAACGCCCGGCGTTAAACCGCTGATTAAGCGCTCTTTTCTCATGGAAATACATAAAAGCGAATAAAATATTGGAATCCCTATGGTCTAACGAACATTTCGGCGTGGCTCCGTTGCTCCGGTTCCGATTTGGAGCGGCTCTGAATCGCGCTTTTAAAATCTAATAATCGCGCGCTCGCTAATGCTCGTCTTTTATCTTCTATTATAATATATACGTACGTATACTTAATTACTCTTTCAACGGAAAAAGAGCTGGGTTTGGAAAATAATTAACGTTAATCCACGGGAATGACTGGACGAGGTGTTTATAAAATTTATTTTACCTTCAACTAAGAAAAAAGGAATGAAACGAAAAAGAAACGCAGTTATCGCAAATTACCATAGCGCACTGAGTATTGCATCATCAAGGTTTAAAATACGGCACGGTTGCGCTTATTTTAGGCTCAATCGAGGCTTCGATTAATTAAGTCCCTTCGAACGGACGGACGTTCGAGTCCCGGCTGCAGCTGCGCGCAACTTCGTTGTCGCCCTTTGACGAGATTATGCGCACGGCGCATATATTCTCACGATGATGATTATTATAGCGAGCGAACGATGTCGCGGCTCCGCGATTAATTGATAGAAATTTGAAAATTCGTATAAAACGTGCGTCGACTGTTTTGAGTTAAGGTAGCGGTTATTTTAACGATCTTAGCTGTCGTCGTTAAGAATCAGTCCAGAAGAGTTATTACTAAAAAAGATTCAAAAACACAATCAATACACTGTTATTACTACCGCAAAATAGCCATCAAATTTACCGAATCTATAATTATCGGCTTGGTCCAACGAATCGAACCGCTTCTGCTCGTATTCAGAGATTCGACTACATTCTGATAATGAAACTATATATATATATATATATATATATATATATATATATATATATATATACCCTAACTCGCTCTACCAATGAAAACTTAAACGTAAAGCATTCGTTCATATTAATGCAACACGATAAATGTTACCGAATTTACCGAAATCTAACGTTAAATTCATAGCCCTTATTGGCTTTATTCCATGCGCAAATAAATTATCACGATTCATTGGTTTGTACAATTGAACGCTCTGCCTGTAAGCAAGGAAAATTTTTTTACAACGAGAAATAAATACATCGCTGTGTTTTTAATCATTTGTTTTATTTATTTAATATAAAATTACACGGATAGCTTTTTTTTATTCTATTGCAGAGACAAGAAGAACAATCAAGTGAAAATGCCTCGGGTTTACCAAGCGCAAGGTATCCTGGACTAAAGAAAAAAGTTCATAAACGACGTGAACCTGTCTACAAATATCTTCTTTTTACAGAAATTCATAGTATTTTCAAATTTACAACGTTACATAAGCTTAAAAATGAATCTTTTTATTATTAATTTCACAAATGTAGTACAACAATACGGAAGATATATATAAATATATATATGACGTTTTATTGTATTAAAATATCAGATTAAATTTTACAATAGAAGAACCAAAATTCATTAGTCTACAATTCGTGGAAAATGTAATTTACAATTTTCATAAAACTTTAGAATAATAGAATTTAATTTAAGATTGAAAATGAGTGAACAATCGTCTCCTGGCTGTACGCGATTATAACTGAAATTCTGTCCGACCCGCTTTCATTAGTTGAAGAAGAAAGCAACGATTTATTAATTTAATATCACACACACGCACACACACATACACACACACAAATAGAATGCATTGTATAAGGCTTGAAATAAAAAATGTACATAATTAATAAAATACTTGACAAGGAATCATTGGTGATATAATAGCATTGAATTTTAACAATTCCTTTGTTAATTAAAACATTTTTAAGGAATAAGACATGTTTAACAGAAAGACTTCACAATGTTGTATTTTCAAGTGAAAGTCGCTACACATATAATCTCTCAAATTAATGAAGTTACATTGATACACGAAGCACGCATCTATGACGAATTATAAAATAATTGTAGTAACTTTTAGTTGACAGTTAACTTTTTAAAAAATTAGAAAACTATTATTGTTAAATAAATAGCGTTACATTTGCCGATGATTCTGGAAAAGTTATTAAAAACAAAAAAAAAACTTTGAATGATTTGACCGCAGTTAATTCGTTAATCCGAAATGAAAAGAAAAAACATAAAGCTGGATTTTTTTGTTTCATAATATAGTCGTCGAAATACACGCGAATCTCGTATTTAAATCTATCACAATCAATTATTAATCCGAGCATTGCCAAACATTTTAAAAGTGTCAATAACAATCTATAGGAGATTATTCAACATTGAAAATACGTTCATTTTTATCTCCCATCAGCGCTCTACTTCGGCCCTACCTTTCTATTTTGGTCCGCGTCTCTTCATTCTGCCTCCTTCTCTCTCGCTATACAAATATACTCTCGAAGCGTACGGACCACAGGCTTAAATTCTAGGGCCGACGAGATTGCAGAATTCTAAGAGCAATATATACATACATACATACACACACGCACACACACACACACACACATATATATATATATATATATATACACATGTCTGTGGGTATCAGGAAAATAGGATCATGCTGGGTTAGCGATCGACGAGAAAAACGGATTTTGCCCGACGGGCAGACACTTTTTCACCGTAGACGCGCTGTAGACGTGTAATATTTATCGATCCTATTTTTTTTTTGTGTTTTTTTTTTGTTTTCTGCTTTCGTTTGCGAAACTTAAAAGATTGCCAAGTTTTATTTTCTCATGCGTCTAGCCGCGCCGCGGAGCGAAAGTCGCGTACGAAAACAAAAACGGGGTCGTGCGTGTAGACGCGGGACGAGGTTGGCAAGGCGAAACGTATTACTATACGGATAGTTCGAAAATTTGGCAGTACATCGAATTCGTTTTATTCCCCGGAATTGAGATAAAAAAAAAAAAGGTATGAAAGTGCATCTGAGGAATAAATCCTCTGAGAGTCCTAAATGCGACATTTTGCGTAATTTGCTAAATTGTAACAATCGACGTTTTTGGTGTTTTGAAAATAATAACGTATCTATTGTAGAAGTGCATTATGAAGAGAAAAAAAATTGAGTCATATTTATCGATTAGTCATTCAAAGACTATAATTAGATATTAACGTAATGGATTTGGTTGAAGAGAGCGGGAAATGTCGGCGAAATAGAATTTGAAAATTGCATTAATTGTTGCTGGAATTTCAGGTCGATCAACTCAACGAGTAAGATTTTCAAATGTACGATTATTATTTAATAAAGCAATATTATTGAACTGGATTAGTATCAGAAACCGACTTTTTTCTTTAAAAAACCACGGGATACGTTATACGGCAAAAAAAATTGCATCGTGTTAAACAATTCTTAATTTTTAACGAACACTCGTTGAAATTTACAGATCATTATATAAAATAGAGGATTAAGAAACATTTACGTTACGGTGACAATAACAATAGTAATAACAGGGATAGCAATAAAAATAACCATAACAATAACAGTAACAATAATGCCAATGTAAACGTTAATAACAAAAGCCTCGCATTAAGGATATATACATATTGAATGCTTGCTAACGAAAAAAAAAAACATTAAAATTAAGCAGGATCCTATTAATTTCCGATAATCTATAGAGTCCGAAAATTCTCGTAACTAGATTATCGTAACTAGAATTTCTCATATATCAGTACTAATAATAATGTTTATCAAATTATTTGCCGAGATTCTGAAAGCCGCTTAATGCAATGGCAAAATTAGGTGTCCATCCTGCAGAACGTGATAATGATGTTTACGAGAAAGACAATGAAAGATTCGTCGTCAATCGGTGCGCATAGTTTGACAGACGTATAAACATCAAAGAGGATATACGAAAGTTAAACCATCTTTAAAACGATATATTTGATTATATTTGATTATTAAATAAATCCAGATGAAGAAGATAATTAGTAATACGAGAACTGCTTTTTACAATATATAATATTATTCGAATAACGACATATACATATTATAAATTATGAATTGTGTATGTATTTTATTTTGAAATTAACATTCACACAGACACACACATATGTAGATGATTTTATGTTACATATTTGCACGAAGCAATGTCTAAAGTGCAATGTTACAGTTTACAGTAGCGTTATTGAAATATCTAATCGATAATGAAATCATAATATACCTGGATAGGTCAAATATCTGTCGCACCAGATTACGCGTATAGCGAGCGTTATAAATGGTATTCGGAGTTGGTACCGTATACACATTGCATTTTTGTCACTATTATTGCCATATCATTACAATAATGCCCGTAATTAAGTTTACGATACCACGTCTAATTATTATCGAGTTTATGTTTAAGTTGAATAAAATTTCGTCCTAAATGACTTTCGAGCCGAAATAAGTATCTCGAGTCACCACAATTTTTATGGTGAACATAATCAATTCCATTGTTCGGACGCAATGCTAATGGAGATGTAAATACTCTGAAGGAGGCGGGCAATAGACGTCGTTCAAAACTCTGTTCTGAGTTAATTAATATTGTATTCGATATTGCCATTGGTACCTTCAATCGATATTTCTACAATCAAAATAAACGCAAATATAACGAATATTAGAATTCTAAATAATTATATTTTCTGTCCTGCGAATGTTGCGGCAACGCGCGTTTGTAAAAGGATTGATTAGCGCTTAAAAAATTGGCAATTATCACAAGCCAGTAAATAAATAAACTTATTCCATTGCCACGGAAAGGAGTACTGCTGTTTTTTTATTGCACAGAGCACAGTCCCTCCTCCCCGGTCCATTCGAAGAACGTTTTCAATTCACGGCCACAGATGAGAATATAAAAGTTGATTATCGTTGTTTTACGTCGAGAAACATCGTTATAATACACAGCATCGACGTTCCACGTCCTTAACGGTAGTGACGTCGATCGCTGTTTTCATCGTAATTAAGCGAACGTAACGGCACGCCAAGACGATGACCGAACCCAAGCGAGAAAAAAGAAAAACAAGTCGTTAAAATTCATTCGCCCAACCAAATTCGCGTCGATAAATCGATTCTTATTTTACATAATCGAATAGAGTCGGCCCGTGCAGAGGACGCGCACGCCCGATAATCCGATTTTTTTTCCCCCTCGATTCCGCCGATCGCGCGAGAACGTTCTTTAAGCAACAACAGCGGCCCGTTAATCCGGTGAAACTAAAATTTCGTTATTTAAAAGAAACCCCCCGCCCCTGCCCCCCGAGATATCGTCGATATCGCCCGGATAAATGCTCCGGTTCTCGAGCAATACACCGGGAATCAGAGGTGAAAGTCATCGTGTTTACGGCGAATATACGCCCTACGATGACCCTCGATCGCTCTCTGTCAGCCTAGGTAGAATAAATACATAAATACACGATACACGTACACGGATCAAGTTGGTTATTAAATGCGCGGTGTCAAACGCAGACGTCCCTCTCAGCGAGACGATCCGTACGTGGGGGGGGGGAGTCGAAGGGTTATCGCGTGGCGCTCGTCGACGCGCCGTGCACGAAGGAAGGCGCGCACCAGCCTGATGATAACCCGACAGTCGAGCCGATCGGGCGCAACGCCCTTGACGAGTGGCGCGCCGGGGCGAAGTAACGTCCTCCTCGTTTTCGTTTCGTTTGGTCTTCTTTATCGCTCGGCGCCCCTCGCATCATCCACGCCTACGTGCGCGGGCGTGGAATGCGCTCGACCGACGGGCTGCGCTCGCGATCGAGGGAAGATGGGAATCGCGGAGGAATGCCGCGAATGTACTCCACTGTCGTTACGTATTGGGTTCGCGCGTACCGAGCTGCAAAAGAGTTCCAAGTGTTCCAAACTAAAGCGCTGCGTGTGCATATATATATATATATAATATTTATTTATGTAAGTAAGTATGCCTTTACGTAGTTGTCTACAACTATTGTTTGTTCGCCCTGTCGCCGTGCCGGATGAATTTCGCACGACAATGCGCACGCTCGGCTGTGCGCGGCCCGAAGAGCGTTTTGGAAGAGTGTGCGTACGCGATCTGTATATACGTTGACTATTCGAGCGTGGCACCTTTCGTAAGAGGCCGGCCCGGGTTGGTATTTTTCGAACTGTTGCGCTATTTTCTCAGCTGAGCTCTCGTCGATGTGCGGAATATACATAAATAAATTGAATCCATACCATTTAAATTAACGGGAGAATAGATATTTACTTATTTACTCATTCAGGTGTAGTATTACATAGGGGTATGTAATAGATTTATAAATAATAATATTATTATATTAAATGTATATTTTATAAATTCTATTGTCAACGAAATAAATAATTTATGACCAAAAAGTCACTCTTCTTAATTATAACATTTTCTTCAATTTTATCAATTAAATCAGTTAAAAAAAGATCAGTTTAAACTTTTATTTCTTAACACTTTTGAGTGTTGATGGACTATTTCTCAATTAATTATAAAAATATAATAAACTTTCCGATTCAAATTTTTTTTCGATCATTAATGGTGTTTTCATTGTAATTATACTATTTTATGTCGTACATTGTTGCAAGCGCCACACCCGCTTATGTATTTATATACGCGTATGTACAGTTATAATTATTAAAATAAATAACAATACATATTATACGCCATTGTCGGGCATTATTGTTCACATTATTACAAAAGCTCGTTCGACTTTTGCACTGCTATTCGATTAATTTTCTCAAAGCATAAAAATAAACGAAATCATTCGTCCGTAAATAAAGTTCCCTTACTTTTCTCATGAAACTGTCATAACGCAATTTAATTATTTATCCTTTCTGCAACGAGCGTTAACGTTAAATTAACGCCGTTAAAAATGCTCCCAAGAAAAACAAACTTATACGAAATGAAGCGACGGCAAAGTTTTCATCCGCATTTTTCCTCGGCCGAGCGGAACTTAATGTTTAATCGCGTTCCGAAAGTTAGATAACGTTAATATCAATCGAGTAATGAGAAACAATATTCGTTTTCTTTGTTTTTTTTTTCCGGTCGAACGATCTTTCTCTTCGCCATTATTGCATTACGACCTCGGTTTCGAAGCGATTCGGGGAAAGCTCGGATCGTTGAAACGAAAAACAAAAAACAAAAAAAAATTTGCGACTTGCATATTCTCTTATATGTACAAGGCGTTCGTGAAACAGCGCAGCGCGGCGCTAAAAACTAATTGTCGCTTTTACGATTTAATTAATGTGTCGCCGGGCCAGCGGCTCGGCAAAGAATTTTCGCGCGAACGAGAAACGGAGAGATAATAAAAGAATCGGAGAGAGCGCAAAGGAAGGCGGCGGCGGCGGCGGCGGCGGCGGGTGGCAGGGGTGAAGTAGCGCACTCCTCGCGGTTCTCGATAACGACGTGATTTTGAGATGAAAGATTCTATTTCCCGCTGGGAGAAGTTGGGGTGGGGGAGGCGAGGAGAGGATGGGGGAGCTGACAAAAAAGAAATTGATTAACCTCGTTAAAGTCAGGATAAAGTTGGCGAGACTTTTGCAGCGCGGAGAATCGAAGGAGGGCGGGGTGGAGAATTGTCCGAACAGATAATAAGCCTGTAGATCTCGCTGCAGATTGATATTTTTGAAATGCTCGAAAATTGATTTCATCTCGCGGCGTCTGTTTCATCATCGGAAACTTCGCCAAAATTGCGTAGCTATTATTGGATTATCGATTTTTTTTTCTCAAATTTATTAATTTGTTTTATACCGTTCTCGTTATTATATAATAGAACGTCGCGACCAAATACTTCGGCTGGTTCATTATAAAATAACAGATACGCGAGCTCGAAGTGCAACTTTTAATTTTTCGCACTCGTCCTCATAGTTTTCGGCGTGTTCAGAAATTTATAGAAATATACCGTTAAACCAGAGAGACGGCTGGACCGTGTTCGCGTTAATTTAGTCGAAAAGAGAGATCGGCCTATCAAATATTCCATCCTCGTCTAATCGCGCGATTATAATCGATCCTTTCCCCGCCCTCCTCTTAACTAGTTACTACTATATATATATATATATATATATATATATATATATATATTATCCCTCGTTATATTATTTATAACTAGAAATTCATATCCGCGCGCGCAATGTTTATTTATTGAAATGGAGGTAATTGTAACGACGAGGATAACGGTGAAATTAAAGCCCAATTGTTCCTGAAAATTTTTGGTTTCAGGTGGACGGTCGAAAACGTGTATTGTGACAAATGTTTTTCCAGTTCATCGTACATCGCCCCTGTTTACTCGGGTTCCATTATTACAGTAGCCGTCGTATGAGTTTTTACTTACACAAGTTTTTTTTTTAGCTATACTGGTTATTCGCAATTTTGACGTGATTTTGCCTCACATAGTATGTCTATGTACATATTCAAAGCCGAAACTTTTCAAATGTTTTCAAAATTTTAGTTATATGAAAAAATAGTCGAGGGCATTTTATTCCTATCTTCCCTATGAAATTTTATCATCGATAAAAAGTAATATTTCCCTTAGATTCTCGTGCACTAATACAGCCATACAGATATAATGTAATTTATATTTCCAATAAATCTAAGGATCTTTAGTAAATTATATTCAGTATTATTAAACTGATCTCCCGGTAACGTATGCTAGGGTAAACTTTAATAATGTATAATATATGACGTAACTTATATTACTTTACTCGACTTATTCAATTTTATTATAAGTAATTCTTGGTCTGTGGATTCATTCAAAATTCAAACTTCAAACTTTATCACAGGCAAGATTTGTCTTATATTAATAGTAGAATACATCCTATCTTGATCCGCATCTACTATTAATCCATTGTCTTATAAAAGTTGTATTGCTCGATAAATTTATAAGAATTAATTTAAAATAATTGAAATCCAATAAGAAATAGAATATTTTTTGAGCTCCAAGTAATTACATTATAAATGGGAAAATAATTCTAATCCATACAGAAAATCAAAGGTGCATTTTCTTTCATGCATAAAAACAGCTTCGTCATAACGATAGAGGAACAAGAAATTTATCAGTATGAAATATCTTCTGCTAAAATGGAATTTAAACATTTACCATTTACGAAAGAAAAATTTTTCAATATCGAGCGTGCTTGAACGAATGAAAATTACATTACGAATTTTATCCCACGCGGACGTTTACCGGTACAGATGGCATCCCAGCAGTAATTATTCGTAGCTTATCAAATAATTCATTTAATAAGAATAACTGTTTCATCAATCAGTATTTGAAGGCGCCTTTTAGATCGCCAAATCCAAATTAGCTACATTCATAAAGCACGATATAATACAACATTTCAGCGCATTCACTGATATTTATATGAACGCAATAATTTCGATACACTTAATATTAATTACGTATTTTCGATATTTAGTGAATTCCAGGTAATTATAATACACATCTTTTTCATTAACCGATAAAAAAATTTAATGTCTTCAAATTTGAATTTCTCATCATTCTTATCGCTGAATAATCACGTATCACATTTTCTGCTATTCAGAGATGCGCTGTTGGATTAAGAGTTACACCTTTCACTGGCATACCATTATTTAAAAATAATGCAACTTCTTTACACGTTCTATAATGTTTTAGTACAACGGGTGTTTATTTTTTACAAATAATACCGTTAACGATTAACAAATGTGATTTTATTTTTCTTATCAATTGTATAAAAAGTATAAGAGTATTTAATGGACTTTAACGGACAATTAATTATTAAGGAATTGAAAAATTTATTTGAAACATCGATTCCAAACCTAATCAGTAAAGAAATGTCCGCGGAAAGACGAAACAAGTTAAAATAAAAGACGTCCTGAAGCGCCGTCGACGAGGAGTCGGCGCGAGGCAACCGCGGCGTGGAGAACAAATGGCGAGCGCGTGTCAGAATAAGCAGGGAAACCGTGAAACGATCGTGCAAAGCTCTTCCCCTTCCTCTTGCTTCCCACTCAACCAAGGCTCAGCAGCAGCAGCAGCAGCAGCGGCAGTAACCATACATTTACAGTTCATTAGGATTGCGAGCGAAGAGGGGATAGGGCGGGTAGTTCGGTGATGGGGGGGGGTTGGCTTAGAATATCGATGTTCGCTCCGAGCTCGGGACACGTAAATGTATTATCACGGTACCTCATCTGCGATAAAGTAGACAATAAAAGCCCGGGGAAAATAAATGTCCATTTGGTGTAGGGGTGGCTGCGGGGAGGCAAGGGCACGCATGCATCGGCAGCCCTGTGCCGCGACCATTTGCATTTCCTCGATTACTGCCGTTCATTTCTCTCGCTCTCTCTCTCTCTCTCTCTCTCTCTCTCTCTCTCTCTCTCTCTCGCTGCTCCGCGCTACGACCGCCTTCGACGACGAGATATTTTGCGCAATTGGAAAGTTTTTTGTTTTGCATAGCCATGGTGCTGGCGGAAAAATTCGAACGCTTTTCATCCCCTCCCATCTGCGCGTATTTTTCCAATTCGGAGAAATCGGGTTATAACTCCTCGACCGTACGAGCGGATACCCGGAATTCCCTTCGCGCGTTGGCGAGCGGGCGTCGCGCAAAGCGAGTACTATATAGAGACGCGCGGACGGCTGGCTTACGGGGGGGGGGGAGGGAAATTCAATCGAACGTTCGAGGAAGAATTTTGCGGTCGGGCGTTTATGTTGGAAATTTCGTCGTTAAACTTGCATATTTCGTAGATACGTGTATGCGCGAATAATACGGAGAAGTTCTCGGATTAAAAGGATCCCGTGACAGTTGGGACGCCACAACATACAGCTCTAGGATAAGACAGGCACGACGAACCTGAAAATTACAAAGTCAATTGCGTATATTAAGCGGCAGTGAGTAGCGACCCTTCGTACTGAGGGGGGTTATAAGGGGCGCGTGGTTGTATTTGGCGTAAAAGTGAATAAAAAAAAAAAAAACGGGGAGGAAACCGCTTAAAACTGAGGTGCACTACACTCGCGAGTTTTAGTGACGAAGTGGGTAGGTAGGTAGGTAGGAGGTTTCGTGGGAGGGGATGGAGAGGAGAGACGGCTGCATCGAAATCGCGCGCTTTCAAAGGGAAAAGGAAATGCGATCCTGCCGCGCGGCACCGAGCCGGAACTCTATATACAGCTCGCTCGGCCTCGGTAGCTCCTGTTACGTTTGGCCGTCCGACGAGAGGTCCACCCCCCCGGGGTGTATGGCGGTGGAGTTGAAAAGCCATATATATATATATATATATATATATATATATATATACATACATGGAAGCCGACGCGAAAGAAGCCAGAGGAATAACAATGGAAAGCTCTCATGTTGGCCGGGGGTGGGTGGTGGAGGACCAGTCTCGAAGCTCTCGAGAACGCACGTCGAGGACCGTCGGAGCCACTATATAGCTAGGATTTGATATAGCTATGGAGCCCTTCCCCTCTCCACCCCGTCGGCACCTGCGTTGCGAGTACGATCATCGAATTCGCATCAATAATTCAAATATAAAGCCGAGAGAGTGGACGAGAGGAATTATAATTCCCACTGAGCTTCGCGAATATCCTGGAACTCTATCGAGCGTATTATTAAGATACCGATTTGCGAATTGTAAAGCGTTAAATTCGTAACGAGAGAAGTAATATTCCCGATAATTTGCCGGGGCTCGATGGCCATGCGACAGAGTGAAATCTGCCGTCGATACTAGTATTAGGCTTTAACACCGTTATCCGACACGGTGCAATTACAGCTCGAATTTCTCTGGGCTTAAGCCTCGCTATTATTGAGATACGAGCCACGAGCCACCTTCTCCAAATGTATTTCATACTCGCTGATTTATACCGAAGCAGCGTGGATCGGCACATTACTTTATTTTATTTCGCAGATGACTAGTTAATGCGAGAGCACTATCAAAGATAATATTGTGGTTTTCAGACGAGCAGAGTTTCAGAGAAGATGCGATGACTTAATTATATACAAGACCACTGTTATAATTTTAAACAATAAATTTAACAACAAACAAACTTCGAAATAAACATGGGAAATCATATCATGATATATTATGCATAACGGATACGAACGCTTTATAAATAACAAAATGAATTAATTTGACGAATCATTACGTACATATACCATAAAATAATGTTAACATCTTTCAAAATTGATCTAAGATGAGCATTTTTATTAATCGAATAAACAGATTCATTGCCCCCTGAACTATTACGATATAATATAAAGCAGATCTACTATGAATATCTGTAACAGCCATTTCTTACTGATGCTACATGAATTATTAGTCGATCAAACTTGAGCGAAAAGTACATTAATTGAATGAGTTTGCGTCCAAGTGTCAATACGAGAAAAATCTTTCATATATTTATTCAAAAAACATTAGTAGATAATCCTGATATAGAGTATTTTAAAGAAAACCCTTTTAAACTTTTTCTATAATGCTCGAGGCTCTTAATTCAATCATTGAGCAAAAACATGTAAAGTTGTTTTTTTCCGATACGACATTTTAAATGACCTAATATTCGTTGTAACTACTTGAAACATGCTGTATCCGTTGGGAAATTCCGTCCGCATAATATCGAATTATTCACAAATTCAATAATAAAACTTAACCGACAAAAAAATATACTTCTAAAAAATAGTGACTGTAATTAATTCAGTTCTGTCTCTTTCCTCAAAATATGTCTTCAAGAAAATCCAATTTCATCTAAATAATATAACTTAAAATCATTTTCATATATACTGAATTACAAATATCCTCGGTAGAATCAAACTATATAATGAAACATGATTGTATCTTTTACAGTTTCATGTGGATTGTACGATTGTACAAGCATATATATTTTCAAATATATCAGTTTATGAATAGCATGATCGTGTTTGTATGGATGAACGTATTGACAGCTAGTATCATTAGAAACATCAGATCGAATTGAACTATATGTAGATCACCTCTTTCTCTTCTTATATATTTGTTTGTATGAATGTATATATGTATATATATATATATATATATATATATATATATATATATATAGCCTCTCTAAATTATTCACATTGATTCCATCAATACATTCTCAAAATTAATCAAAATTCAAAATTCCACGGTGCGAGTGGAAAGCATGCGGAAGATGCAAATTTGATAATCAACAATGGAATTTACGCATTCTAGACAAAATTTGGCTGTTTGCATTAAAGCTCCATTTCTCGTTCAAATTAAACTTAAACTATATTTCCGATAGCTTTAGCAAACATCTGGCAGAGTTAGTGAATTACCAATAACAATTTCGTAAGTGAATAACTTATGTCGTTACCCGTTATAAACACTTATTGATCGCTTGGATTGACTTGCCTCTCTCCTCCCTCTGTTGATGCATGCAAAAACTAACGATTGGCGTGAATTTCCAGTCTATAAGAGCGTACACATATATATTCAAGAGCATAGTCCCTCATTAAAATATAAAAACCTTAGGACTTACTTTTATTTGTTGTTTGTCATACGCATGCATATATACAGATACAAATATATACGTTTTATTAGATATATATATATATATATATATATATATATATATATATATATATATTACTTCATCAACTAGTACAGGACCTATGCTGTTGAAAAAAATATATGGAGATATGAATAATCGCATAGGCAATCCTGACAATCTCTGACCCGATGGATTTTCTCGCCCGTTTGCTTAGCTGCTTTTCCGTTAAGTTCCCACTCTAAGAACCCCCTCCTTTTCAACACCTCAATACACACACGCACGCACATGTACACGTAATACGAGAAGCTTTTCACTTTGAATGCAAAATCGATCGGGGGCCACAACGTCCCGGTAGAAATCTCTGCCGTATAAGGATTCGGGTGAATCCTCTCAGCGCCCGAGTTTGCCCGCATGGGCGCGCATGTTAACCAAGACTGGGACGCGCGATATCGACGGCCCACGACTATAGGGCAATGCGCGAGGTCAGGAGCTTCAGAAACTCGTGTAATATTGCACGAAAAGTGGTTTACCATCGCGGAAATTGGCTGTATTGAATGACCCGATTAGTTAATTATCTATTCGTATTGATGTTTTGCACTGTAACCCAATGGCAGTTCAATCCTTTGACTTCAATATACATTATGTATTTAATAATCTCTACTTATAAGTATCTAATGCAAATTGATGTCGAAATCTAGAAGAAGCTTTTATCATCCTATCTCCCAAACCTTGATTTATACGATTTTCTTCCGTTAAGCTTGAAAGTAATAAAGTGCATAAAATGATATTGATAATAAAATCATGATTCAGATATTCATGAAGACCTGCAATAAAAACTGTATTTTTCAATCAATGATACTGTATTGTTTACTATATCGCAGTGATGACTGCTGACTTCAGTCAATCATTCTTGCCGGTTTTTCTTTTCGGTTGATTCATATCTACTGTATCCCTTTAGTAGTTGTATTCCTCTTATGGAAGATAAGAATGCCCACCAATGACAAAACTCCAGGTCGAAACTCTAAAAGATGCTCGAAGGATAGTTTCAGAGTTCAATAGATCCAACTATTCTTTGCAATATTCCCCGAATGACACATTTCGGCCGGGGCCAGATGCGAGACGATCGATCGAACACATTCGAGAAGACATTTCACCGTCCAAAATTGTGCTTCTTTTAATGATTTTACGATCTTGCATTTCGTTCACGGTACAATGTATTTCGAGCATCTAGTAAGACGTATTTTGTATTGAGTGTTGCTTTAATTTGAGTATCTATCAGTGTGTGTTCAATTCTAAATCGTGTAAGAGTTACTTGGTCTTTTCTTTTAGATGCTATAACTATAAATTCAGTTGTTAGTTTTTATTATTGGCGCTGTATTAATCTTCAAAGATATGTAGTAAATAACTTCGCTTAATAATTTAGTTATTGCATGTTATATGTTCGGTTGGTTCGAGTGGGGATTTGAAACTGTAACTTTTCTTAGATATGATTGCAACGACATATGTACGTTTTAGAACATAGATTTTTTAAATCTTGTGATAATAGATTGGGATTCTTTGGTTTCTGAATAACGACTATAATTGATCAATGACTTTATTTTATATCTTATGTTTGTATTCAACAAAACCAGTGAGATCGATCTTATTATCGATCGTATTATTTATGTCTGAGATAAAAATATTTCATTGGAATTTCACGTGTCTGGTTAAATTATAAATATAACCTTTTCAGTATAAAGAAGGTCTCATACTTTTTTTTTAATTTAGTGAAATGACACTCGCTTCATTTAATATCTAATAATTTCGTTTCTATTTGTTAAAATAATGGCAATTTAAACCATGTCTTACAGAATATAGAATATCTTTTTTATCTGGCGTATTATCGCAATTCGAGTCTACCGCGAAGCGCAAGAGCACAAAATGCGTTTCAAAGGCAAAAGTCATTTTGCTATATCTAATGCTGATGGTCGATGTATTTTTACACTAGTTCTGGAGTAGAATACAGGATAATTTGTATATAAGCAGCCGACAAAAGTACAATTAAATTATCCAATAAAAAAATGTCTAAAGATTGGTTTATTAGTTACTTAGTTTTTAGTGTAAAGAAATAAAACCAGAAATAAAATAAAGAAATAAAATAAAGAAATATAATGTGTACATATAATGTATAACTTAATTATGTGTAAGTATTGATTAGTAGAATCAATTTTATGTAATTATCTTCCTTTGTCATTTCAGGACAGCTTGATTTGTCAGATAGAATCCATAATTTATCACATATGGCAATCGTTTTGCTATTGAACACGGTTACATGTAATACAATTAGTTAACAACAATTTTTGTTTTCGTTACGAGATTTAAAGCGCAATTTTACGCTCGTGTCGTAGAGATTATTCTTTGTCGTTACATAAAATAAATTTGCCAAATTAATAGCGATATATAGATATAACTATGCGTGTAACGACGTAACAAAAATGTAGACTAGAAAATTTACGACTGTAATGTACCAGTTATTATCTCGTGTTTTGCGCGTGCCACAATGGAAACGAATATAATTGCTAAAATTTATAAAAGCATTTATTTTCTTTTGTGAACGGTTCATTCTAAATGCATAATTAAAATGACATGTACGAGTAATTTTGCAATTATCAGACATATTACTGAGAATACCATATATAGTAGATATTCTATTTCTTTGTCATTCCTAAATTTTGTAAGAATATGAATAAGAATTTTTGGTTGGAACAGAATTAATACAAATATTTATTTAAATTTTGTTGATACTAATTTTACATAAATTTTAGTATACGAGACTGAATTTTAGATATTATTCTTGTTCTTCATAATATTTTGGAATTATCTTTAAAATATACCAGATACTTGAGGATATATATGCGTAGGAATAATTATTAAAATAGAAACTAATTTTTAATCGACTGATGAATATTACAGGTGAACAAAATTGAAAAATGTTAAAATTACAATTTGACAACTACTTGTGTTTGATAACAATCCGACAATTTCGAGTAATTTGATACGGCGTCTTATGGTGCTTAAAATATGAGAAAAGATTGAAACCTAACTGCTGTACTTGTGGATAAAATTATTAAATGAAAAAAATTTGTAATCCAAATGACATCGTTTCATTATCTTTGAAATCAGTCATTTTAGTGCAAATAAGCAGTATCAATGTCGTGATATTATTATAGAAACAAAACCAGTTTTTTTTTATCAAAATACTGTACTTGTAAAATACTTATCAAGTAAAGAGCTGTAATCATCAAATAAAGCAGTTATGTTTAAAGTACCGACATATCGATTAGAGTTCTCTTGCAGCTTTTGTGTCTAGGCGTAGCTTACCCAACGCCCTAGCAATGCACCCAGGGATACCCTAGGAAAACTAAAATAAATTAATTTCCAAATTGCTCGACTTGAGCAATATATTCGTTAAAGCCACTTATAATAATTATTAATAATGATAAATGTTATAATGATAAATATAAATAATGATAATGATAAAATATTATTTACCGACAGTCGTTTTAGCGACCGAACAAATTTCAATCAAAGTTTCAACGACTTTGTAATTGTGCTAAACAGCTGTCCGTATAACTTAATAAAACTTTTGACATACATTAATCTGATCTTGTGTATACGGACATTAACATATTCAAATTCGAAAGGCACAAATGACCATAATGTGTACAGGATCGTGCGACGATTAAAAAAAAAAAAAAAACAAAAAAAAAAACAAAAACGAAAAACCAATACCACTCTACGGAGTATTGTATTACGCGTATGCGTCTAGAAAAATTCTACGACGCGGCCCGCGCGAAAAGCGAGTCCGCCCGAAGCGCGCGCGAACGCGGGTGTCAATGAAAGCGGGAGAATACAGCAACTGCCGGTCACGCCCCTTCAAAGCCGACGGAGAGAGAGCGAGAGAGAGAGAGAGAAAGCAAAGACACGTATATACACGTGGAAATACGGAGAGAGCGATTCCGCGTAGGGGCGCGAAGGCATATTACACGCGCGTGCACGGCCGAAGTGCGCGGAGTATATCATGTACGCCGAGGACGCGCTGCACCCGATGTAACGGCGACCGGTCGGGGGGGGGGGGTAAAATAAAAATAAAAAAAGTTACGCAGAAGCGGCGAACGTGCACGCGTACACTATCTGCAACGGGACGTCGAGTAGAATCTCTCTCCGTTCGCGCCTCGTCGCGTTTACGCTCTTACGTGTATACGCGCGTCTGTGTCTGCGGGTGGGCGGCTGTATCGACAGCGTCTCCCGGTATACAAGCCATTACCGTCGGTCCCGTGAGCAAACCCTTGCCGGGCGCGGGGTCGGGGACGTTCGAGCAGCAGCGCCAGCCGGGCGGACGAGACAGATACGCGGGGCGAGGAGGGGACTGTGTAGATAAAGAGATACGCGAAGGACAGCGCGAGGGTTGAGAGGGAGAGAGAGAAAGAGAGAGGGTACAAACAGAGGACGAGTAAAGAGGACAAAGAGCGTATGATAATGTAAAAGTATAAGATTAAACGGTGTAAAATTAGCGGTTGAAGGGTCGTTAATATTATCGTCGCCCGCATGAGGCGAATTTCGAGGGCCAAAGAGCGATGGAATTCTCATTATCGTCATATCTACGTGGCTGAGTATTCTACTGTATTCTGCGGTATTGAAGAGATTTTTTTTTTTTTTTAAATAATAAGATTATTTCAACGTTATTAAATTTGTCGATTATGAAAATTGACGGATGCGACCTTTACAGCGGACGATGCGAGTGGACCGTACGAATTTCGATTTCAGACTTGAAAGTCAGATTTTGAAATTTATATAAATAAATTTCTCATTTATGCTCATAAAGAGACTAGATGGATGGTTATAGACATTGTCATTCGTCTATGTCAACTGATTGATATGAAATTAAAGCAGAATCTATTGTTGAAAATTTACAAAAGCCTACTATTTTTCATTTGTAAATTTTTGTGATTATTCTAAAGGATTAAATACATCTTTTGAACGTTCAAAGAAAACTATCTTTATTGCAACATTCACTTAAGACCTAAAGTATTGAAATCAAAATTAATCGTGTTATTCGAGTAAAATTCGACTTCTTCTTTGCTTGTTAGCATTGACTGTGTCAATAATATAAATCGAGCATTACTTGTTTAAATGAATTACCTTTAACACGGCAATAACAATTTTAAGTAAATTTTCAAGTACGCAATAAATTTTGCGAAAGTTTGCGAATCGAGCAAGCTGTAAACATGGCCAAATTAAGATATTTCGTAACATTTAAGTTACAAAAGAAAACGTAAAAATCAATAATAAAAACAAATAACAATTAACAAGACCAAACTGCACGCAAAGTACGACAGTTGCGTCTCGCTTTAATTTTTTTTCTCTTTTTTTTTTTCAACAAATATCGGAAAGCAATATGTATTCCATACTCGCTAAGCCGCGTTTTCCCATTGCGGGTCGCGCGTGCGCCGATTTCAACGTAATTTCAAGCCCCTGCATACACATACATGCATATATATATATATATATATATATATATATATATATATATATACACACTCACGTCTGTATGCAAAAATTGTCAATATCGCGGCGAGAGAGCGCGCGCGTGCGAGCCAGTTCATTCGGTGCGCGTCGGCCTTTACGCTCGGCATCCAATACGGCGTGCAGTGGTCCCTTTTGCTTTCATCCGTCTCACGGACGATGATTCGACGCGCGAGGGTCCTCGCGCTGATCGTGATCGTTGCGGCGATGGCGTTTCAACGTGAGTAGTTACATATTTGCGACGACGACGACGACGGCAACGAGCGGAAAAAAGGCGATTTTTCATTTGCTCGTTTCTTTGGCCGCTCCTTCATTCTCGATCGACGGGGGCGCGGATTTCGCGGATTTCGCGGCTCGTCTTCGATTTCGCGAAGTTCTTGGGATGTTGAGTTTTAAAGCGCAGACTTTCGATATTTACTAATTTAAAGTGAAATTAAGTTAACGTAATTAAAGGGCAAAAGGATACAAAAAAAAACCATTTAATACGTGAAAAAAATCACTGAAATATCCGGGAAATTGGTTTATTTTAATTGTTTTATTAAACATCAATTACGTTAACGTAAAGGTGCTCTGCACAAAATTTGGAATGTACGCCAATTTCATGTATATCCAACGCTTTAAAGCAGCGCGACATAAATTATAATTACTTTCCGCTAAAAATAGAAACGTCGGTCGCTCAATCGATCCATTGTCTCGCTGGCCGATAAGTATGAAAAAAAAAACAACAACAACAACAACAACGAAAAGAAATACTTTTACATCGCTTTTTTTCCTCTCGAAGCCACTTATAATAGTGCATTGAAGCAAAAGTGAAACAAAAAAAAACGGGTGCCGAAAAAACTGAAGTCGATTTTTTGTTTTGTTTTTTTGGTTTTTTTTTTTCATTCCAGTTAGCCTCGGCGACATTTGCATCGAGGAATGGTGTTGCACTAACGGGGGAATGGGCTGCCAGTACTGGAACGGCACTCTGTGCGAATGCAACAATACCCCGGAGGAGAAAAAGCTTTGAGTTTATGCAGAGACGCTCGTGATAAGCATAGTACGATTCAATGTAGCATTTTATCTATTTTTTATCCGTTTTCTTCTTTGCGTTCTCACGTTCGTCCCGGTGTCGTTTCTCGTTCGCGCGATGCGGCAACGCAAGGGCAGACGATCGCCGGCGTTACATTCTTTCAACACCCATGGAATTTTCGAGGGATCGGTGAAAAATTTCACCCTGCCGAGGAGCCGGCGTGGATTATTCGACAGCAAGACACGTTTTCTACGATCTTTACTGCTACATTCTGTTTTAATGAGAATTGAAATTATTGTTTGTTACAGCATTAAATGTATATGATTTTTCTAAGAATTGCGAAATAAATAGCATCCTAGGGATGGAAACTGAAACATTGTCGAGTACTTATTTATGACCGATTTGGAATTTGAAAATAAATGTAGGCAATGAATCAAATATATGAAATTTTATTTAATTTAAGTAACAGATTAAAAAAATTTTACAGCGACTTGTAGCATTTTGATCTACAGATTCAGCGTTATTAATAGCTACAGTTTTCATTTTTAGCGAACGACGAACGCAATCCCGCTGATTTAATCCAATATTGAAAGTTTTAATTTCAGTTTAGGTTATAAACAGAAAGCCGTTTTACTATGTGTTATACATTATGTGGCAAGTACTGAAACAAATGAAAATTTCTACGGAACAAAAAGAAAAGCCATCGACGGCAACGAAACTTACGATCTGAGAAAGCATCATCATCCTGCTGCCTGTGATAAGAAGCAAGTACTGTTTTTCGTCGACGTTTTGGGCGAGCTTTATATTTTATCGATCCTTTTCAATGCACAAAAGAACGGCAAGAGGACAGGTTCGACGTCGCACAAAAATTTAAGCACAATAATTTTTTACAAAAAATTTACATAATATAATTTCATATATTATAATCTAATATATGCCATACTTGACTAATTTTACAACAGCGATGCTAAGCATCGATGTGTATTTTCAACGATTGAAAATTATAAGATGCATAATTATAAGACTTGCATAATTATAAGACCATGCATAATTATAAGACTTATTTAACAAGGTCTATACGAGCAAAAATCTATTTCAGTTATAAGAAAAACAAAATGTCAATTATATGAATAAACTGAGAAAATTATCTGAGTCATCTAATTTTTCGTCTTTGAGTCATCTTTTTTTTGTAATAGAAATAGAATTTTTGTTCGTTCACTGCTTGTAAAGTAAAAGTCTTATAATTATGAATGGCTTTTGTGAAACCTTTCACGCGTTACAGTACATTACGCAGTAAAATTTGATTTTACGCCCGAGGTGTGTATACTATTTTATAACACAGTGAGCGTTCAATGTTTAAAGACTCTTTCTAGGACGTAAATATAGTTGATTATAGTATGTAAAGGAAAACAATAATGCTATCAATAAAAAAATTAATTATAATGCACTATTTTAAGCCCTAAAAACGAGGCGTAAAAGATGATTTTTACTCCGCTGTGTTATAAAATATATCATTTAAATATGTTTCACCATGTCTATGCAGCGCAATTATGTCATTACTAATTTTCAAAAAAAATGCCAATTACTGTATCGTCAGTTTAATAACAGTAAACAACAATAAATATTTCTATACAACGTTATGCATAAAGTATTATTTTTAGTATTGAGAGTGATCTAATATATAAATGTGAGCCCTGCTTTCTCAAAAATAATTCTTTTTGTTTTCTCAATCATTACTAATCAAAATGTCTATTCTTGTTACAATTATAATACTCTATTTGTATTTAAATTCGTACAAGAAATATTAACGTTCATGTCCTGCGAATCTGTATAATAGTGTTATATACGTCTGTCATATACGTCTTGAACTTTTTTTCAATTGGTTTGAACGATACGTTCATTCACATCGTCAGTTATAATTTTTATTTTCTTCTAAAATATTGAATCAACATTTTTGAATCCGCCCTTCGTAATGGTCCGCATATATAGTAACAATTTACTATACTGTAAAAAAACAGCGGTATTGAACAAACAACCATCCGACAAGGAATTGCAGGTATCATTTTTTCTCAGGCATTATATATATATTACACAGCGTAGTGCCAAAGAAACGAATTGAGGTGGTATATAAAAGAGGTGGGGGGGGGGAGAAAACTACACCACCTTTTTCTCCGACTCTCCTTTATTTTTACGGACACACAAAGTGCGCGCACGGTCACGCTAAAGTGCTACTCGAAAAACGCGTTCGGTTTACGGATTAAGTGCAAAACGCGCTGCGAATACGTTTATTTTTGCACTCTCTCGCCTGCGTGCTCTCTCTCTCTCTCTCTCTCTCTCTCTCTCTCTCTCTCTCTCTCTCCTCTCTTCTCTCTCTCTCTCTCTCTCTCTATCTCACTCAGTCACACTTCATTCTAGACGACCTTTTCTCCCATTCTATCTGTACGACTATTACACTACTGCAGGTATAGCTAGCTCGCGATATATATATATATATATATATATATATATATATATATATATATGCAACACTGGCTTTGCTTTCCATCCTCTTTCGCGTGCCGTTTCTATTTTTTAATTACGGCTTCTTTGTTTCTCTCTTACTCTCTCGGCCTCTCTCTTTCTCTCTGTTTGTGCGCAGCATTATCCGACGGGCATTTCTCATATATGACAGCAACGGTTCTTTTCTTTTGTACGCGCGCGTGCGTCAGAATTTTCATATACCTTTGGCAGTTGTAAAACACATGTATGCAAAAATTGTATTTAATATATATTATTGGGCATATCAATTTTATAAATCAAGGAAGTAGATTTGTCAGCACGTTCAAACTCTATTTCGGTTGTTTATGGATTTTAAATCCGTGATCTGTCCCGCTTTCAAGTCTTTCACTTGCGGGAGAAGGCACGAGAGAGAGAGAGAGAGAGAGAGAGAGAGAGAGGTAGAGATTTTCGATAGCTCCTGTGGTGTTCTGAATTTGAGAGTACGATTCCGTTCGTATATTGCGCAAGACAAAGTACCGAAAGAATTTAAGACAATCCCTGCGTTGTTTAATTATATTTACTCATGTATTAATTGAAATAGTGACGATGCCGGCTGTTTTAAAACCAGATTACAAATACTGCTTATCTACCCTACAATTTCTATAACATAATATAAAAATATAACGAATTTAAGACCGATAACAATTTTTTCAGTTTATTTATCGATAATAATGTAGAAAAAGCATAAGATAACGATCTTTAAAGAATGTCGGATATTTGGATTATTTAATTAAATAAAAAAGTGCATTTATTATTTATAGAATTATATTACGAATATCATATTTGGGATATGAAATTAAAGTTTGAAATATTATCCAGATTATATTAAAAAGTTAATCTAGAAAAATACGCAAAGTTCATTGTTGAAAAATTTTATGATTCAAAATAATACGAATAGATGAATGTATATTTGCAATAGTGTTGCAATTCATAATTCGGAGAAAAGAATATAACTATTTTAAGGAGAAAACATTTCTCGTTTAAAACTTTAGATCTCTGAAGCATACGTTTTTATCAAAAAATTCTATATCTTGTGTGCGATTCCATCGGTACGCCAGTCGATGTTTTTATATGAATGTAAGATGCATCAGTGAGTACTTATGTACTATTATACGTCAATTCCTCTTCATTTTGGAGAGATTATACATTATGATATATGTATATAAAATGATAAACCTTAGCACATCTATTCAGTGAACGATCACAGAAAATATAGAAAAATCAGTGTTACGGTTTAGTTCTTTACAATAAAAATACAGAATCATCTGACCTACATCCGCGCGTGATTCTATACCTTCTATACCTTTAACAATCGCGAAGGCGCGCGCGCACACACACACTTGAGAGTAATTAAAAGTTACACAACCGACACGCTTGGAAATCGCGAATTGTAAAGTGCGCCTTGGTTGAGTCGGCGGTGGGGTATCGTGTTCTGTCCCTCTTCCCGCGAGCGTACGCGTACGTATAAACTATAATGCACCGGGGCGACGAGGCGGCCTCCGATACAAAAACACGGGCGCGTCGCTTCGCTGCCACTTTTTCCCGCAACGGCCTGTAAAAATCCCATCCGCCGCAACCACGGATCTTGCTGCGGGACGAGACAGAGGGAGAAAGAGTGTGGCGAGGGGGTGGGGGGAGGGCGAGGACAAAAAGTCGACCAGACAACGCTGGGCGACGCCCTGGAGTGGTGGAGAGGAAAAAAACCGCTCTCGCTACCCGTTGCGCCCGCCCGTCGCCGGGGGCCTCGGCTCGCTGCTTCTCGATACGGGCGATTATGTAAAAGGACGGCAGAGGCCGAGAGGGAGGCGGCAGGGTGGGCAAATACCTCTTTGTCCCCGTGTATACCTGGCCGAAGTAGCGCGGAGCCGATGAATATAACGAGGCCTCGAGGGTTATCCGATGGCTGAGAGCGCAATCTGTACGGGGGGGAGGGGGAGGGCGGGTGCGAAAAGCACCTTCCCCCCCGCCCCCGTCGCCTTTTTTCTTTTTTACTTTTTGTTTACACCCGCGATTTTTCCCGAACTCGATTTTTCGAGAAAGAATCGCCTTTTTCGCCGCTCTCGCTTTTAAGAGCTGCGTGCTTTAAATTTCTGCCGGCCTTCTTGCCCTATGCACGCTAACAACGACAAATGTATAATCCATACTTGCGGCCAATGCGAGCTTCCGACGAGGCTTTTGGTATTCTTAATTTACATTAGTAAATTATACATTGTATTCTGTCTCTCTCACTCTCCCTCTCTTCCTCCCTCCCTCTCTCCCTTGTTAATTGATACGTATTTGAAACTTTGTGCTAGTGTTCAAAGCAACATTTAGAAAATACTCTACATTGGTATTTTCATTCTTAATAGTGTTTTTGCTTTTTTCATTGGATCGAAATTATATTCAAAACAAAAAATATTCGATTCATTTTTGTTATTTCGATCGTTTTATTCAACGCAACCAGCGGGAAAGGATGGAAAATTCATATGTGAAAATCGATAAATAAAAAATTTTTTTTTCATAAATCTTTTTATCCATCGCATGCTTCTTTTTCTCTCTTATTTTTTATTGAACAGAAATTAATTTGTCTATTCTTTAATGTATCTTACAATGCCATATATAACGGAATAAACGAGTCGTTTGCAACATTTATCACCTGAATTTCTAAGGACTATAATTTCGAACTAGAATTGTTATAAAAAAAAACAATAACATTTTTTAAATTCAGTTTAAATTTTATCGGTCCTGTATCGTTTCGATTCAGTAACCTTGAATCTATATATTTTTTAAGCTCTCAAGAAGGGATAAGCTCGATTTAATTTGCGCGGGAGTAGCAACGTGTAGGCAGTGGCGGGACGGAACTACGAGCAGCGCATAAAAAGCCGTCGATTCTTTCTTCACAGTCTAATTGAGTCTCGAAATTTTGTCCGTGTTCTCAAGCAATTCTATATCTCTGTATACAAATGCTGATGTACGTTGACAATATTAATCTACGTGGTCTTAGTGAGTTGAATGCGCGTTGATACTAATTTTCTATATTCGCATATTACTTTTTCAGGATCACAGAATTCCAGCTTAATAATATTTACACCTAATTTCAATCGAAGATATGATATCCAACACGAATAGCCAATTTTCGGTTTATATAGCGAGCAATTGGTGAGAAAAAAAGCCTTTGGGCTTCTCTTTTGAAAAATGATAATCAAAGTTGTCTCGCTTTTAGGTATTAGGTCAAATTGTTTCATCCAACTGTACGAAGTTGTATTTGCGCTTTTATCAAATGTTTCGGGCCGACCCTAGAAACAAGTCATTTTTTCCCGAGGCTCGGACGATCCAAATCGCTCTCACGATCGTCATTGATGCAAAAAGGCAATTTTATACGAAATGAAATAAAATAGGAGACCTAGAAAATTATTGAAATGTCGGCCAGCCTTCTGTCACGTTACACTAGAAATATCGGTATGTAATTATTGATGCAAACGAGAAAATCAATGGAATTTTCAATAAAGCAATTGGGTAACAACATTTAGGAAGTGAGAAGTCACGATATATAAATGTAACAATACTTTTTCTCATTTTATATTTTTAATCATAATTTCAGTCGCTTATATGGATTTTTTTGATAAATTATGAATGTTTTAGTTTATCGTATTAAAATATAATTACTTATAATAAATAATAGTTGTAAATAGTAAGCACAAAAAGTGCTTTGTAAAACTTCCTAAATATCTTATAACTATTATAAAAAAAAATTTTTTCATCTAATGAATCTAATAATATATATATATTATATTCAATAAAGATGTAGCTAATAAAGATGCATTTGTATAACATTGGTTTTATAAATTTATGAATATTTCTCAATATTGTAGTTTGTAACTGAAATGTGATCAGTTGCATCATCAATGCCGATATAGATTGGAAATTGAATTAAAAAAGAAAAGAGATTCGTAGAAATCAAATAAATAAAACTTTCCCAATTAGAAAGAAATCAGCGAATAAGCAAGTTTTATCTTAAGCAAGCTAAAAACGCCAATTTTTCCGAATAGAATATAATATAAATATCCTATATTAATATAAATAATATCCTATATTAATGTAAATAATAGTCTATATTAATATGAATATATATATATATATATATATATATATATATATATATATATAGGGAGAAAGAGAAACAAACAAAAGAGAGAGAGCGAGAGAGAGCAGCTCATATAATTTCCCGTGTGAGCAAGGGAAGGAAACAAATTAAAATGAATCGACGCCCGCTCGATTTATCCAGATTAATTTCGCCCAATTATTATATCCCGAGATGTCCCAACGGAGCCGCGTCCGTCCTCTTCCGGGTTGCGAAGAAGTTAGAAGGGGTGGGAGGAGCGGCGAGGGAGGGAAAGTAAACGGACATAGGAGCCGCGGCGAGAACGGACTCGCGTCAAAGAGCTCGGGGATCAGGCGGCCGGGGGCGGGAGGGTTGGGTCGACGATCGCTCGCACTCCCCAGAACCACGCATACGCTCATTGCTCGCCCGTAAAAAGAGAAAAACGCGACGAAGTTGCAGGAGATTGCGGAGGGTGGGGGAAAGGGGCAAGGCATCAGACGGAGAGAGGGAGAGAGAGAGAGAGAGAGAGACCAGCAGCGCTGACCGCGCTATGCCCGGGCATCGAGGCGAGCCGAAGCGACACTCGCGGCGTTCTCCCTCCCTCTCTCCCTCTTTCCCTTTGGCCTTGGGGGATACGGCCTCGGCGAATCGATACCGTACGCCTCGACTCCGTGGAACCGAGCGCCCCCCCCGCCCCCCCTCCCCGCCCACTTCGCTCCCGACGCATTCGCACGCGTGGAGTCTCCGCGAAAGAAACGGCGCGGAGCTATTTATCGGCCGATTACGCAGGAGAGAGCGAGGATGGAGAGGGATGGAGAGGGCGAGAGGGATAAAAATAGAGCGAGCCAAGTGTAAAGGAGGGAGAGAGAGAGAGAGAGAGAGAGAGAGCGCCAAGGGCAAAGGGCGAGGTGCGCGTAGAATAGGTATATAACGGGCGAGAAAGAGGCTGTAAACCAAGAATGGAGCGCGCCAGCGCCGCTCGTAAACAGGCTTATTTTCCTCCCACGTATACGGCCCGTGGAAGGATCTCGGGCGTCGTAGCAACGTCCCCCTCCCCCCACTCCCTCTGCCTCCCACCGCCGGGGCGCTGTCGCGGCGAGAAATTAAAAGGAGCCCGGCGGAGAGTCTCTCCGGGCTTTTCCTTTCTTTATTTTTTTTTTCCATTCTCTTCTTCTGTTTCGAAAGGGTCTCGGCCGCCGCCCTGCCTACGAATCCGATCGCATCCGCGCCCCGGATTTTATTATCGTCGCGGTCCAGGGCGCGACGGTGCCCCACCCCCCTTCCCACCCGCTACCGCAGTTCCGTACAAAATTGATACCTGCCCAGCCGGGTCACCCGTTGTCGCGCCCTCCCTTCGGCGAGGCCGCGTGGAGGAATTGGCGGAGAGGGCCGCAGAGTAGGGAGGGGAGGCCGGGCTTGTTGTCGTACCGACAACGTGTCTTCGCATTAACGTGCCGCGATAAATATTGCGATTAGCCCCGAATGAGACTCTTTCCCGATTTGTCCCACGTGTACGACCCTCGCAAGTCAGTTTTGTGCTACATATATACTTACGACGTATATAATAAATGATACGGTACGCCTAGTAATTACACAACGCTTTTATCGATATATATATATATATATGTGTGTGTGTGTGTGTGTGTGTGTACATCTGAAAATGTTATATTGCACGCAATTCTCCACATGAAAAATATTTTACTTTACGAATGGATAAGCGCGAAAAATGCCTGTTATTTGATGAAAAAATCGACTGCATCTCTCTCTCTCTCTCTCTCTCTCTCTCTCTTTTTTCATAAAAATATCTTTTGCAGAATTCTCTCTCTCTCCTCTCTCTCTCTGTCGCTGCATATCTCTCAGTCTATCCGTATATCACTATCTTTGGCCGAGCCAATGTTATATGCGCAAATAAAGTGAACGGATATTAAAATCCCAAAATGGGGTCCAAAAAAAAAATTGTCGTTATAAATATTGGAACAAAGTGGCGGAGGGCGGTATGGGGGGGGGGGCGAGCCATATAACAGCTAAGCCTCGGACGGGTATTAATTTAAATAATACTGCTATATCTATTGCCGGTAACTGTGCGCGATTTCTATTTAATTAACGGTGCGCAGTTCTCATATCGACAGAAATATCTGTATCTAAAAAAATTGTATTTGGTTCTCTCTGACAAAAAGGAAAGAGAACTCTTCCTTTTTAATTCGACGCCATATACGACTGGTAATTGAATAACATTTCAGGCGATAATTGTAATATTGATAATTGAACACTGCTTTTCGGCATAAATGAAATTTGTTCAGCCGTTATCAAAAAATCCCCACTTTATACTGCTCTCTCGTTTCGTCGTTTGGGTCTATATACGTATATACAGGAAGATCTAGATTAAAATACCTGTAACGAATGCTCGGGTTGAAATCGAGAGCTTAAAGGTACTTTGGCTAGTTTGCGTTATTGAAAATCTTTCAATTAAATTCGCGAGGGACCGAAGTACGTGTAGAACGAGCGAAGGCTATCGCGGAAGTTTTAGTGTTTTAATATAGTGAAAAGCGATCACGGCGGGGCGGGCTTATCCCTCTATTAGTCGAATTAACGCGCGATCTTTCGCTTCATTTTTTTTCCTTTTGAATCGCTACGTGCGTTTATTGGGTAATATTATATAATTCGAACACAAATGCCTCGAGGTTAAACTGCCTCGGTTTAATCGCTGGATTCTTGTGTAAAAGTATGGATTTTACTGCGTCGATTTACATGTTATTTTTATTTTTAACCTCTTTATATTTATATTCATTTGTCGGTCGTGAAAGAAATTCCACTGTTTTTGACAGTTTACTCGATATTTTATTTTTGTGCCAAAGATAATATTAAAAGCTTTAAATCCACGATTCTGTTCGAAAAATAACCTTCAAAACTATTACAAGTATTTTCCACAAACCCATCCACTTGCGTAATATAATTAAGCGGCATACTTTATTTCGAATGCATCGTTCGCCTTCCAAGAAATTTGTTACAAAATTGATTTCCCTGTCTACCGAAATCGATAGTATTTATCGACTTTAATATTTACTATCCAACAGATACCGCAGACAACAGATGTTGTTTTTTTTTAGCTCGATTAAAGCTTCAATGAAACCCCTCGGCTGATTTAGACATTTTTCCAATATCAATTTTGATAAAATCATTTATCGGCGCGGTAATAAATGGGGGATGGGGGTTGGGGATCGCCCGTTTGAAAATTAGCCGAATAATTGATTTAGTCGGGGATTCTGGCCCTTGGCAAACGGGATTCAAAGTAAATTCAATCAAGAGCAACAATACCCGTCGAAAGGGTAATAGGCGAACGCAGGCGCTTAAGCAGATTAGCTGGCGCTACCCGTAACCGCGCTTTCCTCGAATCTTACAGTCTCGTACGTTTGGTTTAACGAGGTCGGGATTTTTACCACTGCCGACAGATCAACTCGAAATTCGCTTGGGATCGTAAAAATAAAATGGATTATTTTACCATGAAACAAACAAGAGAATGAATTTTTAATGATATCCTTTTTATAATATTTTAATTATATCCTTTACTCTTTCACGTTGGCTTGATCAAAGTTATTTGATGAAGGGTAGTCGGCATATGTGCAAGTAATGTTTAATTTTATCGGTTTATTTAGGGTAGGATAACGTGTTTTACTTTACAGAAACTTATTGAAATTACGGAATGATTACTAAGGATCCGACTTAATAAAAATGGATTCGAAACATAGAATTTTTAAATAAAACTTAACTTTTGCAGGAAATCAAATATTTTTCAGGGATATATTTATTGAAAAAATATTCAGGATGTAAATTTTTGTCGTCGGCATGAGAAAAAGCAGTAGGGATAGGGTTAATGCGTTATGATAGTGACGTTCATTCCAATCATGTTTCTCTTTCGAGGTAATTGTAGGCGTGACAAATTAATCATGCCAGATTCTAAGACAACGACGATAAACAAGAAAGAGTGCCATTTTATTAGGACTGTAAGACCGTTGCACAGATTAGATAGTTTGTTCAAACAACAATCGTCATAAGTCTGCCTATAATTTTGGTCAATACGGATAATCAATCCGATTCCACCAGTAAATAAATCCATAAGTGTAGTTATTTTCCCATCTGGTAACAAAATAATAAAACCCTTCGCGCGTCACAGATACCCGAATTTCCGAATCGCAAACCATTTGGTATATAACTCGAATGAGCACTCCGTATGCACTCACACACACACACGCACACACACAGATATCTACAAAGTCAACAATCCCAAGGCACCACGCAACACTCGTCGCTCCCGCCTTGGACGCGTGTCGTCCCGCTTCGTACGGACGGCGAATTAACCCGACCACCGCGAAGCCTCGCCGCCGCGTACCGAACGCCGACGATCTCTCGGCTCGCTCTCGCGACGACGCGTCGACGCGAAAACGTCGATTTCCGGTAACTCAGGGGAGAAACGCTCGCTATGGCCACGACCACCGCAGCTCGCTCTCCCGCTGGAATCAATATCAATCCCCCCCCTCCCCGCAAAAGAAAAACAAGCCGATCAAAGCCGCCTCGGACCTTTATTATCTTCGTTCTATTGGGGAAGGGCGGGGGGGGGGGTAGCAGGACGTCCACCTTCTCGCCAACAGTAATAAAGTTTCACCGGTCGCTTTTTCTGTTTGTGTCGCGATGGGAGGGGAGGGGGCCGCGATACGCCGATATCCCGCTATAAACAGACCCTCTTTTGTGCTCGCTCGGATAGGCTGGTTTTTGTTGACGTTTCTCCGTTTATTTATCCGTTGACCCGGCATTACTTTATGCGCCCGTATAGTTGAACGCGCGATTATTTCTTCCCTCCCTCCCAGCTCCACCGCTTCCCGATCCACTCGGTGGACCACGGTTCCGAGTAATTGACTTGTCAGATAAGCGGCATTTACAATCGAGCCGAAATCGGGGCAAAAAGAATCGTTTACCCGTTGCACGCGGAGCGCAATCGGACCGCGACAGGGGGAGGGACGTTTACAATGTTCGAACGGCAGCTTTGCGCTTCGACCGATTTTTCGAATATACTTCCAATGAATAAAGCGACAAGGTAACGCAAACCCCTTCGTTCGTCGATTAACGAGGCTTCGAATTGAGCCCCATCCAGCGGGATAGCGGACTTTGTTGGCGCGTCTTCGAAGCGTCCGATTGCGCCGGGACAAAGGGAAAAACTAATTGAACGCAAATTTCACCGAGTCTCGGTGAGGCGAGGACAGGGGCAAGGGTTGGCCGACCAGGAAGAGTCAAGAAGCCCGTCCAATTAAGCCGGGCAAAAGGGAGAAATTAAGCGAGTCGGTTCTGAACTCGGGTTAAATTCAGCTCTTGTTACTATCTTGTAAGTTCGCGGAAATCTAATTAAACGGTCATGCGTAGGGACACGCGAAAGTCTAACTGAAACGCATCGCCACGAACTTGCGGTGCATGCACTATTTGTACGAATAAGTTTGTTTTTTTTTCTTAACGTTTTAAAAATAGAAAATGCTAATACAGGTTATGAGAATTAATCACTTTTGTACAAGTTACGTTATGTATATACTGTCAATATACTTGTTCAGGCATGAGTATGATAATATAAAAATTATTGCTGGAAATGTCAACGGTGTCGATGATGTAAGCGAACTACGATACAAGTAAGACAAAAATTTTCAAAATCTTCAAACAATTTGACAGAAATTTCCATAGTCGCTATTTCGGCACTGTACCATGCCGGTCGATCTTCCGGAAAAGGTATAGAGATCCTGTGTATTCGAACAAGTTAAGACCTAATCTCGCGTGTCTACTATTTATTATATAGTAAACTTGTGACAGAAATAAAAGCAGATAGTTATATAGATAATCTATTGGGTCTGCAACTGAAACATTTTTAATTTGTTACTAAATATGTATCCGCTATGTCTTTTTTTTGACAATGTCGAAATATCGACTCACGTGTCAAAAAAACAGCGGGCGTGGTAAGCATACCATGAACCTGTTTCAGATGTCAGAATAGGCCAAAAGTTGCTTGGACGTTCCGAAAGTGGCGACTTTGGTTTGGAAGACAAAGCCAACCGAAAAAGTTCGAATGTAAAGTATTAGATGCATTCTTGAGAAACGCAAGATCAATTTGCTGCAGGATAGGGAGCATTGCGCCAAGACAATTTTCTATTTCCGAGCGTCTAAAGTCACTGGAATTCATCCAAAACTTCTAAAATTGGGTATCGCGCCAACCGACGACGAGGAACGTCGAAAATCAGCTTTTGACATCGGCATTTTTTCCTCAACGCTATAAACAGAAATCGTTTTTTCATCGAAATTCTACTGGAGTTAAAAAGTGAAGAAGTATATCAGTATTATAATAGTTCAAAATGCAAAAATCTTGGATCAATGGAACATTATATCCAATAGAATTCACACATTTGAAACGAGCATTAGGAGAGCATATATTTCGCTTTCACATTTGTTGAAATTTTGCGCTTTTAGTCGCTATTTTGATGTTGGTCAGCTGTAACGTTTAAGTTATACGTGAAATATACATTTTTTGGTTTACAATTTTTTTACGCATTTTTTTACAATTGTAAAAATTGTTCTAATGCAACAAAAATTTGAGTGTATAATTTAACTTTGAAATTTAACAAGAGACATTCATTTTAAGTTAAATGTATTTATTTATGAGAAAAAATGGTAACATAAATAAAGAATATAGCATAAGAATACAAATTATAAATCAATTAGAAAGGAATCAATTATATTTATATATATATATATATATTATATATATATATATATATATATATATATAAAGTACATTCATCGACTTATTAAAATCAAAATTAATTTTGTTAGTGAAGGATAATATATCTGCAATCTTGTGTCTGCAAAATGCTGCAACGGCTCTAAGTTTTCTCTTAGAAATTAATTTCATTTACCATCCAAATCATAATTAAGAAAAACTATTATGATTCGGTATTCATGTTTTCTTCAATGTGCTGAACATTGATCGCTGAGTACTAAGCAGTGTGTACACGGTGAAAATTTCTTTAGGAATGAAACGTATATTATGTTCCTGTAGTTTTCGCCCAATGAATTTTCGAATATCGAGAGTAAAACATTTAACCTGTAAAAATGGGATTGAACATGATCTTAATTAGTTATTCCGAAATTTATCAACCTGAAATATACTAAAAACGGTTTACATTACACAAGGCTTGTTAATAGATATTTTTCGAAACTTTCTTTACTTTTAGTTTAAAATACAATATTTATCGAGTAGATAACCGCTTGTCAAGTAATAAAGTTTTCTCTCTCTCTCTCTCTCTCTCGCGGTTTCACCCCGATATTTTACCTTCATTCCTTTGAAATTCGATTTAACAACCCAATAACTGAAATCAATAGTCCCGCTGAACTTCCCCTTGACCAAGTTTTACATCGAAGCGACGTGGCGAAAAATCTTCCACGACCTATTTCAAATAGGGGTGCATATATATACATATACATATCGATATCATTTCTTTTGAACTAACGGAGAGCTAGAGAAACGAGACGCCCGACTGTCGGCCGGTTTATTCAAAAATTCCTTTCCCGAGCCTCGCTTCGCGGCCTCGGCGCCCCCGTGCGTTCGCCCAGGCGTACGCGCGCCCCTTCCCCCGCGCCGACCTCGTCGGCCCGTCGAATAAATCTCCCCGGGAAATCCGAGTTTATTTCGTAAATAACCGCGGGAACGGACGAGTGGAGCGAAGGATCGGGACAGCGGCCGAAGCCGGGCCAATGGACGAGTAAGGAACGGGGACGTGCTTTAACGCGCCCGCAGCGAGGGGAGGGGTGGGGGGACCGGGGTCGATCGCGTCTCTCGTCGGCGAGAATCGCCGGGGGCGCGGCAGGGTCCATCGCGCCGAGTCCCTTTGAGGACACGACGCGCTGGTGCGCGACGATGCGTTCTGTGAAAGAGTCGTATCATGAAAAACGTCGATCCTTAAGAATCGATTATTAATAAAAAGAGTCGACAAATGGATCGCGAACCAGTCGAGCTTATATTATATAAATTTTTAACGTTACAATTAAAAACGCCTTGAGTAACGAGTGAAAATTAAAATATGAAAAAGGCTTTTATAAAAATATAACACATTTTGCATGACATTTCTATGATCATTACAAAATATTATCTTTAATAGATTTTAATGTTTGCTAAATGACGGCTTTACTTAAAGTAATAGCAATACACTGTAACAGAAAATTTTAAATGTATATAATTAAATTGTCCGACAGAGAAAAGGAATAATGTGTAAAAAATATTTCTAATATATTTTTTTTTATATAAATAAGAGCTAAAAATTTTTTAACTTCAATAAGCATATGAAAATTACAATTCGACTTATATCAAACGTCAATATTTTCGTGAATAATAACGATAAATGGAAAAATTATTCATATGATCTTATTCTGTAATAAAATAAAGCAAAATATTATTTTCGAAAATATTATTAATATTAAAATAATACGTCGTTGTAATCTAGAACCTGCGCTGACCTTAATTCAAGTCTCGACGCTTCTTTCGATGATTAATATGAACAGGAATTGAAAAAATCATTATTATTCTCTGAGACATGAATCGACTACCAGTCACAGCATCGAGTATATGCGCGGATCATCGGCTCGAAATGAGTGAGACGAAGGAGAAGGACGATGATGCGAAGGTCGGGGAGGAGGCTGTTATAAAATAGTCGCTGCAATATATATATATATATATATATATATATATATATATATATATATACGCGATGGTTCTGTAATTGTCCTTCTACCTCTTTTCCTCCCCTCCCACTCCCTCATACGCCATACTCGCTTCCAACCGACTTAATTCCTTTGTCGTTTCTACCGCTCGCAGACCTGGTGTATGTGCATGTATACCTATACACATATATATATATATATATATATATATATACATACTTACAGAGACTGTACAGAGAGATACGGGCGAAATTACGACGGGGCGGTCGGCTGCCAAACCGTTTCGCGCTGCTGCCCGCCGCGAGCCAAAGCGCGGGATACTGCGCGGGAAACTGCGCCGGCAACCGCGACGCAAGAGAGAGAGAGAGAGAGAGAGAGAGAGAGAGAGGAAACGAGATAGAAAACCTTCGGAATACTAGCGTTGCACCGCTGCTATTCTGCCACGGTAGAAGAGGGGTGTAGGGGAGGGAGCACGGCAGCGACCGACAGCGCCCGGCCAAAGAGCCGCGGCAGGATCGGCAGGGGCGGCGCGAGGAGGGACGGAAGTAAAAAGGTCGATGGAATAACGGGAAAAGCCAAAGGGCGAGGCGAGCGCCGGGCGAGGGAAAGGGAGGGGACGGAGGGTTCTAGAAGCCCAGCTCCGACGCTGCAGTCCGCGGGCTGCTCCGTAAGGAGGACCGGGACGACGGTATAGGAAGGAATGCGAGTGGCAGTGCCGCCGATGTGGTGGGGGGAAAGGGGGGGGGGGGTGGCGGTGGTAGAGTCAGACTGGCTGCGGAATGGAAAAGCTGAGATTCGAGGGCGAGAACGTTATATATGCGAAACTGAGAGTCCGGCTACGATATATATATATATATATATATATATATATATATATACAAGCAGAATTCGAGTTTGCGAAAGCGCCCCTCCCCACCGCCGAGCGCCCCGTCCGCGCACGAACGGGGCTAATTTATATGTTTGCCGTAAGGTTCTGCGGAATTTCATAAATTTTAAGCACGTTTGCTTTGGCCGTGACGCGGGAGGGATGCCGGCGCGTGGGCTGGGGAGGGGCGGGGGTTAGGGTGAGATAATACGACTCTGCTCGCCGCGTTGACGGAGGAGGAGTCGGGGGCGCGAGAGGCGGAGCAGCGCGGTGAGATAGCGGAAAAATTAATGGCCAATTAGGCGGCGCCGCGGTCAAGTTTCCCCGCGGCCCGCTCGCGGCGCGATTCCTCGCGAACCTCTAGCTTATGCCTAATTAATCGCCGTCTCGCGGCCGTGACGGCGGAGCCGCGCGAGTCCAACGCGGGCAATTTTAATCCCGCCGCGTCGTGCGCGGCCGTTGCGCTTTTCCAGGGACGAGTAATAATAATACGCCTGGCAGGTGGGGAGTTTTCGGCGAAATGCCCCCAAAACGTCATTATGCAGCGCATATGTCAAGGTATCAAGGTCAAGCATAATATTATATATATAAAGAGAGGGAGAGAGAGAGAGAGAGAGAGAGAGAGAGAGAGAGGGAGAGACACATATGAGGCGTATGTGACATTTGCAGTCAAAGTGTTCGCAAAATATTCATTGTGAAATTTGTCTATGTGCGTAGTTGCACGTTTAAGTCGAAATAATGTCATATAAACTATAATTTTTTTGTTGTTGGAAACCCTAAATTCTTATTTACACGCGTGCTGCTTGCTTTACCCGACTTTATGTAGCGATATATATATATATATATATATATATATATATATATATATATATATATCAGTTGTGCAATTTCTGAGCATAATTTTTACAAAATACAAAATATAAAATCTCTTTCAAGCGCAAGTCCCTAGATCCTGAAATATTCAGTTTGCATAGGCCATTATAAAATATTAGTATCCATTCTAAAGATTGATTTAGTAATCCCGAATACTTAAAAAGCAATGAACAGAATTAAATACAAGATTTATTTTACTTATCTAAAAATCAATGAATCTTACAAAACCTGACTCATCAAACATATCAATGTCTAATGTGTTTTTATTGCAAAAACTATTTCTTGGCTCAATAAATCATTTTTTTCTATAATGGCAACCATCAATTTGGACCAAAATGATAAAACTACAATGAAAATAATATTGAAAGCATCACGAATAACTGTATTGAAACAAGCACGCATTTCTTCAACTAAAAAAGTTTGAATGATAGCTTGGGACATTACATTTAATCATTACGACGAAGTTATAATAAAATATTAAAAAGGACTGCTAACTTTAAGAAAGTGTGCGAAGTCGCAAATGTGCGCGACGCAGAGGTAACCGGCAGAGTAGATAAAAAAATCCCGAAAACACGAGCGAGAAAATGTACTCGGTTATAAGGCAGGAAGACTGTCCGTCGAAAAAAACGAGAGAACAGAGAGAGAGAGAGAGAGAGAGAGAGAGAGAGAGAGGAACAGTGCCAAAAAACGGACAAGTTAGCGAAAAAAAGTTGTCGCAGTGGATGGATTTTCGAAAAATACGTCCAACGTGTGCGTAAAGCAACGGATAGGGATGCCACGCAGAGAACGGGAAAGATGGAGAGAGAGAGAGAGAGAGCGTGCGAGGGAGAGAGAGAGCTGCAGCTGCAGGCTGCAGCAACTGCTGCGACTGTCGGATACTCGCGAGAGAGTGAAAAAAAGCCCGAGAGCTAAAAGTTGCCCTATGCACACAGAGCTCTGGGCACTAGGCCAGCAGGTCCTCCTACCCTCCCCCCTTTCTCACCAGCCATCGCTCTCTATCTCTCTCCCTTTCTCTACCCACCTCCATCTATCTATCCATCCCTCCTCTCTCGCCCATTCTAAAAGTCGGATCCAGGCGAATTCAAAAGTGCCCGCGGACAGGGATTTGATGGAAAAGGCGCGCACACTTATAAAAAGCGCGTGCCTGAATTTCCGTACGGAGCATAAAAGAAAGATAGAAATAGAGGGAGAGAGAGAGAGAGAGAGAGAGAGAGAGAGAGAAAGAGGGAGGGAGGTGAAAAAGCGAGAGAAAATATTTGTGCATTAGGTGGGAGCATAGACGAGAGCCGAGTGTAAGTGAAAAGGAATTAGATAACGCGGGGTGCATTAGCACGTGCAGAAATTTACGAATTTCCCCCGCGGCTGGAAAAGTTCTTCTGGCTTAGTATCAATTTTGCGGAGCTAATAAAGAAGAGCCGAAAATTCCGCTTTTATCCCGCTCCGCGTTTGCTGAATTTTAAGTAAAGCCCTAAATAAACTTGACTGCGGCACGGGTCGCGGGATCCCTGCATGCACGTGTGACAATAATGACGTGTAATATTCGCGGTAATCCGAATCAACGAGGATAAAGCTCTGTGTCGCTCGAGTACCTTCTGACTTAAAAATTAGCAGACTTCTTTGCAAAAATACCCAACAATGAAATTTCTTTTCACAGACTTTTTTAATTATGAGAGACACAACGCTTATTGTTCAAGTAAATATTTTGAGATGTTTTTATTACACGTAAAATGAGACTGTAATGTTTATTATTATTATTATTATTATTATTATTATTATTACTACTATTTAAATTATTGAAATTATTGTTCTAATTGTAATTGAGCAAAATAATTTTTTGTTGTAATATATTATAAATATATATATATATATATATATATATATATATATATATATATATATCGGTAGGGGTTTCTGTAAATATATATAATGAAATATACATAATAATAATGATAATTTTTAGTATAAAACATTTTTTTGTTTTTATTAAAAAAAAAGTTCCACGGAATGATGAAATAAACGGGATAAATTTTAATAAAATGTTTTTAAATAATTATCCATTTTAGTTTTCTGTTTAACCAAAATTTCATAGGATAACAATAGAATTTAATAGATTACATTGGATAGTCTCATAACAAGAAATATTATGTCTGTCGATATGCTGTCGAAACGAAAAATTGTTTATTGCAGTTGATTTACGCGCCTAACATAGTATTAGCCAGTTTTCTCATTTTATTCCATGTACTGCTGGTTCTTTGTCAAATGACTCTGTAATAACCTATTATAATTTTTATGCTACTTGTATGTACCTTTTATGAGTTTGTACCAGCTTAATTATTATTTATTTATTTGTGAATCACGTGTATGCGAATTTTTTTCATTAAATGCTATAATTATGCCCGAGTTTCACTTGATGTATCCATGACGAGAAATATTTTGTTCGAGTTTAAAAATAGGACAGCGGTGCACTCTCCTCCAAATCTGGAAACATAAAAAAGAACGTTTTGATTGCGGCTACCATTCGGACATAAGAAGGTCTATCTTCTAATGTCCAACTCTTATATACATAATTTGCGGGTAGTGCCCCCAATTCTCCGTCTAGGGTTTTGGCAACAGCAATAATTCTGTAAAATGGTTTAATACAACCCTGAGCATCAGCTCGGATGTATGTCTTAATTATAGATATCAGTTGCCGAAATTAATTTCGGTTAGAAAACTAAGACAGGAAAGTCCAGTCCTAATTCGTACTATTAGAACTCTCCGGTGACTCTCGAACACCCGAAATTATACACCGTGAAAATATGCATATTCTCACTCAATAAGGCATGTTCCGTAGCTTGATTAGCCTTAACGTTGGCGCTGATTAACAGAAAATTGTACATTTCCCTTACGTAAATCCTTAAATTCGTAAATTCTTAAATTAAAAAAAAAATTGTCAAACTCCCTTTCGAAAATTTATTGATCGGTATTGAAGAAATATTAATAATCTATAAAGTTTCAGAGCAATCGATTCGGTCCTTTTCAAGCTGAATATTGGAACAGGTTTGAACGTTAGTCCTTGAAAATTATACTCAATAATCCGTTAATTGAAGCCAAACTAAAACTCGTTTCGTTTCGTTTTATCCAATTATTTGTCAGAAAATTGTCAACTTTAGTCGTGTCCGACCAACGGGTCTACTTCGTCTGTCAGACGAACCAAGGAATAAGCATTCATCACGGAGCGAAAATCGGAGATAACGTGCTCATAGAGAGAGAGAGGAGAGAGAGAGAGAGAGAGAGAGAGAGAGAGAGAGAGATTGAGCGATTTATTTCGTGATATTATATATTTATTACGTATTGAGTATAACGAAACTGTAGAAAAAGATACATATAGATAAACTGAAACGAAATATATAAGTATAAACTCATCTAAATAGATATTAATAAAGGTCAATTTTATAATAATGTAGATAAACTTAATACAGCTGAATATTTCTACAGAGGAAATATACATAAATAATATGACGTAACATTAAATAGTACTTGTTAACTAAATCAACGAACAAGAGCTACATTCCCATTATATTTCTTCAATATGGAATATTATAATTAAAAGAAGCTACTATACACTATGATACATTATATATCAGAAAAAAATGACATTGTCATCATGATGTCAAGCTCCTCGTATTGATTTCGCCGGCCACGTTCATCTTTTCAAATCAAGAGAGCACGAGGAGTGATTTTGAAAAGTTAAACATTTTCACCAGAGATTAGAATATAGGATTAATGGTTGATTAATCGCGAGAAATTTATTAAAGATGAAAGTCGACGAGAAGAGAGATGGAGCATTGGCTAACTGGAAAAATTCTATCAAACGACTCGGTACCCGTGTAGCGGGTATTTGATAAACTTTGAGCAGGGACGAGATAATGACGTCCGTCCGCAGCGTCTAATAGTTTCAAAGATGAGCGACTTCGCGTTTCTTACGAGTTTAACAGGTCCGATCGATAGTTCGAAGAGCCGCACGGGGCACGATTGAGACGCGGCCAAAGCTCTCTCGCTCTCTCTCTCTCTCTCTCTCTCTCTCTCTCTCTCAACCAGTGGCTCCTTCGAGCACCGCACAGGCGAACATCGGCGGTGGCGTAAAGCAAACGGAACGCGACAACGTCTGTATATATATATATATATATATATATATATATATATATATATATATATACGTATAATCCGTCGAACGCGAGCCTTTCAATTTATCATTGGCGCAAGGCAAAGATCAAGACTCTCGAGATGCGTTTGATATTCTCTATAAAGCTCGTTTCGAATATAAATACGTAGTGAGGTAGGTGGCGGGCATAAGCCCGACAAAAACCGTCGGTTACCGAGCATGCTTGCCTCGATCTTTCGAGAATTAAGAGAGACAGACGGACGGACGGACGGACCTAAAGAGAGAAAGAGAGAGAGTCAAGCTCCCTCGACCCCGCGGACTCTGAGAAAGGCCGAGCTCCGCCGCACGGCGCGCAATCCGCTAGCTCGGCCGCCGACGCGAGCTGGAAATGGAGGGCGGGGAGCGTATGGAAATCGCGGATCGCGCGAGATCGAGGCAGCCGGCCGCGGGCTAAGGCGGTTACGCTCTCGCGCCCTCTGATCCGGCCCGGCGGCGCGAGTATATGGACGAGGGAGGAGGGGGAGCGGGAGGCTGGATGAAGGGGGGAGATGGGGCAGGAGGAGGGTGGTGGTAGCGCTTATCCCTCGCCTACCGCGGCCGGATTTGAGAGGAAGGACCGACGGCGGTGGAGCTCGTCTCTTGGAGATTTATTTTACAGACCCGCGGACGTCCCAAGCAATCCCCTGCCCCCAACCCTTCATCCTCTTCCTCTACTTTTCGTGGTAATTTTTTCCTCCCCCTACCCCCCCTCCCACATTGCCCAGCTCCTTTTCCACGAGATCAGGGGGATTAGACTTCTTTGCCCAGCTCCTTCTCCTCTCCTTCGCACCTACTACCTCGCCACGATGGGAAGCCACGAGCCGGAGTGAAAATCTATTTGTTGCTTTGCGCTCTTTCTTTCCTTCTTTTCCTTTATTTTTTCTTTTGGGTGGTTTTCTTTCGCCGCGGAATTTGGCTAGTTTTACGTCGTTCGTGAAATTTCACCGTTACGAAAAGAATACAGCTCGAGAATGATTTTCGAGGCTGTTTGCAAAATGCAACATGTTTATTGTCTACATACTTCATAATCGTAGATTCTCTCGCAAGGCAGGTCTATTGCGATATTTTGATTATCTCAGGCGAATAATTAAATTGTTTTTTTTTAGTTTCGTAGGTCGTTTTATATGCGTAGAACGGAGCGAATGTTCGGAAATCAGTAGCGACCATTGCCGTCGAGTCGATCAGCAAGATACGAAAATTCGGTTATGTCTATGACCGATACAGGACTACTAATGAAAATAAACGTTACTAATGACACGGCTCTGCTAAAGTTCCTGTTCGAACGTCCCATTTTTATACTTTTATAGTATATTTGGCGTTCAACTCGGTATTTCTATGTAAGACACTCATCCAGTCTGACGACTTCAACGACGTACTACGATTTAGAAGAATAAATTAACAGAATTTTTATAAAAGTAAAATATCTTTTGGGCTAAAAATAGACGTATTCGATATCTCATTATGCAAAATACATTATGAAAGAAATTTTTAAAACGATTTGATACAAATACGCCCAACGTTACACCCCAACGCTTATCACCATATAAAAGCTGATCTGTTTCAGTTTCAATTATTCAAAACGGTATCTTCGACTATAACGCTCGTGTGGATCGAACGGCATTAGATCGCTGAAAAAGTCTGTCATTGCATACGTATAATCCATAAAAGTTGTTCCCACAGTGCCTACATCCGGTGAAATGAGTTCCACCGCTAATTAAATTCCTCGTGTAGCGTTAAGTGGGAATCAAATTTTATTAAACATCCCAATTGTAGTCTACTATTGCGAGCCACGCTCTTTTCATTTCCGCACGAAAACATTGTTCTTTCGGGGCGTAGTGGCATCTGCTTCGCGTGGAGGGAGAGGGGGGTACGAGTCACCGCGGGCTCAATATCCACTTTGAAAAGATGCCAACTTCGGCAATTCCGTTCGCGGGCATATGCCGCCGTCAAACGAGACAAACTTTCGTCCCGAATTTAAGTTAGCGATTCAGCCGAGGAAACTCGTCATATCTGCCTCGGATGGAAGATGTTAGCTATCCCTCCCCCTTTCCTTTTTTTTTTTTTTTGTTTAAACTTCGAACGGATTGAATGCTAATGCGCGTACAGAGCCGCGATATCTGTATTCGGCAGACGACGTTAGAATAAATATACGACATTTTTTAGGCGTATATATAGCAATCTTAGTCTGCAATTTATCGTTTGAAAATTCATAAAATACCATATCTGCTTTGGCTACGAGTTAAAACGATTTTTAATAAAAAGCGCATAATAAACGAACTTTAATCCATGGTATATCGTTCTTTATAAAAATCGTTAAATATACGTTTTTCATATTTGAAACGTATCTTCTCTGCTGGTTACCTCAAGATACTCGTAACGACCTCACATTAAATATCGTTTTTCGCATTGGTTCTGTTTAGTTCACAAATTATTCTTGAATACGATGAAGATAAAAAGTATCTACAGAAATGAAAAATTATGGAAAAGTTTTTAAAAATTAATTCCACGATCTTAAAAATGCATGAATGCACAGAAATTTTATTTTGATAATAATAAATTTTATAATTTATTTACGCTTTTAGCAGCTATGAAAATTTTCCTGTCTCCAAAAGGCAATGGCGTTGTTTCGGTAATTCGAACAATAACATTTTTCAATTATTTATTTTGATAGAAAATAAATTGTTTTCGCATCAACGATGCTCTCGTATTTGTACATTCAAAGTATTCGGGATTCGATGGAAATGAAACGCATAAAAAATATTTATTATTCAGAGCAAAGTAAATGTTATTTTTTTCTGAGATGAAAAAAAAAATCAAAAAAGAAAAACAAAAAAAAAACATATTAAATTGACACAAACGTAAAGCATAAAAACTTACCGAGAAAGTAAATATACTCATAACCAGTGTCCTTTTTCGTTTGTTTGTTTCAGGTGAGAGCAAATAAACAGCGTCGGTATATATGTATATACGCTCAGATTGCAGAGACAGCGAAGGTAAAGTAATTTCATTTATACGCGACTAAGCAAAGTCATCCGTTGCAGAGCAAAACATATTTGTCCCCTCAATTTCGTAGCGGAGAAAGTTGCCATTTCGTGGGGCTGATTTTCGACGCATAAGAGGAGGGGAAGGTGGGGGGGGGAGACTTTTTAATCAAATGCCACTTGCGCCGGGACTTACATATGTAGAGCGCGTCCCGAAGTCCGCGTCCGACATTATAATGAAACTCGTTCTCCGGCACTTTCCAGATCTTAATGGAATATTTTCATTTCCCGAAGCGGAAAATACTTCAGCTCGGCATTTCCTTTGTTGTACGAATATACGATTGTCGCAGGGCTGGCGCATACTTTCTTTAATGGCCCGTACCTGTATTAAATTATCTTTAGGTTTGATTATCAGCCGTCATTTTAATTGATAAATCCAACTACATGTAGACAACACAAATATTCGTAAAGGGTATAATGTTGAATTTTTATTTAACGATAATTGCTGAGCCAATAAAAAGATATTTTTAATGTGTGTATATATGTATATATACACATTAACGAATTTAACAGTTGAAGGACTAAAATTAATTACATGATACACTATAACGTTTTATTTAATGGTGTTTTTATTCACAGATTATTTCATTTAATGAATGTATCTCTATATTGATTTAATGGGAATATAATCCACGCCTGTATAAAAAGCAATTAATGCAGTTATGCGCCATTGAGAATGAATTTACATGCGATAAAAAATTGGTAACTTGGAAAAAAATAGAAAATTTTGATCGCTGGTATTATCTATTGCAGTAATAATTTCTTTGGACGGTGTAAAATCAGGTAATTTAATTTCACCGGAATTCCTGACACGAAATTTGGAATAATAAATTAGAAATATTATTTTTCGTAAGCGTTATAATTTTCGTAATTCACTATTGTGTTTTTTTTTAAATTATCGTATTATATTACAGCGATGAACGAAGGGTCGGTGGTTTTTTCAAATAATCTATTGGCGCCGTTTAGATTATAAGGAACTCATTATCATACCCTGTAGATAATTAATCTTAATTGACGATTATATTCTTATCATTTCGATGCGTTGATAATTATAAATCTACAGAATTGTAAAATTTACAGATACTAGGGGCGGATAGAGTTCAATTATCAAATCTTCTTTCACGAATTACATTTAAAAATCATTGATCCTTCATTCACGGCCTTTCTTCAGTATCGTAATTGATTAATTTAAAGGCGCAAACTTTACATTTTAATATATATATATATATAATAATAATAATATAATATTAAATATATCATTAACTAATAAAGTAATATAGAACAAAAGTAAGAGAATTAAACTCGACAGTAAAAATTAGGCTAATGAAGGATTATAAAAAAAAAACAGAAAGATCGAAACGAGCTCGATATAAAGAAGAAATTTAAGTAGAACAATCCATTATGGTCAGCCTCCTTTCGAACCAGTCCGTCTGTTCGGTGACTCGGCTACACCGCGCCGCTATCCGGCCTCTAATTGAGCTCAGCCCCGTTAATTAATTACCACCTCGAGCATCCATCTTGAGGAGAGGGGGTATAGGTGATATATATATATATATATATATATATATATATATATATATATATACGTATCCCCTTTAGGAACGAGAGAGAGAGAGAGAGAGAGAGAGAGAGAGAGAACGAAGGAGGGTGCGCTGAAACCGGAGCCAATTAGTTCATTGGCAGCACTTCCGGTGGGTGGCGCGTCAACATGCCAAACAAGACGCGCCAGGGCCCGAGTTCGGCGCGTACAATGCGGGACTGTGAGGCCGCGGCACGGAAAATCACGTCCCGATGCGCTGCTAGGAACAGAGAGGGGGGAGGCAGGACGAGGGCTAGGAGAAAATAGGGAAAGGAAGCAAAGTAACTCGGACGAGGTCGAGGAGGAAGCCTCGTTTTATTACGACCTACGTTTCTAGCTTTTATTCGCGGTAGACGAGAGAGAGAGAGAGAGAGAGAGAGAGAGAGAGCGAGAGTGCTGCTTCTTCAGATTCTTGCACTTAGCACCGAATGGATGGGGGTGGGGGCAGAAATCTTATTCTCCCTGTTCGTTCTTCACTCAGCGGTGAGAGATCGGCGGGAGGAGTGCCGTGAAAAATTGCGACTGCGGTTTGTTCGATCTTTCGTTGAGCATCGGTTCATCGCGAATTTGTCGGAAAGAGTTGAATTTATAGGTGGTGGAAAATTTTTTACGGCATTACGGACATTTCATCGTCGAGATATTTGTACGTAATTATAGTCAAGAGAGTATAGAGAGAGAGAGAGAGAGAGTAAGAGGTGTACCTTAATTTAGATAAATCGATTTAGATTATGATAATATAAGATATGAGAAAATTTCTTCGATACTTTCCTCGTTTTAATGAAAAAGCTTCTTTGTTTACACTCGCGAACGTCGGATTTTTCTCCTCGATTTCCGTCGTATCGAAGTTTTCGCAGGCACTTATGCCCGCGAATAATGCAGAAACCGCCCATAATTGAATATTATAAATTACGTTTGCGAATGACCGCCCGCGTAGCGTTGCATCGTCATTTATAAATCGTCATGAATAAATGGCTGTCCTTCAGTTACTAGTAGAAGCTACTAATTTACATTCGCGAACAATACGAGTGATCAATAATAACTTTTATGGTTTCGGTGCGACTTGGATTGATCAGGGTTAATGCTGTCCCGAACGGGACATCCAATTTCGAAAACACCCCGTTCAAGACCGCATCGACGGCTTAGCAACGAAAAAGCAAGAAATAGAGGGTCAAGAAGTCACGCGCTCTTCTTGCAAATTTTTCCGAATTCATTCCGCTTATCCATTCGCGACTCATTACGGTCTGGGTTAGCGTATCAATTTTCCAAAAGAATATCGGAATCTAGAATAAACGATAGCAAAGTCGGGCGAGGCAAAAAAAAAAAAAAAGAAAAGAGAGAAAAAAAAGGAAAATCGCACAGAATCGAGAAGAACGAATCGAGGGCTGTCGAGTAGGACGTAAACAGGGGGAAAAAAAATTTCGCGAACTTCTTCCGCGAAATGACTCGTGCACAATAAATCGAGACTTCGATTCTATCGCTTGCCAGGAAAAATGCATAGCTCTGCAAAAGTTGCCCGGGGAGGAGAAAAAGCGGGAGAGCAGGCGGAGTAGACGTGTAAAAATGTAACGACAGCTATTTCGGCATTTTCTCGATTTTCGAAAACGAGAAATACGATTGTGTTCTAAATACCGAATTTCCTTGAAGAGTAGCGCGAATGTAATTCTCTCTGGCAAATTATTTTTCACTTCAATTTATCAAGGACGGAGTATAATAGAGGGAAAAATAAGATTTCAGTTTAATAAGTTAAATTCGAGAAAATCAAGTTTTTGTAAATGTTACGCTTTGTTTTTTTCTCTCTTAAGCAAATTATATATTAAAGTTTCTAAAGACGTTCATTTATACATTGACTTGCTATAAACTCGAACAAGCTTCCTTTTATTGTTAATCTTTATCCTCCTCGAATAAAGAACAAACAATTTAGCAATTTTTTCAAACAAGATTTTCTTCGGCGTCAATTTTTATCCGAGACATTCATTTATTTTCCTTTAAATCAATAAATCTTCCGATTAAAAGCTGACACCGTTCCAGAGATGCCTCGGCTGTATTACACGACAATTTTAACATTTAGATATTTCGTTGGATAACTGTTTGTGACGCTCTACTCATCTGTCGCGCGGGCAAACATTGCTATAAAAATTTAACACGACCGATGCCGGGGCAGAAATAATTTCGATTCCTCGCGAAATGGAAAAACCGTTCCTCAGAGTTGTACAAGCTTGCTTCTCTGCCGTCATTTCATAAACTGAATACTAGGTAAACTGTTGACGTATAACCGTTTTCTCAGACACCGTCTCGCTCGAGCAATCGACACCCCAGCGTTAGCCCGCAACGAATCCCTTCGACGCGAATCATTCGGAAATCGCATCGGGCGAGCCGCGTTAGACATTCGCCCGCGCGCTCGTCCCAGCCAAATCTCGTCCTCGTCGCTCGCTAAAGCAGCCTCGGGCGCTCTCGTTTTTTCCCTCTCCTCGCCCCCCCCCCCCCCAGGCCGGCCGTCCACGCACTTTCTTTCCGGCGCGCTCGTTCCCGCGTGCGCTCGGGGTCTCGACGCGAGATACGCAGCTCGTCGGCCCGAGTGCATTGAACCCGTCGCCCTCGAGTAACGCGTATACGCGACGTCGGTGCGCGCGCGCGCGTGTGCGTTTGTGTTCTTATTTTCATTTATTATTTATTTTCATTTTTTATTTATTTTTATTTATTTTTATTTTTACTTTTACCAAAATTTTCTTGACATTCGTTGTTTCACGAACTAATAATCGTTAAGCATTATCCGAACGAGCATTTCGATCTAATAATTTGACTCTTTTTTTCGTACACTGCAAATTATTTACGTTAATTTTGCTTACGCCCTCTTTCCGTGTTTAATGGAATTGAAATTGAATTAGCCAATTCGACGTCAAAGCATTGAATATTGAAATTTTTCACCGAAGTAATAAATTTGCAATTTATAATGAATAGTAAAGAATTGATTTTTTTCCCTCTCAAACGCGCATTGCAATACTTTTATGAAGATTTACTCGCGTTATTGTAAAACGAAATTATTAAATGAATTTCAATTAAAACAAGAACTGTGAAAATTCGTATACTTCTGTTATTTTCTTTTATTATATTTTACGCATGAATAATATTTTTCAATTTTAACAAATCCCGTTGAATTATTATCAAGAGCTCGATCTGAAAGACAAAAATAAGCGAGGCTTTTACAATAGAGCGGGATAGAACGATTTCGTACGTTGGTACAAATTTTTCCGGTATGTCATAATACAGATGTCGCAAACAAAATTTAAAATACATATCTCTAAAGCGGTAAAATCTCATGGGAATAAGATATCAAAATCATACAACCAGGCCAGACTTGTTCAATGACAGACTGCGAGTAAGATAAGCATCCTGCTTTGTGCAACGTGGCTCAAAAAAAAAAAAAAAAGAAAGAGAAGAAAAGAAAAGATAAAAGGTAAATTTGTCGTAAATCAGATAAAGAGAAAAATAGAAAAAAGAGATATATAGATGCATGGAGCGAGAGGTGCAGAGGGAGGAAGAGGGAGTAAGGTAGAACGTGGAAGAGCGCGCGAGCGAGTGCATCGCGGGGCATAAAGGGCGCAGAAGATGCATATAAAGAACGGGGCGAAACAAAGCAACGCGACGGGACACGCGAGGCGCAACGAGGCAAAGCAGCCAGAGTCAAAGGGCTATATACATCACCGGGGAACGAGGGGGGGGACGAGGGTAGAGAAACCGAGAGACAACTCGCGGCGACAAATCGGACACGAATGGGATGAGAGACAGAGAGAGAGAGAGAGAGAGAGAGAGAGAGAGAGAGATGGAGAGCGAGCATGGGAGAAAGAGCGAAAAGGGGCAGATAAGTCGGAACAGCATTCGCCGCTTCCCTCGCGGGAGACGGCAAATTATTGCGCGCCCTCCGGGCCTCGGCTCTCCGCGTGCGAGCGCGCGCTCCGCTCCCCTCGCGCCCACCTCCCCCGGGCTCGCGAGCAACGCGACGCGACGAGTTTTACTACTTCCGTACTTGTTATTGTTTCTGGGAGGTGTCGCTTCGCCTCGCCTTCGTCCTGCCCCACTCCTCCCCCAACGGGATGCTCTCTCTCTCTCTCCGTCTCTCCGCTCCCTCCACCCCCCCGGCGAAACGAGCGAGCACCGCAATTGTTGCCGCGCCGCGTGGGGAGGGCGCTCGCGACGCGACGAATTTTCGGACGCACGAAGTGTCGTTGACGCTCGAAGTTACGCCTGTCCCGCCCGACGTTCTTCGTCGCCCTCGCGCGGTGCCGCGACACTCGCGCGCGGCGTTCGCCCAACAATGGGCGGGTGACTTGGAAAGAGCAGCGACAGCGGGGTGGGCAGGGGGGAGCGGGGGGGGGGGGTGCTGGTTGGTTAAGGAAAGCGCAACCCTTGATTTCGCGCGCCTCGCGCCCGCCGAAAGGCTCCTCCCGCCGGCCAATTGCGAACTCGACGCCGAGTCTTCGACGATGCAATAATCGGGGAAATTGCTCTCTCCCCCCCCCTTCGTATAAGCCGTCTGAGTTCCGTCTCTGCCTCGGAAGTATCTTCTTCGTTATTTAGTTTAGCCAGAGCGCTCCCCGCTCGAATCAAAAAGTTTCGCGAGCCTCGCCGATCAGCGAGAAATACCGGGAATGGCGCGGGGGGGGGGGAGAGAACCAATTACGGGGTGATTTTATTCTTTAACTTTTTCATCCCTGGCTCGGGGAGCGTGGCTGGTGGCAGGGAACGGAGGTTGCGCAAACTTCCTCACCGTCAGCTCGAGAGGTATTTTGTTTATTTCTGGCGCGTAGCCGTTCCCGTGCGACCGGTGGAGATACGGCGATTATTGATTGCGTACGTCTTCTTCCGTTAACGAGGATCGGAGCCTCGTTATTTTTCGCGAGATACTGCCTCTCGTGCCGAATTGCGACCGGAAACGTTAACTCGAATAAGTACGAATGAAATTTCCGGAATATCAGTAAATGGTTTAAATGGAAAAATAGATACAGTACGCGCGTAACTTAGCATTATAATGGATTTAGCGCACTGGCGCACACGCCTTATAACTGTGCAATAATAGAATGAGTGCTCAAATATACAAAGTTACGTAAACGAAATAATTTATCGCAATTTATACGCGTGAATACTATTTTTGTCTTTTTAACCAATGCAATGAAATCGCGCAAAGCAACAACGAGGCCGGAGCTTTACCCTCAGCGAAGTCCCAATGATCCCCGTAGCGAACTTTGCATTCGCGGAGGGCAATTTCCGGAGATCCAATTAAACCGAGGAATGATTTACTTTTATTTTGGCATTCGGTGGATGCTCCTTAAAATTGGCAAGACCGGCTAAAGGCTCAAGGCTTCAAGGACAAAACTTTTGGCTCGCTTCCGTAATGGGAGAAACTTAAAATCAGGTCGATTGTAAGCCCGTCTCGAAGTCTCCGAAGTGGGCCCGAACTGAGAGGAGAGGGAGAGAAAGAGCGATGAGGGGGCTCGAGATGTAAAATTATTTGGAACGAGTCGTTTATATGCGAGAGAAGTATATACGCGTTATACGGCGAACTGTTTACTCCGATTTTCTTATAATCCTTTTGTTTTTAAATCTAAACTCTCGACGTTCGAACAAACTAACTTCATTATATCCAGTTAATCGTTTAAAATGTAACTTTTTCAAAAGTAGATTAAATTTTTCTTAACGATGTAATCCCGAAATGCTTTAAATCTTCGGCATGATAGTCATAATGCATCTCGTGTGGCTCAATGGGTACAATTAATAATTATAGTAAGAAGGGGACGCGCGATAATAAAAAACTAATAAAAAATATAAAATAAAACGTTAAATATAATTTAAAAATCAATGAAACTGTAATTTAAGGCTCGTCAATTCTTTGATATTTGTGCTAAATACGTTATTTTCTTCTAATATAGTTTTAACAGCGACTATCGGCTCTTACGCGAGCATTCGTGTCAGGCTGAAAAATAAGAGTTCGAATTACGTACGCGATAGAAACGTATCAAATTCTCAAGATACGCACTTACGTTACGAGCGCTCATCCTCGATTATCAATAGTTACTGAACATCGTAGAGCTCGAAACTACGACCACCATTAGACGCGAGCTCGTAAACTCTATGCGATTTATCAATATCCGAAGTATTTCGCATAATTGATAAAAAATTGTCGAACGCTTAAAAATATACTCGATCCGACGCTTCGTCCGTCGCCGTCGCGTACCACGAGACAGACCGAACGCGACACACAATCGCCCCGTGCTACAGCGTCGCGAAAGCCGCGCCAACAATGGGCTTGCCGCGATTTTCGAAAATTCTCCAGAGCACCCATCGATCGCCCGGCGAAGCGGCGGCTGCTCGCGATCCCGTCGCAAAAACAAAAGAAAAAACGACACGGCTAGATGAAAATGTCGAGAGGGGCAAAAATAGCCGGGCACGCTCGTTCAATGAAGTCGGACGGCCCTCGTCCGATGATACGGTGTCGCGGATATGAATAAGACTAACAATCAAAATAAAACGACGAACGGCAATGAGCGCAGAGCGGACGTGTTCGCGCGCCGTCGATTCCTTTCCATGATAATTCGCCGCTCGCTCCGACCGATGCGGCGATCGATCCCTCTCTCCTCTTCGTCCACGCCTCGTTCGGTCGCAGAAGCCGAGCGCGTTATCGCTTCCGCGGTGAAATCTGCGGAGCGCACGGAGAGCATCGGCGGCGGGAAATTCGATATAAATTCTGAGACGTGAAAAAATCCCGCGGATCCCGGGCGATTTTAATATTCGCCCCGAGGGGCACGGCTTCAATTTCCATTCGCGCCTCGCGTCCCTGTCGGACGCGGCCTCCGTCGCATCGGAGCGGGCTGCGCTAATTTTTCTCCGCTTCTCCTCTAATTCACGCGGCGAGAGTTAGAAAGACAGAGAGACAGAGAACTCCATCTACCGTACAAAAAGAAAGAAGCGAAATAGTCGCACGTACAGAAAGCAGCAGAAATAATCCCTCCCTGGGGGGGGGGCGGAAAACGGATATCGAAGAAATCCAGGTGGACGAGGTAGAAGACCGATGGCGAAAATCGTCCCCTCCTCTCACTCCTCCTTTGCCTTCTATCAAATAGTAGTCGTTCCTTATTGTCACCCCCCCCCCCGTAGCCGTGCTGGTGCGCAGCGGCGACGCGGCGCTCGGGCAACTCTTGAAAGATGCATAAAACATTACCGACATTCTCTACCGGTAGATGGAGATGGGTAAAGTGGGAGAGAGCGAGAGGGAGAGAGAGGGAGGATTGGAAGAGAAAATCGACCGTCCTTCCCCCATAGCGGGAACGTTCATTGAAAAGCTATCTTTCTCCTTCTTCGACTCGATATGTTCTACTGCCCTGTCCCACTCTCACCGTTGAACTGACGCCTGTCTCTAACGCCTTCTACTGCCTCTAAACCCTTCCTGCACCTCTTTTTTTAGGAATGGAATAGAGGGAGTGGGGGGTGGGGGAGAAAAATCGAAGTTCGAAAGCACGGCTATGGCGCGAGCGCGCGCCTCAGCATTATGAAAAATGGTTCCCGGAAAATGGATCGGTTTTTTCTTTCTTGCTCTCCTTCCTCTCCCACCCTCCTCCGGTTCTACCTATCTATCTATCTTTCGTTACACCGCGCGTTTCGGCAATCTCTCTCTCTCTCTCTCTCTCTCTCTCTCTCTCTCACTCGCCCTCGATCTCTCTTCCCCGCTCGCCGTTCGCGCCGAGGTTCCTCCTATTCCAAAAGCCAAAATCGCCAATATCGACGGGCTCGAGAAAAAGAGAGATGAACGAGAGGGAGGGGGAGTGGAGGATGAATCGCAAATGCGGAATGGTTGGAGGAGGGTCGAGGCCTCGTTTTCTCGCAAAATCTCGCGAGCCTCCCTCCCCCTCCACCCGCCCAACCTCGTGCAGCCGGGCTTTTCCTTTTGCCTTGGCTGACGCATTGCCGTACGTGTGGGGGGGGGGGAGGAGGTTGGATGAAGGCACGGGGAAAGGTACGGTCGGAGAGGGGAAAATCCGCGCGGCAAGGCCTCGCGAATTTCATTTCAAAATGCAAAGAACATTGCCCCGGCAGGAATTCACGATGGCGCCCTCGCCCCACCGTCCCTGCGGCACGTTGCGCCCGATGCAGGGCCCCCGCTCCCCACGCCTCGCCACCGCCCGCGCGCATATCGATGGAGGCGCGAGAAAATGGCAGCCGGAGAAATATGTAGGCCGAGGGGCCAGGGGCGGGAGGGGGGAGGGATACTGCTAACGTCTCCCCTCCTCCTTCCCTTGGCATAAGCTCGTTTCGGTATGTGAAAATTCTAGGGAGCACCGGTGTATGGCTGACAGTTGGTCGAGCGGCCAAACGGTTGGCTGGAAAAATCTCGAGATGTTCTGTTACTTTTTTTTACGAGGTCTGTAGCGGTGGATAAATGGGTTTGTGATAAAATTTATGTATATATATATATATATATATATATATAGGAAACTACGAGGTGTGCGTATATACATATGTAGGATTTTACGAGGGCGTCGTATCTAGTGTAATTTTTACCAGGATGCATTATCCAACTGAATTCGAACGTTTGAATCTCCATAAAATCTAGTTTTTTTTTTATATTTTGCGGCACACGGTACATCTATACGTCGTTACATTAACAGATGAATTTATTTTTACATTAAATAGGCAATGATCCCTGCATATCTGACGTTTATTATTTCGTCAAACTATTATTACACATTACGGTTACGGGACGGCGTCTAATTTTTTAGAGAGCACGTTTTTCGCGCAGCGGGAAAATTTCTTATTCCAGTAATACGCGGGAAAAAGCGGAATAACGAAATCCTGACTTTCCTTTGATTTAGCAATGCATATAAAATGCAAATAACGGATTAGAGATTCATGAGAAGCGGGTGATGATCTATACATAAGCAACGTTTCTTTTTATTCATCGGCATCGTCCGGGAAGCGTTATTTATGAAATTTACTTACCATGAATTCGGACCTTTTAATATTTGAACTGCGCACCGATTTCAAAATCTCTCTACATATTAATCAACATTTAATATTATAGAATCACTTTAAAGGAGTGGCCAGAAATAATTCTTTTAAATTTTAAAGCTAACAAAGAAAAAGAGCCAATCGTTAAAGAGCGAAATGACGAATGCTTGGAAAGAGTGTGAATTTCATTCGTTAAGATTTGGCGTAATAAACGTGAAATGGTATTGCGAATAACTGGCGAATTCTTGGAATTAAACGAGAATATTTTGAATGACAATAAACAATAAGGTGGTTTGAATAAATTCGTATAATTATACTGAGATTTACATTAGCCGGAACATTACGCAGAAGAAATTCCGTAAGGATTTTGCAGAATTCCAATGAAACCGACAAGTTATGCAAACTCAAATTTGTAAATATTATTGTTGAATACATTTATTATAGTATCTATTGTGAGAATTTGAACATCAAGAGGTAATTTCTCAATACATTAAGTATTGATTAATTTTCACTTATGTGATTTAAGTTTTTTTTTCCATTTGCCAAAATACAAATTCCCATGTACATACCATAAGAAACCTAAGTAAGAACGACATCCTTAACCTTCAGTTTACTTTATCAATCATACCTTCTATTACAGCGTCTGTTATCGTCTGGCATAATATTAATATTTAATGATTATGTCTTTTAGTTTAGACAAAATTTAAGTAAAAGTATGTATTTTAATATTTCTTAATTTAACTTTAATTAGTTCTCGATTAGCAAAAATGTATTCGTCTAATAGTTCCTATAACTTATTAATGATATATGTAACTTAATGTGTATATATTAATAGAATAGAAAGAACCAAATGAACGCTAAGGTTTTCTTGAAAATTCAATAGGATTTAAACGTTCGTTTCAGCGTAGTGAGTAAATAAAATATTATTCTTTCTTAAGAAATTCATATTGTATTGTATCTTTAATATCAAGAAATTCTATCTATTTATTTTTTATTAGCCAGTGCTATTAGGTTTCGAGAATGGGGGCTTAGGGGCTTTATAGCTCGCAATTCGACTCACTTGCGATGGGAGCGCGGAGTTTCTTATTTATGTATCAGCGCTAAAGGAGCGTTCGGCATTATTCTTATTTGGTCTTTGCTACGGTACGCATCGTTTTGTAAACTTTTCAATATTCATGATTATTTGTTATATTAAACATAATTGATCTTTCAACTTTTTGTGACATAATTATTATAAACCTCCTAGCATTTGTTCATTATTAACAGCTTCAGATCGTATGAATTTCAGCAGGTCTTAAACCCCTGAATCCATATATAATGTTAGAAAAAATAAATTTTACATTTAATTTTTACAACATCTTTCAAGTGCCTTTTTTACATTATAATTGAAATCTGGGATGTCCCCTTATTCATCAATTTAAAGACAAATTCTTCGGTGCTCAAAATTGATTCATTATTAAATACTACATGCTAACCACTTAAGTCAACGATTCGCGCCGTACTTTCAAACTCATATATTTGACCCCCTTCCCCTTTACGCCGCTCGTCTCTCACTCTCGCTTCTTCGCTGTCCCTCCTATCCACCCCCCCCCATCGTCTTGCTCTCCCGCGCCACTGAAATTCCGCGCAACTTTATTAACGCATTTACATAATTACGGCAAAACTACGCGAAAGGAACGCCGTTACGTCCGTCCTCCTGCCGACAATAATTTAAATTGTAAATTCCCGGTTTGTAAATTCAACTTGGCCGAAGCGCGCGGATGCGCGCGCGTGCACGCGGAGGGACGGACGCGAGAAGCGTAAAAAAAAAAATTCCCCCATCTCGCGCGATCTCGCGATAGCCGCGAAAAAGTCGCCCGACCGTTTACGGCCGAGGACGCGAGGAAATAAAGCTGCGAGGTGGCGTTTCGCGCCCCACCCCTTCCCGCGCCCACGTATGAGCGCGCACCCACGCACGTAGCACGGAGGAAAAACGTCAGGGGTAGGGGGTAGAAGCGGTCGGTCGAAGGGGGGGGGGGCGGCGGCGGTTTACCCCAACGGCGATGGCCGAGGGAGCTCTGCAATTCCGAAGGCGCGTCGCGCGCGGATCGCTCGGAGTTTCCTCGGTCTAATGCTTTTATAAGAGAGAGAGAGAGAGAGAGAGAGAGAGAGAGAGAACGGTTCGATTAGGCCATAGATGGAGTGACGGGCGGCGTGGGAAACTCGGTCAAAGTAGCTTTTCCGCTTTGCCACCGCGCCGTTCGACCCACAGTCCAGCCCGTTCATATACTTTGCCGATATTCGCATGGAACTCCATAACTGCGAGGAGTTACTCGCCTGAATTTGACGTTGCGATAATTACTCGTACTATTGGCGATGAAGCGCTTGCTATCCCCAGCAATTGAAAGGAACGTAGTTGAGCTCGAGGAACAAAATCCTCCCATCGCGATTACATTGATGCCGAGCGATCCGATCGCGGGTTGTCACTGAATGATACTTACGGGGATGTCTTGCAATCGACGATTTGAACGTTCTCAGATACACCGGTTGTCGTGGTAATTTTTTTTTAAAATACGCTTCGTAAGGAAAGCTGTAGTTGGTAATTGAGTAGTTGGCGCAAAACATTAGAACGGTAAATGTTTTCATTTACCGTCACATATTAGAATGGGAAACTATTTGTCCAATTGAAGTGTCAGTTATTTTAATAGATCTTGCATTATCAATATATAAGGCTGAATAGATAAAAATATATTGACCGATTGTTGCCTTATCCGATCAAAGATTTTACCATGTCTAAAAAAAAGACCTTAAGAAAATAATCTAACCTTGCGTGAAAATTTGATAAACTCTGATGTTAAGACATCTTGCGGATAAGGACCTGCATTACGATAAAAATGAAATTTCCTTAATTATTCTAATTTATTTTGTACAATCCGAAATTAAACGAATATTTATTCGAATTAGGCCTAAAAATATTTCATCGTATTATCGTAATCGTATGACAAGCACCGAAGTAACGTATGACTCGGCAATGTAGCCGATATTCTTAATCTGGTCGCACCCGCGTGCTTTTAAACTCTTTCGTCTCCTTCGCAATTTAGGTCCAGCAGCTATCGTTCGTATCCCCTGAATCGAGCCATGAGCTGCAAAGATCGTCACGCGGAACCCGCCCGAAAAAAAAGCTTAAAAACTCGAAAGCATTCGACCCGGATAAAGGAACTTCTTTTCCGACATTATTACTTTTCGGCCTCGTTCTATTTATTTACAAAATCACTTTAACGCCGGGATTCCCGAGTTTTACGAAGAAGCATTAAGTTGCAGAAAGTAAAGTTTTCGAAAACTCCTCGAAAGATCTTCGCTCGCCGCTTCCATTGTTCTTAAATACACGTAGCCCGCAAACGATATAAATGGGGTATTATTAAGTCGTAGTCGGTCTTGGAGTTAAAGATCGTTTATAAGAGTTTTCGTAACTGAAACATTCGTGGCCTACGTGGCCCTCTTCTTTTGTACGTCGCTTTATTACGATCCGTCTATAGTCCGCCGAAATCATCACACAACATTCTGAATTAGCAGAATAGCAATATTTAATTTACACTCGCGTCTCGGTGAGCCGTTATTTTGCTCGTATAAAAGTCGAATTTTCACCTATAATCCGGGAATTAAATTTCAAAACTCTAGGCTGGCTTCGATATGTCGGTTAATCTTACTCCGTCTGTTTAAATAAATACTGACAGCGGTGCGATCGAAATCGTATATCACGCAACGGCGGCGAAATAACCCAGCTTCCGTGTGCCCAGCTATATTTCACGATCATCCACTGGAGGATAGTAATAGAAATTCTAAGTTTTCGTACAAACGCGAAAGATACACCTTGATTGAAGTAGCTAGAGATTTTTCAAACAAATAGCAAAAAATTGAGCGAATTTATTACTGAACATTGTGAGTGCCATTTTACTAATGGTAAAAACGTAATGCAATATAATTTGAGGCTTTCAGTTTTATCTAAATATGTGCTGTTAGTTAAAATTAAATAGAAAATTCTTTTCTGAAAAATATATATTTTTTAACCATTAATTATTATGGTAAATTTATTTTGAAATCATTTTTTTTTTCATGATAGCCAGTAGAAGAATCTTTATTAATTTTTATGGCAAATTAAAATGGATTTTAGAGTCTTTATTAAGAACCTTAAGAGTTGAAATTTTTTTTAAGTACATTCGTTTCTACTGTCGGTAGTATAATAAAAGCATTACACTTAACGGTTTAATAGAAAGAATGTTTCTTACGTTCTAAGTTATTGTTCAAACCTGCCTCTTTGTAAATTCAATTATAATAAACGATTTATTTTAATAAAAAATAAAGTTGAAAAATAAAAGCAATAGCAACGTAATTTATTCGTGCTAATTACAAAAAGCGATAGAAAATTGCTGTTTCAAAGTCGGCCGTAACCAGGGATTATACGACCGGGACATTAAGAATATTAGCGACACCGTAAAATGGCGAATTTTGAAATATAGCGGCGTTAAGGAGCTTTATTCCCTCAAATTTAATAATAAATATGGATATAATTGATATGACAAATATCAATCGAGAAATAATAATTTATCGCCGCTAATGCTGCCGTTACTCGGGATAAAAGTCGCGTCTGTAATTTACGCTTTGCCTTTGGCGCTACGTATACGCGCACCTACGTTTTTTTCCGCCGCAGAGTGCAGCAGCGACACGGTATGTTCTGTCCCCGTTAAATTAATTACCACGCGTTCCCTTCGGCGGTGCCGGGCTTAACGTAAGAAAGCGTGGACGACGTGCATTGTTTTTCGATTTTATTTTTGCACCGTTCGTACGAGTACCTGTTGTGATTAGGAACGGATTCAATCGTACGTTTAACTAAAATATATAAAGCATATATATATATATATATATATATATGTGTGTGTGTGTGTGTGTGTGTGTGTGTGTGTGTGTGTGTGTGTGTGTGTGTGTGTGTGTGTATGTATATATATATATCGTACGTTGAACTAAAATATTTAAATATGTAAATGCTCGAAAGATTGCTATTTTAAAAAGAACGCTTTCGTTAAATGACCAACCGTTTTTATAATTGCAAAATATATTCAGTATAGTTTTATTTAAAAAAGTGGCTGATCTTATTCTGTTTTATTCTCTTATCTTTGTAAGTCCTGATGGAAGTTTAACCGATGGCTGACCAAATCACTTACCACTATCACTTTCACGTTTTATAATATCGTGCGTGGAAGTACGATGCTATACTAGTCAAAATAAGTATATCCATGAAAATTGTTTTCGATGAAACTTATCGCATATGCGACTAAGCCACCTCGTGGACAAATATGTCCTTTCTTAGACGTAAAATAGGAAAAATTATTATTCATTGCTTATAAACTAAAGAGTCCCATTTCATCTCACTTAGAGCATCGTTAGTTTTACAAATTTATTATAGTTTTTACAATATATCTTGCAAGACCGAGAAATCCGACCTAGAACTACCGAACATTATAATCCATTGATATGATATGGCGAAATGAACAAGATTGATCTATTTATATTTGTTGACGTTATTACCTCTTCCGAGTAAAATCGGTATTTTTAATTTAACAAGTAACGAATAGCAATTGTTGGCCTCTTACGTACGTCTAAGAATAAGGCTGTCCTCTCACTAACGAGTCGAGCAGGAGGTCGGAGGCAAATAAATTTCTACGAAAATAAATTTGACTCTTAACCTTGTCGAAATTGAGTTATTTTAATTCTCGTTACAAAGACACGTACGAGCGATTTCTATATCTTCGTTTAAGATCATTAGCTATTTCAATTAAAGCCCCGAAATCTTTCACTTTCAAATAGCCCGTACAAGTTTATTTTCTGCAGAAAACCGAATTTCTCGTTTGGCACACTTTCACACGGTACGTAGACATTAATCGTTTCAATTCAATCTTTTTCCACCAAATAAAATCGCGCGCCCTTACATAATCGTAATTACCGGCGTCGTAAGCTTCACCCGCCTTGTAAAATCTACGGAACCATAGGATTCTTCCGTAGACCCATTATTCCACTTGGCAATTCCTTTCTCCCCCCACTCCCCTCGGCTCTTCCTCATCGCGCACCACCGCTTGTTACGCCGTTTTGCTCTTTCCCTTTGACGCGCGTCTAGGCACGATAAAAGGTGCTCTCTCGCTCTGCCCCCTCCATCACTCTCTCTCTCTCTCTCTCTCTCTCTCTCTCTCTGTCTCTCTGTCTCTCCGCCTCCGACGACGACATCGTGCCGTTAAATTATTTACCGGCAATAACCCGTGCAACGCGGGCCTGCTATACGTAGCTCAACAGCTACGTAAAGGGCGCGGGTGGGGGAGAGGTCGAAAGTGCTCCATCGCTCCTCTCGCGGCTCGTCTCGCTATCGCTCTATCTTTATACATATATATATATATATATATATATATATATATATATATATATGCATACACGCTTGATCGCGCGCTTCGGCTTTACTCCCCTCTCCTCCGTCCAATGAATATTACACACCTCTCGGCTCATTCGACAAAGATGGTTGGGCGGATTTTCATTCATGGGCGAGTCAGTGTCGCTGAGGCGCCGACGTCCACCTTGCCCTTGCGCATGCCCCCCCCCGCACCGCTTCTTTAGCCACGGCCGGCGGACACTCAAGGTTCTCGCCGGCTCTCCCTTTCCTTTTCAGCCTCGATCATTTTTTTTTTATCTCGGTCTTTTCTTCTCGCGTATCTCACCCCGTGGACCCCTCTCCCATCTCGCTTTTATTCGTCATTTTACTCCTTGCTTTTCCGGTTGTCACTTTCTGTGGGGGAATGGTTGAGAGAAAGAGGGATAGATAGAGAGAGAGAGAGAGAGAGAGATAGAGAGAGAAGAGAAATGCTGTTCAAGGTTTTGATCTCCCAATTAAATGTTTATTATTCAGAAGCGTGTGATATAAATAAAAATTTTATTATTTTTCGAGAAATAGTTTGAAAAACATAGAGCAAATACTATTTTATCCAGAAAGCATTTTTTTTTTATGTCATTTAACGTCGCTTTATTTATGCTTCCTAATATCGGTGCTAATCAGCGACGGAGGTCTAACGATGTGTTGTAAACAAAGCACGTGTAAATTATTACAGCGGCGCTTGTGTCAATACCCGAGCCTGGGATTTGAACTCGGATCACCCCGAGTTACTAGTCCTTCGCTCTAGCGATTGAGCCATCGTAGGCCTCCAGAAAGCATATATTTAAATAACTATAAATTCTAATATAATGACAAAATTGTTATTAAATTAAAAGCTGTTAAAAAATTTATTTAACTTTCTTAAGTTCAGAAAACCTAATATGAGCATTACAAGACATAGATGTTTATAACTTAATATAGTTATATCATACATTTTTCATTATTTCATTAATATAGAACTGAAATAGTAGTGTTGACATTTAATTTTGAGTAGTGAGGTACGTAAAATACGTACGAAAATCAAACGAAGTAATTGTGAAAAAAAAAATTTTTTAAATGTTCCAAATGAATTAGTAGTACCGTTCGAATATAAAGGAGTGATCCTGCATAACTTCTAAAAGTGAAAAATCATCGCTTCATCAACATATCAAATCTCCTTTCATACTTTCGAACGCGAGTATATCCTCATATTAATCTTAAAAATTAAACGAAAAGAAAAATGTCATTGTCAAACAAAAAATTTCCAGTCACGAGAAAGCTCTGAATAAGGCCGTCCAGGCCCCTCAACAGTTTTTCGACGAATCTCGATCATGGTGTCTTATTTACGTTTTTTTCTTTATTTCGTGCATGTTCTTTTATTTAATCCGTTCAGTGTTTCTTAGGCGAACTATCACGGAATAAGATCGACCGGCCACTCGAGACACACCCGTGCTCGCTTTTCGTTCTCGCGATTGTTCATTTTCATCAGTCGCTGGCGAGTAGCGTCTTAAGGGGAAAATCAACGAAACCAAAACGAAGCAAAAATATTATACATCAAGTTCACAGTGGGACGTAAATAAAAATTGACCGCGAAGAATATTTCATCCACGGATAATGCCGAGCATAAATGATGTTATCGACACATGATGGAAATATATCGCAAGAGTGCTAGCATTCAACCTCGAGCTTGGTTATGCATTTTCTTCGCTTTTATCGAACATCTCATGATCTTTTTTATTTCAATCGCCTATTATTCGTCGCAAAATGTTCTTAATTACCTGCGCGTAAACGCTGTTTGACTTACCGGTACCGTAGGCCTTATTGAGAAATTCACTCGGAGCGGCGAAACTTTACTAGCGAGGAAAATAAGGGAAGGCCGCCTTATTCGGGGGTATGTCGTCGTGCTTGACAAATGTAAAAATGGAATACTGCCTGAATCGGTTAAATTTATACGTGCCTAAATTTAGGAACTATGTAACTCCACATCGATAACCGACGCGTACAAATTGACTCTGTCGAAAGTTTCATATCGGGCTATAGCGTAAAATGGCTACAGAGCCTCATCTATTGTGCATCGTAAAGCAATACTTTTTCAAAAGCACGGCACTAATCTGCAATGAATAAAGCCCCCGATCCCCAGTGCAGGAGGATGTATTCCTTTAACCAACCATTCGACCACTGACCACAGCTCCCGACAAATATTTACGTTTATAACCTTAGAAAAAGGAAAAAAACAGACGCTCATATTTGTATCTCCCCATTGTGGGAAAGAAACAAAAGAGGGAGAAAGGGGCCAGAATTACGACTTAGAAAAATAACCTCCACACCCCCCCGTTACCCATTGCTTTTCTTTCCTTCTTCGATTAACTCCTGCGCGCGCGCGCACACACACACACAATTGCGCTTGACGAACGGCCCACGAAAGCGCGGCACTGATTTACGGACGGGCGCGCGTAGTCGATCGGCCGGGAACGGCGTGGTGGTGGCGGATGGCTGGGCGGGGAGGAGGGAGAGGCCGAGAGCTCAAAAAGCCGGCCCTGCAGGATTCGCCGATGTTCCGTTGCTTTTCTACCGCCCCCGGGGTTAATTGTAGTTTATATTCTACTTCGCTCTTCGACTTTCGCCCGATTCATTATACGCATCGGTGCAGTTACTGTTGTAACGGTTTTTTTTGTTGTATAATAATATATAATTAAACCTAGACAATCGATTGCTCGTTGAAAAGATCTCTATTGTTGTTGTTAGTTTTGAAATTTTTTAAAAAATGAAAGCTGAAAGCATCCTAAGCATCTGTTGTTAAAAAATGGATATAATTATGCACAAGATTCTCTCTTTATTCAACACCAAGAAAAATTTTCTAGTAAAAATTACAATAATGCCCGGTAATTTAATTACAAATAGAAAAAGAGTTCGTAATATTTCCAATATTTCTAAGAAATTTTTAAACCAAATGTTTGAAAAGTTATTAGAAAATTCTCGTAATTTTTAAAACTTCCAAAGTCTGCACCAAGAAAATTCCTCCGTGCACATCTGTGAAATCCTATATAATAAATTAAATTTTTCTAATAGAAAAATTTTCCTCTATTCTCATACCTCGGGCATGTCTCCCATCCAATATCTTCCTGCTTCGTCTGTCCATTCTCGCAAAAAATAAGCGTTACTTCGTTACCATAAACAACTACACACACACACACACACACACACACACACACACACACACACACACACACACACACACATATATATATATATAATATTCTCTATGTAAAATGAGATCAACAGTAATTTCGCCACACATATTTTCAAATAGACAATGAGAAAAAAACTAATTTTACGACTAGCTTCATTCCGTGTTCTTCACCCAATTGTTCCTCGGCTCTTATCCTCTCACCCATCCCACTCCCCTAACCCCTGCCCCATCCGCGCTTTCCATCCTTCAGCGCTGGAAAACGAGGTGCCCATATTGCGATACTCGAGAGCGCAAAATACGCGAGCTCCGGCAGCCCGCGCAAAGATAAAAGCTTTAAAGCGAAGGGCGGAACGGCCCTGGGAGGGCGAAGCGAGAGGTGGGATGGGGGTATGGGGAGCAAAGCGAGAAAAGCAGAGAAAAATAAGGCTTCCGACTCCGAATAAAGTGCAAAGGAATACGTAAGCCCGGCCCTGGCCGCTGTATCGTTGCGCTCGCACAGACGCGCGCGCACGAACGCAGCAGCAGACGCCGTGCCGAACAAAAGGGGGGGGGGGCGAAAAAGCGATAACGGCGTGCGACGAGAGCGCGCATGGATAGACGTAGAGCGAGCGGGAGATAGAGAGAGAGAGAGAAAGAGGTAGTTTGCGCGTATACCTGTGAGGGAGGGAAAAAAAGATCGAAAAAAGACGCGAGAGCTCGGCGATGGGTCGGTGCGATGGGGAGCGCAGGAGAGGGGCTAGAACGAAACGTTACGTCTGCCAAAATATAGAGTGAAAGAGGAAAGCTGAGAGAGAGAGAGAGAGAGAGAGAGAGAGAAAGAGGGGAGGACAAAGGGCGTGGGAGAGAGAAATCGTGGCACGGTTGAGCGATTCGAAAGGAATTTTAAGAGACGGATGAGGAAGGGGGTGGCACAGGTGTTGCGCAAAAATTGAGCGTAGACATTGGTAAAAAGCAAAAGGGTCGCACGCGAACGAATCGCGCGACACCGACCAAAGATTGAGTAGAGTTAATATGCAAAAGTCGGAAGGACAACGAAGAGAGGGCAGGGAGTGAGTGAGAGGGAGAGTGGCGTACTCAATTCTGTATAAACGATTGTTTCATGTAATCGAACGTTTTGTCTCATTTTTTACTTCGTGCGGTAAAGGGGGCGGGGAGGTCTCTTGGCGATTGCTCTGCCGTTAATCGATTAAATTTGCATGAAATTAGCGATCCCTTAAGTGTATAACGGAATCAATGATTTCCCAATCTCGTATATTTCAAGATGTTCCTCTATCTTCTCGGTCTGCCCAGCTAGCGGTAGTAAATTTCACCTTGTAATGAGGGAAAATCCTCTTTATTACGAGAAATAAAGCGCTAATGCTGTTTAAGGGAACGCTCGTCTCGATGGTGTCGGCTCTTTTTTTTTTTTTTGAATTTTTTGCTAACAGGCGAATTGATACCTAAGAAAGGAGAAACCTTCACGAGCAACAATTAATGTAGACGTGTATTGAAGAGATTGAAAAATTACTAGCTTACTTAATCAATGAGTGCTGTTTTAAATTAATATTAATCTAATATCGGATTTACGCTATTATAAACACGAACGAAGTACCGAATTTTACGTGTATAAAAATGTTAAAGACTCCTCGCGCTAACCAGTTAATAATGTGCAGTGAAAATCATATTTCTCACGTACCCGCTAAAATCTATATACTTCCATTCCGGGAATGTTGACTTTTTATAATCGCTTATTCATTTAATCCGTTTCATTGCCGAGGTTAATTAATGCAAATTAAGAAGAAGGTTATTTCATTAAATTGGCTTCGATTAATTAAGCCGAATTATTAACGCTTGGCACTTGTTCGGTGATTTGTCCATTCATCTTTTACTAAGCAATAAATTTTGAATGCGACCGAATTCGAGTTTGTTTTAGAGTTTCTCTTCCGTGGTCGTTCAAATTTTCATTATTTCAATTTCTCGTTCTATTATTATATTGAACACTACTATTGACGCATTGAACGCTACTATTGTTGTAAGGTTCGAATTACTTTTTTAAAAATACTACTTCGTAAAAGATATTGAAAGATTAAAATTTAGAAAAATAATACTATAAACTGCAGAGTAACTTAATACCAAATTAGATATCCTCGTTAAAATTCTTCTACCGTCCAACCGCCGAAGTAGCTCGGAATTAAGAAAAAAAATATTAAAAAAAGTAATAATAATAATAATAACAACGGAAAGGTAGGAGGTAAGTCACGAAGCGGAATAGCGAGACCTGGAGTCGGAAGAGCAAATATTAGGCAGAAAAAAGAAACAAACGACACCGAGAGATAATGCACGAGTAGACCGCTGTAAAAACGACACGCAGGTGGAATTGTGCTGCGCAAAAGAGAGAGAGAGATAGAGAGAGAGAGGCAAGCGACAGCGGTACAACGAGAGAGTGATAAAAGAGTAAAGGACGGGAGAGGAGAAAAAAAAGATGCCCGCACGGAAGTACTCGCCCGTACCCGGCGCGGTGAAGTAAAAGAAGATGCCAGACATCCAGAGCGAGAGAGAGAGAGAGAGAGAGCTAAAGGCGGGAGAGGGGCGAAGGAATTGAAGAGAGAAAGAAAGTGGGGGTTGAGGCGAGGGTTAAACCGGGCAAGGTCCGGCCGAGCGAACATTGTCGAGTTTCGGTATATAAACTTCTCCCTCGACGTAAATTCGAAATGCGCACCGGCCCTCGCGCGGGTCGTCGGCTCACAAAGACTCCGTCGGCGAGCTCGAGCTCGCCTATCGAGGAAGAGACGGAGGGAGATGGGGGGGGGGTGAGTGAGAGAGAAAGAGCAAATAAGGGATACTTTAGAGGTAAATCTCCCCTCGACTCTTGCGTACAGCCAACACACAACACACACACACACACACACGCACACGCACACACGCATACGCATGCGCGCACAGCATATTCGCTCGCGCTCGGCGCGTCTTTATCCGTGCGTGCCTCCGCGCTTTCTTATATGCGCCCACTATGTTTACTCGCGCCCTTTCTTACGAGCCCACCCCCTCTCTCTCTCTCTCTCTCTCTCTCTCTATTTCCCTCTCTCTATCAATCTATCTCCCTTTAGAACGTGGCCTATTCAGTTCCGCGTTTCGCTTATGTCCGCTACACGCTCGGTTCTTCCGCTGCTCCTTGTCGAGTGGCAAATATTACTCTTGGGACCTGGTATGGCGAGGTGTCCACACATGCGTTTCGCTGGAATTAGACGACAAAAGAAATATTAACCCAAGCATTTGTAGATACGTCCAAAGAAGATTAAAAGTACTTTTGTGTGAAATTTTTATTTAAGCTTCTATTGTGGTTGCGCTCAAGCGCGTATATTAGTAATTAAAAAGTAATTCTTAAATTCATATAATATACAGTGATTGTTTTTGTGTACAAGTACGAATCCGCATTAAACTAAAAGTGCTCCTTCGCGTAAAAGAATCTAGGGAAAAGATAAAAAAAGAAATTGGAATTACTATCGCCCATACAGCGTATCGGGAAATAAGAAAGAACTTAGAAGCGTCGTAAATTTTCGTAAATAAATAGGTTTTCGATGTATCGGCAATTTATCTACATTGAATGTAAATTTTCCGGCTATCGAAGATAGAACACGAAACTCCACTAGCTCAGTATTTAGTGTATTTTGGCATAAATCTTCAGCATAAATATGATTTCAGATTATAAGCTACCCATTCTTTATAGATTGATAATTCACGAAAGAATAAAGAGTGAAAATTAATAAACGTTACTGAAATAACTTAAAAAGTTTAATACATCCGGGGAAAAACACCTTCTCTCTCATTATTTGTTAAAGAGGGCTCGTAACAAAAGTTGACAATTAAATCTTCCTAGTAAATAACAATATTGCTAAAATTCATTGTTATTCGAATGAAAAATCATTCCCGGTAAATGAGTAGCTAAATGCGCAACCGTTTCTTAATTATATCTGTTAAGATGATCAAAGTTCAAATTAATATTTATTCATTCTTCAGCCGTAATAAAATACGCCAATTCCAACCTCATAGCAGCTTTGTCGCTAATTCACTTCCCCGTCGTCCATTTCCATCCACCTCCGGCCGGGGCCGCGTTCGCCTCTCTTTCTCCCGTCTTTTGGCACCGTCCAGCTCCCTTACCCCCACCCCCTCGCCCAACACTACAACGAAAGGGCCAACCGGATCTCGCGGGCGCGAGAAATTAGCGCCGGGTTTACTTCCGCCCGCGGCAGAAGGGATGAACGGGAGAGAGCGCGGGAAGAAGAGCAGAACGGGGGGAGTTAAAAGGCGATATAGGGGAGGAAAATGATGAAAAGGCAGGAAGGAAGAGGACAAAGGCGGGGATATCCGGGAAATGTTGCGTGGTGGAAGGGAGGATGGCAGTGGAAAGCTACGCGTTTCCCTCCCTTTCATTGAAGAAGACTGCGGCGCGAAAATGCAAAACTGATTAGCTTTGCGTGCGTCCACGCGCGCGCTCCTTTGTTCCATCCACCCACTCCCTTTTTTTCTTTGTAACCTCTCCTTTCCATTTTGTGTTTTTGTTTTTGTTTTATTTATTTTTTTTTGTTTTAATTAAAAGAGGTATTTTGAGATCGCCCCCGGTATTTCGAGTGGGTGAAGCCCCGTGGATATTGACCAGTCAAGAGAAATGAGGAGAAAGGGGGAGGGGATTAGATACGTTTCGATTTTCGATCTAACCGAATGGCTTTGGCTTGGCCTCTTGACAACTACAGAAAATAGTCCTCGGTGAAGGAGAATTTAATTAGTTTAAATATAATAAACTTTTTTTTAACAAGGAGAGGTTATTTAAATGTTAAGATTCGATTAATTTCCAAGGTGAGACATTTTTTTTCCGTAGATATGCAGTATGGACGTGAAAATGTTGGGATACGAAGGGCATATCAAAAATAAATAATATTTAAGGTGTAGATGTTTTGATAAATATGTATTTCTTAATTAATAATAATAGAAGACTGGTGGATTTTATAACCAATAGGGCGTATAAAGTACTAAAATTGATTGCAAAGAAAAGTACTATTTACCAAAGTTAATTATAAGGAAAATTATAACTAATTTTTATGAAAAATAAAACCATAACTAAACTCAATATCTACTGCCATATATTGGGTATTGGCTTAGACATCGATCCGAATTAGATCCATCGTTCATATTTGACGATCTTAAATTGTAACTCTTAAGTTACTCTATCGATGGTCACGAGTGTATTGTGCCGAGAGAAAACAACTATGATCTATACACTTTCTATTATTCGTGTAACGAAGACTTTTTTAGATCAGATGGATATAGACTACTTGAGAGAAACGAATAAAATGCAAAGATTGAGAAAGCTGATACAACTGTCAAACATCAATAGTCAGTCCTTTTTTTCTCTTACACATTACACCATGTTTTGATAATCCAAACAATCGTTAAATTATTACTACGAAAGAATTCCATCGAACACTTCTAGTCCACTAATCCTTAGAAGAATTTGATTTATTATCTTTAATATTTAATTATTCGTATTTGTTTATCTCTAATAGTCAATTGACCAATCGAAAAACGGTTAAAAAGAGCGTAAAAAATTCCATTTTCAAAACGGAACCGCTGATTGCCACGATATGGATGCTTCGTTTTGCACTATAGGCGACAATATATATGTATCGCTATTCAATTGCAGCTATGGTTTACGAACGTACGCGCGATACTAGTTTTATTCGTCGTTCGCTTAGATCGTAATTCATTTCATGTTTTTAAAAGATACATTTGCATACAACAGCTGCGATACGAAGTCGAGTTTCAATTTTCAATGCCCCATTTAAAATAGCGTCAATCGGATAATTCACGAGAGCAAATAATTCATTAACGATGAAACTTGCTCTTATCTACATCGATATGATTCTCTAAGCAATAAGAATACGTCAGGATTAAGCTTTTCGTCAGAATCCTGACTTGCTGCTTATGTCGTGTTCAAATACCAACCGTACACGTCATTTACAACTTGCTGGTTTACATTAAGTCCCCTAGATTTGAACGCCTCAAATATAAATGTTTAAATGATCGATCGACCGAACCCTTGTCAATGCAACATACGCGTCGTACTTATCCATCATAATAGTAAACGTCTTCTAGTTCTGTTGAGTTTCGATCGAGAGAGAAGCTTCGCTAACCGATTAAAGTGTCAATATAATCCATCGTTCATAATCGATACAATACCGATTCTAGACCGCGTGCACATGAAGTCAAGAACTTCGTTGGATAAACTATACGACCTAGTTACGGAAATGTCAGTTTGCAGAGAATCTTAATTAAGAAAAAAACAATGCATTTTTCCATCTAATAATGAAATAATTTGAAAAATGTGTAGCAACATTTAGATATTTAGTATTGTAAATTTATACATGGTACGGAGATATTATTGTTTAAATGATAACTTTCCTCAGGAAAGAAATTTAAAATTGTTTTGCAATCCCAAAGGAAGCTTTTCTTCCATATTACAAAAATAAATTTTAAATTATCAATATTATCAAAATTTTCGTATCCTATCTTTTAACGACCGTTTTACATCGCTGCCGTAAGTCGTTTCTTTCCATAATACATTTGATATATATATCAATAAGAAGCCGAGTCGATCTTCCGCAGGACTCTTTGTGATTTCGGTAGAATACTTATAAAATTTAGAACGAATAATCATATGGTTCGTAGTCGAGGTTATATCTTATATACTTATATCTTATATTCTTATGGAAATTTCAAAATTTTATCGCCATACTATAAAGTTACGACACGCGATTCCTTTACGATTTAATATAGTTTCCAGATTCTTTTATCACTTTTCATTTACTTTCCGGGTTTATGCACTACAAAATCTATACCTAAACTTACGCGAACCCGATCGCATTCTAACAAAAGCAGATATCCATATCAATTATTCTCAAACATTACTTTCTATTGGAATAGGTAAAGTAGTAACATGATAAATAAAATCATGCTGGAAATCATTGGAAATCATGAAATAGTTCAGGGATTTGAGCCTGTCCATTGAAAATTATCTATCGGAAAATTATATACCATCAACTCTCCTCCGCCGTAATTTCTCCACAAATTCAATGGCAATGGGCGCTCAAACCAAATTCGCGGCGGTAACCCAATGGGAGTGACCTTCGTTCGAATGTGTCCAACTCGACGATCGCTCAGCCTTTTTGCTCTTCCACGCCCAAAATAGCGAACAGAACTATGCGCTCGCAATCGAGTTAGAAATTCGATTGCGGGACCTGCGAAACGTGCGCGACACGTTTCACATAGACCGACCGGTACGGAGCGAGATTTTTCCGATCGGCATAATTATCCCGCTACGTTTGGTCGTAAGATTTCTGCTCGTTTCACAAACTAGAGCGAAAACGGCGTGGATTAAGCGGGACCAGATTTAAATTACTTTAAGTTCGATCGTCAACAATGTTAAGAATGGGTATGCGTTCGTGATTATGTATATACGTGGAATAAATAAAGGAAATTGGAAAAGAAAAATTCAGGAAAAAGTCGAGTTCCTGCAAGCTCGAAATTGTAAAAATAAGTAAAATAAGTAATGAATATCCTAATAATGATTAATTCGAAATATATACCGTAGCCCAATATAAAATCTATCTACATTATAATATAAATAACCAAAATTTAATAATGCCGATGTGACATTTCCAAAACTTTATTCACGTTTATTATCTGTCATTTACATTAAAGCCATCGGCGGGCACATAATGATTTTAACGGCGCAAATAATTTACGATTGCTTTTATTGAGAACACATCAAAAACATCGTTATGCCAGTAAATACCGAGATTTATTAATTTATCCTTTTATTTATTTTATGCCTTCTTTTTTCTTCTTTTGCTTGTTACGCAAAAACTACGCTGGAGCGAAAAACTATAAAGCGGAAAATTACTCTTCTGAATTCGCAATGAAATTTCGGGATTGCAACAGAGCTGGCCTGACCTCTCTACAAAGAGAGAAAGAGTGAGAAAGAGAGAGTGAAAGAGAGAGAGAGAGAGAGAGAGAGAGAGAGAATGAGAGAGAGAGAGGGGGGAGACAGAGACATCACGACCGATCCTTCGGCCTCGCCGAGTCGCAAACAAATAATTACGCTCTCCCTTCGTTCTTCGCTTCGATTCCAATTTCTCTAGACTGCATATACACATGTACGTATACGTGTATGTATATGCATATATTTGTGTGTGTGTGTGCGCGTGCGTGTACACATCTTCTCACGTGCGTGAGTGTAAAGAACTCAGGCGGGCGATTAAAAATAAGAGCTCGCCACGCCGAGAACAATTGCTCCTCCTCCTCGTAAGCCGGGGATTAAAGGAGGGGCTGGTGTGAGCATGGGTTTCTTGCCAAGGTGAAAATCGCTTTGAATGCTTCGATTGAGGAGAGAGAGAGAGAGAGAGAGAGAGAGAGATAGAGGGAATGAGAGAGAAAGAGACTGGGTCGATGAATCGAGTTTGAGGGGGTTAGGAGGTAAAAAAGAAACACCTTACGCGCCCGGGGCCAGCGGCTTAGTCAGCGCTCTCGATCGCTTTCTTCAAAGCCGCTTTTATTACACACACACGCGTATACGCACGCACACGTGCACACGGCCACACACACACTAATTCGTACGACGCGGAGCAGTCGCCGGAGCGATTACGCAACCCGTCTCGAAACGAGATTGGCTCTCCAACCCTCGACACGCTCCGTCTCCTCTCGCCGTTCGGCCGCTGACGTCCCGGCGATGCTTTAGACGGCCGACTCTTACGGATATCCTTTGCGGGGCTGAGTTACGCGAAGCCTCGGCGGGACGCCCGTGCTCCCCACACGGTCGGCGCATGTACGCGCGTGTATACGCACGCGCGCCTATGCACACACAGATACGCGCGGGGCATAGCCCAACTCTCCCCTCGACCGATCGGCTAATTACGTTTCCGAAGCCCGACGTGCGGGGCAGGGGGGGGGGGTAGTAAATAGCTCCGGCCCCCCTTCCCGTCCCCCGTCAATACCGTTTAAGCTCGCGAGCACGGGAGTAGAGACGAGTAAGTTTTCGCGCGCGATCGACGCGTCGTCGTCGGATAAACGGTCGGATCGACCGGCGCAGCGAGGCGGCGCAGGAGGGGGGTTGGGACTCGGGTTATCGAAAATAGTTTAAAGCGCTTGTCCACGGCGCGCCCGCTGCAGCGACGTATTACCCGGATTATCGAAGGTAAACGCCGAACGAACCGTTACACATATATTCGCGATACGCGAGGTTAATCAGCCGCTGTGGCCGCTTCGTGTATTTATCGGTAAATAAACTCCAGTATCGATCGATCCCTTGACTTATCTCATATACTGGCTACTAATATATTGTTTTGATAAAAAAAGAAAAAAAATGTTTTCTTATTATAAAAGACGCGAACTTTGGTAAGTATTTTTACGTCCTTGTGTATTTCTACACGTTTTGTAGCAAATCCGACTTAATGAGCGAATTCTCATTAAATCAGTCGACTTATTTCGCATTATATTCGAAGCTCCGAATTCCGTCTAAGCCGGTATTCTCAAGCTTAATAAACGCACAATTTAATTCTCGTTATGAGAATAATGCCTCAATTGTCGTTTGTGAATACTGAGTTTTCGTTATGAATTTTCGTCAGAAACAACGGGCAAAGCGAGGATTTATATTAATTTCGGCTAAGAAATAAATTCTTTAATTAAATACATAGTAATTTGATAAAATTAATTATCTCTGTTTATCGTATATTCGTAAGTATTTAATAACTTATTTATTGCATACTTTGAGATAGAAGTATCGCTAGTTCGGCTGGTGAATTTTATATGTAGAATCGTTGAATTTTGTACAACTCGATTCGTCGAAATTATTGCTTTAAGAAGAAAATTCCAGAGCAATTTTCATTACAGCAAAAATACATAAATATTTTGTTAATTCCCAACGTGCAACTTCGACCGCTGTAATGATACTATTAACGCCAATCAATGAACGGAGCTAAAATCGACAAATTTAGAAGTTCTTTTTCTACAAAAAACGTTCTTTCGTTCACTTCGCGTTGTTAATTAACGTTTATTTCGGCGCAAAGTGAATCTTCCAATCAATTATATTCTCCGTTTAGCGAGGAACGCGGGGAGCACAGTTGCAATTACTGCGACTCGATTATCGAATAGAATAACAACCCCCTCCCCCTCCTGCGCCGCTCCGCCGACGTTCGTCGGCGAGAATACATCGGTTAATCGATGCGCTCGGGACGCGCGCCTCCTCGCGACGAGATTTGTTTAAACCGGCAAATCCGGGCGAGACGACGGCGGAGCTTCGGTCGCCTTTTGAGGCGCTCTGGGGGAGGCAGGGGAAGGTGGGGAGGTCGCTGAGTTTGCATTCGCCCGTAATGGAAACCTAGTGATCGTCGTGGATAATAGACTCTGGGGGGGCGAGACAGGTGGGCGAGGGGGAGGGACTTCGATCCTTGCGCATTAGTGCCGTGAATCGATATTATTAGTCGAGGCGGGGAAATTATTGCGCGGTCGGGGCTTCGTAAAGTAATGCGCGCTCGTGCTCGTATTTCATGGATATCGAGCGAAAGCCCACCCCCCCCCACCCGGCCCCGCTAAAAAATGACAACAAAACGAATCGAATTGGAACGAGGGGGATATTCGCTCGAAAAGTAAACCCGCTCAAGAAGGTGGGGGTGGGGGGCTTCTTCCGCCCTGTTAAAATAATATCGAATCACGCGAAACGTCGGGGCGGCGTATCCTGGCAGATGGTCAATCGGCGCGTCAAACGCGCAGCGTCGGTGGTAGACGATAATGCGCTCTCATGGGGAGAGGAGGTGGTAGAGCTTTGAATAAAAACTTTCCCCCCAACCGTCGCTGCTCCCCCCTCCCCCTCGGCCCCCACGATCTTTGCGCAGAGGACGGATGGTGGGGGACGCTGAGATGTCGCATACGCGTATCTCCCCCCTCGCCCTCGTACACAAGAGGACAGGGTGGTTGCATTATGCACGCGCACGCGCCACTGGCGCAGCGGCAGCGGCGGCGCGGGCGGCGGCTCCGAGGATGCTCCTCAGCGTTACCCTCCACCTCCGCCCCCTCGAGCCGAGAAACGTACACCATCGGCCGAAACTTTCGGCTGTCGTATACGAGACGCGCGCGGCAACAACCACCCGTCCGCCCTGCCCCCGTTCGCCACCCCCCTCCCAAGCTCCCCCGGCCCTCGCCGCGAGCCGCTGCGGGTCGTCGGCATAGTTATGCAGCGCGGATCTTTCCGGGTCAGTGGCTCAAAGCCCAGTCAGCCCTCCAGCCCCTCTGCCCGTCGGCCCGCGGCTCAGCCCTCTTGACGGGTGAGGGGATGGCGCGCGGCAGTCGGTGGCCTCCATCCCGGCACGAGCGCTCGCTCGCCTCCTCCCGGATCGAACGCCATTCTCTGTATCGAGCTTCTCTCCCTGATGGGTTTCTCTTTTCGTTCGGCTGCGCTCATCTACCTCCCCCTCCCGCCACTACCGCCCCTCGCCCCGCTCCCTCGTCGCTATCTCTCTTTCTCATTCCACCCACTCCCGCCCCCCACCTTCCCCACTCAGCTTACCCGTCGCATAGCGCGCCCGCCTCGGAACGTATGCGCGCTGCGTCTGTGTTTGTATAGGTATACGCGTTTCTCTCTTCGTTCGTACACGGAGTGGACGGAATTCGATAGCGATACGCTACTGAGTACGGCGATCCTACTTTTTTCCTGGCCCGTTTTTTTCTTCTTTATCTTTTTCTATTTTCTTTTCTTTTTTTTCTTGGTCGGTCAGAATGAGGGAATGAGGGAGACAGAGAGAGACGGGATTTCGGAGTGCATTGCCTCGGTACCGAGAGTGCGATTGCTTTTTTTGTCGTTGCCGCTGCAGTCGGTGGTGCATCTATCCATTTCGTGCGAGGTTCATATACTTAGATTGCCTTTAGGCGGATGTATAAAGAACGGAAACGGGCTCGATCGCTTTATTCGTCAATTTTCCATTCTTGACTATTACGTCGCGCGCGCGTGCGACGGGATCTCGCTCGCACGCTCGGACGGCTGCTTTTAATTGGCGAACTGGTATTGATCTACGAGTTCTCGCGCTCGCGCGCGCGCGGACGCGCACGCACATGCACGAACACGTGCACAACCTGTACATACGTACAGGGCAGCTCTTGTAATCCGAAGCGTCGGTGGCCGCTCTCTGTTATCGACAGTCAAGAGCACCGCTGGCCTAAATGCACCGAATGGGCTCGGAGGAGCGTTGAGCGACGGCTCTGCCGGGCGTCATCCTCCCCCGGCCCGGCGGAAGTGGGATGAATATTTAATTTCGGCTAAACCGGCACTAAATTACTTCGGGGAAAAATAGTTAATGAAACTTCGGCGCGGCGGAAACTCGTTTAAGTACTCGGCGATGGCCCGCTGTATACGTGGATATATGCGCATCCGTGCGGCTGTGTAGCCGAAAAGAGAGCGCCGCGAAAAATGAGCTTTCGTAAAAAGAAAAGAAAAGGAACAAAAAGGAAAGATCGTGAAAGGTTCGGGATATTTTTGCACGCGCGAAATAACGAATTGTTTCCAGATCTCGAATTGATAATGGCATTCGGAGGGTGCGCAAAGGTAATTTAATATCGATTACAACGACTGACCTGTTCTCTATTACGACGATTGTACCGTTCTAACTGTGTTCCTCGCGCGATAAGTTCCCGATTATTTTCCGAAAATTAAAGTTTTTAAAATGCTCAATTCTGTACAATCGGATATTACAAAACATGACGAGCTTTATTTATAATGACGGCTTTGGTTCGGGACACACGTTGCAGAAACCTCCTCCTATCTCCATTGTGGCTCTCTCTCTCTCTCTCGTCTTCGCCCTCGCTCTCATAGTCCTCTTAGAATTTTAAAAGTATCGTTATCGAGTTTGCTGTTAAAACAGCCACGATTTCACTACCTCGCCTTCCGTATCTTACGCTCTCCCAGCTCTTTATTTTTCCACCCCTTCACCTTTTCTCGGCAACTTTCCTCCTCTGCTTTTCGCTCCTTGTTTGGAAATTGAACAATGGCCATTATCAATATATCTGCAGTAGAACAATCTGGAGAGAACAATTCACGCTTCACTGTGGAGCTTTTCTATGGAGCTCGGTTAATTGTTGGGACAAAACAAAAAAAAAAACAAACAAAACTTAATAATGCCGCAAAATATATATCCGGTATTAACCTGGGTCAATCGATGAATACAAAGTTTATAGAAAACAAATAAAATTACAAAATTCAAATCTTCGTTAAATTTAGAGTATTTAAAGTATTGAAAGACCTATAATGTCTACTCGAACATTCTCGACATTGTAGTTAATAACTTTTACGAAAGTAAATAGTGATATATCGATGACTCATAAATTAATTTATGGCATTATAATTCAGCTCAGGAAAGTTGTCCAAGGTTTGATCTTTTCAATCCCGACTAACCATTGAGACAAGACTACCGTGATTAGCCTGATCGGACGATCCTTCACTACAAATCAAAATCGACACAGCCATTATGTCGAAAATTTGACCCGTAACCGCAACCGCGGCCGAGGCACTGTTCTCCCTATCTCTCTCTCTCTCTCCCCCTCTCCCCCTCTGTCCCTCGCGCGCGTCGACTACCCCGAGCCACGCGTGTGACTCGGGAAATTGAATTGCCAAAAAAGAAAATGGAAGAAACGAAAAATAAAAATAAAAAAAAAAACATTGCCGGAAAAAACAAGGGGGTACGCTGTTACACGAAGAAATAATGGAAACGCACGCTTAATCCCATTCCTTGTAGCCGCTTCGCCCAAAACTGCACACGTACCGCCTCGCGCGTGAAACTAGGCCTTGTATTTCTCACTCTCTGGATAATTTATCGCTGCGCTGAATTCTCTACACCAGCCCCTCTCTCTCTCTCTCTCTCTCTCTCTCTCTCGTTATATATATATATATATATATATATATATATATATATATATATATACATGCACACGTTGCTTTTACGCTTGCACGAGCTTCTTGTGCAAAAGGATTACTAAAGCAGGATTATATTGCGAGAAAAGTTTAGTCGGGGAGTAAGGTAAGAAAATGCCGGATTTTATGGGAAGAGAAGGTTGCGCGCGTTTGCCGGTCGGATTTTAAATGAGAGGCGGAGAGACAGGTGGAGGGAGAGATCCGATTTTCTCTCAGTTTCCAGATCGTTTCTCTTAAATTTTCGTTCTTTTCTTTGCCTTTAACGGAAACGTCTTGAGGCGTTAGCTTACGATTACTCGCTCCATTCGCTGATCTTTCGAAAATATTTTTTCTTTTTAGATCATCGAAATATCGCGAACTTAATGGCTTTACAATTGTATATTACACGGATGATCTGATTTGTGCATTAACGTAAATATTAGTTTAATTTGATTATTAATCAATTTAAGAACGTTCGTTCTACGATTTCGCGCATAGATAATAATGCGAGTATATATTGACGCGAGTATTATCATTTATCAAAGTAAGTACGAATGTATTGGAATCAACCAAATTTGATATTGGACGTTTTGCAAGCTCATTAAATCTTTAGGCAGAAAAAGGAAAAGGAAAAAGAGTAGAAATCCATAAAAATGTAAAGGTCTCTCGATCGAACCAAGACGGAAGAATATTTCCGCTAGAAGCAAAGCCATATTCATAGCTTCGTATAATACCTTAAGTCTTCAATTTCGAATAACGTTGATAATTGCGCGAAGTTGAATAATCGAATAATTTAGTAGACTAACTAATTTAGTATAGAAGACGACGACATAAGATATATATATATATATATATATATATATATATATATATATATATATTCACATATCAAATGTTTATTGCAGACGTCAATTCTAGACCGAGCGTTACGTCGTCGACGTAACATAAGCTGCTTCGGCCATCGTAAAATAAATGATTAATTTGTAAAACGCTGCGTATGCAGAGCTAAACTTTTAATAAAACCGGAAACGGCGAGTTTAACGTGAAAATGTTAAAAACTGCCCGTTAAAGCTACACATACATATTATAAGTACAATTTTAATTATATTCGACCATTACAACTCGCGAGATATGGTCCCGCGCTATCGTTCTATCATATGCCGTAATTTTATTTTTATTATAAGACACCGGATTATGTACCTTCAACCCCTTTCCCCCGCCATTACGATCCTCGTTGCTACGCAACTGAAGGCTCACGAGTAACTGTTTACCTGTAATTTCATTTTCGTCATTAACGAGGGATTTTTCGAAATTTACGAGATAGGTTCAAACGAGCGAGGCGCGCGCGATTGCGCACAAGTATATCGAAAGCCTGAAATGAATTCGAGGAATTTTAGTGGATTATTAAAAAAAGAAAAGACATATGAAACAGCCGTAAGATTTTTTAATAGTGTTATCATTTCCATAATTTATTTTGATTACATAACTTGTCTCGATATGGAAAATACTAATTGCAGAGCAAAGATTCCCTTCTGAAAATTAATTTTTACATGATAGTAATAGTACTTACGTACTGCGAATTACATCGTACAAAACATTCTTTCGTGTACGACGCGGCGAAAGACGCAAAGCCGAATATCTGCCCAGCGTTCTGGAATGCACGATCGATTCAACGAGCAGGGGGCGAATAATTTCTCACGGAACCGAATCTATTGCCGTGCGCAGGCCGATTGGCTTATGATTTTTGCGAACGCGCAAGCTGCGGAAGCCCGGAGTAATTGCTGATTTTTTGGCTCGGAATTAACGAGCTCGACCTTGAAATTACGGCGACATTTTGAAACTGCGCGGAAATGCGCGGAGAGGTGGCGCGATGGCGCGCGGCAATGCGTAAATCAGTGCGCAAACGGCGCGGCAGGCGGAGAGCTGCTTTACATAAGCGCGCAAAAGTTTGCTCCATTGCCGTGTACCTTCGAAAGCCAAACAGACGCGGTTAAAGCGAAAGAAAGCCCGCGCTAAACTCTAGACTTATCGAGCGTAGCGTATACCGCTCTTGCTTTTCGTCTCCCGATCTCTCCACCCCCCCCCTGAATTTCTCGAATTATGAGAAGTACGTGTATTTATTTATTTATTTATTTATTTATTTCTTAACTCTTCGACCGATAGACGTGCAAATAGGATCTGCCATACTCGTATGTTTATTCTATTTATACTTTTTTCTTACGACTTAGATAATAATATTATATTATATTCTGCTGCGGTTTCACTATATATAACATCTATAAGACTGACATATTGCAACGTTGTATAGTACACAGTGTTATCACGTTACATTAGTATTTTATAAAAATTTTACGCATTGTTAGACTTATCTTGTAAAGCAAATTGATTCTATTAATAATAGCAATTTATTATACAGGTGTGTAACAAAAATTACAAATAAATACGCATCTCTCCCTCGCTATTGTTTTCCAAGGCCAGCTTAAGAAGTCGCACCGACGGATTCTTCTGTAATTCAGGAGATATCGCTCGCCTCTGTGACACGGGCAAGAGCGCGCGCGTAAGCACACGAGAGCCTCGGGCTTCGGCCATGAGGTTGTCGTCTCGACCACACTTCTTCGAGATCTTCAAAGAGACGCGTTTGATGATTTTTTTTACTCTTCTTCTCTCCTTTTGTGTTTTGCGCCTTACCGCTCTTTCCTCCCCCTCGACGTCCTCGCTGATTTTTCAGGTGGACGTAAGGACGTACGCGCGCGTTTAAGTTGGAGGGGCCGGCGTTGACGGCCACGACCGCGCCCCGTCCCACCGCCATCCGCTTAATTAGCGCGCACTTCCGCGCCTCGCCTCGAGGAAAGAGGGATTTATCCTATGTATATATGCGTCTCTCCTTCGGCATTCTTCTCGACCTCCTAATTTCTGCTCGTCACTCCCCGCCTTCCTCGCTGCTCTTCCCCACTGCCCCCTCGGCGCAAATTTCAAGTAATAATTTTGACCGTCGCTCTCGGAGAGACGAAGACGGTCAGAACGATAATGATCGCAAAGCAAGTGAGCTTTTCCGGGCAAAGAGTTAAGAGTTTAATTGACTGCTCCGCAAGCATTAGGCTTAATGCTGCTTAAGTGATGGGGGAAGTCGAGGAGGGAAATGAGGGAGTTGAGTGAAAAAGTGGAGCGGGAATTTCTCCGAAAGTTTCATCGCGTCTTAATGCAGCGAGTTTAAATATTGTAATGAATAGCGCGTATTGAGTCGACGTTTGCATTAAGAATATAGAAAATTATTAAAACCGTCTAAGGCTTTGGCGACGTGTCTTTAATCCGCAGCATTGCGTTAAACGATAAATAAGCAAAGATCCTGACAACGAATGGAACCTTAGACTTTGGCGGTCTATGAGGTCAGGTTGTACGGTTGAGGTAACAATGGAGAAAACGTTCGACGCCGAGCAACGACGATCATCTCTTTCTCTACGACAATAACAAAAAGAAGAGCGAGAAAAAACGTAAGTAAAGAAAGAAGGTCAAGACTCGACGAACTTCCGCGCGCGAGCGTCGGGGTGAAATTTCATTTAATATCGGTGACATGCAGCGCGAGACTCCGTCCCCCCATTTCTGCATTAGCATTTGTGCTCCACCCGCGAAACTTTCTTCCTCCTCGTGCCAAATTGTCCCGGGATACTCGGAGGAGACCCCCTCCCCGCGCCCGGTAAGTAGGTCACTTTTTCGCAGCCGATGCGTTCTTTACGAGCTACAGTAAATACGGATATATTCGTATAAATGCGCATAAACGCGCATAAACGGACAACTACGATATTTCGCGCGCTCTCGGAAGTCGCCCGCGAGTATTATTGGCCTTTAATTAAAAAACGGCTGGCTATCTTTACGTAGAAATTATCGCGATCTGGCCAGGATAATAATTCCGAAACGGCGCTCTTTCAACATTTTGAAAATACGCTTTATCGTTTCTTCCGCGGGCTGAATTATTTGAGGGTTAAAAACGCGCATGATTTCTATTTGCGTTCGTGGGTACGAAATTGAAATTTCATTAAAACGGCATACCGAAGAGTATTGGCGAGCGTAGAATGAGACGGCAGCGTCGAAGATTGAAAAAACGATTCTGTGCGTCTTTGTTTCGATACTGACCTTTTGACAAATGCGCGGGAAAGGTCGAATATACACGAGCAACTAATGCAATCGCCTTGATTAAAATAAGCGATACACCTTCGAGTGGTTGTGCAGTTTGGTGGCTCGATCGATGGTAAATTTCCCGTGATCAAAACAAGCCTACGAATATTTTTCGAAAAATCTATTCGATAACGTAATTTAGACTGCGTATTCAGAGAAAGCTTGAAAAGTTAATTTTTTAAAGGGTAATATCGATGACTGGTAAAAGTAGGTGAAAGAAAAAAAGGACATTTTTATCATGCCGTCAGTTTTCGCGATCGTATTCTTGAAATTGATAATCATAATGCAAAATTTCACTGTTAGTATGACTGCCTAACCGTTGTTCAATTATTCCCGATATTTTTAACAGAAACAGATACTTCGTCGGGATAAATCTATTATAAACCTTCACCTTGCCGAATCATGTCGAACATCGGGCTCGATGTTTATCAGGGATTTATACGGAAGAGAAATTTATTCGGGTTCGAAAAGTCGATAATAATTATGTATTGTTTTGTCAGTAACGATGCTAGAATCTAGTCACTAGCAGCACTATTACATTCGAATAATAATATAATCGCATTAAAAGGATAATTGCGTAAATGACGATTTGGACAAGAACAATGTTTCGTAAACCATTCGAATGGAAATATACGGAATGAAAATTTTTAACCTAGCTAGACGATGTTTCTGTCGCGAGCAATCCGCGTTCATTGCTAAAAAGTGTGAATTTTGATGAACTCTCGCTTCGGCGACTACGCGAGAGGAAATTGGATAAAAAATAGAAAGAGCAAAAGGCGCGGAATAACCGAGAAAGAAAGATAAGGAGAAATTAATTCAGACGGTGGGTAAAGCAAAAGCAGTAGCAGAACGAATAACGGCCAGTGTCTAAAGCGAACCTCGGAAAAAAATACGTAGAGTTCGATTCGAAGCTTCATGGATTTATAAAAAAAAATAAAAAAGAAAATTTATCGAAACATCAAATTGATGATTTCGTTGAAAAAATACATACATATATACATTTTTTAATTGGAAATATGCGAAATATAAAACTGGGTTATAAAAAGAAACGTCGATAATCCAACTGGCTCTATTTCAAAGGCAGGCTAAAGTGCGAAAATTAATTAACACTACTTAAAAAAAGTAATCTATCCCGATGAAAATACGGACGATTTCGTTTTTAATTACTCATTATGCCGTGAAGGAGCGGTCTTTACGCTCGAGAGCGAGTTCGGTCACTCACGGAAAAATGTACGTGTGCAATATTTTTGAAGGCACCACGATGCCGCGCTCTCAATCGCAATTTTCCTCCTACTTTGGTAAATTACACATATATTCTCGATGCATAATGTCGCTTTGTAGTATCTTTTCAATGATATTTATCGCGCCCGTGCGTAAAACTGCTTTCACCGCGTAAAATCCACGCGTTCCTCGTGTATTACAGACGCGACCGCGGTAAATACAAAAACCAGCCCATATGAATTAAATACCCGATCTTCCCGTTTTTATCGCAGCTGTAAAAGTCGATCGCCTACGTCTATAACCCGGATCTAAACACAATTTCAGATAATAGCAACATTTTCTATAATGTAATTGCAACGGGCTTATTTAAGTGCCCACCGCTTCCCTCCGCAGTCCACTTCTCTTCTCGGCGGTATGGGGCGCATTAAGCTCGCGTACCTCCTCTTTCAATCGAGCTAAATACGTCTCCGCTTTTGTTATTTCAGTCGTTTTTTTTCTTTTCTTTTTTTCCCGCTAGTTCGCTTTTTACGTTTCTCGGCCCGGTATCGCTGAAAGACGAACGATTTTACCCCGATGGCATTTCTAGTCGAGTATCTATTTTTGTCGCCGGTAAGGATTGCGTCGATGTCTCGAGCTTAAAGCGGATGGCCGCAACACTGGCGCTTCGGCAGCCGCGAGGATTTTCGCAAAGCTACGATTCTTTCGATCATTTTAAAAAGATATTTGAGTCTAATCGGGGCTTCTGCGCGGCCATCTTATATTAAGCGGAACTTCGATAATTTAGCCTGGCTGTATCTCGGCTTATCGGCAAACTTAAGCAACCTCGGGGCCCGGCTACTACTTAAGGCCAAGCGAATAACCATATAACTTTGGCAAATACCTCGAGCGCCCTGTTTCACGACAGAATAATGCGAGGGAAAACTAAAATTAAATAATTAAATTAAATTAAATAGTTTTCAGGTTTTTTTTTTCGGTTTTAGATGTCTAAAATTGTTTATTAAATTCTTGAGAAGCCGTGCATTGCTTTAAAAAGAAAAGATGCTAAATCCATTCTTGCGCTAGATATGGAGTAAATTTTCCCGAATAAACTTTTTTCCAAAGAATCTTTTAAGATTTTATATAAAAGTATGTATATTTGTAAATATATATATGAAGTCATCATGTATATTTTCAACTACTTAAATTAAGAAGAAAATATGTTTTGTTAACGAAATGTATTAGCGACGATAATTGAAAGTAAAAATTTTTCAAGTATTTTAAATATTTAAAGTATAATATGTTTTATAAAAGTATAAAACAATATTGTTTCGTTAGTCCATCCGTTAAAATTTACCACGTTGCGTTGTTACAAATACTTTTTACGTGATTTTTTTGCTTTCGTTGCAGTCAATCCGAAAGTATAATCGTTAAAGTCGAGCAGTTCCGTACTAAATCCGATAGCATCGTCATCTTGTTCACTTCGAAAACGATATTTCTATTAAATTCGAGCATCAAGGTTGGACTTTTCGCAGGACTCGTTCAAAGTTCCCCACGTAGGCAAAGACCGATAAAGATAGCGAGACGAATGCTTTGTCGAAAGCGACCAACGGGTGCTTACGAGTAACGAATTCTCATTTAAAAGATCTAAATCTCCTCTGGTGAATTTCAATCGCTTGAGCGTGGGACAATTCTAACGACGTTATAATAAGTAAATTCGCGTTGATATCGGACTGAGAATCAATTAGGAGCAAGGCATGCGCAGTCAACTTACCGTCACTGTTAGTTGGCGATTTACCGTTGTCTAGCTATACATTCCTCGGACCTTTATGAGAAATGCAAATAGTTCATCAGCAAGATGTAAAACGAGCACTAGAAATATTCTTTCAGCTTTGATTAATAATTGAGTTTTACTCTGATCCATTATACATTTATCATACAATATGTATCTGCAATGCCGTCTAATATTAGTGAAACAACTGTTTAACAATCTCGTGATCGTTGCTGACTAAATCAACCAAAAACGATTATCAGAACTGATTTTTTAAACATAAACTGTTGTTCAGAGGACGTTTTAAAAATATAAATTATTTACGACACGAAATCCGGGAGAGGGTGAAGGACTCGATCGAAATGAGAATTATATCCAGGGACACTCGGCAAAACGCCCGCGCCCGCGTCCGGAGAACGGCGGAACGAGGGAAAATGCCGGGAACTTGGACGGCGAAGGTTTCCCGGTAGGACAGGATTCTAAGTTGGAAGCGCGATATTGTAAGGCTTGCCGCCCGTGGCTAAAGATAGCATTGTACTTGCAGAGAGCGAGATATTGTATGACAATACGAGAAGTAGGATTTAGTTTGGTATTAAGCTGGCGGATCGAAATTTACGGTGGAGACTTCGAGTTGTATCCAATAAGGTGATTGGATATTGAAGGCTAGCAGTGCACATCGACTTCATTATTCCGTGAAGTTCAATTGACTGATTTGGTCTGATATGAGCAAATTTTATAAGCCTTGTTTTTTCTTATTCTTCTGGACAGAAGGTCACGATAGAGTAATAAGTTTTGATCATTCGTTGACACATAGTATAGTAATTAAAACAACAAAAAGTGTAAAATGCATGCAAAGTAGATGGTAGCATGTAATATTCGAACAATTCGCTGCTGTCAAAAATAACGAAGGATATAATAAAAAAAGATACTAACATACAATGGCTTTATTTATTAGATTAAGACCAAGTTTTTTCAACGCCATAAAACTTCTCAAGTCCGTCTTTCCCAATAGAGAATTTCTACCATTCGTACTTCATTCAGAATCGCTCTATATTCTGAGACCGAGAACTTCCAAGTCATTTCGAGAATAATGATTGTATTAAAGTTTAATGACAGAGGCGAAACTTTGAAATTAGACGGAAAAACCTATAAAAATATCCGCGCGATACACCATAGGACACTTATCCCGCAGTAACTAATAATTGATTTTCTCGCAATTTTCAATTTTAGATTTTCTTTCTTGAACTAATTTAAAGTTTTGGTTTGCCCAAACGGCCAAGATTTCTACAGTTTCGTAAACAATGGAATTGGATTCCTCGTATAAGGTTAAGTTATGTCTTTACAACTATCCCACTAATCTTGCATCCGCAACTCTCAAATGAATCGTCTCGAGAAGATTTTTCATGCCCGTGAAACAGTGCAACCGAAATCAATTGTACAAAGTGCTCGTATCATACGCGCGCTTTAAAGCGAACGTTCGGTTGGACTATTTGTTTTTCTTCTTGCAATAATACGTACAATCTTGCGCGAACTGCAGTGCTGTGCAGAGTTCAACGACGAAATCGCGCAACGAATGAGGAGCAAGGCTGTACAGTTGAGGCGGGAGAAAAAGACGCGAAGATAAAGTGAAGAAGGAACGATAAGCAGGAATTAACAGTCGTAAAGAAAGAGATAAAAGTGAAAAACAGGCACGAGCGGAAACTTGGCCGGCTCGAGGAGAGGGCGAAAGTAACAAGGAAAGAGCGGCCGTAAAAAAAGAACAAGCAAGTGTAAATATAGATATACGTACACGAGAGTATTAAGAAGATAAACGGAGACGCAGCTGTGGGACGAACGAGAGGAGTGGGAGCTGGTCAAAATCGAAAACGCCACCGCAGATAACCCCATGGTCGTGGTCCTCGTCGTTTCGGAAGTTCGCGGAGCGACATCGGTTTACACAGTTTTCGAGCGGTGGCGCCGGGAGGGTAGCGCTCTCTCTCTCTCTCTCTCTCTCTCTCTCTCTCTTTCTCCCTCTCTTACCCGTACACCGGACCCACATCGGGAGAGAGTGGAGGAATTACGCGCTGATAGTTTAATTCCGTTATTATACCCTCTACGATGCTCTCTCTCTCTCCCTCTCTCTCTCTCTCTCTCTCTCTCTCTCTCTCTCACGTTCGAGATTACGCGATCATCTTCGCAAATCCCTCGAAAATCCCTTGCGTTTTCATCGGGCCAGGGAGCGACTCGACCCCCTAACCTTCTACACCTCCGTCGTCTCTCGTTTCCTCTTTTTCTCGCTCCGGGCGGGGGCGGGAGGGGGGGGAGCGCTCGTCCCGTCACGGACGCACGCGCGCACTGCCGGACTGGAGCGGGATCCTGCCCCTACCCCTCCCCCGCCACTTCCACCGATCCCGCCCCGCTTCGCTTAAAAGATTCAGGGCGTCGCGTCTCGTCGCGCCACGTGCAGCGAGGCGATTGAAAAACTTGGACGCGCGAAGCTTGGTAGGGAGGGGGCAGGACGAGGATGCATAATTCCCGGGGAAAACAAGGTCGCTCCTCGATTCCCGCCCTTCGTTATATAAACGTATAACGCTCCGATAGAATCAATAGCTCGAGCGCATTTGAGATTCTCCTCTGGCGCGTGGCTATCCGAGAATTATTTCTTTGATTAATTTTTGACGGATCGCATCGGTAATCACTTAAAACTTTTTCAAGAGCTTTTCTTAAGTTTTGTTTTAAAAATTTTAGATATTTATACGGCTGATATCAGGAAATATTTATTTTCATGTAAGATAAATTTCATCCTATTCTTCTTCTTTGAAGAAGTATGCATGGAAATTATTTTGAGATGATACATCAAAATTTTAAAGACTTTTCAATAAGCCGAAAGAAATATATACGAATATAAAAAAGTATACTTCTTACAAAGTAAATTCTCAATTTTGGCCTCACGGACTGCTTGGGTAATTTATTGATGTTTTACATCGCGTCTTGTGAAACTATTCAAGTTGTACAGATTATTACTCTCTGAAATATATTTTGTGTAATTTATTTGATTAAATTTCACCAAGTGCTATAGCGCAAACATCATGTCATATTTTATAAAATTCATTAGAATTTTTAATATAGTCGTAAAAATATTAGATGGAATTGTTAAATGTCTTCATTTGAATAAGAATTATTTAACAATCGTTAACATATAAATCACATAAATATGTATACCTCTTTCATACTGAATAAGTCCATATAAATTATAAGTTTTACGCGAGTTTTACTAATCTGTAGAAATTATTACATTTTACGTTCCAGAAATATTAACAAACAAAACATTTTCCCTAAAATATTAATCCTACTTCTAACTTGTAAATTAATAATAAATGAAGTTTCCATATAAATCCTTGATAATTTGTAAAACTACCTTAAGAGCTTGTCGAAATATTCTAGACATTGTCTTGTGATATCGCATTAAGTAGTGCAAAGTATATTTCATCAGCCACTGTATCACGTAGTGATTTAGATCTAAAGATTACAATCTTTCATATTTGTATATTTTGTCATAAGAAACAACCGTTTATAATAGTGGACCTAAAATTATAATAAATAATTATACTTTCAATAAATTTAAGTTATTCAAAGATTCCTATGAGAAGTAATATTACGCTTGTAGTATTACTTTTCCTCCCAATGAAATGGTGAACGTAAATGGTAAATAAAAACTCATTTTCATAAATAAAAATATCTGTTGATTTAAAAAAACTATTCTTATAGATAAGATTTAAAATTTTAAACTATCAATGTGAACTTTTAGAAGCTTCACTATATGCATCTTGAATTATATATATATAAGATAATAATGCATGTCGATAATCATTCAAGATATAATAATTCGTATAGTGAATCTTCTAAAAGTTTAAAATTTAAAATGTTATATATAATAATAGTTTTTTAAAATTAACAAATATTTGTATCGGTCTTACAGCCTTTATAATATAATTATATATAAATAGTGATGATTATAATGACAATGAGAGTCAGGCTGTCATGTATATATACGTCGCAGCGAAAAAAATATTATCAAATATATAATTTTCAATTTATACAGACGTTAGACATATATTTAAGAACTACCAGTAACGAAGAAAATCAAGTATATGCAGATTTAAGCGTATTAATCGATAAAATCGGGAATAATTGAATTCCCTCGGATTATTTAAATAATTGAATATTTATGTCAAAATGTGCTCGATCAAATTTAAATCAATGAAATCAATACTCGGCGCACGATTTCATTCGGCGTCGGGAACATTTGCATGGGATTGAATAAATCCTTATTTGCAATCACAAAGTAATGGTAAAGCGTCGGTTTATATTCAGCCCGAATAGAAAATCCGGAATAGAGCGGGCCGTAAATAAAATTGGCAAGCCTCGATATAAATATTGGAACAAGTTTAAAATTAATCCGAACGAGAGAATATTCATGCATAGATTTCTAATTTTGTCAAAGACTCGTCGAAGATGTAATGTTATTTAGCTTATTTTTTAACTTTTTGAGATATTCAATCGTCTGTTCGGACTCTTTCTTGGACTATTCATGTGTGCTCTCTCAGAAAAAAATCCTATCTTCTGCATATTATAATTGTGCTGTATTTTTTATAAAAAAATTTTATTCGACGATCCATTTGCTTCTTATGTAAAAATTATTAAAATCATGATACTTGAAATTTTGAATAATCGTGTTCATTGGGACGAATACTATCAATTATGCACTGATCAGATTTCAATATAATGATCTCCCATCAAAATCTAGAGAAATTAATAATATAAACATATTTATGATTGATCCATCTAGTATATCCGTATTAAACGGACGACTCGTCCGAATCAAGCAGTAGTTGATGAAACGCAATGATATGAATTTGAAATTAATTTTTCTAAATTTTTTTTACGTTGAACCAATCGTTCTGTGACATCACAATAATTCTTGACAAACAATCTTTAATCTTCAATGATTTTCCTACAGCTAGTGAGAATGGATTTGCCATCGCCCTCCCTCCTTAAGCTACAAGATAACATTTTTTTCTACGTCTTTTACAACGTATATCCTACTATATCTTGATGGAATTCGAAATTGGATTATTTAATATACATTATCCAACTTTTTGTCGATAGTAAGATTATTTCAAAGTCGATTCGATCACCTGAAACTCTTAGTCTTTTCTGATTTTATCGAAAAAGGCCGTTAGACGCTCTCATGCTGAAACGTTTGATCGCACTCGTCTTTCTGTTTCACTTTTTTTATACATAGCTTTAATTTCATTTAGTCAACTTACAGTTTAATTAATCCTAGTCTATATTCGTAAAATATCGTATCAATTATTCTTCTTGTACAATTTTGATATTATCGTTTAATTTTTTTTACATAATTTATAAAATTGTAAATTATAGCATTTAATTCACAAAACAGTTTAAAAAAGTTTTAATTTAGAAATTCTGAGGTTACATATGCTTTTTTCACTAACTTTCATTTAATCTAGAAAAATTTATATAAATGGAAAGACTCGTAATTTCGCAATTTAATGGAATTTTTTCTTTAAATCTATCTACCTATCTGCGAGCATTGAATAATGCTCAAATATTAATTTTAACAAGAATATTCATTATATAGATAAATGTCCTATGTAGACATTATATATATATATATATATATATATATATATATATATATATATATATATATTCCAGACGATTAAGTCACGTGCGAGGAGTTTACTTTAGAAGAAGAATATAAAACTGATCCCCCATAAGGCGGCATGTTGATGTAAACAAAGAACATATGTTATCTTCAATCCGTAAACTTTACAGTGTAATTTTTCAATCGTTTGTCTATTTTAACATACCATTACTCATTACTAAACGAATTATTTATAATAAAAAATATCTAATATATTAATTTTAAGTATATTTTGATGTAAACTTGTGTATATAACTATAAAGTCCATTTAATAGATGTGATAAATAAATAAATCAGGTCGTGCATGCACTAATCGCTGCCTTAATCTCTCTCTCTCTCTCTCTCTCTCTCTCTCTCTCTCTTACGGCAGTTACTACGTGCAAAACACTTGAGTCAAAAAATATCTGGTTTCTGTATGCCATTGGCTTTAACATCTTTTTATATCAGTAGCTTTGAGAAAACTATCGGACACTCTCCCGATAGAACTGCGATTACGGACAAAATATTGAGCCACTTAACGATGGTTTGTTTTTTTATATTTTTACCGTCGCATCGTTAATTATACTGAAACGTCGTTTATTTTTACAATTTATGCAAATTATCACTGATATTGCCTGCCCGCGAATTACATATTTAAAACTTCAACGTACGTTCGATTTCAATGCAGCATCGCGTACGGAGTAAGCCAGAATCAGCATTGAATAATCCACGCGGTTCGCTCGTTACTCGCTGCTCAATATTTTAGGCCAGCATCATAATACGCGCGCCGTCCCCGCTGCGCCCTATCGATCGATCGATCGATCTCTGCCCGCATCTATACGTCCGCTCTTACCGCCCGTCTATCTCTCGGCCCGCAGACAACGTGCCTAACGGAGCTGCCGGACGTGGCGCCGTGCAACGGCTCCGCCCGCCTGCCCGCCAACTGCGAGGACTCGCCGAGCAGCGGCAGCAGCGGCGCCGGGGCCGGCAAGGGCCGCGACCGGGACGACGGGCCGAGGCGCAGGTGCCGGGTGCTCGCCCCGGTGCTCCTCGTCGTCGCGGCCCTGCTGCTGGGCGGGCTGTGCCTGCCCCTCCTGCTGCAGACAGCCCCGGCCACCCATCAGCAGAGGCTGGACGTCGTCAGGCGGATTCTCACCGAAGTGCCTCTGATCGACGGGTGAGTACGACCTAATCTCTATATATATATGTATACGCGCGCGCGCATACGCGTGCGTATTCGCGGGGCGAGGAGGGGGGCGGAGGACGAAGTTGGAACGGGAGGCTAGATTAAGCGTCCTCGTTGCGGACGCGGGAATTCTGGTTGTAATCGGCGTTCCGCGCTGCCGTTCCCACTTTGTCCCGACCTCCTCCTCCTCCTCCTCCTCCTCCACCACTCCCTCCCCCAACCTACCTCTCCCCTCGTCCCGCCGTCACTCGCTGTGTTTCTCATCCAGCGCCCTCCTCATCGGAGACGTCTGTGCCGGACTCGGCGCGCGCCGCGCTTAGATTCCTCGAGTTGCACTGTGGCTCGGGGGACATGGGGGGAGGGGGTAGGAGAGCACTTAGCCGACAGAGGCAAGTTCGCTGCTCTGGCCGGGTTCTCGCCCTTGTTTCAGCAGAAATTGGTCGCTTTTCGAGTTTGCGCTAATGTGATTAGGTCGCCGGAATTGTCGCTGAGCAAATCAAATCTTTTCGGCCGAGTATTGTGACTTTATGTACAATATATATAATAGATGGCGTGAAATCTTTTTCTTAATTTAATTATTCCGAATTAATGATCGAGCCGATCAATTTTTAAGGAATAGAAAATATACCGTTTGTCGCATTGTGATATTTTTAAGACGTTCGTTCAATTGGTCAATGTAAACGGATCTTACATTATTGAAATTTTTCATTTTTCTATCTATGATAGCTAATTTCTCCAATATTCAGCTATGAAAATATTAAATAGACTATGAAGAATTAGCGAAAACTGATTATGAAAAAAGGATTTATGATAAAGAAGTGAATATTGCGGTGTCAAAAGTAATTTTGAAGTTATCGATGGAGGATATTTTAGATTGTTCTAAAGCATTTCCTATTTCTGACATCAAGATCGAGAAGAGAATAAAATTTTTACTTAAATATTTAATAGATGTTTCAAAGTAACGCTTTTCATAACTGGTATCCAATTAATCATATTTTCATAATTAAGAGGAAAATCATAATATGCCATCAGAAATTTCAATTCAACTGTAAAGATTTAGTAGAAAATTATACGAAACTATCCAAGTTTATATTATGTGCCTAATTGACTTTAAAAAAAATTATTACACACGTTTCAAAACGCATAATAAATTAAAAAATAACAAATACTAAAGCATCAAGACAAAAATGGCATTTTTCAGTAAATTTTCTTTTCGGCAATATTTAACTTGGCAAAATTTTCTTTCGACACATCCTAATCGGAACATTTTCTTCGACAAATTTACATTCATCCAAATTTGTACGCGCCAGAGGAGGGCAAAATGTCGATATTTAAACCGACCATGCGTAAATAATTTTTTCAGTCCCAGTAATTTCGTGATTAATATCTTATACCTATCGTGACCTGTGCAGCAAATAATTTATTATTAGTCTTAATGCAATACTTGGACTACCATATTTTCGTAGCATTTCTGATAATTTACTCGTTGTACTGTTTCGAATGACTTCAGAACATCGTGGAATTTCGGCTTAATCCTAATCATTATAAAACATTAATTAGTCATTTACCTCGACGCTCCCGAAAATCCTAAAATTTTTTTGCAAATCGAGATCGGCTCATCCCAAATTGGTATTCCTAAAGAATATTACGATCCTAAAGGAAATTCAATATTCAATTATAAATGATACCTTCAAAAATTTTTATAACGTTCGAAATTATGGAAATTCATTTGTAATTAGATTTTAATCTGCGTTTTTTTTGTCTTACCGAGTAAAAACATGAAAAATCAATGTCGAAAGCAGGTCAATATGCATGTCAATATCTGTTAATGCGACGATATTTATATTGTCTTCTAACCGTGCTTTAAACTTATGGTGTTTAATTAGGCACGTAATTCTTCCAAATAGGGCGGCCTTATCACTATATTAAATTGAAATTTCTTTCAATTGATTAAGTTGTCGTATCTAGTTACTCTATTATCTTCCTACTTAAAATTTTACGACAATTCCTATAAATGCATCATTCCAATGTCACGTACATACAGTATTTCTAGTTTTGTAGTTTTTACAAAATAGACATTTCAACTTTGTCAGTAATTTCAGAATTTTCGTTTAAAATTCCCATAATCCGTGCACAACTTTTCATCACGAATTGTAAAACTAAATGCGAAGTATTTGTTTTTTGAATTTCAACATTGTATTTTTCTTTTTCGTCCGTGCTAACCCTCCAAAAACTCCCATCAAAAACTTTAGCATCAATTTTCGACTCCCGCGATGTGCAATAAAGTTCGACAACGATGCGAAAGTTGTTTTTTCCTTCTTGTGCTTCTCACGCGGTGAATGATGAATTTTCACAGTCATCCGTTTTGAAATGCAATATTAATAGCTTACGAATCAACCGTGTTAACTTTCTATAAAGCTTATAGAAATTATAATTAGATTATTAATTATAATTAGATAACGTTCGTTTTTTCCAATTGGGTGCAATGATTCATAAAATAATTAACAGGCATGCCGAGTTCATATTATTCTTACAGTTATCTTATTTGTTTATTAACCCACTCTGATCAATAGCTTTGATGTAAATATCAAAAGGCAGACGGATTAAAGATATTGAAAATTCCTCAAGCGTTGAATGAAAGAAAGATAGAAAGAAAAATAAGACTAGAATTTTAGCCACTCGCCCTGACAAGCGAACAACAAAAAGAACAACCGTCCAATCCCGTGCTCTATCCCCCCTTCTCTTTTTTCAGGCACAACGATTTGCCCTGGAACGTCAGGAAGTTCGTACACAATCAGCTGGGCGAGGTGAACCTGAGCAGCGATTTGGGCAGGGTCGATCCCTGGGCCAAGTCCGACTGGAGCCACACGGACATACCGAGGCTGCGAGCCGGACTCGTCGGCGCACAGGTCAGTGTTTGCGGATTTCAAAGAGCGCGCGCGAGAGACAGAGGGGCGCGGAGGGGGAGAAAGTAAAGAGGGAGAGAGATTCCGAACTAGTTTAATCCACGGAAAGGCGAGGGCGGGGCGCGCCGAAGCCGATAGTTTCGTAATGGCGTAAGAGCGGCGGCCGCTGCCCGCTCCCCCCTCGCCCTCCCTCGCTGCCCGCGAATTTAATTAAGCATCAACACCCGCCCGATGCGGTCGCGGCGAGCGAGAGGTTCGTTTTGCTTAACCCCTCCCCCCCAAGTTTTTCCTTTCCCTTGCACGGTGGAAAACTACGATGCAAAGCGGCCCGTCGGGAAGTCTCTCTCTCTCTCTCTCTCTCTCTCTCTTTCTCTATTTCTCTCTCGCCCCCCCCCCGGACTTTAGATTCGGGCTCGGCAAAGGTCGTTCGTGTATGTGTGCGTACGGGCCGACCGCCACCGCGGCCGTTCCTGTCTGGGAATTTCGCCGTATTCATAAATTCGCGATAACTTTCGAACATTTATATTTGCTTATCATGCGCGTTGCGGTGAAAATTAAGCGTGTTCGTATGTTTCGCATAATTGTTAGCAATAGCTTCCTTGTTATTCCTAATTAGCCCGGAACAAATACGACCATTAATTGTAATTAAATGGAAAGTTTTCATCCCAATTTTAGTCGGGAGTTTGTTAAATTATGCGTAGAGTGTTCGTGTATTATTTTGTTTCTTAATTATACGGGAAATTATACGTGTAATCTTCGTTTGATATCGGCGCATGTAATAATGAAATTTAATAGAATCCATTGCATTTTAAAAAATAAACATATGAATCTGAGGAATATGAATGTCATTGTCGTGTATCGCTGTCATCGTTATTATTGAAACCTATCGTACACGAGAGTGGTGTCAACTATGCGTTGAACGATCAAACAGGAATTTTAAAAAATGAATAATTTTACTTGGTTTTTAAATAGTCGACGTCCGTGCATCTATTCAATAAAGAATAAAGCCAAATATAGAGCCGATAATAGAAAAAATTTCCCTCTAAAAAATATTGAAGCACGTCGCATTTATATGCCCAGTAAATAAGGATGATTTTAACCAATAACATATTTAGGCAAACTGTGCACATGTATCTTAAGCACGAAAGTTAAGAAAATAGTAAAACATGCAAAAAATACTATTAAGTAAAATCAAAAACGATAATAGAAAACTATAGAATTATATACTCTACGCAAGCTTTCATTTTTCACCACCACTTTTGCTAATTGTAATCCCATGACGGTTATTATATAAGATTAAAAAAATCCGTTCTTCTAGAAGATTAATAAAATCTCTACGCCTTTACATATGCGTTACACACGTATGTACATATATGTATTATGTATCAATGCGATAAGAATATGTAAGCTAGATTATGAGTCCTATTTAAGCGTTTAAAAGGAGTTGTATAATCGAAAATATATGTAATTGATTAGATTTAAAGCGCATGAGATTTCAATTTCTAATGAATTTCAATCGTTTCCAGTACATAAGTACACTGAATTTTTTATGTACTCTTTCTTACCGTCCGTGCAATTATTGTAAATCGACATAATGAAAAGTAATTCGGCCAATTCCCGAGTTCATCTATCTATCCATATATTTAATTAAATTAACAACGAATTTGTAGCTTATTAGTTGGTTTTCGTAATAGAATTAAAATTAACCTAGCTTATATTTAGATGACTGCGCGAGGACGTATTCGGAAAACTTCATACGAAGCGCGTACTTTTTACCTTTTACCTCGAACCGGCGGTCACAATGAATAACAGAAAAGAGTCTCGAACTATTTCGATCATTAAAATCCATCGGATATTTCAGATGGACCTGGAGATCAGATTATCCGTAAAACTTCGCTTTCATTGACACGGAGACACACAGAAAAAAAACTCGAATTATCAGCAAGATCCTCCGGAACTTTCGCACTGGCGGAACTACAGCGATGGCGGATTTACTTAAAATAATTCTCAGTCAACGCCTCATAATAACCGATTCAATTATCGCTCCTCTCCCATTCTCGGGATCCGAATAAATCTCTCTCTCTCTCTCTCTCTCTCTCTCTCTCTCTCTCTCTCTCGCCGGTTTCGTATACGCGCTCCGTGCCGAGAACGCCCAGCCGTGCTTCCCAAGAATTATGTGCCTCGTACTTATCTATATATATATATACATGATGAAACAAACCAGAGCGGCTGTTAGAGCGCGCGAATCCGAATGCGCGTGGTTGGTAGGGGCAAGTCGGAGAAGAAAACTTTTATGCAGGAAGTCCCGGTCCCCCTGACTGGGCGATACTTTACGCAACCGCGAACAATCCACGTTCGCGGCTACGCTTAAGCAAGAGATTTCGATTATGAACCAGCGGCTGCGACTTCGTTGGTAGAGCGGTAGGTGGGAGAGGGAAGCGCGCGACGAAAACGACACGGTGGACGTCTTCCGCGAGGCTCTCGATTGCGCGTTACTTGGAGACTGTGAATTCGTGAAATAATCGGTCGGACGCGTAAGCGCCGTTTTAATGCGGCAAAAGATATTTGACATTAATAATGTTTTTTTGTTATTTCGACGCAGATAAGTCAGATCGACGAATTGGAGGACAATCGAATTATTTAAAAAAAATAAAAGTACCGTTTTAGATAATAAAATTGTCCATATTGGAACATTGTTTGAAAATAAATCTAAAATTTACAATGTAATGTTGTTTTTTACTTCAAAATATAGTAATTTCCTTGACATAAGGTCAAGTACGCCGTAATTGAACAAAGTAGATCCAGTGCTCGGACAATGATAACAAATTTAAATTATTATCAATATTCATGTCGTAAATCAATGAAAAACATTATTTACTTAGCCGATTGATTAATTTTATAACGGATGAAAATTTGATACATCTACGTTTCAGTAATCATATTGAAATTGCTTTAATCATCGTTATGTACTATCATCGTCGCAGAGATAATATAGCAACTATAAATGTAGTCCCCTCGTTTTTAATTCCCAACGAATTTATCACGGCCTTTGAAGTTAATAAGAAGGATGGAGAAACTACTTCTTTATTATTTATTTAAGAATAGAATGATTAATTACGTCAAAATTAGATGTCGGATTATAGTCTTAACTTTTTTATATCTGCATCTATACTCGGACGAGTTTACTCATTTGTTAACCAGTTGAAATCTCTTTAACGTGCACGCATGCCCTCTACTCGGTCACATGTTTTCTCTTTTCTCATGGTTGTGTAATGTAATAAATTTCTATTACTAAATGTATTAATAACAATATTTTTCAAAAGACGGTTTCTTTTTTTTATTTTCAGTAATTATTTATTTATTATCAAAATTACGAAATTTGTAACTATAGCTGAGGTAATACATATTTATATGTTTATATAAAAAGTCTGTTCGAGTATCGGTTTTGATATCTTCGAATATAAGGGGGAAACCAAAAGCCTTAACCGAGAACGATGAAAATTAAATTTTTGTACATTACTATTATATTTTTCGTGTAAGTTGTAATCTAATTCTTGTTCTTTAAACAGTGTAAAGATATCTAAGTATTATGTTAACAATAGTACAATTACAAAAAAAAAAAATTTATGTTCGTAATGAAAGCGAGGATTAAATATTCTTTTTCTAAAAGCGTCCAAGTACTAGGTACTTTACCTTATATTATTACATTTGATGTTTTCTTTTTGTTGTTCACGTAGCAGCAGTATCAATGTATATATATGTCCATTGCCTCTAAATAAATACTTCTACCCGTGATATCTCCAATATATCCCCACTCATCAGCGTAATATGTGACAGTAGGCACCTATGTAACATAATTAAACATCGCTGTGCATGTATATTATCTACATCTTCGGATCTTTAGATGTTTTTCATGATCAGATCGAAGCGAGGAAATGTGATAATATTTCTTCGAGAATCACGTACTTAGTTCACTGTCCTCCGCCGTCAGGCGGCTGTAATAAATCATTTAAATATGCCAGGGTCAAAATTATCTAATTAAATGTTGAACACAGAAGTGCATTCGACGTATTATAACTAAACGTTTGTGGTGTTAGCATATTATTGTCCATACGTTGGGTAAAAAAATATAGGTCAGTTATGAAATTGGAGAAAAGAGAATATTAGCCGATAAACGATATAAAAATTGGATAGGGGCAAATATAAAAATTGAATTAAATAGTAAAACTCAAAAGATTCCAATAACGTGCAAGATCTTCTTTAAATCCAATTAATATCCAAGTTCTTTAACGTTACATCGTTCTAGTAAAAATCACCGTGCCATTGCCGAATAGAAATAATAAGACAGTATTACGAAAAAATCAAATGTGTTTGCTTAAAAAATGACAATATTTCTTTAGTAAACATCTCATCTTTTATTACACTTACCTTTCGTAAAATTCACTTATACCAATAATCGAACATCTTCCAAGATTGCGTAAAAAAGTATAATAAAATCGATGGCTGGCAATAATCGATAGTTACGGCGAAACTCCATCAATAGCGGGCTATTTTCAGCTTTTTCGGCCATTACGTAGTCCTGGATAACGTCAGAATTTCGGTGGCATAACAAACAGTTGCTCGCGCTACAAAATCCCGACGTTATGGAATTTGTTTTCTCGAGCGCGATGCACGCGGTAGCGCTTTGGCCGAACTTTCTGCAAACCGGAATAATTGCCGCCACGGGTTCGGACTTACGTTTACATATATTTATATATAATACAGCCCCATTACTTGGCTCTTACTTGTTGGGACTATCGCGCGCCATAACGATAACTCGACTTAAACCGGAGGCACCGATATTATTTACAGCGTCGAGAGCCAGAAATTGTTAACTTAGTTCTGCGGAGGGTGGGAAATTGGGGGGGAGAGGGGGGTGTGGCGGGAGGTGGAAACTCGGCAGCCCGCGCTCTGGCGATCGTAACTGTAAGCCTATTACGGGAGGCGAGCGGCACGGTGGAACTTTTGTCAAAGAGCAAGCGAGCGAGGCCGAGCGGAGGACACTGAGCAGGCTTGCCGCGCGGCGGGTAACGCCGCGTCTAGACCGCGATCCTCGAGCTCGTTCGCGGGGACGCGTCTTTGAGAAGAGCCACCCCTCCCCCCCGCCGATAATAATCTCAGGTTCGTATAATTAACGATTCCCTCTGCATCGTCGAATTATCTTGCTTCTTTGACTACTTTTCCATAATATGTACATATATACATACATCTTAAGTTCGATAATTTGAAAGTCTTACGAAGGTTTTTCACGTTCCACGCAAGCGAAGATAATTTTGTACGAAAAGTCAATATATTTTTTTGCTGAGTTTAGTTTTTCTTCTACGGTCATCTTTTACATTCGGATCGTGAAACAGTTCTATTTAATTATTTTAAAACTATTACTTTTTATTGTAATGAAAAATTTTAACAAGTAAATCCTGATATCAGTTTTTTTATCGCCGGGCATTAAATATTTCGTATTTATGTATATATTTATATCCAGTCGTTCAGAGAGCAACCGTTAGTCGATCGGAATTCAGTAAAATATTCACTGCCCGTTCCGCGATCGTTGTGTCCCTGTCGGAATTGTTATCGTTTCCGCATATACATATAGGTAGATCAGGATATTCTTTTACCTTCGAGGAATTGATTTTACGAATTTTCTGAATATAAAGGCCGTTGAAATTCTGAAGGTTAAAATCTCCGAGGCGCAGTCGTCTGTTTTTTCAACAACTATACACCGTAAGTATTCGAAACGACCCAAAAAGTGCTCGTATATAGCGGCTTTCAAAAAAAAAAAAAAAAAAAAAAACAAAAAACAAAAAAAAAATACAAAATACAAAATACAAAAAAGCAGACAGAAGCAGAAATACATTTCCCATTTCCAAGTCCTCCAGGGCACGATCAAAGTCCCCCGCTTATCGGCCGGACGCCATTCACGAATACGTCCCCGGGGCAAAAGCCCCGGATTAAGGTATTACTTTTCAGCGACGCCAAAGCGCCGAAACACCCGCGCGCGTTCGATTTAATTCCTTGTAATGGGGAGGGCCGCGTTCGCTCTCGCGGCTCAATTATTAGCGACGAGTCGCTTGGTCTGTCGTTCGAAAACGGATGGAAGCCGAGCTGCTTCGTGGCTGTTTTCAAGTATAATTTCGTAACTTCGGCTCGCAGTGGGCAAGGTACGCGACGGCGGATAATACAGCGACGGATGTGATACAGCCCCTATTTGTCGCAGCTGTCGTTACAAAAACAAAAGGTTAAAAAAAAAAGAAGAATTCAATGTTTAAGCGGCGATTAAGGGGTGGCACGGCGCTCTCGTCCGTGTCTGTTTAATCCAGCCCATTCGCCGAGCGGCAATCCACGCGTGTTCGATTGGCGAGTAGAGTAGTCCCTCGGTCAATATTATCCGATTTTTTTCGACGGTTGAGTACAAGCGAAATACGGTCAAAATGCATGGTATCGTCTTAGATTCGTGTTTATTCGATGCGATGAAGTATTTAAATTACTGGAAATAATATTTTCTTTAAATTCATCCATATACTCGAGCAAGTTTTTTTATTAAAGTGTGTAATACTTTCAAACCACGCGAACCCATGAACTTTCGAATCGTTTTTGATCGACTACGTTTTAATTAAACATCTTAGTGCGACGACGATTTTTCATTGATGTTGAAACTAGACGATTTCAACATCAATATGAGTCCTTTAAAATTCGTTTCAAATAATTTGAAATCGTTTAATAACATAATACGTGTTTAAATGTTTTCGGGACGTTAAAAATCAATTTGAAATCATTGGAAGTAGTTTTGCTTCCACTGGTCATCGAGGGAATAACCTCTCCCTTTATAATACATAATTAAACAAACTGGACTAATGCTGGCGCATAACGTCGGCCCAGTGTCAATAATTCAGCGCGTAAATAAAAGGCTCGGAAGGAAAACAAAGAGTTATGCATTATTTCAAAGTATTGGCCACGAATTATTAATCACGAGACGGTTACCATAATACTACACAAATAGACACGGAAATTTAGGCCACTTATCTTTATTTGCGCCCGACCGACAAGTATATCCAACCCCCCTACCCCCTACCCCCTCCCCCCGCCGAACACCGGAAACTACCCCCACGGCTAGAAAGACCCGACGCGCATAATGCGCCGCGCGGGCGAACACGGTTTAGATATGTCGGAATTCCGAAAGCGATTATCTCTCGCCGGGAGCCGTAGCGCGGGTCGCGTGTGAACAAGCCAACGCAAACACGGGGGCGCGCTAGCGGACCCGATAAATTTACAATCTATAAATAGACGTGATTTATTAGCGAAAGGCCCGATTGTGCGAATGCGCGCGAAATAATAAGGATCGCGGCAATGGGCAATCAATTTTATTCGGATGTAAAAGTGCGCTTCGCCTAGAGCGAGCTCACCACGCAATCAGTTTCGAAATCCCCGAATCTTCTTCTTCTTCTTCTTTTTCTCAGTCTTTTAAAAATTTTTTAATAACGGTTTTCGATCTATCTTAAAAAATTCATCAATGGGAGTCTCCGTTGATCCTATCACAATGGAAAATGCCGACCAACGAATAACGTGTATGTATGTGTGTGTGTGTGTGTGTGTGTGCGCGCGCGCGCGTGGTAGAGAAGTAGAGAGAGAGAGAGAGAGAGGGAGAGAGAGAGAGAGAGAGAGAGAGAGAGAGAGCGTGGGAGGGAGGAAAATAAAATACATCGGCTTTGAGAAAAAAAAGTCGAGGGGAGCTCGTAAGAGCGCTGGCGTGGCTTTTTTTTGAGAAAAAAGGTTCAATATACCAGGAAGGCGTACTGGCTTAACTTTTGTCATGATAAACATCGATCCGACAAAAAAAATTTATGTCTGACTTTTCATTTTTTTTTTCTAACCATCGTGTAAAATTTTTCCACGAATATGAACTGAACTCACTATGTGTATTCTACTTCTATGTGACATTAAAATTTTCCTTTGATTAAACATTTTAACTTTTTGTTTTTTAGGGTAAGAATTAATATATTTTTTAAATTGCTATAGTCCCATTATATTCCATTATATTCGACGTCAAAAATATTCTCTAGTTCTCGTATCATTAGTTATTTATTTATTTATTTTCACTATCGAAATATCTGGGAGACACTGTTTTGTAAGAATTCCTTGTCAAATTGCGATAAGATAAATAATCGAATTCAAGCGCAGTGCTCAAAATTCCGGATTGCCCGGCTGAATTAATTATTACGTACAAACATTGCCCGCGGGTCGAATCAATTCAAAAGTCCGCGGAATACGAGCATCGAATCCAGCGGAATAATTCAAAACTGAAAACTCCTCCGTATAAATCTTGGCTGCGACATGAATAAAACTGGTCGGGGCTTTGCGCCGCAACGAAGAAGCAAAAAAATAGAGAGAGAGAGAGAGAGAGAGAGAGAGACAGAGAGACGCAGAAAAGGAAAAACAAGGAGACGGAGAGACGGAAAGCGCTCGACGGATACCCGCGTAATCCACCGCGTTGGGAACCAGGGCGAACGAGTATAGAGTCCCGACGGCTTTGCGGACCGTATAAGTAAGGCGGCCGCGCGAGTTCCATCGGTGTCCTGTAAGCTACCCCCTTCGAACGCCCGCAAGTGTAAATACACCGCAGGGCTACCGTGTATATATACGGCGCTCGCTCGGTACGATACGACCGACCACGCGCGCACGTGTGTTCGCGCGCATACGCGTCCGCCTTCTAAATCTGCCGCGAGCTCGCTGGGGGGGGGGAGGGTGAGGAGAGGATAATCGATCGCCTTCGTCCGGGAGTTCCTGAAGAGGGCGGGGGGGGGGGTCGCCGCTGGCCAAGAGGACGGATTCTCGACGCGTGCGTCAGGTGCGCTTCCGCAGAGGTACGGACGAACGCAGGTAGGGGCGGAGGAAGTCTTAGCGCTGGTATAACTTAATCCGATAGACCGATTGGCTTAATGATAAATTCGCGCGGTCTGGACCGATCCCGGCAGCGAGCGCTCGGGGACACACACATTTACATTCATTTATATATATATATATATATATATATATATATATATATATATATATATATATATCTATGTTTGAAAAAACTAAAAAATATTTTCGTCGATCTTGCAGTCTTAATATAATGTCGGTCGGACTGACCAAGTTTATCGTCACCACCGTATAATTTAAAGCATAAAATTGTCCATGGTTAGGAGAATAAAAAACGATCGAATCTCTAAAATACGATCTGATTGACAAATTCACAAACTTATCCATTAATATCTCATGAAGTTGAGTCTAACTTGAGTCCAAGTCCCTCTCAATAATCATAATAATTATATATTTCCAATTCTATAAGAGCGATACAAACAAGGACAATGATACGGATATTTTTTTTTCTTTGTTTAATTATTAATCTTTGAAGCATCTTATCAAGTCTAATTAGCTACGACATACACTTTTATATACAGGGATGTACAGTATATTTGCTTTGGTTTTGTTATAAGTTATTATACATTATTATTTATTTCCTTGAATAATACACATACACACCGGCGATATTTTATTCTCGATTTTTATATCGGAGAAATTATAGTGTATTACATTATTTTTTCGGGCCTCCTTAAGAGGCTCGCTCGGTTTTTGCCGCATAATTCAGAATTCCGTATCGCGCGATCCTGGTCCTCGTCACCTGCGCCGTAATTTCGCCGCCTAAATTATCGATCATAATCCGCGCGCCCCGTTAGCATGCATGCGCGGGATTTTCCTCCGAAGGATTCTCACGGAATCGTGGAGAAAATCAGCGAGAAAGCGAGGCCTCTTGCGCCACACGCGCGTAGATAATGCATTGGCTCGCGCAGGATGCCTAAATCGAGGACGCGAGGAGGGAACCCCGTGCGAAGAAGGTGGCTTGCGCTTCTTGAAATTTCGAAGAATCGAATGTGAAAATTGAAGCGAGCGTGTCTCCGTCGAACGACAATTACGGATGAACGCCCATTAGAGGACGCGTTTGAAGCAAAAGCACATATTTATTTGCGAGCCACGCGCGTTTTATTGCTGCCTATTCGTTGATCGCGTCTCGCTTTCGACGTGCACACACGTCTATATAGAAAATAACAGTGTGTTGTAACATTTTGCGAGAGCGAAGAGAGAGAGAGAGAGAGAGAGGGGAGGGGGCTGATGCAAGGCTTCTGTGATCTGGGCAGTTTTTCGGTGCAAAGTCGCGTGGCCCTCGGTTTAGAAACTAACGTAACCTACGTACGAATTGGCAATTCGTAAATCGTATCGTTGAGGCTCGCCAATATCTAGTGAAAATATCTACGAATGTCATCTTTCGAACTATATAAATTTCGAGAAAACTATAAGCGAGAATACCGAGTAGCCTTTATTCCATTTCCATAGAGATGAATCCTACAGCGATTACGACGGTAAAATACGATAAATACGATCTACTACGATCGACGACTACTACTACTAACTACGATACTATTCTACTACGATCACGAGCTTTGTTTCTGATCATTTATAAATGCAAAAATTACGCGCGGCATGAGCGGTCTGTCGCTCGCAATGTTTCTATATCCATGGGGTCGGGACTGAGTGTTTGAACAAATTTGTCTTTTATCCATGATTCGAGGATCCAGACTGGCCAGATCGGAAATTTACGGATGCAGCAGCCCACGGCGTAATTCTTTTCCGAGTCCACCTCGCAATGTCGCGTTGCAGATATGCCTCGTCGAGTTCTTTCCTCCGTTTATCATAAGTCTCTGGAGAGGCATCAATGCGCAACAATTCTGTTAGATAATGGCTCAAATTATTACGCTATGTAAGCAAATTAAAATTATCCCGTTCGGAAATTCCGTTTTACATTGGTTCCACGAATATCCAATGAAACCGACAGAAGATATTGAATATTTATTTCAAACAAGACAAGACATTGATTTTATGTTTATGTCAAAATTAATATCGATGAAGCAAAGAAAAATCGCTAAACGTTAAATTACGAAATCAAAATAAAACACATTAAATACCGCGTGACGATGGATAAATTGAGATTGAAAGGGGTTTCTCTCCACAAAGAAGAAGGGGCGGAAGGTACGTGTCGTCGAAATAAATTATTTAAATCGGCATAAGTGCAATTTATTTACACTGCCCCACCTGCGATACACCGACCGTCTCAACCAATATCTAAAAGGATGGATCTGTGGCCTGCGCGAGCGCGCCACCGCGATTCCACGACGATCGACGGCGCGAAGCGCGCCCAACGACCTCGGGAGGCGCTAACGGCTCCCTATCGGTGCAGCCGGATAAACGACCCGCGGCGGGCAGGGGGTAGGGTAGGGAACAAGCAGGCGACGACGAGTTATCGGGGCTCACATCCCGCGCACGGCTGGCTGATCTCCCGCGACGAAATGTCCACAAACACTGGTGTGCGCGTCTTCGCCTCTCTCTCTCTCCCTCTCTCTGTCCCTCGCTCCCCATTAGTCTGCCTCGATCCCCGGAAAATCCGCGCAGACCGAGAAACGGCGCGCGAGGACGGTTGAGCGACGCGAGCGCCGAGACGTCTTAACCCCGTCGCCGACTGCGACGGGCAGGCGAGGAAAGGAGGACGGGGGAGGAGTCGCAAAAGCCGATTATAATATCCGGCGGGTTGGGTTCGAGGCGGCGCGGTCCCGGCTGCCGCTGATACGCGACGGATCGCGGCGTCGCAGAGCGGGTTTAACGATTGCACGCATTCATACGTACCTGCGTACATGCGTGCATACGTACATAAATACATAATATATATATATATATATATATATATATATATATATATATATGTATATATCTATGTGACACGTGACGGGAGGTATTCTATGGGTGTTACGCTATTTTCGAGATGGAAATTTGGTAATTTCGCGGCCGCGCTCCCACTATGGAATCTGTCTCCGGTACGGGTGCGAGCAGGGGTGATAGGGAAGGATTAAGGAAATTGTCGATCTCGATTAATTCCGTAATTGCCCCGAAATTCAGCGTGGAATAGCGAGCTGCCATCGTAATTTCCAGCTTCGCGCGTGGAATTGCGACCCCCCCCCCCCCCGTTAGCGAACGACGCGTTCGACAGAGCGTGGTAAGAATAAAATTCACGTGACGCATCGAACCGCGCGATACTCAATCATTGCAATGAAGATCTAAGAAACTAAGGACGTAACGGTCTCTGCCGTTTCTCAAATTCAATGAATTTTTCCATTTAAATACATAAGTTACAGTAACGGAAAGTCAAGTTGCACTAGTAACTTCTGGACACGAGTCAATCGCATCGTATTGTATTTTATTGTAAAAAAAAAAATTACAATGATAAAAAGTCGTAAGTTGCGCTATCGAGTCCTGGATCGCCGTACTGTTTGACGTTGTAGAATTTAACGTATACGAAGAATTTTGAAAAACGGCCAAAATCAAGATTTGCTTACTTTCTGAAGTTAAAATTACCGTCACTCACGAATCGAAGGCCAATTCCGTTCCGGCCAACGGCGTAACCGCCCGGCATCCAACGTCGCGCCGACTTTTCGACGTCGACGACGCCTACGCGCGACGGCGAATTCGCGCGGGGTAAGCGCGCGCGTACGCGCGTAAATTCTCGCTCTCGGGCTGCACTATTCGTCCACGTAGCTGAATAATAGTCGCCGGGCCGAGGTGGAGCGAGCGGGGCTCAAAGTTATCCCGGCCATCCTGATTATCCACGACGAAGTAGCCGGGTAGTTTGCGGCGCTCGCCGCAGGTCTCGCTGGCGCTCCCACGGAACGCGCATCTGCCACATATACGTCGGTTGTAGGTCAGCCGGATAAGTGGACCAACTTCTCTCCCATCTCTGTGTGTGTGCGTGTGTGCGCGCGTGTGTGCGCGCGTGTGTGTCATATATATATATATATATATATATATATATATATATATATATATAATTATACGGCCGTCGAAGACGCCTTGTCAATCCTCTTGTCCGGGACTCGGACGGCGAGAGGGTAATGCGAACATCTGGCCGGGACGCGGGATCGTCATCGACGGGGGATGGGGGATGGAATTGTCAGTGGAGAAGGAGGAGGAGGGAGCGGGGTGGCGGCGTCGATGGGATATTTCGTAAACAGCGATTTGTCAACGGTGATGGGTTAACGGTTATTGCCTTTATGCCTCTCTCTCGCTCTCTGGCTCCAGCGTTTATTACTGCCGCGCGGTGACGTTAATATTCCGATGTTCGAGTGTGTACCCGCGCGTCCGATGGAGATCGGTTCTGCGATGCAGATACCCGGCCGTAATTAAAGCTGTCGGGGAACGATAACGGCGATTATATAGGAACTGCAGTGGGCAGGCGCGGAAAAGTGCCGTGCGCGCGAGTAGCGAGTAGGCTGAGTTTTCGGAGAGGGGCGAGGTAAATTCTGCCGAACGAACCTTCGTCGAAACGCTCATTCGCTGAAAACGAAGATTATTTCTTGTCACATTCGTCACTTTGCAACTGAACTGTGGCTCGTAACTTGTACGTAATTATTTCCGTAGTAATGACAACAATAACGTAATGATCCACCGACTTTAAACAATACGGGTGCGTTTGCAAAATTGAACGAAATTCATGAAAAATACACCGTATGCGAATGTTATATAGGTAATAATGTCGCAAACGCAAGATCTGAAAATCACCAATAATGAAAAATTGTCTATTTCGTTAATTTAGCTTCCGACTCAATTTATCCCACCCATAGGCGAGCTATTCCATTGATTGTTAAATAAAGGTTCATTTCGCCAACAGGCCGCGTAGCTTTAGATTAGCTCTTACCCTGAATGGGTTCGAAGGGTCAAAAAAAAACCACCGCTACGTTCCGAAATATCCCGGGATAATACGGGTATTCTATAAATCCTGCCCCCCGATCGTTCTATCGCGATCTCGACAATTCTATCGAGGACATTGTCACCGTAGCCGATCGCCGGATAATGCCGCGAAATTAGAAGGGAGGAGGGGAGAAGGAGAATCGTCCACCGCTCTGTTCTTTCATATCGTAGCTTCTCAAGAGGACCCTGCTTCGACTCCAAACAATTATGGAAAAAAAAATCAAAAAGAGCGACGAAGAAAGCACGGAACAAAAAAATTCAAATTCATCAATTGGTCGCCTCGTGTCCCGACGGACGTACGTCGCCCGCGTACTTTAATCATGCAACGGGTCGGTCCGCCGCTATAATAGCCCTCCTGTCCTCAAAGAGACTCGTCTCTACGTAGGACGCGATCGAACCACGGGTGCACGACGCGCCGCGTTATGCGTCGGACCGACCGACGCTTCGTAACGACGCCAGCTTACTAATGACGTATATCCAGCGGCCCCGTGAATTATTCACGGGTGGCTAAAGTGCGCCGCGCGAACGTCGACGCGCGTCGTCAATTTCCGGGGAGAGTTTTAAGTTTAGCCGGGATCGATGGACTCGTTGCCCCGGCTTTAAGGCTGATTAACGAAAAAAAAAAAATAATAACAAGGAGTAAAAAATTGTCGCTTTCCAGTTTACGGTTTATTTATGATCGTTCTAGTTTTCGGCCGAGATCGATCCCCTGGAATCGTCGAATCTTTTTTCAAAAGCTCTGACAAGGCTTCCACGAAAATGTATATCGTCAAATATCTCGATAATTAACTAGAAAGTTTGCGAATTGACCCTAAAATAGTTCTGTCGAAATACACATCCTTATTGACTTATGTTCTTGTGTTATTTATTGAAATGAAAAACAACTAAACAATTTCAAAATTATTCTATTTTCATCACCTTGTTTGCTGGACGTCTGGAGATAAACTGAACTCACGTTTCTATGCAACTGTAATTCTTTTTTTTTTTTGTTGTTGTTCCGCGAAGTTGCCGTCGAAGTTGCTCTCTCTAGAAGATCAGCTTTTTCAATCGCTTCTCTGCCTCCGACTTGAGAAAGCGCCTCGCCAATATTCAGAGCACACATTTATTGCACCAAAATTTAAAATGTATTATTTTTCGAACAAACCTCTTTTGTCAAATATTTCATCATTTATGCCCGCAATGCAGGTTCGGCCAAATAATAATTATTCAACCGTATCATTTTTCTCTGCGTTGCTTCTTAGATCAAGGGCCGGGAACCACCCAGGACTAAGTAAAACTAGGTCTTGGTCGATGCTTTAACATCGCCAAACGACGCTAAGGCATCCAGGCCACAGTACACGTCGCGGCAATAAAGGTGACCGCGCACAGTTTGACCAAAGTGTTGCTTTTAATGTTAAATGACGATTGAAATTTTAATTAACGTGCTTTCAGTTTTTACATTAAATAGACGTTAAATTACTTTCTACGGTTTTCATATAAGTGATGATTATTATAACTTAATCCATAAAATCTTGCTTAAAAATTTTAGAAAGCCGATGACATTAATTGTATTAATTGAATTCTCGCTGAAAAGCAAGAAGAAGAAAAAATACAATACTAACATAATCAAATTCGTAAATAAGAATTGTTAAATATACCGGATATACCAACTTAGACCAGATTCAACTAATTTTGTCATCGTCAGCATAATATTTCGCTAGCCCGTATGGACGAGGTCTCTCACCGGTGGCGTTCGCATCTATCGAGCCCAGAGAGGGTTGCTCGGAAAGTCAACGAACTCCGGATCCCTCGTCGATCCGAAGTTACACAGCGATCGGTCAAAGAAGCCGATCGAAGTTCTCAGCTGGGCGCCAATGAACGAGGAAACGATCGAGCGCGAAATATGACGTGTAAAATTAAATTAAGAAAAAAAGTAAATACCGAAACCTATAGATTAAAGTATAAGAACAAACAGGTATAAGATAGATCGGGTAAATATTGTTCAACTTTCCTTCGCAATATTATTGTTAGCCCTATGTTATAATACAGCGAGGAGTCGCTAAATGGATCGATTTATTTATTTTTTAACTGTCTATAACGAGAGGCGAGATTTCCCGATGATCAGAGTTTCAATTCTCGTGGGATGAGAAACAAGATTAGGCAACGGTTAAAATTTTACGCGACATATATGTTTTGTATTTTAGAAAAACAATTATTCAGTTTCGTTTCATAGTACATCAATTCAATATCAGTGAATCGATATTAAATACATACACACACACACACACACACATACATATTAAAATTTTTAAATAAATTTATTGAAAATTGGCGTATTTGTTATTAAAATTTCAATAGAAATAGTAGCTGTAAAAGAACTTCAAACAGCTGTTGGGGAGTTTCTATAAAATACAAAATTCTAAACGAATTATTTATAATAATGAAGAAAAAAAATTTTTGTAAAATACGAGAACATTATTAATTCACCTTTAATTAAAATTTAAATAAAAATTTTGCAAACATCAAGCCATACCCCGCATTTATAGCTTTACAACTATACTAGAGATTGCCCCTCGAATGTTTCCTCAACATCAAGTACGCGAGACTTTATGAATATATATTTATACTCCCAACAATGAAAATTAATGCATTTAATTTAAAAACCGTCCAGATACAGTGGAAAAGATATTCATCCCGTCGGGAAGCACGGCTTTAGACGCCAGCTTTAAAAAATGATCCGAGTTTTCATATAAAGTATTTAAAAAAAACAACAAAAACTACCATTTCGCAGGTTTAAGAAAACTATTGCTCTGACGATGAATTTTGCAAGTTTATATATATATATATATATATATATATATATATATATTATATATATATAAACAATAATAAACGAATATATTAAAACATTAAAAACTAACAGTAGTTCTGATTGATACGAACCGATATGATATTTACTAGAAGTGGTTTACGAAATTACCCTGACAAAAACGTTACCGTCCGAGTTCCTTAACTTAGATAATTCAATAGTATATCATGCGAATATCCCGTTCCTCCCCATTACAACCGTAATTATATCACACGCGAATCGCGCGCGGAATTTCAAAAGAGCGCTCCGCGACCCCGGGATTCATCGAGCCCCTCCCTACCTCCCTCCCGCCCTGCTCGGCACAATGCACCAGGAGTCGCGCCAGCCACTACTTTATATCTCGAGAAAAAAAAATTCCATTCGCGCCCCTCGGCGATATTTCTTCCACTCGCGCCCCCCCCCCTCCCTCCCGCTCCGCTACGGGGTAACGAATGCGCGCACATCCATCGCGGAAAACAAAGGCCGAATAACCGAGTGCCCGGGCCCAGCGCCCGCGCTAAACACACGCGCGGCCGCCGCCGCCGCCGCGCGTGATTTATGCCGTACGGTGACGGCGGCCGGGGCGGCCGGGGTGGGCGGCTGGTAGGGAAGGGGGGGACAGAGCAACGTCAACCGCAGGCGAGCCGCGAGCCCGCTAAAAGTGCCCGTTTCTCCGGGAAACTTAAGCATTCGGGACGACGGCCGGGGAGCTGTCGGGTGGACCCGCGCGCGACTCTCGCGCTAGTTGAACAATGGAGAGAGTAAGACAGAGAGAGAGAGAGAGAACAATGTTTATTAATGCACCATATGCTGTGGAAATAAAAATAGCAGCTGAAATATAGAACGCGTTCTTCAGTCTGACCCGCGAGTGTACGTAAGACGTAAGTAAAAGTACGGGGGGGGGGTAGGAAAGAAGGGACGATAAATAAGCGGAATATTTCACGGAAGAATCGCCCAAAGACAATTGAACGAACGTGTCTCGTTTTACCGGTCGGAAATTCTTAGAGCCCCCGCTCCTGCAACTAGCGCGAATGCCTACCGACATTTGGAAATCTTAAATTATAGACGTTCTGTTTTGGAAGCCTGCAGAAGTGCATGAGAGGGAGTTCGAAAAATAAGCGGTAACAATACCGAAAATAGCCAGATCGACGTCACGTTTATATAAAAAGAGTATACTGTGCAAAATTGCCAACGAGCCTTCGTGACTTCAAGCGTTATTCGTTCATTTTACTTTTTCTTTTCATTTCCCAAAATGATTTCGAATTATTTCGAGTGAATTCACTATGACCGATCAACTGTTTGATCGAAATATTATAATGACGCGTCAAGCATCTCTGTACAAGTCCTATACGTTATATCAATGTTTTGGAACTTAGACGAGCCATTATAATGTTTTCACTATGGGAAAGCAATTTTCGATCCCTTCAGCCCCCCCCCCCCAGTGAAAGATATTCAGTTTTTTACACCGTTATTTACGCTGTGGAGCTGAATAACTATAATATAATAATACTAAAATATAATATATACATATATATAGTGAATCAACGTTATTTAGATATCAACGTTGAAAGAAATGACATCGACGAATTACTTGTAAATAAAATTACTGTACAAATATATATAAAAGAAGTCGTATACTTCAATAATATCTAAAAATTATTCTAATAGCTGATTGATCTATTTTTTTTCCAAATTTATAATTTTTTCGTGCAATTTTCCAGTAGATTTGCTCGAAGCACCTTAAATGTTCAGGGCCCACTGTAAAAGGTAGGTTATAGAGAGGATAGGTGGCTGAATATGGGCGACGTCACTTTTGTGGGACGAAAAATTATACCCCCTCGGTTTAATAGAACAACAATGTTTAAAACTAATTCTATTCATATGAGCCGAAAATCAGGGTATAGTAACTATAAAAAAGACTGCGATCCAGAGCGTATGTATGTGTGTCTGTGTGCCTATGTTTACGATCTGAGAGCAGATCTTTTTTATTTTGTTCCTTTTATCTTAAACACTTATTTATCTTTTATTTACTTAACTTATTTATTTATTCTACCATCTAACTTATTTTGAAAAATTTTTTACTAAAGTTCCGAACTTTAAAGCATCCCCTTATAATCCAGCCAACAAGATAGCCAGTGTATATGATGATGAGTTCGATTTTCGAGAAATTATTGACATTTGCGAGAACAAAATGTGCTTGTTCACAAATGATTGTTTATAAAAAATATTTTTATCTATTAATCGCTTTTATCATGATGTGTTATAATTAACACTGTCTATTTTGACTCAAGTATAACAATCTTTAGATAGAAAAGACAAGGGATGAAATTAGATGCTTCCTCAGAGTTTCAGTAATAATTTTCCTAAGCCTGTATATTCTGAGAAGATCCCTTATAGTGTCCCTACTTCGAGTCAGATTTTCATGAAATTTGTTTGCCTCGATCACGACCTAAAGCTATTGCCTTGGTTTCATTGTTTAGCGATTCAGTGACGCTCGCTCAATGATTACGCTTGAACTTCGCCATTCGTGAGTACCGAATGGGAATATTGCGATCAACTAGACAGAGAGAGAGAGAGAGAGAGAGAGAGAGAGAGAGAGAGAGAGAGAGAGAGAGAGAGAGAGTAAGTGAGCTCTGATATGACGTGGAACGATTTCGGCGTGCGAGATATTTGTTCGGCGTTCGTGGAATATTTAAACCCCCTCCCTCTCTCCTCCCATACCCCGCTCGCCAAAGAGCTCGCGATAATAAACTCGCTCGAACGGCGAATAATCCGACATAAACGGGACTGCGCGGCGCGGACGTTTCGGTAACTTTTTCGCTTGTTTCTCGCCACCCGTATATATATATATATATATATATATATATATATATATATATATATATATGGAGAGAGAAAAAGTTGGCCCCAGCGACTATACGGGCGAGTTCGTTGCTCGTTCTATACTTTGAAAACAATTCCCATCCGCGAGCTCGGGGCTAAATAGAGAGAGGGGGAGCGGAGGGATGTGGTTCAGAGAGGACGAGTGTGATAGATACAGAGATAGCAGAGGAGGTGTATCGAATCCGCGCCCGCACCGGCAGGTTTCGTTACGGTGGAAAAGGGAGAAACTCTGCTATTTATATATATATATATATATATATATATATATATATATATATATACATGGTCAGTATACGGGAACTGGGAACGCGAGGCGAAATTTGTCCGCCGCGCCGTTTCCGCCCGGGGAACCGATGCTGTGATCGATCCGCGTTTCCGTCGCTTTTCGCATTTAACCCGGAATGGTCCGTAGCTCTTGCCCTGCTGGACGGGGGCAGCGAAAGAATAGGGGGCTATCGGATGCCGACGAGCGTTTTTCTCACCTCGGCAATTCGCACTTCTGTCTCGGGTTAAATTATTTTCCCCGCGGCTGGCAGTCGCTCGCTCGTGCTCGCCAGGGCGTATTTCGAAGAAATGAAAGAATTATCCTCGTGTATCGTGAAACGGTGTAAAATTGATTTTCAGCCAGCACGGAAGTTTACTCTGTAGTGGGCTTTTGCGAAGCCAAAGTTATTTTCCCAAGCAAATTTATTCCACTGGATGAAGCCGCAATTTTCCGTTGAAATTCAATTTCAACGATTTGTTAATTATATTTAATATCGGTCGAACTATATTTTTGTCATTGATTGATTATAAATAAAAGCAATGCTGTAGTGTAACTAACGTCGCGTTGCGAATTTCACGTTTTGCGCGTCGGATCACGACGGCTACCCTTTTTCAGAAGTACTATGGACGGTACGAAAAATTATTCTTCTCTTCCCCGAGTCCGAGAAATGACGATCGCATCACGAGAGCGTTACCACATTTACTCGAGCAGAAAAGCAACATTGAGAAATTTATCCGTGTGAAAAACTACGTTGATATAATGATTTTTTCTGGATTATAATTATTCATTATACAGAATAATAATATGCGCAATATATTATAATCAGCGGCATTACAATAAAATTAACTTTTAATAAATAAAAATACAAAAAGCAATCTATTGCATTAATCTTCGTTATTAATGAAAACATTTAATTTATCGAAACGTTCCGCAGGAACGAAAATTGATTTCCCGTTAATTATAGCATTCATTTTCGCGCAAATTAATTCATATCTGCCTATAAATAAACGCAAGCACGGCGCCCATCCTCGGATGGAAATTTTAATGCCCGCGTATAAATATATTTCGTATATATATATATATATAGTATATATGTGTATATGTATATGTATACGTATATATGTATAGTAACGGATCGTTAACGTTGATAAAAACAATACGCGGGCCCCTCGGATTTCGCGCGAGCTCCGCTCGAATCAAATTCAATTTGAAGCGCCTAAGCGGGGTGCCGCGAGCGCGCAAGACAGGTGGGAGTAAGCGGCGATGCGGCCTCGCCGCCTCCGTCGCCGCGCTTCTCGTCGTAAAAACGCCCCGGCACTTCCAACTAAAGCCATAAAACTCCGTCTAAAACCAATGTGTGCCCGAGCGAGCGCCATCAAACTTAGCCATTTTCATCCATCAGCCGATGCAAATTACGGCCTCGCTCGCGTCGGTGCGGGGATATCGCGGCAGAGGGCGGAGGAGGAGGGCGGGTGGGGGGGGGGAGAGGGTGTGGGATTGAAGCGGGCGGAACGGAAAATTTGAAGGGAAGCAGAGATAAAAAGCCGTATGCAAATGTCCCGGAGGCGTTGCCCGATTATACACGTGTGCGCGCGCGTACGCGGAGTGCAGGAACCGGCACCTGGCAAAGACAAAGTCTCCACGGGCTCTCCGGCAAGTTTCGCCCCGTGGCGTATATAAATATATATGTATGTGCGGGAGGCGGAGCTCGGTCGGAGTAAGAAGGCAGTTCCGACGCCCCGGCGACGAAACTTATCTCCGTGTAAGCGTAATAATCTATACAAATACGCCCCTGCATATCTTAAATCTAGCCGCGCGTGTATATCTGTGTATATCTGTATGTGCAGGCAGGTATATATGTATATATATATGTGTGTACCGCGTATTGTTAGCGGAGTACGTAATACCGGGAGCTAATCCAATAAGGCTGGATTACACTTGGGTTTTCGAGTTTTTGGCGGTGCGCGGGGGTTTGCGCGCTGATTTTCGCGCGACGGGAGCTTATAAATAGGAGTGGGTAAATCACAACTTCTGCCCCGTGTACATTGGGACGTAATGAGTGGGGTGTATTTTTTTTTTTTTTTTGAGTAAAACTGCATCGTTCGCGGTTCATAATGGGTGTAAATGGGTTGTCGTAATTTGCGCGTTTGTTTTGCTTATAATATGCAGAGTCAGCGATGACAGGTGTTCGCGATAGATTTATGCTGGAGGATAAGTTAAATACACGGTCTCTCTTCTTCCATTTTTTTTGTTTTAATAATATATAGATACGAATAAATTAGTCTACACACGGTCGGTGGCACAGAGCTCCCAGAATATAATGCTTATAAATAAACGCTACGTCAACGCGCACCTCCAAGACAATACGACAATAATATAATATAATATATATATATATATATATATATATATATATATATATATATATACGACGGCGCGAGCATCGCGGACGCGACTATGACCTTCGCGCTCTGCGAATAATCACGCGCCATCTAAGCGAGCGCTCGAGTGTATATATACGGTCGCCCGGTCCTGCCCTCGCTACCCCTCCTCGCCCTCAACCCCTCCGCGCCCGCGCACAGAACACTATCCGCACGCGCGCTCGCTTCCATTATCCCTCATACGTTCGCAGATTACGCGGTATCTCGTAAATTAATACAGTCCCTCTGTCTCCTCGTCCTCTCCGCCCCGCCAACCTACAGCACGCGCGCGCCGCGCGCACGCACGGGCAAAAGCTAGCCCAGCCGAACCCATTCCTATATATATATATATATATATATATATATATATATATATATTCGTATATAAGCTCGTGCGAGCACATATATCTGCGCATATATATGTATATATGTGTATAGTCATAAATGCAGAAGTGCACGCCGGGTTAATAAAGTACAGAATGCAGGAGCGCCGAGGGTGACGCTCGCGCGGAATGAAAGAGAGAGAGAGAGAGAGAGAGAGAGAGAGAGAGAGTGGGACGAATGGAGAAAGGTGAGTGTCGGGGGTGGCGGACGGAAAACACATTGCGCACATAGTAAACGCGAACGAGCGATAGAGAGAGAGAGGGAGAGGGAGAGCTCGCAAGGGTGTCGTACGGTGTAGCGGCGCGCGGCGCGCGCGAACGAAGCTACGGTGTCGCGGGGGTGGGGGCGGGGGCGATACGACGGATTATGGGAAACGGCGTCCCCGTCCACCGCGCCCGTACATGTACACACGCGCGTCTTCGATAATTAAGCCATCGCTCCGAGAGTAATTCCGTCCCCGAGATTGGCCGTAGCCGCTGCTACTGCCGCAGCCCGCCGGCCGCTGCGTTCGACTCCGTTGGGGGGGGGGGGTGAGGTTCGGGATCGCGCGGCTGCACATATATATATCGAACGACGCTGGATGGGTGGCAAAGAGCACGCGTGCGCCAATCTACTTTGTCGGGGGCTCGAGTTCCTTCATTAAGGGTATTAAGACCCTCCGGAGACTGCTTTGAAACTGATCGTTGTTGCGCATTCTATCTATCTATCTATCTATCTATCTATCTATCTCTCTATCTCTCTCTCTCTCTCTCTCTTTCTCCCTATATATATATGTGTGTGTGTGTGTGTGTGTGTGTTACAATTTCCAAAATAGCCTGCAACTATGTGAGGAAATGAATTGGAATGGCACGTCGCGCACGCCGATGGTGGCGAAAAATTTATTCGGATAATGTACAAGATCAGGATAACGAACCTCATTAGTGGGAATTCAAATAATGTCTGCCGATAACGCTTAATCCGGATTCTAGTTGAAAATTTATAAGATTCTTAAACGTATGAAGCGATAATTCTTCGACGAAGTAATTGACTGATAACTAAAGCAAAATACCGAATACTCGAACAGTGATAAAAAGAAATTGAAATTATTATCAATATGAATGATATAATTTAAAAAATAATGAAATGTTACCTAAATGATTGATTAATTTTAGAATGGATCGAAATTTTAGATATTTATGTTAAAGTAATCATATTAAAAATACATTATTTATCTCTATCTAGTAGTATCATCGCCAGATAGCGGAATAATAATGTAATCACTATAAATGAAGTTGCCTTGTTCATGACGACACATGCAATTAATCAGGACCATTAAAGTTGATAAGAAATCTAAGGAAATTATTTCTTACTCAAAGCTTAGTTTGTAGTAGTAATTAGTAATAATTAGTTCTTAGTAGTAATTACTAATAAATAGTTATACCATAAACAATAAAATCTATTATTTATCTAATGATACAATGGTTAATTACTTGAAAATTAGAAAAATTAGCCGGGTTATAGGCTTCACTTTTAATATTTGAATCTATACTCGAGTTTACTCATTTGTTAACCAGTTGAAATCTCTTTAACGTGCAGGCATGCTCTCTACTCGGTCAAATGCCTTTTCTTTTCTCATGGTTGTGAAATGTAATAAATTTCTATTAATAAATGTAATAATAAAAATATTTTAAAAAAAACGGTTTCTTTTTTTTATTTTCAATAATTGTTTATTTATTATCAAAATTACGAAATTTGTAACTATAGCTGAGGTAATAAATATTTATATGTTTATATAAAAAGTCTGTTCGAGTATCGGTTTTGATACCTTCGATTATCCGAAGAAAATCAAAAGTCTAGAAGAAAAGCAAAAAGGAAATTTATTTTTCACATCATTATTATATTTTCTGTAATTTGTAATTAAATAATTGTTTTGTTTTCTTTCTTTTTTTAAACAATGTAGAAGCATCTAAATATTCTGTTAACAATGGAACAGTTTTAAAAAAAAAACAAGATATTCGTAATGAAAGCGAGGCTTAAAAATTACGTTCCTAAAAGCGTCCGAATTCTTAAGTATTTTACCTTATTATACATCGTATTTGGATTTTTTTTACTTTATGGAAAGCTACTTTTGTTTTACATAAACGTCTCTTACTTTTTCCCATCCCAAAATTCACCGCCTTATTCGTCAAGCTACGAATTTAATCGCTTAAATTTCTACCCCCCCCCCCACGACGATCCGACTCCGCGTTACTGCCCTTCCCAAACTTTCGACAGTTGTTCCGCATTGTTTCGACTTTGACCATGGCTACGCCCTTAAGAGCCGCCGATGAACCGGAGTTTCTGCAAGAAAACTTCCGCGGGTCGCGTCCCGCAACTACAATGGCGGGCACTTAGCCACCTCGGGCTCCTCGAGAAAAATAAATGTCGCGTAACGCGATCCCGCTGCAATCGGGTCGGGGAATTCACTCTCGAGCGGCTACGCCAATGAGATAAAGAACGCGGGATTTCTTTTAGGTGTTTTGTTGAAAGAAAAAAAAAAAATATTTCGTTCCACGACGCGGCTAGGATTAAGCGTTGTATCGTAAACACGAAGAAAGGCCCGACCAAGAAGACGCATCGTTTTAATTTGACCGATGCGCGATTTAAGTCAAACTTGAAATTCGCGAGGGGGGGGGAGGGGAGTAAATAAGTTCATAAGCAACTAGTAATGGAATAAATTCGTTCGTTCGACTGTGATCGAAGTTCTATAGAAACAGCCACTGTTTGACAGATGTTGAAGACGGGCCGATCGTCCGATTTCGACATTAACCCAAGTACGGACATACTGCGTCGAGCGTTCGATCGAAAGCGACCCGGCCAATCGTAGATCCGACGCTCAATACCGCCTTGTATTAAGAAATTTATCCGACAGTTGATGGAGGAGGGGGAGGTGGGCGCGAACCCCCGAACTCAGAGGCGCCTTCCTTGTAACGATCTATTGGAGGCGTAATATCTCCGGGCGGAGCTCCGGCACGAATTACGCGGAGGAGAGCGTGCTCCCCCCGCCCCTCCCAAAAGCCGCGATCCGAGGGCCGTCGATAACAACTCGGGGAGTCGACGCGTGGCCCGTGTAATCGGGAACGGCGAATTCGTGACGAGGCCCGGGACCGCGAGAGGCAGAGAGTTGGGCTGACGGGATTCGGCGTGTGGAGAGCGGCGGTAGAACGACTGGAAGGAATGGAGAGGCGCTCCGGTATGCAGGTTTCTCACGAGTGCCGATCGATGGACGATGTTGAACAGGGGGGGGGAGGAGGGGTCGAACGTGAAAAGCTCGCCTATACTTAGCGACAATCGCGGCGTACTTGCGTCAATTGCGTTTAAATCGACCTCTATATCTGTTTTATTGGGGAACGAAAATCTGAGTAATGGAAATTTAAGTTTTTCGCTCTTAATACGGACAACGCCTACGTCGAGACATACTTATCCAACTGATATTGTTTAACTTTGTAAATTATGACAATACGATATTATAAATGTCTATTCAGAAGTGAAAACCACTACGATATTCACAGCATTATTATTATTATTCTTACTATTATTATTATTTTCGTTATAGTTGTTCATAATATAACTTCATAATAACTATTAGTAATTCACGACCACTTTGAAGCTATTGATTTTACCGAATCTGAATTATTTCATGATTAATGTACGCGTAACGAAACTTAAAAAATCCACTTCAAATCACTTAATGGCAAAATAATCGACCCATTAATGCATTAAAACGTTAAATTCCATTGCTTATCGATCGATCGCTTTGCTTTTATTTCTAAATTCCACGCGCCCAGGCTGAAAAATACGTTTCGCCGTGAAAATATATTCACATCTCGACGAAAAATGACGAGAATTTAAATAACAGTAAACAAAGGGTATTACCATTTTTTTTATTTTCCTTTTTGTTTATATCCGACAGTACACTAATTCAATGGCTTTTCAAAATCATTGTAAACATCGGTAGGCCCGCACGACTGTCGCTCGTTCCCATTGCCCGGGTTAACGTATGCCGAGCACACCAACATCCATACCTCCTTCCGTCGCAACGCTTGATGTACGCAAATTTTCCAATATACGCATACGCATACTTATACACACACACACACACACACACACACACACACACACACACACACACACAAACATACACATGTATACACAGTCAGAGCAGCTCCCCGGTGAAAATATATTGTCGATCTGGAAATGGGGCTCTGCTCGACACGATAAACGAAAGAGGAACACCGATGGGAATAAATGCGATTTCAGGCGATATGTCGCGCTGGCGCGACACGGCGACAGGGGCGGAGGATCCGAAGGGGCGGCCGCGCGATAGGGGGGCCCTCTACGTATGCGTAATATCGTCACGGACGCCGGCGGCCCGAGCCGTTTCGAGCGCATGGTACGATTTATATACACAAGCAGCGTTACGGTTTAGATAGACAAGCGGCTTTCTTTTCGCCCCCCCCCCCCAAAGCGATCGCTTGAAGTAGGCGCGGAACGAAGCCCGAGCGCCAGGTAGCGAGACTTGTACAACAACAACGAAGTGAAAGCTATCGCTTCGTTTTCTTGCCGTTTCTTTGTTGCGTACCTCGTTTGGCCAGGGCAAGCATTGTTTCATTAGCCATTATCCGTTTATCCATCGATTTGGACAGCATTCATCTTCAACGTAAAGATAGGACGTTACATAACGAAAATGTCGATGCTGCTCCCAGCTCGTTAGAGACCATTTGAACGTATTGATCCGTTACATTACCATCGACGAATGAATATATTGCTTTGCGAATTAATTCACAGAACTTACAACATAAAGATCGATAAAGAATAGTTATGCATTGAGAATACATTAAGCATAAAATAATAATTTGCGACATTTGCACTCGTACAATCTGAATAATAATCGGCGTTCAATTAAAGAGATCGATATAATGCAATATTTCGCATTATCACGTGATTTCAGTTTCTATCTGTAATAGATTCGCATTTATTTATATATTTAATAATTAGTGTAATTGAAATTCAGCACTGACCAATGAAGACACCTTCGCACAACGCAGCTCTCCGTCCCTATCGCATTGTCCATCTATTGATTATCCGCGTTTTCTCTCCTCTGTTCATGCACACATACACACACGGACGAGCTCGTGAAGCATGCGAGGTAGACGCGGGTTTCGAATGGTTCGGTTAACGGCGAAGGGGATTCTGGCAAATTCGTGGATTCGCGCTTGTACTTACAGGATTAGACGAAGTCCAGGAATAATTACTCTCTAGGCTATTGCTCTCCGAGCTAAATGAATTGAAAGAGTGAAAAAGTAAACAATAAATCTATTGCATGACAAATAAAGTATAGATGATGATAATCTGAATGAATTTTAAAAACAATCCTTCTTTTTTCGATTATGATTGCTGGAAAAGAAAGCATATTTCTAGAGATTATTCCATCATTAAGCATTTGCCGTTCTCTGATGGAAATATCTTTAATTAAATTTGTTAACTATTAATTTATTGTCTATCAATTAGGCGCAATATTTGATCAACTTTTTCCCTCTTATAATTGGTCTCTGCGTTTTACCACCATCGACAAAATAACTTTGCATAATAAATATATAGAATATCATAGGTGCATTCATCTTAGTATTTCAACCGGAGCAATAATCAATATGATCCGCTGTCTTGAGAAGGATTGGGGCTGTTGTTCGAAGTATCCAAGCCATGCGAAATACACGAGCAGTCAGAACTGTAAGAAACGCACCTGTTTGAACAATAAAACTGTTTAATGTTTTACATTGATGGTTTAGTATTTGATGCAGTTGTTCGACATGCCTACTGATCAATATTCGTGTGCTCACAGTACGAATATTTTCAAATCGGCTCAAAGAGTTGAGATTTTCGATAAAGTCGAATGAACCGAACATTTCGGACAGGTCGAACTTTTCCATCAGCTTTATCAGATTGATTAGCTCAAAAGTTTTAACGGTTTGAAAAAGTTTTCGAGTTCTACGAACATCAAAATGCATCAATTCCAATGTTAACCAAAGATATGATGATATCGATCGATAAGTTGAAAAATTTTAACGCGTTTATTATTGCGAAATGGCTAACACTTACATCTTTCACAGACTTTGAGCTAATGGAAGGATCAGAGACAGGTGTATGAATATTTAAATAATAGTACGATTGCGTTCATAAGCTTGCACCACGTAGCTATTGATCATTATTGCGACATCAAATATTTGCTCTTAATAGATTGGGTAAGGGTTGCAATACCTGTATTACCTAGATTTCAAGCGGCTTGACGAATGAGAATTATGAAAATGCAAACCTATTGGTTAAACAACGATAAATTTCTAATAATCATTTGAAAGCCCTGTTGGAGTTTTAGGAATGAAGCAATATAATGGAAAGAATCCTTGAATAAAAAACTAGAATAATGAAATGAAAAAAATAGGATAACGAAAAAGGATATAGGTGGACCAAACATTATCTGAACAGCCATATTAAGATCTAGTCACAAGAGATCGACACAGCAACTGACGTTTTATATGCATAATACTCAAGGAGAGAGAGCAGTCATTGTAGATGGTACGGGGATGAAGAGGAAAGACCTAAGCACTTTTTACGCTGTCCGTGCTCCAAATTGATGGGGGGGGGGGTAAGATCAGAAATGAATGGGAGCAGATTATTTCGAATCCCCGCGTGCTTTGCTATAATGTTCATGTGCATAACTTTCTGGCTTGCTGTAGAAGTTTGATTGTGACGAAAGCCTGAGAGGAATTAATGAGGGTGATAGGAGTATAATCGCGTCAGCTAAGTGTTCCTGAGTGCATCGATGCACCCTGAATATTAAATTATTATTATTATTCATATTAAGCTAGTTCAAAATCTATATGTATGAAAGTAGCGAAACACTTGACACAGCCAGGAACAGCGGGAACTCGCGACTGTTTTACTGGCAAGTTAACTAACATATATATATATATATATATATATATATATATATATATATATATATACGTACATACATACATACATAATGCGACGTCTTCATTGACTAATTAAAGTTACTAACTAAATAGGGGATCGCGCTAACTTTAAACAAAGATTCATTTCCAAGTGAACATCACCCAGAGAGCAATCAAGGGAGATAGAGGGAGAGAGAGAGAGAGAGAGAGAGAGAGAGAGAGAAGAGAGAGAGAGAGAGCGAGAGAGAGAGAGAGAGAGAGGGGGGAGAGAGAGTGAGAGAGAGCGAGAGAGAGAGAGAGAGAGGGGGGGAGAGAGAGAGAGAGAGAGAGAGAGAGAGAGAGAGAGGAAGGGGTACATAATCGCAAGCACCTGTTTAATTTTTAATTTAATTAGAAATCTAATTCTACGCTCCATTTCTCGCTTCCCGGATCCTCAATGCCCATCTTTTCTCATTAAATCGCCTCGCTACTATCGCGTGTCCGTCCAGTTTAAGCAGAGGCATCGGGGACAAAAAGTAATCATATAACATTGACGTTGACAATTTGTCCGACGTTTCGGCGTCGTTGGAAAGGATGGGAGGCGCCGAACTGCGCTAATGAGAGTATATACTGCAGAGGGCGCTGATGTTTTCCCGCCCGAAGACAAAAATTATTCGGGATTGAAAACGCGAGCGCTTGTTAGCACTCGCATTCTCTTTCTTTCTCTCGAGCATATATAAGTGCCGTTTCATGTAAATGCTTTTTAACGCTCAGCCATCTCACGAGTTCCGGACTGTGACGTTTCCTCGCTAGCCGGCGTTTCGTGGCATAGGCAGACAAAGAGAGAGAGAGAGAGAGAGAGAGAGAGAGAGAGAGAGAGAGAACTAATAACTTGGAAAATCCCTGACCTATTTTACGATCGCTTGCTGAACATGGTCAAATCAATATGCTCCTAGCTAAACGGGCAATCTCGCTATATTGCTCAAAAGCGATCTGAGAAGTTTTTTTTTTAATTGTTATAAGAATTAGGGCTCTTGTAGCACTGCCTGGCATCGAAAACCTCTCCATTGCATTTTCAAAATTTCCTCTACATCTTCGCAGACTTTGAGTATATCGCTGTTTCGTTCCAGATGGAGTACATGATGCCATTTCAATCAACTAATTATATCATTTAGCTTCTCAATACTAGACGTACCTTCCATTTCGTTTCTTGTCTGTCAATTCTTCTTATAACCTTTTTCGAATTCAGAAAAAAATTATAAATCTTACTGTTTCATATTTTACATTCACTGACGCACAAAACGGGGTCCATAATCTATTGCGGAATACACATGCGATGGATAATGAATAAAACTTATTCGAAATTGAGGCAGTAAGTAGTTATTGAAATTAGTCAGTAATCGATATACAAAACAAATAGACACGCACAGAAATAAGATTATCCCTTCCGCCTTGGTCGATTTCACCGATAGAATTGGCGCATTATCTACTTAATTTTCATACCTGCAAAATCACCCATAACAATCTTAGTCTTGGAGATACATAGTTTAAATTTATTTCGACGAAATATTTAATTAATCATATTTAAATATTTCTTATACAAGTAAGCTAGCTTCTCCAACGAATATCATAACCATATATACAATTTTTTTTTACTTTAAGAAAAAATTTTATATTTATGCTTACAAGATTGGAGAAAGTTATCCTTTCCTGACTAATAGAAAAATTCGAAATGATATTGTAATTGTAATCTGATTCTAATCAGAATGGACGGATCACTAATTGTCTATTGGGGATTTTATGGATTATGGCAAATTATGGATATGTCCTGTATTTCCTATAATCTTGCCGCTTAGATATAACAAGCTTTATTTTATTACAAATGATTTTTAATTATTTTTAACACTGATAGTTTGGAGATACTATAAAAAAATATTTATAACATTACCGATTGTTAAATTATGTTTTGACTGCATTAAATTAATTTATTATAATGAAAATTTCAATTTTAGTTATGTACGGAGTCACGAATTTTCATCATTTAGTAATATTTAAAATAACAATATGATTACTGAAGTGAAATTTTTCTCATACTACGTATCATTGAAGCGGTTATTTTACATTGTCAATTGTTCAAAACTCGCACGGTACGACCACACCACCGATACATTCTCCAAGAATTACATTTATTTCTCGGATCTAAAAGAAAAATCATAAGGTTTTCGACGAATTTCTACTTGGGCCATTGAATGTAAAAAGAGGCAAGAACGCGGCCTGCTTGAAAATACACGCAAATAAAGAGAAGAAGAAAAAAAAGACAGATAATGGGCGACGCGTGCGTGTACGCGTATCTCGAGCGAACGGGTAATACGGGCCGGATGAAGGACGCGCATTGGCACCGGGGGGGGGGGGATTCTACATCGCGCGCGTAGGAATTCGCGAAAACTCGCCCGCTCCGGGGAATCTCCGCTCGCCGGGCCGCAACGGTAATTAGGTCGCGAGATTCGTTATGTCCCCCCGCCCGCCCGTGTCTCTGTCCCTCCCATTTTCCGTCGGGAACGGCGGCGTGCGAAGAAGACGAAGAAAGAGAGGAAAAAAAGGAACGAGAACGCGCGCGTTCGGCTACAGTCGTAATTATTCGATTGGGTCGTGTTTTTTTTTTTTTTTTTTCGCAATTTTTGCACTGGGGTGCGGACGACGTGACCGACGGCTAGCACGAACTATTACGGAGCGCCGATTAATTTGTAAAATTTCCATTGAATAATTCGTTGAATCTCATTGAATAAGAGAAATAAAAATTTTCTCGACATCGCTCTTATTCTTCCTACTACGAAATTGCTCGCTAGCTAATCGCTTTGCTAATTATTCACCGTACTGACGATTATGCCCCTGTGCAATTATGTAGCTGATATGCGGGGCATTCTGTAAAATATCTTTTTTCATTTGTATGAGAATTTTGCTTTCTGTCCGCACTTTTCAGTATAAGAAAAAAGGGGCTATAATACATTGTCACACGAATTTTAACCGAACAAAAACAAGTAGCTAAAAAAGTTTAGTTAAATTTTCTTTTTCTAATAAATTGTTTTTTCAAAACCATGTTCCAAAAGATGATGCATATTAATCACTCTTATATTTTCACCGATCGGCAGTGATATAGTGGCAAGTAAATCGGAAACGTATTATTAGCCATTTTTATTTATATTCCTAAAACACAAATAGGTCCTCCAAATGTTACATAAAATAGCTCGTGTTAAGGCAACGTAAAATTCGATTTTCCTGAATTACATAAGAACAGTTTTGTTTTTTTGCGCCTATTAAAAAACACATGATTATTAAAAAAAATTAAAATACATTAATAACCGCTTGAAATCTATATGCAAACATACTTTAGTTTTCAAATAGATTCTTAAAAATATCTTTCAGTAAAGGAATAAATATTTTTAAGCAATTGTCATAATAAAAACGACTTGATTTTCATCATTTCTTTGAAATAATTTTCTATTAATATTCTTTTATATTATTCAACATCTTTTACATCACAGATGTATATATATAGCAGGGCTATTCGGTATAGTGAAAAGAAAAGTTTTTACAAGATTGTAAGGGAATTTGAAGCGAATAATTTGCATCCGCAATATCATATCGCTTAATATGAAAGAGAACGACGAAATTGAACTTTTTGAAAACTCCTTTTCAAAAAGTCTTCCATAATGCAAATAGCAGCATTTAGTTCGTAATACTTTTCAAAGTTCAAGGAAATCCAAGACTCGATCGGAATTTCATTTATATAATTTTGTAATTATATAACGATTATATAATTAAATCACTTCGGTATGAATCGCCGAAACATGAAACTCGACATATCTTGCTCTGCCTCTATTTCAAAACTATGTTGATGAACTAAGTAAGTAAACAGAAATTTCAATAAGAGACGTTTTATGACGTTAATTTAGAATATCGTACAGCTTATTCACGATCCTCTACTTTATTCTCTCAATACTACCCTACGTAATATCGCGTCAAGAAAAACTAATTTATTACGAAAAGGAAAAAAAAACGAGGCAAATGCATTAGTTTCCTCTATCGGTAAGATATCCCCTTGTTCGTCAGTTTCTCTGAGCGCACGGGCGCCGCGCAGAATGAGGGCGGGAGAGAGGGTGGGGGCCGCGACGGACCTAGTTCTTTCGCGCGAAAAGTTCCCTTTTCCCGCCTGGGAAAGAGGAAAAGTTTTTTTTGGGAAGAGACGCGCGAGAAGGCGAATATTTCGTCGTTGTCGCGTCGCGCACTTGGGAAAAGTCGATTTTCGACCGCGTCGGGAGCCCCGCGAAATGGTGAGAGATCCCCTAAAAAGGGAAACCGAAGCCGTAGAAACTCGGTACGTTTCTTAACTAACGACATAAATTTTCGCGGCATTGCTGCGGTAACAACTGTGCCGGCCTACTTATGTGTTTCTTAATTTTTTTTTATGTAAATTGATGTCTCGAAACGAAAGGTCTCACTGGCTTCCACGCAGCATTTATTAACTTACCTAATAAAACAAAATATAACTGCCTTTGCTCAATCTATAGGGCCACCTTATATATATCTATATATATATATATATATATATATATATATATATTATATATATTATATTTAAAATTTGATAAATTTTTGTAAAATTATATAGAGTCTCAAATCAAATAGATAATTTGTATAAGTAAGAAATATTTAATGGTTAATTAAAACTTAAGCCAATATGTACATAAGATATTTTCTTTCATATGCCTAATTTACATAATATAATTATATACACATATATTGGAATCTAGATAATTAATAAATTTAATTTGTTCGTTTAATTTGTTTAATAGATGAATTGAAGAATACTTAAGAAATCGAAAATTGAAAAAATAAGAGAATATATAGACGGATGTATTGCAATAATGAACCATTACTCGAGAAATTTATCCAGTTTCGTTATTGCCAAAAAGAAAATTTTTCATTTTTTTTTAAATCGACGCAGGCGAAATAACGCATAATTCACGGTCAAACTAAAAACCCCAAAGCACTTGCTCGTAAAAGTCAATAAATTTGCTCGCTGATTTAGCGGGCATTGATTAATTTTCGCCCGCTCCTTCGAAGCCTTTCCGCATTAAATTTTCAATCCTTTTTAACTTTTTGCCTCGTATTTTTCTCCTCTCCGCCTTCCCCCCCCCCAACCACCCTGGGCGCTTCGTTTTTTTACGAACTGCAGCCGGTGAAAGAATGTTTTTCTTTCGTTCGAGTTAAATTTTCCACTCGCGCTTTATTTTTAATGGCTTTTTTGTTTTTCGGAAAAGTTGCCCGCGCGGAACTGACCGCACGCGCGCGTGTGCGCGCGCAAAGGGACGAAATCCCGGCAGGCGAGGCACACGGAATTTTATCTAACGCGCTCTGTCTCTCTGTCTGTGTATATCAATCGGTGAATAAAAAATACGCTTCGGAAGGAAAGCGCATTGAGGGCACAAATCAAAGCAGCACGCGCGCAGAAAGGTTATAGGTCGTGGATCGAAATGAAAATTTTATAAAACTGCAGTGGATCGAGTCGAAATTCTTCATCTGCTTCTGCTCCTTATTCTTCTTCTTCTTTTTCTCTTTTCTTTCTTTTTTTACGTCCCTCGTTTCCCGTCCCTTTATGTAAACCGCGAGGAACGGTGATTTTATATTTAAACGGGGAGCCCCATATATGCCTTCGCAGTTGTAAAAGAGCCTTTAAAATATTGAAAGGGTATCTTAGTCGCGGAACGAGTTCCCGAGGATGTCGATAAAGGAGTCGGCGAGTTTTCCATGAAGCGCGCGCGCGCTTAAATTGGTTCTTCTGTTCGAAAAAGAGAAGGACGAGAGGATGGGAGAGAGGGAGAAAGGATCTTGAGAATCAAATATAAAGTTAACGCAGATCAATCTGTTGAAATTCGACGATGTGAAGCGCGAGCAAACGTATGCCATGCCTCTGAGACTGGTCTAGAGTAGAAAATCTACGTAATTATGCAAATAGATTTTTTTCTCGGTATAACTATATACAGTAATCGCTATTATTCGATTTTACTTTTACATCGGAGTAATACAGCTTATTATAAAGCCATTAATATTGTCGTGATGTTAGAAATAAGAAAAAGAAGTGCAAAGGCTTATGTAAAACATTAAACACAATGCACACAAAGCGTTTATCAGCACTTGTGTATGTGCCTGTGATTTAGATGATCATTTATTTCAACGGCGATAATTCAGTGGAGACGAATCACGTAAAGTTCTTGTCGTGCGAATAAGGACCGTTTATTCTTAGGATATTATATCTTCACTGCAGCTGTCTCACTAATTCACGTTCGTATAGAAGAATTTTCAGAATAGTTCGTTCACGAAAACTAATCATCCAATTTTACTACCAAAATTCCTTCTGCTATTCTTAACTTTTATATTATACATTGACGTTTCCCTGAAACTTTGCCGTTGTATCGGTATTTTTCTCCAAGCCTTATGGCTACCTGTTAGATAATCGAGGTATTGCTCGAGCCATCGATGGCGGTTAAATTCTTTTTGCGAATATTCGATTTTGGCTCGACAAAACGGTCTGTTCTGAGTGTGAAACAATATCTGCTCCGACATTCGCAACGCACCACAGATATGAAATTATTATTTTAGAAATGAAATTCTAGTATTTCAACGTCCGTTCAAGGCTGAATTAAATCTTTTGAAATCTGCATTGCAAATAATTGTTATGAAATTATTATTCATTCAGCAGCACTTTGTTAATAAGTATAAAAATATAATCAATATAAATTATCATCTCTATACCGTGAGTCCTTTTAAAGCTTCTATTTAAAATTTAAATGAATGAAAAGATACTAATGATAAATGAAGTTTTCAGTAAAGAAACGTTCCATTTGGGATCCTCCTAATGAGTTCAACCAGATGAAACGATGTAATGTAACGAACGTATAGGACTCTTCAAAATTTTCCTTTCACGATTTTCTTTTCAAAATTTAATATATACTTTCTTTTCTTTGTATTATATATATATGCATATGTATATATAATATAGTCAAACTTTAATATTTACCTATCAGTTTGCTCAATTTATCATTTTCTACAATGCCGGATAATAGACATTCCATACGAAAATGTGGTTAGTTATCATTCGTAAAAGCTTTTTACCAATCATTACCGTTGTTTTATAAATCGTCATAGAACATTAATTATGTCATTTTAATGCATAAGCCAGCATTTATTGACTTTCATATTAGAAATATACGTCGCATCTTTTTGCTGTCTATTTTGCTTTATAGTAGAGAGCTTATCGAGAGAGACAACAATTCAGTCAAACAAATCTCAAGGAAGTCCATTTTGGTTCGCTTATTTCCTTCATGAACTATGAAGGAGTACGGGGGAATACGGCGCAAGCTACTATTGTGCGTATCGGGGAGAAAGTAAGATTGAGCGGAACTAAGACAGCCGTATAACCTATACCAATAAACATGGGCGATGGGCGAAAGAGAGGAAACACGACAAAAGCGAGAGTTGGGGAAAAAAGAGAATAAGAGCGGGGACGAGGAGGATACGAAGGATGAAAACTAATGGAACCGGTAAATGGACAAAAATGTAAGAAAAACGAAGGGAATGAGAAAAAAAGGAGACAGAGATTGAATGAGGTATTAAAGGAAGAAAAGGGGGAGGCGAGAAGAGGGAGAATTTTCGATGAAAGGGAAAAGTGAAATTCGAAATTGTAACAGAAACTAAGCAAAGATAATGACTAATATAAACTACTTTTTTTCTCCGCTCATTATTGTATTATAAATTGAGTTTGAATTTTTTTGAAATTTTATATAAAAATGTACCATTTACAAGGAAAGTGAAAATATTTGATAATTAGAGAAGCACCCTTGTAATAAAATATTTCCTTATAGTACGCAAGAAAAGTAAACTGTGCCTTAGGAATTAAATCCATTCGTATTATTAATCTTACATTTTCAAAGAAGTTTAAAATGAAGGTTGAATTCGTCAATCGATATATAAAATATAATGGAAATAGTGGAATAAGTAAAGCACAATCATATATACCCGGATGAATAAATTCTAATTGATTTTATAGATATGGAATTACGGATGTTTGAAATTTTCTTCATACCCTAGGATATCATCAGAATTTACACTCGTGTAACATAAACTATTTGCTCTAGCAAATGAAGCAGAAGATTTAATGGTTTCATAATATGTCAATGATAACAAAGAGGTCGGTAGAGTAAGTATCTGTAATGTTTTCAAATTTTCATAGTAACAACACATATCTTCATTTGCCAATCATAGTCTCTTTCCGTGAATAAATGGACGGTCGCATGTGTCGCGCGTTCTAGGTCATAAATTACGTACACTCGACGCAACCAGCACGAGGCATCTCTTACACTCATCATTGGACTATCCGGACAATGAACGCGTAATCGTGCGCACTCCCACTTGAACAATAACTCGGCTATGCTTCGAGACGATTCACACCCCCCCCCCCAATGGCCATGCCGCCACGTTGCTCCCGACCACGGCCGCGGCGATAAAATACATCCAAGGCGATCTTGTGCTTCGCGATCTACAGCCAATGTTCATCCTTGGGCAAGGTGAGTTGATGAAGCGGGGGAGGGGCGTTCACAAACGTATGCGGAAGAATCAAAAGGGGGAGGGGAGATGGGATGAAATTAACGTATGACATACCGCCCTTCCACGATGCCTTCACGATCAAATAATTAAGGATTTGTTGCAGTTTAACGATTATGGTATTTTTTAAAATTTAGATATTTGTTCATGAAACGGAAAGTATGAACTATGAAATATTTCAGGAAAGTTCCGGGGATATTTTAATTTAATACAAGGTTCTTATCAGAAAACGTAGACTTTGATTATTTTCTTCACTTCTTTTAACAAAAAGAACAGGAATTTTGGTCTACGCTCTTTTAAAATGTATGCAATGATAAATAGATATCTTGACAATATGTCTTTTAATATTGAACATAAAAATTAAACCGAAAATATAACGTATTCACTCGCGAGTATGGAAACACGGCATCGTCTAAATGTGCCTAGTACTATCCGGTGTAATTTAAGAGTTCAGACGAGATACTTTAGAAAAACACGAACAAACAGTCATCCGATACTTTCTTTCCGACCGATGAATAGGATATGACGAATGTGTCTCAAGCGAAAGAATCAGTTCTGAACAGTTTACGAAGTATTGCCAACTTAGTTTCGGTATAGTTTGTAGCTCCGGAAGACCAATGCGCTTCCATCGCGACCCACGCTTACGTTTTCACGAAGCATTTGATTTTATTAAAGAAATATACGAAGAAAGCCAGTATATGAAATGAAGAAAAATGAATTGCTTTTTATACAAAAACTATTATCTACTCTATTTCATTTACGTTTTTCGTCTCTTTGGATCGAGACTCGTGCTTAAAATCCTCGAAATTTCCCATCCAAATGCGTCTAAGCGGCACTGAAAAACGTATTTATGAAAATATTTATTTCTAGCTAAATTGTTCGAAATACCAGTTTGTCTAGAAAAAATAAATAAATAAATAGACCGAAATAAGGAAATCGGGAATGTTTACTGTCTGGTTCAGATACTCTGTCCGCTTCTTAAACTACGATACGTCCTTAACGACTGGACGAGGCCCTGCTTAACGGCGCGCGTGACTCTCGACCGCGACCACGTCGTCGTAGTGGTCGGTGAGCCAAAAGCGAGGGAGCGCTTAAACCTCCGCGGTTTTTCTACGAAGCTATCGACTTCGTCTCTCCCGTGCGGTGGGAAAGGGAGTGAGGGGGAGGGGGGCAAGCGACCGAGCAAGTTCGAAGCAACACGGCACTCTGTTGATTTTTCGCCCGCAGTATCCGAGGTTCGTTTTCGGTTTCGCCGAAGGGAGTAGGGAGGACGGCGCGCGGTCAATTTCCGAGGCGAGATCACCCGGCGTTCGCTCGACGTAACGAGGGCTGCCGAGTTCGGGTGGGCGTTACATTTGATTCTGAATCATGGGACAAATTGCGCATTATTTCACCGATGCGTTTGGCTATCTGTTAAGGGATTATTCTACTATATTAATAGAAATTCAGACTTTCGAAAGCCAAGGAACAGAACGCTTTTGATAGGATTTTCAAATTAGTATTTTTAATTCCTCTATGAAAATGGGTAAAAACAAATTTCAAATAAGCGATTAAGATTCTTACGATAATAGATTAATAATAGATTAATAATAATAGATTAAATTAATCTAAATAATAGATTAAAAATAATAGATTAATAATAAACAATAATAATAGATAATGAAATCATTACAGAAATAATAATAGATAGAGATATTACGAACAAATGTAATTTCATTTTAATGAAAAAAAAAACTTTAAATAATTTTCTTTGTTAATTTATAAATTTACATTATTATGTAAATTTAATTTCCAAAAAAAAGTTACAAGAAAACTTTTTTTATTATATGAGTATAATTAATGAAAGATAAAAATTTCAACTAATTACGTTTGTAATCGCTCTGGGAGGAGCACAGAATTTGTGCCTATACTTAACTTGGTTAAAAGGTATTATCTTGAAAACTATCAATGATAATGTAATATAAATATAGCTAGATTGATCCAGACAGTCTTTTATAGTTATGAAAAGAAAAATTAATAAAGCATATACCATGACAAGAAATGCATTCAAGTGATTATTATTCATTATTTGAATGTATGAGTCGAACAAAAGACTAAGAGTTTCAAAAGTCTGGAGACAAAATGTATATTTAAGAATCGAATTGCTCGGCGCGAGTTTGTCTACATTACTAGAAGAATGCTTATTACCGAGAATTTCATAATAATCGATTTAATGAATCCATTATTAGATCATATTGAAAATTGTTATTTTCATAATTTAAAAGTAAATTAATAAAAATACTATGATTTTCTAAATCCACAGACCGGTATACCATTGAATATCTCATAGAATGGTTATAATACTACTAAATAAATGGAGAATCGTTAGCTCGCTATTAATAAAATATTAGAAAATAATTTAAGAACGTGTATTTCTGTATTCAATCAATTTCTACCATTTATTCATAAAATGGTTGATGAAATTTTTTACACAAATAGGCATTGCATAATATTCAAATCAACTGCAAAACTCAATTCATCAAAACGTAACAAATATGTTCGGCGATTCGCTATCGTTATTATTGATTATAAGTAATATTTGAAACGAAATTACAGACTAGCACGGAAACGTCCGCGTTATTCCATCTCAAACGACGATACCGACTTAACCATCGACAATCTTGAATAATCCAAGGTAAAGGGAGGCAAAGAGGACCGGTGAAAAAAAGCCTCAAACTTCCTCGAATCCGTCTCGCCGCTTCTGTCCACCGCGCCGGGCCCTGTCCGCGAGGGAACTCGCGATGGGAACAGGGGGGGGGGGAGCTAGACAGCGAGAGCCTAGAACAACGCCAAGTTATTCCGACAAATAATCCATCCAGAAGGAGGAGTAAGTACATGCGCGAGCGGTAGACGGAAGGACGCCGAGCGGCGGGAACTGGGCGGCGGGGGGGGGGCAAGAAGTCGAGAGACAGGAAGACGGCAAAAACGGAAATGAAGCGAGCGGCGTGGGAGGGAAAAAATTTCAGAGTGTCGTCCTCCCCACTCCTCCCCACACCCCACGCTACCCGGTGAAAAGCTGAATATAATATACGTATATCCGAGAGGAGGCTGGACGCGCTCGGGATTTCTCATGCGGAAAAACGAGTCGCGCGGAAGATTACTTATCGTCTCGCTGTCGTTCTACCGGTGGTGCTCGCTTATGTATATATATACTTATTGTTTTGTTCCCCTTTTTCGACAATAAGAAAGCAAAGGCGATGAGAAAAGAATCAGGAAGAGAGGCGTAAGAATCGCCGCTCCGGTTGAACTCGCGCCACCGTCGAAGACAGTGACTCTCGTTGCTCGCCACTCCCCCCTCCCCTCCCATCGTCCGAGCGCTGGAAACGAATGGAAATAATTATTTACGATTATCGTCGTTGTTTCTCGTGGAAAGATTTCGCCGCTCGACTACGGACGGTAATTCCGAATCGTTATTCGAGCATTTTGCCGAGCTAGAGGAAACGATGTGACCGCGGCAAAAACCTTGCAAATATTCTTACCTCCGAGATTGTCTCTCGGTCGACGATCCGTTTCATTTGGTTCTCCTTTTCTTACTTTGTCAATCATTAATTTAACCAATAATTACTTATGCGAGCATGTGAAAATTCATCCGTGAACTCGAAAATCCTTCTCGCTCTAAATGTACGTGCCGCCCTCTGGGAAACAAAGTAAAAATTCAGTATCCCAGCCCCGGGGCGACCGTGGCTGCATTTTTCCATCTCCACAATCACTGCTTTGCATTTTTCCATCTCCACAATCACTGATAAATCGGAGGCTCTCCCACCCCCACCCCCACCAACCTTGCAGGCTATCTGCATTTCTTTCAATGCCCACTTCCGCAGAAGTGAACGTAGGGAAGTGTATAGAAAAGATAGAGAGGTAGAGGGAGAGAGAGAGAGAGAGAGAGAAACTCAGTGGGCGAGATGTGGGTTGGGGGTAGGAGCGACGCGACGCGACAGCTCGAAAGCCGGCCGTCGGCAGGGAAAGAGGTCGACGCGAACGCCCAGGTAACTACCGCTGAAATGCAAATGGATTTCAAAGAAACAAAAGAGAGGAAAACCGGGGGGTCGAGTTGGGGAGAGGGGGCGTGGGTGGGCCGGTGGAAGAGGAGGTGGTGTCCCGGAGTCGAGCGCGGACGCAGAAAATAAAAAAAGAAGAAGAATCAGAAGAAGAAGAAGAAGAAGAAGAAGGGGAGAAAAAACAAAGAGCGCGAGTCTGGAAACGGACAAAACGACCGTGCTGAAATTCTCGGTGCATTTAACGTCGCCGAGCGTAATATCGTAAGGTATCCGCTGTCTTCCTCTCCTTGTCGAATTCCGCCTTGCCACCCACTCCAACCCCCACCTATCCTTACGTCGATCATTCTATTTCTCTCTCTCTCTCTCTCTCTCTCTCTCTTTCCTCCTTCCTCTCGACACGTTGGGCCTGCGCGATTCAATTATCAAGTTGCCGTCTCGGCGAATGAAGGTAACGGTCCATTTTCCCCGCCCCCTATCGCACTGTCGCGCTTTTTATTATATCTATTGCTGTTTGATGCGCGTTCGATTGTTCTCGCTATCTTTTTTTACCCATTTAGCCAGAGTCGAATTGCATCTCCGTCTTTCTCTCTCCCTCTCTCTCCCTCTCTCTCTCGTCCTCTGTCTCTCTCTCTCCCTCTCTTTCACTCATTCATTTTTACCTTTGCAATTGTTGGGCCGATCAAAGCAGCCTGCTAAATGGCCTTAAATATGCCTTGCTTTAACTTCGAAGGGCTCCAAGTTAATTTACGAAACGAAAGTCACTACGACGGAGGCAAAGAAAGAAAATTCGCAAAGAAATGCAGCTTCGATTTTCTTTCTCTCTCTTTTTTTCTCCGTGCCTCAAAATGCAGCTCGCCCCCTACTCCTGTTTCCTTACACTATGAGCAGAAAGAGAGAGAGAGAGAGAGGGAGGGAGGGAGATAGAGAGACAAAAAAAGAACGCCCCAAAGTTCCACGAAATTATTTTACTCAATGAAGCTCGGATCAAGGGAATTCTATTCGATTTTTCGCCAAGGCTCGAAACTTTCATTGGGGTCTGATGGGCTCGAGCAATGCGAAATAATTATTTCAACGGTATTTTCTTAGTGTTTTTGGGGAACGTAAAGTTCGGGTAATGACTTTACTACAAAAAGTCTGGTTGAATTATCTGCCTTTCGTGAAAAAAAGATTTTGCTTGATCGATTCCTTCATACCAGTATAAGAAAAATTAATTGAATAAAAAAAATAGCGAAATATTTATATTACTTCGCGGATTCTATTTAATGATATCATTATACATTGTGGTTCTCAACCGTTCGTCATCCATTTAAAACAAAGAATAGTCGGTGTATCTATATTGTAATATACATATCTGAAAGGACTTTTTCATTTACTTAATGGTTCAACATTTCGGCATTCCGAAAAAGGCCTTACTAAGACTATAACGATCTATAACGAATTATCGCACATCAATATGTACAAAAGAATATATTTAAATAGTTCTAGAACTATAGTATTATCGTATTAATTAATGAAACAGCCGAATATTGGCTTCGATCAGGACTCAAACTGTACAAAATCCATCTAAAACTAATAAATCCATCTAAAACTATTGAAAACAAAATCTATCTAAAACTAATGAAAAGATTGAAAATATAGATTGAAATAATTTTTTTCAACACGCAAGAGAAATTATTGTTTTTTAAAACAATAACAATATAAAGTCAAAGTCAATGTAATAATATTACAGAATAATTATTAAACGGTGTGGAATCGTATATTAGTAAATCAAAGATAAAACGATCGATAAGATACGTAAGAATAACATTGGCATTTAAAACTCTGCGTAAGAATTTAAACTTATATTTCTAAAAGAAATTCTAAATTCGTAAATAATCTCAAAAGGAACTCTAATTAATTACTGTTTAAAGTGTAACTGTAATAAGATTTATAATGAAAGTTCTTCAGAATAGCATTAGGAATATCTACTTTAATTAAGAAAAATCTAGATTAAAGCTAACGACTCTATTTATTCATAGCTATAGACTTAAAGAGCACCCCGACCATCCATCACGGCGTCCGATATAAAGTTCCAAATACATAAAAAAAAAAAAGAAAAAACAATACACCTGCTCGTCAGGCCAATTAAAGTTGACATCGTCGCGTACACGGCGAGCTCATGCGTTGCTTCGAAAAAGAGAAAAGTCACGCTCCCTATCCCCGCGCCACGCCCCACGCCCCTCGTCGAAACCGAATGAATCGCTACGAGGATGGGAAGCGCCATTACCCGAGGGCCGCGCAACGGACTCAGCGCGATTTGTCACGCGCGAGAAACCACCTTTGAAACGAAGGTCCGAGTCTTGAAACTCCTCGGGAGCGAATCCGCGCCGCGTGAGAGAGAGAGAGAGAGAGAGAGAGAGAGCGACTAGACGCACAAGATCGCGCTGTCCGACGGAGGGCGCGCTCGCGAGCCGTTACGCGGGTTTACGGCGTTGGCCGCCGCCTCGCGGTGGCTGGCTCGCACTCGCGCGCAAGATAAAAGCTAGGAAGAAGAAAAAAGAACTGGAACGACTCCGGCGGCTACGGCGGGAACAATGAAAAAAGAGGGGGGCTGCGTCAGAGGTGGCGGAGCGACGCGGGCGAAAAACTCCCCACCCCCCTCCCTCCCGAGAGCCACCTTCGGAATAGCTCGCGCGGTTCGCGAGCCGATAAAAGCGCTTGGGTGGCTGCCGGAGAGGGGGGGGGAGAGGACGAGGTCGCGACGATTCTCGGGTCGAGGCGAAATAGGAGGCGCGAGCGCTCGCGAACGACTGGGATTCGCGGGACCCGGGGCGCGGGGGGAGGGGGCTGACCGGGATTAAGCGCGAAGTAGTAAGGCCGGCGTGAATTGAAAGCAGCCTCGCGCGCGTCCCGGCCGGCGCGGTGGAGGCCGTAGCCGAGCGATAACTCTCCCGAGCGTCAGGGGGGTGGGGGGATTTAAAAGATTAGTCGAGGTGTACTGGTTTCGCTTTACTTTCAAGCCCGTACATTGCGCGTCAAGGTGGTACAGCGTTATAGACGCACAGCGGTAGCGGAAGAATCTGTCTCGAGATTTCGCCTATTGCCAGAGCTTGGCGAGCGATCTAAGGCTGGACTTAAATTGCAGAAAACTAGCGCGCGCTTCGCCTACTGAGATTAATTAAGGAAACGCTCGAACTTAAACGAGAGCCGTGTATCGAGTATAAAGGCGAGCGCGGCTTCGATTTGAATGACTTTAAAAACACGAAATAAATAAGAAATAAATTATAAAGTCTAGTTTTCGAGCGTAAAATCCTGATTTTGAGGAACTAGTTTTGAGCTTGAAATTTCTGACAAGAAAGCTTACACCGGTTTTGGGAAAATATCGCTCAGTAGATCAACGGACGACGAATTAATACGAAACGAGGCTACTTTTCAACACGCTCTCCAGCAGTCGCGGGAAAAAATAATCCTATTCTCTCCGAGCGCGTGCCTCCATCGATTGGCAAATGGAATTGCGTGGGAAAAATTGAAACTCGTCAATTGCGGGAGACGCACGATGTAACGTTGCTCGTCCACCGCGCAAATCGTGCCTTCAGAGCCTTGATTATGCATACGCAATAAGCCGTATGCCAGGTCGCAATTTAATTACACAACGTCACTGCCGCTCCGATCGAAACTAAGTCGCGCGTGCCGTTTCGATTGTCCTCGTACCCCGGGCAGTAAGTTGTTGGCTCGGATTTTTAGGAGCGCGAGCACGCGCTCTCGACTATCGAGAAATTTTGCTCAATTGGATGAGGAAGGCGTCACGGCAGGGAGGAAACATCGCTCGAAACTCGCACTTACGGAGACTTGCCGAAATTCCAGTGAAATAAAACGACTTGAGCTTTAAAATACAGGACGCGTGCAATAAAATCACGAAAACATACGTATGTGTGTTTTTACGGCCGCTCTAGTTTTGCAGGGCGCGCGCGTGCGTTGTGTATCTTATATCGATGCAAATATATGCAAAATTCGTACGGTCTATTCGGCGCTACATTTTAGTCGCAACTTTGTTACGAATCGTAGCTATAGGTGTGTGTGTGCGTGTGTGTGTGTAAGTTCCGCGACTGTAACGTAGAATCTCTTCCAAAATCCCGCATATCCCATCGTTTCTATAAACTCGCGTCTGACTTTAAACTATTATAGCATAAAGTAGATTGTAACCTGGACCGTCGTGCTTATAATATTCATTTGAACTCTGTCGTAGCCTCGAATTTTGAGAAACTCCGAGACATTGTCGGACTCGCTGTTGTATAACCGATGTGCAATAACGTTTCGGTTCTTCCTCATCGTTACTCGTGAATTTAATGATAATTTTGAGCCGTTGCTCGTTCGGAACAGAACCATGCAGCATAATACGTAAACTGTAATCAAATTGTCATTGTACTGCAGAAAAAAAAATTTGAAACCAATCGGCCGCGGAGAATATTCGAGCGGGCACTTCAAAAACTTCTCTGCTACGAACTCTAGCCACTTCCCAACCATTCAACTAATTTCCCTTGCTACTGTTCCGACACAATCCTCCAACTTTCGATAGTTCGCGTACGTATCGTATATCTATCGTATTCTTGGGCTCTATCTCTAATTCTGCCTCGCTAACCTCTCTCTCTCTCTCTCTCCCACTCCCTTTCCGTTAATATCACCACGCTGACGCCCTAAATCGAACTACTGTCGGACGAATTACCCGTTAAAAAAAAAAGTGCGACAATTCACGATTATTCTCGCAGGCGCTCGTTCGAGTCTTTTCCAATCGGCTTCAAAAATGACAAATGGAAAAGTTCCGCAATTATTTTCCTTCTCCACCCTGATAAATTTCCATCATCCGCGGGTTAACGGCACAAGAGGCCGCGGGGCCAAAGTTTGCCCTTATATTACGAACTCCCGTCCTACGGGCAGTTACGACTTCCGACGAACCGGGTGACGATATGCTTCCAATCCTTTTTATGGGATCATACGGTCTTCGCGAACCGTAGAATAATGCCGAAGTTTTAAGCGGGAGCGTTCGCTACATTTCGTTCTGAAAAATATATAAATTATTTGTTTTTCCGAAAAATTTCCTCGTATTTCAATTAAAGAAAGTCGTAGCTGGATATTTTCGACTCGTGTGTCATTGCGCGACGCTTGCGATTGCCGAAAGCACCGTACGTTTCGAATAATAAATCCTCATGCTTGCGTATTAATTTATTTCGTTCTAAAAACTACGCATTCGCTACAGCCGGGGAGAACGAACTAGCTCTCACCAAAACATCCCGTTATATAATTTTTCGCGCGAGTAGACGTACTCGTCGCGTATTAAAATAAGGAGAATTAATGAACTAATTTCGTTAATAATCTGGGCGGCATAACGAGATCGCACTGTCGTTTCAAAGCCTCGAATAAATCACGCAGCTCGCCCGCGAAAGGAAAGAATAATTGGAAATAAAGCAAAAAAAATCCGACAAAGAATAAAATTCAAATGAATTCGAAACAAATGTAACAAAAGACCACGGAGAGGGAGGAGAGAGTCAGGGGAGTAGAAAACTCGAAAAGGCTGCGTAGAAATAAGGAATGTAATAAATGCAGTCGGTTACAAAAGTTTGGTAAGTAAGAAGTGCCGAGGAGTCGTTGAAAAGAGCAGTCCGGCCCAACTGTACTTTTATAAACACGAAAGACTTGGCGAGATAAGAGGTAATCAACGATTCTCGAGTGCTCTTCGGTCCCGGCTGCCTGTCTATGCGCCTCCCTCTCGCTCTATCTCTCGCTCCTTCTCACCATTCTCTCACCGTTTCTTTGACTTTTTCGCGCTCTCCTTTTTGTTTGCCTCCTTTTTCTCCTTTCCCCCGCCCCTCTTCTTCTTTTTTCTTGTTTACTCAGTGCCATCTCTTCAGCTCGTCCGCCGCTTCCAGTATATTAAATTGATGTACAAAATATACACGGAGACGCTCTCTATTCACCGGGTGGACCGGCTCGCTCGCGGAAAAGTCACTTTTTCCCCTTTTTTCGGGCTCCTTTCCATGTTTTCTTCTTCTTCTTTTGCTCGCGTCCGGATAGACAGAGAACGCACGGTCTCGGACACCGATGCGTCGTGGCTCGACTACTTTTAACTCAGTACATGGGACAAAAAGAAAAACAAACTAGACACGATCGGAGAATGAGTCGTTGGATACGATTAAATACAGAAGCGAAAGAGAGACCCATGTACGAGTTTCTCGAAAGATTGTGCAACTTTGCTGCGCGTGCAGTTCGAAAAATATAGTAAAATACTTCCGCTAGGGTTTTTCCCCCTTCTCCGTCTAATACACCCTATTCGACTCTACGTCTTGCGCGTATTACCATGAACATTACGGATCCACCCTCGCCCACCCCATTACTCAAGACAACGTGGCGCGCGCAAACAATGCCCTTATTCGCGTAAAAGCCAGAGGGCGGTTTTTTACGAATATAATGTAATACCGAACTTTCGAGCTTAATTTTGAAAATGTACCCTCCCATTCCCAGATCGACCTTAAAGCGGATTGCGGCGGCAGAGGTCCGAGCCGCGCGTAAAAACCAAATAGCCAGGGGGGCCGCGTTCGAAAACCGTACTAACCAGGCGCGCCGGCAGTCGCTTTGATTTCCCCGCCCGATATGGTTCGGCGCTGACGAAAAATGAGAGAGAGAGAGAGAGAGAGAGGAGAGGGAGAGAGAGAGAGGGAGAGGGAGAGAAGAAAAAAAGCAAAGTAAAAGCGACGCAAAAAAAAGAGCGAGAGAGAGCAGCGCGTCGGGTAAAGTACACATGAGGAAAAAGCATCGCGGAAGTACCGCGCTCGCGGACGGGAGCTGGGGGCGGGGGGGGGAGGGAGGACTGGCGGCGCAATGGCAACCGACAGATTTATGTAATCCGCGATAGAGAGAAGAAAAAGGTAGTCGAGAGGTGGGCGGGGGAGGGTGGAGGAGGGAGGGGGGAGAGTAAACTCGTGAGTCGAATCGCAAAATAGATCTGTATACCCCGGGCGAACGTGTGGCCGGTTTTCTCTCCCGGGACTGTATCGTTGCCGCAAAAGTACGTTGTTTATGTCGCGTGTAAAATCAAAAAAAGAAAGAAAGAGAGAAAAAAGAAAAGCAAATAAAAGGAGAAACGGTCAGAATTATCGGACGTATCTCGTGCGAGCGCGTAATTACGTACGTTGCTCTCTCTCTCTCTCTCTCTCTCTCGAGGCGGACTATCGCAACGCCGACCTCCCTACCGCCCCCCGCGCGCGCGTGCATCCGTCGTCTTCGCGAGGGTCGGAGATTTATCTTTAACGGCCGCGACCGCCCTCGCATCGCGCACCAGCGCGGGGCAGCCGAGAATCTCGCGCGTATAAAACTCCTGATAAACGACACCTGGAAGTCGTCGAATGTTTAGTTTATAGCGCGCCGACGTTGTACCAGAGTGTGCGCGTGTGTGTGTGCGTGGGGGGGGGGCAGCAGATTCGCGAGATAACCGACGTCTCGAGAATGGTCGCGCGCGTTTATCTGCCTCGCCGAGGCTGGATGGCGGGCGGGGTGAAGGAGAGGAGGAGGAGGGGGCGAGGTGGAGCCCAGACCTCCGTAGGTTTTTCCTCAAATTTATGGCGACTCTTTCCCGCTTAACCTTAAATGTTTTATGTTCTTGTTGTTTCGCCCAGGCTCGAGAGAATTCGCGTTCGATATCCCCGGCTCCTTAACCGATCCCTCGGCCGCGATTCTTTTCGGAAATTCGACGCCTCGAATTTATTCGCGAAATGCTTATTAGATCGCGGGGTATGAAATCGAGGGTGAAGGGGGCGAAGAGGGGAAACGACGATGGTCTTTCGAATAATCGTACGCTGGATGTACGGAGATTGGAGCGATTCTACCGCTGGACAAAAAACGTGGTCGACGTATTTTTTAATGTATCCTTATACGCTTTCGATTCAATTATTTAAATGGGCTGGCGTGATTCTTGAAAATCTCATCGGGCGCTAGTCGCGCACGAGAGAATTACGGCCAGCCTCGTTTGTTACTTCGAGGACGTTTTAAGCACGACGATAATATCTGCCGCGAAACGGGAGTTTGAAAAGTCCGACGTCGAAAAATTGTTTAAGTTGCCACCGTAAATCTGAATAAAAAAGCCGTGAAAATACTATTATACCGCTGTAACGATGTAACGAAAAAAAAGTCCTTTCTTTTTCAGCGGGGAGGGGAAGAGCAAAAGAAGAAAGCGAAATACCTAATAATCGCCCTCGAATTTCACTGTTCCATATAAAGAATAAAGGGGGGGGGGTCAAAAAGAAAAAGAGAATATTTTTCTCAACCTCGAGTCACACCGAGAATCCATCTCTTCCCGACCAAGTATTAATCATTGCTCACCCCCTCGTCCTCCCTCAACCACCCACCCCGGGCTCTGTCACTGCATAACAATAAAGCCTTCTATACGAGTTCGTTAGGTCGTATATATACGTTATCATCCCCTCCGCTCCGCTTCCTCCTCGGCTACACGCAGAACGACGAGCACGCGCGCGCGAAACCTTCAAATAGCCGCGATCCTGCGGGAAAACGGGAGAATAATCGTGAAAGAGAGAGAGAGAGAGAGAGAGAGAGAGAGAGAGAGAGAGAGAGAGCAGCTAAAACTCGCCCCGCACGTACACCCACCGATGTCCATTTAGTCTCGCGACTCCAACACACCCTCTCTCTCTCTCTCTCTCTCTCTCTCTCTCTCTCTCACGCCCCATTAAATTTTCCGCTTTTCAATAGCACCTCGCTTCTCCCGTCCCCTCCCCCCCAGCGAACGAGCAGGCTACACACCCGAACAAATGATTTATACTGGAGCCCGGGCCGAGGCCACCTCCTCTCCTCCCCCCTAGCCCTCCAGCCCACAGCGCCGCCGGAACCGCGCGACCGCGACCGACTCCGCTCGAGCGTAAAGACGATAGTGCGCTTTCGGTATTTTCACCTGGGCGTCCGGCGAGGCTTTTTGGCGTGGACGACGGGCCGCTGCGGAGGGGAGGGAGGTCACGGTTCTATGTGCGCGCACGCGTAGAGAGTGGATTAGGGAGGACGGACGATGGTGTACTGTGATGGGTGGGGGGGAGGGTAGAGAGGACGATCTTCTTCTTTTCTTTTTTTTCCACGGAAAATCGAAACTCCTCGATACGGAAAGTTTCGCGCACCCGCGAGTGATGGGGGGAGAGACGGGCGGAGAGAGAGAGAGAGAGAGAGCGAGAAAGGGAGTGGAGAACTGGATTCTTTTAAACGACATTGAACTTGACTTACTGGATGGCTCGAAATTTTTCCATTACCTACACTATTTGTATTAAAAAAAAAATCTCCTATCAGGACCGCCTACTTTGCTGACCCGCAAAATTAATACTAGTCGACCGAAGGCAAGCTCGCGACTTGGAAAAAATTTAGTTTATATTTATTGTCCCAAAATAATTGTTCAATTCCTTATAGAATCAAACTGAGCTTCGTGCACACCCGCGTGGAGAGGCAACAGATGCTGAGAGATATTCAACTGCTCCTCCGTGGATCCGATAACTTGTTTAAAATTTAGGAAAAAAAAGCCAGCTTTGAAGTTCGTTCATGTTTTTTTTTTTTTTTTTTTTTTTTGTTATCTCGATCCCGATGATGCTACATCGACCCGCGATCGGTAATGATGCGCGTGAGACCCAAACGGCCCGTCCGACGGCGCATTGCATCAACGGCTGTATACTTTCCGCAATAATCGCATTGGCGCCTGGGATGGTGAAGCGCGCGTCGACCGGCAACGAATGTATCGAGCCCGACTGCAGGGACGAGGCATTGCATAGATGGCGCTTAACCCGCCGGGGGATTGCAATTACGAGGTGTAATCACGAGCTCGCGCGCGCGCGCGCGCGCTCATTAGTGAGATTTATCGAGCCAACGGCAGGTGCAAGTACGTATGGTAGTTTTGAAATTACACGGAGGTAATTTTTATATATGTTAATAACGAGTCCCCTATTGTGCGTACGATAAATATTTATCCGGCCACTGATATTACATTGTTTTTGTCTTAAATTTAAAATTTTTATCCCATTTATTTATTCTTTTTTTCTTTCGTTCACTCGACCTCACGATTACAGAATAAGTAATGGAATTATCGCATCGAATTACGATCGCGGACATGTGCGAAATCTTCGATTTTCGCGAACTGTATCACACTTGCGCAGACGCGCAGTCGACGCCGATAAGAGGAGGAAGAAGGAGGGAGGAGGGGGAGAAAATTCCCTTCTGAAATTGCGCTCAATTTGATTTACGATTGCTCAAGATCCCATAACTCATGAAGACTAGCGGTTGGGGAGGGGGGAGGCTCCGCCGAACGTTTGCAAGAGGCCGACGAGCAACGCGGCGTGAACAAAACTAAAATATTTTTTATCCTGTCGTAAATGGTCTTTGAATATTATGCTCATCATTTGTGCACGTTTGTGTTTGTGTGAAATTTAAAAAATTTTATTCGATACATTTGATAAATTTCCTACATTACGTAGTGCGCAATGGAATTCGACCTCTTTAAACAAGAAAACAAAAAAAAAACATCTGGCAAATACTGCACTTTCGCTTAAATCCACGTATAACAATATAAAAAAAGTCATTCGAGATCTCTTTGCGATAACTACGAAATTCAAGACTTTATTAAACAAAATTGATTTGTATTATATTTTTCATTGCGGATAAAGCTCATAACTATTATTATACATTTTACAACATCCATGCTACGCTATCGAGACGTAAATCCATATTCATTATTAATTACTCTTGAAGGGTTTATTGATTTCACATATTCTGATATTCTGAATAGTATATCATTCCGGGTATTATTACAAATGTTAACGTTCACGCTTTTGCATTGGATAATGTATAATATATATATATATATATATATATATATATATATATATATATATATATATATATATATATAACTGTAACAAAATATTATAATTATATTTAATCAATAGCTCATACTTTGTCGGATATCTAACCTTGTAATTAAACCTTCAATTTTGCAAGTGAAAGGTCGAATATTGAACTAATAATTTTTTTGTCGATGTGAAAAAGCATTTTTGTATTATATATATATATATATATATATATATATATATATATATATATATATATATATTAATTTTATTTGAGTTATTAAACATAAAAACAATAGAATATATATTATAGTAATCAAGAGTGATTATTTGAATAAAATTTTAATCAGAATTATCAAATTCAGTTAGCATCCATCATGCTCCAACGCGCGCGACATACTCAACTCCATCAACTTTATTACTTAATTAGTTGCTTATGTTTTTATCGATTTATGGATGACAGCAATGATTTTTACACGAAATAGTACCGAGCATGACCGAATAACTTTTCCAAACTTCTTTGTTAGTATCGTTGAAAAGTTTCGTTAGTGTCATAATTGGCGAATAGAGGATGAACATTGACTGTGAATAATTCGTTAACCAATTAAGCAGGTAAAATTAATAAATCAGCTCGTTTAAGCCATCTGGCGCCACTTATTGTTACCGATACAATTGTAACCTTAATCCTAAAACTTGCGGCGCTCGATTTCAACATCGTCTCGACTTCTTCACCGTTGAATTATTTTCGCGTCAGCCAAGCCTCGGAATGTAAACGAACTTCTTACGATCGCATAATTGGCGGGCAAGTCGTGAAATTTGACATTCCTGATTTTTCTTTTTCTTTTTTTTTTTTTGTAAAATCTTTTTCGAGTCAAATTCTGGCTCGCCCTCGCGGGATCCCATTCTCCGCGATAAATCGCGCGTAACTAACGCCGGCTAAGTTGTAAAATTAGTGTCGTATATAGCTCGCAATGAAAGAGCTAAATCCCTATTCAGTTGAAAGAAATGCACAAGTGGGAATTATTCAAAGTTAGCGGAGGTGAATGGAAATTGCGCGGGTGGAAACCTATTAAAAGATTATTTATAAAGTTTAATTAAAAATCCCCCCCTCTCTCTCTGTCTCAACCGCCACCTCGGCCCTTTTCGCCGAGTTTAAAGAGTAGCCGCAGGATTTTTCTTCTTTACCATCCTGGAATTCGTGGGGAAAATATTTTATCACCTTTGAAACATGTCCAGCTCTTGGAAGCTCACGTATAATGACGTACGTATGTCGAGCTCCGACTTGGTCCGTGAATACCTACATACGCGGCGACATTTATTTTACTAATTTTTACGAGGACGACATACATCGTTTTTTTCATCGCCCCACTATCAAAAGTTCAATATTTTTACGCCTCGCACGCTACAGTCGATTCCACCCCCCCTGAATTAAACTTTTAAATAGTATATATATATATATATATATATATATATATATATATATACACACACCATTTTATATATCTCAGGCGAAAATGCCTCCAGCGTTACAAAAAAAAAAAATTACCCCGGATTCCAACGGATTTTATCCACCTTGGCCTCATAAATATACAATATTATAAATTCATTATTAATTATTATTTAAATGAGCCGCGTTATATTAAGTTGGCTGCGGACGCATTAATTCGCCTGCGGGGTCGGTTCGTTAAAGTGGTTAATACTGTCCAACCCCCCCAACCCCCTCACTCTCTCTCTCTCTCTCTCTCTCTCTCTCTCTCTCTCTCTCTCGATCTCTCTCTGACTCAGTCCTTTTCCATTTATCTCCGTTTCGTTAGCCAAAGTTAACAACTCATTGGTGTATATATATATATATATATATATATATATATATATATATATATATATATATATATATATGTATAAGGCCAATAATTATGAATCCCGCAATAAGTTTTTCGACGCCGGAAAATTTAGTTTGACAGCGAACTTTTATTGTTACCTTTTTCAGCTATCAGGATTGATACCTTCGCCCATAAATCCGAAATTGGCTTTCAAAATTCTCATTATATTACATAAAAAAATAAATATGTGTGTATATATATAACCTACCGGGCGAAGGTATAGTAGGACTTTACTTAGATATTTTACGTAGATAATAAACATTCTGTTTTCATATGATTCTGTCTTTGGTTTGAAATTTAAAAAATACTTCGTTCATTAATTCATCTTGAAAAAATTGCTTCGATTGTATCGATCGTGACGTAATTGGAGTCATCAATTAAAAAAAATGAATTAATGACAAAACCCATTACAATGCAAATTTTTTAAAAGTTAATAAAAATTTAATTATTTTAAATTGTACTACATAAATGTACCCTTGAATATTACTTGGCGAATACGCGGGATAAATTAATTATATAAATATAGCCGAGCATCGGGGTAAGAAAAATGAAAAGAGAAAACTTGCTGTAAAGGAAAAGGTAAGCAAGAAATAAAGCAGAAAACTAATTAAAAATTAAATTGCGAGCACCTTGGAAACACGAATGAAAGGACGAGTAAAACCAGATTACCTTATTTTCCTCCTCTTTCATACAGATACAGTTTTTAAACATAATTATTTAATTTGCATTATAAATACCATCCAGAAGACTTCATTACCGATGTGATTTTGGACTTTGGCGAGAAAAATCCTGAAATCATAATTGCCCGAGCGTTAAAATTAGTGTAAAAAGCTGTCGTGGAAAGGATTAAAGTTGTCTGCAAAAAGAAAGAAATTAAACAACGCATACGTACAGAACCAATCTGGGATGGAATTTTAACTATCAAATTTTATTCATAAACAAGCGTGACACGGTGTTACATATATGGATTTCTTTCGGAAAGCTTCAATCGGCGAGATAAAAGCGAGATCAAGACAATTAAATCTACAAGGGGAAAGTCATTCAGCGAGGACAGTAATTTTTGACATACTTTAAATATTTATAAGTACTTTTGAATTTTCTAAAATCTAGCGGATTTTTAACGTTCATCGTAATTAATCGAAGATTTTTCATTACCTTTTTCATTACCTTTTTGCTCACGCGCAATCTTATTGTATCGCAGAATTTTAAGCAGTTGAATTCTTCATAAGCATTTAATGGGAATTTTTCTGCTTGGAAATCGACCTAATCTTTAAGCTATGGTAGTGTGGTAATTTAAAATGTTGCTGAGGCTTTTTCTGAAAATATTATTTCAGAATTCAATTAGTATCTAAAATTTATTAAAATTTTTATTTTTTTCAATACGAAAGCGAATAGAACGACAAGAGTGATTTAGCCACTGGGCAATCTCTAAAACTGAAAAATCAGAAAGATGATTGCTCTTCAAGCTTGTCTCTTTAGTTAGAATAGCGACGAAGCAATTTTGTCGTAAAATAATTCAAACGGCTGACTTTATTATTAGCCGAAACTTTTTTATTAGCCAAATTGTTGATTTTTTTTTTCATTTTAGTGGAGTAAGGATTGTAAAATAAAAAGTTAGGGGACGAATAGAATCGATCCGATTTCCTGGAAGAACTTTCTTCCATGTCTAATATAGCATGTCGTCCAATCGGTTAGATTGGAAAAGGATTTTTGATTCTTCCAGACGAGGCTTGGTTTTCGTGAGAAACGCATTTAACGTTTGAGCAACGGAATTTTTGTATGGAGAAGAATGCAGCAATTTTTATATGCTGTCGTATGTTATCGTGAAAATGATAACATAGGATACTTATATGTTATTGTGAAAATTTTTTTTTTATTATTTAGTTCATTTTGAAAACGTGACAGTGTAGCCTTAATATTCTATATTATTATAATATAATTATCATGATTAATATGTTAATCATTATCATAATAATGATTAATGTTTCTTTTTTAAACTCACGACCGTATAGGCAGGGAACGTTGTCAACGACGAAAGACGTATAAGTCTTACACTGATTAATATAAATTTCGAAGTAAATTATTTAAATTTATTGTTGTAGCTACGCCTCTATCCACAATGACGATAGAAAACATTATCTCACCGGATAACTGACAAGCCTACAGAGGAAGAGGCACGCGTCATTTTTACTCCAAAATGGACAGTGCCTCATCATTCGAAGCCGCTCAAAGATATAATTAATTCTATAAAGAAGAAACTGTATCTAATAAAATGAACAATAAACTAATAATTATCGGTATCGGTCTTACAATCTTAATGCAATGACAGTTAGTCTGTCCTTGTTTATATTCATCCTCGGAAGAATCTAAGAATCCGAAACATTGAACCGCGAAATCTGAAACGTTGGACTCGGTCTAGTGAGGTATCGCTAGCTACGTGGATGGGCGGGACAGTCGGATAATCCTTCGCTAATCAAATTTTTCCTTCGGGATAGCTGTTTGCATGGCAATTTCATCTTCCTTGCTCTACGGTGTTGACGATAAACAAGGACGGCCTGACTGCCGTTCTAGCGGGACTAATACGTATCGGTTAATAAAAAAAAAGTCGACGCGAGAATTAATATAATTTTCTTAAATAAACGATTGACTGATAATCGCGACGACACAGCCGGGCAGGCGAACTTAACCGCGATGCTAACGCTCGCCCCCACCGCGGCCCCTCGTAAACCCTCGCACGATCGCGCGCGCAGGACGGGCACAAGAAGCGCGGCCTCTGAGCAATTACCCCTCCCCCCACCCCAACCAACGTTCGTGCTACTCACCTCCCCCCCCCTCCATAAAACAAGCGAGGCAGAGAGCGTCGCGCGGATCGACGCTTCCTCGGACCCCTCCCCGTTCGAGGAGCTTCGCGCGGCCAATTACAGCCGGCGGTCCAATCGCATCGAGTCGCGCAACACACTGGATCCGCTTAAATATTGAATTTCGCGTCTCCGCCGGAGGGGAGCGGGATAAGTCCGGATGGCCACGGCGGCGGCGGCGGCGGCGACTATCGACCGTACGGTGATCTCTGTCTGTCTGTCTCTCTCTCTCTCTCTCTCTCTCTCTCACTGCCCGCGCTCGCCATCTCGTCGGATATTAAAGCTGATCCGCGGGCAATACTGCGGATTCGCGTATATTGCCCGATTAAATATTCGTATGGGAGAGAGGTCGAAGGGGATGGAAGTAAGCCTCGGCGGCACTGTATTATACACAGGTGTTACGCCAATGAATACACACGTACGCGCGCGCGCGTGTGTGTGTATGTGCACACGCGCCAAGACATCAAAATTACGGGTGACAGGGAGAAAGGGAGAGTATATCTGATTTAAGGATGTATCATAGTTTAAATAAGGATCAGTACGTTTCAAAAGTAAAAATTCCCGATTTCGTTATTTCTGACTATCTCTGAGATAAGCAAGTATGTGGATGGTACAGTGTTGATAGAGTAATTGTTCGTTTAGCCGTTTTAATGAACAATAAATGCATTGTTCGACGTTTTTCCTACACGTCAAGTTGTCTATTTTGGGCATAACGGTACGGCGTCCCAATCCGCAGAAAAGAATGACTGATAAAATTGTAAGTTAACTGTAACCACATGAGATACTATTATTTGGTATACTTTGAAAATGCTCCAGAACTGATTATTTCGCGCGAGAGACAATCGGTATAGGCTGATCATGACCAGAAATTATTGGCCGATTGTTTGGCCATGTTTGGTCTAGTCAGACTCGTCGGTTCTTAAAGACAAGCCCTAGTCGACGGACTGGACGTTCTGAAACTTCGTTTCCATACTCGCTAGTGAATAAATTCATTCTCTACTTACATTTTTACGCAAAGCATTAAAAGCCATATCTGTACTCCACAAATATCTATATATTAATACTCAAATTTTAAGAGTCTAAAGCAAAACTGATAAAAGAAATTGAGAGAATAATAAAAGTCTACATTTTTTATAAGATATAATGATTCTATTATGATTATATAGCGATATTGTCATAGTTATGGCTATGACGACAATTTTTAAAATATCCCACGACTCTTTCTGGAATTCGAATAGATAATATTTTTCTTTGTATTAAAAACGCATCGAGTGTTAAAGGACCCAAGACGATTTTGGTTAAATTGCGATACACGCGTAACGAATCCGGGCGTCGTAGCGAGGAAAACGCGGATGGCAATTGACTTACGAGGCATGGGATTAGCCGTCGAATGTTCCGTACGAGCTTGGAGTTCGACGATGAATACGGCTTGGTCTGGGAGATTCTTTCAACGGGAACGTTATCGGCTCGCTCGCCTGAGATCTAATTTGCGATCGAGGCGTAGAAGCAATATAACAACGGAGCACTTGCACGTAATTATAAGCCGTGCCTCAGCTTTGTACATCGGCTAAGCCGAATAATCGGAAAATTGCGAGGTGATTTAATGAATATTTAACAAGGGTGTTTATATAGGTATATTATGATATTAAATTTATGCATAACACACAATATTGCAACGAGTAATTGTTTGGTATAGTACGCCGTGGTTTTACGATAATATAACCATAATTTGTACTGTCATATTAATTATGTATTTCATCATAAGAAATGGACAGCGATCCTCTAAAAAACGTACTAATTGATATCGATTTCTTAAATTTTTTCACAACATTGGCTATAGTCGAGCTTTATCGGCGCGTAATTATACGAGTAGTTGTATTAGCGCGTTACCAGTTGCTAATAGACAACGCGTTCAATTTTCAGGCAATATTTTTCGCAATTTCTATTATTCGAAGCTATATTAAACATAAATTTACCAATGTCCACCTGAGCTACATATATGGTTAATTTACAATTGTCCACATAATATTATACACGTCGCAGCGTATTTGTCTTTAGAGTGGATAGTAGATATAGTAGCCTTTGGACATCGATGGGGGGAAAGTTCCTTATATTTAATGTAGCTTCTTCATTCAAACATTTTTATTTAATGTGCCGAATAGGACTTAGATAGAAACCGCGGCATAAATTGAGCCCATCTCATGCCTGATCGGATCTGCGAATTTACTCGCTACGTGCTTAGCCGATAAAATTCACTCCAAAACGCGCAAAAATTCATTCGAAAGTACGACGAAAATAAGTGCAAACAGTGTCCGTGGAGAGTCGCCGTTGCGAATATCGGTGGCACTCGAAATCTGCCCGGTTCACCGCGGCGGCCGCGAAAATTCGACGGCCTCGTAACGCGGGACTTGGATGCTCGTTCGAAAATTTCGCCCCCACCACCGACGACTCTACTATCTTAATTATAAATCTATACACATTCACGTTGGCCATGAACGACGGGGCAAAGATTAATCGGCGGACTGACCCGTTGTTTACGGCATCGTCGCCCATAAATTGATACCGCACGCGGGGGGGGGCGGGGGACGGCGGGTTTTGATTGCCGCACTCAAGTTCGAAGCGCCAATTTCGGGAAAATCCCCGGGATCGCGGAAATTGCCCGCATTATCGGCGCGATAGCTCGAAAATATTTGGAAATTGTCGAATTCGCGGGGATTGTCGGGCGGGAGCGAGGAAAAAGCGCCGAATTTTTTCGCTCTCTCTCTCTCTCTCTCTCTCTCTCTCTCTCTCCCTCTTGGCTCGATGAAAATTTTCGATCGTTGACGGTGCATTTCTTCTGGTAACCGTGTCTGCTTCATAATGCGAGGCGTAATTTGAAAATATGATGAAAGTGAACGTTTGATTATAGAATAGCTTTATCTCTTTTGAGCATAACGAACATTCGTACAAAAGAAGAAAAACAACAATCTACGAAGCAATTATGTACCTCAATCTTTGTCTTTGAATGATTATAGAAAAAATGAGAACGTTCGAAAGTATTTCTTAACTTCGAAAATGACGGCTTTCTGAAAACTAGATGCGCGATATTCGATTTTAAAATTTCCTCCGACGAAGACATTCGAATGAGCGTAGCTCTTTCGAAAATCCGCATCTACTGATCGAACTAAGGTTCGCGGCGTGCCGCGACGAGGGTCGTCCGTCGGACGCGGCGCGGAGATATTCCCGCCGCTCGCTGACGCGCGCGTTGATTTTACGCGTACAGGTATGATTTGCGCGTTCTTTTTCCAGCCTATCGGTGGCTCCTCTCCTAATGGCCAGCTGAATTGTTTTTTCTGTTTGTTTTTTGTTTTTTTTTAATCTATTTTTACTCGGTGTTTTATAACGAAAAAAACGAGGAAAATTTACTCGACAGTCGTGAATTTTACAGACGGACGGACTGTGCGCTCGGAGAGATCTTTTTCATTCGAAGTATTACGAGCATTATGGCAATGGACGTTTATTAGTAATATTAGTAATATTAGTGCCTTTCAGAATGCGTGCCAGAAATCCATGCATCTCGATAACACGCCGAGCGCGGAACCGAAAATTTACACGTATATAAATGTTGTATACATCTCTCGTATCCGTATCGATTATTTTCTTTTACGTTATATAACCTCTCACAAGAGAGGATAGCAATTAAGCTTGATTTTTAGATAACTATTGTCACTACGATAGTATATTATCTATACTAGTATATATTGAGTATACATCGAGAAAAATACTATAAAAAATGGACAGTTAACGAGAAGCTTCGGTTGACTAATACGTATGGACGACATCGCAATACCTACTATCCAGGTATATTTAATAATTCAACTTTTTTGTGGTTTACCGAGGTCATCACGACGTGTAACGGAGAGATTAAAATTCTGGGTTAGATTCTAAGTCAGCTCTAATACTTAATGATTGCTTCATCGGTTATTTTATATTTTTATTCTCGCTTTAGAAAAGCATTTGTAATAATATTTACCCGTTCAAGTTCCATTCTGCATTAATGAATCTTTATATCGTGATTTATTTTTATCTCATATCTAATTTTACGATTTCCACGCACTTACCGTCACACTTTTAGATGACACTAAGATTTGATATTAATTTTTCAACGAAATTGTATCGAGGGATACAAGATATTAATATTATTGTGTATTAATTCATAATTGTTTACATATTATTTATAAAAATTCATTATTTCAATTAGATAAAGCGAATAAAAGATAAATAAAAAATTAACACTTCTATCCCGCTGGAGTAGAAAAATTGGAAATCCAGTAATGGGGATAAATAAAAAGCTTGTGTACACGAGTGGTCGAATCGAATTCTTCTCTATCTCCCCAAATGCAGAATTTTCCATATAATATATATATATATATATATATATATATATATATATATATATATATATATATATATATACGAGTATATATATGAAAACGTCGGATTTCAAATATTTCCCAATCTCGGGCGATAGCGCCGGAGTTTATGTTTAATAAATGAGACATAAAATAAATCCATACATGTATATCACGAGTGGACCGCGGAAATATATAGTGCATGTGTGTGTATATATGTGTGTGCGCGCGCGCACGTCCCCCTTTTCAGGGGGAGGGGTAACCCCCGAAGCGACGCGAATCGTTGGCACGGACGAATTAATCAACTTCCGTTCGGCGGACCCGGTTCCCCGATTCCTTCCTACGATCGAACGTACGCGCATGAATAATCGCTCGCGCCCGACCGCGGCCGGACTCTTTTTTCTCTCTCCCTTACCAGCCTCGCGTTCGAACGGCTGCTCTTTGACAATGTAAGAAAATACGGTCCCAAAATGTTTTTTCCGCTCGTCGCGCGTACTCGTGTCGCGACGATTGATTTCGTTCTTGTTTTTAGCCGTAAAATTTAGGATAGCGCTCGAATGCCGCGCAAAAAGCCATGGGTCATTAGAATTCGAGTAGAATGCCGATTGCGACGGTCTAAAGCACCATAGCGCGCTAAGTCAAGCGATTATTTCCGATTCGTTACACGAGGCACTAAATTCAATAGTGTATATTAATGTGCAACCGAGTTATGGTTTGAAACGTTATAAAAGTATAGTTTTAGTAATTAATGACGACCTCGTGATAACCATAATGAAATTCATTGTTTCATTTCAACCTGACTATTGTCAGTTCCTCGCTGATAAGTTCCATTATTCGACGAGTCAAATGTAATTTTTCAAAAAACTTAAAGCAATTACCGCATTATTGCGATTCACCTTTCCTTTAATCGAAGCAATTGCCGAAATTGCATTTGACGCGCTGTTTTACTATTTTAATTCATAACGTTACGTATTATATTTTGGATAAAATGCCCTATGCTGTTCAATCGACTGCTTCGTATCACCATTCTTTATCCAGATCGTATCGTGCGTATTAAATAAAAATAAATTATATTTTACTATTAATAATTACACGCGTTCAATCAAATCAAAGGTGAAAGAGTGCTGGATTTAAATTATATTTCAATAGGGTGGAAAAAATCACGCATATCGATATTATGCGCATTAACAACTCCATTAGTAGTTTTGTTTCCTCAGCTGTCACATTGTCAGCTGATAACGAAATCCTCGAAATTTACGATTAATCTCCATGATACTACTATCGCGTCTAATCACGCAACTCATCCTTAATAAGGAGGACGAAAAGATTTACCAAATCCGCCTACTTGCATCGGCGACTTTTCACGGCGAAGATAAAGATCTGGATCTCATAATTTGCGGGAAATTAAAAAAAAAAGAAAAAGAAAAAAAAATCAACGTAACGAGAAAATTTCGCTCGACACCCCTGTATCGCTCGAGGCGAATCACGGAAGGAGCAGCCAGCGGCCGAGTCAGCGTTACGACCTCGCCCTCCGCGCCACCGATAGTCCTACGGGCGGCGAGCAGCGGGGCGGGAAGGAAGGGAGAGCCAGTTTATAGCCAGTCGCCGGTGGGAGTGGGAGAGGGAATTATTTTCTGCCGATTCGCGCGAAATGTGCCCCCCCCCCTCGCCCTCACCGAACCTGCGATCGGTCGATTTTCAATTGATAGCCTATGGACGGGGTAAAGGAGCGATTGACGTTTGGGATTTTTTAATTGGGGGGAGGGGGGGGGGGAAATGCCGCATCTGGCAATTATTCCAACGTGCAGCTTATATCGAAAAAATAATAATATATCTGTCAATGAATTGTAACGATTTGTACAACTTTATGCCGTCGATAGCTTCGGATACTCTTTTTGTTTTTTCTTCGAGGTGAAATATTTTTCTGATCTAACGTTACTGATGAAGAAGAAACATTAATCAGTTTACTTTCATCGACTGATCTAAGACAAACTAATAAATGCTTTTATCTGCCTTACCGTCCGTAAAGAGTAAGACTGATAAAAATATTTATCAGGTTCTTTTATTAAAGAATATTTTAAAAATGTATAGGTAACTGAAAGTAAATTGTAGCCTAATTTAAAACCTAGACTTAAAAATACTTTCTACATAAAATTTTCCTTATAAGAAAGTTTTTCTTTTTATACGTTGAAAAAAAATCATTAAAATAACCATTCTGGTCAAAGTAAAATTTCAAATATCAGAATTCATTATGTGGCTCTTTCTCTTTATTGTTCGTGTGAATAAAGTACTTGTGATTTTAATTGGATTTCTCATTGTTCTCTTATATTTTGGCAATAATCAATTTTTACAATTGCCTTCTTTGACCAAAATTTCGATAATAATCCATGTCGAGATTACGGTTTCAATTAGAATTTATATTTAAAAATAACTGACGAAAGGACGGATATGATGGAGATTATGCGAGATAACTTTGATTGCCTCATACTGCATTAATTAACAATGAAAATGGATACATTTTCGATGTCTCTGTTTTTTTTTTTTTTTTTTTTTTTTTTTTTTAATAAAAGACGTTTGAAGCTGTTTTCGAAGAAAGAATAGTATATTAATAAGAAAAAAAATACAAAAAATCTATTTCTAGAAATAGATAATTTCTTAATATTATTAATGAATATTATGAAGATTGATTGTATTTATACGCATTAGAGCAAATAGAAAATTATTCGCTAAATCGTGAAAACCGTAATGAATTTTCAACAATGATTTAGAAATAAATTATAGAAATAAATTTGCGAACGCCGAATTCATTTCATCGATACATTATTTATAATTATTTATATATAATTCCAAAATTATAATAATTATAAGCAAGAAGATACCATATCTTATATCTCTACCATATCGAAACCTTAGTTCGTAAAACTTTGCAGGAGTTATCTTCAATTTAATTAGAGTTGTCAGACTCGGTTTGAATAAACGAATACGTCGACCGTATTCTTATTATTTGGTCGATTGATGTCAGCCTTAAGACAAAATTTTTCTCTCCAATATCCATAGTTCCATATCTCTCATTCTTAAGTAAATAATTTTTTACATATTTTTTATTTATTCCAACGAAAATGTCTTAGATAAAATTCGTGAAAAGTGAATTGAACTACAGTCACGATTTACAAAATCGTAATAAAAGAACGACTATTTTTTAACCTTTAGAGCGCGACAAAATGATTGAGAATAATACATAATATTATCCCACGGGCGAGCGGAAATCTGTATAAGCCGTCGTTTATCGCTTGGCAAAAGCAAGAGTTCACCTTGATAAAACAAAACTTCGACAGTTCCCGAGGAGAAACTTCGCGGCTCGATAGTTCCCGGGAACTTTTACTCGAGATCGGGGATGAAATTTTAGCTTAGGTATGAATTTATGCAGCAATAGCAATGTAACGAGACGTTTCGTTATTATATTTGCCGCGCATAAATGTTTCGCAAAAAAAAAAAAAAAACGAAAAGAAAAAAAAACTTTATTCGAACATCGCGGAGATCGTACGAAAAATAGATACAGGGCGCAATTGGTTTAGAAACAAAAAATCAGGGTCTCCAGAAATTTAAACTTACGTTTGAAAATTTCACCGCGCACGAGATGTTATGATGTAACTGAAGCGATAATTGGGGGTTGGTACTTTCTGCGTGTGCGGAGAGCGACGGACAATGGAAACCAGGACAGTAAAGAAACAGCGCGCGTCCGTCTTCATTCGAGCGCAGATCGATAACGTCGTTCGTTCGGTCATATTTTAATTATGCACATAACGATTTCAATTCGACGGAAGTATTTTTTACCGAATTGCATGAAAACGTTAATTTGAAAATAGATCGAAAACGAAGGACGAGCGCTCTCTCGCACTCTCTGAGCTTACGGTTTACGACGCGGAGGGGACCGGGGGGTGAGGGATGGAGTGCTCGACTATTATTTTTACACGTAACGACGTAATTAGAGGCTCGCAATGATCCCGCAATTTATCGCGCGGCTTTAAGAGACGCCCTCCCGCGTCCCTGATTAAAAAGTTTCCGCGCGGAGGAGCGCCCGATAAATGCGAGCCCTATGGCGAAGAACGAGTAGGGTGGGAGGGAGGGAGGAGGGCCCGATTGTCCCCGGTCTACCGAAGTATTCGGAAAGAAGGGGCGCACACCGAAGCGCGTCGTTATAACGATCGCTGGCGCACGGTTTAAACGAACGAGTGCGCGCGTGCGCGTACGTGTAGGAGTCGAAGGTATGGAACCGCCGTACGTATGAACGACGGCGATGCGACGAAACCTTTGAAAGCTCCTATGCCGCCGCTCGTGCACGTTGTTGTTTTACCTCGGTATGCGTATATATATATAGATACACACACACACACACACACACACACACACACACACACACACACACACACACACACACACACACACACATGTATGTATATATATATATACATATAAATATGGCAACCGGTGAAAAACCGCGCGCTCCGCGGCATTAATCTCAACGGCGCGGGCGTTCTGCGGCGATCGTAATCGCCGCTGCGGTTCTGGCTAGTCCGCGCGCGCGAGTCTTTGTTTATAACGGGGGAGGCGGGGAGGCGAAGTGGGACTCGGGTGGCGGAAGATATACGACCCTCCAGCGAACTCTACCGCGCGCTCGCACGCTGGCCGCGGAGGGAAGCGTCCCGCGCCGTGCGTTATGGAAGCTATTGTTTCGGGGCAGCGGGCTGACCTAATATTTTTCTTACCACTTTACGAAGGGAGCGGGACGTTTGATCAGCCGGCTGGGTTAGGGGGTTAGTTTTTTTTTTTTTTTTTTGGGTTTTTTCGAATTGGGTTTATCGAGTGCGTTTTTCTCGCATTGGGATAATGAATCTGAGAAGGGGGGATATATTGATTTTTTGCGGTTTAGTGAAAATACCATTTGTTTCGAAATAGAACGAATCGCGGACATTGATGCAGAAATAACTATCGCTGGCTGAACCGTATTATCTATTTGCGAAGACTCCGCTCTGCTTTGGCTCTGATGCTAGCAGAGATAGGCGATGTACGCGTAATTCCATCTTTAGTATCCAGACTTCTCCCTTCTATCTCTTATAGAACTCCCATCGATCCCTTCTAAATCAGACCTTTAGAAAAACTAGAGTTTTATAAAGTATTGCATGATTTCCCGCTTTTCTGATACAGGATTCAATGAAGGATTCACACTTTAAAAAAATAATCTAATGAACCTACACCCGCAAATATACGCCATTCTTTCGTTGTTACTAATTAAAAATACAATAATTGAAAACATGTTAATTGAAATTAAACTCAAGACTTGTGTTACGTGCGCCGGCGACTGAAGTGTCGGCAAAACCGGCGATATGAGGACGAGTTAGAAAGAAACGAATCGGTAGCTCAGCGGGAGAGCATCCGTCGCGAAAACCCGAGGTCCCCGGCTCGATTTCCGGCTGAGCCAGTCCTACGTAGCCGGAGACCTGGAATATTCCTAGTATCAGGTGGCCCCAGTAAATTTTGCCTTTTAAAATTGCTCCAAATCGAAATAATAATTTAATAAAAGATATTTATCGCACTATACGATACTTGGTGCACAATTAATAAATTTTTTTTGATAAACTAACATATGCTATTATAATATAGTGAACTATTGACACCCGTGCAGTAAAAAGCAAGAAAACCCTGTTTTTTGGAACTTTTGGCGAGAAAAATAAAAAAAAAAGGAAATAAAAGAGCGTTATCATCTTTTAAGACTTAAATCATCGACTAAAATTTACCATGAAAGAACGTGATTTTTATGAGACTTTCACGAGTGCATTGACCTGTTCCCAGTTTAATGATTAAAACGGTACAACTCGGTTTTTCTCAAGAAAACCGAGAAATTTGAAAAATATGTCCAACTTACGACCTATACCAATTTGTTTTTTTTTTCCTAAACAAAAATAGCATCGAATGTTTCTTTCGAACGCATACGCGTACTTGGCATGTACAAGAATCTGAACGACTGACTGGTCTCGAGAGCGGATCATTTCGAAAAAGCTCGGGCTCTTTTTATCGTAAGAAAAAATTTACCCCCCCCCCACCCTATTCATTTGTCCACGACAATAATGACGAGCGTAAAAATAAAAAACAACCGTTCGCATTTATATTCGTGCGGGAACGAACGAGAAAACAAAATCCCCATATGTTGCTTTTATCTAATTCGCGCGTCCGTTTGGTTTGCTTTGCAGTTCTGGTCGGCTTACGTGCCGTGCGGCGCGGCCCAGCTCAACGCCGTTCAGCTCTCCCTGGAACAGATCGACGTGATACGCAGGCTCTCCGAAATGAACGCCCAGCACTTGACTCTGGTTACCTCCGTCAAAGGTGAGTGTTTATCAGGGCCGTATCGTTTGTACGGTCGTATAATATATATATATATATATACACGCATCATTCCATACGAGACCCATCGTTACGGCAAGCCCTCTTTGAGGCACGTACATCCATACACGCACACACACATACACATCGTATATATATATATGTACACATTTCATGTCCTTCCCGGATTGCAGATCGAGCGTGTAATCTTGGACGTTCCGCATTGCGCGCCGGATAGAGACGTGTGCGTAATCCTGGAAACTGCGCACTACTCGTCATTCTTGCGCTGTGTATTCTCGACAACGTAGCTTGAACGTTCTTTTACGATTGCAAATTTTATTACGGCTTTTGTCTCATTCACGGACATATTTGATTCTCGGTACTTTTTGCTTTATAGACTTTATCTATCACTAACGTCTTATGCGTTCGACGTAATTTATCCAATTATTGCGATATCAGTGTCTAAGCTATTGATTATTTAAAAAAACGTTAATATAATTTAGTTACACATATCAGCATTACTCTCTACTGAACATCTATATTCGAAAAGTTATTTTTGAATTTTTTCGAGTATCACCATTCTTGAATTTTCACATAAGTAATGACACTGAAACTAATACTTAACTAATAATTAACGTAATTATTATAAAACATACTTACAAATATTACTTTAGGATTTTTGTTCTTATTTATAGCTCTTATGCATTGTGAACATAATTAATATATATATAAGGAAAATTAATTGAGGACGTTTTATCGTATACTGAATTTTCTAGAATATTTTGAGAATTTTCGCCACACATTAAACTTATAATTCTCGGGTATACTCTGAGAAGTGTCATAAAACAGCGTAATAATATAATTCCATACATTATTTGATTAAAATTCAATAATTAATAAAAAAAAAATCCTCGCGTTTAAGGCCAATATTCCAAAGAACTAATGCACATGAATTATCATTATTAGATTATAGCTGCAACGTCGATAAACTAATTAAAATAATACGAGCAGCGTATGAATTTATATTATGTTTCAGCATTAGTTAATTCTATAAATGGATTTCGTGATTTGTGCGTTATGGAATTTGGAAAAAATTTTCGTAGATAATAGTTTTGCAATACGATATAGCGTGACTTACTTGCATAAATAAAAATAAGATTAAGTATAATATTAGAGCTTATAGTAATTAATTAATTAATTAATATTTAATATATAATAATTTATTATCATACAATTAGTTAATGTTCGTTTCTACAAACTATTGTACAAACCACTCGAAACGCCTGAAATGATACTGAATATACAAAAATCATCCAGTATACAGCGTCTTGGAGAAATCACATTTTCCACCCAAAGTGACAAATACATATATATATATATATATATATATATATATATACAAAAAATTCTTTCGTTCAAATTCCGCAACACAGCTTCGACTCCGTATTCGTCGACCACTTAAAAGCGAAGTAGCACAGTGGGAGATTCAACGTATGACACTTGAAATTTCTTCCGCTCCTTCGGCCCGTCTGCCTTTTTCCACTTCCCGCGGCCTCGGCCCGAGACGAGTCGGGACGAAAAATAAAGCGGAAAGCAAAAACGACAGCAAAAACGTAAGCAAAGGAAAAAAAAATAGCAGGCCGCGTAAATTATAGAGAAGCTCGGGCGCGGAGACGGCGAGAGGCGGTGAGGAGATGGAGAGAGAGAGAGAGAGAGAGAGAGAGAGCAGGTAGTCGGAGCGCGTAATGCCGCTTCCTATCTCTCTCTCTCTCGCGAACGCTCGCTCGCTCGAACATCTCAAACGCGAGCGCACGGGCGGTGAAGACCCAATTTTGCGCCCATCCTCCTCGAAAATTAATCCGCAAAGAGTGCGGAGCGGCGCGGGGGGGGGGAGGCTCAACTTCCGTAGCGCATCTCTTTAAACTCGGAAAATTTACGTCCCCGGCGGAGGGTGGATGGGAAGGGGGAGAACGAAGAGCCCCCTCGCCCCGAACGCGAACAATAGCCGCTGCGCCATCCACCGGGACGCGGGTCCCTTTGGCACGGCGGGAGACGGAGAGCTCAGTCGATATTCCAACCCACCCGCCCCCCTTACCGCCGTCCTCGTGCAGTCGCGCGCCGCGTTCATTTATCTTGGCCCGAAATTTTCCCCTTATCCCCGCCGCTTGATTTCGCCCTGCCCCCCCCCCTCGCCGAGCACTCTATTGTTCGGAGTGATTCTTTTCGGTTTGTTTATTTTTTTTTTTTTTTGTTTTGTTTTTTGCTTCGAGTTCGAGCCCCCGCCATTGGTCGACCTTGCCTCTCTCCGCCCTTATTTTATTTGGGTCGATGGATAACGAGAAATAATGTATAAAGGTTGAATACTCGGGTCTCCCGGTCGTCGTCGCGAGCAAATGGATGGAGAATTTTCGCAAATATTGCCGTACCGGTTGAAATTATGGACTGGACTTTTGGTCGCGCGAATTTTTTGTACGCGTTTTTGTTTTATCGCGCTGTCACGGCTCTCTAGCAACGCTGTTATCGGTCAATGAACGAATAAATAGCTAATTTAACGCTGCCGTTGACACGTAAACACGTATGAAAGCGTTCCTTTGTCGGTAAAAGAGAATTTTTTTTTCATATACGATTGAACGATAGAATTTGCGCAAATTATACATCATCGGTCCGAAATACTTATTAACGTTATATACACCCGTTACGTATAAATTATAACAACTAATAAATGTAAGCCTTATGTGTCGGCTCAGCACACTCCCAAAAATATTTAAATATTTAGATAGTATGACTATGTCTGTATGAATTTCTATAACTACATTCGATGTCGGAGATAACGGAGTCTCCGATGAGCAACCGAACGGATTTACTTTCTTCATTATCGTGTAAATGAAACAAATCCAGTACACGAGATCGTAACGCTCGAAATTTTTTGGTGTCGTCGACTGTTGAATTTTTTATCGACTGCACTCTTCCTTGAATGGCAGGGCACAACAATGGTCTACTTTTGTACAGATTTGAATGGTTTCGACTTGCATCGAACCGTTTCATCATCGTTTCTCTTTTTTTTTTTAGCTACCAACAAAGTAAAGCATAGAATTACACTCTACGTCAAAAATAATTAATCTGTTAAATTTAGTATATATATTTGTGCATATTTAAATATATAAAATGTTTTTTACTAAATGTTTTTACTTGAAATACAAATAGTAGCTGATTCTATGGTCATTTCTACCAATAAAGCCTATTTTCTAGCTAGAAATTTTTTTCTTTCACTAAGACAAATTCAAATATGCCGTCGCTTTTGTTTAAGATATTATATTTCACATAATGAAACGTAACCAATCTTTAATTTTCGTGCTTTTGTTTTAAAACCATTTAAAATGTATACATTTGTATAAAAGAAGTTCATTTGTTCATATCAAAGTTGACAAATATTTATCGGTAAAAGAAAATTAAATCCTTTTTAGTCTGAATTAAAAATAATTAGAATTATTAGTTTTTCTTCTTATTTATAATCTATATAACTTCACGTAGTCTGACATACTAAATATAAATATCTAATCTATTTCTGTTTCACAATAAAGGTTTTAATATAATAATAAAAAATATGAAACATGAAAATATGAAGATTGAAAAATTCAATATTTTGAAAGCTACCTATCACAAAATTTAATGGATACTTATGTGAATAAAGAAAATCGATCCATCTTATTTTCTACTGAATTTATACATTTTTAGACGCTGTAAATAAGATTAAACAGGTTTCCTGTGCCAGCATTGAAAATTCTGGTGTATCGACCGAGTGAAAAATTGAATAATATTGAATATTATCGAAAGCATTATAGTTTAAGATTTATTCATCGGCTGATTGGACAATCATAACAATCGAATAATAATTTACAAGTTCTTCTGGCGATAGAACGAACGAATTTCGAAAGGAATAAATTTGAAAAGATACTTGTTCGAAAGCTCTTGATTTGAATACAATTTTCATGAGTTTCGTTTATTCCATTTCAGTTGTTTCCCCGACGAAATACTCAATTAAATTTGAAGACTGCATACTCCCTTGATTGGAGGCTAGGAAACGACACTTCCACTGAAAATAAAAATTACATGACTTATAACTGCAAATATATTACTTTACCATCGCGAAATTTGATTGAAATTCCATTCGTATTTGAAAAACATGCAAAGTAGAAATTTTAGGCTTTAAGTTTTGAAATTGTTCTAAATTATCAAAGAATTGAAGGTATTTATATGGTCTTTAGTTTTATTAAAAAAGAATTTTCGTATTATAGTTAAATTGATTTTTCTGCTATTATTATATTTTAAGAAGCTGGGAATTAAAAGTCAAATCCGGCTTTATTACTGGGAAACAAGCGTAAACTATGTACTATATAATCCAAAGCACAAAGACTAACTGTATCTTATAGAGTGAAGTCAGATACATGAATACGGTAACTTTCCAAAACATAGACGTGTTCGTATTCCATAAATAAAGCGTTTTTAATAGAGACGTCCTCTTTAAATACATAAGCCACATACAGAAATTTATTCTAGGATCTGACCAGTGTATAGTTTATTATTATTATTAATCACTGGAGTCAAGCAAGGAATTATAGCCTGGTCCTAGTTACAATTTTTCCCACTTTTCTTGGCTTTTCTAATCGGAAACAAAATTAGATTTTGTTCGGTATATCTAGTGAAAATCTAGACAAAAGCTAACAGATATCTACTTTAATAAAATCTAAGTTGTTTTTTACCAACATTGAGAAAAATTAAAGGAATTTTACTAGATTCAGTGTAGTTTACTTAAGAATTCCCTTAATCCTCATGCTTAAATTAATTTGACTATAGAAAACACACATTTCTTCCCCACATCAATAAAATCAAGATATCTGAGCAGACCTTGGAGAGTAATAAATAAAATATAGAGGATCTTAGATTAGAGAATATTACTCGAATAGGGCGAATCTTACTTAAATGGCGTAATCACCAGGAATACAGACTTGTATCCAGCCTGAACTTTAGATTGATCAAGTATTTTTCTAAACGGGTCATTCGTTGCATCTTTCGTTTCGTGGCTCTACGATAGGTCACAGATTGAATAGAAATAAATCTTTCGAATGTCTCTATTCAATTCCCCAAAGACGTCTAAGAAATCAAGAAATTTACAAATCGACATAGCCATTTGCAAATTTACAAAACGTGCAAAAGTCATCTATCGCGTCATATATCGCCATTCGTCCAACGCTGGGATCCCCCCCCCCCACACCACCCATTCTCCATACACTCGCGCTCTCGCTACACCGGCGATCTTAATAAATTTCTTGTCGGATCCGGGGCGCTGCGGCGACGGCTCCTCGCGCACCGACGCGCGCTCGACGCGGGCGCCCTGCGTATCTCATCGTTTACGCGAGCCGCGTCGCTGCCGCCCCCGCCGCCGTCCTCCTGCCCAATTATGACCGAGCTCGCGGCGTATATCGATCCGCGCCATCCGCGGGGATGCTCCTCCGATCGTCGAAGCTCATTGTTCGTACCAACCCTCCAGCACCTCTTTATCGGGCGATTTTCCTCAAAAAAAAATAAAAATAAAAAAATACACCGATTCCTCTGCAAAGTTGCGGGGGGAGAGAGAGGTCGCTAGGAACAGTCCCCCCAATCGAAGATTCGGCCAGACTATATACATATACATATATATATATATATATATATATATATATATATATATAACGGCGAGGGCGTCAATCAACGTTTCAGTCACTCGTCCGCCCTCCCCCTGTAACCTCGCTATGAATTCTGGTCACGCCCTCTCCAGCGTCCCCGCGCTCGTCACCGACGCGTCCGTGCGCTCGCCCCCCGCCCCCCCAGCCCTATCTATCGCCTTTGCTCTTCCATACCATCCCCTCAATCCCATTCCACCCCGTCCCTCGCCCCCCGTACTCAGAGAAATGCGCGCGAAATCGAATTTCGACGATTTGGCTGAAATTCTCGTCACCGTTGAATCGGACATTTGCGAACTCAGTAGATTGCTCCTGTTGCTTTTATTGCCAGCGCCCGATTCTTTTTGCCTCTTGATTCGTCGCACGGAACGATCGGCAATAATAAGATTGACTAATTTTTGGTAAAACATTGCGTAATGGAGCATTTATAAATTGAGTGGTTACGAAAACGCAGACGTGTATTACGATTTCATTCGAATCGGCTCGTCCGTAAAAGTCTTACCTTAGATTTGAAGGGATTTCAACCAAATCCAGGTAGAAAATTAAAACGACGACGGTACAAAATCTTCAGCGCATCGATCGAGGCTTTCCTCTATTTATTGTTTAAATAATCCTGGCTTGTCGGCAGCACGTGTAAGATAGCTTTACTCCCCAGCTTTTAGCGAAATCCAGTACCGGTGAAATTTCGAGTCAACTTCCAACTGTTAATACAACTCCGCCGTACAATAACATTTAACATTAATTAAATTTACATTGTAAATATTGTACATTGTACCTATAGAACAGTATGAGTAACTCACGTAGTTGCAAAAAGCAACTTTGTAAAATTAATTCACGCGCACGACCGAAGTTGCCAGTACTATCGATTTCGCAGAATAAATAAAGCGTATGATTAAAATGCTTCGAGGGTTCTTTAAAATTTCGTCTCTGAAATTATTGCGATAAAAAAAAATAGTCGACTACGATTTATTGCGCCTAAGCTTGATTTAGATCTTTCCATTTCTCGTAAAATCTTATAAAATATACGAGTTCCGCTGGCAGTGCGCAAATTTATTGTGTATCCACGTCAAAATTTGATTGTATCGTTTCAAAAGACCTTTCGTAGCTGTATTTCGATTTTTAAAATTGAGCTACTGCCTGCGCTGCAATGCTAAATCTGTCCAAAATCAAAGCGATGCAGCTATTCGTATTTTTCCTTTTAAACAAACGAATACGTAAAATGTTCTTTTTCATGTCTATAAATAAAGGATATCACTATAAGATTTCTTGATATTAATGTATGAATGCAGAAGAAGGTATTTATTCATACAATGACATTAAAAAAAAAAAAAAAACGAAAGATGAACGATTAAGCAAAAAAGAAACGAAAGAATTTAAAATAAATTCTAGAAAAGTGATTTAATCAAAATAAAATAGAAACAAAAGGGAAATGATTAATATGGGTAAAAATCATTATTCGTACGATGATAAAATTTATTTTATTTGAGAAAAATATAATGTCAACTATATGTAAGCTGGATGATTAATTTTGCGATATATTTTTAATAGTATTTGAAATTTACTTATAAAATGAAATTAAAACCGGAAATTAATATTTAACGATACTCAATTAAAATATACTAATACGCACTAAACATGTACAAAGATATTTACCTATAAATATAGTAGTATTCGATAATATATATTATATAAACTATATTATAATCTATATTAAAAGAAAAATCTATATTATATAAACGAATGGTTTACCAGAATTTACTAGAATTTACTATTATCTGAAGATTTTCGTGTATTATAATTATCAACTTTCAAAATTACAAGTATCTTTAACGAAACCGAGTAAACTCCCAAAGTGGAGGAAAATAAAAAAAATCGGTAAAATTTCTACGCAACTGATCAGAAGCATTTTAGCCAGAAAAATGCATTTACGGTGTGCGGAAAAGTAAGTTGAAAGATTTTGTACGCGGAATTTACGTAAGATCCGGCGAAATCACACGATTCTCGGACTTAATTGGTTAATTCCAATATTGTATATTTACATTACCCTTGTTTATAAAGTCTCTTTTAAATTTACACAACTAATGGTCGCCTTTCTAATTTTTTTAAATAATTGGATTTACTTTTCTACCAGGAGTATAACAAAAGATTGACTATTTATTAAAAAAATAAAATAAAATAAACAGAAAAGAAAAAATTGTAATGTGAAAAGTAAAAACAGCAAAGAAAAGTAGGTGGCTGCAACATAAATTCTCGAGTTTACAAATAGCCAAAGAAAATTGAAACAGCCCGCAAAGAAAGAAATTAAGAAAACAAAGATGTATGGCGAAAGGAAAGAAAAGTTCTTACAAAAGGTCTATGGAGTTTTGAAAGACGTTCTCTCATTGAGGCCGGACAATGGAATGAGATTAGACGGTGGCAAACAATAGTACAGACTCAACGAAAGGATTTCGAAAGGTCGACACGTTTTTAATACCGAATGCGAACGCGGGCTTTAATAAAATGAAACGATTTTAGGATTTATATAAATAACGTATCTCTAATAATGTCATCTTTCTAATCGCGTATAGATTACGTGCATACAGATCTTAAAAAAGTATTTAGTATAAAATACTTTGTAATAATTTCTAATATCCGTTAATTCGATTGCTACATAACTCCAAGTACTGTGAAACGAATTGGAAGATTTTTTAGAAAACAAAACAATACATTTGGCTCGTTTTATTATTTTTTTCTCTTCAAATAATGGCCTTCTAAAATAAACTGGAATTCCTGTATACGCGTGGCCGTTAAAAAAAAAAAAAAAAGAATCTTTCAAGAAAAGCTCGCCCGCGATAGAAAAGTAATTTTTGAGTTACGGCAGATAAAATCTTCTCAGCTGTGAAATAAAAGCGTTGCGGATATATCTCTCTTATCAGTCAGTCTCAGTTGTTTTTCTCGATGAGCGAAGAAAAATGAAGGAATCGATAAAAGGAACTTTGAAAGTAAATGTGGAAAAAGGGCGATCTTTTTTCATTAAAATGGATTCTGAGTTCCGAGTAAATTGCAAAAATGCAGTTTATTGTACAGTGTACTTCCGCGCGATAATCGCTTAATGTATATTATTTTTTACGATCGTCATGCAGCCTGCTGCCAATAATAATCTTAATTTGATTTAAGGTTTTAAGCTCTGAGCCAAATTCTATAGATAGCTGGAATACGAAGTTAAAAATGGAAAATATAGATAAAATTAACCATTTCGGCATTCACAGTTATTAACAGTTGTTACTATCTAAAATTTTAAAAGGCGCATTGTTCATTCCACACTTGGTTTCGAAATAAGACTTCAAATAATGCGATTTTATAAAATACACTACTTCTTATATTATAATTTTTTTTTTTTGATAAATGGAATGTGAAATGAAAATGCAATAATGCATATACTAAATTATCCATTTTTCTGAACAATTATTCAATTTTTTTTTGTATCTAAAAGATGAAAAGGCGCATTTTGGTGTTTAATCAACTTTGTATTTAGAATGATATTTTAAATGATCCGGTTTCATAAATTATGTTACATTTTATATACCTAATATTTTAAATATAATGAATTATATTTAAAATGTTTGGCCGTTTATTAATATTACCTAAATAATATCGATACAAGGATTTATTTTACTCAGAATTCTTATTGAAACTCTAATATTAATCTTGTGCAAGTCTAATGCAGCTTCCTCTATAACCAGTTTCTCCTTTCTTAAATCAAAAACATTCACACATTAATCTATAATTCCAGATCATTAAGAATTGACCAACATTACAATATACAAAATACCATATTATAATAATAGGAAAAAAAAACAGTAAAAAGCAACTTGCCGAGAAAGAACAAAAAAAGAATCTCTATACTCGATAACCCGGTACTTCCGATAAGACGTCTGGAGCAGCGCGCGTCAGGTCGGAAATAGCAATAATGGAGGGTTCGTGAGAAAGAGGATGTATGGGGAAGGTTCGTGAAAGCAAAATACGTCGAAAGAACACTAAAGACCTGAGGCCAATCTATATATGTATATATATAAGGAAACGCGAAAACAAAAGGGCCGAAAAGCAGAAAAGGTAATGAAGGCGGTTTCGAGGCAAATAACTTCGCAATCTCCGCCCCTCCCATCTCCGCCCCTCTTATACTATAACCACCCTCATGGCGCACGGCTCGGTCGTAGGCGTCCCTCCCTGTAGAGAGAGAGAGAGAGAGAGAGAGAGAGAGACAGAAAAAGAGACAAAATAAGAGAGGAAACGAACGAAACGTTTTTATTGACAAAGTCCGCGAAAGCGGGCATGTCAAGCGGCAGCCGCATAGCGCTATATATGTATAATATTGCCGCGCGCTGCTTCGCCGCGATGAGGAATAAGGGTGAGGGAGAAGGAGAGAGAGGAAAAGAAACAAGAAAGTTAGAAGGGACAGAAGAGCGAAAATCATGTAGAGAGAGACAGAGAGAGAGAGAGAGAGAGAGAGAGAGAGCGAAGGAGAGAAGGCTCGTTCCGCATGAAAATTCAAATCGATTTCGGAGTTTAAGTAATGGGGAGGAGGGTGACTAAAACGCCTGGCAGACAAAGAGAGAGAGAGAGAGAGAAGCGAAGGCAGAGCAGTTGACTGATTTCCGGAGGCGCGAACGTGCGCGTGGAGCGGCCCGATTTTCGCGCGCGAGCTTCTGCATATGGTGTATACATACGTTATATAGAGTACGAAGGGATCCCGCATTCAAGGGTGTTAGTTTTCGGCGTGCGGTGGATGAAGTGCGTGGTTACCCTGCAGTCGTCTGTGGATGCTGTGTATGTGTGTGCGTGTGTGTGTACGCGCGTACGCACGAGTAGCACGAGTTGTACTCTTCGAGAGCGGATGAGGTAGGGTATAGTTGATTTGGAGAGCGAGCGTCTTGCGGCATTTGATGTAGTTCTCGGGATTATGAAGTTCGTGATTAAAGGCATGGCATTCAATATATTGATATATATATATATATATATATATATATATATATATATATATATATATACTTATATACAGAAAATTCTCTAACTAATCAATCAGGTCGAAAAAAGAATTAGTTATGTTTTTGAAAAAGGCTATTTGATCTCCTTATATAAATGCTTGCAAGTATTGATGAATTTTTTTTTTAATTTGTTTTTTTTTTAGATTGAAATAAGCTTACTGGCACTAGAATAAATAGTTTTTAAGAGATATGACGTATATTCTTCAGTTATCTGTTAGATTAAAGATCAAAAACGGTCAGAAATATCATGAGCAAAAATGAAAAAAAAATCGCGAAAAAATATGCTTATTTCGAAAAATACGCGTTACTGTAACGCGATTACAGCCATAAACAATGAAACACTTTTTACGTTTAATGATTAAAACAAAAGACTCTGTACTCTATCTCATGCTTTAATTTGAATAAAAAGATATAAATAATGCCTAGAAACTGTACGAAAGAAATTTGGCCGTGACGGAAGCGTATAGGTTCCATCTATTAGTGATATTAATGCCTCTATTAATGCCCACCAAAAATCCAAAATTACTGACACTCGAATAGAATTAGATTTTTTTAACATAATAGGTAAGTTAAATATTCGCCGAATGTAGCAGCGTTATTGCCAGAATATATGAGCTGAGAACTAAGGTATACTCTTCTCTATTGATATGATAAATTGATAACTACTGGAATTCGGTGTGAATTTAAAAATTGAATAATTTACAATACCTATAGATCTATATTGATATATATGCTTATGGGAGCACGTGATTTACTTTAGCAGAATAGTAAGATAATGTTTTAATGCTATTTGTACATTATGATAAAGAGTTGGCTGTGTTGAAATTTGGACACAGTTTTTTCCCCAGTAGAATATTTCAGTCTGGTATTTCGATCGCACTGTTTCTCGTACGTGGTAGAATTTGCGGACTCCGTTCCCATTCGTAATGTACTCGTGATTATTTCAGTTAAAGTAAAAAAAACAAAAATAATAAAGCAAAGAAAATTACAAAAATATATATTTAAGCCGACAGTCCCATTGTTCACGACGTTTCCCGACGACACCTCCCCCCCCCAGCCCGTGAGCAGTCCCGACGACACCGCGCGCTTCTCCCTTCACCCTGTCGCCAGCCGCTGACGTGCCGAGGCGCTCGGGTCGCGGCGATACGTGACAATGTTCCAACTGACGCTCGAAGAAAAGTAATCGGGTCCGATGGAATTCTGGCTTATCGAAATTTTTTTAATCAACGAGACCTCCTCGGCAATATTTCTAATCCACGCGATTCCCCATATTTAGACGTGTGCTTTTTATAGCAAAAAAAAAACAAGAAAAAGTTTCTGAATTTTTGTCAACATTAATTATCTGCTACGAAGCCATACACGAAAGACTCCGGAATTTTCTACCGAATCAACATGAACTGCCCTTATATTTTTGTATATATTGCGTTTAAAGATCAAGTGATGTTAATGTGGAAATTAACATTACATTATTTATACCTGATAAGTAGAAATATTATTGTAAATGTCGTAAACTGTATCAAAGCGATTTTATTACCATCTCTGAGTTACGTCTATTTAGGGTAACTTACGTAGAACATGTTTCCTTAATCTTAGCTTTTATATTGACTTTTTTCAATACCCAGCGCTACGGATGTTTTACGAAGGTTTGCAGTATTTTTCCATAATCTGGCGTTTTCTTTGTCGATTTTCTTGATGAGTGAGGCATTAATTGTTCATAAGCATGAGTTTTAATCAATTTCTTAATATATAGAACATTATTTTAGAGCCGATAAAAATTTTTTGTTCCAAATGTGTATATCTGACCAAATGTGTATATGACTAAAAAACTAATGAATATGACCAACACAATCGAACATTAAACGAGTAAAGAGCATTTTATGCATCGGTGATATTTAATTTCATCAATATTATTTTATTAACTGAATTTAATAAAAAATAAATCTTTATTTTTTTTAATGAAATGCTATGGAATTATCTTCAACACATGGCAACCTGGAATAGGTTGTTGTGTAAACGATTGCAGTTCCAAAAAATGTGTTTACATCATATTTCTGAAAATACGAGATGATCAAATTCAATGAATAAATCTTCTAATAACGATAGAAATATAATCGAAAATTAAACATCAGCAGTACAATAAACAGCTATCTGTTTGTTTACTATAAATTGATGCAAATAACTATTATTTTACGCGTAAGTAATGTGGCATATATTAACATTCATATTTTTAATGTGAATTCAAAGCAAAATTAAATTCGATATACAAATGCTACTTATTACATACCTTCGTTTGCAGGTCAGAATTCTTAATAAAGATATAGTTCTAATACCCGTAAATTTTAGAAAATATAACATAGCAAAAATGTGTGTATATATATAGTAGAGTAGAGTATATAGTAGAGAGATATAGTAGAGAGATAGAGAAAGAGAGAGAAATCAAATCATCAAAGGAAAATACGTGAATAGAAATGGGACAAGAAATATAAGATTAGCAATCATATACTCCAATGAAGTTTGTTCCTTTAGTGTTATCGTATAAAGTATAAAATGAAAGATATATAACGTTACTTACATTAAATATTGCTATTTTCGTTTAAAAAATAATAATAATAATTACACCATTTATCTAGTAGCTCCGTGCTCGAGCACGATGGATGTTTTCCTTGTCAATATGTTAGATAACGTTTGTACTGTCAGATATAATCCTCGCGGTACGATAGTAGAAGCAACGAGCAGTAAGTCGTTACGGTTTTACGATTAAAAAAGGCCACGGCTCTTGATTCGCTTTCGCGAGACATTTACCAACTAACACTGAATTAAACCTTAGAGTATCAGTATGCCGCATATATGCGTGGGAAAATAAACCATTGTAAAACACCGATTTTGTACCAAATAATGATTAATGTTTAATAAGAATGATGGATAGTTGTTAATAATAATTACCAATAAATAATCATTATATGTATTATAATTAATTATTATTATCATACATAAATACTTATGTACGAGTTATATTCTCAAAATTTAAAGTAGACTAAATAAGGATTTATCATATTTTGTTCATAAAAAAATGCGAATTTTTCAATTTTGACTTCAGAATCGTAATCAGCGACCCGAAAAAACCTATATATATATATATATATATATATATATATATATTTTTTTTTTTCCATGCGTATAGAACATTTAATTCGTGCGAAAATTTAAGCAAGGCACCGCCCGTTTTCCTTTGTCACAGCGTGACATCGCGAACTGCCCCCTCGGATTCCCCGAGCTTCGTCAATATTACAAATAAAGCGATCGTTATGAGGGGCGCCCATAAAAGTCGCGGTCCCGTAAAATCTTCCAATTTCCCACCCTGGTGCCGGTGAAGGGGGGGGGGGAGTTGGACGGCCGAGCGCGCAACGTTGTGATAAAATTTGTTCGCGCCTCGCGGCCGTACGCACGGCGAAATTAAGCAAAGGTCCCGCGAGGGCCGAATCGACCCACGTACGAGTATAAGCGCATGCCGGGCCGCCGAGGTTTTCGCGCGCCGCCGAGCGCGCTCCGGGGGGGATCGGTGGCGGGAGGGGCGGAAGGGGGGGGGGCAAAAGTGAGTTACCCAACCAGAAAGTACAAGCGCGCGCCACATGCTCGTGCTTTGCGTACCGTGAAAAAAATGAGAGGAGCGTGCGCCGCCCCCCCCCTGTCTCTGTCTCTGTCTCTCCATCCGCTGCTCGTAATCGTCAAGATATACCCTTGCCGATCCCTTTGATCCATTGTTCCGCCCCTGCGATTGTGCGCCCGATCGCTGAGCTCCTCGCTGGCAATTCGCCCCCTTCGCTCGCTCTCTATTTAAATAAATAATACCCGCTTTCGGCGAACATTGGCGCAACGAGGCGTGGAGTAGGGGGCGGACGGGAGGGCGCAGAGGAGGGGAAGCTTTCCCCGTGAAATAAATCGCCTATACAGTGGAAAAACGATAAAAGGGTTACGCGCGGCGCGAGGGGAACGAGCGAGCGCTCCTCCTCCCGTTCCGCCGTTCGCGGGAGCAGGGGCGAGCAGAGGAGAGGCGTTTTCCGAAAAGGAATCAAAGCGCGAGCGAAGCTACACACCCATCCCCTCGCCTTCGCTCCATCTAGCCTCACGCGCGGCCCGCTGGCGCCAGTCGTAAAGCCCGGGGCTAAAGCGCGCGCTTTATGCCTCGCGCTCTCCCTCTCGTCCTCGGCTTCTATTTTCAAATTAAATAAATTCGCCTCGGTAAACGGGGGGGGGGGGGCGGAAGGAGGGGGAGGGATGGGAATTGATTTCCTCCGAGCGCTCCACGTCCCGCAGCCTTTCCGGCTGCGCAGGTACGCGCGGAAACGCGTCGAGCAATTGAAATTCGCTCCCCCCCCCTGCCCCTCATCACCCGTGGGTAAGGAATCGCGAGCTCTCTCCCTCTCCATCTCTCACCCTCTCTATCTCTCTCCCTACTCATTTGTGCCGCGCGCCGCTGTTACTGCCGCTGCCGCTGCTGCAACTTTGATCCGCGCAACGCTCCGTCGGCGCGTGTATATACGGGGCGCTGGCAGGTTATTGCGCGGGACCGAGTCCCGCTCTCGTACGGCACGGCCGCGCGACTCTGTGCCCGCGATTTCCTGGCCCGATCGAACTAGTAAGGCACGGCGGGAAGGCCGAGGGGTGGAGGGAGATGCTTCCGGAATATGTGCCCCTTTTTCTGTACACCCTTTTACCCGTGACAATTCACATATCCAGAGAATATATATATATATATATATATATATATATATATATATATACATTATAGATTATATTATATATCATTATACTTCTTATCTCGCGAAATTTTTATCAAGCTTCCATATTGGCGAATTCGGCGCGTCGGCATTCTTATTCATTCTTTTTTCTCCGTCTAATCCGTAGGCGCGCGATATCGAGGGCTTTACTGTCATATAAGCCGTCGATTTTCAAGGAAGAAACGAACTGTAAATCTTTAAGAAAATTGACGACGCCGTCGATCCTCCTGTCCTATTGCGCGACCGAAATAACAAAGATGAATACGAACGATAACGTTCGTTTCTGACGTAGTTTCCCGCCGTCTTATTATTCATTTCGCCACCACGCATTATCAGGCAACCAGACTTATTGTCCATAAATTTTTATAGCAATCGCAGTTTTCACTCTTACGAACGGAGTAAATTTATACGTGCATGAAATTTATCGTATTAAATGCAATAAATAGGCGTTTATTGTGCCAGTGATCATACGAAAATAATAACGTCACAGGCAATTAACAAAAAAAGAACAAAGTCACGCGTAGATTATACGATACGATTAATATACAAGCGATACAAAATCGAAAATAATTTTCTTATACGATATTGGTGAGGCTCGATAATGTTTCAAGTCAATATATCGACATACCGATCGTTTATACCATCTATTAACTAAGATAGACGTTAATAAATACTGAAGATAAAAAAATAGATAAAAATTGATATAAAAACAATATAATAATAATAATCGAGTCTACGTCGCTTGTTTGGCATGTCGGTGATTAAAAGTGACTTAATCTTAGACGTATGACGTTCAAAATTATTTAAAGATTCAATAGAACGAAACGTAAGATATATTTTTCTTTCTTATTTTTCATTCGTATCTAATTTTTTCATCTTAAATATTTATTTTACTTTACGTTCGAAAAAAAACAATAATGAACGGCGGGGATAAATAATATCTATATATATATATATATATATATATATATATATATTTATACTTATATTTAAAAAACAAGCATGACCTTATCGATCGGGACTTATTGTTTGGACAGTAAATATGTAAGATTACAAAATTACCGAGAGTAAGCCTTTTTTTTAATGGGAATACATCAAGATGTTCAACATCGTTAAAATGTAAGAATGTTTTTTCTATTTTCCTCTACATAAATGTAACGTCGGCAAAGACGAAGTATGCTTTATATCACACTCGACATTAATTAATAATTATGATTAATTTACTCGGCGTTCGCCCTACAAAAAAGACGCGTAATTAAATTGCTCGCCGAATCAAAAGACAAAGTCTCCGCTATAGGCATATTTATTATTCGTATTGAATTTCAACAAGATTATTACCATAATTCGATGCGCATAATTATCAATGCATGGAGTTCGGCAAGAAATCGACGATGATAAAATCTATGGATTATAATGGCCTGACCGTGATTTTGATTTAATCGTACGTATAACTCGGCGGTCCGACCCCCCAAAAGTTTGGTCGATGGCTCGAATAACCGCGGAAGCCGCGAAGTTGGCAACAACTTATTATAACACGGCGGCAGTTTGGCATTTTCCCCTGGCTATTTGATGGTGACCTTAGATTTGTCCCCGTTCGTGGTAGAGAGGCAGAGATGGGCAAGACGGGTCAGGGACTAACTTTTCATAAGTGTTATTTGTCGGCCGAACTTATAAGCGTCAGCGCGCGGTGTATAAAAACACGAGTACATGGTTCATAATAGAATGCAACACGATGGGGTACTTTTTCAGTCTTTGTAAAAGGGAAATATAATGGAGATTTGTATTTCAGATTCAAAAAAAAGGAGAAGAAATAATAATCCACAAGTTCGGGTCGAATGTATGATTATTATATAATATTCAAATTTAACCAATCTTGGATCATTTCTCAATTCTATTGGTATCATTCTATACTTGTGAAACTTTCATTCGTAATAAAATATTTACAATATTTACTACGATACCCGCATCGATTACTTATTTTAAAAACTTTCCGCTTCACTCGCGATATACTTCACTGTACAAATACAAAATATACTTTGCATACATACAAATGCAAAAATACTCTAATATACAATACCTAAAAATTTTCCGATTACTCGCGATACTCGAAATGAATTAGTTATGAAATAAACTATAGTATATTTATATAACGTACTGGCAATATACATTCGTTTTCTGGCAATTAAATTTGATAGCTGGATATGGCAAGTATTACAAATTGAAATCCTTTGCATCGTCATAAGTCTAGGATCGAAATACCTATCCTCCCACTGACGAGCCCAGCAGGCTTCCTGGAAAGACGCAAACAGAATAATTATTTCTTCCGACAATTCAACTTTATATTTTTTATTTATTATTCTATATATTTATTTATTTATCTATTAACCCGACGAGTGTGCTTTACACGAACAATAACAATGAGGATGAATGTCGTAACAAATAAATTGACAAATACATAAAGAATAAATCTAACCATTAGAGGATTGACATACACTTCCTCATTTTAATTTGTATTTTAACAATTTTTGTATAAATACGGTCTGCTTGATTATTTCAACATCAGTGATTGTTAAATATGCTTCAAAAATTCAAAAAAAAATAAACAAATTTCCATAAACAATCCGGAACATTGTTGCAATAGCGTCTATTTGTAAAATTCCGGATCCTCGATCGCGCGTAAAATAAATACTCATTCGCTCGTCCCCCCCCCCCAAATACGTCGAAATCGCGTGTAACGAGACCAAAATTACAAAGAAAAAAATAATCAACAACAACAACAACAAAAAACAAAATCCTCGCTCCACGTAATAAAAGTCCGTGCCATGAGCGGTATGCGTGCGCTGCGCCTCTCCCCGAGACAGGGCTGACCCCGCTCGTTAAAGCGTAGTAGAGGAGGCTCGCGATCGCAGCGCCCGGGTCTTTAAGGCGATGACGATAGGTCGATTAACGGGCAATCGCCGAAGCGACCAGGCTCGCGTCGGAATAATGCGCGAAGCGCAATGCTATCCCCGCTGTACTCGATCGGTTTTATTATTATGTGTTTTTTTTTTTTTATTTTTCGTTTTTTTGCTTTGTTGTTGGCCCTCGTCCCGGGTGCAATTGCGATCGGCTCCCCTCGCGCTCTATTGCGAGCCTGGCGCGAGCGCACGCGTACACGCTCCTGGCTAACGTGGCGGAGTTTTGACATTGTGTCGCGCGGCACGCTACCTGACATATCGCTCTCTACTTGATTTTTTTTTCTTTGTTTTTCTTTTTTTTTTCGTTTTTGTTGAAAAGCCCATTGTCGAAGGGGGCGGGGGGGGAGTTGTATTATCCGAGGGAAAAAAGAATAAAAGTTCGGATTTTTTTTTCCGAAAGCGGGCGCGAATGCGCGACCGATGCTTTATGTACGAAAAAGCTTTTGTTCGAAAACAACTATTCTTCGAGCTCTTTCGGTCCCCGCGTATTGAATTATTGTGAAATTTGTCAAGGGAACAGTGTGTTTTACGAGGTTTTCTAACGTTTATGAGGATTCAGTTAGAAGCTGATAAATTTCGAAATTTCTATAATTCACTGTCGTTAAATTTATGTAAATTGTCGAATGTCTCGTCAAGGTAGACTATCTCGTCAATTCTATATATCAACAAAATAATCTTCTTAATATTTGAATCAGAAAATTACGCTTAATAATTCCATTTAAAGTAAGTTTATAATGAATAGACATATGTTACAGTAATATTTTTACAATACTAATACAATAGTTACATCATTTGTTGTTTTAACTTCATAAAATGTATTATTATTGTATTTTCTTTTTATTATGTAGAACATAAAATTTCTTGAATAATACCATACAATGCATTAAAAATAGTAATAATAATAATACTAATAATACTAATAATACTAATAATACTAATACTAATAATAATAATAATAATAATAATAATAATAATAATAATAATAATAATAATAATGTGGTAGAATTACAAAATATTCATCTAAAAGTTTCATTATCTGTGGAAATAGTTGGTAACTGACTTTCATCATCAAGTAGTATAAATTAGGCTATAGTCTGACCATTCGGTACAAGATTTTGAATACATATAAATATATAAATGTGCTAGGTATAAAAATTATATGTGCAATTAATATAAACATATAAGAATAATCTAAATTTTTATTTGAAAGTCTAGAATAGCGACTGAAAAAGTTGAAAAATAACGTTTTTCGCGAAATACTGAACCCTCCTCGAATATTAGTTTAACTTCACTTAATACGTATGAAGTCGACAACTATTATTTGTATCTATATTTGATTTAATAATAGAAAGTAAATCTGAGGAAACAATATTTACACAGGACAACTAAATTCGGCAAAAACTTCCAATACCGGCTAACAGGATCGATAAATCTACCAAAGATACCCGTCGTCTTTTTTGTTTTTTTTTTTTTTTTTATGACATAATTCGACGTTCCAGCAAACGAATCGATCGAACCATTAATCACTGCCGGCGATGAACGTCAGTTCGGACGTACCCAAGCCCCCTTTGCAGCTGCCCTTGTACATTGTATTTACCCGCGACCCGTACAAAATACCGCCGCCCGGTCTTGCTCCTACGCAGCACGGCGAGCCCGCGTCCCCCTCCCCGCCCCCGTTTCACCGCACAACTATCCGGCGCTGTCCCGTCGCTCGTTCCGCGCGAGCGGGTGATCGGGCGCGCATGCACATACACACACACACACACACATATATTTATAAAGCAAAGGTACCAGCCATCGGCTAAGAGCTCCTAACTTTTTACTCACCGACGCTTTTTTTTCCAGGTCTCATCGAGGCGCACCGCGAGGGCAAAATCGCGAGCCTGATCGGGGTCGAGGGCGGCCACTCCCTCGGGAATTCCCTCGGAGTCCTCAGGACGTTTTACGGCCTCGGCGCCCGTTACCTCACGCTGACGCACGCCTGCGACACTTCCTGGTGAGTAGAAACCTCCTTTCTTTCTTCGTTTTCGTCGTCGGCCTACTTATTCGACCGCCCGAGATCTCCCCGGCACTGTCCACCGCGACGATCACCGGGTCTCTTATCGCGGACGCCAGACGGAGAGAGAGAGAGAGAGAGAGAGAGAGAGAGGGGGTAGAGGTATTATCGAAAAATTTGAATCGCCCTCCCTTCGAGCTTGGGGCACACGACGAAGAATTTTGACTTCGCCGTGGTACGCTATACAGTTTTTCCTTCGCTCTCTCTCTCTCTCTCGCTCTCTCTTTCTCTTTATCACTCTCCCTCCTCCATGAAAGTAGATTTTTAACAGAGACCGCGTGGAGCGCGTGTTTCGCCTGCCTGAATCACCACCTAGCACCCCCCTCAACCCAACCTACACCCTTCCCCAGTTTCCACGACGACGTGGACGCCAGTCATGGGTATATGGACGAGGAGAGAGCGACGTAAATTGCTTTTAGCTATTACCTTTTACGTTCCGTCCTCTCTCTCTCCCGCTCTCACTCTCTCTCTCTCTCTCTCTCTCTCTCTCTCTCTTTATTTTTGGCTCCACTTCGAGAGAGGACGAACTACTATCCTCCACACACCCCTGCCCGCCCGTCTTATCCTCGTATGTTATTTAGCGTTGTTATGAGCGGCGTTGCCTCGTATCGCGCAGCTTTATATACCGGAGGCCTTCTCGTCGAAATCAGATTATTCGATCGAACTCGGTGACGTATCAATTATATGCGAATAATAGATGGTTCGGTATTATATTACGATGTGTATATATATATATATATATATATATATATATATATATATCGGGAGAGAGAGAGAGAGAGAGAGGGGAAGAGAGAGGGGGTTACGTGATTATCGAATACACTGTTGCATGCTACGACTGTTGTTAAACAATATATATATATATATATTGCTCGTTGTTTAGAGATTGGAGAGCTACTCCCGGTAATAATTTTCAAATCGTTCAAATGTTTATTAATGAAATTTTACAGTTTCACTCTAATTGACACAAGTTACATATAAAATCTAGTTATTAAAAGGATTTTCCCTTTAAGTAAAACTTCAATTTCCGCGGAATGGAAAGCAATCATGAGTATTGCATTTCTCCCTTGCGCGTAATTCATTCTATTTTTCGAACATTTATTTAATTTTCTAGCCGGCATTAAGCGCAATATGCATTTAAATTGCACCGAGAATTAATTGCAAGTTTTATTCCGGGGAAAAATAACAAAAAAAATTAAACAAAAAAAAAATGAAAAGAAAAAAGACCGAAATCCCCCTGAAATAATTCCCGTTTTTACAATTGGTATTACCGATAATACGCCGAATAATGGAAATACGGTGAAAAATTAACGATGCCAAATTCGTCGTTATGCGCCCCGTTAAATTTTTAAACGTGTACGCGATTAACTCTGCCCTTGTAATTTCTTTTTCCTCCGAGACTTAATTAATTATGCATATATCGAGCATTATTTAAAAAATGCCTCCGTAATGCAAGATGCAGCGTTGCCTAGTTTTTCATCAATTTTATTAAAACGCCAGATTAGTGCGTCGGCGCATTTCTAAAAAGAAAAAAAAAAATGATTAAAACGCCTTTTTCCTATACATTATTTTTCTCGGCGCTCGTATAAAAATCGAGGATAAGATGTTATTATGCGGGCTTGCGAGGATAAAAAAAAAGCCGCATTGTTCCTGTGGTGCCTCGCCTTTATTTTTCATATATATCGTTAACGCTGCTGGCTCTGGGAATATTAAATCATTATTTTTTAGATCAGCAATTTTTAGTAACTATTGGTAATTTTTTGCATATCAATGATTTGAAAAAATCACCTTCTATGCAATAGAACGATACGCAAACGGACGTAGAAACATATTTACAAACGCATTATAAACATATTTTCCACGAAATATAACAAATTCCGAGTGAATAAAATTTGAAAATTAAATAAGCTGCGTAAAATCTTTCACAAGTTCATAAAACATCGTACAAAATATAACATGCAAATTAGATAAAAAATCCCTTTAACTTTTCATTTTTGCTTTTAACATAATTAATGTAATTCACAATAAAAATTCAAAAATTTTCGTTTATTTCGCACTTTTTCTATAATAAAATATTTTTCCATAGTTCATTTAGATAATTCGTTCTTATCACGCATGGCTTAAAAGATTAAAAAAAATAAATATGTTATTATCGATTAGAATAATTAATACAATGATAAATTATGAAAATTATGTTAAAATTATTCACAGGAGCTAAACAAATATTAAGTTCATTTTCTAATAGAACAATGTTTCGTACATTAAAGACTACAGAATAACTAATAATTCCAAATATGAAGCATTCTAATATACATATATGCAGTAAAATATATATGCCAACCGCATGCGAGACCCGAGATAAATGAACTCTGCTCTCAAGCACGTCGGCCAGGTCCGAATCTTGGGAAAGATTTCCTGATATCGTACCTCGTGTGCGCGTACAACGGAGCGCACCAAACGCGCGAGATAACCTTATAACTTATGTTTACAGCTTGTACACTCATTAAATACTGAAAAGTTTGTTCCGTAATTTTACCGTGATTTGACAATTTATATTTGCGAAGTGAAGAAAGCGCTTGAATAAGAGAGAGAGAGAGAGAGAGAGAGAGAGAGAGAGAGAGAGAGAGAGAGAGATAATAATTTATTCGATGACATTTTCACGGCAGCCTTAAGCTTTCGACGGACGACTTTATCCAGGGCAGACGTGATAAATCTGCCGTCGGCGATGCGTATATTGCATGGGAATTAAAAATTATAAATCGAATTATTCAAAGAAGTGCTTGGATAAGCAGTTTTCAGTCTATATATATATATATATATATATATATATATATATATATATATATATACTGCATAAAATTTGGTCTACCGAAGACTCATTCCTTAATTTATGCTAAAATATAATCGACGTGTTTACGAAACGTATCATAACAGAATATATATATATATATATATATATATATATATATATATATATAGTATCCTACAACGTTGAATTAGTCTTACGGATAGTATAACAGTTTCTTACTCGTGCTTTGTACCTAAATAACTTTTTGCTGCTTCATCCCCTATCCATAGCGACCCGCGTATGCATAAAATTGTGCAACAGAGTTCTGGAAAGACTAAATTAGCCAGGCAGTTGTCATACGCCGAATTCGCTGCATCTCGAAGCCAAAGAAGAAGATCGTCCAAAGAAGATGCCACTATTGTCGATGACGTTGAAGGACTAAACACTGATGATTATTTGGACGAACTCGAGCAATTAACAAGTATAAATAATGTGAATTTAAAAATATTAATTTAAGGTATATTGAAAAAATATCCTGGAAAATAATGATGTATAGCTATAAGGAATTAGCGCAAGAAAGAATAAGTAAAACTATTTTAGTTCAACGTTGCACTCTCATCATTAAACCATACATGATTAATAACAAAAGAGTTGCTATCTCTGATATTCAACCAATAGTTCCTGACAAACTAATAACAGATATGTTGCACAAATATGGAATCAATATCGTTTCTCGTATTCACGATGTGAAAGCAAGCTGTTTAAAAGCGGGAAGATCGCTGGTACAATCACTAAGACGAAGATTGTACATTAGCGAAGAAGATGAGCAAAACCGTCCAGAAACGCTTCAAATTAACTTTGATAATACGACTTATTGGTCATATTTAACTGCTGAACCGACACTCTTTTTCAAGTGTAACCGAACTGGACATGTAGCTAAACTATGTTTACATTGTAAACAAACAAACTGAAGAAAATAATGAAACAAACTACATTCAAACCAGACAACAGGTTAATGAAATAAATACTACTTTTAAAAGACCGTTGTCTCATACGGGTGGCACTTGCCCATAGAAATCGGCGCAATCTGCAAATACTGACGAAAACAGTAAATTAAACATTATTGCATCGATTGATAATGTCTACAATTTGAAAAAATCACAAACAATTGACACGCAAAGAATTAAAAGACCCAAAATAAAGTAGAAAATATGAAAGTTCTGAAAGAAAACATGCATCAAGTCGCATAATTTTTTCAACATTCCTCTAATCAACTACCAATCGATTTTCCTATTATTTTAAATATTTAAAAGATACGTACACTGATATTGAAAAAATCTACTCATTCATTGTTAATAAAATTTAAAGCTAATCTTAGTGGAGTTAAAAATCAAATTGTAAAGTCAATTGCAAAATCCAACATATTAAGGCAAAATTGATAATTTTGAAAGTGATTCTTCTATCACTGATAGCACGACAGATATATAAAAGTGAATTAGAATATTACCTTAATAATGTATATGTATAAAAAGGACCTCCACATTTTATTTCTCAATGTAAACACGAGCTTCCAAAAATTCTAGAGCCTCCCAATATTTTAGTTTGTTTTGAGTCCTGACTTTCGTACGAAATTGCTGATATCACTATTCAAGTCTCTGGATTTGAAATTTTCCGCAAAAATAGCCGAAAATATAGAGGGGGTGGAATTATTTTCTATATTAAAAATAATCCCATTGCTACAGTGATCAACGAAACTAAAAATATACAGATTTTTTTTTTTATATTTACGGTATTCGCATTAATAACTGTTAACCAAATACAATGCGAACATAATGAACGTCATAACTTCTTACGAAGTTAATAAAGCTCAAATAAGAATTACCGCGAGTAAGATTCGGAAACAATTTTTGAATAAAAATATGAGAATGCCATGTATTTATTTATTTATTAATTCTCCTAATAATGAGCTGAAATCGTGTCAACGCAAAAATGAATATAGGATTTATTTGTAAAACTTGTATAAATTAAACATAAATTTAACTGCAATAAAACTACATGCAAGAATAATAAAATAAATCATTATGAATAGAAACATCCGTTTTTGTAAAATATCATCGAAATTTCGAAAGATAATTAAAAATATGGCTGAAGCGATTGGTCAGAACGAGTCGTCGAAGGGAAAATTTTTTCATAGTAATATTAAATTTTAATATTACTATGAAAATTTTCATTTCATTGAATCTAGTCGCACATTGATAGTTAAGAGTAAATAAATAGTATGTTAATTTAGAAACTGTCGCGACATTAACAACCGGAAAAAAAAACATCTACGCTACATCATCGATTCTATTCGGACGTTTTTAAAAATTATACAGTATTACATTCTTCCCCTTGTATAAATCTTCGACGCAAAAATATTATTAAGAATTTCTAATCTTCATTGTCGTGGTATTTGGAGAAAAAATTGCCTATTTCGTTACATAAAAAAAAACATATGTTCACCTCAAATTTCACTGACTGAACGTGTACCGAACTCCTCGGAATTTTCAACTGCGTTCCAATCCGTTATTTTCCGATCGCCGTAGTCGTTCTGAAAAATTTCGATAGCCAATGAATTTTCCGCGTCCTGAGCAACTTGGCTTTATTAAACTGCGCGAAAAAAATCGTTTCCAAAGCACGCTCAGCATATTCTTAAACTCCTCACATACGCTTGATTTCGTATTTCGCTGCGCGAATTTTTCTTTCTTCTTACCCCTTGCATTCTTAACACCAGAAGTGTTTCGTCCCGGCGACGATGGAATAAATTTTAATAAAATTACCGAGTCTCTCGCTCTCGACCCCATTTTCTCCCCTTAGCGCGAGACAAAATAATAATAAGAAAAAAGCGAAATAGAAAAAAAAAACCGAGAAAATCAAAAGCAAAACCAAAAAGTTGGTGATGATGTAGAGGGGAGTGGGGCCGGGCGTAAAAATCGACGCGAAAGAATAGGGCTCCAGCCGCCTCGGACCGGAGCACGCGCGCGCGCGCGCTGGCAACCCTATAATAAAGCAATCTCGCGCGCTATCATCCACGCTCGCGCGCCTGTCCATTTTCCACCCTCGATCGTACCCCACCCTCCCAGTTTTTCCTTCGCTGAGCTTCGATGCTTCTCCCACCTCCGTCCTAGCCAGCCCCACCGCCCCGAGTACGCGCTATAGGCCCGGCCGGGCTGGCGCTCGTTGCGAGATATTGAGAGAGCGAGAGAGAGAGAGAGAGAGAGAGAGAGAGAGAGAGAAATAAAGAGAGACAGAATCAGTGGGGTAGAGGAAGAGGATAGGTATAGAGGGATTCGCCACGGCTTCAGCATCCTAAATTTATATTACGTCGACGAGTTTCTTCCGGGCAGAGCGGCTTACTCTTCTCCCTCTATCCCTCTTTTATTTCTCCCTCTTTTCCTTTCTCTCTCTCTCTCTCTCTCTCTCTCTCTCTCTCTCTCTCTTTCTCGCCCGCGGCTAAAACCTGTGGGGGTAGATAACGATTTTGCCTCGCGTGTATCTCCGTAGCGTGCGCACCCACCTCGATACCTCTACTCGGTCTCTCTCTCTCTCTCACCTCTCCCTCTATTTGTCCCTTTTTCCCCCCTCCCAACCACGCTCTCATCGTATATTCTTATACGTATACGATCCGTCGTTTACATGCGAGAACCGGTGGGCGCGTTGACTTTACGAGGGCCAATACAGAGATTTCGCGTGTACTTGCGGTACGGGCTACATGGACGCACGGGGCCGGGGACGTGGGCGAAGCACGGCGGAGATTAGACGAAGAAAAAAAAAACAAAAATTCGACGAGAAAAAATCGATGTACGAGAGGTCTGTGGAAGATTTTTTCTCTCCTTTTTTCACCTGCTCTTCGTTGTTTTTTTTTCTCGTTCGTTCCACGCGTATGTCGCGAAAGAGAATTTTTAGGAGAAAAATCCAGGCGAACGAACGGAATTCTAACGGGCGATGGGGTGGGAGGGGGGAATCAATGGGGAAGCAAATGAAAAAAGAAAGAAGAAAGGTATGCCGAAAGAACAGGATGGTTTTACACGGATATATACTATGTGCTCGTAAGGCAGGATTTTCCATTTTTATTCACCCTTCATACGGGAATTCAGTGAAGAGGCTTACTTTATTTACGAAGATCGTGAAATTAATTCTAACGACGCTGCTGAGGCGAAATTCAATATTTCTTCAAACGTCGTACGATAATAAAAGATAAAATTTCGACGACAGCTAAAGATACTCATTAAACCATCGGTTAAACAAAAAAAAAGTGCCTCCAGTGTGCTCGATTAATTATTGCAAATTTAAAATTTTGGTCCTTCCAAAATATAAAATTTTAAGTCGATCGATTGTCCCCTATTTTAATCGGTCAAGATGCATAATTTTCGTTTAGTTGGAAAAATGCAGACGTGTTGCTAATATAACCGCTGAAAATTATTGCTTTGAGAGATATCTTTAATGAATAAGGACGGAAAAATTATGCGTCCGCTTGTATTTTTTTACATACGAATCGGATCGTCGGCTCGTTACTGCGACGAAAATAAAAGTACGCGTTGATTTTTCGGGAGCATGTAGGACAGTAAATTATTTGCTTGGAAAAATCCGTGACCGGATAATTAATGGCAAATTGTGCGCGTATTTTTTTTTTTTTTTTAATTTTAATAATTACAATTGCTTAATTTTAATTTTCAAATTAGAATTTTCTTGGAATTATCAACTGCAAATAATGTCCACAGTCGAATATCTTAAAAAATTTTTAACTTGCATAATCTTGCAAAAATTTGTTGAGAATATGTTTTTTCAGAAAGTTTGTTCGTAAAATTAAACATAACGAACTAACGCGTGTGCGTATCATTACCATTCATTTGTAGACGAAATTAATTAGTATAATGTCCAAAAGCCATTTAGAGTAGGCCAATAATTTCCTTTCGTACCAGCGATTCTTATATATCAATACCAATGCTACCCAAGTCACGAATTATGTGGAGAACCGAAAAAAAAGCATCGACGAAGAAAAAAAATCACCACCGTCGGAATCCGCCCGCGAATTGATAAATTTACGCACGGAAATTCAGGAATATTGAGCCATAAACAACGGATGCGCGCGCGAGCGCAACAAAACAGCGCGAGCTTCCGAACGTACGCTGCGTACTTCTTCCTTCTCTCTCTCTGTCCCTCTCTCTCTGTTCGCGATCAATTTCTCCCCCAGTTCCACGATTCTCGCCACCGCTCCCGGGCCTCGTTCATTTTTCATCCTTTACCCAGACTAAGAAAAAGAAGCGGGAGAAGTGGCTGAACAAGAAAAGGGGAGTGGGTGCGGGGGGGAGGGGCGAGGGGAGGGAGAGGAGGTGAAAACTGGAGGAGGGCGAACCAGCGCGTCCTTAATACCCTCGTTCTCCAACTGCTTATGTCTCATTCCAGCGAGAGAGTTTGTCTCGCTCCGACCACCCCCCCACCCCACCCCCCGCGGTTCCCACCTCGTCCCTGTTGCTCGGAGCCTGTGCGGCGATATCCCGCGCCGCCTCCCCCACCCCTCACCCCGCCCCCTCCTTCCTTCTCGCCAGTTCACCGACGGCAGGCGCGGCGGAGTTTCTTGCGGTTTTCAATCCTCGCGCGCCCGCTGGCTGGCCGTTTTACGCGTCCCCCGGTGCCGCCCGTGCCTCGGCGAGGTTATAAATAAAGCGAGGATTCGCTTTTTGCTCGTCCCCCGCCCACAGCCACCTTGTGTATTTGTGCCTCTCCCGATGTTCCGTACCCACTTCCTCTTTCTCGACTTCTCTCTCTCTCTCTCTCTCTCTCTCTCTCTCTCTCTCTCTCCTTCTGTCTCTCTCCCTCTTTTATTCCCTCTCGAACTCCTGTTTCTACTTTTTATCATTCAGGAGGAGAAGAAGGGTGTGGGTTCGCCTGTCGATGTAGGGGAAAGCAGCCCCAATTTTTCGCCTCGGGGAAAAGTTGCCCTCCCCCGCACCCACTCTCACTCTCTCTCTCTCTCTCTCTCTCTCTCTCTGCTTCTCCCCCCAGCCCTCGCTACACCACTCTCTACTCTCTAAGAAATTATTGCCGAGTGACGTGAGTTGGTTTAGCACGCGAGGACGGCGCCGAGACGGAAAGCTGGAGAAAGGGAAAAAGGATCAGGACAGAAAAGGCGCGAGAGTGTCAGCGAGCTGAGGAGGTGTAAATAAATTTGCATTTTCAATCGTCAAAAGGAATTCGAAAAGCTGCCGGGAGTAACTGCGACCGCGGCCGTTCGCCTCATACATGCTAAGCATTTTACCTTCATTTATTACGAGATCTCGCCTGTCTGCTCGCCCCCCCCCCCCCGACAGACTGTCAACCATGCCGGCGCGTCCGTTCTGCGCCGGCTGACCTCTTTTTCCTCTGCGCGCTTTTACGGGAGCAGGGATATTCTCTCTCGGTGTGCTCGGAGCGAGAGAGAGAGAGAGAGAGAGAGAGCGCGCAATAACGACCCCTTACTGCACGCGGTTTCCAGGAACTAGAGAGGGGGCCGTATAATTTAGGCAGGGCAGCAACGGTTGGGATTTTTTTGTTATCGCACGCGCCCGCGCGCCGCCGCGTTGCCCGCGTTAGATGATAAATAACGCGCACACGGGCAGTTTGAAAGGACCGTAGATTAAAATATATTCATTATATGATACGTAGCTTAAATTTTTAATTGATCTATTGCAGTTTTATCATTTCTATAAATAAACCGATAATATAACAACGAGAGTGTTTTTCTCTTTGATAAAAAATCAAAAAGCGAGGAATTCATTTTCATTGAATTTTCTGCTGTGTAATTTCAATATTCATTTATATATTCATATATATATATATATATATATATATATATATATATATATATATTATGGATAAAACTGTTTTAATCTATTATTATTAATATAATAATAGCTTACAATGTTTATAAAATTAGAAAAATTAAAGAAATATTATATATTTAGTACGTATATATAAGGAACATACATGACCATTATATTAAAGTGTTATGTTAACTATTTAGGCCAAAAGTTGCATGAACATCTCAGTCTTTTTAATTGACCTACAATGCTTTCATTCTTTAAGTTTTCAGATAAATCACTGATATTTACCAAAGAGAATTTGAAAATTATACATTCTCTTGTTGACTATATTCTTTTTCAATGCTTATGAATCATTAAAGTATTTATTCACGAATTATTAAAGCTTAGATCACAAATCTAGAAAGGTTATATGAGAAAATAACGTCCGTCTCTATGGTACTCATGGAATTTTCAAGTGACCTGGGAAATAAATAAAGGTTATTAATAAAATCGTAAAAGTAGAAATTTCCTTCGATTTTTCGTACTATATACATATACATATATATATATATATATATATATATATATATATATATATATATATATATATAATAGATGTATGTATAAAATAAAACAACCGCTCGACAAACCATAAACTGGATTCCGCGTGCGGAAATGGGGTGGCAAGCCGTTCGAAATAAATCCTCCCTCCTCCGACTGGGCCGATATCTCTCATAAAACGAGGCAAATTATCTTTACCGTCTGAGTCAATTCACCCTCCTCTCCGTGAGCGAGTATTCGAGCTGTTCCTCCCTGCCTCCCATCCCGACAGCCGACTCTCACTCCCTCGTCCCCTCGCACCGGTCGTCGTTCCGCAGCGATTCGCGAACGGCAGCACGCGCGCGCACCGTCCTTCTGCGGGGGGGGGAGGGGGAGGAAAGGCAGGGTAAATAGCGAGAGAGTTAGAGGGGGGTGAAGAGCGGAAGGAGGAAGCTCGCTTGCATTCGGCGACCCGGGGTTGTTTCTTCCCCCCCTTCCCCTCTTCACCCCCCCGCCCCCGCCACGAGCGGAACTTTACGATAATGCTCGTCGGTGTGCCGGCTGTGTGACGTCGTAAAAGTCGGAACCCTCGGCGATACCCCGCGCGCCGCTGGCTCTCTCCTATATATATATATACTTACACGAGGGCTCGCGTACAGAGAGCCGGAACGGGGACGGATGGCGGTGATGGCAGGTGGACGGGGTTGGTGGGGCCTTTTATTGAGACAATATTGGAATTGCTTTCGAACGTGTACCATGCCAACCCCGAGGTCCCCGGCGCGTACGCGTGTCCCCGGCGGTATAACCCTAAACGAGTCGCCGCCCGCAACCGAGGAGGCGATGGACGAAGCCCGCGATTGAATTTTTTTCCTTCTTTTTTTCTGCCCGTTCTCGCGCTCGATACGTAAGGGGAGATTGCCCCCCCCCTCCTACCCGCCCCACAGAGAATAAGTGTATTTAGCGCTGGAGCGGTAACACCGCGTCGTCCGCTTATTGGACGACGAAACCGCCCTCGTGCCGGCGCGCGTCTCACGCGGTAATATAAAAGGGAACGGGGAATAGTCCCGGGATCGCAATATCCCCGATATATTCGAGCGTATACGTACGCATTTGTTTCCTCCAGACGTCGATCCCCGTAGGGGGGGGGGACGCGACTCGCGATATCCCTGCGGAGGGAGGAATCATCGTTGCCGTGCGCGCAGCGGCGGCCAACGGAGCGGGATAAAAGCGATAAGCGTTGTTTACGAGGCCGAGCGCGGCCGGTCTCGTAAAATTAGCGGATCCCGAGATTTTACGGCAGCGCTTGAACTTGGATTAATGCGGCGACACTGCCGGTGCCCGCCTGTACGCGCGTGAGCGCGGCCACAGTGGCTCGAGCTCGTAACTGGAGGAGCGCGCTTACGCGAAGATTTTCGAATTAACCCGCGTGCCGGGACTTTTTTCTTTACTCCCTCTGTCGACGGGAACGCAAGGCGCTCGTGGCTGCGCCGATATTGCGATTAACGGGAGGGGTCGGAGGTATGAAACGCGGCAAAGAAAAAACGTTATCGGCCCCCCCTCCCCGAGCTGGCAGGTCTGATTTGCCTGGTTTTTTTTTTTTTAAAACCGAAATTGAATGGGAAATTGATTGTTCTCCCGCTCATGGAAAATTTGAGAGATCGTCTTTATATATATATATATATATATATATATATGGTTCGTCTCGTGTCGACTTCAAGCTATCCACGGTAACTCTATGTCACTTTGTTTTTTCCGTGCATTGACTCGTTTTTCGAGGACACCAGGATTATTTCTGCGATAAGGCCCATGCATTGGCAAAAAGTATTATGATCCGGAATGTGGTAGAAAAATAATATAGATTTCGTTAGATCGTTAATTTTGAAAGATCTTTCGTCCCTTCCATATTTTTCGGAAAATCGAAAGTCAACGCAGCGAGAACGACTACGACCATTGCCATTGGCTTCCGAATCTAAAGCGAGGGTCCTTCTTTATGATTTGAAAATTCGATTTGATTTTAGTCAATTAGTTAATTCAACGTCTCGGATTCACGATTAAAGGTCTCGACTGTTTGGACGAGTCAGTCAGTAGTCCGATTGCTCAAACAGGAGCGCACTCGATACTAATTATTTATGATGCTTTTTTAAGTATTTCCCCGAAAATCCAACGATTGATATAAATATGGATTCGTTTTTTGCGTTTTATTTATTTCACTGACTTCATACTTAAACGAAATCTAGAATTACCCTAAGCGTCTCCATGTTGGCGAGTTTTTCAACGCAACAAGACGGACCCATCTTTTTTCGATGATCAACCCAATCTTCACCTTACATATCTGATCTTTAAGATGATATTACGATCGTGGTAAAATTATATAGCTTATTTTATTTTATTGAAATAGTCGCACAATTTTCGCATTGGAAAATTTCAGTTGGCCTTTTAGTCGCGTTGAACATTTCATCGCTCCCTTTTACGTTAACCGCACCCTTTTCGTCCACAAACTATCAATGAAAAGGATTTTTACTCTTGCGTTGAATTCCTGTTACAAACATTGGCTCGGTTCAACATCGAGCAACAGACAGTCACATTTACGAATCTTTTATCGGTAAAATACATTTAAAAGAAAGCGCAGGAATGCAAATGACATCATCGACAACTCCCGTTGTAAATAGAATCAAACTGTTGATCAAATACCAATGCCTTGGAAAATCAATGGTTGATCTAACGAGTTATACAATTTACATTCGCTACTCGTATCTTGAATTTTTTTCCGACTTGGATGAAAAATCTAACGAATGATAAAGCAAATATCGACTGCGACTGACGTGATAACGAGCCTTAAAGGACTGGAAAAAGGCTCTCCGAGTTTCTTACAAGTTTCGTTAACAGTCGCTATCCGGGCTCTCGCAATGCTACTGTACCAAAGACAAAGGGGAAAATGCAAAAATTTCCAAAATACACGATAGTTGAGAGGAGAAGAAAATTTTGGAAATATACACGTGGTGCGTGAACATACGGTCGCTTCATAAAGTCGTACGGATCCGCGAGCCGCGCGCGAATCGAGGAGAGGGAGCAACGCGCGCGGCGAAAGCCACTGTCCATATAATACACCGACGCGTCCCACCGGCTACGTCGCTTTATACCAGGTTATACGTCCGACCTCGCATCCTTTCGGGCTGGGAGGCGCCGGGACGGGCGTGTTTCGCAGCGCTCCGATTTACCGGGGACGCTCCTTGTATATATATATATGGGGGAACAACTCGGAAATTCAATTGCGCTCAATAAAAGAGCCCGGGGAAAGTTTATTCGGCGTCACTGGCGATATTTCCACGAGAATAAGAAGACGGCTCGGTAGTCCGTGTCTCTTAAATAATGAAACGACGTTTGGCTGACCGTATCTGAGCGGGCCAATTTCTTTTACCCTAACTTGTTCGTCTCGATTTCAAACTTATAAAAGTCTAAAAACCAACGAAATGATAATTTATTTTTCTTTTGCTTTTAACCGTATTACTATATTAGTCGTCGACCTGGAATAAAATTATTTTTTAACCAATCCCCGTAAGCATTTAATATTCTTATCTGGGATTGAAATAATGTTGGAAAATTAAAACTTTGTTTATTTACCGAGCCGAAATTAATGGCTTAATTTTAAGCTTTTGAAATTTTTTTTTTTTTAACTGTTCCGCTGTATTTTATTTTATGCCCTGAACGTATATGGAGGGACATAAAAGTGAAATTACAACGCGTTCGCGTGACTTGCCAAACTATTCAAACGATGAGAAATATTAATGGACGGGGGAGTGGCTGGTGAATTGCGCGAAATTCTATATTAAATATAAATTAAAATTATTATCTGTGAGAATTTATGTTTGTTAGTCAAAAGAAATAATGGATAATGAGAAATAAAGCCTATTTTTCAAAATCTTACAAACGAAATGATACAACAATTGTTGCTTTAACAATTCTCCGCAACTCACTGAAACTAATGGATAACGATGTAATTAACATATACTAAAATATACCGTACACGGAAGACGTAGCAGCGCCAAAAACTGCAAAAACGACTGGTTGCCTCTCGCGCTCTTGACTCTATTCTATTAAGTAGAGGGTTGTTGCGTGATTTGTTAATAATTGTATGCAGAAATATTCCCCGGCCAAATTTTTGGTCGTATATACAGTTGTCAGAAGAAATCAACAGGAATTTTTACGAAGGCTGCGCATTTCGTTCATTATATAATCTCACTGAAGTATATCGATTTGAACGATGGTTTTCCGTTATCTCGCGTTGTTTTTAGATATCTGTCCAGTTACGGACATCAATTTGGTATACGTAAACGGATCGACAAATATCAGGAAGTATATTTGCCATGGAAGGTACATTATTATTACTTGTAGGAAACTTAGTTTAAAAATTCTTCAATTGAAACTCACAAATGGCGTACCATTACAGCGCATTAACAATGATTTTCTGTAGGTAAACTATTTTTGTTCCTCAAAATAATGCAAAAAAGTCAGAAAACTTCTGAGAATTCGTTGAGAATAAAATTCGTTGAGCTATTTAAATTCGAAAATTAATTCATTTCAGGTATAATATTATTGCGATGCAATAACTATAACTATATTCATAGATGCCACGAAACGTCGTCCAAGCTATACGCCACGCATGATATACTAGCGTGGTACACACAACAGTACAGTGCTGTACATTTTTTGCAACATCATCGACAAATTTTCGATCGCAATCGCTCGGCATCGCAACCGCGCCCGCAATACTAGACGTAAACAAATCGTAAAGACAAACTTAAAACTCGAGCACGTACTATTCCTCGATTATATGGGCATTTCGAGATCGTGTCCTGTGACTTGGAGCCTCGTTTCTCCGAGGCGAATCAACGGAGCCGAGCGATGTCGAGCGCCGCAAAATCGCAACGGAGGCCGATGTCACGATCGGTCGACCGTACTTCTCGCTTCTCGATCCATCGTTATTTCCGCAAGGTTTAAAGACCGATTTTTCTTCTTCTTCTTCTTCTTCTTATTCTTCTGCCTCCTTTTTTTTGTCCTCGACAACGGGTGACGGCTCTACTGCACTCGTCGAATCTTTCGCCCGAAATCCGACGGGGCGCGATAATTGTGCCGCGCGTCGCTCGAGAGCTCGATCCCGAGCGCAGGGGGATTCCCCTTTGAAGTTCTCGAGCTCGCGGGCGCGTAAAATTTACCCGCGCGCCTTCGAGCGTCTCGGGATCGTTAAACTTTCGCGATGAACGCGCGGCAGCGGTGTTCCTCGGGCGCCTTGCCGCGCTTTCGCCCGTCGAGTGGGTCAAAAAAAATGTATTATTATCGTACGCGGGCGTTCTACGTATGGACGGGCAGCAAAGGTATTTGTATGCTCTTAAGCGTCTTATACGGCGTATTTTATCCATCATTTTGCGAACGGATATTCATGAGATGCTCGTTACAAGGCCCACGTACTAGCGATTTTTTAAAGGTGTGTGTGTGTGTGTGTGTGTGTGTGTGTGTGTGTGTGTGTGTGTGTGTGTGTGTGTATAGGGAACTCGATCCCTGTCGTTCAAAGGCAAGGGAGCGTCAAATTTTTCATGAATATTTAGATAGCTTTTTAATAAACTAAGACGGGGTGAAAAAAAAGACACCAAAAGCAAGTAATTTACATTAAACGTAATTGCGTTTGCCAATTTTATTTCCATGCGGCAAATAATTTTGAAATTGTTCTTATTCGAAACTTGCGGCAATCTGAAATATTCATTACATATGCTAGGATTTTACAATTTTCTCCTCCCTCTGTCTGTCTGTCTCCCTCTCCCTCTCTCTCTCCCATTACCTTCTCTCTTATAAAACTCATTTTCTGGGATTAATGCGAGCCCTCCGGCCACTCAAGCACTCCTCTATTACCGCTGATTATACTAAAGCCGTGCGTTCTTCTTTTCCATGCTTTGATCATTTTCGAGAGTTAAAAAAAGAAAGAATTTTTTTTTCTGGTTCTTGCAAAAATTTTTTTTAAACGATAAAGTTAGAGGAGCCAAGTGGTAATTATATATTACCAAACAAATAGGGGCATAATGAAAAATCGATCGTTTCGTGCAAGTCGTTATAGTTGCTATCAATGATGTAGATTTTTGCCTAAAATTGTTTTACGAAATACAAATATTTATTTTCTTTCGCCTAAGTGCACGAATATCGGCGACATCGCCATAAAATAGCGATTTCGCGTTGAAAAAAAAATGCTCGGCTTCGCTGTCTTGTATGATATATCTTACCTAGGATGTACGCTTCGATGTCACATTAACCCGATGCAAATTGTCAGCAAACTTCGCTTTTCAATTATATCCGATAAACTATATAGAAAAACGTGTAATGGGCATTTTTTAAAATAAATGATAGTAATAACTATCTTTTACATTCTATGGAGCTATGACACCTATCTTCCGTACATGGTTGCTCATCAATCGTTCTAATTTTAATTTCAGTCGTTTCACTTAAATCAAAGCGACTTCTAGTTTAAAAGATAAACTTCCGTTATTTTTTTATCAAGATTCACGAGAAAAATTTATTTATTAATAGTTTCATTATGTAATTTACAGTTCGTATCTGTTCAGCTACTTGGCCGCTGATTTAATACATTTGTAAACGCATCTATAATGAAATAAAATAAGTAATTTCCATGACTTCGTTCACTATCATAATAATAATAAAAATAAAAATTATTTAAAGTATCGAGATTAATACTGGAAAATTTACAAACTCGATTACATTGAAATGACAGAAAATTTAATTGCATTTAAGTTTGTTAATAAATTTGATTGACATTTATTATTTACCGAGCTGCTAATTTAAAACTTGATGTTTAATTAAGGTCTGTCTGTATAATCAAGAAATTCAATTCAATATTACATAGAGCCCTGACTGGTATTAATAAGTAATTTTCTAATCACTTAATTATTAAACTTTTCGCGACACGATTTGGGGTATATAGATATGGGGTAAAATATTCAACGCTAAGGCTTCATTCATAATACACGATTCCTCTTTTCATTTTGTTCGTTATCATCTTGTGTATAATAATAAACTTACTGTTTTACATAACACAATCATGTTTGCCTATTGCACGATCAATATATCTATGGATCTCATGTATCAAAGCATTTCATGTTTTTTTGAAAATTTATATTTGACCGATTTCTATAGAAACTGAAGTTCTACCTCATTTTTCAACGTTTCATTAATAGTTTACATGTTACACCGTCCAGAGTAGTGAAAAAAATGACTTAATTATCCCTGTTGAAAATTGAAGTATTTTCATAATAAAAGTTAAATTTGACAGGTATGTTCAAGAAAAATAATACCGACACGTCTTAATAAAAATCAAATGGAATATAAATTATGAGAATATATATTAAATATATATATATATATATATATATATATATATATATTTATTTATTTATTTATTTATTTATTCTTATGGCATTTGCTTTACTTCAGGAATGGTGCTCGAACCACCGTAAATAAACAGGACTCCTTTTACACATTTTACGAGTTCATTTTACTTAAAAGTAAAACTTCAACGTATTTGATTTTAACGTTTAAATACGAAAATGATAGTTTATCTACATAAAAGGAAGCTCAAATTCAAAAACACAAATGCATGAAGGATAAGTAACTTAAAAAATACTGTAAACAGACATACGGTATCTATATGCACAATGAAGCGTCAAATTTTGCAAAACGTCCGTCACACGTGTAGGACGATCGTTACGAACATCATTGTAAGTCATAATCCAATCATTTGCGATAATGTAAAAGCATTTTGGAAATAAAAACAGCAAAAGAACCAATAAACAATGCTTGAAATTACGAACGTTCGTTACAAATCATTGCATTTATACGCGAATTGAGAATCGCGTAAAATATGTTCCGCGAGCGACCCGTTCCGTGCGAGGAAATATAGAACCGCAATTTGCGCTCGCCCGTGCCTACATTGGCTCGATACTCCGGATTCGCGCGTCGCCAGGCAGAAACAGTCCAATTCCAACGTCGCGACGCGCGTGGCGCTCGGCCCCGTGTGCATCAACGAAAGCACCGGCGTCTCCGAAAGCATAATTCGCGTTTTCAGCGGAACGCGCGTTACAGCGACGTGATCGTGAAAACTGCAACATTTCGAGCAGTCCCGATGAAATGTGTCGGGTTCGAAATCCACCGACGAACAATTGCGCAACCCCGACGAACAATTGTACGTATCGAATAATCGGATAATGACGTTTTCGCGCGTACTTTTCCTCGCGATAAAATCGAATTGTCCTCGGCCTTTCGTCGCAAGGATCGCAAGGATCGGGTCGTGTTCAACTTTTCGTCAGTTTTCGTCGGGATATGAATTGTGCTCGTCCACGTTACGACCGTGAATATGATACACAGATAGCATAACGCGAAAGTCAGCTATGACGATTCTCATAAATCATCTTCAGTACAGCAGTGAATTTTTGTCGAATACCCCAAGTTTCTTTTGCGTCGACGTCGAGATCTGACTAGCTTATAACGAAGATACGAAATCTTACAGTAATTGTGAATTTTCTACTATTTATGGGAGCAAACCAATTCATCGATGTTAATTGATAAGAGAACCTAGTTCTTACAAAAGTATCATCTTGATAATTGGAAAACATAATTACATAGTACTTTTTTGAGTCGAATTTCCTTGTTAGTGTATTTTCTAGTGGTACGGGTATCACCGGCACTGCCTTCCAGCCCTAGAGTTTATGCATTACTTGAGCCGACAAGCAGAGTGTCACTCGTTTAGTGTCCGAAGTTGGCTGTAACTCGCAAAGTCTCTCTTTTTTAAGAATCTCCGATCGAAGCAGGTGCGCAGCCATTTTTTTGAAATTCCCCTCCGAACCAATGGAATGTAGAATTGAATTGGGATTTAGAGCGAATACGTGCTTCGATCAATAATTTAAATTCCCTGAAGACTTTGTGAAAGTAAAACAATTATATTTTTTGTTTTTTACTAAAATCGAAAGTTAGCTAGAATTAAAATCCTCAACGTTTCAGGACATATTATAACGTACAATTGAAGCGTGAATACAATGAGCGCTTTCGTGATACGGCTATCCTGTGCTTCTTCGAAGTATAAGCAAGGAAGAGCAATGAATATAGCACAATAAGTTTGGTATACGGATGGAATACGAATACGGGCTTTCGTATTCTACTACGTAGGAATTTCATCGTTCGAGTCTCAGCTTGAAACTAAAAAAGACGTTGGAACAATCTAAATCTATAACGAGGAAAGGCTTGTTCGTTAAAAATAATTATGCATGTAGGTAGAAAATTAGATGTTTTTTTCATATTATTAAAAACATAGCTGTATTAATGTAAAGAAAAGAGAAACTTGGAGCTCGCATCACCAAGTCGACAGTTCGTCGGTTTATCGATCGAGCCATTGCCTCGTAGGCCTCCTTGAAAATTACTCTGATAATTTGTTGTTAATTCATTTTTGTTTACGGTAAACTTTATCAGATTTTCTGTAACACGATGAAAATTGAAGAAAAAAACAATAAATCCTTTTACACGCTTAATTATAATTACATAATTATGCAAAATTATCGCATACCATCTCAAAACGTAAAAAATAATGTATTTGAGGCATAACGGAAGAGCAATGGATTGTCCAAATTATTTCTTGAAAATAAAATGGAAAGATGGCCTGTGCCATGAATAAATGGACGAAATTGTATTTTTGAATTGCAACTAAACTCGAGAAGACTCTCTTAACCCCCGCCAGAGATTCGGCAAAATTGCCATAATCGCCCGATTGTCCAAACGACCCCGTCGTCCCGGATAAATCTGAATATAAAAAATTAATAAATAAATCGTTAAAAAAAAAGGAAAGGAACAAAAATGCCAGGCGCGTTATTCCGACAATTTTCTCACCTGTCGATCTTCGTACACTGTCTTCGATCGCCCTCAAAAATTGTACGTACATGAAACGAAAAATGCGCCCCCGCTATACACACGCACGCCGAAGAGACGGAGGAGAATAACGAAACGAGGGAAGCGAGACGATCATTCTTGGCCAAGAGGTTAGGAGGGGGGGGGGAGAGTCTCCGTTAAATCGATTTCCCGCCGCTCCATCCGCGCGTATTATATACATATTTTCGCGGGCGAACGGCCGGCTCGCCTCCTGCCACTCCCTCCCCCACCCACGCCCTCGTCGCAATCTCGTTTCGCGGCGATTCTCCCGATGGCGCGCGGGGGCTCTGGTAGCGACGCGGCCGACCTCCTACACCCCCCGCCCCTTCCTATTAGGCGCTGCGATAGAATTTAATTAATGGCCTTTAATCGTTGATATATTATAAAGCTCGACGCTGAAGTTAATGTTCCGAAGAAGGGGGCGGAAATTTTAGCCGAATCTCTCTCTCTCTCTCTCTCTCTCTCTCTCTCTCTCTCTCTCTCTCTTTGTCTCTTTTAATGTATGTGTGTGTGTGTGTGTGTGTGTGTGCGTGTGTGTCTCTGCGCACTCGCTTGCCATTCGATTACATTATGGTTTCTCTCTTTTTCGCTCGATCAGATTTTCTATGGCGCGAATGCCGAAGAGATTTTCCGCCCCAAAGCAGCCCGATGTAAACGCGTGAATTTTCAAATTTCTCAGCCACGCAAATAATTCCATCGCTGTAGGATTTTTGCGCGGCTGTGAAAACGCTCAAAGGGGTAGGGGTCGCGCAATCGTTCCCAGCTGCAAATGAATGTACGAATGTAAAAATTAAAAATAAAAATTTTAAATGTAATAAACTGATTAAATAAATTTCGAATAAGAAATATTGCGAGTGTCGCTTTAAATGATTAATTAGTAATGTAATAAAAGCGACTAAGTCCATTGATAAATTTGTATGAAATATTCATGAAAATGAGATTTGATATACAGTTTCTCAATCGCTACATACGAGATTCCAATTAATATTAAAACAGAAATGTTTAACTTACCAATACGGCAGCCTCATTACTACATAACGAACTCTCAAATATATATATATATATCCTTTGAGCATTGCAGCAGCACAAGCCGGTATTTCCAGCAACGGACAAGAAATCGGATGGATAATAAATTTTGCATATAATTAAAATATAATTTAATCAAATTTTTTTTCATCTATAAATAAACAAAGAAACTACAATGATTCGATGTATTTGATAAAAAGCAATTACTAGTACATAGGTTAAAAAAGTAATTTATTGACGCAATACATATTTTCTAGATCTCATTACAGTATTCCTGTATAAATGTTTTTTTGTCCCTTGTCATTCGCATCTTTATGTTTATGATTATTATTTAATTGAATTTATTTTAATTGAAGTTATTATTTCATTGAATTTTTCAGGAATTATTTGTATGAAAATTTTAATGCTACTTCCAAATTTTGTCAGACACTTTATTACACGAGGCGATCGTAATAATACCGTATTTTAATTACGTCAAAAATTCTTAGACAGAGCGACAATTATTCTCGTCCTTTCGTAGCCGTGTTGTTTTGATAAAAAATAAACGGATAATATTCCCTTATAATTAATACACACACGTGCAGCGTAATTGAACATAATGCCCCCACCGTGAAAATAATTATCCTCGCTTTCTCAAACGAACACATACACGAACACGATCTAGGTCTCTGAGTATACCGAAAAGGTTATAGCCAACAATTTGGCCCAGGGCAACAATTACTAAAAGCAGACGTAGTCGTTGTTTGTTCCTTACTAATTTTTTTTTGTTTAATTAACTTAACATCCTGGATGAAAACCGAAAAAAAAACGCAGGGTAAAAATAGGGGAAAAAGTACGTTATTCTTGCTCCAAGGCGTACTTTTCGCAATTTTGCAGGGTAACAATTTTAAGTAAAAGAAATCAGATCAATTATTGAGAATTCCTGCGCCCTTTTTTTCGGCACCTCGATAGCCCATTATAATTAAAAGTCAACATATAGGGATACAGGCAACTCATCCAACGAAAATATACGCGCAGCTGCAAAAATTACGGACAAATATCCTCGTAGAAAGCACGCTCAGTTGAAGTATTGAAAATTTACAACCCGACCCCCCCCCCCGGGCGAACTCAAAAAACTTGCGGAAAACCGCGGCTGGAGAAAAAAATAAAAGGATCCTTAGGAAAACGACGCGGGAATTATTATTCTTTACCGGGCGCTAGAGACAAATACGTATTCACCCAGCCCGTCCTCGCATCCTTCTCTCTCCCTCTGCCTATCTCTCTATTTAGACGACCGACTCGACCCCACCCCGTGCCCCTCCCACAGCCGCAGGCACACTTATAAGCCGAGTGTATTATTCTAACAAATATTTCTCCGGCAGGGCAGTCTGTTCGGTCGGAGAGACGAACGCCACCCAAGACTCGACGCCGGGCCTCAGCGAATTCGGCAAGGTGAGTAACCAATACACGCAAATGAAAACTTATCTATATCAATATAGCTATATATATATATATATATATATATATATATATATATCTTATACAAACATGTATATATATGTTCGACCTTCGCCGGAATTGGGGCGGAAAGTAAACGGCCCTTTTCCGCCACCGCCGTATTTTGAGGAGGAGGCGAACGAAAAACGTTGTTTTATGCACAGCTTATTATCGTCCACGCTGGTGGCCGGAACTCCTCGAACAAAGATTGCAGTGCGCGTGCTTAATCGTACACATCTATACACACACACACACACACACTGTTCGCAAAATAAATACACAATGCGAAAAGGGGGTGACGGGTCTGGTTCAAAAAACAGCTTCTTACACAGATATGCAACTTTCTATGTACAAACTTTCTATGTAATTATCGACTAATTTTACGTCTTTCACAGAGCGTCGCGATATAAATACATATAATAGCCATTTGTTAAATTTATAATCGCCGATATTTCCATTGAAGATTACATTAAGCGTGCATATATTTTCAATAATGAATGCTTATATATACAAAGATAATAAATTTCCAAATTGATTTATGTATTTTATTATTGATTTATATATATATATATATATATATATATATATATATATATATATATATAATTCTCTGTCCATGCTAAAAAGTATACATGTATAATGAAGAAATTTGACGCCCGCATTTCATTTAAAATGCGTTTAATTAATTAAAAAAGTATCGTTTTCGTTTGATCTGTGTACGATAATGAAAAGATAAAGTAAATGAAAAGTGGAACTATCAACAATATAATTGTCAGATTATAAAGGCAATATTATTGAAAGAGGAGAAAAAAAAGAAGAAAAAGAAAAGCTTAGACGCGAGTTAAAAATTAATTAATAAATTGTTGTTTTGATGAATAATTGAAAAAAGAAGGTAGGAAAAGAATACACAGGATTTTTACAAAAGGAATTTCAGCCCCTTTTTCCAAGTTTTTTTTTGGATAGATACATCCGTTAGTTTTTGTTTCGACCTACAATGAAATCTATAGTTATTGTATATACTCGTTAGCTGATGTTAAACATTCAAATTCTTATCTTTTTTTTTCTGAAAACTCGTTATATAAATGCCCGACCCCGGTTATTCTCGCGAATTGAAAATGATTTTATTACTGTTGCAAATGGACATTCTGTAAATTTTAATTTGTTTCGAAACAAAATTGTAAGAGCCGAGAGTTAATTTTAACCGGGCGTCTTGTTTATTTGTGTGTATATATATATATATATATATATATATATATATATATATATATATAAATATATACACGTATGAAAACATATGTAATCTCCGCGTTGGATTTAATATAAAATGAACTCGGTCACGAGTAGTTTATTTGGCAGCGCGAATCTCCCGGGCAGTGTGAAATATTTTATTTAAATCAAAAACAAGAAACAAAAATAAAAACAAATAAATCGTAAAAAAATGTTCAAACGTACGTAGTCTATATTTCATAAAGCAACGTAACGGTTATGTAATATTTTTGAAAGGACCATTTATTCAACTTACAATCGCGTTTACCCAACTGTACGAGTTAATAAACGGGTTTACGTCAAAAAAAAAAAAAAAAGAAAAAAGAAAAAACAGGAAAAAAATCATTTATCGAAGAACACTGGGGCATTGAAAATGCAAATAAACGGAACGACAGCGGAATATTCATATAAACGAACTTAATCTACAGATCCACGAATAAATCAATATAGATCTAAATCTTTTCAATAAAGGAATGGTTCAATAATTTACAGAGGGGGGGGGGGTTGGCGCCGTTTATTTAGCCGAACGATCTTCGGGCTCCGAATGAAAAATTCAGGCGTGAAAATCCCTCCCTATTGTAGTGCAGGAAGGGAGGAGGGGGCCAATTCACCATCGCCCGGATATAAAGCCCAGCGCCTTCTGCGAAAAGTAGCGGAAAAAGCACGCGCGTGCGCGAAAGTGAGAGAGAGAGAGAGAGAGAGAGAGAGAACGAAAGGTAATTATTAATAAAGTATCAACGGCTGCGCACGCGGTATAGATCGCACAATCTTCATAAACTACTCTAAGCCTTCCACCCCGGTGAATCGAGATGACCCCTCCCGCCGTCCCTTATCCCTTTATATTCCACTTAAAGTTCCTCTCTTCGAAGCTATATATATATATATATATATATATATATATATATATCCTCGATCGTCGTCGTCGACGTCTTCTTTTTCTTCTTCTTCGTCTTCTTCTTCTTCCTCTTCCTCTTACTCTTCATCTTCGCGCGCATGAGCCTCGAGAGACGATAACTCATGATAGCTCGATCGGAACGGCACGACACCTTGGAGCGCGCGCGCGCGTGTTATTGCTGCGATTTCCTCAATTCCACCCGACAAGATCATAAAGGCGCTCACCTTGTATACACATAAATACGGATGTATGTGTTTATATATATATATATGCATGTGTATGAACGTTGGACATAAAAGAAGAGAGAGAGAGAGAGAGAGAGAAGCGGTGATGAGAGCGGCGCGGCGACAGCGTACCGAGACGTTTCGGTCCCCGCGGAAATGTCGGGGCAAGGCGTAGATTCTTCGCTCGCTCTCGCCGTCTCGTCTGCGAGACTGTAGAACGAGAACAAACCGGGAATTCTTTTCCTGGATAGTACGACTCCTCGCTTTGGTATTTTTTGGTCTTTATCGCGCCGGTTATACGCGCGGTCCGTCCGAGACACTTGGGCGGATACGCAAGGCCAGAGCCGGGATAAATCTACTACTACTTGACCATCCAGCCCAGCCGCGGCGGAGAAGACACTGGGACGCGACGAATTCGCGCGACGAAACGTAACGCGCCTAATTCGCCATTAGGCCGCCGAGAGCGGGAAGGTTCTACCCGCTCGACAAGATGAAAATACTTGGTTCGTTCGATTGATATCTCAACGAGACGGACCGCCTTCGATTCCATCGCCGGCAATCGGCGCATTTGAATTCGTCGCGCTCTCGAGCAAGCGTTATAATTTAACGTCTCGCAGCCTCGGCAATCCGGCCGATTGCGCCAGTCCCCTAAATGCGGCAGGTTTGTTTGCGAGTCCTCGATGCGTCATTCTTTTTTTTCAATCCGCTGCTTTCCGTCGGGGCATCGACAGGCGACTGCCAAAGCTAAGGCTTGCATTTTTGTGAATTTCGCGCGCCGTTCGATAGATGCCATAAATTTAAACTACGATCTAGATTCTTCTAGGCAAACTTTTAGCATCGGCTCAATGCAGTCGTTATTAAGCACGGCTTCAAAATCCATGAATGAATTAAATCGAGGGAGAAAAAACTATGCATTTAAAGTTATAATTCAATTATATTCAAGTTACGTGACGATTCTAAGCAGTTCGTTCAAATGTTGCATCGAATCTGATCGAGTACGCTCTAACATATTAATTAATTATATAGGAATCCAAATTTCGATCAATGCCGACATTCCATTCGTATCGTAGTGCGAGTTTTAAACTTAAATCATAATTCGGAAATCGGGATTCGATCAGGCAGGACCAAAATTCGATACGACAGTTGCAACCTGTTTCGTCTAAAGAAAAGCTTGACGTATAAATTGCCGCGACGAAAACCATCAATAGTATCTGTCGGCGAACGATTCATCCTCCAGCCAATGGAAAAATCGAAAAAGCGAATCGGGAGAAAAGGAAAAATCGCCACGGATAATGGACTGTAGCTATAGGAAAAATAGAGGGGAGGGGAGAGAACCTAATTCCCTTCTGTATAAAAAGGGAGCGCACCAGAAATTGTAAACCCTTTGACGAAGTCTACCTGGGTCGTGGCTGCTTTTTTGCCAGTTCCGCATCACCGTCAAACCGCAATATTCTCTATCAATTCTCTCTCTCTCTCTCTCTCTCTCTCTCTCTCATTCGCTTTTTCTATTTCGCCCTTTCCCATTATATTCTCCGCGCGGGGCTTCTCTCTCTCTCTCTCTCTCTCTCTCTCTCTCTCTCTCTCTCTCTCAGATATTCGAAACACACGCCGTGGATTTAGCGCGCGGCCGCGAGCGAGCGCAACGAGAAGGATAAAAACCATTACACCGCAGGAATATTTTATATCAATCGTTGACGTTGTTGCTCTTTTTTCGCGGGTCGGCGGGAGTGGGGAGGAGGAGGAACGTACACGGTCTCGCCGTTCAATGCGCGAGCCGGATGCCGACAAGGTTATATACATAGAGCCCTCTGTCGCAGCACGAGGATTACGCGTACGCGGGAGTTGCTGGTTTCCTCTTTTCTTTTCTTCGCGTTCCCTGGAAATCTCTCTCTCTCTCTCTCTCTATATATATATACTTTGGCGGATACAGAAAATTCCGAGCATCCACCGCTCGCGAATGCGTCGCTCGAGCGCTCCCGACATTATTGCGGCGTGTCGCGCGACAGCGCCCGCCATTCGTGTGCGTTCGATGTTTCGTTTATTATAACATCGTAATGGGCGGCAAAACGGACGGTCTACGCATGACGCCGAGTGCCGAAAACCGCGCCGCGCCCAGTGGCAGAGCTGAACGGCGCCGAGGGACTGTGTGTAAAAATGTTTCGACGAAGCCGTCGAACGTCTCGTATCGATGAGAAAAGTTCATTTCTTTGCGAACTTATTTATTCTTAAGATTATTTCGAACGGGAGAGATATTAATTTAGCAGCCTGTGTTCTACCTAAAATGATTACCATCGTTGCTTAACAAGGTGCATTATTAAATCGAGTATTAAATAATTTGTTAAGAATGAACGGAAAATATAATAACGAAAAAATCTATATTCAATGTTTTTAATACACATCTATAACCGCCTTTAATTAAAAACGTAAAGAAACTTGAACGATTTACTTTTGATGAAAGCGCATTTCTCCTCGGTCTATCGAGAATTCAGCCTGGGATGCATTCTTCAATATCGCCCCTTTTGATATAATACAGTAGCCCGCCGAGCAGCAACGCGCGATTGTTTCGGTGGACGAAAAAAAAAAAATACGACGTAAAATAGGCGAAAAACGCGCAAATGGCTAAAATTACTCCTTTTGTAATAATAACAATAACAGAAAAGAGAAAAAAAGAAAGTCGGGTATTAATTTGTTTTGAGACTCTGCGAAAAAAAGAACAATCTTCCGTCCCAGAGAGCATACGAATTACACCAAAAAAAAAAAAAAAAAAACAAAAAAGAAAGAAAGATACCCCGCCCCCGCTATTTATTCAACCCAAATGCACCGCGCATTAGCAGGTTATTGCCGGAATCGTCCGAGACAGGCGTGCTCGACTGCAGCGGCAGAGGGACAGCGGTTCTGGCGGCGGCAGGGGGAGGGGAGGGCTCAGGGCTCGTTAAACGCGCGCGGGGCATCGCGAAATAAACGGGGCGTTCGTCAAAGCCACGGATGTAATAACTTTGCCTCTCGCTCTCTCGTGCTCCCCCCATCCCCCGCATCGCGACCCGTTCTATATTACACCGCCGCGGATGTTTATCTTGCTCCGCATATATTTTCCGATGCGACGCAGCGCTGGGAATACTTTAGCTATACTTGTATCCACACGCGGGGGAGATACGCCAGCAGCTCACGCGCTTGTCCTAAGCAAAGTAGATATATATATATATATATATATATATATATATATATATATATATATATATATATATATATATATATATATATATATATAGTCATAAGTAGGCATCGTTCACACGATTATGATGATACGTATATTTAATAAATTGATTAATTAAAAATATATAATTTTATGAGCTTTTTTTCAAACGCGGGGATAGTAATTTCTTATTAGCCGAATATGCACGTGATGTAGATGTGAGCGACAAGTCGTTCTCATTATACAAATATAGGAATAACAGTCTTAAGTCAAAACTTATTAAACGTCTTAAATGCCAACTTATTAAACGAGCTGTATCGAGGCAAACGGAGAATCCGATATCGTTAGAAAGTTCTTAAAAAATAACTTGAACGAAATCCAAATTTCGATTATATCATTGATTATAAACAAGAAGAACAGGAAAATCTACTGGACTTTACTGTCAAGTTCGCATTTACGTTGGCAATCTTAATAAAAATAAATTCGTAAGACCAAATAGATAAAAATATTTATAATTATTTGAGAATAATTTATTATCATATTTCAATGCATAGACATAGTAATTATTTATACTATTAGAATTATTTACTCAAAATAAATTTCTACTTTAAAATTTCTTTAAAGAACTTTAAAATTTCTACTCGGTTTTCTATCCTTATTGTTCAAATTTAATATTCTTTAAATTAAAAATACAAACGAATAAAGTAAATTACGCGAAAATATCCGCGATCTTAACAGCAATAATAATCGTAATTTTATGGTGCATCTGTATACCGAGTAAAGTTATATCAAAGTCGTTATTACACAAAAGGTTAAAGGACTTCCGATCACTTACGGGATGCTTTCGTTTAGACCTTTAGATCGCCAGAATTTTGGAAAAAAACAATAATCGATTCCTCACATATAAATGTGCTCTATCACCTAATAGATAAAACCAAATCAAGGGTATGTAGGTGCAAGACCGAAGTATCCACCATATGATGAATCCCGACGACGTACGGTACAGCACAATGTAAAAATATCAATTTTCGAAGATTCAACGCCTAGAAGTTTTTCCAACCCCTAGAATTTCCAACCCCCTCCCTTCTCTCAAATGCCAAAAAAAATGAAGTATGCAAAATTAAAGTACAGTACTGAAAATTGTTATGCACCATATTACGTCATCCCGGCGATCTAAAGGTAGTCTAATAGTAATAGTGCTTAAGGTAATAACTCTAAAGGTCTAATACTTTACAATGTTTGATTACTCGTTTTTTAAATAGATGATTCGTATATAAAGCAAATGACGGGTCATTACGGAGCGTTTTTGCTCTAGTCAATACGTTATTATTTTTAAGTATTTTTTTTCTGGCGGAAATACTTATTTTTTTCGGACGAAATAAATTAAAATTGATATTGAGTACAAACGACAAGATACCGGTATCGTGAAAAATTCCTAAATAACCTAATTATACGAAAATAATAGAAATTAATTTTATAGCTAAATAAATTTTCTTTGATATTTAGATAGTTGGCCCTCAATGACGAACAATGAATTTGATTTATAATAGAAGACGTTTCGATAAACATTCGCATGTTAAAAGAGTCTTGTATAGGTAGAATTTCATTAGCTAAGGAATTTGCATCTGCTCGTTTAACTGCTATTTACGATTAACAAATATATAAATTTGTCAGGTAAATTTCTATGAAAACAAATTTTCATCAGTACATCGACTACGTATAATTGATAGTTAATTCAGACATTGTTTAACTAACGATGAAGATGTAACGCAGTTTTCGCAAGTAAATATTACAAGATAAAACATATAGTATAAAAGAATTATTAAAAAAGTACATAAAGTAATTAAAAGTGCGTTTGTATATTCTAGTAAAATAAAAACACTCCAACACATTCTTTAACAATAAATTACTTATTGTAATGAAAAATATAAATTATTCATGAACGGTCCTATTGACGCATTTTGTGATCAGTATGTATAGTCTTTAATCTTTGAACTTTTTGGTGACTTATTTGCATCAGGAATCGTAATTCTAAAAATCACATATCTCCTTTGCTTTTACGCGTGAATCCCATTCATTACGGGCATATGTAATGAGTGTAACACCGAGTAAAAAGGACTCGAATTGAAGTTATTTGTTAAAAAAATTGACTTATTCGTTGTATCAATTAAGTACAAGAAGTTATCAACAAAGGGAAAAAAATTATAATAATAAGCTAAGTTATAAATACAAATAATACAATTCAATGAAATAAAGTAAATTAAACTAAAGTTTTTTAGAGACATACTAGACCAGCTAGACTTTTTAACGCATTTACATTGAAAACAAGAAAGAATTTTCTACATTTGTACACAAGAACAGTTGTGTTAAGCAAAATACATTGAACTGTTAGAATGGGATATGTCAAAACTACGTTCTAGTCTAGAAAAATAACTATAATATAAGCACAACGTCCATTATATCAATATGATTTTCTCAACAAAGAGGGAAAAACATATTGCGAATATACACTACGAAATTATCATTACTGTTGCGCTAAATATGGCCAAACAATCCGAAAATCTCCTTAGTATTGTTATGCAATAATTTATGGCCCTCGAGAAACAAGCAAATGTAAGAAAATGTATAGCAATATAATATTGAAGTTAATAAATTTAACACAGGTTAAATACAATCATATCAGACTAATTGTAAATATATATGTAAGGCAAAATAATATAATAAACGATTCGAGAGTATTTTTCCTTATGACGATATTACTAATTGTTCTGTACCTGGAAGATAGAAATGATGCTGTTGTAGAATTTTTTTCAAATATTCTAATTTACTCGTTCCTCGAAGTGAAATCGAAAAGGAATTCATTACGATAGCCGTCCTATATCAAGGAAGTAATAGTATCGTCGTCGTTGGTTTCTTAACAGTTGTAACAAATAACATTGCAACATTGCGCTATCATTTTTCAAATGTTCTCTAAATATTTCCTTTTTAAATACCATCATATTTTTACAAGCCCAAATTTTAATATTATCATGATATTAATTCAATTAATTCAATTTAATGGTCGAATTAAAGTAAAACACAAAAATCCGACCGCAATTTCGTTTACAGTCTTGCTCTAGAGTCTTACATTCTGATACTTTGATATTTACCCGCTTGGAGGAAAACATTTCTAGAAATGACAATATTTGAAAAATAACTTGTACAATGTAAATGTGTACGATAATGTGAAAATTACGTCATTGATTTATTGACGAACCAGGATACATAACAGCTCTGTGATAACTGCAGAGATCGTTTACGAAACAATGACAATCGATTATATTGTAACTTCGAGTCAGGCATATCAGAACTTCGAAGAGGTATTGTTCCCCAGTCTCCTGAAACATCATACAAGAGTGTACTTGTTAAAACCTGCATTAGAAGTTTTATAAAATGATTGACCGTTGGTCGCTTATACCTGTGATTCTGTGCAGAGCACGTAAGGACGGCCTCCTAACCGTTCTTTAAAGGTATTGACAATGTATTCTAAATCATAGCTGTTACCTGGCACAATATGGGCATTGGCAAGTATCATACCTATGTTGTAATCGTTCAGCAGTTCGGAGGCGAACGTAAAGTACTCCGTTGGATCTTGATCGATGCAAGACCCATACTTGTCGTACTCTATTTGCCACATTTCATCCTCGGCGCGATTCGCGTACAATGCCGGCCAGCTCATTTGCAGCTCAACTTTAAAGTCTTCCAACGGTATATGGCTATTATAAAGCAAGGGATGCCCTTCCGGATCCGTGCATTCTACCATTGTTATAGCCTGACCGTTGACGTACAGGAGAGCGTGCAGTCCCTGTATAATCCATCTGCTCGGATTTAATACCGTCCAATAGTGCTCCAAATATCTAATGACTGCAGTGGAGTCGCCCGTTCCATTTCGCATCGCTCTTTGAAGATAGTAATATACAGTGCCTGGCGCTCGTTGAGAAAAAAGTAATTCTTTATATGTCCCTACGATACTAAATCGAGAAAAGTGAAAATCATACAATGTAAATCACATTTGATTTGCAAACAAATTCAGTGAAACAACTATGAAATTTAGAAGTTAAACATAAAAAAGTAGAATATTACTGGCTTTATATTCGAAACAGTAATGGATCTTGACAGATCGAAAATTCAGTACTATGATAATAAGTTCACATAACTTGATAAAGAATGGATTTAACATTAATAACAAAATTAATAACATTTATGAGGTTTAATATCGGGTTATTGATGATTTTGTATATTATACGATCGCAAGTAAAAAATGTTAAACCGGTTTGTGTAATGCGTTAAAAACAATCAGATTATGTGGTACAATATGTCACATTTATATACATTAATGCTAGTTATTGCTTTCATGTGCATATTAAAGGCTAAAAGAAATTTAATAATCGATAAAAATAATGAAAAAAAAAAAAATATATATATATATATATATATATATATATATATATATGTATGTATGTATGTATGTATTTCTAGCCGATTGTAACAAAATATTACATATTATATACTCGTATACGTATTAAACATTATAATACGTCAAGCGTGAGTTTTTATTATGTTTTTAATATATTGAACGTTATAATTACATGAAGTGTTATTTTCAAACGCTAAATTTTTATGTATAAAAATCCATTAAAGTTACATTTGTTTAAACGTGAATCATATTCCAAAATTTCAATTATTTTCTATATCACATTTTACTAGTACTGTGACGTTGCCAAGACCAGAGGAGATTTGATACAACATGTCATGGTACCCGAATCGTGGTGTCAATTAAGGTATTGTCTTGATCTTGCACGAATCTTGGAATTGTTCAGCTTATGCTGGTCTTGGTCTTTTTCTGACCTTCACAAAAAGGTATTCTTTGAATTTCTTAAATTGATCCATCATTTCTTAAAAGAGTATACAAAATTCAGATGGCCCAGAAAATATATTAGTTGCTAAGATACTCTCTTCGTTCATTGACTTATTCATCATAAAACACCTATTGAGTGATCATTTATCAAGCAGCTAAGATTTGACATTACTATACCTCCGATGAAACAAAAAAATCGTTTCGAAGAAAATAATGTACTGTATCAATCGAAAAGCATTAAAACTGGACCAAAATGTCTGGATTTTTGCTTTATTCTCATAAGCATATCTCATTTATTTTTCGGATTAAAGTTGAAAAAATAAAAGGTCTGTTCATAAAAGAACTTTATAATATTATAAAATATAAATAAAATACAAATATATAATAAAGTACAAAAATAGTAAAGAGTATTGAAAAGGGTGGTTGAAGTCGTGGATTTTCCATCACTAGTCTATATTGTTTACAAAATTATACCTAAAAGTATGTTAAAATACGAATTATAATATTATAATATACGATTATTCCAATATTTTCTAACATAGAATATAACTTTATAAGTTCTATTTCATATTCTTTGGGGATGATCGTAAACAAGGACAGTCTAACTGCCATTATTTTATTATAATATATTATAGTATAAAGACTGTAATACCGATAAAAATAGTTATTAATTTAATTACATTTAATAACAGTCGACATGAGTATAGTATCTAATTTTAATCAAATGTGTAAATTTGAAAATTGAAATTAAGTGCGATATAATAATCTCATTCGTTACCTCGGCGCAGTATCGCAAAACCAGATAAAACAGAATCCTATTATAACGCGCAGTAGCATTTTTAAATCCATATCCTCCGATCAATCAACGTAATATCGAATGCGAGCGTTGAATTCAAGAAATAATTTCAGTTCTTTTTTAACTGGTCAATTGTAGCCAATTTTATTGCGATGAAGTGATATAATGTTAATAATAGCATTCATAAATAAGGATTTGATAGTTCGTGTTATAAGGAAAGAATCTAACTGACGATTTTTTCGCAATTCCCATAGACGTTATAATTTTGAAAAATGGATACCGTATGTTGGAATTGTAGACATAATAAAGATAAGATACGCATTAAAATATTTTTTATACTCTATGAATAACTTCTTTAATGCTATTTGATAGTGAATTTTCAATTGTGAAATACTATCCATTATTTTTTATGCTAGCACTGAAAAAATATCTGTACTTCAAATTTAATTATGATTACTTACTCTTCATATGTAATTATGATATACAGGGTAACATTTTAAATATCTGCAATTGAAATTCATGCATAAGAATTTTCGGACACTTAATCCGTAATTTATCAGAGTGCAGTACATCTTATTTTCAGTTACTTTTCTTCAAATGAATTAATGTCCTTGAAAATATCTTTATAAATAGAATCCAATTAGTCATTATGTATGATCGATGATAAAAAGCCGGTATCTTACTAAATTTTACTAAATTCAAAAAACTAGTTATTATTAATAACTTCGTGAGGTTGCTTAAAGTGTGAGAAAAATTTATTATAATAAGATATGATTAATAAGTTATTTAATCAGATGTACTATAAAATAGAACTAAATAAGTGATATGCTTATATTTTACTTATTTATTCCTATATTATACAACAGTTTCAAAGACTGAATTCTTTAGTTTCTAATTCAATCAATATACCATGGTTTATTGTTAAATTTTCAAAAATTGCGAACATTAAAGATAATATAAAAAATATTTTCTGTACACAGTAAAAACCATTGCAGCATAAGATGTGGATGGTAAAAGTTCCGGATGTGCTCCACCATTTCGAAATACTCATGAGTTTGTTCTCAAAAAGTAATTTAAAAAATGAATAAATCATAAGATAATCAACATTTTTTTTAACAATTTTTAAAAATTTTCAATGATGTAACTTCTAAACTCTATTTGTAATCTACGATTTTCATTTTTAAAAAAGCCATAGGTAAAATAAACTATGTAAAATTACCTCCAATTTTAATTTTCATCCATCTTAATCGTTTCAAGCCAAATTTATTTTAAAGAAACGTGTCATATGGTCGAAGAAGGACACAACTATATGCACTAAACAAAATTCACATTATATAAAGAGAAACTACGATGTATGAGGGGCTGATGTTAACGAAGTAACTTTGAGAAGTATTACATACGCTACACATGTATCGGCCGTTAATCGTGGAATTCTGATCATCCAATTAAGATTTACAAAATAAGAACACCAGATTACGAATAATCGCTGATATCAGGCATAGAAACCTTTAATGCAACAGATCCATCAGTTAAGGAATGAATTCTATCTTTATTAGATGATTTATTAGCATTGAAACACGTTTTTAAATTCATCATTTTACAATTCAATAAATCCATCGTAGACTCACTATTTTCTTCTTAGATTATGAGAATAAATTTGCAAATTATTAACTACCAACAGCACAAGCTGCATGTTATTACAAATGAGATTATCTAGCCGAACAGTAGCAGTAATAAAAAATGCATTGTGTGAAGATTCAGATATAGAAAAAGTTAGCGAGTATTCATAATAAGAAGAATTTTTTATACGGAGGTGCTTTTACATACAATCACTGGACAGTACTTGGAAAATCGAGAGCAGTTAGATAAATATCCAATATATTGATTTACCTGGCTCTACCCTTTCCACAGTTGTCTAATCTTTCCACATGTATGTGCATATTTTTATAACCATTACAAAGTTCTTATAAAGAAACCTGAGCTTACTGATTTTTATTTCTGTATATTTCAATCAAGAAACATAATAATGATGAACGCCCGGTGGGTGATCAAACGTTGTCTCTCTTCGCTCCCGTTTTGAATTAATCATATAAATCCCTGCTGCATTCGTGAGCGGTAAAGAATGAGATCGAAATTAGATATCGGTGTGATAGAGCATGGCAAAGAAAAAATCTATTTTTTTTAAACAGTTAAGAGAGCTAAATTGCGCAAAGTACCCAAAATACTTTTTATATAGAATCCACGAGATTTTCTGTGCGTGTGTGCTTGTATTCTTTAACTACACTTGTAATTTTTATTCAAATCATTATCTTCTGAAAAACTGTAATTAGATAGCGTCTGTCATTTTACGTGGATTATTCAGGTCTGATTTTACTCCGACATTTCTTTTGTAAGGTAGAAGTCGTTGTGCATTTATTATCTATATTTAATTAAGTCGTTCTTGTTGTTTGCATCACAATGGTTATACAATAAATACCTAAGAATTTTAACATATTAATAGAGTTTCAAATCATATGTTTTCATAAAACTTTGTAGATTTCAATAGTTATTTGAAACATAAGCGATTGAATTCTTAAATTATGATAATTTGGATTATATTAGAATAGGATTGGTAAATACTTTATAACCAACAATTATATTTTATATTAGTTTCATTCTTATTTTTTATTATCGTTCGTTTAATGTATTTTATTATATTCTAAATCGGTGTTAAATTTTTATGTCATATTAAAATCTCTGGCGGCAAGACACTTTTGATCTACTTTTTAAAACCCATACCCCTCATTAATTTTTTGTATCCTACTGTTCCGCTACAGCGAGAATATTACAGTGAGGTTGTGTATTCCAATCGAATAATACCATAAATAAATGATACCATTAAATCACCATAATAATTGACCCTAACGCTGAAGGTTGCCGTTTATGTTTTATGTTCTCGGCTTGAAAAATTGAAATTGACAAAAAAACACTGATACTTGGTTAATTTGAAATATTTCTTCTTTAATGAAGATAGTTAAAAAAAAATTTTTTTTTTTTGAATAATTTTAATAGCTGTTCACTATATATTGAATATGAATTGAATAAGAGTAATAAGAACATATTTTCATTTTAGAACGTCTCTATTATTTCGTGTACATTTTGGTACGAGTTCGCATCGGTTCAAATTAGTTGTTTCAATAAATAATTTTATAATTTATAGAAATACATACCAGATTTTTATAAAAATTACAAGGATTATTCATTAAAGAATCTTATCCAAATACATAGATGCTAAAAATTTTCTGTTACTTTTATCATAATGAGAGAACGAAACTTGTCTGCTTTCGTAAAAGTATTATAATATTTATTATTCATTATTTGAATTTCAATAATTTTAGTTATTTGCTTTTCGATCATTAAAAGAATGTCTAATTAAAATCTGCCACTGCGTAATACTACTTTCTTCATAATTCGGACAACTTTTTAAGAGGGAAACGGCATTATTAAAATCAGTATTCGTGTAAATTTGGTTAGTCATTTTTTAACTAAAGTTTATACCATATTTCTGAGTTTCTTAGTATGCTCATTCGAAAAACCCAAATATATAGAGAAATAACTATTATACTATTTTGGGAGAAGCCTACATTATACTTGCGATTGAAAAATTTACTCTCCCATGTACAACTGCACCTGTACTTTAAATGATATATATTAAGATATGTTTGATCAATAATTTCATAAGATATATTCTCCTAATTAATAAACTTTATTTGAATTAATACGCTGAAAATTTTATATCTAACAATTTATGCGGATATACATTTACGAATTATCGTGCACTTAATACAACTTGTAGGAATGAAATTGTTAACACAATTTATTATTCACTTGGCTCATCAAGATACTTAACTGGAATACCAGGTTTGCAATGATCAATCACAAAACAATGGCAGTCTATCAACCGACGTGCGCGGTCGAGGCAGATCTGAACCTCCAAAAGATACTGTTCTGCGCTGTTCTAAAATATTACACAAAATACGTATTTACATGTTCATAAAAAAAATTCAAAAGATAATTTATGTTTTTATATCTATACCTGAGTTTGTAGACATTTTATGTAGGGTAGAACTTTTAAACGCCGTCTAATGGAATTCATGATAAAATACAAATCATAAATACCGCCTGGCTTAATATTTTCCTGTCTCAATATTATTCCTATATTATGATTTCTTAGCAACGTCTTGGCTAAGGTGAAGTAATTTGTTGGATTGGAGTCAATGCAGGATCCATGCAAATTGTACTGTTTTTTCCACAGGTCATTTTCATTTTCGCCGGTGAACAGGGCAGGCCAATATAGTCGAAGCTCTTGTCTAAAATCTTCAGTCGGGACTTCGCTCTCATAGAGCGCGGTTTCTCCCTTCTCATTTACACAGTTTGACATCGTTACAGAATTCCCTCGAAGATATTCAATCGGCCGCAGCTCCTCTACAATCCAACCATCTGCATTTATTATATCCCAATATTCCTGAACGTATGTGAACACCTCAGTGGTGTTCGTGCCAATTTGAATGGTTTGTCGAAGATAATCGAATATAGCTCCTGGTGCCCGTTGAGAAAATACTAATTCTTCATAACATCCGACTGTAGCACTAAAACATATTTATATATTCATTAAATGAATATTTTTATAAACCAAATAAAATAATTACCGACCAAACGTTTCTCTTTTCATTTACATATATAAAAAATTTCCGTGGAATTGGGACGTCTGTTCCATAACTTTCTCAACCTATGCCCAGACGATGAAAAAAAATTGCAGAAACAAATGCCTTTGTTAAGAATTCGTATATTCCTCAACGAATGTGATATCGATCCAAATGAAAATGATTAACGAATAGAATCAGACTCGACAAAACTATTTGGAGCTTGTCAGGCATGCAGCACGACGTAGTAGTTATGTAGAAGGTGGATAGACAATAAATTCTACGTACATCTCCAAATTAAAAAACGGTGATCCGTAAATGTCGTGGGATGTGCAGTTTTATATAGGAGACGTTGCGTACGATTTTAACGCGACTTGAATATCAAGCGTGTTAACTGATCGTTTGATTATGAGGAACAGTATTATACAACAAGGCCGGTAAAATAAAATAATAATCACATCTAATATTAAATTTAGAGATGAAGTATAAGAGAATATCTTATTTAATTTAAATTTCGAAGGATTTCATTACTTTTTAATTAATTTTAATTTTATTTTTACTAGCTCATCGTAAAATATCATATGAGCATTGACTAAAGATTAAATTTTTTACAATATGATTTTAATTTTAATATTTTAGTTTAAAAATTATGATTAACATATTGTTTTGAAACCAAAAGCTAATTTTTTTATATTTTACCTAACACGAAAATTTATGTTGTCCCACTTATTACTAAAATCGTCTAGCGTAAATACTTTTTATTTTAATGCAGCTCAGCTAGTAGTATATAATGAGAAATAGAACGAGGTTAGATAAGAATAAATCTGTTTTAATATCATCAATTCCATATATATATATTCAATAATAAACGAATTCTGGAAATAAAAGATAATTGATAAAAGACAATGTCTCAGATATACTATAAGTTGAATTTGCATTATATAGATTATAGTTATTATAGAATTTGATTTTTTTGTCTTGAAAAGCTATAAGAGTTATTTTTATTTAAAAACATTCAACTACAGAGCATGATACTCTTGTTGGCCAATAGCTTTACACTTTTTAAGCCTACACTTGCCCATGTATAAGTGTCCTCTTAATTTCATCTTAATAAGTTATATGCGACAAATAATATAAGTTTTATCAATTCCACATCCTTCTATATTTACAGGTTTAAAATTTTTTTTCTACGCCTGCTTTACAAATTGTTCAATGGTTATTCAATCAATAAATTAATGTTTCTTAAAATGATGGTTTTAAACTTAGAATAATTTTTAACGAATTTTATTATTATTTAATATAGAAAGATAAAATTAGTAATCAATATGAATTTATCTTATATAATTTTCTATTTTTGAAATACAATTAAACAATCAAGAACACTTAAATGACTGAAATAATACTTACATAATTAAGAATATAGTATTTAATTGCTAACGTAAATTAATAGTCTTTAACATTTTTTAATAAAAATAATATTATTGATTCTTCAGCTATAATAAACAGATATAGCTATATTATATTATCAGACAATTTTTTCATTTGACTAAGGATATTTTTACATTTTTTATAAGAGCTATACTACATGTTCTATGAGGGTCATTGAATCACAAATGCCAACAAAATAAATTATTTTTCTAGTATTGACCATTTTGCAGTAATAATTTAAAGCAAGCCTAATCTATTATTTGAGTGAACATTAGAAAGATATTGCTTTATTATACAATAAATATTGTCACTGATATTTATATAATTGTAAAGGTACATTTATATAGAATTATAATATAAAAAGTAAATTTACCATTCGATATAAAAAGATATTAGAATCTCTTACCTTGGAGTACCATTGCAATAAGCTATAAAACAAAATGCCAGAATGTATTTTAGCAGATGTGAATACATTTCGTCTGATGACGAGTCAATTGAATTTTCAATGTGTATATCGTAATTGATAGCTTCAAGCGAATGCAACAAGTACTGCGATACTATATGATGATGAATATAGAAATTTGATTATTAAATAAAATATGTACAAGTACGTGATATTTCACGTAAAAAAAAAAGAAAATGACTGATTTTTTATTCATAATATATCTACATGTACTTAATCTCAATAATAAATTCTAAATGTTAGAACAGTATGAAAAATAAAGATAAGATATGAATTTATATTTTTTTATACGACTAGCCAAGTAGTCAAGTTTTTCTTGACAATATTTATCGGAAGTCCGAAAATACATGAAAAAGTTAATAAGATACAAGCGTCGAATCTTCCATCTACATGTGTCAACATGGCCCAGTACATATGTGTAATATGTTCAACTCCAAATTTTTGACTTTAATGATTCGACGTTGTATTCAATTAGACCAAGAAAAACTTATTCCAAAAAATTTTAGTCCAACATGTTTTATTTTACAGTATAGTGAGCGGAAAATTTTGAATTTTTTTTTTTTTTTGAGAAAAAATAAGAAAAGTGACTAGTATAAAAGTAGGAAGTATAAAAGTAGAAGTAGAAGTGTAAAAGTAGAAAGGCTAAAGAATACAGTTTTTGTTTTTAAAGCGTAAAATAGTACTTTATAATTCATTGCAGCATAGAAAATGTTAGCCAATTATGCTCTAATAGTATATTACATTATAGGGAACTAAAGTATAGAATCTGGTGTTATGACTTGAACTAATGCATTGGTGTGCACACATGTATGCATAGGTTCCTAGCTCAAACAAGGATAGCAAATTTTCGCCCTACTATAGGTCTTGGGCACTGTCTAAGACAAGTGTCCCTAATGTTTCTTTGGTCGACTACATACCTCGGAACGATTTTTATACATTAGTACCGAGTTGTTTATATAATTTTTTATCCTGCTGGATCTAAAATGCAATCCTCGTTACGATTTTATTTGTAAGTATTCGCCCAAAACAAAATTTAGAAGAAAATATAGAATCAAGTGTAAGTGAATAATAGTAGGAGGCGAACTTAGTTTCCAACCTTCACGTTTACATGGAGATATAAGTAGTATGAAAAGTCAGATGTGCCGGATCTAGTACTTATTTTTTAGTTTTGGCATTTACCAATAAAATTCAATTGACAGACGCCATCATTTGTATACACATTATAATTTTTTGATCAGTGAAAAATGAATCGTGATAAATCATTTTTGCGACATGTCCTTTTGGACTATTTTGAGTTCAAAAAAAGTGTAGCAGAAACTTATCGATTGCTTCAAAAATGTTATGCCGAATAAGCTTCATTGCTTACATGTGAAGAGTGGTTTCGATGGTTTAGAAGTGGAGATACTGACGTTAATGACGTTAAAGAAGGATGTTAAAGAACGTTTGGATAGTAATGATGTTAAACAACGTTCTGGACAACCGAAAAAGTTTGAAGTGAATTGCAAGCATTATTGGACGAAAACTCAGTACAAACGTAGAAAGAACTCGTTAATAAGTTAGGAGTCAGTAACAGAGCAGTTGGCAAACGTTTACATGCGATGGGAAAGATTCATAAAGAAGGAAAATGGATGCAACACGATTTGACCGCAATGCCATTATGAATCGATACAACATCGCACTATCTTTGCTTGCCAGGCAAAAAAGAAGAATTTTCTGTGGCGAATTGTGACTTGTGATGAAAAGTGTTCATTTTCCGTTAAAAAAGGTCGGAAATTAACTTCGCCTGCTAATATAACTGCACACGCACGATTTGTAGAATCAATAGAATTTGTTCACTGTCGATAAATTGACAATATTGCTCAATGCTTGGTTTGTGTTTGATATAAAAATATTATTAGAAGTTATATAAACTATTTGTATATATCTATACAACTACGATAAAAAGTATATAGCCTCTAACGTGAAAACAATCAAATATATTCGAGTTATAAGTTTTATGTACTATTTTGTAACTGTTTCAGTTCTTAAATGATGCATCAGATGACGGGAAATTCTGATAAGCATAAAAGAGCAACAATGTTAAGATATTTCGAGTCCAAAATACTGCTAATTTATCATCCTTCCATTTCAAGAAAAGTCGAATAAATATCTTTGTAGACTTGTCGAGTTTCTTGGCAACAACAATATTAATGCAATATATTGAAATGCCATATTAATACATTTAATGAATTAAGGAAGAAATGCAATCCACTAACAATGTGTATCCGTTCCAGTAAGTTCCTCTATGCTTGGAAGTGAATTAGAAATAAAAGATAGCATTAAGATGAATATGAAAAATTCAAGATATTTTTGAAGATTTTCAGCAAAGCATACAAAACCAAAGATGAATGAACTTGTCTAATGACCTCAAGCTTTTGTCATTTATGAGGCATGAAGATATCAAGAATTTCTCAGCATTACTCTTAATTATCTAAAAAATACTTGCATCAAATATATTATTTCAGTGGTTGATTTTTAAGTTCTTTTAACTTCTTAATATTTATGTATGAAGTGCATTAGATTCTACAATAGTTGAACCCTGAAAACTTTAATATAACATCTTTATCTAATATAAATTAACCATTTACTCATTTAATTTATTTTTAACGTGAAATGTTTCTAATTCTCACTTTGCTCAAAAGGTTTTCTTAAGACAATTTGACAAGATATACAAGATACAATTTTATAATTATATTAGATACGGTGTTTTATATAGAAATACCTATTGATTTATATGGAATTAATAAAATAACTAAAAAAAATTGGAAGCGTCGTTGAATGAATAAATTAGAATTAGAATTTCATACAAATACATTTATTTGATGTAATATATGTCAAAAGTTTTATATATTTAATAATGAATACAAAAATACTTTTAGGAATTTCCTAACTCCTGAAACGACTTATAGTATAAAATAATATAACAACAGTTATTATTACAATTAAATTCTAATCACATTGCTTTAAAATAAAAAGAGACCTTGATGTATTTTAACTCTATTAGGGTTTTCTTTACTTTTCGAATTTCATTACGAGATTTTGGACATAGAATACACGTTTTATTTCCCAGACTCACCACCCGAAATTTAAATTCTTTTCAAAACTTATGAAAATTATTATTAATTTGCTGCCGATCCAGGATATATAACTGGCATGTCAAATCTACAGTGATCAGTTACAAGGCAATGACAGTCTATAATTGAATGTGTAAAATTTAAGCATATCTGAACTTCAAAAAGGTACTGTTCCGAATTCTCCTGAAATAATATAGAAGAAACAGAAGAAATGTATTTATATACTGATAAAAACATTTAGAAAATGAATTAACTTGTGTGTGTGTGTGTGTGTGTGTGTGTGTGTGTGTGTGTGTGTGTGTGTAAATATACCTCATCTTGCAAACATTTCACATAGGGCCGGCCGCCTAAACGCGTTTGAAGGCTATTGATGATATAACGTAAAAAATAAGTATCGCCTGGTTCAATATGGGCATCTCTGAGCAGTGTTCCAACATTATAGTTACGAAACAATGTCCTGGCAAACGTAAAGTAAGCTTCTGGAGAAGGATCGATACAAGATCCATACGCATCGTACTCCATTTGCCACATAATTTCTACTGGTTCGGTACCATATAAACCAGGCCAATCTGTCCTCAGTTCCATTCTAAAATTTAAAGGCGGTACATCACTAGAATAGAGCAGAGGTTGCCCATCCTCATTTATACAATTAAGCATAGTTACGGAACTATCTCCAACATATCGAATCGACCGTAACTCCTCGATTATCCATCTGGTCGGATTCAATACCGGCGAAAATCGTTCTAAAAACTCAAGCACCTGATCGGAGGTCGTACTTTCATGCAGTGATGCACGCTGAAGATAATAATACACAGTTCCGGGCGCCCGTTGCGAAAAGACTAATTCTTTATATGAACCGAAAGTGCTGAAAATTATTATGAATTTATTATTATTTATAAATACTTCTTAATAGATTGTCCAGTGAAAACCTGATAATAAGAAAATGCTCCGTCTCTTGATTATCTGATGTGTAAAGTATAATGAAATCAAATGGCAGAGTATCTAGAATTATTGTTATATATAAATAAATAAATATATATATATATATATATATATATATATATATATATATATATATGATCTATGTTAATTATTTTAGGAAGTACTTTAAAAAATGAAAAATTAGTAAACATCGTTAAAATCACTATTTATTATATAAAAATTTTAAAATATATTAAAGGATGTTAAATTATAAAAGATATTAAAATTTTATAAAAGATTATAAATCTTATAAAAAATATTAAAATTTTTTTTCTTATTTTTTATCTTTACCTAATTTTATATTTACATATAATTATTTAATAATTATTATCTATTTATAATTTAATGTTCACGATAATGAATAGAGTGAATTAAAACTTAGTTAAATTAATCGAATAATTGATAATTTCATGAGTAATAAGATTCGAAATTTATCATGCACCGCGACAGAATAATTTCATTTCTTACCTCGGCACAGTGTCACAAAAGTATAGAAAAGAAAATATTACGGTATATTGCAATAGTAGTTTGAAATACATATTTTTTGACGATAAATCAATGTAATTTTGAATATAGATTTGCAAGTCGATAACACCGATCGAAATGCGATGATTAACCGTTCGCTGAACAATTAGTAATTAAATGAAATATGTAAAAAGATGCGATATTTCATACAACCTAAGAAAATGTGTTTCTTTGTTTCTTTATCTTTATAGAAATATTGATTGAAAAATGAAATACCATATGCTGGAATAATTTCAGTCGCTTATTCAATACATTTATACGACCATTTAACTAGTCGACTTTTGTTTCGAAATATTTAATTATCATATTAATCTTACATATTATATTACCAGAATCTGCTAAATCGGTAATTCAAAATATTTTTGTTTCGTTTCTTTTTCTTTATTCGAGCATACTTGAAGCCAAATGGAAGTTTTATAAAGCTTTACAAGGTTCTAATACTTAAATACTTTTACAAAATATATATTATGTTGTTGATAATAGAAAATATAAGTCTTTATTATACAAATTTGATACATGTCACAATCAAAGAATTTATTATTTTGCAGAGTCAACTTACGTGGTTGTGAAATAATCATATCGATATTAATTTTTTACTATTTAATCGACATCATTCTTTTAATGTCAGCGAACATACTGCGAACATGACAATGCGTTACATACTTGCTGCATTGTTGGGATGCTACAGTAACAATAGATTATTGCAGCAGTGCGATTACAGCTGGCGTTAGATCGTGGCCCATAATCATAATCATAATCAGCATACCTGCTGCAGTCTTTGATTGCGATAATAGCTGCATGCTTGCTGCAACTATACGCCACGATAACGCAGAAAGTTTTCACTCTCCCCCGATAGAGGGATGTCTGTTTTCCCGGGTAGTGCCAAAAGCGGAGAAAATTCAGATAACGTCAGTTAATTATAAGACTGATCTAGTACATTGTGACACAAGGGAGCAAAATAGGCGTTTTCCGACGAGGGTATGTTTGTCAAATTACCCGAGTTCGAAAACGCCCTTGCTCCCGTGTGTCACATTTTATTTTCCCATACAAGGGCGCTTTTTCCTTCTCAAAGAAAGGCACAAAAAATTGAACGGCAAACTCACGGAATGAAACACATAATTCGTTGCATTTTAAAAAAATATAATATTATCGGGTTTCTCTTAAGATTATTCCTGCAATTTATTTGAATTCCACAACATTAAATTCAATTAATTCCTCTTATTTAGAAATTGATAAAGTTAGTTAAGAAGAGATGTAGGATCGAGAGGTGGGAGTACAGGGGGCGAAATCCCTGCTTTTCTAAAAATAAACAAGCTAATCAATTGAAGATTATAAGTTTGTTAATAATCTACTATTAAATTAAAATTTAAAAAAACTTAACAGCATAATAAATAGAATTTTAAATTAAAACTAATAAAAAAAGATATAGATAATTTTTAATACTTAAAAAACATTGTAAGAATTTTTATAATAAATTTCACGTAGAATATAAATCTTATTTTCTTTAAAAATCTCGAATACCTAACTCAAACTGCAAAAAAAGGTCGAATCCGTCGAAGGGTTGATCTTTCTTTCGCCGATCGTTTAGTTGCTGCGATACCACATGCTCTCGCAACGCGCTCCATGAGCTCCAAGAGCGAAGATAGCATTTCGCTTTCATCGAGGTCCTCCAGAGTTCTCACTGTACGATCTAGTTATCGCGTGTATTTCATAATTGTGCAACCTTGCTGTAAAGCTGTTACGATTATATTCAAATTTTAATACATCTTCGCCAGAAAGGCCGCAGAAAACTCAATAAGATTCTGAATGCTATGTGGAAAGTTAATTTTTATATGTTTAAATAATTATTTTATATAATTTTTGGAACAGAAAAATTAGCGTTTAAATAAGTTAAAAAGAGTTAAGAAATTTAGAAGAGTTTCGAAGAGAAATTATCTGTTGGTTCAATGAATAACATTGACGAGATTCATTTTTTACTAACTTTTTAAACTGAACACTTTATGTATTTAATCACTTGTTCCACTAATTCTTTGCGCTTAATCACTATTTGCATTTTCTTTCGACGTTTTTACTCATTGCAATCTCATTATACTACAATTAGCAATTACCTAGAATCATTATTTTGATATATAATATAGAACCTTTAAATAGAATAATTAATTTTATGGTAACTAATATCATGTCCATTGAAACTTCTGAATAACGCCCCCCACCCCGAATCAGGCCTTTTCTGTTATTTTTCTAGTCTTCCATCTCAAAATAGTAATCTGAAATTGATTATAATCTGCGAATGTTCTAATAAGCCCAACAGTACTGAAGCAAGTAAAAGAGCATTTCCACAAAGGTAATTAAGGAAACATTCGCGAATAATACATAATTTTAAAAAATGATTTCCTACTTTTCCTGTAATAAAATCTATTCCTTTCATTCTTTAATGGATCTATTCCACTAGTATTATGCTCGGTATTGTTATAATGATGAAATATTATTTATATCAATGTTTATTTACTTAACACGCTGCTCGGTAAGAAGTAGAAATGCATAATGGTGAGAAAAAAGGGGGTACAGGTATGTCGAATGAATAATCAGTCTTATTAGTCCAGACAAACAGAAGGAGCCCCGTAGGAGATTTAAGGCCACCTGGGTAACTTGGTGTTACTTTATGTTTTTCGATGCACTCAAAGGATTTTTGGCAGTTGCCAGGCCCGAGAATTGATTATTACTAAGAAAATGTTTATTTTCTAAAAATATAATATTTAAAAAATATTTGTCTCTTACATATTTTCCCTTAAATCCATATTTCAAGAAGAAATGCTAGCGGGTCCCATTGGTCGTTCACACAGATGTCGCGATTCGAACTCATGAGCTCCTCGATAAATAGGTGCTAGTTTAAGTTTGCAGTGCTTTGAATCGATCAAAAAAATTTTTTTTATTGATTTAGTTAAATTAAGCATTCATAATTCAGCGTTTATCTCATTTCATGTTAATATTATAGCAATAAATTATTGCTTCAGAAAAACATAAACTTTCGCCAGGTTATCGAATCGACCTTGAGAATTCGAAGCGCGACACCTTCTGTGCGCACGACTAATTAGTCCCGTTATTATATCTTTTCCAAAAATATGCGAGAAACAAAAACAATTTTTGAACTATAATGATTTATCAAAGTGACTGGGCTACATAGTAAATTTTAATTTCTTTTTTGAAAAATAGACAGTTTAAGCCAAAACTGGGTCTGATTTTGGAAATTACCAATATTTGGAAACCTTGTAATCTCGAAAAATTAATACAGCGAACCGAAATATATAAAGTAACACTCAGTTACTGAGAGGACTTCCTTTTCGCTGCGAAACCAGTTCAAATGTCCTCAATATATTCACAGACATAAAGTTTAGTTCTTGAAGATGAGCTTCAAGGATTGTCAAATTGTCCTTTGCTAATATAGAATATAGTTTATAAACAATCATAAACAAGGACAGTCTTATCGTCATTATTTTAGTGTAATATATTATAGTATAACGACTGTAAGACCGATAAAAATATTTATTAATTTAAAGATAAAGACAGTAAATAAGAAACGTGAATTGAAAAGGAGATGAAGTTTCAGTATACCTAATACAAACTTTTATTTGATAATGACTTGTTTTGAATCTATTAATAATCAGAGACGTAATGATAAAAATAATGGCAAATGATAAAAGAAGAACGCTTAGAGGTCGTCTCTGAACTTTGCATTGAATTATACAAAAAGTATATTGATTGTATTCAATACTTGAAACTGTTTAACATCAGTATTCGTTAACAAACTGCATGATGAACAAGCAGTTTATTATTTTACTACAAAAGGATTCTAAATTTTCCGAAAATTAAAAAATATTTATAAGTAACTTTTCTGACGTCTCGCGATGAAAAATTATTTAGTTAAATTAGATTAAGATAATTATTCACTACACTCATATATATATATATATATATATATATATATATATATATATATATATATATATATGAGATATAGATCAACCTGTTATTAAGGTTTTTTTACATACCATTGTGTCAAAGTTTATTACGTGTTTCATAAATACAAACCTGAAATTTCTGAAAAGCAGCTTGGTGGAGATGGTTAACGCTATGTTCTTTGTTGCTCGAAATTTATTATTTTTATTTTATAATATTTATATAACTGACATATTTCTGTCTCTATAGCGGCCGCCGTGATTGAGCTTCTGGAGTCACCTTTCCCAAATAATACTCGTTATTTAAAAGTGGATAATGAAAGGCAAGAAATATATTTATTTAAGAACCACACAAAATATTAAACATTCTAATATCAAACTTATAAATATTGCAGTCAGACTGGGCTTACTTATAATAAATAACTTGGAATTTGAAATAGAAAATTTAAAATGAGTTTTGTCAATGCATGACAATATGACTGAATATTCATCAAAACTGTCTGCATCTTGCAACTCCAGTCTGAACTAAAATCTAATGATGAAAAAAAAAAAAATATATATATATATATATATATATATATGTCTCCACCTCTCCTTTAATACACCTATATTTTTTTTCCTATTTTCATTAATAAATAATGATAAATATTGACAGATGTACTCAACTCAAAAAACATGAAATTTACTTTATTTTGATCGGTCACCCAAGATAAAAATTGCAATTCATATTTATAAAGTTTCTTTTCTAAATATCTATCTATCTGCTGAACGCAACATTCATTATAATCATTACAATGTATTTTATATCTTATTGATGATTTTAAATATTTATTATCCTTATCTTGTCAATTATTAAATAACTCTGACAAATCTAAATACTATGTTTTATTTTAATTACATTAGATTTTCTCTCAAACTTGGTTTATAACTGTAACGTCTAGAGAAATAAGAACTGCACTTCATCGAATTTCATAGTTCGTTAGTTTTGCTACTAATATTATAAAATTTCATTTAGTCTTTCAGCTTTTATTGTATCGATAAATTTTAATGAGATAATGATTATGTCTTATAGTCGTATACAATTTTGTAGTCTATAACGAAGATTCGCTCGCAAGTCTTATTTCAAATCTTCATTAATTTACAATTCAAATTGATTTTAAATAATAATTTATTAAAAACGTTTTAAATTTTCAGCCGATAATTTCTTCAAAGAATCTCTCGAAATCTCACATGTAATTACATATCAATTGCAAACAATTTTTTACAAACTTCCTTATACATTACATCGATAGATATCATATTATTTTAAACTCTTATTCATATTATTATTATTATTATTTTTTTTTTTTTTACGGAGTTTGAATGCTGTTTGTGCATCTCCGATGGTCGTTCAGCAAGAATGGTCCTGAAAAACGACCACCGAAGTATGTGCGACTCGACAGAAAACCCATGTCACTACGCACTAAACACATATCTCCGTGTTGCTCCGACACCAGCCCGGAACTGTTATACACATTACTTCGCCTGGGCGGCAGTCCTTGCGTGGTCATTTCACGTTCATATCTTTCATTCCAGATTCTTATGCATACTCGATATTACATTCACTCTTCATAGACTCTCAATCGTCCAGACATCCATCTGCTCTTTTGTTCTGAAGCACATTCATAACGTATTTTGCGATCAACCGCCAGCTGTCCGCGTCCGTCATCATAATTTTCGTCACGTTTTCTGGTGTGATCGCTCCTGTCCTCGTCTGTAACTCTAGTCGTGGCTCAGTCCAATGTTCGCACACAAGAAATGTGTGCTCCGCATTGTCCCAAGCCCATCCGCAGTACTTGCATTCTGAAGAGGCGACCCTCTTCATCTTGCAGAGGTACTTACGGAAGTATCCGTGTCCAGACTGAAATTGGGTAAGGTAGAAGTCCATCTCTCCGTATTTCCACTGACTATTCCACTCTTATTCCACTCTTTCCACGGACCGATTTCGGGTATTAGTCTTTTCGTCCACCGTCCTCTTCGTCCGTCGTCCACCGTCTCTGCCATGTCTCGATGGTCTTCGTCCGTTCTTCAGTCACAGCGTCTTCCCTTCCAACGTTCGAGCTCCGCTCGTAAATTCGCTTCCGTTCGGCCACGAGCAGATCGATGGGAATGGCCCCAGCAATCACGAAAACGGCGCTCTCAGACACGGTACGATACGCGCACGCGATTCTTAACGCGCCCACCCTTTGTACGCTTTTCATGGCGTTCGTGCGTTTCCTGATATTCATTCCGTCGGCCCAAACCTCCGCTCCGTAAAGCAAAATCGAGTGAGTAACGCTCATCAGCAGTCTGCGAACGTTCTGTTTCGGTCCATTCGTATTGGCTATCAATCTACTTAGAGCCTTGGTCTTTTCTGCTGCCTTTGTCGCCGCGTTGCGTAGGTGGGGCCAGAAGCTCAGCTTCGTATCAAAGGTAACGCCAAGGTACTTGACTTCACTCCTGGTTTCCAGACTTTCCGTCCCTAACGTCATCGGAACCACCGTCTGTATACATCTGCGAGTCAGCAGCAACAACTCAGTCTTTTTCAGCGCGAGCTGCAGTCCGTGATCTGTCATCCATTCGTTCACGCGTCTCATGACCTGATTCAGCTTTAACTGAATCAAGTGATAGTCGCGTGCGACTATCACGGCTGCCACATCGTCGGCATAGGCAATGAGACGCGCATTGGAGGACATGTCTAGTCTCAACAAACCGTCGTATTATACGTTCCAGAAGTCGGGGCCTAAAATGGAACCCTGCACGATCCCCGCTGTCACGCGTTTACATTTCTTTCCGTCCAAAGTATCATACGTCAGTCCTCGGTCTCGTAAGTAGTCCCGTATGATACGAAGGAGGTAGGAGTCAACCTTGAAAGTCAACTCCAACGCCCCCAGTATCTCTGTCCATTTTGCAGAGTTAAAGGCCTTACGAACGTCCAGGGTCACCAACAGAACCAGTGGTCTGGTTGCATGACAGCCCCTGTTCGCCGCGTGAAAGATGTTCGTCACGTCACCTATAGCTCCGATTGTCAACCGTCCTTTTCTAAATCCATGTTGTTGTTCGGATAGACCTCCGGCGTTTTTAATTGCATGTGACAGTCTTGGTCTCAGCAGTAGCTCCAACAGCTTCCCTGCCGTATTTAGTAGGCAGAGAGGCCTGTATGAAGAAGGCAAATTGGGGTTCCCCTTAGACTTACGGATGAGAACCAATCGAGCCTCCTTCCAGAGCCTGCTAGAAACTCCCTCCACCAGACACCCGTTGTACTAGCCCAAAAGGATATCCGGGCGGCGCGAAGCGACCACCCGTAAAACCTCATTATGTATGCCATCGGGACCCGGGGCCTTGTTAGGCTTCAACGCATTCGAAGCTCTGTGGAGCTCTTCCTGCGTGAAGAGAGGGATCTCAATATCTGTCATTTCATTTATCGCGTCCGTTCTGTTGGGATGGGTTGGGAACAGTCTCTCAACTATCCGCTCCATCACTTTCGCGTCTCGTAGTTCCGGCTGATCCCGACCTTCCAGGGCGCATGTTGCAATTTTATAGCCGTTGCCCCAGAGATCCGAGTCTACCTCGTCGATTGGTTTTGTCCAACACCGTTTCTTACTGTCATTGATCGCGTATCTCAGTCGCTGTCTGGCGCGAATATACTCCGTAGAGTATAGTCCCACTACGCCTTGACTTCGGGCTCGTTGAGCTTTCCGTCTCAGCTTCAAACAATTACTTCTGAGATCCGCGATCTCGGCTGCCCACCAGTATGTTTGTCGTCTGTTTCGTACTTTCCGTTTCCTGGGCATGATGGCATCGCATAGGCGCTAGAGAAAGCCAGTCGTTGCCGCCGCTAACGCCTCCACCCTGTCCCGGTTCGTGAACTCTTGAGGCACCTCTCGTAAGAGGTGCCTCAAGAAAATCTCCATTTTACAGATACCTTTCGAGTTCGTCTATGTCTAGGCGTTTGGGGTTCCACCCCGTAAATCTTGTGCCCCGTCTCCTCGTCTGTCTCGTCGCGTCTGTCAGTTTGAAGGCAATGTACTGGTGATCACTGGCCGTATAGTCCTGGTTAACCCGCCACGCCCTTATCCTAGTCCGAATTCTGTCCGAGGTCAGAGTCACGTCTGGTATGGAGTTATCATACCCCGGTCGTCTGTACATCGGTATCGTTCCTTCGTTAACTACTGCCAGGTCCAGCCTTGCGGCCATCTCCAGCAGCAGTCTTCCCCGTCTGTTGGTCAAGGGCATTCCCCACTCGATCGCCCGCGCGTTAAAGTCGCCCGCCACGATCACGTTACCAGGGATTTCCCGCAACGCCTCCTCGATTTTTCCAAGTTTAGCCGCGTACTCGGAGGCACTGCTGTTTGGGCTCAGATAAACACTGACGTAGGTTATGTCAGCGACCGTCACCCAGACACAGTCCTCCTCAGTCCCGCTGCGTATGGTATTCGACGCACCCTTTCCACGTAACCAAACTGCGGACTTGCCCGAGCTGCTTGTGAGCCAAGTCGGTAATCGTCTGTCTTTGTATTGCTCACTGATAATCAGCACGTCGAAGTTCAGTTCCGCCGCAATCTGCGGAAGCAGTGCGTCTGCCACGCTACTCCCGTTCATATTGCATTGGAGTATCGTCGTCGTCATTGTGTGACTGTCTTTGTCTTCTGTTCTGTTAGTGCTATTCTGAACGCGGCACACGAGGACGAGCCGGGTAAGTGTCCCCTGTCTCGGATATTATTCTCAGTGCACAGGAAACACTCCCCACGACTCTTGCAGTCCTTGTGGGAATGACACTCGAGGCCGCATCACCAGCACCAGCTTCGTCTGTCTAGCCCTTTACAGTTTTTCCGTACATGACCGAACCCGAGGCATCTATAGCATCGCGAGACGCGTATCCTTGCTCTTATTCTTGATATAACCCACCCGATTTTAATACGCCCTTTCCTTAAGAGGTCGGTAGCCTCTTTTACGTCAAAATCACCGAACGCCATTCTCTGTCCTGGACTGTTAACGTCGAAAACATGGGGCCGACGGTCTGCAGTCCGTCCCGTTTCCCGATTTAACGCGTTCGCGATGTCCTCGTCGGTCGTGACACAGTCCAAGTCTAGGAATTCCAGTGTCACCCTGGAGGTCAAATCTTTTACGCGTCCAGTCTCTCCGACAGCGTCTTGAAGAACTTGACGAAAGTCCGTCTCGTTGTTCTGTCTGGAGAGCTGTAAAAGTACCGCGCCGTCTTTTGTCTTTCTTATTGTTCTGACTTGAGTATTATACTTGTCAGGGTCCACCTTTTGCCGTATTGTTCGTACCACGTCTACGTACGTCTGTCCCTCAGCCGGCTTGATCATGATCGCTCCTCCCCTGCCTTTGAGGTTAGGGCGATCAGACCCGCGACCTTCGAGTCTCGCTTTTGTCTGCTCTTGTGTCGGTTTGTTGTCCATCTCGGTCGTTTTCGGTTTTTTATGTTTTGAGACCACCGTCGCCCATGTTTCGGTCTCGATCATCCGCTGCTGTGCGACCGCCTGCTCCGGAGTAGGGGTCTGACGGTCTCTTTTTCGTTTCTGAGGAGTTGCCTCCTCACATTCATTCCGTCCTTTATCTTTCTGTTTTTGTCCAAGCAGTCTCATTCGCTTCAGTTCATACTGTCCGATTTCCACTGCTTCATTGATCTCACTCAAACCGTTTTTTATTATTTGACTTACATTTTTTTGTATGCAAATCCTTTCCATCATTTTACTTAGGACTCTGCTTATTGTGTGAAATTGCTCCTGCAATTTACACTCAGCAGCTTCCCAAGTTGCCGGCGATTTATAAACATTCGCACTTTCATTCATACTGCTACCTGTAACATTTTCTGTCACACCAGCCAGGTTGCCTACTGGTGTGATAGGAGAGCCGGGAAGCTCCATTGACTCTACTGAGTCGCTTGCAAGCGGCACTCGAGAGCCTGCTATAATTTTTTTTATCACCTTTCATGATTATATTATTAACTTGTGTTAAATGTTTTATATTTGTGATGGTCAGGAGGATCACTTGTTGGAGATGACGGTTCAGCGTCCTGAATCTCCCCAATACTGAAGCCCTCCTACATTCTGGTGGCCTCGACTGTTCCTTCCCCACGACTCGCAGCAGGGTCCCATCCGTACGCCATACGGCACTACTACGAGAAGCGAGATTTGACGTCTGACGACGTCTTACCACTGTGTGAGACAGCCTCCCATGTTGGCTAGACTGGGTTCGGGCCCCGTACTTGTGGCGGCCGAGGAGTGCCATCTGGTTTTACAACTGTACCCTCCAGAAGGGAACGCACATAAGCATGAAGTGATTCCCTCGCAGCTAATCCCACCAATCAACAAGTAATCACTGCATCCGCAAGACCTTACCGTCGCTCAAACTGGTCACATTCATACATGAGAGATGCCCGTTTATAGGGCCTCTCATTCATTCATAACCCGCCTGGAAGTTACCCGTTTATAGGGTCTCCATCTCCACCATTCGTGGGAAACTCGATTATAGAGTTCCCGATATACTCCCCAGTCCGAGTACGGCTATCTTACAGATATGTAGGTGTGTGAATGATGAGTGGGTGTGTAGACGGGTGAATACCACTATTTTCGCTCGAAGTTTTTGTCCACGGCCACTTATTCGTCACTCTTAGAAGTGCTTATTTCGTGACTGACCGCGAGTGGTCATTCCCCTATCCGCAACCCCGGGGACACGTGTGGTAGCTGAACTCAAGGCCCCACATTTATTATTATTATTATATATATATATATATATATATATATAATATATATAATCTTAAATAAACATTTTTCGCAATATAATTTATCACTATATCATTACATAAAGAATATTAAGCTATATATATATATATATATATATATAACATTATAACTATATATATAACTTCAAAGCAGATTATCAAAGCTTTCTTAAAAACTATTACGCATTAATAGCCAAATAATTCAAGCAATTGAAAATCATAAAATTACATTTATATTTGACAATTCTACTCTTTTCTTATACTATATATATAAGTTTAATAGCTATAAATCCAATATTTAATTTACAAATTTTCATGAAAGTAAGATTTTTTCTATCTAAAAATACAATGAAGCTAATCATGATGACAACTAGAATTTTCGTCAATTAATAAGATTTTATGTCTAAAAATTCTAAATGATAAAAACTTAATATTGGATTTAATATTAATTCATATATCTAATTTGGATTCTTTTCTTATCAGGAATCTCCTTACTTCTGTAGTGCAAAACCTTACGTCTCGTAGTGCAAAATAATATAACTACACTTATTATCACAATTAAATTTCATTAATGTTTCTTTCAATTATAAAATAAAAAGACATATCGAAATATTTTACTTATGCTAAGGTTTTTTTACATTTAACAATCCATTGCGCAGTTTTGGTCATAAAACACTAGTTTTATTTTCCAAACACACGTCCCGAAATCGAAATTCTTTTCAAAAATCATAAAATTATTGCTGATTGTTGGATGATCCAGGATAGGAAACTGGTACGTCATATTCACATTCATCGATCACAAAGCAATGGCAGTCTATTATGGAAAGTGTAAAATTGAAGCATATCTGAACTTCAAAGATGTATTGCTTCCCATTATCCTGAAATAGTATCATATAAATGTATTTTTCTACTAACAAAAAAATTTTACAAAATAATTTATCTTTTGTATGTATATACCTCATCTTTTACACATTTCACATAGGGCCGGCCTCCTAAACGTGTTTCAAGATTGTAGATGATACTCTCTAAATCATAAGTATCACCTGGTTCAATATGGGCATCTCTGAGCAGTGTTCCAATATTATAGTTACGAAGCAATGTCCTCGCAAACGTAAAGTAAGCTTCTGGAGAAGGATCGATACAAGATCCAAATTTATCGTACTCTTTCTGCCACATAATATCTTCTGGATCTGCAGCATATAAACTAGGCCAATCTGATCTCATTGCCATTCTAAAATTTAAAGGTGGTATATCTCTAGAATAGAGCAGAGGTTGTCCTTCATCATTTATACAATTAAGCATAGTTACGGAACTACCTCCAACATATCGAATCGGCCGTAGCTCCTTTATTATCCATCTGTCCGGATTTAATATCGGCCAAAATTGTTCTAAAAAGTGAAGCACGTCATCCGCGGTCACGGATACATGCAGTATAACTGAATAAATGCTGGGATGTTTTATAATAATTAAAGATGAAACAAATTTAAAGATTAGACTGAATTTTATTTTAATGAATAATAATATAAAAGTACTTAAGATATTAACCTTAGCAAAGACCAGGAAAGAATAATGCTCGCGCGCTCTCTTAGCGTTGTTTTATAGACACAGCCTACGCGCCGCGGCGCGGCGCTGTTTCGCCTCTCAGTTCGGGCGATAAGCCCCACTCGCACCAATCGCAGCCCAAACTCATCGCGCAGCCGGACGGTCGGTGAGCCCAAGGTGGCAAACCATACTCGTCCCCTGATTTCGAAATTCTCGATATTTTCCAAGAGCCAGAATACGACTTACTTCAAATAAGTCTGTAGAAGGGCTCCTTTTAAGGAAAATATCAGAATTTCCCGTCACAGCACGGATCACTGCTTTTAGGAAGCATAACCTTTTACCTCTTTTGAAAACCTCAACATTTTTCCAACAGCAAGTATTCGAATACCTTATTTGTATCACCGTATATAAGCCATTTTAAGGTAAAATGTTCGGTTTTCCCGTCACGGCACGGATCAAGCGTGTACCTTTGTACACAAAGTTTGGCCTATAACGTGAGTTCGGTCGCGTTGTGCAGTGCATCGACATTCCATCATGTTCATCTATTCCTTCAAATTATTTCATTTAAAAATTTAATTTCACTCGAATCTTTCTTTTCTAGTCTTTGCTTTACACAAATTTTACAATTTTATTTTAATATCTTACTGGAACTTTCCACGCGTAACCGCTTGTCCGAGTTAACCGCTTATCAGATTTCCTTTGTGATTTCGAGCGCTGAGATCACATAATCAAACTATTATGTTCGGATTTTTATGGCGGTGACGCCGCTCGCAAACATAAACATATGGAGTAACATTAGTCGCATTTGCTTACATCTACTCGAACTACAGCTATATTCAACGAAACCTTATTTTAGAAGTTATTGGATATGTCCTGTTTATATAAATCTTACTCGATAATACACACGCTTATGAAACTATTAACGAACAAAGGTTACATTTATATAGAATACTTGACGACAAAGCCGTTAAATCTCATATTATAATATACGAATCTTAAAACTAATAAATATTTCGCTAGTATAAATTCTACTTATTATTAAAAATTATAAAATTATAAACCTTAATCTCAGACCGTAACAACTTTCCCCCCGTACAAAATTTATTTATTTTGTACCTCCTTGTTACCTAGAAGTTTAATTAATTTGCGAGTAGGACGGAGAAAATCCCCCCTCGGAGTGCGCACTTCGACAACCCGGACTTCTTTATCGGACCCTGGAAATACACGAATTACTTTACCTTTATTCCACAAATTTCTCGGCGCTTGAAAATCTACAATCATCACGAGATCTCCGACTTCTAAAGGTTCATCATTTTCTGTCCATTTTTTTCGTGGCATTATCGTCGGCAAATACTCACGCAGCCATCGCTTCCAAAACGCGTCCGCGTAAGATTGTGCTATTTTCCACTGCTTTTTTAAACACAAGTTTTCTAAGTCATATTTTCCCAATTTTATATTTCCGGAGGATGCCCCTATCAAAAAGTGGTTGGGTGTAAGCGCTTCGTTATCCCTTGGGTCCAACGAGACGTGCGTCAACGGTCGGGAATTGACAGAATGTTCTACTTCTGTCATTACTGTATGCAGTATTTCTTCAGTGGGTGCCTGTTCATTCAAAATAGTTTTAAGTGCTACCTTCACCGAGCGTATCAATCGCTCCCATGCACCTCCCATATGCGGTGCATCGGGAGGATTGAAACGCCACTCGATATTATTTTTCAGTGCGTAGTTTTCGATATCTTTCTTATCAATTTGTTTAATCGCGTTTTTAATTTCTTTGCTCGCGCCCCTAAAATTAGTACCATTGTCACTATAGAGTACACGCGGCATGCCGCGCCTTGCGGCCAAACGCTGTATTGCCATGATGGCAGAACTCGATGTTAAACTACTTGAAATCTCCAAATGAATCGCGCGTGTTGTCATACATGTCATGAGTACGCCCCATCTTTTTTCTCGCCGTCTCCCAATTTTCACATTTATGGGACCAAAATAATCAATCCCACAGTGCGTGAATGGTCTCTGTCGGCAAGCTACACGACACGCAGGTAACGGTCCCATTAACGGATTTCGCGGTTTACCTCTCCGTAGACGACAGACAATGCATTTGCTTATTAATGATTTTAACGCATTTCGCAAACCAATGATGTGATAACTTTGCCGTAATTCGTTCAGTACGGTTTCTTTGCTGCCGTGATAATATCTGCGGTGATATTCCGCAATTAATTGTTTCGTAGCTTGATGTTTGCTATCTAAAATTATGGGCGTATTATTATATTCCTCGTTAGATATTAGTTCTGCTCTGCCATTTGCCCGTAATATCTGATTTTCGTCTATAAATGGTCTTAAACTCGCGATACGGCTACCCTTAGGTAAATTTTCATTTTTCCGGATAGATTTCAATTCCTGTTCGAAGCATTCGCTCTGAATCACGCGGAACCAGTATTGTGCATTTTCCTGACCTTTTAGAAATGATGTTTTTTTATTTATCTTATGTCTCCATTTATTAAAAATATTTCTAACGCGACGTGCAATAGTCAAAAGTCCTCGCCAACCTAATAATCGCACAGGCAAAGAGAAATTACATGCAGCTGAGTATGTCGTAAGCACGTGCGCTTTCCTTAACTCTAATTTACTGATTTCTCTGCGATCGTTCTTATTCAAAATTTTTTCCTTGGGCCATTCAGATTCTTCGCGAGCTAAAAATTCTGGACCGTTAAACCATATTGTATCATTTTTGAATGTATTTTTATTAAATCGTGTCGCGTTATCCGCAGGATTTTGGCTAGACGGCACCCAGTGCCATTCCGAACTTCGTGTCAACTCGGCGATTTCGCCCAAACGATTTGCGACGTAAGTCTGGTGGTTTCTAGGCTCATTTTTTATCCAGCACAATACAACGGTCGAATCTGTCCATAACACGCGTCGTTCTATATTTATGTCCAACTCGCTTAAAATGAACTTCGCTAATCTAGCACCCAGTAAGGCGGCTTGCAATTCTAACCGCGGTATAGTTATGGGTTTCAATGGCGCGATTCGGCTTTTGGCTATTAGCAACGACACATGATACGGTCCTGCTAGTGTTTCGATGCGTAAGTACGCGACCGCCGCGAACGCGGTTAAACTCGCGTCGCAAAATACATGCAATTGTGCCTTTTCGTCCTCGAAATTTTGCGGTGTCAAACAGCGAGATATACGCCATTCCTTTAAGTAATTGAGGTTTTCGAGCCAATCGGTCCAATCGAGATGTTCTTCATCTCGCACCTTTTCGTCCCATTGAATTCCACTAAGCCAAATTCTCTGCATTAATATTTTGGATTTTAAAGTGAAAGGTGCGAGCAGACCTAACGGATCGAATATGGACATAATTACGCTCAGTACTTCTCTTTTCGTCGGTTTTCTATCTCCCGAAAATACCTCGCGGGGTATTTTGCTCAGTTCCACGTTAAATTTCAGTTGGTCGCTATACGTATCCCAATGTAAACCTAAAACGCGCTCCCTTTCTTTATCGCACAAACGCATTTCGGGATCGTGTTTTATCGTTTTGCTTAGACATTTATGTAATAATATCTCTCGCGCATTGCTTGCCCAACCGTGCATCATAAAGTTAGCTTGCGCATTTATTTTGACCACATTATTAATTAATGATAAAGCTTCCAATTTTGATGTGCAACTTGTTAAAAAATCATCCATATAGCTATTTCTAATGATACTTTTCGATGCATTCGGCAGTAATTGTGCGCAAGAACTAGCATTTTTATTTTTGACATATAGCGCGCTACACGGAGATGATTTCGCGCCGAAAATCAAACTGTTCATCTCATATACACGCGGTTCTTCCTTTCTGTCTCGATCACGCCATAAAAATCTCTGCGCTCCACGATCAGCTTTCCTCACACGTACACGCAAAAACATGTCGCAAATATCTCCTTTAATCGCAATCGCGTATTGCCTGAATCGAAGAAATATTCCCGGCAAAGACTGCAGTAAATCCGGTCCGGCATGCAATTGATCATTTAGACTGACGCCTGCAGTCCTTGCGGCGGCATCAAAGACGAGTCGTATTTTGTTCGGCTTGTTAATATTTGATACGCCGAAATGTGGCAAATACCAAATGCGCGGACTTGGTGTATTTTTGTCTATTATTTTCGCATATCCAAGATCAATGAAGCGCTGCATTTCGCGATAGTATAAATCTGCATATACGGCATCGCGGTCTAATTTTCGCTCTAAGGAAGCGAGTCGCTTTCTAGCCGTTATTAAACTGTCAGCGATCGGCGGTTGATCAGATTTCCACAACAGTCCAATCTCGTACGATTGTCCGACACGACGACACGTTTTTTCAAGAATCTGTTCTGCGCTATTTATTTTATTTTTTACAGATGTGACTTCCGTTACGCCTATTGATTCCAAATCAAAATACTGCCGTATTAACTCATCTAATGAGTTGTTGCATATATTACAGTCAAGCATTGCGGATACAGTCATTATTTTAACTGCTTTTGATGTAATGTGCTTTGATCTTAAAGGAAGCGCAGTCGGACCATGTAAATTCCAACCCAATAAGCAGCGCGACAAAGCGAGTTGCGTGTTTGCTATTCTTAAAAGTTCACGCGTAGCAATAAGATGCCAGTTGTCCTGTCCTATTAAAAGTTCGACACAAGGATTACAGTACGGCTTTATACCTTTTTCGCGAACGATACCTCCTAAAGAATCTATAAAATTACGTGAAATTACTTGCGACGGTAAATTGAGATTGTTAATAGATATTGCGCTATTTAGCGTATTTGTACCGAACTCGCCCATGATAGTTAATCGCAGTTTTTCACAGTGTGAAATCAATTTCTCGCCAGTTATTCCGTTTAAAGATAAAGCAATAGACGGACCGCGCACACCTAAATCGATAGCTAAATCCTTATCTACCAACGTTACAGTAGAGCCTTCATCAAGCAGCGCATATGTGTCGCGAAACTGTTCAGAGCCGATTATTCTCACGGGCAAAATTTTTAATAAGACATTCGGCATTTCTAGTCAGTCAAGTCGTGGACTTCTTGCCGGGTCAGAACTTTGTAAAACTCGTTCGTTTTGAATGGAATTTTCCTGCGCATAACTTGTATTTGTGTTATGATTGTGCAAAAGCGCATGGTGGTTTTTCGTGCAATAAGAGCAATTCCCGCTATTGCAATTTACGCGCAAATGCGTGTCTGATAAGCACCCGTAACATAAATTATGTTTCTTGGCCAAATTCCATCTTTTGTTAATAGATTCGCGTTTAAAGGCTGCACACTCCGACGGAGCATGTACTCCGCGCTCGCATATTTTACATTTCTTATTATCAAATTTATTATGCTTATTACTAGACCCTGCATAATGCTTCGCAACAAATGTATTTTTTGAAGTGAAGTTTTCTCTTCTAGGTATAATAGTTTTACGAGTCGACGCGGAATATACATCATTCTCAAATAAACCGGCGGCAGTTGCTAACTCGGCTTCTTTGTACAGAAAATCAGCCAGTTTTTCCAAATCTGACTTCTCCTCGGACATATTAGCGGCTTCTCGATTATATGAATATTTCAACGCAGACGGAAGCTTGTTACCAATGGATTTTATCAAGTCTGGGCTATATAAGTAGCCCGTCAATTTAAATGATTTAAATGTAGCGGCCGCGTTCTTTAATTTTGTCGCGAATCTAACCAGACTAATCTTTCCAGATTCGAGCTCAGGTAATACTTTTAAATCTGCTAGAATTTTTTCTGCGACCATCTTTTTGTTTCCGTAATGGAGCTCGAGAGTACGCATGATAAGCACTGGATCGCGGCTAGTTGCTAACAGAGTGCTAACTAGTTCGCGCGCTTCCCCCTTTAGGGAACTTAATAAACGCGCAACGTTTTCCCGATCGCTGTACTCTCCGAGTTCCGCTGAAAGTTCATAGGCTTCCTTATATTGAAACCATTCCAACGGATCGCCAGAAAACTGCGGCAGACTTTTCGCTGTAGTTAATCGGTTTACAAATTTAGAATTATTCCCGCTAAATGTCGAATTTTGTAACGCATTAATCGTTCTCTCAAACACATTCGCGAGACGCATAGTCGGATCCATTTCATTAAATGTTCGAATAGACTCGAAATCTCTCACCAAATTCGATGCATTATCAGGAAGTTCGTTATCGTCAGGAAGAAGATCGGACGCTGATTGTTGCATGTTGATCGTGTTCACAGCACGACTCGTTGAAGGCGCAGGGGGCCGCTCGCCAACAAATTCACGATCTGCTGATGACGGTTGTTCATCCTCTCGAACACCAGATGTCGGAAATTGCCGTGGCCGAGGAGTTGATGTCACCCTGGAGACGCTTGCTGGTGCTCGCGCACTCCTAGTGCGCTGGTGAGAAGGCGCTCGAGCTGCCTTTTTCCCAGTTACCCTTGGCCGCTTCTCCTTCGTTGCCCCGTCCACATGGCAGGCAGCGGTTGCTGCTCGAGTTTTTCTCGATGACATCGCAGATGTTATAAACAAAAATACACTTTATTAGATTTGTTTTAATTCACCAAACAATCCCAGCTTTCCGGAAATTAATCCCGGGTTTCGGCACCAAAAATTATAACTGAATAAATGCTGGGATTTTTTATAATAATTAAAAATGAAACAAATTTAAAGATTAGACTGAATTTTATTTTAATGAGTAATAATATAAATGTACTTAAGATATTAACCTTAGCAAAGACCAGGAAAGAATAATCCTCGCGCGCTCTCTTAGCGTTGTTTTATAGACACAGCCCACGCGCCGCGACGCGGCGCTGTTTCGCCTCTCAGTTCGGGCGATAAGCCCCACTCGCACCAATCGCAGCCCAAACTCATCGCGCAGCCGGACGGTCGGTGAGCCCAAGGTGGCAAACCATACTCGTCCCCTGATTTCGAAATTCTCGATATTTTCCAAGAGCCAGAATACGACTTACTTCAAATAAGTCTGTAGAAGGGCTCCTTTTAAGGAAAATATCAGAATTTCCCGTCACAGCACGGATCACTGCTTTTAGGAAGCATAACCTTTTACCTCTTTTGAAAACCTCAACATTTTTCCAACAGCAAGTATTCGAATACCTTATTTGTATCACCGTATATAAGCCATTTTAAGGTAAAATGTTCGGTTTTCCCGTCACGGCACGGATCAAGCGTGTACCTTTGTACACAAAGTTTGGCCTATAACGTGAGTTCGGTCGCGTTGTGCAGTGCATCGACATTCCATCATGTTCATCTATTCCTTCAAATTATTTCATTTAAAAATTTAATTTCACTCGAATCTTTCTTTTCTAGTCTTTGCTTTACACAAATTTTACAATTTTATTTTAATATCTTACTGGAACTTTCCACGCGTAACCGCTTGTCCGAGTTAACCGCTTATCAGATTTCCTTTGTGATTTCGAGCGCTGAGATCACATAATCAAACTATTATGTTCGGATTTTTATGGCGGTGACGCCGCTCGCAAACATAAACATATGGAGTAACATTAGTCGCATTTGCTTACATCTACTCGAACTACAGCTATATTCAACGAAACCTTATTTTAGAAGTTATTGGATATGTCTTGTTTATATAAATCTTACTCGATAATACACACGCTTATGAAACTATTAACGAACAAAGGTTACATTTATATAGAATACTTGACGACAAAGCCGTTAAATCTCATATTATAATATACGAATCTTAAAACTAATAAATATTTCGCTAGTATAAATTCTACTTATTATTAAAAATTATAAAATTATAAACCTTAATCTCAGACCGTAACATGCAGTGATGAAGGCTGAAGATAATAATACACAGTTCCGGGCGCTCGCTGAGAAAAGACTAATTCTTCATATGAACCTAAAGTACTGAAAATTATTATGTACTTATTATTATGTATATATTTATGTAAATATAATGTAATTGATTTAATAGCGTAAAATAAAATCATGATTAAATCTACAATTAAATATGATCATTAGAATATATTGTATTTATTTCATGAATTTGATTTTACGACGTATATTTTCATATTCAGTTGATGCATTTTAAATTATCATTACCAAGATCATAATACCTCGGAAATGGCTGAAGAATAAAACTTAAAACATAAAAGTTTAAGTGAACTCAGCTCGTTTTCCAATATGATCTTAATTTAAATAATTTGGCTACTCTTGACCTATTTGTTAGCAGATTGTCTAGCGCAAACCTGATAATAAGATATTGCTCCGTCTCTTAATTATCTGATGTATAAGTAGAATGAAATAAAATGGCAGAGTATCTAAGATCCTCGTTACATTTGAATGGTATTTGTTAATAACTAAAGATAAAAAAATCATGATATCTATTTCAACATAACAAATGCATTCTTAAAGAAATGCAACTACTGCATTCTGCAATATATTTTATTTTGAAATTTAATTATTTATTAATATACAGGCCATATAATCTCAGAAACACGGTTCAGACCTTACATATCCGAAGGATTTTGATGCATAAAATCCAAATCTAGGTTGGAGTTTCTCCTATAAGCCGTACTTTGGTGATACCTTAACATAAAATTTGTCAAAAATGTACTTTATTGGTAAAGTCATACTGCAGTCATATCGCGAAATAATTTATTTTATAAAACTGATCGTGGTATCTGTAAGAGTTTTATTTATAAATTAATTATAATTTTTTTATTAATTATTAATAATTTAATTATTAATTCAATACTCTCAATGTAAAATACACTAATGATTTTTCGTAATAATTCCTAGTACAATCAGCTTCTATAATAAGTGGTATAAAAGTGATCCATAATATGACAGGAGTATCCATAATATATGACGATTTATAATTTAAAGTTTGTCTGTTTATTGAATTTTACTGTATTATGGATAACTTATGTCTCACTTATCACAGGAACTGATTGTACTAGAATTTGCCATATTGAACCAATTATCTATATTTAATTATATATTAATTATAATTCTACCGAAAATATCTCTATTAAAATAAAATGTTAAACGAGTATACCTCTGTCGCTGATTAAGACCGGCATTCGGACGCATAAATAGAGCGACGTGAAATAACATAAAAAAATATACAGTATCTGTTCCAAATACAATAATTACTTTGCAAAAAAGGAAAATTCATTGGGGATGTGCACAATTGACGGAAAAAATCTGACGTGAAAGAGTACCTTGGTCGTATATGATCTGATCTCTAATTTTGGAATTTAAGAAAATTTTATCGGCCTCTGCTATTTTTACTGTTAATTACATATTTGAATATAAATTTTTCTTTAATTAAAATTATATTCGTTAGACTAGAACTTATTTAAATTCATCCAATCTTTGGTAATTTTATAAATAATAAGATAATCTATTCATTGAAAAAGAAATGTATCATTCGGCTCGACAGATTAATTTCAGTTCTTACCTCTGCACAGAATCACAAAAGTATATAAAAGAAAATGTTATCGCACAGTGCAATAACAGTTTGCAATGCATATCTACCGACGATGAATTGATGTAATTTTGAATGAGAATCTTGAAGTCGATAGCTCTAAGTTGAATGTAAAAAATGTTATTACGATATCGTACGATGATGTGAATATGGACATTTAAAATAAAATTTAATATGTATAATGATGCGATATTTCATGTAAATAACAAACTCTGTTTTTTCTTTTTATATCTGTACAAATATTGATTAAAAAAAAAGGAATACCATATATTGGAATAATTATAATCAATTAGTAAAATATTATTTTTACAATCCATTAACCTGTCTAATTTTTTTAAAAGTATTCAATTATCGCAACATTAACGAACTAATAAAGTACATATTGTACGCTAAGAACATTTTTGTTAAATCGTTCATTTTAAATATAGTTTTTTATTATTTATATAGATGGGTATATAGAATCTTTCTAAAAACACATCATTGTAATGTATCTCTGTCAAAATATAGCATATCGTTGGAATACTTTTAAAAAGTGTCGAGAAAGTCAATAAGAATCCGTTGGTGCACTGAATAATATGGACAAGATTTGTTTTTAAATGACTTTTTGTGCGTAGACCCACGCAATGAATTCTTTAGGCGTTTCTACTCGCTGCAAAATTATTCTATTACGATTAGCAGTTGCAGTGAAATTGTAATTAAAAGCCTATTTTTGTACATGGATCAAATTTTGAATAATTATTCTTAAAAAATAGATTCTAGTCAATTTTTATTTAATTTGAGGACTCTCGTTTACATGTATCCGCAACTTTTTTTGAGATAACAAAATTGTTTTGAAGATTTTTCATTACTTTGAAAATATTTACGTAGTAAAAAATTGATTAGTACGTATATATAATAAAACCTAATTAATTAAGAGTCCTTAGATCTCTGAATTTAATGATATGCGGTATATTGATTATAACGAATGATTGAAATAGTTTACCGTATGATTAAAATGAGATTTGAATTAGATTAAAATAAATTTATAATTCTCCTCTTTTTTGATATCTAGACGGTATAGACATCATTTAAGCCTTTCTTCGATAAATTACTGAAAAAATTCCTGAAGCACGTCATTAACGTTCAATATTGATTTTTATGCGATTTGTCGCTACAATGAGTATTCAATGTTTTTCAGGATCTTTATAACTAACTATATACTTCTTTTTCTATAACGGTCGCCATTAAATGTGGCCATGAAATACGCCTAGCTCTCAAAATCAATTCTCGTTATTGATATGTGAAATTGATAACGATACGAAAAACTATACTAAACATTCTATTGATGTCGACTGATATAAGTCAAACTAATAGATATTTTGATTGTCCTTATAGTTATCAAGGACAATGCAAGTGCCAAAATTTTTCACATCTACGAACTGCGCATGTCGAGTGCAAGTAATAGAAAAATATGTGATCCCAATACAGACTCGTCACCTGCATCTACACCTCTTTTTTCTCACTTAAATTAATAAAGAATGATAAATATTATCCAATTTACTCGACATCTGCAATAAAATTTACATTATCTTTATTTCTTAAAATATAAATACTTTCAAAACTCTCCCTGTTACATTTATTCTGACCTCATCGTTTCAAAATATCCACAGTTCAAAACTCAAAAGAATGCTGAAGATTTAAACAATGTACTTTTAATTTCGATGTTATATTTACATTTTGTGAACTATTCATATTCAGAAATTCTATTTTTGTATTACCGACCCGTTGGTCCAAAGTAACACGCATTAAAATCGTTACAATATATTTTATAAAGTATTCCTACTTTTTAACATGATCATACTTTTCCTTACAATTACTAAGTAAATTAACGAAATTGTTATTATCCTCATTGGTTTCTTCGACTACATTATTAATTTATTCACTTGCTTAACCGTGATTTTATTGATAAATTCAAGTAGATAATTATCATTAATAAATATTTCTCTATTACACTCTAAATTATTGTCTCTCAAATCTTTATATGAATAGATAATAACTCGGCCAATGACTCCCTCAATATACCAATGTTATTTCGGCATTGGTGATATGCATTGAAACTTTAGAATCTACCAGATCATGTGCGTCTTATATACCAATTTAGTGTTACTCTATTAACATGAACTCTAATTTTTAAATGATGTGTTTACTGCAATTATTTTATATAACTTCTATTTATTCACCTTATAACTTCCATCTTTCTTTTTTTTTACAATTATTATCAAAACCTAATAATTTCATATCTACTATTTTCAGAATTAAGTCTGCCAACCTTGAAATATATTTTAATCGTGGCTAATATTAGGTTGTCAAAAATCTCCCTTCTGCCTTTTTGTCTTATGAATTTCGCTGCTATGTACCACGCGCTACAGAGCTCGTATCTAGCAATACTATACATCATTTGAAAGGTCTTGACATAGCATACAAAACGATGCTATGCATGATTAGTTTGGATATTACGTTCAAAAGTTATAGACGTGTAAACATGGAGTTCACTAACGCCAAAATTCGCGCTATTTTAAAGTTTTTCTTCGTCAAAGGCAAATCCGCTAGAAAAACGTTCCGTGAGCTTAATGGTGTTTTGGCGGATGGCACGCTTTCACTGCGAACTACAGAGGAATGGTTCCTACGATTCAGAACCGGTGAAAACGACATCATGGATAAGCCAGCCGCCGGAAGACCTGTGACGACGAATACCGATCAAATCATGGAATTTATCGAGTTGGACCGGCATGTAGCATCTCGTGACATCACCCAGAAGATGAGACATAGTCACCAAACCATTTTAAACAATCTGCAGAAGGCTGGATACAAAAAAGCTTGGTTTTTGGGTGCCGCATGATTTGACGTAAAAAAACCTTCTGGACCGAATCAATGCCTGGGATGTGCTGCTGAAACGGAATAAACTCGACCCATTTTTGAAGCGGATGGTGACTGCTGACAAAAAATGGATCACGTATGACAATATCAAGCGAAAACGGTCGTGGTTCAAGGCCGGTGGACCGTCCCAAACAGTGGCCAAGCCAGGATTGACAGCCACGAAGGTTTTGCTGTGTGCTTGGTCGGATTGGAATGAAATCATCCACTATGAGCTGTTCCCATATGGCCAGACGCTTAATGCTACCATCTACTGTGAATAATTGGACCGCTTGAAGCAGACTATCGACCAGAAGCGTCTACAATTAGCCAACAGGAAGGGTATAGTATTCTATCAGGGCAACGCAAGACCAAACACTTCGTTGATGACTCGTCAGAAGCTACGGGAGTTCGGATGGGAGGTTTTATCGCATCCACCATATAGCCCAGACATAGCGCCAAGTGACATACCACCTGTTCCTGTCCATGTCGAACGCCCTTGGTGGTGTAAAGTTGGACTCAAAAGAGGCTTGTGAAAAGTGGCTGTCCAAGTTCTTCGTAAATAAGGAGAGGGGTTTCTACGAGAGGGGTATTATGAAGTTGCCTCCTAGATGTAAACAGATTATCGAACAAAACGGCGCATATTTGAAGTAAATCTGATCACTGTAAGACTTTATAAAGCATTGAATGAAGAGCAAAAAAGCGGAAGGGAGATATTTTACAACCTAATATCTTTTCTACATTTTCTTTAAAAAAGATTACTTCTATATTTTCGTTTATTTAATTCGTTAAAGACGTGATATAAAAACATAAAATTTTGTTTCAACCCTTAATCCAAGTAAATACTCGTCAAGTAAATACTTCTTCAATCGCATAAAACACTGTATTTTATATAATTAAATATGAATCTATCTTTCAAAATATTCTATTCAACCGATGATAAAAAGGTATCGACAGTTAACCTGTATCACAATTACTAAGTTTTTTGATAAATGATCAAAATTGTATTTATTGTACGATAAATTTTATTTAATTAATAATTATAAAGTCCTGAAAAAATTTAGTGAATTCTTTGATTGCCTGACGATCGTGATGTGTACTCATCATGTGTAAGCGACCATCATTAACAAGGAACTAAATTTCACAAGATCTATAACATAAGGATCAAGATAGATATGCATCTACCTGATCATACTACATACAACTAGATACATATGACAACTACGAAATAATCCTGCTCTTCCACACGTTAAAGCCACCAAAATACGACATAAAATTAAAAGTTCTGAAAATAAAAATTTAATTTTCTCTTGTGATAGGATGACATCCACGGTCATGGTACTCTTGTCACAAATTGAAACCCATGGTTCAGATACTTGAATTCGTTATCAAGACATATTTTTTCCCTCGAATGACAAAACTCAGACTGTCTGCTTTTGTGCATAAATTTTCCATGCTTTATATGTGCCTTCTTCACCATTTCCACTTAATTCCTCTTTTTAGGAGAATATATCAGCCGATTCTTATCATCGATTCTGCTCGTATATTTTGAACATAAGTTCACGAACCCAGGGAAACCCTTCAATTGCTCCCTGTTTCAAAGCCTAAAGAACTCTCGAAGCATTTGAATATTTTCTGGATGGATTTCAATTCCAGCGTTAGCTAAATGTGACCAAGAAATTTAATTTCGCCACAACAAAGATTAAAAATTCTCAAAATTTCAAGTTATTCCTTCATTTTATATTCTTTTGAAAGGTACTTCTACTTGAATGATGTGGTCCTCAAATGAGCTGAAGATGCAGAGCCAAGAATCGACAAAGTCAATGATGAAAGATCCAAAGTCTTTTAATACTTGATCCATGCTCGACTCACAGCAACGGTGCTAATTTTCAATCCGAAAGGAATTTTAGTACCTTCTTAAATACAGTGTGCTTTAGATGACTCCAGATTTGAAGTGATTTTCTATAAATTTCTTGCAAAATCAAAGCTGCTCATAATTTGAAAGTAGGCGCATTTTTTCAAACTTATTTCTAGTACTCAGGATCGTCGTGGTCATTCTGTAATTGTTTATTCAATTTTCTGCTGTAACAACGCCATCTACTTCCGTTCTTTTTCTGGACAGGGATGATGAGATCTATATACGGGCTAAACGATATCTCTATAATATCTAGCCTCAGGATCCTGTATTTTTTCCTTTATTGGTTCTCGAGATTGTTGTAGAAGAAAATATTAATGTGTCATATAATATGAATAATATATTGCATGTGAATCTAGAGGAAAGGCTTATTGCAACATTGTGATGAGAAAATATGTTCAATAATTATTATTGATCATTATATTCTTCATTGACTATCACGAATTACAAAAATATATCGAAAATATTTAATTTAATTCTAATTGTTGATGGAATGATATGGTAAATTTTTTATTATAATATATAGAATATATGTATAAAAATCAATTGCTTTTAGATATTAAAGCAATTCATTTTTCCATTAATACATCTGCTCGAAGTTATAAACTCGCCAATTTTGATTTTGTATTTATTGTGAATTCTACCGATAACATACTAATTAAAAAAGTTCCTTAAATTATAAAATGAGGTTTATTATATTGCAGTCTAACCTGCAATTGAATAAAAATAGAAGTTAAATTATAATAAAAATACATTTATTTAACTTTATATATGTTAAAAGTTTTATATATTTAATAATGAACACAAATACTTTCAGGAATCTCCTTACTCCTAAAACGTATTAGAATATAAAATAATATAACTACACATATTATTGCAATTAAATTTCAACAATATTTCTTTCATTTATAAAATAAACAGAGATATCGAAATATTTTACTTATGTGAATGTTCTCTTTACATTTGAAATCCGTTGCGAGATTTTGGTCAGAAAACACTGGTTTTATTTTCTAAACCCACCTCCCGAAATCGAAATTCCGTTCAAAAATCATATAATTATTACTGATTGTTGGATGTTCCAGGATACGAAACTGGCATGCCAAATACGCAGTGATCCATCACATAACAATGACAGTCTATTATGGAAAGTGTAAAATTGAAGCATATCTGAACTTCAAAGATGTATTGTTTCGGAGAATTCTAAAATAGTACAAAAAAACGTATTTATATACTGATAAAAAATATTTACAAAATGATTTATCTTTTTTATGTATATACCTCATCTTGCAAACATTTCACATAGGGCCGGCCGCCTAAACGCGTTTTAAGGCTATTGATGATATGATCTAAATCATAAGAAGTTCCTGGTTCAATGTTGGCATCTCTAAGGAGTGTGCCTACATTATAGTTATGAAGCAATGTCCTGGCAAGCGTAAAGTACGCTTCTGGCGAAGCATTGATACAAGATCCATACGTATCGTACTCGATTTGCCACATAATGTCTACTGGGTCGGTACCATATATACCAGGCCAATCTGTGCTTAGATCCATTCTAAAATTTAAAGGCGGTACATCACTAGAATAGAGCAGAGGTTGCCCTTGATCATTTACACATTCAAAGATTGTTATAGAATCCTCTTGCAAATATCGAATCGGCCGTAATTCTTGTATAAACCATCTGTCCGGAATTAATATAGGCCAAAAGTGTTCTAAAAACTCAAGCACCTGATCGGAGGTCGATGCTTCACGCAGTGATGAAGGCTGAAGATAATAATACGCTGTTCCGGGCGCTCGTTGAGAAAAGACTAATTCTTTATACGAACCTAAAGTACTGAAATTTTATTATGTATTTATTATATATTTAAGTGAATATAATATAATTTATTTAATAGTGTAAAATAAAATTATGATCAAATCTACAATTCAATAAAACCATAATGAATATTGTATTTATATTCTATTTCATGAATTTCATGTTACGAAGTATATTATTATATTGAATTGATTCATTTTAAATTATCGTTAACAAGATCATAATATATGTAAAATGTCTAGAGAACCAAACGTAAATATAGAAGTTTAAGTGAACTGAACTCGATTTCCAATACGATCTTAACTTAAATAATTTAGCTAATCTTGACCTACTTGTTAGCAGATTGTATAGTGAAAACATCAAAATAAATGTTAATATTTTCCGGGTGTTGAATATCCAATGCATAATGTATTAAGAGGAATCAATTTCAATAGGCACTATATAGTTATTAATTATTTACTTTATTAATTATTTTAGTGAAAATAGTAAAGAATGAAAAATTCCTAAAGATTCATAATATCCATAATATCACGATAACTAGTCCAACATGATTAACTTTGATGGATACAACTATTGCATTCTACATTTTTGAGAATCTTATAATTTTTATATTATTATGTACGCCTTCCTGATTTTATTTGATGACATTCGAAATAGTTTTACTTTCAGATAAAAATGCACTAATGATTCTTTTTAATAATTGCTAGTACAATCAGCCTCTGTAATACATGGGATAAAAGTCATCCAGTATATGACAGAAGTATCCATAATATATGACGATTTATAATTTAGTTTATCTGTTTATTGACTTTTACTGTATTATGGATAAATTATGTCTCACTTATTACAGAAACTAATTTTACTAGAATTTGCCATATTGAACCTATTATTATATTTCTAACAAAGATATCTTTATGAAAATAAATTAGTATAAAGAATGAGTAGCATAAGTATATGAGTTGACGTTTTAAATTCTAAAATTAATTTGCAAAAAAAAAAGTTTCTTTGGCAAGATTATTGGTGCTAAAAAATAGTAGAAAATCATAATCTTAGAATATATCTAAAATCTGATGCCAAAGAGTACCTTGGTCTTATATGATCTGATCTATACTTCTCGAATTTGAGAAAATTGTTTCGGCCTCTGCTATTTTTAGTATTAATTACATATTTGAATATAAAATTTCTTTAATTAAAATTATGTTTTTAGGCTACATCGTATTGACATATTTTAATATTTTATAATGTTATGAAATATGATCAATTGAAAGCAGATTATAAATTTATAATGAACCGCGACAAAATAATTTAATTTCTTACCTTTGCACAGAATCACAAAAGTATATAAAAGAAAATGTTATCGCACAGTGCAATAGCAGTTTGCAATGCATATCTACCGACGATGAATTGATGTAATTTTGAATGAGAATCTTGAAGTTGAATGTAATAAATGTTATTACGATAGAGTAATATTATATGTATATAGAAATTTAATATACAATGATGTATGTATAATGATACGATATTTCATGGAACCAGCAAACTCTGTTTTTCTCTTTTATATGTATACGGATATTGATTAAAAAAAGGAATAACATATGTTTGAATAATATTAGTCAATTATTAAAATATTCTTTTTATAATTCATTAACATGTCTACTTTTTTTGAAAATATTCAATTATCTGATGAAACGCACATATTATATAATCGCAACCATCGTCGTAAATCGGCAATTCTCAATATCTTTTTTTATTCTTTCAGCAGATGTAACATTATATAGGTATATACAATTTTTGTAAAAAATAGCTCATCATTAGAATAATTTTAAAAAGTGTCGAGAAAGTAATGATATTCGCTGGTGCACTAAATATTATTGACATTTGTTTTTAAATCATTTATTGTGCGTAGACCGACGCAATGAATTCTTTAGGCGTTTCTACTCGCTGCAAAGTCATTTTATTACGATTAGCAATTGCAGCGAAATTGTAAATAAAAGCTATTTTTGTACATGGATCAAATTTTGAATAATTATTCTTAAAAAATAGATTCTAGTCAATATTGATTTAAGTTGAGGATGATGGTTGTATCTCCAACCTAACCCCAACTACATTAGTATAATTTTAATGGTCATATGACTACCCTTATTTATACTTATAATAACCCTGTACAATTTAAAATATAAATTAAAAAAAATATATTAAAATAATAAATTGTTTCGGTCGGTATTAATGTCTTATACGAAATATATACATTTAAAGTAAATGGGTGTATGATAACAGAACTATAATTCGAAATTATTAAGAAGCAACTTATACTTCTTAAATTACATGTATCAAGCTGTTTATTTATATTATTCTTTTGTTATTATTTATAGATAGCGTTTCGATTGTAAAGTGTTTGTTGATATGTGTTTCTTGGTGAAAAATTATGATTTTATCAAATTGTAACTTCATCAGGTGATATTTGTGGTTTCTGTCGAAACCGCAGAGATGTCTGCCTTGTTCTTGGGTCTTCGCCATTAGATTTGTTGTTGTTGCGTTCTGTTCTATTGGAAAGGTATTTCCCGAGGTCCTCGCAGAAGCTTTGACAGGGTTTCATCTTGTCAGCTGATGTAGTATTCTTGGCGGGTCCATCACCATGGCATATCCTACTGACTTCGTATCGATCATGCGATTGGGCTCTCGTGACTTGATTGGGCCCGAAGAATTAATAGCCAACTTTAGACACGGTATGGGCTGCGTTATTCTAATATGCTTCCAGTCATGTTATAAATACCCCGCTTTGTTTCAACCTTATAATCATCAAGAATGTGATTTTGATAATGTTAACATTCCTCATCAAGAATATGTTTCGACAAACAAATTCTATCCGAAATGTATATATGCATAGAGAAAATGTTAATAGGAATAGCTTGTTAAATCTAATTTAAGAAATAAGTATAAATCGTTTCTTAATAATTTCAATGTATAGTTCTATTATAATAGATGCGTCGTACTTTAAATTTATACTCTTCTGTATATTTGTATTTGTGATTGTTGGTCGTTACTTTGTACATTTGTCATTGTTTGACTTAGCTCAGTTGATGACATAATCTATGGCTAGCAAATTGGAATATATATCTAAATAAATAATTCTCTATGTGTTATCTTCTTTAATAATAAACTTTATTCAGTAATAAATGCGAAAACTTAGAAATGTAGCAGTCTATAAAAGTATTTTCCAACATGTTCATAATTCCAGATTAGCCGTAGAATAAAAATCTAAATCAGTTGTTACTGTTGATATTAGCAATTCCACCTCCATTCGTTGTTACCTTCGTTTTTCTTAATTCGTTAACTGTACTTGTGGATTGTTCGCACCAGGATAGTGAACTGATTTGCTCGGACTGCACAGATCATTCACAAAGGAATGGCAGTTTACAAACTTATGCGTAGCGTTGAGACAGATTTGAACTTCGAAAAGATATTGCTCCTTGCTATCCTAAAATATTACACCATGCACGTATTAATAGATTGCTACAAAAAAATTTGACAATGATGATCGTTTCTTTTTTCTATATTTTACCTCAGGTTGTACGCATTTCACATAGGGACGACCCCCCAACCGTTTTGTAAGCGTATCCGTAATATTGGCTAAGTTATAAGTGGTGCCTGGAACGATTTTAGCTTCTTCAAGCAATCTCCCTATATTATAGTTATGAAGCAATGTCCTGGCAAAGGTGAAGTATGCTTCGGGAGACGGATAAATACAAGATCCATACTCGTCGTAATGGAGTTTCCAATGATCCTCCTCCGTTTCAGTCGCATATAAACCGGGCCAATCCATTTTCAGTTCCATTCTGAAATTTTCAGGCGGTACGCTATTATTATAAAGCAGAGGCTGTCCTTGTTCATTCGTGCAACGATGCATGGTTATACATCCCTTTCCAAGATATCGAAGACCTCGCAGCTCCTCAATAGTCCACCTATTCGGATTTAATACCATCCAATATTCGGATAAATATCCAAGGACCTGGTTGGAACTCGTGCTTCCATCGAGCTTTGAAGATTGAAGATAGTAATATACTGTTCCTGGCGCACGTTGAGAAAAGACTAATTCTTTATATGTACCTACAATGCTAAAATTCGTTCTTTTTTTTCACCATCGTAACCTCAAAATTGTAAATTTAACAGAATTGTTGGGTTTTTCTGGTAAAGAATATAATCCAGTACCAATGTGTAAGTTGATGTTTACCTCGAAAGACTGGCCTCTCTAATGTCGCTCGGGGCTGACCTGTCTTACAAGGTAAATATGATCAACTTTCACACTCTTGTTCGAATGTACAATTTTTACGGTTACCAGGAGAATTTAGAGTCATAGGTTCGCCAATCAATTTCACTTTATGTCTATAGAAAATATAGAAAAAAAGATTTATCAGAATAAGAACGATGAAGTTATTCATTTTGTTTTTGTATATTTTATATAATATACACTCCATGTGGAAATCATTCCTTAACCGATATGTAAAATACTCTTAGTCAGAAAAATATAATTTTTACCGTTTATCTTTTGTGGGAATAATAAAACATTCCTTCCTCTTCCTAGTGAGGAAATGAATAAACAAATTAAATTTATATGAATTATAATATTAATATACTAATATATAAACATATATTATATATTAATATCATATGCTTATATACGTGTGTGTACGTGTGCGTATTTTGTGTGTATTCTATTCGAACCTAAAATAACAAATAATATTATCTCACTTAAGATACTTTTAGAAAATTATAATATGCAGCCTTCGTATAAAAAAACATACGCAACTCAGAGGCAAAATAGGTGACTCTACACAAATTTTTCTTACCACGCTCGCTCTTTTAGTGCTAATATGGAGTCGTGTGGAAATACCCAATTTTTTCTCATCCATTGCATAATATATGGGTTATATTAATTATTAGTTCTAAAAATACTATTTCTAATATGATAATTCACATATTTTTAGACATATAATCCGATATCTTGTTTAATGTAATTGTTGGTATGTTATAAATGCCATTACTTCTGGTTAGAATAATGAAACCTTTAGTGCCGTTGTTGTTATATTATGGAATATTATTATGCGAAAGTTGCATTTCTTTTATCTTTCTTTCCTATACAGGATGAAACAATATAATGTAATTTGTTAGGCTGCGATTAGAGTATAGAGACAAAACGATATTACAAAAACAGCTATTTCTTCTAATTCGGTTATTATATTATATACGATGAACATTATTAAATACACTATAGAAGCCCATAAATATAAAATATTTCGAAATTGAAATCTTTGTATATTACTAAACGTGAAATTATATTTAAGGCTCATTCAAAAATCTTAATATAATGTATTATATCATCGTAATTTTACTTTATATAATACATAACCGTCGATAATTATTATAAATTTTATATAAATCTAGTTTCTATAATAATATATTCTAGTTTTTATCAAATGTTTAGTATTGTTTTAAATTTAAAAAATTATTTATTTTAACTAACTCTCTTTATTCTGTTCTGTCATGTATGTAATATATATATATATATATATATATATATATATATATATATATATATATATATATAATTGTTCTTGATATAGAATTCTTCATTATACGTTAATTTTAATATGAATTGCAATGCAAATAATATTTTTACTAAAATGCAAATATAGAACGTCCGTGTCAATTATTATATATACTCTTACTAATTCGATCAATAGTTTACGGCGAATATAGTATTCATTCAATCGAAAAGAATTTCAGAACGTATATAAACTGGCATTACATGAAACTCGCAGCTTAAAAATTTGAATAAAATTTTTTACGTTGATAATCTCTTAGTTAACTGCCATTTTGCCTCTGAATCGTAAATTATACTCACAAATTAAGCGCTAAACAGGGATGTCATGGGTTGTGGTTAACTATGATAGAATAATTTTAATCCTTTACCTTCCTGAAGAATCATGAAAGAATATAATACAGAACGCTGCAACGAATTTTAATAGCATTAAATGCATATCAATGAATCGATATATTATCAAATGCGGTTATTTCAGTCCCAGTTATAGCTTTTTTTTATTTTTTTTTTATTCTTGCCGATTGTAATTAAAATTATAAAGATGAATTTATACTTATTTCGATATGCAGATTTCAGAACTAACCGAAAAACTGAATACTAGTAGTCAAATGAAAACTGTACAATGAAGCGATATTTTATTTCATAGAAAACAAAAACCAGCTGTTAGTATTTCCGCGATATCTTCATAAGTATTTATTAATAAAAGCGATGAAGATAAGATACGTATTTAAATATTTTCCATGTGATCTGATAGAAAGATCATTTTTTTAAAAAATATTTATAGTAAATAGGACAGAACGAAAAACATCCAATTAATTAATTAAGAATTCGCCAATTAGTGAAATGACTGAAATTTTACTTCTCTGAGCATAATGGGAAACTGAACTTAGTCGTCTAAAATGAAATTTAAATTATTTCCCAGTAGATTAACCGAAAGTATTGACAAAACATATTTTCGTCTAATGAGGAAATACTTGTAATAGTTTTATAGTTTTTCAAATTACATTTTATATTATCCGTAATCCCTTATCAAGCAAATAATAAAATTATATAAAATAAAATAAAATGAACATCTAAGTGTCTACTACCGAAGAGGTAGTCAGTATTTGGATTTTAAACACCTATAGACATTCATTTTATTTTGTTTAATTTTATTATTTGCGTCATAAGGGTTGAAAGTTATATAATAATAAAAATATTAGATAGCACAGACCACTAGTTTCGTTCATTTAGATATATGTTGTTGTTGTTTTGTTTTTTTACTAATTTCAGCTTTTTTAAATTTAAAATTTTTAATAAGTCTAGCTTCTTGTATAGAGTATATAGAGCAAATAATCCTCATCAGCACAAAAAATACCATGTGTCGATTTTTGATTATGAAAATTTCAGAAGCTAATTGTTACTATCTACAGCTGTAATTACGCATTGCGAATTTTTTTTTTTTTTTTTTTTTACTCTACGCGCCACTGTAATTTTGTCAAAAATGTTATTGTTTTTCGTCCGTTTGTCCCAAAACGCGAGTTGTCGCCAAAAGCTGAAATTTGCGACCATTCCGTGAATCTCGCTACAATATACCGTGGCACGGTATTCCACGTGTATTTTATTGCTGATAAACTTTAAAAAAAAATTTAAATAAAGCAATCAATTCAGTTAGTTCATAATTAAGTCTGATTAAAATTTATTAAAAAATTGTTTTTGAACTTATGTTAATTTTACAAAGTCTAATTTGATTTCAATTTTAATAACGAATTTTATTACCAGAAAACTTTTTATTTTTACATTGTTGTAGCTCTGGATTGAAATTAAGTTATTATGAAATCATATATGAGTAAATTATAAAGTAAATTATATATTGAATTTAAGATCTATAAAATTCAATATTTCACGAACATTTGGTTAAAAACATAAATGAAAATTTTATTTGTTCTAGTCCATGAGCATTCTAACATATAGAAATATTAATTTTAATATATTTTTATAAAATAATCAAATTACTGTCTACCCATTTTGAATAATTAAAAACATATAATGAAAATACATAACTTAAAAGTTAATGTAATAAATATATTGTATTATTTATATTTTAAATACATGTACACTACAACTATTTTATTTTTTATTTTTAAAGTGCTTTTTGGTATTTTTTAAAATACAATTAGAAATAAATATCAACTTAAAGACATAAAATTTCATGTTGCATTAGATAACCTTTTACTTATAATCTATATTACATACCGCTATAATTTGTTATACTTTTACCGTTATAATCTGTATTACATTATCGACACACAATGTATTTTATGAGCAACTGAAAGAAGAAACTTGTTCTTAAATAAAATAATACCTGTTTTAAAAAAAGATTGTTAAAATGTTATTATCATGCTATTAAGCAATATTTATTACCGTTATTACATATAATTAATATAATTAGAAGAGCACTGTCTATGATCTCAATCATATAATAGTGTCTTTAGTATATTAGTAACCACTATGTTGGATGCCAAAACCATCACTCGCGACGACTTACTCTCTAGGCTTGTAAAAAACCTTATGCAAATGTCAATGATCGTTCTAAACCCTCTGCTTAAGCCACGATATACGGTATATCTTGAAATATAATATAAAAGACAAGATTATGAAACTTGAAGTATACATGGGTAAGCGGACGCCTCGTACTAGTTTGCATGACTCAAGCTTGCATTCGGTTCCCGACCGTGCACCTTGGTCCATCTGATCGGCGACGTCACACAAGCGATATGAATTGAAATTAGGATCTTAATTTAAAGCCCGCACAAAAAAAAAATTCATTAATAATAAAGATATATCGATTTAGAAAAAAAAAATCTGTTAAGTACACTTTATTATTTTACAATAAACCATCCTTTAATAAGGAAATTTAAAAAAATCAGTTCAATACGAGTTCTAATTAATATTTAGCAATTATTTTTAACCAATGAATTATTAGGCAGGGTGAGTTTGAAATACCGCGGCAAGCTAAAATATTTGGAAATATTTAAGAAGTATGGTAAAAACAAATCTGTATAGGGATTTCGGCCGTTTTTATAGTTATCTGACCATAACCTCGACTTTAACCCTGATGGTAATTTGAAGGTAAACTTTGGATTTTTAAATATCGACCCGTATTTGCTTACTTAATTCCCCATATTTCTGCTACTTAATTCGAAGAAATTCGTTGTATTTACCCTTGAATTTCTTTCACGACAAAATTTATTCAGCTTTATTTAGTAAGAAGAAGACATATAATGGGATGAGCGTTATAAAGAATTTTCTTTGTTTGTAGTATTTCAAAATTCATTTGAACAAACTAAATTTTCATTCTGGCCGTCGAGGATGTATTTATTCATTGTTTGAAGATACGACGTCAAGCGAGGAATTCTAAGAATTAACTTCCGAGGAATCCAGTTCTTATAGGGCATTCATAAACACCATACGCTATATGATAAATTGGATTGAAATAAAATCAGTCTAGAGTTGTTGACGTAATTCATATTCTAATATTTGTAGACGATTTTCTTAACCCGGCAGTGTCAAATATACTCCAATGATAATGACAGTCAAATTATAAAATAAATTCTTCATATTCAGCAATTGACGAGGCACAAGGTTTAGGTCTTAATTAATATGTAAATTTATTCTTACTTTTCCTAATGGTTTCTAATTTGACTAAAAATTTCTTGAAATTTATCAAACCGAGATCAAAACTGGAAATTTATACGAGGTCTGTTCAAATAATAAGGTGACTTTTTGGTTTTCTCAAAAAATGTTTATTTAGTAATCTTATGCTGTCCCCTTTAAAATAATCCCCCACAGACATAATACACTAGTGCTAATGCTTCTTGCAATCATCGAAACACTTCTGATAATCATTTTTTGGAAGAACCTTGAGTTCATTCAACGATGCAGTTTTTATTTCGTCATTCATTGAAAATTGATGTCCTTTCATGGGTCTGTTCAGTTTTGGGAAAAGAAAAAAATCACTGGGTGCTAAATTGGATGAATATGGACACTGAGATATGAATGTGGCGTTGGTTTTGGCCAAAAAATCTCTCATAAGCAACGATGAATGAGCAGGTGCATTTTCGTGATGCAAAAGCCACGAATTGTTTTTCCAAAGTTCCGGACGTTTTTTCTATATCGCCTCGCAAACGGCGCAAAACTTTAAGGTAGTACTACTTATTGACCGTACGATCTTGTGGTAAGAATTCCTGATACACTACTCCACGGTATTCGAAGAAGACAGTGAGCAAAACATGTACCTTTGATCGAACTCGGCGTGCTTTATTCGGTCTTGGTACATTTTTGCACTATCCCGTTGGAACGACTGGGCTTTAGTTTCCACGTTATAACCATACCCACGATTCATCATCATTGGCTATGGTCATGCGATGGTTCTTTTGATCAAAATTAAGCAGCTTTGTAACGACTTTCGCTGACACATGTCTCATACCCAAAGCATCCGAAAAATTACATGGCATGAGCGAACCGATATGCCAACGCCTCCAGCAACTTATCTGATAGTGATTCGACGATTTTTTAACATAATATCTTTTTTTATGTTATTTAACGTCGCTCTATTTATGCTTCCAAATACCGGTGCTAATCAGCGACGGAGGTCTAACGATGTGTTGTAAACAAAGCACATGTAAAGAATTACAGCGGTGCCTGTGTCAATCGGCCAAGACCGGGATTTGAACTCGGATCATCAAGTTACTAGTCCTTCGCTATAGCGATCGAGCCATCGTAGGCCTCAACATAATATCTTTTATGCTTGAACAGTTTCATCTGATGTTGACGTGCTAAGACATCCAGGGCGAGATTCGTCTTCGACATCCTCTCGATCATCTTGTACCACTTATACACATTCGTTTTACTCAAAGTACCTCATCCTATGCAACTGTCAACATTTCAAGAGTTTTAGTGCATTGAATTCCATTTTTACCACAAAGTTTAACGCAAATTCTTTGCTAAACTTTTTTAGTAAAAGAAAATCACCGAGCACGCGAAACAGTTATAAATTTGTATGCCTGTCACAAACAAACAAATAATGCTATAGAGCTAAAGTCGTGAATATATACTCGATACACTTGTACCAACACAAAATAAAAAAAGATGGATAATCGAACGGACGTCGCCCTGGATTATTATTTGATCATACCTCGTAAATAGAAGCTGGGAACACGAAGAAGCATAAGTTCACAAAATTTCGCTACCTATCTATGATATAGAAAAATGAATTTGTCAATGATAAAAAGTAAAACTTATTATAAAAAAGTAAAAGGTTACTGGCAAAAAAATCGTCCACCGCGTGTACGAGGGCGCCACTACATCAAAGCAAAAATGGTAGTCGTGGGCTTTAAGATTGTACAGAGTGTATATGGTGTAAACTGTTATTTTTAATTAAAAAATAAGTGTTTATACTTAAAATAGTTATTTAAATGTTGTACTATTTTTGTGATCCCATAGCATATTAAACAACATAATAAATGTGATATAATATTTTTCATTACGTTTTAAAAACACATAATATAACAAAAAAGATACTATATATAAAAAAGATGTTTTAAATGGATTTATCTCTCAATAACTATTCTTGCAACCGTAAATGATTGTTTTCTTATCGCATTTGATTTTTATTATTATGGTGCACTCTTTATGATTGTTCACCAGTTAAATATTATAAAATAAATTTTAGCATCTTCAGATTCAGGTATACAATGAAAACTTAAATTAGTATTAATATTGTAATAAAGTATGAAATTGTTAACAGCAATTTCCTCTTCAAACCTTTTCCACGATACAGAGAAAAGTCCAGGATGTTTTTTTTATAGTCTTAAAGCTACTTTTTAAAATAATTTTAAAGTTCTCCGAAATTTTACTAATCTAAGTAGTGTTTTCGTGTACTTCAGTAAGATCATTTTCCGCCATCTTTTCAGTTTTCCTCTCCACCGCTAGTATCACATATTATGTTTGTTCCCAATTTTAATAACAAAAAATTATCAACAATTCGTTGGTAATTGCACGGATTTTGTTGAAATTATTCGAGAAATCACATACGGATAAGTAAATACTTCGTAAATACTTGTTACTCGTATACAAAATTGTTTTGTAAATGAAAAACTAGATCCTTATAGAGTATGTCATGACGATTATTTGACTTTTTAAAAAATAACATCTCGTCGATTAGACTAAAGAGACAATTAATACTCCAGGTCTGTACAATAAGTTTCTGTGCATCTCCTAATCATCGCACGCGCATTCGTCTTGCGTATGGCGACCTCGTACGTGGGTTCCATTTCAAATTGAGAGAAATCTGATCGTTTGTCTTTGTCGTGCACTACGCTCAGTTTACGAACGACGCTGTACACTGCTGTGGTACTGGGAGCGTCGGAAACGTATATGAAGAGACGGCTTGAAAGAGTGCCGAGAAGGAAAAGCTGTTTTTATTTGCATATAAAGTCCATTATTAAATATTTTCAACTTTTAGGTATATATATATATATATATATATATATATATATATATACACCCTATGAAGATTCTTCTACTTTTTGGATACCCTGTTTGTATACATGTGTGGAACTGTATTTTATATTAAATATCTTGAAATCGAAATCCGACCGAACTTTTGCTATTGTAATCTTTTGGTATTGATGTCTTGAAATTTCTAAATCAATTTGTTTTCTCTACTTTTAGTTTTTGAAATTAATTAAAACAAATTATATGAATATTCCGCCTATGTACTACTCTAATAAATTTAAAAATCTATGTCAAATCGTGACACCTAATCGCATTATTGTTACGGCATCCGATACTGGCGTAGCTTCTTTACGAAGATATTTAAAAACTTTGGTAGCTATAGATTTTATTAATATATGTAATAGATATCATTAATAATAATAATAATAATAGAAATAATAATAATAGCAATAATAATAATAATAATAATAATAATAATAATAATAATAACAATAATAACAATAATAATAATAATAATATCAATTTACATAGGTAAAGTAGAAGATAATTACATAAATTTTTGAGGAAATCTCATGTTTTCGACGACTATTTTTATATTTATAATAGACCAATTTTGAAAAAATGTAATCTGTTTCAACATAAAATTATTTCTTCTGTTTTTTGAAATTAGAAGCTCTTAAAATAATATAATAGAACAACTTTAGCCATTAAATTTCGTAAAAAGTTTGGCGCTTTTCATGCTCTCGAAAAGAAAGAATGATAAATAGTTCATTGTTAGGTCATTCTGTTACGTATTTTTCAACATTCTTTGTTCGAAAAAGTACAGCGACCGCGGGTGCCCTACAAATCACAATGGAAACTATACCTCAGAAGAACTACGAGCCGGCAACAGGCCTCTCATTTCAGCATTTTTCTGTATCTATTATTTTTGTATTCCCTGCCCCTTCCAAGAATTTTCCAATTCATACTCAAAAGTTTTAGTTCTTCGAATTCTAATTGTTTCCAAAATGGAATATCATTAATAATAATATTCAAAAAAGGTCTCTCCCATGTATTAATTCTTAAACTATGAAATTACTATTCTAAATTAGATTTTTAAAACAGTCGAAATTTCCTCCTGGTTTTCTTCTTTCGTCTTTACCTATAAATCTGCAGATCCTGAAATATTCATGAAAATATGGAGATATAAATTCAGAAAACTCCATATCCTCGGTGAGTTTAGTTTATCAGTTTACAATTTAGTATTTAGGTTTTGTACCGACACGTTTTTAAACGGGCTCCTATCTCTAGTATTTCATACACTTAATCTGGCTACGTTTGGTTTTACCAGAGCTATCAGATACATGTCGATGCCCCTGGTTGATAGAATTTCTGATAAAAATATATAGGAAGACAAAAAAAGTCTCTGATTTAACAAATCCAGGAGGGCTTGGGTCATATATACAATCCATGGGACAAGTGAAAATGTTTGCATTAATATTTGTTTTCGCAGTTGGTGATCAAAATAGTTTTTGTCGTCTCTAATCCGAATTTTCCGTGTATAAAATAGAATCGCTACAAAACCATACATTTTAGAAACTACTGAAACTAACTAATAATTGCATTATATGGTACAATCATTGGGCGAGGCGTCGGTTTGCTAACCGCGATAAACGCTGACTTCGTTGGTATTTTAATGAATCCATTTTGATTTTTCCATATCGGAAATTGTGCCCCTTATACGAGTATATGTCTAAGTACAAGAAATATTTAATTAGTTTAATTACCAAATAAATAAACACAGAAGTGAATGACGAAAACTAAGCTTAAGTATTTATTTATTGCAAAACAAGAAGAAGAAGAATAAAAGCAGAATCGACAACGAAAGAATTCTAAGTAGGACGAAGATAAATCAGGACTCGTAACGATCCTCTATACGTTAGCATAAATGTTTACATGAATTATGCGCCTCATTCCCAATTGCCTCGCACGCGTACGCAGCCGCCACGGCATCGGTCGGAGCTCGCGCTCGTTCGCCTCGGGCGACTGACTCGACTAAGCCCGTCACTCTCTCGCCCTCTCCCTCCCTCCCGCTCTACCGCTCCCATCCACCCCCTGCGTTTACGCCTTGTTTTAACTATTGCACTTCTAAGCACGCAGCGACATTCCAGCGGATTCGTTTACCGCGAACTTAACGTTATTTACGACCGCCCTTGTTTACTCGCACATACCCCCCCCCCCATCAATCACGATGTATTAGCCCGCAAAATAATTTGCTCCCTTCCCCATCCCCCTTCCAAAAAAAAAACTTATTCCCCGGCAATTTCCCTCGACTGATTCAAGCCTTCGTTTAACGCTAAGTATATTAATAAAAATATATATCTATAATAAATTTTTCCTCGCGTTATTCGTCGGGATCGTCGTCGAGCAAAAAAGATTAAAAAAAAAAAAAATTACGTTGTCGGATCCACGGGATTCTCCACCGATCCGCGTCTCCCTGAGATACAAAATTCTTCGTGGACAATCGAGGGGAGATATAGGAGGAGGACGCGGGTCATAAGTTTTTATTAATCTTCGACGCCGCCACCCCCCCCCTTTCCGCCAACCCCCGCCCCTTTTTACGCGACTCCGATCGCGCGCCGCGGCAGTTTGTTCCGAAAGGCGAATTACATTTTTTCGAATCGCCCCGGATCGCAAGTGAGTTGTTTATGTGACGGGCGACGATCTATCCGCGCCGGGTGCGCGTCAATCTTTCATTGTATCCATAAAAGGATTTCTATTTTTTTTTCTTTTTTTCATATATATATATATTTTTTTTTTTACAATTTACATCCCATGCAGGTTGACTGCATCGGGGAGCTTGGCGGAGTGTCACGCGTCAGTTCGAATCGGAGAAGAAATTTTTTAAAAATATTTCAATTTTTAGTTAGTGCTCTTCCGGAGTTCTTATTGTCAAATGGTAGCTCTGAATTTATCGAGCTCCTCGGCCGGGGCCGTATTTTATATAACGGCCGGGTTATTTATCGCATCGAGCCGATTACTGTAAATCTCTTATATTTTTAGAATCTGACGATTTTTTGAGAGGAAATCGAAGGGAGAATGTAATGTATTGTTTAAGTAATGCGGCGTCGATCTAATCATACGAAGAATTCGGACTATTTATAAATATTATATTTTATTTGTTAGAGCCGCCTGTTACACCCGAGGGTAAAGCAAATTGAACAAATATAGAATGAATTTTTTTCTAATTTAATGAATTTTCTTTTACTCCGTGAATACTGGATTGTATTCTAGTAGTGTATGTTTAAGAACCATTTTTAAAAAATCTCACTTTAATAAACAAAACGCAAGCTCTGTAGTAAAAATTTATTTTTTATTTTTTAAACGTATTACTCTCTGTTGGACATCTAATGAAAAAGTTAAACGGTGTGTAATTTACAAGTACAGTCTTCACTTATCGGAGAATCTATTGCTTTCACAATGGTAATGCATTAAACGTAATCAACATATGAATACCTCATCATTTGTCTGCCAATGAAACTTCCTTCTATTTATTTGAAAATTGCTTATATAGATCATGGATTTCTAGCTAATGGAATCTTTATCCAATTTTGACTTTATTTAGGAAGTCTTTGAAATTTCTATTACATCTAAATGAAGTTATTATCAGAAAAAGAAGCCAGCTTGATGCGAATACACGGCGCTACATGATGTGCTACGAAAATAAATTTTTCTATAATTCTGTCTATAAGATATCATAAGTATTTTTCTGAAAAACTAACATATCATGAAAATCGTTAATTAAAAGCACGGCTTTTGATTTGTGTTGATTGATCTGATACTTGTGCTTATAAATGGGAAGGTTACCCCTGCCATATATCGAGATATATAGTCTTGCACAAATCATTGTATACGTGTTTGTATACAGAGCTTCTTTATGGGTGCACACACAGGGCCGTAGAAAAATGCTGTTATTCAGGAAGGAATGAAGTTTGTAGAGAGCGCAAGAGACAATATACCGTACTTAATCCCAGGGACTGTGTTTCGTTGATACATTTACAACTGGACAAAGTCCCTTCTAGTTTTAGAGCTCGTCTTTTTTTTGTGAGAAATTCGAATTTATTAAACAAAAAAAGCAGAGCTGATAAAAATATCAATAGCTGGAATATTTAGCAATTACGATAGCAGTCAGCTTTTTAACATTTATTTATACACGTACTATTGAAACTTTGATTTTGTTGTTACCAAAAACAAGAACATTTAACTCATACAGAAAAATTCCCGAATACAATTTTGTTATATAAATATGAACAATTAATTTAATTTTTATACCAGTAATTAATGTAATTTATCCAATTACAATAGTACAGCTTGAAGAGTGCAAAACAGAATCTACAATTTCATTCAACGTGGCAAGAACCATTTCAAATTGTACGCTCATATAAGAAAAAAAGTCTCTTTCAAGTTACGAAATAATTGAAAAAATTCAAAAACAACGAAATAAAATAAAAGAATTTTCACGTCAAACTAAATGGAAGGAAAGTCCATTTCCTTACGTCTCGTGCATTTCACCAATGTGAAAGCAATTTGTTCCCCGTTGATTGTAGTGCCGTTTTACGATGCTACACCCGGCGAGACGAAGGGAATTTTCAACCTTTCTATGGGCAACTATGGAAAAAAGTAGTATACGAGTCATCGTCCGATTATTCAAAATCCTTAAGTCTTAACAACCCACCGAGATAATGTCGGAGCTCTCACACCGTCGCATCTTGCGAATCACGAGATCGTATGATCAAAAAGATCGAAATCTTGGCGATTCGATCGCGATCGCGCGTAATTCCGTCGCGACAAAACACCTCGAATTGTCCCAAAGAGCGCCCGCGCCATTGTGCACCGAAAAACCTTTTCAGCGCCACCAGCTCGCCGTCTCCAATCTCGCAATGCGGTATTAAAATCCGGCACGGCTCGGATCGAAGGCCAAAGTGGCCGCTGGCGCTGCGTCCGAACCGGCTCGAACGCGCCGAACCGGGCCGCGCGCATATAATAATAAATTTTGCGCGTTGCCGTCGTGGCGCGAGCGAGGCTTTTCGGATAGGCGTGCGACCTTCCGCCCCCCTCCCCGAACGCCCGCCCGTTGCCCAACAAAGTCCTCGTTAACGATCGATCAGAAACACATTCGGCAACCGGCGGTTTCGCGCGACGAGTTTATTTGAGCCTCCCCCCCCCTCCCATCGTCCTTCCCCAAGCGTTAGCCGGCGCAATTCTATTAAATATGCGCGAAAGTTCGGAAACAATGATTGAGGGTTGGGCGAGGGGGAAGGGGGAAGGGGATGTCGACGAATCGTCGTCGAACGGAAGAGCGGCTTAACGACGATAATTATATCTTACGCGTATAGCGTTTTAATAAAGTAAATTTTATTACGGCTTGCATAATTACAGATATGACGAATGTAATTGACATAAGTACAATAATAAATAGATAAAAAAAGCGAGGGACAAATTTCCTTCGTGTGTTTAGTTTCTTAATATGCTGGCTATTATTTGAATAAAATAAGATAATGCGATCGTAAAAGTTACAGAAAATTGGTGCACGAAAAGCATTTTCTAGTAAAAATTTCAATGATGTCCAGTAATTTGATCGCGGACTGGAAAAATCTAAGAAATTGCCAGATTTTTTAATAAAAATTAGTAGATCTATGTTAAAGTTAATCTTAATTTTAATCTAAAATGTTCTAGAACATGTGGAAATTTTTTAGACTTTTATAGTCTGTCATCCAAAATACATGACAGTTTTGAAATTTTAATCAGAAAATGTTACTATAAATGCACAAAAAGAAATGCCTAGATACTTACTTGATGTATTATTTGATGTAAACGTTATTCCATTGGTTTTTAAGGTTTGCTGTGTAAATCAACGATATCGTTCGTGTCGTAAATAACTCTTGAATTGCTACTCGAGGTGGATGATTTGTAGTGGGCATAATAATACTTTCTCTTCGTCTAATGACAATGTTATCTTGGCAAATAACGACAAAACTTATCATTGTATACATGGGGATGAATCTGAACGTCATCGTGCTTATGTCCGTCGTAGTTGTTTTTCGTCGTAATAGATTGTCCTCTACTCACAGTAGTAGTATTTAGACTAATTTTTATTTATATTTCCAATTCTACCGAAGTGACTATAGACAAGAACAGTCTGACTGTCATTATTTAATGATCTAATTATAAATATATCATTTTATACGACTGTAAGGCCGATGAATGTATTGGTTAGTTTATACTTCAACTTTTGTTATTTCGATATTGCTTGTTTCAAATTATATTACTTCGATAATGGTTTTGATAATTAATTAATGATATACCGTATAACTTGAATTCTTGCACTTTATATTTAATCAGCGACGTTCAAATTTTTATCAATTTTTTATCACTCATTAATCGTAATATAATTTATACTATTATTACTTCAGCGACTATTTTTCTCTTTATATTCGTAATTCATAATATTCGATAAATTACAAATATTTACAACGGTATGTCATAGATGAGACAGCCGAAAATTAATACATACTCTAGATTTGCGAATAAGTATATAAACGGCTCTTATATAAACAATACTCCGCCGTTGCGAACGGACCGATAAAACATCGCCGTCCGTGCAAAATTCGGTGGGGGGAGGGGCATTAGTTAGTCCCGTCGCGCCGATATCGTCACCCCCCGCGTTTTAAACGTCCAATTAATTCGGTCCATTTTTCCTGATTATGCCCCATACGGAGCCCATCTTGATATCTCGCCTCCCCACCCCGTCCTGCTTTCTCAGTCTCTTCAATTTTCGACCTTCTGTATGCGCGCGCTGTGGTGTGTGTGTGTGTGTGTGTGTGTGTGTGTGTGTGTGGGTAGTCACTTTCACGCATTGCCGAGCATCGTCGGAATAAAAAGCAAAGAACTGGCCAATCGCGAGATACGAGGGCGCTTCGAGCGATCACAATGTCGCGAAGCTTAAAAGTCGCCGCGTGCCCCGCTAGTTAATTGTGTGGCTGCTGGGTTGGAAATTGCAAATGATTAACCCATCAATGAGAATAAGCCTGGTGAGGAGCAAAAGCGAATGAACTACATTAGCAGGAACAAGAATTTCTTCTAATATTCTCGTATCTGCGGGCCATAAGTATAATGGGCCTCGGGCGCGAAACGGGGGCGCCGTCTGCGGGATTTATATTTTTATTTTTAAAAAGTTATAGGTGATATGATTTATTCAGTTTTCTATAGAGAAGTAAATTTTTAAATAAAATCTTCAAATAAAAAAGCTAAAAATCTAGTTAGAAAAAAGCACTATTTTCCTTACACGCGCATGATAAAAATTATTCTTGTTTTCAAGACTTATTATCTTTCTCCAATACAGACTACGAACGAAATAAGTACACTATCTCTCTTTAAGATCTTTAAAAGATCGGATTTCTATAAAAATTAACGATGGTCGTAAAAACGTCTTACACGTCAAATGGAAAAATTATACAATACAAACTTTTCGCCAATTCCATTTCTGTATCGGTAAAATTCAATGGACGTACGTGGATATGAATATATATATATATATATATATATATATATATATATATAGAGAGAGAGAGAGAGAGAGAGAGAGAGAGAGAGAGAGAGAGATATAACCACACATATATACTTGTACGCAAAAGCGGGATCGATCCATCATTAAAATCCACCACCTCGACCATTCCTCCGAGCCTTATATTCATCGTGATTCTAGGCTGCAGCGCATTTGCATTTACGCGCAGCGACCCGCGCTACGCGAGTCTGTATACGTCTATATACATATATATATATATACATACATATATAAGTGAACAGCGCGTGCGCGATCCATTAATAACCCATTCGCTGATTAAGCACCGAGCTGTGGGAACGCGGGAGACTTTAATATTTCAAGCCAACAGTCGATTCGACTCTGCGGCCGTGCGCGAAAGAGAGAGAGAGAGAGAGAGAGAGAGAGGGCGCCCTTTTCACTATACGGGGACAATGCCGAATCGCGCACAGGGTGGGTGGGAGGAGGGAGGAGGACCCATTGAATTACCGGGTCGACCGTCGACTGTACGGAGAGAGGAGCGGCGCTATGCCCCCGTTATGGTAGTCGGTATAAATGCCGCGGGAAACTTATCGAGGTGGGAAAGCCGGCTAACTAATTGCCGACCCTGGCTGCGGTGCTTCCATACCGGGTCTCTTACTGCCGTTCCCAATCCCTCCCCGCCCCCACCCATTCCCACCCCCCCCCCCAGCCCCAAACCCTTTCTAGCCGGCGAACTCGTTACACCAAGATTCGATCCATTGACGGCGCGGCACGAAAGCGCCGCTCGCCCCGTCGTTCCCGTTGATTTGGCCTTACGGCGGAGGCTGCGGGTATGGGCCCCCGACCGTATTTGCGATTGCAATCCGTTGGAAGTGAAAATTAGAAATTAACGGCCCGCTGTCGCTCGAACTTCCTCCGTCTCTCTGGCATATCTACGTGTACGTGTGTTCCTGAATAAATCCCTGGAATTAAAATCTATACATACATATATATATATATATATATATATATATATATATATATATATATACGACGCACTTCCGATGATTTGTTTCGCCGTGTACAAATGCTTCGGCTTATCGAATATAAGAGCCTGCTGGTAAGGGAGGGCAGGGAGGCCACTCTCGAGAAAAAGGAGGAGCCGTATAGATTAAAGGATAAGGTATCGAGCATAAGCACGTCGGCTTTACGGATTTATATTGAAAATCGCTCATAATCCGAGATGAGATATGGAGCTTTTTAAGTTTTTAGCCCCCTTCTGGCATAATTTAAAATTTTTTTTTCGCGTTATTGACGTTCGCTCGGTAAAGTGCTGCTGTGTAGAAAATCCGAAATACTCAATAAGATATATAAAGGTACTCGGCAGGATATTATATTTCATACAAACTGCTAAAACTCGATGCTTTATTCATCGATTTCACGACTCTTATCTAGTTACGTTATTTTATTTATTTTGAGAAATCTCGTTACATAAGGATTTATAGTGCATTAATAGTGTGAAAGTTGATTATTTGCCACGTGAGATATATTTTCACGTCTTAAATGTTCGACTTAGGTCTCGGTTTTGGGTTGTGTTTTGCGTTGCAACATGCGAAAAATAACGTTAAAATTGCATTTTCGAGGTTTAACTACGGTATAGAAGAAAAATAATAAATCTCTAAGTGCACGCGATTGCCAGTTCGGCGCACGGAAAACTCTCGTGCAATGCGGGTATTTATTTAGGATGTAAGGGAAAAAATCTTGTACCCTTATTAAAAATTTCATATATTCTTTCGTCTAAGAGCATTACTCTGTCAACAATTTCTACATTATTTATTTTGTCAAATATTACGTCGACTACGTTATGAAAAAATATTACCAGTGCAGAAGATGTAGCTTTCACTCTTCAAATGTTGTTTAAAATTTGATATAAATAAATTTTAAAAAAAGTATAAGATTATAAAGATATTAATTATGCCATTTACCGTACTCAACGCGTTTGATTATTTCTTCATCCTTTCCATAAGAAATAAATTATTGTGATCGCGAAGATCTGCACAAATTTATAAAAAATAAATAATAATGGATATTAAATTTGATCTTATTTAAACCAATTGCGTTATTAAATAATTATCCATCGCTCATAAAATAGAATATAATATAGCACATCTCCGTAAAATACAATAGTAATTAGCTTTACTGTAGAAACATTTTTCTTGCAAAGATTTATTTATACATCAGTTGGAGATTCTAATTTGTCTTAAACGACTGTTCTGAATTAAATTAATAAATATTTCTATCGGTTTTACAGTCTTTATACTATAATATATTATACTAATATAATGACAGTCAGATTGTTCTTCTTTACAATCATCCCCGAAGAAGCTAAAATAGAAATTTAAATTAGATTAAAATTAAAAATAATAAAAATAAACTATATTCTATGTTAGTAAATGACAACCTGACTCCCCCAATCATCTTAAATTTAAATTTATCTTAGATGTCCTACGTTTCGAACCACTTCGGTCCTTCTTCAGGGGCTAAACTGAGTTAAAAGTTAGTCAGTTTTAGTGAATCACATATAGATTCTTAATTGAACCCTTATAATGATTTGTATATTATATTTCCACTAAGTTGTCCCGTTTATTTAATAACTATTGAATGAAAATACTAAAGTTATATTTTCATCTAATATATTCAGTTGATAGTTGTTGGAATATGAAGTATTCAATTCATATTTTAGAAGAAAAAAAGGAATTTCACTAGCTCAGCATAATTACACGCGAATGATACAAAAATATATTTACGCACATAAGCGCAATAATAATATTAATGACAGATTGAAAAATGCATAAGGCATTCTGAACATTAAAGAATTATATGGATATCATATATTCATCCAACGAGGAAAGATCACGACGTTTCGAACTTACGATTACATTCCAAATAAGCCTAAATTTTAGAACGTAACGCTCATCGATTCTCAGAATATGGCATACTTTCTTATTGGCAAATTAGTATATTATCTTGTATTTAAATCAAGTGCACTACATATTTGGAGGAATTTTTTTGAACGAAAAGTGACTTTAGTATTACAAAAGAGTAACAATCTGTAACGACTCAAGCAAAAAAGTTCTTATGATCCTGAATCTGCAAATTTATAGTTTCTTCGTTATTGACAGTGAATTTCAATTCTTCAAGATCAATTCATTGGCATAAATAGGCGATCATGCGCTATTGCGAGTCAGTTTGGTCAAGCATCTATTGGCAATGGCATGGACACAATATGTTTGAGGATATAACTTCATTCGAACGTTTTTGCTTGAATGATTGTTCTTTTTATACTTTGGTGATAAAAGTAGAAGTTTTCAGAAGAAAAAAATTCTTCTGACCACGCGGTAGAACCAATGTATACAGGGAGAAGTATATATTAATTCTTAAGCACGCTATATCCCGAAAGTGGGAAAGAATTAGATTCTAAGACTTGGCAAAGAACCACCTTCTTTCTGGGCAAAAATCGTCACCCCTGCCCCCAATGTCGCGTTCTCACCTTGTAAGTTTATTTACTTATTTTTAATTTTATGTGAAGTACATAAATGAAAAGGAAAATACAACACAGTTAATTGTATATGATTTCAGCAAATCCTCTCTCCTCTGCAAGCAGGCAGCGACTGACTCACGAAAACTTTTATTGTACTAAGGATGCCCTTATCTTTGTTTATACTTTGAATAAAAGTTCCTAGTAATAGACGATGAAAAGAAAGATTATTTGACATTAATTTTTGTATATATCGATAATTTCCATTTAAATTGCAAACTTTTTTTATCGCGCGATAAAAAATAATAGGAAATTTTACACCTTTCCAACTACCAACCGGCATCGAGTATACATTTTAATAGCGAAACCATTAACAAAAACTCATCTCGGCCTTCAGAGGAATGAAACTTCGGTAAAAATGAAACTCGTTTTAACGAGCGTTATCTCTCTCTTCATTCGAAAGCACTTCATTATTGCCTGACGCGAAAATTCTCTGTTCTTGATGAAATGATGAAATGCGCAAGCCTAAAAAGGAACGAATGGACTTTTACAAGGCTCAAGCCCGGAAAGTTTCTCGGACAATGCTATATGCTTCGGAAGCTCTTACATTCGACTTTCCCCGATCCTTTCAAATAGATCTCGAAGATCAACGCACCTACGGCGATATTCGGGTAACAATACGGTTCACAATTAAGCGAATACCTCCATGTTGTACTATATATGTATCCACTTGTACTATATATGTATGTATAAACATAATACGCGCTTATGGAACACACTACGCGAGGCGCTGGCAGAAAACTCGCGTCAGTATATTATAGTATGTATTTTTAAGCTATAAATTCGACATTTTGGTTTTGTTATCACCAGCAGAATTGACATGCAAAGATCCATTTCATGAGGTATTACAATTTAATTTTTAGGTTTATAGTTGTGGAGGTACGTATGTACACGAATAAATTATAATTATAATAAATAAAAAATGCTTCAAATGTTTAAATTATTGATATAGTATGAACATTTTGTTTTATTTCCTTGATTTTCTTACTCATTCATTCTGCATGTCTGGATTTCGATTTAATTTTTCAAAATTATTTAATTCATCGTTTACGCCTGCGCTTAAATCACTATCACATAAATTGGAATCATTGGTATCGATACTTTATGCGCGAACTCTGTCTTAAGAAACAAAAATATTTTAATACAAGTTATCTATTTTGATATTTGCAGATTTAAGACACATTTCTTAAAAAATTTCTCGGTTACGAAAAAGTACAATTACTGAAATTTTTGAGAGATTTCAATCTGGTTAACATTTAAAATGATAAATTTTTCTATTTCCCTACCATATACCTAACCCAAGAAAAAAGTTAATATTTATACCCGTGATAGATACCTATTTGATAGGTCTGAAACTATTTTAAAGTGGCCTATTACTATCAGAGCTATAGGAAGTCATATTAATATATATATATATATATATACAGATCTACACGTATAAAAAACCATTGATTTTTCACCGATTCCCTTCGATTTTGCTCGGCAGGCCGTCGTCAGGGAGCTGAATAGACTGGGTATGCTGGTCGACCTGTCCCACGTCTCGACGAGGACGATGAACGCCGCGCTCAGGACGACGAAGGCCCCGGTGATTTTCTCCCACAGCGCCGCCCGGGCGCTCTGCAATTCCAGCAGGAACGTTCCGGACGACGTGCTCAGAAATCTGGTGAGTCGACGCCGCCTCCCACCTCCCCCCCCCCATACTCCCTTCCGTACCTCGTACTTTCTGCCTCGCAGCCCTCCGTCGTACCCTCCTCCCGCAGTTCTCTCTACTCTATTTCCTCCGTCTCCACGCCTGTCTTCCTCTTCGCGTTCTCTTGCGCTTCTCCGCCGTCCTACAACGTTTCCTCCTCCCATCCTCGGCTTATTCTCCACGTCTCTCTGTCTCCACCAGTTTCGGCTCTTCGCCATGTTTCTCGTTTTTTCAGCCCCTTCCCCTCAACCACCCCTAGTCCACTGTACGAGAAAAATGTTTCGGACATGCGAGAACACGGGAGAATTCAACTTCCTAATCCAGTACTCGTATAACGAGCATGCAAGAATAATTTTCAAGTAACGTTATATTTTTAATATTCTCGTAATGTCGTCCCGGTGTTGATTCAGTGACAAGCGCTGTGTATGAATGCCATTCTATGCTGAAGCTGTAAACAAGGTATCTCTATGTAAAGATTCCAATAAATACGCTATCAATCGTAGATAGTAAATTGTAAAATATTGTTACGTTTTCGTCGATTTCGAAAAACAAAGAGGTACTCGATTCAGCAGGTTTTTTAGTTGCATAAATCAATATAAAATAAAGATATTTAAAAAATTACAGCGCGAGGTGTATGGCGTCATCGGACAGGGTGTAGCTACATTACTATTATGGCTGTACATGTTTCTAGCGTTTGATATCTTGCCCACGTAATTTTGTGCCGCACGGTTGATACAAACCATTTCCGGCATCTTCAATCCCTATTTCTACAAAAACATTTTAAATAAAATTCTACATTGAATTACTTGGTATTGATTATTCATAATGAGAACGTGATTGAATATTCCTATTTGACACAATTTAGGATTCAAGAAATAAGCTTTATTTCCGTATGAAAGTTGCCTGAAACAGAATTTTTTTCCTCTTGAAAATGATTGGTATAACATTTCTATGAAAAAATTGTTTAATGTTGAAAAAGCGGCCCATGCTAAATAAAAAGTATGAAATGGAAAAAAATAAAAAAAAAACAATTTGATATATTTGCCAAAATTGATGAATATTTTATAAAAAATAAAAATAAAAAAATATTTATCAATTTTTACAAGCTGATTGTAGTAATTATAATACCTACATGCGAAATAAATTATTCATTTACAAGTCATACATAAGGATTCAGTTTTAAACTTAGTCTTAGCCTGTTTTTTTGATTTTTATCGAAAATTTTCACTTTTTTCATTCTAAGATTTACCTACCTACTTTCCACCCATGGTAGCTCTTTACTCTATATTTTCTACGTACCCAGTAACTACTTGTCAGTCCATGAAAAATTGTCAAAATTCTCCTAGAGGTGAAATATCTCTGACTTTTTAATGGATAAAATACACCTATGTAGACTTCGTTCAAGCTTATCGTTCCGAATAATTTTTAGAATTGTCTGCCCAACCTGACTGTAAAGGACTGCTGTTTAAAGTTGTTTCAGTAATTTGCTTTAGTGTTTGTAGATATATATCTATACTTTAGAAGCTGTATTGTATAGCAAATAAAAATATTCAATAATTTACAACAAATTGTCCCGCCGGTAATAAATGCTGACATTAATTACTAATTGGATTTTCTATATTCGATGCATTACGTATACGTAAATCAATTTCGTTCGATATTTTTAATTTATGACACAGTAAACTACCGCATTAATACCCCTCTATAATTACAGCCTCTTCTTTTTAAAACTTTTTGCTATTATGTTCCAAGGCAGCTCTCGTGTATATATATATAATTACCGCATTAAATGCCCGTGGAGCTAAAAACTTCGCGATATTGCATAGCTCAAGCTGAATATAAGTTCGCCATACCATAACAGCCAGATATATAATGATGATGATGATGAAACCCAGGACCAAACATTGAAAGAAGAAATTACCCGAATTCGAATTTCCTCCCGTATACTTGTTCAAAAACTATTTCGACATCCGCTTTCTCACTCCTCAAGTTCTGCCCCCCCCCCCCTCCTCGATCCGCCATACCTTTCATCGTCGTTTCGCGGCGGCTCCTCATCTCCCCCCTCCCCCGCGCCGCACCGACTCCTTTCGCCAAACCAAGAGCAAATCTCCTCGCTTCTGGCCTCCCCCCCCCTTGCCGCCCCGGGGACTGCCGCGAATATGCATAATCGGACGGCGCGCCGCTGAAGTTCACCGAGAGCCCCCCCCCCTCGCCGCATCGACCCTCCTCCGCGGCAATCGCCGTAATTTTCAATTAAAGCGATCCGGCGCTAAACCGTTAAGCCGCATCACCTTTATTTCAGCGGCTCGGCGCCGCTCCTCGCGCCCCTCCTCGCGCGGGAGCTCGCGCGTTATCCCACTTTGAAGAAATTATCTCGGAGCGTTTGAATGCAATTCCAGCTGCTTCTCTCTGTCTCCCTCCCTCCCTCCCTTCCTCTTTCGACCCTGGTGGAGTCTCTCTCTCTCTCTCTCTCTTCCCCGCCTCGCCTTATAACGACTCTCGGCCTCGACGCAGCCCGACGCGGCTGTCTATGTTGCTTTCCTCGTACCGCCTCCCCCTCCCCCCGCCACCTTTGCGCTCACCTCATCTTCTCACCTTTGACCGCGCCACACTTCTGTAACCCGACTATCCTGTAATCCCATTACAGTTTCTTTCATCGCCTCTCCCCCCCCCGCCGTCCCCTTGCCCCTCGTCCCTCTGACGACTTCAAACATTTTTATTGCTCGCGAGCAGGTTGTGCGCGCGAGCGTCGCGGAAAGCGGATGGAGGAAACGTCTTCTTTCTCTCTCGCCCTCCCCGACGGGTAATTTACGAAAGTATGCGAGATAAATAGAAAAAAGTGCTATAAAGTACTCGGCATTCTTTTGATATTTGTAGAAATTCTCAGGGATTATATGGCGAACCTTTCTGCGGTCTCTTCCACCGTGAAATGAAAAAAGGGAGAAAAAAAAGATGTAGAAAAAGAAGAAGAAAGGAAGTAAGCGCAAGAATAATTAATGCATTTGGAACAATCCTATTATAGACTTAATGTTTATAGAGGGTGTGCGCGACACGCTTGATGAATCACAATGAAATATTAAAAGATTATTGGGGTAAACTAATTTAACGCCTAGGCCGCAGTTTTACGGGAGAATTGCACGAATGTACCTAAAGCGGATCCGGACGCTTAAATCATTATTAAAGACTAAGAATGGATGATAGGATGGACGTCGACGAGTCGACGATAATTTTATTTAATTGTCCAATGCTTCTGGTACTTCATGCATGCCCGGGATTTATGAAAATTATATACCAATTTTTTTTTTGTCTTTAATAGAAGTACACAGATAATCGTCAGCTATTTCAAAGTTAACACTAAAACTAGCAAAATTTATAAGAAATATGTTAAGTATCGCTATTATTTATTTGAAAAGTATATTTAATATAACGAACAATAAAGTATATTTAATATAACGAACAATTATATAATATGCCTGTCTTAGTCTTAACAGTTATACGCTACGTTATGGCACCGGAAAATATTTCTTACATCTGAAATTGAATAATAAACATTTATATAGTCAATATTTGTAAATAATGTATAGATAATTTATAGTGTAAAATTTATCTCGCATGCGCCGTAAATAATTATACAGAAGGGATTTATTAATTAACATAACTTTGTAAAAAATAAGTCAAGTTCGACTCGATTCGATTACTATTAAAAAAAAAGCACATCACGAGGTATTAATGCGTTCCTTTCTAATGGTCAATAAACATTGTGTATAATAAACATTCAGCTTTTATCTATTAGCCTTAATATTAATTCCGATTCGGAAAAAATTGTCGTATAAAATTATCGTTTGACTTTTATTCAGCATCGATCCTATTACCCGTTAATAACCATTGTTTATATCGCGCTCGACTCTAGCGGTAGTCTTGATGTCAAAGCAGTAATTTTTAACAAATACAGGACACCTTTTAATAATTCATTTTTCCATAATATTATTACGAAAATCATAATTAGACGAAATAAGCATTGGCGCGAATGAAACGAAACTAGCTTCATATTGTAGGCTTCAATGGTTTCGTTTTTAATTAGCGTCAAAGTTTATATTTTGATTAATTATTGATTACACGTAATTAGTTGGGGCAGATATAATATTTGTTTCGTCCATTAACTATACATTTGTATGATAATAAGACGATTGATTCCAATGACAGCTCGTAATTTTATTTGAATAACAAACTAATGGGTCCTAGAGCACACGCAGACAGATGCGAATTGACGTAAAATACTCATACCTTGCGTTTCGGGCGTTTTGTAATTCTCAAACTCCGATCTTCAAAACGATAAAAATGAAGAAACAAAAAACCCTTGTTGTTTCGATAAAAATTATTACTTCCATCTCCCGAGCCAGCAAGTCGGCTGTCGATGTAACGGGATAGTACCTCCTATTTACAAACAGATGTCGTTGTACGTCGTTTCCAAACAAGCTTTAATGATACGTGTACGTCAAAGTCCATTACTGTAAATACAGAAATTAATACAAAATTACAAATATGATGTTCAAATTTCACGAAAATATATTTCGTTGAGCAATAATTCACGTCTGTGTCAAATTATTTATTTAGACTATTTTTTTTTGTTTTGGCTTTGTAATTTAAATCGTTTCAGAAAATAATCCTGCTTTCATGTAAGGCTATTTATATACTATTTTAACTTTATGGAAGCGCATTTTATAGTGCGTCAGATTTTCGTGCAAAAATATTATCAAATAGCCTTTTTTGTATTTCATCGTCTGCATGTGGAAATTAAATATTCTTTTCAAATCTGAAAAATACTAGCATTGAATTCATCAATTGTTTGATTAATAAGTACAAAATTTTGCTTTTTATTTTTTGAGAATTTATGTTGAATTTAAATTAAATGACTTTGCAATAGGTTTTTTGTTTTGTTTTAAACAAAAAGTTAAAAAACCCGAATAAGTTAATTTATAAATTGTGCTTATGTCGTCTGCGTCGAATTAAATTAACAAATATTATTATGGATTTTACAGTCTTTATGCAATAATATACTATGCTAATATAATGACTGCCAGTGTGTCCTTGTTTACAAGCACCCTCGTAGATTCTGAAATGGAATTACTGCTGAGAAATAAAATAAAATTTACTTTAATTAAAAATTAAAAATTAAAAATCAGTTTAGTTCTTGAAGATCAACCGGAGCGATTCGAATCGTCGGACGTTTAAGGTCCGTTTAACTGTGTAAGGTGGTGGAGACCACCGGGTTGTCCTTAACTAACATAGAGTACAGTTTATTTTATTTTTATTTTTAATTTAATTTAATTTTTCTCTTATATTTTAATGGCAATTCCATTTCAGATTCTTCGGAGGTAATTGTAAACAAGGACAGTCCGACTGCCATTATATTAGCATAATATATTATTGTATAAAAACTGCAAGACCGTTAAAAATATTTATTAACCGAACATTCACTTTAACAAATTTGTTTATAAACGAAGCTTATTATAATAACATCGTCGGACCGATCATATTTATAAAAATAAATAAATTGCAGATGCAGAAAAATCTTCCGACGGCTCACTCAGATTATCCTTAATGTCTAAGAAAAATGATTTTGTTTTTTATATTTGAGATGCTATGTGAGCAATTGTAAATAAGAGCAGTCTCACTATTATTATAGTTATATATTTTAGTGAAACCTATGGTAAGACTGATAAAAACATATTGATTGCATATAGTTTTGATTCTATTATTATCTACATTTCTATTACTATATTCTTATACACAGTTTTTCTTTTTACGTAGATGTACAATATTCTTATAAAATTAGTGTAAGAATTCATCGAAACCAATGGATTTTCCTACGTATTATTTTAACCTCTAGTATTTTGTTTTCTAATACATACACTTAACAAATAAGCTTAAAGGCAGCAAGGCTTTTTCATGAAAAAGGTACCATGTTTTTTATTTTTATTTTTTATTTTTTTTTTTTTTTTGATTAAATAAAATTACATAATTATTTCATTTTTATTAACGATCGAACAAAATAATAGACAGTAGAACTATCTCAAATGAAAATATTGTATGGATACAGTTAATGAATAGTAAAAAGCCATCTGTCACATATTTTGTACAGTACAAATCATATATTGCTAATGAACTCGTCGGCCGAGTTACGCGAGTTCGAGAATTATTTTCAAAAGTTATCCAGACATTTTCTGAGCACGAATCATTATTTCATTAGGACGGATTTCGAATGGCAATTGATTGCCTTCCGATAGATTTATTAAAATCTTTGTCGTGCAAAAGAGTCGCGTACAAATCGTAAACACAAATCGTCTCTTACCTCGTAATAGAGAAAAGTCGGGACATCTCGCGTTGTAAAAGCGACGTGCGGGAGGCTGCTTATGCAGGCTGCACTGCGAAGAACTTCGCGAAAACTTACTTGAGCGCCCGTTAAAGGCACACGCGGCCGTAATAAAAGCCTGGAGTGGCAATTTAAATTTAGAATATTTACGCGCACAATAAAAAAAAAAAAACACTTTTAAATTGCTCCACTTGAGAATGCAAAGCGATCGGCGTCTCGCGCTCGCGCGAACGGGACTCCCTGTATGAGAAACGACCGCGACGATTTCTCCGTGCACGCCGTACGCGCCCCCTACACTTTTACTCGGGGGATTCGTTGGAAGAAATTTTTCGTTCCTCGATCTGACCCCTTGTGATATGTCTCCCTCTCCCTTTTTCTCTTCCTTCTTGATTTGGGCTTAGTTTAATGTCAGATTAGCCGATCCAGCGACTGATTTTTGTTCTCTCGCAGTCCAGTGGGCTTGCGAAGGTTTACGTAGTAGCTACTTCCAACACATTTTGCATAGTGGTCGTTATTATTTAAATTTAAATTTCTCGCTAAAGCATGCTATTTCCTAATTTCTACAGATAATATTGAAGGTATTATTCATCGTAGGAAAAATCTCCTATTTACATTTTTTTAACCAAAAAACATACATCTACTTTATAAACACTTATCACTCGTTGACTCCTCGGTGAAAAGTATACCCACAACTTCCTCCCATTTAATAATCAGTAAATAACCATAATCGAGAAAGAACACAGACGACAATATGTATATATATATATATTATAACGGGACGCACCTACCTGGACGCCCTTCGAGACGCGACCGCGGATCGCCGTCTACGGGTATCTATCTGGTAGCGAACGACGGAGCGATAACACCACTAGTAGGCGCGCGCGCGCCTCAAAACTCTCGAGATCGTAGACGAGACGCAGGATGACGAAGCGCGCGTCTCGGATTTCCCGAAATAGTCGCACCCATGCAACTAAATTCGAAAAAAAAGTTCTTTTTCTTGCTCGAACCTCGAACTCGCCGCCGGCTCGCGCGGCAGATTCCAGGAATCGAGCCCGAGCCGAGTTGCGGCTTGTTTACATCCGTGCGGACGACGGGCGAGCGCTGCTCCCATGATGCACAGAGTTCGGTCGGTCACATTATATATATATGTATAAACTAATGCATAACGTTACACAAATTTTTAGCGAATAGATTGTGAAGAAAACTGCTGATTTTAAACACTCTGTATAGTAGCGAGAATGGTAGGATGGCCTGTCCTGTAAATATTTATGATCCCGAGAATTTGGAAAATTTTTAAAAATTGAGAATATGCTTGTTTGAAAATGGTAAAATATTAATCAAGCAAAAAAAAAACGAATTTGGACTAAAAATATAAGTATAATATATATAACATAAATTTTTCATCTTTTTTTTCTCGATTCAATCAAACGACCCAAGACTGTATGCATACAGCGTAACCAAATTTTTGCAAGGCATAAGAATGGAAAGAAATTTCGTTAATTTACAAAATTTGATTTTCGCGAAAAAACATCGCGCGCTGATTTATTGTCCCGCTCAATTTTCCCATTCCCACAGCCGAGTTGCAATTAAATTTTTTAAAGAATTTGGGAACGAAATTTCATTGTTCAATTGATAGTGAAAAAAAAGAACAATTTGAAATGATCGAAACTCAGGTTTATGTTGAATACGGTTCATAGAAATATTAGATTCAATGTTCTGAAATGCTCATTGATCGATTATAGATAAACTTATGCTAGAAATATTCCAATGGATGATATTCCAATTGACCAGGGAAATAAATGGAATCTCAGCCATTTCGGCGAAACTGTCAAAAATCAACCGTAAACCGCTATCCTGTGAAATAATTATTTTTCGCTCCTCGCGTTAGTTTCGAAACTGTAACATCCGAAGAAAACGACCTTTTTCCCATCTCACCGACGCACCTCCGTTAAAGTCGTTATCTGCCTAATTTACAGTACGGATCTTCGCAATGGCCCTCGCTTATGAACAAGTATATATTTTCCAACTATTCCCTGGAAACGATCCCCGCGCGATATTCTAATGCGCAATAAACCATAAACGTAAGCCAAATAGCCGGTAGTACGATTCTCGTTGCGCAGTTGAAATTTATTGGCCCGCTCCTAATTCTTTGGAGTAATTGCTGCGGTCTCAGCATTGAGATTGAAGATGTATATATATATATATATATATATATATATATATATATATTTCTAGATATATAAGAGATATGATAGGAAATACGAGTAATAAAAAAGAGATATATTAATTCATAGTTAGCTATTAATGTACTCGATATCAGTGAAACGAATGACATTTAATTGTACTCGAAATTCTTCAAAAAGGACATTTTTACACATGAACGTTGGACATGAAAGAATTGATAATCTTGCCAAGGGAAATATGAATATAGATATCAACAATATACTTTTGAATTTCGGCATCATCGAAATATCGAATTCTGAAGAAGAACAAAGTTGTTTTTTTTTCAGAAAAAATCACGCTATATTGTTTCCTTGAGAATTTAAAAATTTTTTCTTCCTCACGACTTTCTTTGAGGCGATGAAAAATAACCTATGTCGCGGTCGCGTGACGGGCTGTATACTTGAAAAGATTCTTTTTTTCAAAGCAATTTTGAGAAAAATAATTAAAATGCGTACCATTGCAACAGCGTCGTTAATACTTGATTGCCCCGCGTCTCCATTAAATTCTATTCTTTCCAACGAAATTTCATCTGCGAAAATTCAGAGACATTGTCTACGTTGGGATGTTCCGCTTGATGGGCCCATAAATTTCCCGTGACATTATCTTTATATGTAGAACCCATTATTTTTCATATAACATCTTAACATACAGATGTTACTGGACCATTATCATAAGCATATTCGATAATGGCTGGACATTTTCCTTATCTCACTCATAGACTGCTGGCATAAAACGATAAATAGCTCCATGTACAGCTTCCGTCCTGCGAAGTGCCCGATTTACATAACGAAAAAACTCACTGATGAGATTTGCCCGCATTATAGAATTCGCCTACATTATGTAATTTCTTTGATCCCTCAATCGTTATTGTGCCGAACAAATCAAATTGTTTAACAATTGTAATTGAAACTCGTTCGCAAACCTTGCCCCCCCCCCCGATTAAATCCACGAATGTGCAAATTATGAAAAGAGCCGGAAAGCGCGCGGTTACGCGCGTCAACGGCGCGAGCTGCGCTCGATTAAATTTCGTTAAAAAACACTCGAACGGCCCCTGAAAATTTTTATTCGCTTCGTACGGACGGGCTTTGGGCTTTGTTTCGATGCTCTCCGCGCGCGACGCAATGCGCGCCCCGATTGCCTGCGCCTTTGGCAAATTTGCTCGACGAGGCCGAAACAGCCGTCGGAATATAATATCGAAATGTAATTGTGGAAAACTGTAAACGCGCCCGACCGCTTCATTCGGAGGTCGTACGATATAATTCCGATTCTCTTTTTGCGCTTGTCCGTGGCGTTTTGGAAAATACTCGAAAATCCCCGTCACCTTCGACAGCGGCGTATTTTATCGTTACGTTCTCTATTAGCGCGTAGGCTGCTCTATACAATAATCGATTTAATTGCATATGCAATTGACAAGTTCGAGTTAAATTTACGAGTAGTACGCTTATTTAATTATTAAACGCAATCTAAATGATTCAAAATCCGAAATCTCGCCGCGCCGTTATCGAATGAAGCGCGCGAGGCAAGAGCAAAGGAGTAACAACTTTGACGATGTACGAAGGAAAGGAGAAATGGGAAAAAGCGCCTTATCTCCGAGGTCGCTCAGCCCCGTCGGCTCTTGCCCGATACGGGGCAGAGCGTATCCCGTGGTTTCTTTAACCCGGCCGACGTCTCGGCCGACGGAACTTCGCATCTCGCGAGCGCGCGCACGCGATCCCCTCTTTATCCCCGCCTCTCCGTGTTTCTCTTTAATTAAACCCGCCGCGCTTTAGACTCGGTAACAAAAAGAAAGAGAAAAAGAAAGAGAAGGAAGAAAATAAAAGCAATGGGAAAAAGAGCCGGGGCGCACCGCGCTGAATAAACATAGACACGAGAAGGTGCACTCGAGAGCTCGGGAAAAGACGCGCCGCCGGATGGGCTAGCGCTCTGTACGGCGGCTTCTCTATACGTGTACGCACACACATACATATATATATACGCGGTAAATCGTCGCGCCCAAAGGAATAGCGCTTGGCGCGCGCGGAAAAGCAGGGCTCAACGAGGCAACTCCGCGGTGGTCAATTAGTAAATGGAAGTCGGCGCGCGGTGGCATCCGAGCTCTGATTCCAAGGGATAGCGAGGGCTCAGGGGCGGGGGGTTACGGGACGTCGCTCGCACGCCCCTTCGCGAGAGTCGGTACGGCGATCCGGTGCCACGAAGACGTCGGTCAGAGGGCAGGGAGAAGAGGATAGAAGAAGCGCGGCATCGAGAATCGGGCGGGGCGAGAGAGAAAAAACGGGAAAAATGGAACGTCGGCCCGGGGGTTGGTGGAGGAGGGGGGAGGGGTAGAGCTTCGCCAGAAGGCGCGACGCGCGCGAAAGGAGCGACTTTGAGGCGACGGAGAGTAATCAGTTGTCGTCCAATGTCTCGATGATATCTGCCCATCCCACCACCCTCTTCTCCCTCGACGAAGCGGGGCTGCGCGCGCGGTGGCTTTATTCGCGTTTTCTATTTTCTCCCCCGCCCTCCCTCGCTCTCCTCGCCTACCTTTTCCCCGGCGAAAAAGTCTAGGTCCAAAGCCGTCACGCCGACAAACCCGCGGCTAATCTGGCTCGGTTATTAACTTTTTACGAGACAGAGAGAGAGAGAGAGAGAGAAACGTTAATTTTTCCATCCGCAGTACTGATAATGATCATTTACTTGGCTTTTTTGCGCCGTATACCATATATATATATATAATATATATATATATATATATATACATTATATAATATAGATATATATAATAGATATACATATACATATATATAATATACATATATATAGATATATATAATATATATAGTGCAAGAAGGCCATAATACAATATATTGCTGAAGTAAAGGAATCTTTTGAAAAATATAAAAGATCGGCCTGGCGTTTTATGGCGATGCTACGTTTTCTCTTTCTCCGTGCTTATCATTGCAATGGATTGCTTTCACCTTGATTTTGGCCTTTCAACGATAAGAACAATATTCTAACGATCGACGTATTCCTCTTACGGAGGCCAGTTAGTCATAGCTAATCTGTCACGATTCAATTAATAACGAGCTAGTCATTTAGTTTACTTTGTATATTAAATTCGACACCTTGAACATTGTTATTATCTTATTATCAGATATTTTAGAGAATAACTTGACGGATATAGAAGAATTTAGTGCTGGCACTGATATGAGTATTGTTTTTACTTCTTGGCACGGATGTAAACCGATCGCCTGCATGTCAGATAGTAAATTAAACCAAAAAATACCAGAGAAATATTTTATACAATGAATTTATTTAGGACGAGGAAGAAATGCCTATATATATATATATATATATATATATATATATATATAATGGTAATAATAATAATAATAATAATAATAATTAAGTTTAGCTATACAGTATAGTCTAGTCGTATCAAAATAAACATTCGCGCTGTTAGTTTATCGTTTAATCCGTTCTACCTTCTCTTACAGTAGGAAGCCGTAGTAGTTACAGCTCAACGGAATCTTTATAATAGTTCAATTAATATTTTCCTAAGGCTGCCATTATAAGAAAAATGTTAATATAATCAACATTATTCTTAGATAAAAAACGGTACGAATATAAAACTATGTATTATCGTACATATTGACCCATTTTTAATACCCGTATTCTTATTCGTATTAGAAGCTATGCCGATAAATCGTTTAATAAATGGAGCCTTAATTTAAAATCTGTAGGTACGTTAAAAAATACGATCTGTATTAAAATATATTTTCATCGTTCGGATGTTCGGATAGTCGGCACGTGGTCGGTACACGAGGCATAAGCGGAGGTATTATTATTATTATTTTTTTTTTAATACATTTCATATTTAATTGATTTTACCGTACAACAGCGAGTAGCTGAAAGAGCGCGCAAAAGTAACAGATCGTTTTTCAGACTCTCCGGGGTCACTTGGTATTTCGACTAACTTCGCAACCGCGATTCTTGACGAAGCGAGGTGTGATCGTAATAAACGAGGAAACGTAACGAGGCGTGGTAGTATCGACATTGATATTACAAAATATTTATTTTACATCGATATTTTTTTTTATCTATTATAATTACTTTATTCGCGTACGCACTTATCTTAGAGTTTAAATCTTTCTTTCAACCGGGCATTATTTGCCCGTTAATTCGACTGATCAAACGAATCGTGCATTTTCGATTATTGCCCGACTTTGAACAGTTCAAAGGCAACTCCTCCTCGCGACGACAAGCTGAGAAATAGATAATAACCGTCGCCGCTCGGTCCGGAATCCAAATGCGAACGCTTAATTCGGATGCTCTCGGTCACGCTTGATAAGGACGACGAGCCAGTGAAAATTCTGCGCCCCGACCTCGTCGACATTCTAGTGCAACCGAGGCCACAAGAGTTAATCGAGCGATGAATGCGCGAGGCTCGGAAAGAACGTGAATAGAACTCGCATACACCGAGCCTAGGATAATATACAGTTGTATATCGTATCGCGATATGAGGGGGGAGGTGGGGCGAAAAAAATCATCGATACGACTCTTCCGACCGCCGTGATGCTTTCGCGATGCACGGGCTCGTCTGCCACACACACACACACACACACACACACACACACAAGGCATGGCTGTAAAACGGAGCACTCGCGCAATGGGAAGGCGGGAAAGGTGGCTCGCTCGGGCTGTAGGCGCGCGGCGGGCGGATGGAAAAAGGAGAAAATTGCAATCCGAATGGGGAAATGAGTTATACTGGAAAAGAAAGAAACGCGCGTGCCTCCTGCGTATGCAAAGGGCTAAATAAAAAGGGCGTTGGTGAACTCTCTCCCGCCCGCTCTCTCGCGCTCTCTCAGTCTGTCTCTCGGCGTTGGAAATCCAGGTAAAAAAAAAAGAGAAAAATGTGCTCGTGAAAAAAAATTCCGAACCCCCGCGTGGATGGAAAATAAAAAGTAAAGGGCGAGAGAGAGACAGAGAGGGGGAGGGGAGGGAAAGAGAGGAAAGAGGCCGGGACACGAACGGAAGAACGAGAAGAAAAAATGGGCGAAACCTGTATCGCTCGGCGCTTAATGGGATCCGAGCGAATGTACGAGTGCTACTCGGCAGTGCTCTCTTCCTTCTGCCTAACTGTCTGGCTCTCGCTCTCTCTCTCTCTCTCTCTCTCTCTCTCTCTCTCTCTCTCTCTCTCTCTCTGTCGTCGCGTGCTGCATGGGCTTCGCGTCATTATACGTTACACGCATGCGTCTCCCGGACGAAAAAAGACGAAAAAAAAAAATAGATAGATAGAAAGATAGTGAGTGAGCGAGAGAGAGAAAGAGAGCAAAATTGGAATTTAGCCGGACGCGTCACGTACTTTTCTATTCTCGTTACCGCGTGTCCCGCACCTCTCTTCTCTTCGCGTCAAAGCGGCGTTTTTTTGGCTTTTTTTTTTTTCGTTGTTCGAGGCACCCTCTTCATCCGTCCGCGTGCAGATTTTGATTTTTGTTTTTCAAGCGATCTCCCCACACCACGCCGCACGCGTCCTCTCCTCTACTTCTCCTTTTTTCCGGCTTCCCTCCCCCTCCGTTTGTTTCTATTTTGCCGTTATTATCAAATTGTTCGTTTAGAGAGTGATTTATGCAAACACGGCCGACGGAGTGTCGGACCGCTCGAAGGGTCGCGGATTTTTTAATTACGCGGGATGCGCGACGGCGGACAGCTACATATGCGTACGTGAACAAGCGCACGGGTTCGTCAGATCATAGGAATAAATGTATAATATACGAAGGAGAAAGAGAGAGAGAGGCATTTCTCTCGCTGGCGGAACGAAAAACATTTTTTTTCCCCCACTCTAATATACAGACGCGATTGGCAAATCGGGACTGACCCAACTGCGTTGGCAACTCGTCGATATATTATTTTATAACTTTATAACATACTACTGGAATAGCTTCGTAGAATTCCATAGATCGCTATATCTCCACGCGCGTGTTACTTTTTCTCTTTTTTCTCCTCACCGTCGAATGAAAATCAAAGTCAATGAATGAACAATTTTTTCGGAAAATCATTTTATTAAAAAAAAAAAAAAAAAAAAAAAACGTTGCACTTTCAACGAGCATTTTTTTTTTATAGTTAAAATGTCTAACAAATGCACTGCGCGCTGTCAATTTCAACAGAACTTCCCGATTTGAATTGAAAGAGAAAAGTTTCCGAGCTTTTCGCGCTGAAAATAGGATCGGTCAAGTGTATAACATTGCTTAATGTAATGTACAATATTTATAGAGAACATTGATTTGCACGGCGAGTCGTGATATTGTCGATGAAAATTGATATTGTCGATGAAATGATTTTAAAAAGTTTACAATTACACGAATATGGATCACTTTTGTTCCAAAAATGCATTTTTTTAACGATAACGAAACGGTTTTTTCGTTTTTACGATTAATTGACGCATATATTTTTAAAAATAACACTGTTAGCCGACTTTTTAATAATTATGCGTTAAAACAAAAGAACTGCATAAGTTTAATCTTGTGCATGTAAATTTAGTACTCCTTGGTTAATTTAAAATCTCCGACTCTGCAACAAAATGTAAAAATTTTAAATCGGATCGATAAAGGTTAGTGTATATTTAAAATTTTCCTTACATTACAATTACAAACCCCATAGTTTATCGCTGACTGACGCGGCAGCTACTGCATACGTCGATGAATCGCGAACTCGAGGCCAATTGATTTACGGGCGGATCAGAGCAGGAGTCGCCGATACACGGGTTAAACAGGCCGAGCCGTATGGTGCAGCTTTTCAATGCGCAATAAATGGACGATCGTTATAGGACCAGCACTGTCTCGCTCGCAAGATACGAATAACCGCGACGATAAGGCCGCGGAAATCGGGAAATTATTTAAATGGCCCGCTCGGACGATTTCCCGTCGTGATTCGCAAAAATCATGCGATACGCGGATTTTCTAATAATTACTTCGCGAGCTCGTCGGGGAATTCCGTAGCTTTATACGGATTCACCGATGGCAATTGTACGATAGTATTATAGGATCGAACTTTCAGGCTTTCTTAATAAAACTATAAATGTTTTGAATAACATTTAGGTGATTATTTTTAGTTTAGTTATTTTGTAGACTGTATATGGTGCGTATGCATTAATGGTTATATTTATTAGCGGGAAATCCCTAGGTATCGTATCTACCGAGGCAGGCTCATTACCGATACGCGTCTGGACCTGTCAAAGGTACCGTTAGGGATCATTCGCGCTCAGACTCGACTGTAACGCAACTATACCTTAAATACCGTTAGATTAGTTAATAATGTATACCTGTTGCAAAACAGAAGACAGATTTTGTTTGGACACCGAGCGAGAAGGTTGGTATAGCAGTCTTGCGTCGTTTTGATCGTGCGAGTTACCTGTAAACTTATTTTTATCCACGATTCAATAAACTTCAGTGATTTAAATACGATTTTTGAGAAATAAAAACTTATTTTCCATCTCCATCCTGACTCTTTTTACAATTTATTGTTTCAAATGATTAATATAAAATTTTATTTATTGATTTATTTATTTTTTATTTATTTTTTTAAACTGATTAATATAAAAGAAAAAATTTTAATTAATTAAGAAAGATCGTTAAAAATATGTAAGAATTTGAAAATAATTTTTGAGTCTAGACACCCCTTTCATGGAAGTAGTAGTGAAAGCATGAAAATATTTCCAGACTAAAACGGAAACTTGACCATCGAAGAGTCTATATGCATATATATATATATATATATATATATATATATATATATATATATATTTGAAAAGGCGAGATTAAAGTTACACTTTTCCGACTAGTATGCATATATATATATATATATATATATATATATATATATATATATATATATATATATATAGACATATACATAGACATATACATATATACATATAGTAAAATGTAACTGCTTCGAATTAAGACACCTGGAAAATTAGCCGAGTCGTTTAATTTTATTATTGGGGGTATAAAAATAGAAATCAGTCCGGGTAATTAAATGAAATAATGAAAAGGGCCGTTATGAAAATTTTTTAATTAAAGCGATGTGCAAAAAATTTCAAATTTAATTAAAAAGATCCTCCATCCTTCCTGTCGGAGTCTCCAATTATTTGGCCGAGAGCTATATATATATACGCCCCGGTGCGCTTTTACACACAGATGCGCGTGCATGGACGCCCGCGCGCATAGACACATACGCAGGGAGAGAGAGAGAGAGACTCACACGCGCGAAGGCACACAGAGGTGACCAAAACCGACGTGAGTCGCCTGTAAAAGTCGAGGAGAAATCATTGGAGTCCGGCGCGCGGTTTCCGTATTCCCTTCAGGGAGTTTCTTTGGGGTGACCCAACTCTCCTTCACTTATCTTAATAGTAATTTAATTGGAACCGAGTCTGGATGATCTACTTCGCGTTAAAACCGATATCTCCTCATCCTTTTGATCTTTTTTTTTTCTTTTTTTAATAGATAGATACTAGGACAGTATTATTGGTAAACGGAATTGACAAAATGCCTTTGTTGCGAATTTTGAGCTTGACTAAAATGTATTTTTGACAATATTCCGCCGTTTAGCGTAAACTTGCGATATTCGTAGGCTCTATAGCTCGCTTGAATTTTCGAAGAATAATGCTCCTTTTTCCTTCGTTCATCTTTACTGTTCATTTTTAATGCCCAAATAAGAAGATTTTTCAAAAGAACAATTACGCTGGGAAAAGGTTCTTGGCCCGATGTTAAAAATATTTTTATTCGTAAATTTCGAAATTTTTTGTAGCCGACAATAAATCTGGCACAATATATCTGGTGATAAATTTTTTATGAAGAAAAGAACGTTAAAATAGATCGTTTAAGGATTCAAATTCATTGTTATTAAAAAAAAAAAAAAACCGAAGATCCCAGAATAATGTAATAAATAAAATTTATCGATTATTAGAGACTTATTTTCGTCATTTGCTCTTCGAAAGTTTCATATGATTCTGAAAGGTTGCTCAAATACTCGGGGGGGGGGGCGACTAGTGAGCGGAAAGTTATAATATACAACTGGTGAGAAATGATGGTTCAAAATTTCCCGAGTAAATGAAGTATAATAATAAATTTCGTCGGGCTTACAGTTCTTTTAGAACGAGCATTAATATATATATATATATATATATATATATATATATATATATATATATATATATATGTATATCGTAATAGATAACAGCAACAAAGTAACAATATAATAACTTACCTATAAGATATTATAATATATAAATACGTATAAACGACTGATAATTTCACAGTTTTTTCTTCTTCTTTGCTTACATTACGTTTTTCTTACCTGATTGGTGTAGTCTATATATACATACATATATATACTTACATACTTTTAAAATTATGAGCGAATGCGCGACGGACCACTTTTTGCCCGCAACGTATTGCTCACTGCGCTCTCATGTTGTCCCACGAGCATGAGCGAGTAATATCAATTATTCATATATCAATCGGGCTCGAGCTTACGTGTGTTCCGTATCAAGGAATCGGATTGAACTGTATAGACGTTACGCGAAAATTCGAATAGCTAGCCAACCGTGTGGGTCGAATAAAAAAAAAAAATTAATTCCTCCTTGCGAACGTCGTTCGTCAGAAGCAGCGGCACAGTGAGCCTCGCGTTTTGTCGCATTTCATTGAAAATATCGTCGCCAATCCGTAAACCGCTCCTCGCGTATTTTTAATAATAAAAACACCTGGGCTTTGCTTTTTACGCAGTATCAGACATATTCAAATATTAATAATTAGAATTGTAGTAAAGCGAATGAATATACGCGCGTCGCCATGTTTCTGCGTAAAAAAGATACGCGTGTATCTGTATATACGTATATTTGGAATTGCGCTGTTGACAGGCGTCGAGAATAATAGCGCAAGACGAGCGAAGAGCATTCTTTCCTTTTTCAAATATTATTCTTTTATTCCATAAACTTATTATCGGCGAATTGTCATTATTAAAAATTGACAAAGTTGGCTTTGAAAAATTTTCTGAATTTTAAAAAAACATTTCATTGACGCTTATCATCGTTTCGTTTCACAATACGAGGTGCGAAAGAAGCGCAATTCTCATAAGAATCGGCGCGAGTCGTGGGAAAAAGTAACCGTTAATATCTCTTGTTGAAAAACCAACCTCGTGACTTGAGAATTTAACGGGGCCATTGTTGTATATATCAATCCTGCTATACGAAATTTCATAATTTTCCCATTGCTTTTTTCCCCCTCGGTCCGTAACGCGGTTGCTAACATTGCTATGCTCTATTCGTAGACCGAAGATAGTCGTCAATTACTATGTATGGTTTTCAATTTGTCTTCGCTGTATTGCTTATTATCGTTATTTTATTATATAGGTTGAGGAAACGTCTTTTCGGACGGCTGCTCGTGATATCATTGCGATTTAGCGATTGATTTTTCGACATATTATTAGATAATTTAATTCATATTTTAAAAAACTGATTACTTATTCATCTGTTTCATTTCGCGAGTCCGACTGCCGAACGACGGAAAGTATATATATATATATATATATATATATATATATATATATATATATATATATGAACTTCAGCTTGCAACTTCGGGTGCCTGTAACCATCTTGTAATCTTGTCTATTGCAACGAAAAAAATTAAAGATCGTTGAGAAAATAAACTAAAAAAATTTATGGGCACCTATGTTATTGAGATTATTCACTTAAACGGTTCGTTAGTGGATTTTTAATAAGACAATGAATGTGCCAATCGGAATAAGCATATGCAGTTCTCTCGCTCTGACTTTGAAACCTCTCGTAAAGCTCTCATAAACAGGAGTATAACTTGAACATAAAAGAGGACTCTTTAATACACTTTCGAACAATACAATGAAATGATATGTTGGTTATTGTCTTCTTTATAACTATAATAGATAAATGCAATAGGTAGTTCAAAATCGAAACATAAGTAATACATAATACAGTGTAATATCTGCACGCGTAATAATTTTTTCTAATATAAATATTTTGAAATAAGAGGTGAACCGAAGGTTATGTTATCGCGGTATACATCGATCAAGCGCTTTATAGGTATATTTATATAATTTACAACTGTCAATGTAACCTTTGCATTTTCGACTCTACGTCGTCAATTCGAGATTATTTTCTACACTCCCCCCCCCCCGCCGCACTTACACCGTCACAATACCCTTTTAGTCGACAGTTTCTACTCCTCGCGTCCGGGCTATTTCAACGAACGCCTCCCATTTTCCTTTTTTCCTTCTTTGTCACGAAGAATCGATTTCTGTCTCCGTCGGGCAGACATAATTTCCTGCACATGCATATGTAGACGAGCGCTGTCGCACGCGTATATACGCGTTCATGCCTTTGCGTTGACGCGCGCTCTGTAGCTCGCAGTTAATTATCTATGCATGGGAATCGAACTCGACGAATTTGCGAAAGCCGTACGGGTCGAATAGTTTCTTTTTCCGTCTAATGGAGAGAGAGAGAGAGAGTGACAGATACGCGAGAGCTATGATTTTTTTATCCCTTCTTTTCCTTCATTTTACGTTTCCCCGTCCGTTCCCCTCGCTCTTCGCGTCTTATATTTCCCCTCCTCCTTCCCCTCCCTCCTCCGCACGGGACACTCGGCCATATTCCGCTCCCTCCAGCCTCCTAGTTTTCTTATTTAATTTCAGTTTGATATCATCTTTCGCATAACGTATAGAAAAATTAAATTTAACGCCCGGGGAAAAGTATACGGTAATTGAAGTTCTTGTTTATCTCAAAGTTATTCCGAGCAGGATTATTCGTTTCACGGCAGCGTTACACTTACAACTCCGTGTACAGGAAGAAAAGTAAATAAAAATTTTATCTGCAACGTTGTTGCCGTTTTAGTGCGATATTAAAAATATATATTATACAGCTTTAGGGCGCAAGTAATCTCTATGTATAATAACTTCATAAACAATATACATATATACATATGTATATATATATATATATATATATATATATATATATATATCTTTATAATACATGTTAAATTACACCTGTAAATTTAAAATAACAAATAAGCGATAAATTAAGGCGAAATTATATACATAAATTTCAGATTGTCAAAAGTTTTTCTTTATTTTTGTAAGTACGTTAATCACGGACAATGGAAGCGTATTAAAATAATTCCGCTTTAATGCGACATTCGAAATATTATAATTACCATTTGCTATCTTTATCGTCCAGTCGTTTATGCATTAAGCATAAGTAAGTAAGTTAACTACGGGGTGACTCTATGCAATGCCAAAAGACTGATTTACGATTTTCGTCGACTTAATCGCGGGGCCGAGAACGCGATTGTTACAGTCTTTCACATTATATATATATATATATATATATATATATATATATATATATATATATATATAGTCGTATTTTATGATCCGTAAATACGCTTGCTCGGAATTGTCGCCTCGTATTGAAATGGTGGGCGAATGAATTTTACAAAATTAAAGATGCAGTTATGTAAATGTACTACTGAGATTAATAGTGTTAGGGGGGGCGAGGGGCATATTTTCTTTCGAATATAGCGGAGAACAATTTCAAATTTAATGTATGAAGGAGAGTTAGAGGGAGACACAAATATTCTTTATGCATCAAAATAATACAATCACTAATAATTCTTATTGATATTTTTGATTCTCCAATTTTTCGAAAGTTTTTATAACTTTTACAAAGGCTAGACTTGTCTTTAATATGTCAGGAAACTGTGTTTTATTATCAATATGAAAAAAATCTTTATTCAAATGCTCTCTTCAAAATATGTTCTTTCGAAACACATAAAAAATTTTGTTTATACAAAAAATGCATTTTGTTTATCTTCTTTATTTTATACAAGAACAAAAATCTTTATTGCAAATATTCGATCCTCACGTTTTTGCACTTCTAAAGAAATTTTATGATCCACTGAATAAAAATGAGAAGTATAACTTATTCTGTAGTGATCATCTATATATATATATATTTAAATTTTCGCAAAAATGGTACATATATATATATATATATATATATATATATATATATATATATATATATATATAGTTAACACGAAACGCTGTAATAATCAATTTACTTACTTTTACAAATGCATCGAATTCCTCCAGCTGCTAACTATTCCTCTATTCACAGTTCGTTCAAATAATACTCCGAATAAATATTATTCCAAGTAAAAACTTTATACCTTATCAATATATAATATACATATATATTAGATCTATATATATATACATATATATATATATATATATATATATATATATATATATATTAGATCCCAGGTAATATATAAGAGAGCAAGGGATATAAAAATGAGCCATATTAAACTTTTGCGAGCTTTCCGTGATACTCCGTTCTATACTCATGTATATAGATAATACTTATTTATATACGAAAAGGAATTTCTAGCACCTATTATCATTTAGAATTCCAGCGCGATCAACCAGCCGACAAATATTTCACGGAGAGAAAGAGAGAGAGAGAGAGAGAGAGAGAGAGAGAGAGACAGATAAAACACGCGCGTGATTCTTTACACCCTCCTCTCGACACTACATACATAATAACTATATATATACATATTTTCCACCGCTTAAAATTCCCGCGGGCGAACTAAGAGCGCTTGCGTAAATCCCCTAAAACTCGCCCCCCCCCTCCTTCACCGTCGTTCGTTGGCACATTTGGCTCTTTTTGCGCCTGTCCTATCATCCCCGCCAGCAGGTTTTTCTCCGACCCACCGCTATGTGTATATATATATATATATATATATATATATATATATATATATATATATATGTAGATACACGCTGCACATCAACTCGGCCCCTGAAGCGGAATAATAATTCCTGGAGCCGCGCGAATACGTCGGTAAATATACGCGCGCTGTTCCCAACCCCCCGGAAACGATACGATTTTACCCCCCCCCCCCTGCCCCTCGCAGTCTCTCGAGCCGCGCACGGGCGAACTTTCGAGCGCGCCTCGCTGCTCTTTGCTCTTTGGAGGAGGGGGGAGGGGCGCTGGTCCGCGCGCGAAATATGAAACGAGCGCTTAATAATTCCGACTTGCGCGTCGGAGCCGCCGAGCGTAACCGCGAACGTTATTATGGGCCGCCCCCCCTCTCCTCCTGACCCCCTCGCTAAGGATCCCAAAGTTTTTTCCCAGCCGAGCGAGAATGGCAGTTGTTTACGACGAGATTTGCCGGCTGAATAGTAATTTTAGCCCGATGCCCCGGCGATTTTACGCCGGGACCTTTATCCCCCGCCCCCTTGCTACCCGGCTTCGTATCTATAGATATACGTGTCTACGCGTACGTACGGTACAGGAACGCGAGGCGGCGCTGCGAGCCGAGAGATGTATAAGGCATTTGTTCGAGTTTTACCGCGATTTCGACGCCGAGAGCCGCGGCGACGGCGGTGCCCTCGGCGGTGCCCTCGGCGGTGCCGCCGCTTCCTGGATTAGCTTTGTGCTCGTTGTAAAAAATGAATTCCTCCCGGCGATATTAGTTTATTCTCCGTGCTCTGTCTATGTAGAATTTTTTTCTCTTGTATCTACGTATTTATTTATTATTTTTTTTTTTTTGGTGAAAGCCGAATTCGAAATGAATGGATTAACATTAGAAGTAACGGGGAGGAGGCGATTAAGTTTATCGTCGTTTTAACGCAGGCGATCTCTGTGAAGGACGAGAAATACGAAATCCTTCGAAGTCAAATTGTAATGAAAGCTCGCTTCGCAGGAGATTCGCGTATCTGTATGAATGAAGATCTCAAGTTCAAATAGATATTGTAGAGATATAGACGGAGGGGGGGGGCGGATTGAATTTTAGCCAAAAAAAAAAAAAATAAAAGTTACTAAGACTTTTTCTTAAATTTTTTACGACTCAAATCTTTATGTATACGATGCACACTTACTTTCGGATTCAGAACATTGAAATTTTTCAGCAATTTTCCATTATTTAAACTTTGTTCGTTCGGACGTAAAATAGCAGTTTTTACAGCGGCGTCGAAAGGTCTGACAGTTCTGATGGGCTCAGATGCAGCTACAGACCGAGCGTATAGAAAACCAGAGACAGCAGTCCAGAAAAACATCTCGTCGATACCGAACTTATAAATGTCAAACCTTGATTCCAAAAGCAAACTACCCGCCGAGTATTATAAGTAATTGGCCGAACTAATCCGTTGATTATCACGAGAAACAAAATCATTAAATAAAACGTCCGATGTGTACTAATAATTAATGCGAGCAGATGTCTCTTTGGATCGCCAAAATTTTTTTGCGTCGAGCGCTCTTTTTCCTATTTTTACGATCGTCGATGGAACAACAACTATTAAATGATTTAACAACAACTCATGTGTATATCAAAAATTTAGATGTTAATTGTTTCTGAAATGAATTTATAAAAAAAAAATGTAATTTACGCTCGAACACGGTAGATTTACATTGACTGAAAATATTCTCTAAATTTTCAGTCTAAGTTCTGTGCATAAATATTATTGGTTTTCAGGACTTCTGAGTTTGAATTCGAAATCTGTGCAGGGAAAGGAGGGGCAGAGGATAAAAGTGCCAGACACAGAAAAATATTGAAATAACGTCCCTAAGAATTTCAATTAAAAATATTGATATTCATGTAAGCTGTAAAAATTACGTTCGATCGAGATTATTTAAATAGTTGTTATAAGAAACTACGCAAGACTCTTTTCACCTACAACTTATTCTTGAAATCTGATAACTTGTATTAGTCATTCCTCGTTACAGATTAAAATGGAGCACCCACTGCGTTTGAAAACGAATTCATTGCTCGTTTAACAGCATAATATGTAATTAGCACATTCATTTTATTTACATTTATTACATTCAATAATAATTAGTTTTTTCCCGTTTACACTCTTATGAACATCATAAATATTGTAGCGTAAAAGCCAGATTCGATTAAAAATTAGTCACAGCCAAATAGGTTAATATAGCCACATAATGGCGTAAAATAATTAATACATAAATTAATTAATCTACCATTCCTTGAAAAGTCAAATAACTGAATATTTATCAAATACTCATTCTATGCGTAAAAATATGCGTAAAAATAAAGTTCTCATAATTTGAATAATTTTGCAGTAGACAAGCAGTGAGACTGCAAAAAATATTAATAGAAACAATTCACTTGACAAACACTACTGCTGAATGATGAATAAACAAAAGACTAGTAAACTAAGTAGGTGTAGTATCAGCGCGCTCAAACGAATGAAAATTTTCATACGAAGAAATCACCGTATTGTTTTTGCTATAGACTGAATACTCTACATTTGTTGTATCTAAAATTAAAAGAAATAAATATTTGCTTATCACGGATATAAATGCACGACTTATCGAGTGTGTAGTCATTTTGAAGCCTTAATTTTAATACGAATTCAATTTCACTTCTGACTGTCAAATCTATTGCGAAAAAGGCATGCACCATTATATGAAAAAAAAGTTTATTTTCACAAAAAAGAAAAAAATTTTGTAAATTTATTCTTCATGGAAATTATCATCTAGCTTAAATTTCGAACATAATTGTCTCAAAAACAACTTTTTAATTTGTGGATATTCCATTAACATCAACGACAGCAGAAAAACACAAGCGATGCGAGCTGCAAGTTCGAAATTTTCAATTTTTTTACCACAATATTTTAAACAAACTATTTCCATTGTCTTGTAGCTAACGTTTAACTGTCATAGTCGACATTACAGTATCAAATTCATATGTCAACTATTTCACCAATGTTGTCTTAACAAATTCCTATAATGAAGACTATGCTGCAAGTCACTAAGGAGAGTAGGCAAATAGAGTTTGAACTATCATTTACCACGACTTATCTTTATACGAATCTTTTTTATTTGTTATAATGTTTTTTGTTGTTGTCAAATTAAATGCACCATTATCATTATTATTTAAAATCAAATATGTTTATATGATATTCATTGTAACTAGAATTAAACGCGTATCTCAACATGTTTAATAATTAGTATAGAAAATGTCATAACTAATACATTGCCATCATAAGCGAGCAAGTTTAGTAAAAAAGATAAATTCGCATTTTAATACGTAATTTAATTAAGGTTAAACAAATTTAAGAGTAGTTAAGCACAAGTACGCAACGTCATGGAAAGTTTTCGTAAAACCCAAGAAAACTTAAGATTATAACTTTCGCGTATATAATGCAGTACAAACTTTGATATAAGTTGAACCTCTGCTCTTAAAAAATGTTTAATTTTTCGAAAAGAACCAGCAAATTTGATATTAATATTTCCTTAATATTTTCAGAGAGAGAGAGAGAGAGAGAGAGAGAGAGAGAGAGAGAGAGAGAACGAGAGAATCGTAATGAACAGATATTTTCCTACAAAACTGAAATGAAATTTATTTTGTTCATGAAATAAAAACAGCAATATTAGTAATAAAATAAAAAACTTCTATAATGGTTTGTTTCTGCAAAATAATATAAAATATTATTAAATCCAATAAAATAATACTCACGTAAGATTACTGTCAGTCAAGCTTATAAACAAATATATTACAAAACAACGATAAGTGCTATAAAATAGATATATGATTTTCTATGTGTATTACAATACTAATATACTCTGCAGAATAATAATAAAATTTTAAGGAAAAAGTATTATAATAAAAAATTTTTTTTAAAAAATTGCTAGGATTTGCGAATTTAATACCAAGTTAGCAGACCCATTCTAATTTACATCCTGTGTTAGGTACAAAAAATACTACTCATGATCTGTAGTAATACCTATGCCCATCAATCTTGTTTGACATAACTAAAATCGAACTTTCAATAAAAATAAATACGAAATACAGCAATACCAAATATATATATATATATATATATATATATATATATATATATATATATATATAATGATCGTATAATTGTAGTGAAACTTATTAGGGTATCTGCTCAATACGGCATCAAACAAGGCAAGCTCCATAAGCAAAAACGATCTTTTTGAATTGCAACAAAAACAATACAATTGCTTTTATTGCATTGGTAGCTAGTTGTTTCTTAATTTAGTAAAATTCTAGTCACAGTCGATAATCCTATAAACTAAATTTAATAATCTTTAAAAATCTTAATTTAATTTAATAATCTCTAAAAATCTTAATTTAATGATAATAAATCAATAGAAATTTACTTAAATAATTATTATTTATTTTTGTTCATTATTGGCCTTTAGTCAGAAAATATTTTATATTGCAAATATGAATTTTTTAGTATTAGAAATACATAATTCTCAGAAAATTCAATTATAAATCGAAAGTTATTCTATAATTAAATACCTAAATAAATATTCAAATAACTATAATCTATATCTAAATAATTTTTCTTCCAAATAATTTTTACTATTAAAAAGATTCCAAATTTGGAATTTTATTTACATTGTTTTTATTTCATTTCAATACATTTGATCCAAAAATTTAATTCTTGTGGAAGTATAATAATAAACGTCATTTTTTATTATTAAATTAAATATTTTATATAGTAAAATAACAAAAATTATTTAGAAGAAAAGTTATTATCTAAGGCAAAAGTCTTGATCTTAGGTATTATAAAAATCTAATCGTTGTAATCTGTGATTTGGTATTTATTAATACTGATTGACTAAGTGAGTGAATACTTTTTATTTCGATGATTTCAATTATCTAAATTAAATGTCATCATAAATATCATCATTCCAAATCCATTCAAAAAGATCCCTTACAGATTTTGATCAGTCCAGGCTTAGCGAAGTTTGAATTCGACGGTAGTTGTCGATTAGTTTGGCGTTTGTCTTATTCTCGTTTGGGCTCTCTTAGTCCTTTGAACTCATAGGTAATCTAGCATCGGTCCTTATTAATTCTCCTCCGTGCTGGCTCAGATTTCTGCCGAATCTTTAAAGCTGGATATTGATTGACAATTATAATTTTTCATGCAAGCAAGTTAAGAATTTCAGACTTTTTGAAAAATACAAATAAATCTATGAATAGTTTGGGAAAAATCTTGCAGATAAAAGCATTTGAACGGGCAAAATAGTTGAATAATATCAAAGGCTTTGTTAACTACAAGTAATAAAATGGTCGTACATTTTCTGTCTTATCCTTGCCCGCTGTCAGTTGGATCACCAGGACAGTTGCAACAGTGTTTAATATTCTAAAGCTAATCTGAATAGACAAATACACCAGAAGTTAATAAATACTCGAGCATCTGATCGTTGATAATCCATGCAAGAATTTTTTCAAAAAAAAAATTTTTTCAAAAACCCGAGGTGCGATATAGGTCGAAACACAGATCGACTTGCAGACGTCCTACAGTTTTTTTACGGAAACAATACATGTCCTCGTCTGGAAGCTTGGTAAAGTACCTGATGAAACCAAAAAATTCAACAAGCTGACGAAGAAACCACCAATGGCAGAAAATTACGTAATAATGACCTTCCGGAAAATGCAGCCAGATTTTCGTGTCTGCAATGAAAGAATGAAAAATGAGAGATTTCGAGAGATGTATCATTGATGATTTTTCAATTCAAACTCTCGTATCAAGGCAAATGAATTATTCGCTTGCAATCCCGCTGTTCTGATTCCACGGGGGTACTGACAAGCTGGCAAAGTATATATTTAATTCCTCGAGCGTAATGCCACTCAGCCACTCAATTTCCCATTACGTTCAGCTAACAGAACCAGGCTGTATATCCCAGGCTCTCTCCAAACTGTGTTACATGCGAAAGCGTCCAGTAGCAGCAAATTAAAGAGACAGAGAGAGAGAGAGAGAGAGAGAGAGAGAGAGAGAGAGAGAGAATACTGATTGATTAAATCCATCTATTCAATTTAGGGTAGATATCTCGTATGGTGTTTAATAGAAATTAGTTACAATCGTTATAAGCGACAATTCGCTACTTATGACAATTATTAAAATATAGATAATAATAACAACAATATAAAATTGATCTACTAAATAGGTACATATAAAATATCAAAAGAATAAATCATTATAAATGATAAAGTAGCATAATACAATAGAAGTTAATAATTATGTATTTATGTATAATTATTATGGAAAATTATAAACTTTTGTTAGTATTTAATTTTTATAAATGAATAAAGAACAAAAGGCAGTAACGACAATATCTATTTCACAAGCGTTTAGGTATTTTATCTTTTTCACCCATGAGGCCTCAAAGCTGATTTCTGTAATGAGAAAAGTGATAATATTGATCAAGAGTAATGAACATAGAAGGGATTTTCAATTCTAGACAATGTACAATGAGGTTGGGTGAAATGATCATTATGCTTTCAGATTCAATAAAAAATGACTTATGTTTTACTATGTTATATAATTATTATAATAAAAATTGTAATTAGCAATGCTGTAAATGATTGGTGTTCGTTTTCCAGTCATAATTTTCAATTTATGTATGTTTAACCATAACTGAAAATGTAAGCACTATCAATATAAATTATACTTGTTTTATATTTTTTATTATAAAATAACATGGTAATATGAGTTAGATTGGTAATTCATTTGAATATTATTAATTTCACACGGAAAAGATTTCTTTTCATTTAGGTCAATATTATTGATGGATAGCAGTATTTTTATTAATAAAACATTCATAACTTTTCGCTGGTAAGTAAGATAATGCTGGAAGTCAGAAATTTTGGAACAGTTCATTGATATTTCCAGGTAAAAATATTACAGTATAGGAAATTAAATATTTAGTAAATCTGAACTAATCGGAATGGGCTCGTTAGGATGAGCTTAAATGGGCTAGTTGTGGATTAGCATAGAAGTTTAGTACTGTCAAATGCTCAAAAAAATTTATTGTTAGTGTAATATCAGTACGACCGTTACTCCAAAAAATAATTGATTTTGTATATACGAGCGAGTCAGAGTTATTCTACCATTCTCCGCGACTACTGCATAGTATAGGCCATAAGTCCCCCTAGGCCAAAAAACTCTTAAGAACATTTGTGAATCTCTACCATTTCAAAAGTTATCAGAAACTTTTGTCTTTCAAGACTCTTTAGGAATATTCATTCATTATATCATCACGAGTATCCGAGCTGGCAAATTTAATTACAATGACATAATATAATAGATTTAGACGAATATTGCGAAGCATTTGATCTCTCCGGAGCTGAGTAGGTTACACGTGATATCATCCTGACATCATGGTAGAACATTACCAATTAGAGGAATAAGTGCAGCTAAGTTAATAGGCACGTAAAACTCCAGCAGCAATATTAAGATTTAAGAGAGTCAGACGTAATGTAGCAGAGCATTTATGAAATTAAGATTTCGCGAGATAACTTCCTCTGTAATAAGACGCTTATAGTTTTGTAAATCATTTCGTAGTGAAACATTATCAGTAGTATCCAGTGCAGGGTTATTAGTATATGTAAGAGAGAGAGAGAGAGAGAGAGAGAGAGAGAGAGAGAGAGAGAGAGAGAGAGAGAGAGAGAGAGAGACAGAGAGAGAAGAATAAATAAGAGTATTACTTACTATGGAAATATTTAAAAAAATGATATTTTTCTCCTTAAAGCTCAATAGATCAGGAGCTTATTCCACGCCAGTAAATCATGAATCAATTAAGCTCGCAAGACAAATCACTCATATCCATCACCAGAGTCCACTCGCACAATTTCGCCAATTTCCGTTCCGAGCTGTGCACGAGCACTTCCAGACCCACCACCCTCTCGCCGCCCCTTCCCCAGATTAATTCACATAGAACGAAGAGATGAGGCCAGGGAAGAGGATCCCGATCGCAACCGTAAGAGCGATCCATGTAACTTTGAAATTTCTTGAAAATCATGGCCCGTGACTGATTGCGTCTGGTTCGGCTCTTCTCCCCCCTCCCCTTTTCCCTAGCCACTGTGCCTTCACACGTCCGCTTCGGAACGATAATGGCCTCCCTCCCTCCCCATTGTGATTCATTATCAATCACGGCTACTTTCCGTTCTAATTAACCCGCCCGATTTCGGTGCTTCGGCGCGCCCAATTCTCGAGATTCCTCCATATAACCGTACCCTCGGTTGCCCCCGAGCGCAATGACGTGGAGGGAGGGAGGGGGGCAGCGACGACGACGGCGACGACGACGAGGACGTCGCTCGGGTCTTATCGCTCTCGGCACGATAGCGCCGTTACATAGACGCGCGGCCGACGCGCATTTACTCGCAAGTGGAATCGATAATGCTGGAAACCCGTGGGGCGCTATGGGGGTGGGGGGATTGCGGTTGGATGAACGGGTGGGGGGGGTGAAGGGTGCGGATACGACGTCTTTCGAGGAAAATTGACCCATTCGATTGGACGAGCTGGCGCTTGTTCGAAAAATCCCGTGGTTAGGGTGACTTGAGCTCCCACCAGCGAGGCGAGATCGAAGATTCCACGCGTTTAAAGTCGAAAAAGGAGAGGATCTCTTCGGGGCTCGAGGACGGAATTAAGAAATGCACGATTCGCGGATTTGTTCCTTTGCTTTTCTCTCTCCTTCGCGAAATCTCGCCGGATAAAAGAGGTCTCCTCTAGATGAAAAAGCACGCCGGTCTTTCCATTATGCGGTAAGTAAGTGCCCCCTCGAGGTGGAATAGTATATTGCGAGGTTGAATAGTGCGTGCATATACGTTACGGAATAAGACAAGTTCCGCCGGGTTCACGTAGTTCCGCGTCTGTTCTACTATTACGAAGTTTGAAATGATAATTTTTCGGCTAAAAATAGTTTGCCGACTTCAACCTCAACAAAAAATTGAGAAGGAAGAATTTGTTACATTCGTGAATGTTATTATTTATAATCGTGACTACGAATATCCACACCGCGTTACTTTCAACTCAAACTTATTAAAGTATAACGTTCTTACACTAAATTACGAAAAAGACAATCTTAAATATTCCATTCAGCGCACAGCTGTGCGTGAAACCTTTTTTCAATTTTATGGTACTGGAAACTTTTCTGTAATGCACGTTAAAAATGGCTGGACGTTAAGATTCTAAACGACTTCTGCGTGAGATGATTTCGAGGGAAACAATTCAGCCTGTGAGAGGAAAAATAAAAAATAAAAAGAAAAAAGAAACGTCTTCGTACCGTGCGCGGTAAAGCGCTTTTCCTTGACTCAAATTGATTTCAACGGCTCTCCTTATTTAATAAATGGAAATGACGCGTCAGAACGATCGAATAATCCGATAAATGATATTAAGGAGTGATTTATATCCTGGGTTAATGCGACTTGCATCGGAAACGGTAAAGAAGCTCTCTCCGATGTATTTAAAGAATTTTTGGCCCGTCCGTGCTGGATCGTAAATATGATCTCTGATATTCTCTTTATTTGCTTAAACGCTTTAATTGATTTCTTGTATAATGCGGCATATACGTTAAAGCACTGCTTTTACAGTTACTGAATATCGCAAGGTATAATTAGAATAATTTCCCATTTCAGAATATACCGTCAGATGTAAAAAGAAATAAAACTTTATTAAACCGATATCGAGAGCGCGAGATTGCAGTATCATGCTTATATAGATCAATTTGTTTTTACGTTTTCGAATTCAAATACCATATCGTATATATACCGATTAAATTCGAATGTATGAGGTTTTACTTCTGAAAGTGGTATAAGTGCCAATTTTTTTTAATGTTCTCAGATATTCAAGACTTTTCGTTTCAATTTATACGAAATCGTTAAAAAAATTTATTATTAGTATTTTATATATATATATATATATATATATATATATATATATATATATATATTGCCAAATCCTATTGTAGAACATAATATCAAAATCGCAGCATCGGAAAATGAAATAATATGTAAGCATATTTCAATAATTATAATAACTAAAATCGTAGGAGCTCAATTTTTTCTAGTTTATTTAACGACTAATACACGACTTTGATGCTGTTATTAAAAACAGTTATTAAAAAACATAATAAAAACAATAAAATAAAATAAATTTAATCTTCAAAAAAGTGTTTTGCCTAATTTCGTAAGTTCACTATTAAGCTGTAAGCTATAAATTTTATATACTATTTTGTACAATCATGTATAATCTCTGAAAATTTACTCTTTATTTTTCTTAAACGAACATGGTTTTCGAGTTTTTTTTATTTATTTTCAGGCAATTTTTAGCAATATATGATTAAGCTGAATTATACAACGAGACTATAGTATTGTGCTTGTTTTATTAATGTTTATAAATGAGTTGATATACGCGTTAAGTATGATTTGTATAAATAAAATACACAGGATTTATTGCTTAAAATATTGTAATTATCTATTTTCCAATAATAGCAAAAAATGTATAAATTTTTAAATATAAAGTAATGTAATGTGATTATGTATTACAATATAATGCATATCAAATATTTTAAATATTGGAATTGAACTTCGAAGATTCGATATTAGGACATTTCTTTAAAAAAATTGTTAGAAAAACACTTCTGTATGAATTCATCTCGCAATGACTCAGATAATAATTTTTCCTATCACTCTCCAGCGGTAAAAATCTACATTGCTCTTTAGCATTTAACAATTGCCTTCTAAACTCCGTTTGTCAACATTTGTCCCTACAAAAACCTTATTCAATAAAATTTTTGCCGAGAGGAGCAAACAACAAATATGTTCAAAAATCCACAGCATTATAAAACCGTTTCGCTATGTTGAACCCATTAGCTTTCATTCTATCTCTCTCTCTCTCTCTCTCCATAGGCGCAGGAAACCCGGCCCGTGTACAAACAAACGCTCACCGCAAAAGATGTTCCGCGCTCTCGACGCGCCCTCGCGCCACCTTTCTCCGTGAAGGAGAGGCGCGGGCGCGATAAAAAGGGAAAGAATTTAAATATTGATCGTCGTGCACGCGCGCGCGCACGTCAGCTGAAGAGCAAGGGAGAGAGAGAGGAGAGAGCACATGCAAAATGTGCCGGAAGCGCGCGTCAAACTCTTTCGCATCTTGGCTGGAGCCACTTGGTACGCTCGGGGAACGCATCTCTCTCTCTCTCTCTCTCTCTCTCTCTCTCTCTCTCTCTCTCTCTCTATATATATATATATATATATATATATATATACACCTGTATACTTACATCAGACAGCACGCGCGCACGTATACGCGAAGCCCTCTCGAGACGCTCGCAAAAGTCATGAGTATATATACGCACACCCTGCACCCTTCAACTTTTTTAATATCTGTCTCTGCCACCCCGGCCTCTCTATTTTCCTGGCCTTCGGCTTCCTGCCGGCGTCGCGCATATACCCACTTAGATATATATATATATAGCTCGAAGACGAAGCGCGTCGAGGATTGTTAATCCTTGCCCCCACCCCCTCTCGTAGCCCAGGCCAAAGCCAACCTCGGACACGCGCACGCGACTCGTGAGAATTCCGAAAGTTCCATGAAGGAGAGGGGTGGAGGCAATGCGTCAGAGGGGCTAAGGGGTCGTGCGCGTACATATATGTGGCCTACGGCGAATATTTGCGCTCTTCGAACACCACGAAGGCCCGCGCACGGGTTATTCTATATATATATATATATATATATATATATATATATATATATATATATATATATGTATGTATAAATTAATCTTCCTTTTAGCCTTAAACAGCCGCAGAGGTTATATTACGCGGGGACAAGCGTGTTGGCGCATTCACGTGTGCGCGCCCAGGCATCTCGTTTATGCGGAAAAATTAAATTAAGATTCTTCTCGAAGTGGAAGCTTATAGGCGGCGGATAGTTCCTCATGCTCTCCAAGGCTTTTGTTGACAACCTCTAACATGAGTGCTTTTATGGCGAGTTTTACTTTGACGTTTATTTTCAGTAGCTTGATGCGCGAAAGAAGTTTAGAAGTCTCGTAAAAAAAACTTGCAAACATGATCTCTTCATTTATATATTATGCTTTGAAACAACGATAGAACAAGTAGTAGTTTAAGCACCTATATATATATATATATATATATATATATATATATATATATATATATATATATATATGTACAGACGCACGCAGAATGTAAAAATATAGAAGATTTACAGAATTATTATTATATCTGACTGGACGTGGAGGTTTTATGGGTCTGAAGACGAATGGCAAACCATTCTCGTCCTGTTCTGTAAATGTACTGTTGTTCCCTATACTATAACTTTATTATCCCTATAGCAGTGTCAAGGCATATTTTGTATAACACTTTTCGGGCGAGTAGTATATAATATAGAAGAGAACAATATTATAATAATCAATAGCTGGTCTTAATTAAGGAAATGCATATAATGCTTTTCACTCGAGGTTATCGTTCCAGTTCTATGGGCGATCATATCAGGGCTCGATAAGATTCGGACTGTCTTTGAATTCTATACATAACGCGAACCATTCTAAGTGTACAAAGGTTCAGGAGTCTAACAATTTATTGAAGTAACTGAAAGGACTTTTCCATAGTTCTTTTCAAATTTTCAGCAGGAAACCGTGAAACCTTGGTTTCTTAAAATGCTAACGATACAATTAGTGCCCCGTCAACATCACTATTAACTGCCGCGTGTCAGTCGCATCAAAACTACTATGGACTACTTTATCAGCAATCCCATGTATAGTAAAAGGAAAAATATCCAGCTCGGCATCTGCTGAGGTAAGGTCATCGCTACCATGAAAGTTGCAACGAGTTCTTCCAAGGTTATCAAGGTTATCGGTTCACAAGGCCCTCTCCTGCATGTTTTCTACAACACGATGTGGCTATGAGTGGCTCTTTCTTGGTCTCCTGGGCCATGCGGCATCTATTTTCAACAGAGTTGAGATAAAAACATAAGAAAGTCGCGTCCGCTACTGACAGGAATCCAATTCTTTAGAGACCTGAGACAGGGCACCTATTACTTCATCCATTAATCTATGGGTTAGGCTAACTAATGCTCGAAATGCTTACGAGACAAATGATTCCGTTCCGTTCTTATCAAGATCGCTCGTTCATAGCACTTCACAAGAAGTAATCCGGGTTTTCGTACTCGATCCAGTACGAGAGGGGTAGCAAACCCGTTGATTAGTTACCACGTTGCCATAGCAGATTATAAATATTGAAGTTTAGATAATGAAAGCATATTTTGTCAATGAAATGAGAATGATAACTTGATAATTTTCATATTTAAATTCTTTGAAAAAATTCTCTTTAAATCAGAAAAGAAAGTATACAAAAGTTCTAATTCAGACAATATAAAGCTTACGATGATTAAAAAGTATTTTAATTTTTTTTTATTTTTCAATTTATTTAAAATTCAGCCTTTTTGAATTCATTATTTATAAAGCTAACTCATGTAGAACATGTTTTTTGTAACTGCTTAATGAAACTGCATTTAACTGTTTTTGTAACGTTTAATGAAACCGCTATGAAATATTATAAAAATGAGTAAGATTGTTCATGTGAAAAAATTACATTAAATTTTGTGCATGTGAACTCTCAAGATGCCTTTAGTCCGAAAATCCGAAATTTTCAGGAAGCAAAGAATCACAAAAATGATTTAATTTAAAAAAATTAATTTAAATTTTAATCTACGCTCACCTAATTTGTATGTAAATAGAAACGTGAAAAAAATTTGGAAAAGACATTTTTATTGCAAACTTTTAAACAAAAAATTTTTTTCTAACACCTGAAAAGTAATATTAATTTTGTGCGAAAATTTAGATTTTCATAGAAAATAATCCTGTAATTTCAAAATGTGCGCATATTCAGATTTTAATACATATATTAGCTTCCACCGAACGTGCCCCTCAATTGTGAAGATGTGGCTTTGAGAAAAATACGTTTGAAGCTGACATGCCTTCTTTTTTACATTCCAACTGCAAAATATGTAATTGAAATTTTTCTCAGGTTACAAAAGAAAAAGTTCAAAACTTAAACGATTAATTTTAAGCCAAAAAATTGCGAGAGAAAAAATTTTTGCTAAACAAAACTATCGTCTTTTAAAGACGTCCTGAATTTTTTCGCTTTTTGCAAGCCGAAGACAGTCTTGATACGGGGATACGGTTTATTTGAAATTTTTTCCATGGAATTTAAAACGACCAATTAAGCCCGAACGCTTTCTTGTGCGTCTAAAATGAAATAATAACATTTTCACTGCAAAGGTGGATTGAAAGACGAAAATTGCCCATCGCGAGACTTTAATCAAAAAGTGGCAAAGATAAGATAGGGAAGATTAATACATAAGGATTAAGTATTACGATTCCGTAAGACAGATATTAAAATGAACCTGTAAAAATCATTTACATCTTATATATTTATTTGATTACTTATATATATATATATATATATATATATATATATATATATATATATATATATAGAAAAAAATCTTCCCTGTCATATCAAATATAATATAGACCCAACTTTTATCGTATAACTATATTTTCTGCTTTGGAATAATTTTTATAATTCGTTCCTGTTTTTAAAATTTGAGATAAAGTTATTGTTCTATTTTAAAATATTAGCGAAAAATAAAAATTAGTACATGAAAAAATTGGCAAATTCAATTTATGCGCTCGAGGCCGAGCTAGATGGCCAAAAACATAATTAAATGTAGCATTAATTGAGCTTACCCCAAAAATGATTATAAGCAAAATTATAATTTAATCGGGAATGAATTTTCAGTATTTTCACAAATAGCAAAATATATTATCCCGCCATAATTTCCATAAATACGAGCTTATACCTGCGGGTCGAGCTCGGCTGGCTGTATAATTTTGCATTAGCTAGCCATCCACTTAATTTAGGTTGGCGCTTCTCCACCCCACCATCCCTCCCGCACTCTCTTTCTCTCTCTCTCGCTCTCTCTCACTCTGCTTTGGAAACACAAGCGCGCGCATGTTTTTCCTGTATCGCTGCGGTACGTTCAGAAAAGTTCCCTGAATATTTTACTTTCTCCCTCCCTTTTCTCTCTCTCTCTCTCTCTCTCTCTCTCTCTCTCTCTCTCTCTCTCTCTCTCTCTTTCACTTTAATGGCACTCCACGAGAAATTCAAAGAGAGCTTCGCTTTCTACAAAATGTTAATTATAATCGCGTTACAGTGCAGGGACAGGCTCTGGTTTAATAGCGATATATTCGCGACGTAAAAATTAAACCGGAATAAGCGCTTTTTCGCGGAATGCGTAATGAATGTACACATTTTACCGATGTACCGGCACAACCAGGAAAAGTCTTTATCTTTCTCTACGGTTATATATATATATATATATATATATATATATATATATATATATATATATAAACGATTAAAAAGAAGAGACAGATAGACCTTTATTCAAATTGTAGAATGTAAAAATTAGCAATATACGCAATATAAAGTGCAGCAATGTGGATTGAAATACAGAGTTTATAATGCATTTAATATAATTGTAAAAAAATACTGCCTTTACTAATTATATCAACATGCTTGAAGGATATAAAATAAGATATAAAATGTAAAGAATATATTATGAATGTATTAATACTAACACAATAACGATATCATAAAGCAAGTTAGATCTCTATTATATGAAAATGAATTAAGATAATTAATATAATACAAAAATAATATAGATATCTGATTATTACATCTATAGATTGATGAGTTTAAACGTATCTACTTACAATTTAATATTCCGTTAATCCAGATATGCTTTAAATATATAATATCTTGTACGGAGTAGGAGCTAATACATACGACATATATTAGAAAAATGAATTGATCGAAAATTCCACTATTAGAATGATAAATCAAATTCAAGAATGATGAACTCTTGGACGATACTAGATTTTGGAAGGTTTCAAATTGCAGTAGAAAGTTTGCAAAAAATCAATGGAGAGAAAGAGAGGTAGAGAGAGGGAGAGATAGGTACACATCAGTAGATGATGGTAATTGCTGCGTGGTATATTAAAACATGTTCCCTAGCGTATAGTATACATCTAAGCTAGAACGTATAATAAAAATGCGTCTAGAAAAAATTTCAACGCTGCTATTACGATATTAAATTTTTCATTTAAAAATATCTATCGATTCAGCCAACCGACCGTAGAACGAATTATTCTTTAATCCCTAATTAAAAATCAGACGCTATACAAGTTTCGATTTGAAGAAAGGATGCAGTGCCTTTACTCCCAAAACAGAGGGCCATGTTTTCTTTGTGTATTAAACTTTCCTGTTCCCTAAACTCAATAATCGCGATTTACCTATAATATCTCGAAGATCAGCCGTTGAAAGTAATAAAGCAGAGCTCAAGCCGACATTGCCGAACTGAGGCTAAAGCTCATTTTCAAATTTGAATATTTCGCCTCTCGTCCCTCTACCCGTCCCATCTCCAACCCCTTGCCACCGCTAATACTAAAATCGCAACGAGCAACGGAATTCCAGCAGTTTGCCTCTGAACTTCTCCAATCATCGGTAGTTCCGACGAACCTCGATTATCGCCCGACCTCCCTTCTCTTTCTCTCGCTCTCTCTCTCTCTCTCTCTCTCTCTCTCTCTCTCTCTCTCTCTCTCTCTCTCCTTCACCACGGGTCATTTTCCAAAGCTTGTTTCTCATTAGCCAAAACTTAAAAGCCAAGGATAAAGAAGAGGGCAGATTAGTAATTTATGGGCGGGGGGGTGTTATGTACTACATATATACAGGTTCGAAAACTACTACACGAGAATTGGGGCTCTAGAAAAAATGTGAAAGTTAAACAAAGGCTTATATATATATAATCGGTCTGCCAACGATGGCTGTAGGATAGAGAATAAAAGTCCAAGCAAAAAGTTGGAGCCCGCCAATGTCCGGCAAAACAAAGTTTTTCAGTTTGAAGTTTTCTTTTTTTAGTTTTTATTTTTGAAGTTCCGGCCAAATTTACATAAGCGTTTGGCTCGGAAGGCCGACAGGGCACGGTGTAAAGTTCGGCGTTACAACGACTAAAAAAAAAAATAAAATAACTATACCCGCCTTCCTTGAACGGGTTTGAACTTTTCGCCGGAAATTTTATTCCGTATTCAAAGGTAGAAACTCAAGGATGCCTTCAAAGACAATGATATGCAAATTATATATATTTTGTACTACGTGAGAATTGTCAGTGATTATACTTTTTTGTATTTATCCAAATCAATATGTTTTTTTTTTTTTTCTAATGAACGCAACACATAGTATACTCCATTATGGCGCGTAATGTTTTTTATTTGTTTTATTTTTTCATTGTATTTCTCTTATGGAGTTACAGAGAGACTAGAAACTTAAAAGAGTGCATGGAATTAGCAGTCATATAGAGCCTATTTACAAGCTTTTATAATAATATCAATATATAAGGTTACAAAATTTATGTTAATTGTTCTATATTAATTTAATCAATTAAATTCATTATGTTTTGTACTCTTTAAATTTACTTAGAGACTAATGGACGTCGCAGTTGTATATCCATACTGCTAATCTTTGTCTCTATTTTAAATGTCGAAATTGTTAAGTACGTTCACATCTCCCCTCCCTCTTCGATTTTGAGGCTATAGATAAGTAGCAAAAAAAAAACAAAAAACTCAACACTATATAAATGGGTATTCGTGTACGTGTAAACACTTTAAGAGTCTATTATGCGAATTTTAGATTAAGGGATTCTGCATCTGTGTAAGGATAGATCTGGCCGATGCGTGAGACTCGTCGCAACAGGCTTGGGGAAAACGCGTCGATATAGTAAGAATAAAGGAGTGTAATGCAAAGTTTACGAGGACACACTTTTTGCGTGAAAGCAATCCTTTTATTCCATTTTCATTCGTTAACGGGCCGTTTTAAAACGTTCGCGAATCTACGATTGATCTATAAAATTACGGCTAACAATTTAAACAATTGAAAATTTAAATAACATGGATAACGGTTATTACAAAATTGTGCGCCGTTTTGTCCACGGCTGCTTCGTCGGTCGAGCAATTTCGTATCGGAACACTGAAACCGTTCTCTGAAATTTCGTTTAGCCGTATAAAATATGTAAACCCTAGCTCGCGGCCTTAATCTCAAACAGCGACCGTGATGAAATTATTTCCTAACAATCTTCGAGCAGCTGAAAAGTCATTTTCATCAGCCAACGTCGCAACTATTCAAAGGCTGCGCATCAACAATTTCGCCACAGACCGCCGCTTAGCAATGCGAAAATAAACATCGGACATTGGAATGTTACGGGGAACGTGGTATCATTCCGTGGTATCGTTAAAATTAACCCGTGGAAATGTTGAATTATTACGAATTTCGGACGATTTTAAACGCGAGTAGAATAAACAGGCAAATTAGTCCGACCAAATGCATTAACGTAACTGACGTCGGATTTCAACGGGCAATAATTAAAAAAGTAAACGTATTTTTCAAGAAACCTTCTCGAGACACTTTTATTTTCAAAATGTTAGTTTTCTTCGGATCCAATTCTCAGAGTATGAAGTTTTTAAGCGATAAAGTACCTTTTATCTGTAAAATAAGATTTAAAAATTCCAAGCGTTGATTTTGAAGATAATCAGCTTTGCCTTACTTAATTTAGCCCATCGCCCCGAAATCTGATGACCTCTCCGACAAATATGATTCTATCTCTTTTATCCTTAAACATACTCTTGTATTTATTTATAGTCATTTTGAAAATTCTAATTTCAATTTTCATCTGCAACGTAAATTCATGCTCGTTTCACCCGCGTTCCGTATACGTTTCGATATTTTTTATCAAGGACAATAAACTCATGATTTTGAAACTATGCAAAAATTTTTCATCTATAACGGGAGAAATTATACAAACTATGATCCTGCGAAGCATTTCAGTTGCTTTCGTTGGTCTGCACTGTGTTAGTCAAAATTTTTCGCAGCTCTCGCGGCCGCCTAACTTTACTGAGTTTCGACCGAAAAAAAATTTCATCCGTTTTCCACGCTCCAGTTACGAATGCAACGCGCGTCGTTACCAAGAATTCGAAAAATTGCGCTAACTGTACGCGCTACGACTAGACACACACACACACACACACACACACACACACACAATTTTTTACAAACACACAGGAGCAGGGGCCGATCGCGAAACCGCAAAACTCGCGTTGTATTAATTAAAGCATCCGCGTCGCGCCGCGCATACGGCCGATTTCTCTGTTGGGCTCTCGTTTCCGAATTAAGGAAAAGCTCGGCCGGTCGAGCCTCGGCTCGACTGATTTCATAAGTCGGCAAACGGAATGGCCGAGGGCGGGTAAAAAAAAAAGTAAAAAAAGAGAGAAAAAATTGAAGGTTACTTCATCGGTGACTACGGCGCGCGTGCGACCATTTTGTCCTTGCACGTGCATTGACGATCAGTCTCGTGCTCACCATATATATATGAAACGGAAAGGGGATCGCGGATTTTTTACGCTGACTGGGAGCACGGATAAAATGAAATTTCGTCATAAAGGCACGATTTTTATTGCAATGCTATATTGAAGCTTCTTCTATAAATTTCGAAAGATATGTAATATAGATTTTTTTACAGAACTGAAATTTATTATAACCTGGCCAGCAGGCTACGTTTCTCCTAATTCTCGTCGTAAAAGATTTTCCGATTTTTCCATTTGCCTCGTTTGTTTTCTCGCGAATACTTTCTTTTGTTTTTGTTTTTTTTTTGATGCTCTATATCGCGTCGTTGTTAAAAATAATTACTAATAGGATTTTCTGTATAGAGAATAAGGTAGTTGAATGGACTCGGATGAATTTCGAATTTTTATCCTCTCAATATGCGACCTTTCCCCTTCGAATTAAAGCTTCGACAATCAATTTTGTTATTTAAGTTTTCTAGTATTCTTGAGGGAGTTTGTTTTTTTTTTATAAATCTAAAAAGGGAAATTTTAAAAAATCAGATTATAAATTTGTGAATTTAAATCTAAAGATTCGTTTTTTTAAAGAACTTTTTCTTCTTTTTTTTATATTTTATATATATATATATAAAAAAAAGAAGAAACATTTATATTTAATGGGAACGAAATTCTAAAAAAGTCTAGAAACATTAAAACTCCATCACATAATGTATACTTAGTAAACCTATACCATTGAAAAAATAGGCAAACCCACCTTAAAATCAGCATATTTATGCATTAAACAGCTGAAATTCCGATTTTATTAAATGAAAAATGTTTTAACATTTGGAAATCGGTAAGAATGGAGTAGAACATCAGAAAGTACGAGAATATCATTTCTTTTATATCCACGACTTATTTTTCTCGTAAACCTGTCGAATCTTACCTTGTTTATCTTTTTAATCATTCAACAATCAAAGATTACTTGAAATAATAAAAGAAAAGATATTTTTTGCAGATATGTCTTGGAAAGCCAAAAAAAAAGATTTTTATCCATAATATATACGTTTTGAAAATAAACATTTTGATTTTAGAATTCGTCGCTCGAGGTTAAAAATTATTTCTATCAATAATACAGCTGTATTAATAGAAAACTTTTTGAGCTCTATTTTTTTACTTTTCTCCAGCATAAACCATTCATCAAACTTTTGCAGAGTCAACGAAGAATCAACGATCAACGATCACGTTAAACTATACTTTTAATATATATATATCGAGAATAATTTATATATTTATATCGAGTCGAATGAAATAAATATTATCTATTTTTCAATTAAATATATTGTGTGATATAATATATATTTTTTGTACAAATAGAAATTATAATAATGATATTAATTGTTGTTGTTGTTTTTTTTTAATTCAGGCGAAAAATGGTGGAATAGCCATGGTTCCTTTTTATACTTACTTCATAACGTGTAACAGCACGGCGACTATCAAGGATGTGATTGGTAAGTTTCCGAATTTTCACTTATTGTTTACAAATAAGCGACATTGAGTATTCTAATAATCGAATTGACAAACAAATGAAAAGAATTGAAAAACAAACGAAACTGTTCATTTACACGCATTAAGTACTAAAATCAATATCTCCATATTAGCGCATTGACTCTTATCTTTGATATATATATATTGTTTTAGTTTGAAAGTTGAAGAATCAATTACTTAACTGAATTGATTTATAATAAAGACACACGCGTATACGACAGATTAGTTACGATCGAAAGCTTATTTCTTTAAATGTTGCCGGCATTCAATCTTTTCTTCCGCAATTCCAGCGGTATCTACATACATGGAATTACGTAAATTATTATTTAACGCGCTAACATTCGTTCTTTTCTGTCTTACAAGAACGATTTTGAATCTTTGTCAAACGACTGCTTTTACTTAAGAATCTTCCGTGACCGTCAACGCCTCCGCTAATTAAAAAGTATCGCGCGACAATGCACGTACGCGTCTCTGCAAGTCAACGAGTTCAGAGGCACGCCGGGATTTCCAAAAGGAAAATTGACAGACTCGTTCCTTTTGTTCCTCGATTCTTTTACGAGCTCAGATTCAATCATGGACGAAGGGACGGCAGGGAAGGAGAGGGAGGAGAGAGAGAGAGAGAACAGAGAGACAGGGCGACAGAAAGTGTGGGAAAGCGAGAGAGACTGCCGCTTCGGGCCAGATCAAGCGTTAAGGACTGGGAAGAGAGCCTCGTGAATTTCAATGTCCTCGCAGCGGTGCTCGTTCTTCCAATCAACGGGGCCGCACCTCCATTCTTTCTGCCCATGGTCAAAAAGAGTTGTGCGATACTGCACACGCCCTGTCCCTACCCCTCTCTCTTTCTCTCTCGTGAAAATAATGATAAAGTCGCCAATTCATCCGATGAATATATATATATATATATATATATATATATATATATATATACACGCACGTACATATATACCTACATATACTGCTGCATGTAGATACACGTATGACAGAAGAGAAATCGTTTCGTTTCAGCGCACATCAATCACATACGCAAGGTGGCAGGCATCGATCACGTCGGCATCGGCGCTGGATTCGACGGAATAAATTTGTAATTATCGCCAGAGAGTACCGAGCTCCTCTGTAGCCTCAACCCGCCCCCCCTCCCCGACACCCCCGCACCGCGCCGCGCCGCGATAAGCCCATCCATCGACGATTCTTTCCAATCGCGGCCACCGGGCCTTCGCAACAGCGCCGCGGACTTAATTATTTTCCAATTAGTCGGGCCGGCTTCGGTGCAGTATACACTTATTCTTATTAACGCGTACTTTCTTGATTCATTTTTATTATTCGCGTTTTTATTTTGAAAAAGGACTGATTGAAAACAACAAGTCACTCGATCACGCGATCTTGCAGTTTCTTTATGTAAGCTCTCTCCTATATATATATAGTGTGTGTGTGTGTGTGTGTGTGTGTGTGTGTGTGTGTGTGTGTGTGTGTGTGTGGCAAATGATAAATAAACGTACTGTTAAATGTATTTTTAAAGAGTGGAGTATACTTTGTAAAATTTTTCCTTAGATAAATCGATAAACTATCATAATTTATGCGGAACAGAACTTGAAATCGAAAGGCAAGAATGCGTAGCTCGGAAAAGATAATTGTACGAATATTTTTATCGATCTCGCAGTATTTATAGAATAAAATCAGATTTATAGATTTAGTACATTTGATGGTTGTCGGTGGTCACATTGGCCATCGTTAACAATCATATATTTTAATTTTTTTTTTTTTTTGCTTTTTCATTTTAGATTCTACGGAGATGATTCTAAAGAAGGACACTCTGACTCTTCTGATACAATTAAAATTGCCGTACTTTATAAAAACTGTAAGAGTGATAATAATATTTGTTTTTCTTTAGAACTGTGGACAAAAGTACAATTGTAATTTTTTTACAAATAATTACGATTAAAATATACTTCGACGAATCATTAAGCAATAAATCCGGTCTTTACGATTGCTCCCGTATATCCTTCGACTAATTTGCAGTAAAAATTGATCAATTAAATGTCAGAGGCACCTTTTACAGAGACATCTTTTGTCCGTTAAATTTCTTGTCTACTTAGTTGAAGGTATATCGACTATTCGGATTTCGTCTTATTTCGCTCAAAAAATCGACAACGAATTAAAGTTCTCGACGAGTGATATCTTTTGAAACCAAGCCAATGGTTCCTGTGCCTACTCGCGATTTTTGAGAAATATCAATCAGTTACATCTAGATAACACGGAGTAACGCTGAAATTACAGAGTCAGCCGCATACGAGCACGCCTGATAATCGAACGCGCGCTCAGTCCTGTACCCCCCCCCCCGCCCAATCGCAATACCCGACGCCGGACCCTATTTTACTCGTATCACTGTGTTTTCCGCAGCACGCCCACCGGCCTCGAGGACGTGTCGCGTTATCCGCAACTGCTGGCCACGCTGCTCGAGGACCCGAGCTGGACCGAGGACGACATAAAGAAGCTCGCCGGCCTCAATCTCCTGCGGGTGTTCGGCAAAGTCGAGCAGGTAATAAATAAGAGAAGGCCTTGGTTTCTCGGATGTGCTCGTCTGTTTCGGGTTTTCTTTTCTTTTATTTTTTTCTTTCTGCCCGCCGCCGCCGCCGCGGTAATGCACGATTATGATTTTCTTTCGACCACGTTGATTAATTTAACAATTGCCGTAACAATTTAAAACAATTATAACTTAACGTTAAATTATCTATTATTTATTGAAAATAAATAATAATTTCCAAAGACCTCGGTCGTCAAAATTATCGTGAATAATTATTTCATAACATTCATGGTAATGAATGTTATTGTATTCATTATTATGGCATTTGTAATGAACATCAAAACTTATTTTTTCTGATTTAATTACAATTTAAAAATTTAAAAATATGTTTATATCGATGATTCCTTCGTAATTTGATAGTATATTTTTTGAGTCTAATCTACAATTGCCTTAATTTTAATCGCTGTATTAATATCAGTGAAACGTTACATTTAATAAAATACATAGAAATTTAGACTAACGTCATTCTCTATTTTTACATCGAGAAACAATGAAAAAATAAAAGCATTCTTCGAAATTGAAAAAAAATTTATTACAATTAAAACATAAAAATGTATTATGTCATATATACATTGAAATAATTTGAACTCTTTGCACATTTTGAATATATCGTGAAACATGTAAAAAAACGAAAAAAATTAATTTTATAGATAGTTTCAAAACTGTTGAACAATGCAAAAAAAATGATTTATTTGAACTTACTTTTAAATAAGCACGAATATGGATTTCATGAATTTCATATTTGACGTGGCAATAAGATTTTCTAACTTTGTATATTAACTTTTGATACATTTGAAATATGGAAATCTATAAGATATCTCGTATTTTCTTAATTATCTTCGCGTACCCCAGTGTATCAATTATTAAACGAATAATATTATATATATATATATATATATATATATATATATATATATGACGCATCTATCATTCGCACTGATCCACGACCACTTGTCAACAGGTGCGGGACGAGTGGCAGAAGGCCGCGGTTCTCCCGGTGGAGAAGATCAGCCCGCCCGAGAATTCCGCCTGCGCTTACGGCGCCTCCTGAGCTGCTTAAGGCCGAAAATCAAAAAAAAAAAAAAATAAGAAAAAAAACAACAGCCAGCCAGAAGCCACCGCAGTCGCCCCGAGATTGCGCTCGACATCCGCGTACCCCGCTGTAGCTCGCCCCTCTCCACCGCTCCTTCCGGTCCGCCGTGCCGACACACCAGCGCGAGCTCTCCGGACGAGGAGGGACGGCCAGGAGGAGATGGAGATGGCGCGGCGCCGTCGCTTCGACGGATGCAGACGCGGGACGATGCTATATGGATATTGGTAGAGGAGGAGGGAAGGGAGTCGAACGGCCAGGTGGAGGAGGAGGATGATGCGACGCCGTGACCTCGTGAACGAGGCTCGTGGCAAAGAGAGAGAGAGGGAGAGAGAGAGAGAGAGGGAGAGAGGGAGGGAGATGCGCGAAAAGCGAGAGAATTGCGAGAATCGGAGATGAGAGTTCAAACAAGTTCCTCGATCGATCGTGTATTTCTTATTTCGCCAACCCCCCTCCACCCACCCCCCAACGCCACGCCGCCGTTTTCTCGTAAACAGAGCGAGAACGCGCGCGGACGGTAAGAGGCGCGCGCGTGTGCGATAAAAGCCAACGCGCAGCCTTCGACCAAGGATTTTATTTTACGATTTCGCATTAGCGCCGCTTAACGCGATTGAATTTGAAATCGCGCCCAGCCGATCGAAGAAGCGTTCGAACGCCGCGACGAACGAAGCCAAAAAACAAACGAACGAACGAACGAACGAACGAAACGAAACGAAACGAAAATACGAGATATACGTATACGAAAAAAAAATCCCCCCCCCCCCGGCTATTTTCCAACGGCGAGTTTCACGGGCGCGAGGCATGTGCGATTATAGATATATAAATTATAGGCGTCGATCGCGCAGGGTGAAGTCGAACAGTTCCTGAAATTCCTGCTTTCACGCACATGCGTAGACACGCGTGCACACAAACGAAATTATATTACAAACAAGGCTCGTCGAGACCAAAAACGCCCCCCCCCCAAACACGATTCTTGTACTGTATGTCGAGAGTGGACTGTTCTTAATATCGGGAAACGAGAGCTATGCACTGACAATGCTTATCCTCGATACGTAAGAATTAGCTTGCCGTTTAACTGTATGACAGTAAAGTGGAACAGCGCTATTTCCTTTACATAAATCGCACCGATCGTTTAGAAAAGTGAGATTTTTGTTCAGAAGACACATTAGTTTACGTCTACAGATAAGATTAAAGGAAGTACGTCGTTTTAGTAACCTGTATTATACAGATAAAATGTCACTAACTTTAAAACGATGTCAACGTTAAGTTTTTTTTTCTTACCACAGATTTAAATAAAATTAGACAAAAAGTAAACCGAATAAGCGAAGTAAAATTTTATAATAATAGTGTATGTACTAGGAGCCTTGCGCGATCGGCATAACCCAATGAGCGCGTCACAGCACATCGCATACGTACAAATACAAGAACGACATAATGCGAGTCGCTCGTGGAACTCGCCTGCGAGCCGAGACGGATGCCGCTTAAATAGCGCCGCTCCTCGAGCAATTCCCATACAACGCGATGAGATATTCCGCAGCGTTTCGATGGGGACCGTCAACGGACGGCGTCACCCGGCCCAACACCTTCCGTTGCGATCTTATCCATTTATCCAGTCCGCGCGCGTAGAATCGGCTGATATCGAATTTACCGCAAGATTTGAATCGTTAACTCTTAAGGATTCGAAATTAATTCGAATACTCGAATCACATCCAATTGTTAGCGATGTAAGAGAAGGAAAAAAACGTTAAGTGCCAAATTCCGACGGATCGTGAAATTATTCAAACGAGCGGCAGGGACGGGGAAGAATCTCTACAATAATGGATAAACTTCAAGGATGTATGTTTATTAGTCGCTTCGATTGACAGAAATGAAAGTAGAGCATTGAAGAATTAGTTTAAATTTTAAAAACCAAAGAAGAATAAAGAAAGAAACTTGACAACAAAAAAAAACAGAAATATTTATACGAAGTACCGTAATTACGTAATATATTGTATCAATAAACAAGTATTATTAACACATCCTTGTTAAAATACAGAGGAATTTTTTTTTTTGAAGTCGCGAAAAATTTTTGAAAACGACTTTTAAAACGTACGTACGCAAAGTGAGCATTAAATAGGCAAATATGGATAGGGCACAATTTTTTGTTCTAATTTCGTTCTGATCTGTAACCTCGCGAATATACTGCCGACCCACACCGTGCGTAAATCACGTTCGTATCGGAAACGATTAATTGTATTTCAAACGCGCGACACGAATTTCCGACTGGACGAGAGACTTTTAGACAATTAGAAAATAGATAAAAGTGTGACGTTGAACTTTTACGGGATCCCTTTGAAAATTGAAACTTTTTAAGTCCGATTCACCTCGTAATGGCAATGTAAACCCGCTTGACGCGTCTTAGACTGATACATTATGTACGTATAATAAGAAAATCGATCGATCCTAACAAGCCTATGATAAACTGGAGAAAAACCCGTGCACCAACAATCCTATATAGAGACCCTTAAAAAATCTAAGGCAATGGCGACGCTTCTTTAAAATTACTGGATTCATTTTCGAGCTATCGTAAACAATTTATCAATCGAAAAGGACGTTCCTTGCGCTAAAGAGATAACCGCATTAGCTATAAAAGTAAATAAACTATAGAATATTTTAAAGCGCTTTAAATATTTCTAAATACGGTCAAATTTTATGCACTCGGCATAAATAACAAACGATCTGCTAAGAATCTGCTGACAGGCTTTTTGAAAAGAAATCTACTTTTTCATCTGAAATGTTTCTTTTTTTCTTTGTTTAATACATTCGTACAAATCCTGCCGTATGAATCAGTAACGACGTTCTATTCCGACGATTGGTCTTTTATTCCAACAAAGAAAATTCATTTCCGTTCTCCTTGAACGGGCTGAAAATTTATCATTGGAACGACAATTCGTACAACGTGTAAATTATTGGACTGCTTGATATTTAGTCGGAGCCAAGGTTTCGAAAAAATATTTCAGTCGTTACTTTCACGATTACAAAGGACTATCGCGCCGCTTTGAAAGTAAACCAACAACGGATAACATGCAGGGAAATTTTTTTTTTCTTAAATTGACCGGGAAAAAGGAAAGTGCCAAGGTGGAAAACTGGAGGGGGTGGTCGGCGAGTGCCGTAAAAGCAGGAGAGAGAGAGAGAGAGAGGGAGAGGGAAAGTATTCCTAATTTTTTTCCTGTCCCCGAAAGCCCGTGCACAAAAGCAATTAAGTCACACAAAGGTTATATAATGCGACGGTGAACAAAAAGGATCAGCGACGCGCGGGGATGGGCGGCTGGAAGGGAGTAGAGGGGAAAAAAATAAAAATCATCTACCACATGCGCCTACGTCATTAATTGCATTCTATCGCAGACTCAGGGGGCGGGGAGGCGGAGAAGTGGAGTGAAAAAAGTGCGCGCGCGAGCAAAAGAAAAGGCAGCGTGCATTCTCGGGAATCCACGCTCGTAATCAAGAATTGCATTAGTGATGTAATGTACATTTGCGAGGAAGGGCGCGACGTGTGTCTGTAAATTCGCGATTGACAAACGAAGAGAAAAAAGAAAAAGAAAAAAAAAACAAGAAGAAAAAGAGGGGGAAATAAATAAGTAGGTTTTTCCGAATCGAAATAACGGAATAAGTATATCATAATAATATTCGTATGGCGCTCCCAAACGCTCGGCGTTTATTTTCCAAATACCGTTTCGCGACATTATCGACATCCTTTTTATCACGTAAGTTGCGAGAGAGAGAGAGAGAGAAATCATGTAATTATATAACTCGTATAAAAAAAAAACACCTAATACACGCGAACATGTGACACCCATAACAAGTATATAAAAAATGCCCATTATTAAACGAATATGAGAAAATGATATAAAGTCCAAGATATCTCGTAGGACTTCCTAGCTTGTATCATAATTAGGCGGAAAACAATTTTTTCTTACTCTTGCGCATTGAGAGAATGCGAGGCGCGAGATGTTTGGATGATTAAAAAAAAAAAAAAAAAAAAAAAAAAAAAAAAAACCAAGTATGTGCGATGTAAAAAAATCCGCTCTTTAACAGCTCTCTTCAGCCGTTCGCTTTGATTAAATGATGAATTATGTCGTCGATCCGTTAACCGTATTATACCGTGCGCTTGACCCGAGTCAGTCTGGACGTAATGTCGGACCAAAAAAAAAACAAAAATAAATAAATGAAAGAAATGACAAAATGTGTTAACATGTGAATCCGTATCGTTCGCCCCGTCATATCGAGCTGAAACCGTTAAATAGCCAAAGCGATTTATATACGTTCTCAGTCATGTATTATTCGATAGATAATGTACAACTATGGATATTTGGTAAACGTCCCTCGAAGCTCATGTACTTTAAATGCCGAATGTTCAAATGACAATCGATCAAATTGATTATTTCGAACGATCGAAACTAATTCAACCGGATACACAGCTCTGATAATACTCTCGCGATACGGCGTGCGCGATCGACGACAAAATATCGACGAGGCCCAATGTAAAAATCCATTGTAAATGACAGGCAAGGTATGCTGTGCGCCACTCGGAGCCACGGCTGAGATAAAAAAAAAAAAAACAAGAAATCGCAATGAAAAGCTCGAAAAAAACAATGTCGAAGAACCGAAAGGGCTGATCAATGATGTTGCGGACTTCGATGTTTCGAGGGAAACAAAAACGCTGGATAATCATTACGAAACTGCGCGAGTGAAAGATATTGCGTGAATGAACGGGCGATGAAGTTCTGTCTGCTATTAAAGAATGGACTAGAATAGGCTACAGCGTATACATATATACATATATACATAGTACATATATATATATATATATATATATATATATATATATACACATATGTATGGATATGCATATGTATACGACAGGAGGCGCGAAAAAAGAAATAGGCAAAGCATTGAATACTTCTGTCACCAATTTCTTTTAGATAAATTATTATAGAAAAAAATCTTTATTAATTGCACTGTCAATTAAAGAAACAAAAAGAAACTACTTAATCATTTATAACCAGAAAGTCGATCTATATATATTGAGCCATGAAATTGTGGAAATTAAGAAACACTTCTCGAAGGCTTGTAACATAATATAAATTCTTTATTTCTTGTTATTGCTATCAAATAGTAAATTATTTACGACAGTTGTATATACATATATGTATTTAAATTCAAATGTACCAATAAATCACGAGGATGATTGTACATAGTATCATTTACCATTGTGCATCTCAAGGGCCTTAAGAAAGAAAGCTTAATTTCTACACTTTCGTTATTCAAAATAATGAAAAGTACATCAAATTACGGTCCATTTATATAGATATATACATATATATATATTGCAATAAAGAGAGCACTAAAATTCTTATCTATAATAAAAAGAAAATCAAATTGTATCAAATTTTTATTCATAAGACATACTTGAAAATTAATTTTAACGAGCGTTGTCAATTGTTAATATTATACGTTTGTTGTTAAAAGTTTGAATATTTTAAGAGCGATCAACTTTCTAGCGTATATGTTATTTAATCTCCCAAAAAGTAAATCAGAAGGAAAGTTGAACAAAAAAAAAAAATGAGTATTAAAATAAGCCTGGCACCGGGTAACATAGGCAAATCTGTAAAAATCAAAAAACAACGCGCTGCGTGAAAGAAATTTCCATTTATCGTTAAATTTCGGAATAAGCATTAGAAATCGAAGCATTGCGAGAGAAGCGAAACAGGCGAATACGATTCAATGTATCGATCGCTCGCGAAAGCTAAAATGACAATTCGGAGTGCGACGTTCAAGTTATCGTTGAAAAATGTAAATTTAAGAACGAGATTTTTAATGGGATACCTAAACAATAGCTATCTCCGAGCGGCATGTGGCATGGACAATTTTGGGCAAAAAAAAAAGAATTCCTGTAAAAAAAAATTGATATTCGAGTAAATTACCATAATTGCCAGTGGCTTAGAATACAATCTCGCACGTCCTAATACATTGTTCAAACGCGTGTAGAATGTAAAAAGACACCTTCGTTTCTCTATCGACTTAATTACCCCCCCCCCTATACTATCGTTCGTCATAAACCAAATAAAGTACGTCAAAATTATGGTAATTTCCTCCCACTTCTACCGACGATCGCGTCGACGAACGCGCTGATATCCAATTTAAATAAGAAATCCTTTGTAATATTGATGAGTAATAAAAGAAACGATGATTGCGCAGTTTTTAGATCACACTTATGTATGTACAGCCGTATAATCGGGAAGTTGTAATAAAGCCGGCGACTTTCACGAACGAATGCGAATCGAAGAAGAAAAAGCTCGTTGCAAAGTTGAGGCAGTGGACGAAAAAAAAATAATTAATGAAACAAAAAAGAAAAAAAAGCACAACAAGAACCACTAGCGATACCGTTTTAACAACATACAACTGCCTAGATCTTATAGATATAAACATATTATATCCGATCAATAGTTTAAGTCCAAACGCACAAACGGCAAGTTTGGAGAAATGAATTAAAAAGAAAAAAATGCGTTGATGTAAATACATAAATCTCCGTAAATGAAGTGTTTGTAACCGGGGTGAGATTGAAACGTTACAAAAAAAAAAAAAATGGCGAGAAATACATTCGATGTTTCTGAAATTAAACAGACGAGGAAATCTCGTTTTTCTTTTATCAAAGCTTGAGATTCGTTCAACAATTTCAAGAGTAAATTGTTCTAGAAATCATTCGATAAAGATGGAAATATATTTACAATTTTAATAAGAAATTAATATATATAGTAAAATATTATTATTTTTTTTAGATGCACGCAAATTTTAGTCGATAATAAAACTCTGCAAAGTTTTGTGATCTTTGAGATCTAAATCAAAATACACCTTTAAGATTAAGGAATTCCAATTGCTACTCAGAAAAATTTATTGAAAAGAAAAATAATAATGTCACTTTGACTTGCATTTATCTCTGCAGTAAATCTCAACAATTACTTTTAACTTTTTAAATTAAAATTATGGAATGCATTATATTTTCATAGAATTTCTTATGTAATTTTAACATAAAACCAAATAGTATTGATTGTAAGAAAAATACCAAAGTAAGATTTTAAAAGATTTTCTTGTAATTATGAAAATTTTTTATATTGCATTATATTATCCAGCAAAATTCTTCAAAAACATTTACTGTGTTTAATTAATATATATACATATATATATAGAATAAATGAAACAAAATGTGAAAGTATATAAGAATTATCAACAAATAACTTAGTTCGTAGTTTAAAGTAGAATTATCAGACTACATAAAATTTCGTAATCGTTATCTAGCAAACGATCGTGTATATTTTGTTAAACAGAAGAAGTTTTGTCTTTCAATCACGAGATTAGAGAAATTTTACATAAATATCAATATAGTATATAGTAATTTTCATATCGCTGGACAAAATTTATTAGCAATAGAAAATATATAATCAATAGTTTGATTGACGGGTTAAATTTTATTGCGTTGCTTGACTTTAAAAAACAAAGATTGTGATATAAAGTAATTACATTAATGTACGAAATCTAATCTTTAAGCGAGAAATTGTATAAAAGAATAATTATTGTAGAAAGAATACAAAATATATATTGTACATTTTTCTTCTGATAAAATATCAGCTTTTGAGATCCCTGGATAAAGTAGGAATTCTATTTACAGATCGTCGGTTGAGACGGGAAATTTTACAAAATAACACCAGAAAGCAATTTATAAATTTTAGACATCATATAATGGTATAATTTATTTCACAAGTACTAGAATCGATTCAGAGAAATCGCAATGAAAACTATCCTATTTAATAACCAATAAGTATAGACTACGGTGCATTAAATTTTATTTGCCCTTTAATAGAGGCAATTTGCCAGACAGGGAGATATTTTACAGTTTAGAGTTTTGCTACGAGATGGCGTATAAATGCGATATCGAGAGACTAAATAACGCTTGTACATCGTAGTATAATATGAAAAAAATCTCAATAAATAAAACCATACGTTTCCATTTCTTGTTTAAGAATCAAAGTTTTGTAGAAGAACAATCAACATACTTGCAGAGCTTTCCCTTTAATAGAAGAACAAATCAAACCGTAATACTCCACGAATCTCAAGCTATGATTATATTTGCGAATCTATCGATACGAAATATTATATTTATCGCTATTAATTCATTCATGTTTTCTTTTTCCAATTATATTTGCAATTATATTTATTTCCAAATTTCCCTTACATTGGGAGGAGAATTTAAAGATTTTTCGTGTAAAAAGCTGATAAAAAAATGTATGTATATATATATATATATATATATATATATATATATATATATATATATATATATATGAATTAGATAAAATTAAAGCCAAACGTACGTGACAAATCAAGTCGTAAAAAAAAGTTTACTTGTACTTGAGCAAAAGTACTTGAGCAAAATCCTCATAGCAGAGACGGTAATTAATTTAAGGTATCAATCGGTAAGATTTTAAAGGCGTACCGAATGAACTCTATATACATATAGATAAAATTTTAATCCTTTGAATTTCGATGGGAGGTCGGAAATTGCACGCCTAAACGGGGCACGAAGGCCTCTGCGACTTCGAGCCCGCGAGTTCACGAGCCAAGCGTTTGGAAAGTATGTGGGACGACTAGCGACAGATTGAACAGACGATTTTGTCCTTTTTTATTTGTTTTGGTTCCCTCGAGTTAACAGTAACTTATCTAAGTAAAACAATGCAGGGAACGACGAGCAGATGATATATCCACCGGGTAAATGCAGCGTGTGTGAGCGAGTATAAGCGAGTCTCCTGTGTGAAACATAGAGCGAGAGATGACGCGATTGTAACGTTGGTCAAAATGTATAGAAGCGCAGAAACAGAGAAATTATGAAAAATTGATATAATAATAGAATGTTTTAATAAATTAACTAAATGCCAATAAAATGGAAAATCCAATGATTTTGTAAATCCCGATTCCATTTATTATTTAATATATTAGTAAAAAGAAAAATGTTATTATGAAAATTTTTATTTATTTTCGTTTTTTTTGGAAGATTCTAGTAAGGACATACGTAGAGAAAATATGGTCGAAGATATATTATATTAACAACTGTAAAAGTGTATCGATCTTTGATATTATGAATTAATTTTATTTAAGATATTTTTTAAAAAATCTATTTTTAAACATCTCTTACCCTAACGTGTTAGAAAGATCATATTAAATCAAGGCAAATTCTTAGACAAATTAATTGCACACTGATTCGTGTCATTTAACCAAAAGTACTATATTTAATATCTTATTCAAGAATAGGTATATATAAATTAGCACAGATAATATTAAATTTATTTTACTTCGGTGACTTGACACAAAATTCTATTATTTGCATAGAAAGTTATATTAATATATCTTAAATAATTATCTTGCTCTTCGTTAATATAATCTTTGAAATTCAATTTTTTATTTCAGCACATATTTGACAAGGTATCAAATGAATTCAAAGCAATGAAATAAAGAGAAATACATACATTATATATATATATATTGTATACATCATTCGATAGAGAATGAAATTAATAAATATTAATAATTTTCAATGAATAGCATTAAATTAAAGCAATTACATTAAAATAAATTATCAGCTTCCTATAAATTATAATATCATACATATAATATAATACAGGTCGTGATTAACACGAATCCACTTATATACACATCTTGAGGTGGTGGCCAGCATCACAGTACCCAGCTCTAATACGTTTTCTTTGATATATCAAAGGGGAAACTTGCAATAGCGAGTGACAACTCGCATAGTTTTGATAGGATTAACCGACTGCGGGTGTTTGGCGGTCAAGAGGCCTCAGTCCCAGGTGAGGTCCCGGTGAGAAAAGTCTGTCGATGCACTTTATCGTCTGGCTGATTACTTTTCAAATTTTATCAGAGGAAATTAATTCAAATATTTTTGTCTTCGATATATATATTCTGAAAAAAATCAATGAATTAACGAAGCGATATGATTAATGAAAAAAAAATTTAATATTCAGAGAAAGAAGTCCCTTGTTTTATAAATTAAAAAATCGCCCCGTTCTCAGTTAAATTTAATTTTAAACTGGTTGAAATTTAAGATATCTCTATTATAATTGTAAAAATAAGAAAGCACACTGTATTACAAGTGGATGTCTCGGGATCTAATTAAGATATTATACTAACTAACAATATATATTTATACATAATATTTTTTCTATGCCAAAGTACTACATATTTATTCGATTTACGTGAATTCTATTTATAATTGAAAAATTAATATTTATTTGATATTTATGCATTTTTCTTCTCATCCCGTACTTTAAAAACCATGATCTACGGTACATCTGCTTTAGCTTTTTTAGCGTCTTGTGGATGGGGCTTTCTAAAGAGAACAAGAGAATCAGCTTGAAAACCAAAGAGAGACAGTTAGAGCTCAGTAAGAGCCAAAAGAGAACTGATGTGAGCTTGGTGAGAGCCCGGCAAGAGCCAAAGAGAACCATTCACATCCAAAGAGCAAATATTAACTTCCTGGTTTCAGAAATACTTAATCCTCGTGAAAAATTCCATTATAAATCGAAAGTCACTCTTCTTATTTTTTTCAGCCAATGCATAATTTCAAAGATAATATCGATTTAATAGAAAGAAACTGAAATTTTTATCAAAAAGAAATTTTAATAAAAATTCTCGCGATACTCACCCGTGCGTAATTGAATTTATTAAAAAATATTTATTTTAATAAAGCACAATTAGATATTACATAGCGAATACCTAAAAATTACCTAAAAATATATAATGAGATTGGATATTTTCTGCTTCTCTTTAGTTCTCTCCAATTCTCTTCGAATCTCGCTCTTATCCCTTGTAATAATCTTAAAGATGTAATTCGATCTATTGTTTAAATTTAAGACATTGGATTGTAGAAGAGAACCAAGAGAGCTCGGTGAAAGCCGAAAAAGAACTTTTTGATAACTTGGCTCTCAATCGTTGTGAGTAGCTCCTCTCTCGTTCCTGTGCGAAAAGTTAGTTACGCCTCTGGCAGGAGCGGTTTAAATTTCTATAACCCAAGCCATAGCCGCTCTTCGAATAAATTTCAAGTGCTTATTATCAAAATCCAACTTCGAAATAAGGTATTCGACAATTTTACCGAGGTAACGTTAATTTTTATATTTATGCCTTAAATAGAAAAACAGACAATATCTAGCAGCAATCGCGATCTGCGCCTAAATGAATTGTATTCGATATAAAATTCTGTGGATTCTAGATACATCCAACGATTATTTATATAGTTGCATTAAACTTCCTTTAACTGATATTAATAAAGCACCAGTAATTTTGTATAGAAAATAAATTTCAAAATTCTTCTGTTTTAATTCGATTGGTTTATCTTCGCATCTTCGTGATTAAATTGACGTCTTATTCTCTTGAAGATATAAAACCAGGTTTATCTTTAAATTCTATGTGGTTTAGCACATAGAATCGCATTAGGTAATATATTTTTTACTAGCCAAACAATAAAAGTAATATCAATGTTATCCTTCTACATTAATCTGTTGAAGACATTTATCTGAAAGCATCTAACGTACCGCGCGAATCAGTGAAACAACAAAGCTACAGTCAGACAGTATAAAAGCTTCGTGTGCATTAACGTGATTGGTTTCTGTTTTAGAGAAAGTAAGAAAAGCATTTTGTCTGCTGACGGTTTGACGCCGAGCCTTTTATTAATTTAACATCATTTTCACTTTCAAACGAATATTATGTAATTTTTTAAGTATAAACAATGTTACGCGAACACGTAAGATTTTCAAACGTTTGACAGTTGCACTAAAACGATTCTACAATTTTAATAAAGTTACATAGAAACTCTACGATTTTGAAGTTAATTTAACGGCATTACAAAGGACAAATTTGAATTATTATAAGTAGAAGTTGAAAAAATGTCAGAGAATCAAGGGGCGCGGTATTAAACACACAGGGTACTATTTACTTGTGTATTGATGTTTATGTAAATAAAAATGTAAATCTTTACAATTTCTATCTACTGTAATGGAAAATTTATTTTAAAAATGTTTAACAGCACGATCATAACCTGCTTATCGAATGAAAAAAAAAACATCGGTCGACGTGCGTCAATCCGTTTTATTGGATCACCCCGTCCCGCACTGTAGAAACTTTTTTCTCCTCTAATAGACCGCCCATTTAACATTTTCAAAAAATACGGTCTTCAGAAGTTCTTTTTTTTCAAGATCTAATTTTGTCGTTTTTATTTTAATCTTAGACTACTTGTCGAATGTAAATTAATTACCAGTTTTGCAAAATTCCACATGAAACTTTCTATTATTAGCCTTACTTAATTATTTAGAAATGATTTCAAACCAAATGATCGAGTGTTTTTTTACAAATTATTTCAATTATAAACTTATGATCCTTTTGATTTTTGGAAATTACACTAATTTGGCGTTCTTATTGTTAACAGTTACGATTTATTTGGAACATTCGAGTACACATTTTTGATCCAAAATGTTACAAACATATTAATTAAAGATTAAGTATGTAAAGTAGGACAAACAATTGAATCTTTTTAATCTAAACTTATCTACATTATCACTAAATAATTCTTTTAATGATTTAAAAAATTGCAGATTTCAGCAAGCTCTACCCTGTTTTATAAGGCTGTTTTACAAAGAAGGACATTTTTCCCAGAGGGAATTTCTTATAAAAAATATTGAAATATCAATAATATATAATAATTAACTAGTAGTATTAATAATTATTAATTACTAGATACTCATGTTGAGTAAAATTATAAATTAAGAATTTTTCATTTCATTCAATTTAAAATTATAAAATTTAATATTTTCAATTTACTATACTTCTTACCAATCCAATACAGACAATTTTCTTAATAATAATTAGGTATTGTAATATTATATTCAATTCATCATTGTCAATTACAATAATAACCAAGATATAAACTTTTATTGAAAACGTATAACGTATTATGACGTATGGTTTAGATAATATTTTTTATAGGCTAATTAATAAGATTTTTCTACTAAAAAGTACGTATCTTCTCTTGGTTTCTTTTCCTGCGCATAATTTTACAGAGTCAACAGCAAAGGCCCTACATACGTTTACTAATGCCGGTAAACTAACCCGGGGTTTTCCTAGCAATGCAGGATTTCCATTAATTTACAATAGCGACTTATCCTACCAGCTTCATTTTTGAAAGGGATATTAATAAAATTCTGCACAGGCACACGTACGCTTATCCATTGGTCGATAGGAGGATGGTCCAAATTGTTTTACCTACACAGTTCTCAATATTATCAACATACGTAATTAATACGCTCGATATTTGCAATGATTTAAATTAACGTTTAGGACTACTTATGGAATTGAACGTGAACTGTTTGTCAATACCGTTGTTTTATTACTTTCACATCATAATCTTATATATAATGCACGTATGTTTGTACAAAGATTCATATGTATAACAGGGCCGGCTTTACGGTTGTCCGCATCCGGGGACTGTAAATATATTTCGCATTATAAATAAGAGTCCAAGAAATGAGTGATTGATATACAGATACACGATTTCTCACGAGTCTGCAAACGTCTTTTTCCAAAAAGAAACTATTGCCAAAAGAACTAACTTGAAAAATATCGAAAATATAAGAGTATAAATAACAGCGTATAAATATTTCTATGGATGTGGTGTAGACCATGTCATAGCAAAATGCATAAAATTTATTAAAAGTTCAATTATTATTTGAGTTTGATTATAGTATTCAACATTATTTAAATATATAAAAATATTATCTTCCTCGTATATAGAAAAAACAAGCAAGTATTTTGTACGAATGTATTTTTTGACCAGATATATATAACAGAGGTTTTATATTCTTTCGTATTTATTACCCTTTGTGACATAAATTAATTATAATATACATTTACAACAAAAAAATTGCAATAAATATTATACAATAGCAGTTTCGTTCGGGCCACGAGTTAGTTCCAAATCCTTTTTTCACAAACGTCCTTAATATTTTTCTTATTAAAATAACAAATATACATTTAATATAATATAAGTCTACAATATATAATTATTTTTTTAAAATCATTTTGTCATTTTCTGAAGATGCTGACCGCCTTCATATAACACTCCTTTATATTTTCAAATTACAAAAGTAGAATTGCAGCTTCGAGCTTCATCGTTTGCCTCTTTTACGGAAGTTTGAATTTTCAAATTTTTTATAATGATAAAATAATATGACAAAGAATTTAAATTTAAACCAGATGTAGCAATTTTAACTGATTTATATTTTAAAGATAGTATTTTGGACATATTCTCAGATATAAAAGATTTTTCTGAGCACGAATCTAATAAGACTCGAGTAGTCGTACGTGCACCTTCTGAATCTATCTGATGCCGTAAAATGAACAGAAGTCGAAAAATCAGCTGTTGTTTCTCTTTGACTAACAGTTGCTTTACTACTATCCTTAAAATGAAGTGTTGTATAGTATGATACCGCAAACCTAGCAGCTACTTTTTGATGCACAATATTCAATCGTATTCTTAGAGCTCAGACAATTTAAAAACAGTTTGACTTGCAATACAGGTTCTTTGATCTTGGATGGTATAAGAGATGTGACCTTGTTGCAAAAATTCACAAAATACGTACCTACACAAAAAAAAACAGACTTCAGTATTTTGTCTTTTAGAACTTAGCATAATACCCTGTATTCAAGTATTTTTGTTATATAAACTAAATTTTCCGTCAGTTTTTTTTCACTGTAACTACGCTCATATCTGAAAAAATCATCCAATTCTTTAAATATGTCCAGATTTTAATTTCTAGCTTCTAAGAAGTTTTTGAAGTCACGACACTATGGTAACTCATTTTGTCAATCTCTTTCAACTAAGATATTTAACAAATTAATTTATACAATTAATTATTAATTGTATAAATATCATATTCCAATGTTCAACTGACCGTTTTAGATAATTAATCAAATTTTTAGTCTCTAAGCCAGTATTCAAAAGTTTTCTTAAATGCTCGCCAGTCTTTTCTTCGAAGATACTGAGTAGAAAATCTTAATAGAGGATTATTGTAGTAACTACGTAATGCTTCCCAAGCTGAAACATGTCATCCACCAATCAAAACTCTTCAATTTTGAAGATGCGATTCACTCTTCTTCTAATACGATCATTTCTTCGCCAGCTGTTTAGTGTTTTGTAGCTATTTCGTATTTGTACCATCTGGACCAACCGTAACTCACGTATTCTACCGCAATGTTCTCGAAATATTACGAAAAATTGTGCTCAGAGTGCGTCCAGAGATCGCGAAGACTTGGGTTCTGGATCACAGCAATGCTCCCTGTCACACAGCGTTCAGTGTGTCGCAGTTTTCGGCGTCTAAAGGCATCACAACGTTACCAGACATGTCTAGACCTTGTATACCCGTTATATACTCCAGAGACAAATAGACATTCTTTCCTATCAGATTGTTATTATTCATTATAGTTTCGGTAAGTAGTGATTTAAAGAAGTCATCCTTACTTTAATAGTAAACATTTCAATAATAAATCCGTACGAAAAAATTCCCTACAAATCCAATTTATTTATTTAGAAAAGATCATTGAATAAAGCAATTCTATGTAATAATAATTCTATTTTATTCACTGTATGTTGAAAATATTGGAATTGGCTTCATTCAACTTTCAAAAATTAGAAATTGACAAAAAAATTATTATAAAATAGGCAATATTATTCGATAATTTAGAAATAAACAAATTTATTTAACAATATTCATTTTTAATTTTAATAAATTAAGTATTATATTAATTACACTATTTTATTGTCTTGCTCTTAAATGTCGTCGATTATGATAAACTAAAGTATTCCTTGTGATAGATTTATTTAAAACTCCATCAATGAATTTTTTGTAGCCAGATATCTTCATATATATACCAGGTATAAAAGATTCGTTACAATTATCAGAATTTCTAGATGCAATGCCAACAATCTTGTTATTCTGTACGACAAGTGGACTGCCACTATCCCCCTGTAGAAAATATTTTTTAATTTAATTGTACAAGTCTTTACGCATCTTAAATTTACGCAGCCTAAGTGAATGATAAAGATAGCAATATATATCAGCGGATAAATACCAGAAACTTAATCAAGATATTTTCTATTTATTTTTACGTTATGATAAGATAAAATAAAAATGTCAATTTTGAACGGTGAATTGAGTGATGTAGAAATTACAAACATTATAGAATATTATGTCTCTGATTTTATGGGAATAGTACAATTTTCTCTGAAAAATAGTTAACACTATTGTTGCGTAATTTATTATCCAATACACGAGTTTGAATACAGAATTTATAACACTGAAAAAGTTTTATAAATATTATATATACTGGCGTTGTTGTTTTTGCAGAAATTAAAAAATTTTGTTCAATCACTCACAAAATTTACATTCATTATATTATATTTATCTGTCTATTAGATTTTTTAAATCAAATCCAGGAAAGTTTTAACTTTTGGTGAGTGAAAAACCAATTTTTTTTACATTACACTCATAACTGAATTTTTTTCATGAACTACCGCTTTTTATTATCAGAAAACAGTAAAGCTTCTCACTTTTTACAGGATTATTTTTTATTTTGAAAAAATTGTTTCTTTTTTATTAAATCAATACCAATTAACAATAATAGTTTGATTAAAAGATCAATGAAAAATTATTTAAAGAAGTAATAATCAGCTATGTAATTATTCAAAATGAGAATCGTATTTGATCAAATTTGTCCTTTTTAATTCAAGAAAAAGAATTTTCTTTTTTAATATAAATGCTCGATTATTTCTTCTAGTTTTTATTAATATTTGAAAAAGGAAGGTGTTGCTCTTTTACTTAGAATATATTTATTTTCTATACGATATAGCTCTTACTTAAAGGACGTTTCCTCTTATACTAGTTCTAGAAGGGATTGCATAGTTGTGTATGACCTTACAGACATCTTATAGTGTGGGATGATCCATGTTATGTTTATTCGCATGGATTTGGCCAGTGTCACTAATGGTAAATGTTCAGTCAATATGTACGTACTATATATATATAATATTTTTGATATACCTAACTACCATTATCTAATAATTTTGAAAATATTTGAGTAATGTTTTCTCATAAAATACTTTTCTATTATAATTTAATAGAGAGTAGACGAATAGCACCGTAAGCAATTCAAAATTTCAACTTCCACCGATATTTTATAAAGAACGGTACATCTAAAAACTTAATGGCTTAATGTATAAAACTTAACGTATAATGAATATAAAATTAGATTAAATGTGCTTAAAAATAGTTTTTAATGTTTTTTAAATAATTTTTTAATATTAAAATTTTGTTAAAAATAGTTTTTAATAATTTTTAAATAGTTTTTAATTTGTCTTATTATTGATAAAATCCAGTTTTCTATAATTTCTGAATAATATATGCACTTTCATGTTGGAGACGTCTTTAAAACTACTGGATTATATGCTGTGGGTATTAATTTTTTTAAAGCATTGCTATATTTGTTTTCTTTTAACAGACAGAAAAAAATTGCTGTTACCTTAATTAAAATTATTTTATTGCACAGAAATATGAATTGATGAACTAATTAAAAAGAACATTTTCATAAAAGTAAATAAATTTTAGTGGAAGGAACTTAACAGTTTAAAACTAATAGACTTTTAGGTTTATGAAATTCTCATTTGAATATCTGAACCAGTTATGTTTTGAAATTTTTTGATTTTTGCTAAAAAATTGCTTATGATTGTAAAAGTATTATTATGCTCTCTTTATTTATAAGAGCGATGTTTTTATTCCGCATATACATTTTTTTTATTTCTGTTTTAAAGTAATCGCAAAAATTACATTTCAAGTTTCCCCATTTCCTGTTATATTTTTCTTGATATACTGTTCGCCAATAACTTAAGATAAATTAACCTATTGTATACCTTGACCTTTAAGTTAATTTCTGTATGTAAAAATTGCAGTTCTTCCGATGGCCAGAGTTAAAAATAGAACTTCCCGTTTGAATAATTGATATAATCTTCGGTGAACCTTAATTATCAAATTCAAGGTCTCTTATAATATTTTCCTAAAATACGTTACTCGTGAGATATTCTGCCGTTCTATCTAATTGTAGATTTCTAATTTTTTTATATTGCTACTACTTTAGATACATATCTTCTATATATGAAATTTTTTCTTTTATTTTGGAACAAAATTAATATTTATTCTGTTGGTTTTAAAAGATTGATCAATTTTTACATATGTAAAAAATATAAGATTAAATTGAATTGAATATTAGATTTAAAAAATGATTTATAAATTACTTAAGATATGAATTAAAATTTGTTTTTGTATTTATACATATTATCAAGATTAAACAAATAAATTGAATTAAGTTAAATCTTTGTAATTTCGATAATGTAAGAAAAAACTAACCTTGCAAGTGCCAGCTGGTTTTCCTGGAACTGGAGGTATCATTAAGGCACACATATGTTTTTCAATTATAATGTCATAATATGCATTTTTGCATTCAAGGTCACTTAAAATAAGAAAAATCCCAAATTTTAATACGAGATCTGAACCTCCTCTAATTATCTCCTCTTCCTTTGTGAACTTATTAACTCCGATTTCAATCCAGGTGTATCCAAAACCTGCCACAACACCAGCTTCTCCAACGAATAATTCACCATCAGTCGGAAATCTGAGTTTACTTAAATACTCTTTCTTTTTAAAGTCCAATCCTTTCATTAACTTATAGAAAAATCAATCAAAATATTTATTATAATTATATACAGAAATTTTTAATTACTATTAATTTTCTTTTGTTATTTCGGTTAAGAATTCATTACATTAAGAAAAATGTATGAATAGTAAACGAATTTTGTAAGTTAAAGAATTTTTTTCATCTGAAGATAAAAATGTAAATCTTAAAATAGTATGTAAGCTCACCTTCAGTATTGCAATATCGTCGACAAATAGACTTTGATTATACGGTAACATATAAATTAATTCAACGCTTATGCGATACTGTCTTACATTATTCAAATTAATTGTTGCCACGCTAACTGAAAAAGCTTTAGTGTCTAAATCTCCATTTTCGTCAAGAAAGCAATGAGCAGCGCTTAGAACATGGAAATTATTAAGAATGGCACCGCCACAGAGGGGTAAATATTCATTCGAGTAGTTTTTTCTAAAAATGATTGCAACTTGATACGTTAAACTACCTTTTGTTACATTTTGACCCCCGATGATTCCGTGTGCAATTAATGGTGTTACTAAAAAAAACGCCAGAAAACACACTGTGCAATATAAATTATAAATATAAATTTAAATAATATTTTGAAAGCCTATTTCCTATTAACTGGTTGACTAAAGTTTTATGCAAATGATAAGATGTAATATATAATAATATTTGAAATGTAAGTGGAATCGACATGTTACTGTTAATTTCCATGCCATCTATTGAAATTGACAACAACAAAAAAATACCAGCGAGGTAAGGAGGACGTCAGTGCGATGAAAACCGTATGGCCACAATCTTGGACAAAACTTGATTAGTCATGTAGGAAAATATTAATTTTTTTGAAATTATGCTGGTGAAACAACAAAATGTTGACGGTAGCGGAATTGTGAAAATATCCAGCAACAAGTGCTTCATTGCAACACACGCGTGAAGGTCAGGGGGTTATTAATTCTGGTCTATTAATTATTTATGAAATATTCATCATAAGCTGCGAAAACATAGAATATTATAATTTACATTTATAAACAAGTAATATTCCTGCGACAACACTGACGTTTATCGGAGATTAGGGCCATGTTATTTAATTCATTAAATAATCGCTAATGTTGCATGCCAATTTGAAAATGTCAGTAGTCTTGTATGTGTGAAGAAAAACTGTCATTATACTCAGTTTTCGATTCATATAGGTTAAGATATATTCATACCTAAGTATATGTAAGTAAACTTTTAAATAATGTAAGTTACTTTTAATAATGTATAAGTGAACTTTTAATATAAGTATATGTAAATATTTCTTCTAATTAAAGTTATTTAGGTCAATTAATTGCAAAACTAATAATATTATCATTTTATTTACATTTGTATTCTTATATTGTTTATCATTATTATAAATAAAAAATTTTATTCTTTTAATTATTTAATAAGCATCTCTTTTTGATTTCTAAATCTATAACTTTTCAAATTAGATAGAGTAGCTTTTAATATAATTTAATAAATAGAAAAAACGTGTTATATATATATATATATATATATATATATATATATATATATATATATATAATATGTAAATTTATTTTAATACAGTTTTTGGAAAGCAGTTACTTACCATAATTGTCCCACTGAATGACGAACATCAACAACAGAAAAAAAGTAAAATATTCATGCTTCATTTGTTCGAGCTAGAGTGAAGAAATTTGATCTTAATAATTTTTTTTAACAATAGATTACGTTATGTAGAATTAAATTAAAGTTAGGACTTTTTGATAAGTTACAAAATTTGAACCACTGTTTAAATATTTATAATACAATAAAAAAAACATTCAATTACGTTTCACAGATGGTTTAATTTATGTCAAAGTGTACGTAGTTGAATCAACAGGTATCCGGGTTCAAAGATAGGTGGTTTAGAAAGTATATTTTCAAGCATGACAATTGTGAACTATCATCTGAAAATGAGTTGCATGATAAATTTCACCAGTGTGTTCAATATACTAGTTTTTATTTTGCAGCCATTTTTATTAAACATATTTGGTATGTTTTGATGTAACGGGAAAAGAGATCGGTGTACTTGTTATTGTTTGATTATACACTATATAAATAAATTGAAGCGATGTTATAGATGCTGCCTGTGGAAATTCTTCCCTATCAATGAAAACCACGAAATATATTATTTGCGTAGTTACTCAAAGTATTTTTACAAGGTTCATGGCGGAAACGTTCGTTTCAATCGGCTTGTCGATTGCCAAATGAAGATGTGAAAAATAATTCGGAGAATAAGTATAATACTGCAGAAAGGCATTCAATACTCCACAATATAAGCTCAGATTGAGAAAACTGTCCGCCTGATAGGCGCCGCGATGATTAACAGTGGGCAAGAAGTTGACACAGTGATTAGTTCGATTCGAGATCGATGCTTTAACCGATTTAAGGGAAATTCGCAAGCGTTTTTACATCCCTTAGTATTGATGAATGAATCCAGGATTGGGTAAGGCATTTTCATTTTGAGACAAACCTCATGCTGAAATACAGAATTGAAGTATCTAGAAATATTCGCAACAAGAACGATAGAAACTAAGAAACAATCACTTCTCCATATTACATCTGTACAGCAAGCTTGGCGATTGATCTTGAAATACTTGATTTTGCTCTGTCACTCGTACTTTTCTCACTTACTTCATTGGCGATATAATGCCCCAAATTAAGTTACACTATTTACACTACATGTAATATTTTTCTTTACCTTACCTAATTTGAGCTGAATCTCGTATGTTTCGTTCGCTCTTGTGAATAAAATATAGCCAAAGATCAACGATAATGGGATAGCCTTTGTATCATACTACAGATAAATTGAAATTTTAAAAGATCGTGATAGATTATTGATCTAGATGCTGGCAATCTTGCTCTGTAAAGCAAAAATTAAAATCTTTTTGAGGCTTTTTTGTATATATTTAAAAGAAGAGTTATATAAAAATAATTTTTTATAATATTTACAATTTTTCCGAGATAAACAAACAGTCTATATGTCATAGCGTATTGATAATATGCAATATATAAAATTTTTCTTGTATTTTTTAAAATAAAAAACTTTTAAGTAATTTCTTCAACTTACTCTTATGAATGCTTTTCTTCAATTCCCAGACATGTACTGTTAAAATTCTGACACGAACATGTATCTCTCCCAAAAGAAAATCATTATAAATTTAATAATCTAATCTATCATCTGTTACATACATAAAATGTAAAATTCTTATAATATATTCATTCTGAATTTATTTTTATGCAAGGATACATTGTATTCAAAGAATCATGTTTATCATATAATAACATTTAGACAATCGACTTTACGAATGCTGCGCATATACCCTTGCTTCATTACCGTAATCGGCTTTACCAATGCTGCGCACATATCCTTGCTTCGTTACTGTGATCGACAATAAAATTAAAAAATTTATTAAGTATAAATTTACCAATGAGATGGTCAGCGAAATCAGAAAGAATACTTTTACATGTTTTATCCACCCATCAAAAAAATAAAAGCTACTAGATGAATAGGGAACTGAACTTAGTTAACTAAGAATTATTTAATATTATTATCCAATATTTAACGTATAAATATTATTCAATTAAAGCGGGAAAATTTTAAATAATTTTTAAGTAATTATGAATTGAATTGAAGTTGCCGGAAACCCCAACCCTGAATTTCAATCTCTCTGTTACACGCCATTGTGACATCACTGAAACGCGAAAGAAATTGGTATATTTTATTATCGGTATTAGGATCATTATGGTAATGTGAAAGCATTGTATGAGAAAACACGTGTTATAAAATTAATAAAAATCTTCATTTATTAATATTGGGCACTTAACTCAGAGCACAAGTAGCCATATATATTACATGAAATATATGGTATACATTATATTATGTGTTCAAAGTATAATAAGTTAATTTTGATAAAATAAAAAAAATAAAAAATGATATTTTGGGAGTACTTTGATTCTAATTGCCTGATCATTCAGCACACCTGCTAGACTATATGTACTTGTATATAGCAGTTGTGCTACACATCTACTATATATCTGTTTTGACAGGTCGTGTCAAGCTCGTCAGTGCTCGACATTAATAAATTGAGGACTATTATCTTATAGCAAGTGTTGTATCACATAATGGCTTTACATTTTCATAATGGTCATAATAATTATATTGAAACACACCAATTACTATTTTGTGTACTGACGTAATCATGGCACGCAACAGATTCAATTCTAGGATTACATTTTTTGCTTTACAGAAAAAAACTGATTACCACGAAAATACGCGAAAAGGAATTTTATAAAAAAAGTATTAAGAAAATTTTTTTATTTTACCGAATATCTCCCGAAACTATCGTTTAAACATTAAATTAAATAAAGGTTCAATTTTCTATTTTTGAGTTGTTCACATTCCATACTTTTGTATAATTTCCTCTATATATTTTTATAAAGGTGCTTAATAGGCTTTCTATGACGGCGACAGTCTGTACAGAATAAAGCCATACACAAGAGACTACAGTTCTCGAAGACCCGTGTTTTCCAGACACCGCACCGGCATCTCAAATGTATAAACTTACTAAGAAAGAAAATTACATTTTCCAGCCACAGTACTGGGTAATGGCGAAACTTTCCCAAAGTTAATGTAAGCAATATTCGTATACTATTAATCGCAATAAAATTTAAAAACTTTTTTAAATCTCAATTTTCTTTCATTATATAATTAACCCCCTTTTTTAATTTTGATGTATTAAACAAATTATCATCTAAATTTGGGTAATGTATTAAAGTTTTAAAAAACATTGGTTATGTTGAATTTCTTATTTATTATTTTCATTAGATTTCGTTGGTTTCGATTATTTATTTTGCATAAAACATCTCAAGAGCTCTCTCAAAAGGTTTAGAAATATTTATTCATAAATAATACTGTTCTGTTAATTTGCCATAGAAACAAACAAACGTGTCAAAGATTTTTAACAATTAATCTGTAGATCTGAATTTTTTTTATATTTATACCTTTTTAAAACTAAGTTACGTCATTGTACATAATTATGGTATTAAATTTATGAAAATAAGCAATTCGCCAAAATATGATTCATTAATTTTTTTATTATATATTTAAATAACAAACAGATACAAAAAAAAAGAAAAAAATGTTTTATATCTAAGCGATTTAAATGCTGTTTTACATGATGTTTCAATCTTGCGCTCAACATATCTATATATATATATATATATATATTATATAATACGCATTTATTTTGTGTATGCGTATGTCAGACGTGAAATTCCACGAATTTATTAAAATAAATACAATTGAAATGGCTCTTAATGTAAAAACTTTAAGATAGTATCAATAGGAATATAATTAAGTATTACAGCTGTCGGTAAAAATTCTTCCCCCCGTATAAAATATAATTAATGTCGTATCTTATTAACAACTAATAATTTTACCAATTTTCACACACACACACACACACATACGACACGCGTACGTACACTCCGTATATATGCATATGTATTGTAACAAATTTCTGACGGAGAAATACCATCGCACGACGCGTAGATACTCCATCCTTTACGTGCTTCCTCTGCCTGTCTGTCTGTCTGCCTCCCTTTCGCTCGCTTCCACAAGGCTGCATTTCGCCGTAATAAATGCCTGCCTTGCTTCTTTCCTGTCTGCTCTCTCTAACTTGGCCATGCACATATTATACTAATTTCTTGATATAATTTATGCGAGGATTGGGGAGCAATGGTAGAGAAGAAATACAGAGACGGAGTACTACGCGGTATACGTAGTTTTTTGAAACGCGGCAAAGAGAATCAGAATTTGCACGTGAGTGATTGAATTGAATCGGCAAGCGTATCGATATAATCGTTTGTGTATTTTTTACGCCGAACAGTACAGGAATTTCTAGGAAACGCTAAAATTGACACGTGTACGCGATCGTGAAATTTTTCAATTCCGAAAATTTCGAAACTTTGATTCCCTAAAACTGTTTTTTTAAATGCTCACGTACTTCATTGATTTTTTTGTGGACGAATACTTAGTGTCTGTATAAAGAATATTTATTGATAAAAATAGTTTTTTTTCAATTTGCAGCTCTTTGAAAATATTTGGAATATTTTTCCTTAATTAACAAATGGATTTAGCTTTCAATATCCTCAATTTAAAACCTTGACAAGTGCATTAAGGTTAAGTAGGTCCGGAGATATCGGGACATAAATGTTTTTGGGTTATATTGCGAACAAACTGTAGAAACTGTCGACATAACACAGCGAGCAATGGAAACCTTATAAATTTTACGAACTGTCTATTAGCGTTCTTTTCATGATTCATTTCATCCGCGCCTGGGCGAGCAGTTTAAAAAAAGAAAATACAGTAAAGTGCTTCGCGTGCAAACTATTTTAAGCCGGGACGAACGCCCGGAGGCTGAGCTCTTGAAATTCATTTACACTAGAAAATCATTAATCATTAATCGCTGATTTCAACGATTTGGTGTAAATAACAATGCTTTAAATCTCAATAAGATAAACGAGCAAGCCCGTTAAGTTAAATGAATCAAAAAGGAAAAGGCTGTTTTATATATTTTAATGATTTTACATTTTTTTCGTTATCGTGGTTTTAATTTTTTTTTATTTTCTCATCTACCATTTGTTTAAATTTTACATACTATTCTTTACATTAACAGCGTATTAAAAGTTGAATTCATATTGAAACGATTAAAATATTAAGAAATGTATTATGTAAATTATATTTGGTAATAGTATGTAATTCATTTTTGTTATTTACCAAAATCTTTTAACTTTATCTCTTATTTATCGATATCCAATGAAGAAGTCAAGATACGGATCAAGGGGATATTGTGGCTGGACTACGGCCCTGGGTCTCGTTGTAAGGGCTCCAGAGCTGAATTTCTCGCGCAAATTAAGAATAATAAAAAAAATGTCAAAGACTAAAATTTGAAACTTTAATATGATAAATATCATTTTAAAGCTGACATTAACTATTTTGAATGCAAACTATCATGTAACTATTTTGGATTTTAATAACTTTTTATTTCTAACTGTTAATACAACAAAAAAATATTGAAAGACAAAAAATTTATTTTTGAATAGTACAAATTCAAAAATATCAGAAAACGCTCTTTGTTTCATTGTGTATGAGTGAAAAAATTGTTTATTTTTTTTGTTGGTGAAAGATACTTTCAAATATCACTCAAATCATAGATGAACCTTAATCAGCTATGAATAATAGTATTTTTTCCTTAATAAATTTAGGAAAAGATGATAAAATAAATGCTCTTATTCCAGATTAATTTAATATATAGATTTACTGAACGAAAATGCAAGAACTATACTACAACATTCTGGTTTCACGGCGTTTGACAATCTATCTTATCTTTAGATTTTACCCTTACAAATTTGTTCGGTAAAGGCGGGACAATAGTCGAGGAGGCGTTACAATATATCGCACAGCCAATCGCTGCTTACTTTACAAAATTTTGAGTATCAGTTTTCTAGTTTACAGTCGTAACCTCCTTCTTTTCGAGAAGGCGAATTTGAATTCGTCTTATACGGTCTACTGGTCAGTTGCTAAACTTTAGTGCGACACAGATGATCGTTAGGGAAAAACCCGGCGTTCTCATCGTTAATGACACTCTATAAACCCTATGCAAACAGCCTTTCTCACCACCTAGAATTTCCTTAATTGCTAGCGCTTACAGACAATACTTCCAATACAATAAATACAGGTAACTGTGTCCGATTTATATCGTCAATAATACATAGTATAGATATATATATATATATATATATATATATATATATATATATTTTTTTTTTTCTTTCACGAATTTCTATTCCAAATAAATATAAACCTTTGTTAGACTCGAACACTCTTTTTTAGAATATTTTAATAAATTCATACCAGTGTACCAGGAATATTTTTCATACCATATACACAGATTACTTTGTGGTTTGCGTAATCAACCTCTTCAAAAATTGATATTTTCTCTATTTTTAAGGAATAACCATAATAAAATGTAATAAGAAAAGCAGATACAAAAATAAACAATGCGGTGAGAGAGCGACGAGCCGACGAGAAAAAAATACAAACACTCGATGTATTGCCAATTCCTCGTTCTTCTGTCACAATATATATATTCCTCGTGTGTGTGTGGTCAATGTTTATATATTATATGTATATTTAGTATATATATTATATATATATATGTGTTGTGTGTGGTGTGTGTGTGTGTGTGTGTGTGTGTGTATGAGTGTGTTACAAATAGAAACAAATGCTGGGATTTATTATAATTAAATCAAAACAACAACAAAGTTCCAATAAAACAATGTTTAATATATAAAAATAGAAATACAAAAACGATGCGTACCGTAGCAAAGACGAGAAAAAATAATCACTCAAACGCTCTTACGGTGCTATTTTATAGACTCTTTACTCCCCTCAAAAAGGAGTCCAATTACAAGCGATAAGCCTCGCTCGCGCCGATCGCAGCCCAAACTCTTCACGCAGCCGGACGGATGGAGAGCCCGAGGTGGCCAACCATACACGTCCCCTGATTTCGAACTTTCCAATATTTTCTCAAAGCTAGAATACGACCTATCTCCATATAAGTACGTAGAATAGCTTTTTTAACGAAAATATTGGGAAGCTCCCGTCACAGCACGGATCAATGCTTTTAGGAAGCATAACCATTTAACCTCTTTTGAAAACCTCAAGATTTTCTCAATAGCAAGTATTCGGCCACCTGTTTGTGAAACCGTATATAAGCTATTTTACGAGAAAATCTTCGGTTTTCCCGTCACGGCACGGATCGATGTGTATACCTTTTTTGTACACGGAGTTTGGCCTATAACGATAGTCTGCTCGCGATTTTTAGGCGCCTTTTTCATCGACTTCTATTTTTATAGTCGCTTCGAAATATAGAATTTTTCTTAAATTTAAACATTTCAAATCTCTTTTTTCTTGCCTTTGCTTTACAACTAAAAATTTCCTTTCATTTAACGTATCATGATATTATTTATCTCGCAGCCGCTTTTGTCCGAGGTAATCTCGCACCCGAGTCAATTGTATACATTTTTTCTTAAACTATAAACACAACGTCGCTCGCTAACATAAATAAGTTTAATATCATTCGCTTATTTCTTTACATGCGTTTCAAATTTCGACATAAATCTATGGTATAATATTACATAACTTTTAAATCTCATACATTTAATTTATTAAGAAAGTAAATAAGTCTAAACTAAATAAGTCTAAATAAGATTTTCCGGCACCTGGCTAGACGATAGGGGGGATTTGAACTCCACAGGAGGATTCGTGTTTTATTATATCAGTCGGGACTGACTATTTCCGATTAAAACCCGTAGATCGGCAACGACTCCAGTTCCAGCCAGAGTATAAGTCATCGGATTCACCGCAGTCATCCCGGAGACAGCCTCTAGATTTGCGTGCACAATTAAAAGAAGAAAGTGGCTAGCATATATATTGTTTCATATCATATTTATATATGAGGCAACACAAGCATCATTTAGCTGCGCGAGTATTTCGTATTTTCACGGTAGGAGCACCGCTTGTTGGTTCGCATCGAGACCGCGCGCGGCTCGCAGGCGCGCATACACGAAATTTTGCCGCGGAGCGAGAGAGCGATACGGGAGTCGCGTCGATGTCGACATCGTCGCGGCATCTGACGGAGCAGAGGCAGACCGCTGATTCCCCGAGCTCCGCTCGGCAAGAGCGGCGCGCGCGCGGAGGCTGAAATCTCGCAAGGCGCGAAATTCAAAGAGTATCCGTGGTGCGTTTGCCGCGGTTCTGGAGCACCCAAGAAATATAGATTGCGGGTGCTCACTCGGGACCGTAGGGCGCGAACGAGATGCTCGCCTAAAGCAATAGTTTTTCTTAATTAATAATTAATAAATTAATAATATATATTTTAATCGCTTATTGTTACTTTGTTAATTTAGTTAATCAAGATTTTTTAGTTTTCGTCCAATAAGATAGAGCCGAAGATTATTAATTTATCGTATTTAGATTTCGCTTTCACTTTGTTTACGTACCATTTTGAGCACGAGTAACCTCGTTTTAATTTTTATTTTATACTGAAAATGTTGCCGACAGCTACTGAATGGTCGGCTATGAATAACGACGAAGGCAAATGATCGTGTTACACATTGTAGTGATCGACTAACGTAGGCGTAACAGTTATACCGGATAAGGGTAAGTTTTGCGTCGGCATAAAAACGCCGACGAGATCTATACTAACTGTTTCATCCCCCGGTAAGTGGCAGCACAAGTTACATGCCCGTACGTTTGAGCTTAGTTGGCTCCCCGATGCAAGGGGTGACCAACGTACAATTAGATCTGGTTACCTCGTGATGAAAAAGACTGCCTGACTCATTATAGAAATAGATGCTCGGGCCAAATAATTAATTTTCTTAATTAATTTAATAACTGTTATGCATCGACCGTACGTTAGTTATAGGGACGAAAACGCGTGTGTCATACAGCTTCATGTGTAAAATTTGTGTATTGGCTTATTGACACGTGGCTAATCGGTCTATCGCGTTAGAGTCTTTTTTACAGTTCACGCTGCACTTATTTAATTATATAAAAGCAGCAAAATTTAATGTTTGCACTAACAAAATTATTAAGGCTCGTATTACGCGTAAACGGCGATATTTTTGCACGTACGGGTAGACTCAAAGACTGGCTGAAAGGGAATTATACTCCAGATCACTTCGTCCTAGCAGAGGATGAAGATCTAGCTTAAAGTTTTATATAAGTTCGTAATAGCCAGGAAAACGTTACGTAAACCATACGGACGGTAAATTAATCATACTTCAATGAAACGTTGGAAGATGGCAAGGCTCAACCCCTGGGATTCATTGCCAAAAATGCAGACCTCTAAAGGAGATGGGACGCCTCAAAGTTTTGCTATAGAGATGAAGGCACAAGCGATATGAAAATCTCCACCAAAAACAAAGAATAGCTCGGTTGTGTTTTATTGCATGCGCACTAATTGGCTGCATCTAGCTTTCGCTTTTTCGGCCGGTTGTGTTCCAAAGATCTTTCAAGTGTGCTAGATCGTTACGTTTATTGCAGATCTCTTGCGAGATTATTCTGTTCCGAGGCGAATTATTTAACGAACTTCTTTACCGAGAACGCAGAGAAATGCAGTTAAAGCCGACAACCTCGATATATCATTAACAGATCCTTATAATTTAACGACTCTTAACAAATCGTTTTAAAATAAAGCTATATAAAAATTTAAAAGCGTCTTTACTAAAAAAAAATACTTTTTAAATTCCGAAAATCAAGTAATACGCGTATGTACTAATCGCATTTTCCAATGAAATCACTACAATTTATTAACGCCCTAGTTCAATTCAATATAATCAAGGATTCGGTATTAAAAGGCGAAAAAGTATCAGAAACATCTATAACGTTGTTTGAAATGATCCTTTATGAAATCGTCACAGAACAATTATGATTAAAGTCTCTAGAGAGTTAATAAAAATCAAAATTAACATCAAGATGTCTATTAAAATTTCAGATATATAATAAAAAATACATTATACTATTATAATTAATGTAAAATTAATGTCATACATATGTAATATTATCCTAGCACTTTATTCCTTTATATATTAATATAATATAGTTTTCTAAAAAATCTTCTGAAATAATTCTTAATTCATTGCTTAACTTTTCTCATAACCTTAAATTAATCTAAATCACTTCTATAATCTGACAAGTACTAACAATAAACTACGTATTTTTGTTTCCTTTCATTTCAAACCTTCATAGTTTTTATATTAATACCTGTCTGACAATATTAAAATCTTAATAAATAATTCGAGTAAAATTAAAATACTTTTCAGAGCTTTAGCAATTCTTCGTTCTTAGATTGAATAATCGAGTAAATTATGACTTTAATATCTGTGCAGCATATACATTTTTGCTGTACTCGAATTCTTAAAAAGTAAAAACGACAATATTTATGCTCTTGTATGTCGTAGAATCCTAAAGACTAAAGTGTCATTAGTTAATGATGACGTCATGACTCCATGAATAAATTTTGTGTAAGCTGATGTTTTTAAATGAATGCCAGGTCGAATAGAGTCATCACAATCAATACCACTCTTAATAATCAGTCCGACTATTGTGTCATTGTTTAAAACTATAGGACTGCCACTGTCTCCCTATAACAAAATATTTATTATATTGTTAAACAGTTTTATTTTAAATCATTTTTAATAATGGAATAATTATTAATCTAAAATAACAATTATCTATTAACACACTTAAGTAGGCAATTACAATAAATGATACCTATTATGTTATGTAAAACACATCAACCTGCAGTTCCATAAAAGAGGTATCTGGAAGCTTGAAAAAAAAATTTATTTTACGTATTTTGAGTGCCGGTAAGGTGGCAGAGATTTTTATATATAATTATCTACAATCAAGCGTCGTTCTCGTGCGAATAATCTATAGAAGACAAATGTGTAGTCCTGTTATAAGGATCGTTACAAATGAACGATACAAAATATAGTTTTTTGTAACTGATAAGGAGAGACCCATCTCACCGGAGAACAAATTTTCTGCCCAAGGTGAAAAATGAATATATGAATGAAAAACGAAAAAGAAGTGAATTTTATCCATCTTTTCAAGAAAGTAAAAAAATTAACAAAAAAAATATTTAAACGATTTTTCACGTCTTCATTAATTTTTCAATCAAATAAACTATATTGTGTTTGAATACAAAAAATTGATCAAATATGAGTACTTAATAAGTTACTATAATTTACATTATTGTGTTCAACTCATCTTCCGGTTCTAAAATTTCAGTTTTTTCAATTTCCCAATTCATCATAATAATTTAAGAAACAGTAATAAAAACTAATACTAATAGAATGAATATTCTAGTAAATTGATACTAATAGATTTAATGAATATGAATTTTAATCAATATGGTTACTTAACTCTATTATTACTATAATTTTAAAGTAAAAAAGTTTAAAATATTTTAAAATAACAAAGTTTTAAAATATTTATTCGATTCCTATTAGTTTTTCTTATTGTTTCTAAATTATTTTTTAATGACGTATTGTGAAATTTAAAAAATGAAATTTTTAAAACGAAAAACAAGTAATTATAATAATTTCAACCAGAGCAAGTTATTGAGTATCCATATCTGGTAATTTATTTAGGGAAAATATATTTAAAGTAACGACATAAAGTTCACGAATAACTGTATCTGTAATGATCAAATAGAAATTTATTTTAAATAGTATTTATTTTAATATTAATGGGAGGAAAGGTCCAGTTGATTATAGAAATGGTTAACTATTAAGTTTATTATTACATTACTTTTATTTTTTGCTCCTGCAGAAAATTGATTCTTCGGTAAGGTGCGCTGTTCCTTAGAAGTTTTTCTTTTAATGTTATTTAACGTTGCTCTATTTATGCTACCAAATACCGGTGAGAATCATCGAGGCAGGTCTACGATGTGTTTGTAAACAAAACGCGTGTAAATTATTACAGCGGTGCTCGTGTCAATCGGCCGCGACCGGGATTTGAACTCGGAGGATTAGAGCGACGGACTGGTAACTTGGTGCTCTTTAGAAGTATTATACTTGCAAAGCACGGCGCAATCTTGCAGTAGCTTCGAGACATGGGTCTCATTCTCGTAAAACTATTTTGTTTCAATCATAAAAAATATTTCAATCTGGATGAATCGCGCAATTTATATGGTGCATTTTATTTTAGAGGGAAAGGAAAATTTATTCATGCTTTACGGCTGCCCAAGATACATAGTTCGAAGGCTGCCACATTTCTGTTTCTATATATATATATTATTACACATTTTTATGCAAGAAATTCTACATTTGTTCAGAATTTTATAGGGGAGGATCGACGAATGCAAAGTTATCAAAAGAAAATATAAAAGAATTGAATTGTCGAAGAATCATGGATTCTCGGTATGATTCACAAAGGAACATTTTTTTCAATATAGGTTGGAGATCTGTCCTGATAATGAAAGGAAACGAAATATATGATTAAAATTAAGTAGAACGTATGTTATGAAAGGGATGGGAATCGAGTAAATATTATAAAAGCCATGCGAGTAAATATTATAAAAGCCAATCCACCAAGTTCAGAAGTTACAAAATAATAAAACTAATAAAATTTAAGCAATCCAAATGAACTACACAGATAATTAGTAATATGAAATAAGTTCAAACTTCTATCGCATCACAGAATAATATTAAAATACCTATAATAGACCGCAGTAACTCCAACAAAGTACAAAATATCCCTGAATCTTTGTCAAAACAAAAAAATAAATAAATAAATAAAAACGCAACGGCACTATGTGTTTCAAATGACAAAATTAATATGCATCACCTACAACATAAAAAGTAATCAATCCAAGCTTCGAGTCGGATAAATTCATAAACCACAATTTAACTGACTAATACATAAATAATGATCAGCAAGTAACAATAATAAAAATAAATAATATTCACATTACTGCTACCTGTAACATTAATAAGGAAGAGACACAATAAATCCTAACTCAAACGGTGTAGGAAAAATTTATATAGACGGTACATCGAAGACGTATTCCAGAAAAAGAATAAGAACTTATAAAATTACAAATAAATTTATAATATTACAAATAAAAAACCCCCGATTCATATATATCAACTCCCATAGTCGTTGAATACTTAAGTACAGAAAGCCTAAGACAATTTAAAACATTGAATAATTATAGACATAATAGAAAATCAATTAATACAGGAATAAGTAAACCTACAACTTAAGAATATGAAATTCACAAAAGTTAAACATTTGCAAACAAAAAGCAGGGATATAAAAATGTTCATTGTGAAAATAAGTGCAAACAGTTACTAAGTTTTACTAAGTTTCTACTACCTGTCATCTTGTTGACGAGCCCAGCAGAAACGTACAAAAATAGTTGCTTTTTCTTCATTTTAAATTTATACATGTTTTTTTATAATTTTCACTGAGATATAAATGAAAATTCGATCTTCGTTTATGCGATTCACAGTAAATTGGTGACTATATATGGCGCATAGATTTCAAGGGACGTTCAGAAGTGCACGATGAACAAGCGTGCAGAACGCCCAAACAGTTGAATACTTAAGTAGAACGTATATATATAAAGCGAGTATTTATATAACGTATATATATATAAAGCGACGTTACTAACGATGCGATTGCATGAATTGCGGTTGAAAAAATTATCGAGGAGGAAAAACGATGGATTATAGATGATATTTTGGAAATGTTGCGTATCGAATATTAATTTCATCGAACTTCAATCTACAGAATATCGTCGACCAAGCTTGGTTACAGTAAAGTTTGTGCAAGTTGAACCCCACGATTGTCTTCCAATAACCAGAAACAAAAACGATTGTATACCTTACTTCAAAAATTCAAATGTGAAATTTTCGACCATCCACCGAACTCTCCAGAACTCGCACCAAGTGACTATTTCGTTCGCTCAAAGTTAAAAGAAAGTTTAGGTGGCGAACACTTCACTTGAAATGACAAAATCGAAACAGTCGTTAAATTGTGGATCCAAAAACAGGGTATGCCATTTTTTACGAAAGGTTTGTTTAAGCTTGCAAACAGATACAAAAAATATATTGAAATTCAAAGCGACTACGTAGCAAAATAATTTAAAAGTGCAAGAATAAAATCAAATTATTTTTATAGCCTAAAACTAGTGTTTTATTTGTTTCTCGACACAGAGAAACTTACTTTTTGAATACCCCTCGTAGTGCAAAACAAAAAAGTGGGTTTTAATGTGGTCGATAACTTTTCTTTGGAACGTTTTTCAAATTGTTCATATTTTGGAAGATAATTTTCAAAAACCATAGTTTTATGGATTTTTCATCGATTTCAACATTATCACGATTATCAACTCGGATTATCATATTTTTGACCAGCGACTGAAAGTACGTAAAATTATCTACTTTTTTCAGTTTTCCAAGTATCCTTTTTCAGAATTTTGTCCATAAAAAACATATTTGCGTTAGAAAAATTTGTCTCTTTAATAATTTTGACATATAGTTACTATAGGATATCATATTGTTGTGTACATATTTTTGAATAACCATTTGGAGAAGTTGCATCCGTTATAATAGCGGAATATAAAACTATAAATTTGTATCATCTGTCTACATAATGATGTTTATAAAAAAATATTAAACGAAAATTGTATTTCTTATAATATTCGAAAGTTTAATAATTTATGTTCCAATAATGCGCCGAAAATACTTACAGAACAAGTACCAATCGGCGCTCTGGGACCATCGCTTTTCATCAATCCACAGAATTCTTTCTCAGGTGTAACGTCGCCAGGATATATTTGTACGCATGCATAGTCAGACATTATTTTCATTTTTCCATACTTTAATTTTAAATCTGATTCGCCTTTAGGGATATCATGTTCTTGAGTCACATTATTGAACATCATTTCAATTGTGTTGTAACCAAATCCCGATGCAATGGCTATTTCTCTGGCGAATGATTGGCCAGCATTCGGCAATCTTAAATAATGGCTTGTTCCAATGTTCACCGCTCTTGTTAACTTTTGAAAAAAAATTAAAATTTTATGCTTGCGATAGTTACATTACAATTATGCTTATACTGAACAAAATAGAATAAATTCAAATAAATATTTAGTTGATACCTGACAATGAAAAGTTTCAGCTGAAATCAAAAAATATTTTCTTAATTTATATAAACTTTAGCTAGTTCTGTTAAATTTTTATTGCAAATAACTAATATAGAAAGAAGTATTCAAATAGATGAAATTTTCATAGTTGATACGTATCTATTTGAATTTATTAAAAATAGTTTAAATTTTTAAGATATTCATATGTATACCAACAATTAAGGACCATTAGAACAGTTGCTTAAAATTTTATGTAACAAAATGAAATATCATTCAATAAAGGAGAACTAATAGGCGTAATAAATATAAAAATGAAAATCTTCTATAAAAATATAAGCTAGTAAACAGTTACTCATCAATTCTTATTAGAAAACTATGGTTGATTTAGTCGCGGAGCGAGAATTTTTATTTTCTAATTTATTAAAGAGCGTTCAGTGTTACTTTCAGCTATTCAGGCTCGCTCAGCAAAACAAAATAGAACAATATAAAATTGGCTGCCTTAATTAACTTGTTGAGCTGAAATTGCTTTTATTTTAATGCAGAATCGAATATTCGCGTCATTTATGAAACGGGCAAACTCACTTTTAGCACTGCAATGTCATTTAGGGACGTGTTAGGATCGTACGGGAGCATATAGATAACTCGAACGTTGATGCGTTTATTTTTGGTGTTGCTCAAGTCAATCGTGCCCACGGTAACGGTGAACGTTACGTTGTCAAAATTTCCATTTTCGTCGATGAAGCAATGGGCGGCCGATATCACCAAATATTTACCGATAACGCCACCGCCGCAGATCGGCATATACGTGTTGCAGTAGTTATTCTTGACGGCGATTGAGACCTGATATGTCAGTGTGCCTTTCGTCGCGTTCAAGCCCCCGACGATGCCAGCCGCACTTAATGCCGTGACTAATTTCAGCAACGGTGAAAAACATCAGTGAATACAATTAATTACGCTTGCTCCGAATGATGAAATCGATATCAGAAAATTTTTCATCAATATCCTTGACGTGTCTTTTATAAGCTTTAATAATTTTATACTATCCGCTTCTCGTTCTTAATAAGTTTATTTCTGAATTTAGCATTTGTGTCAATTCACGAGAACGTGGCAAAACGCCCTTACACAAGTCCTCCAGTGAAATAACTTATCAATAAATAAATGCATGTATAATTTTGTTTACGTGTATATTCACTTTTAAATAATTTGTTTAAAAGCTACTCTCGCATTCGATACAATAATCAGGTCCATAAGGTCTAATTAAACTTTCTTTTATTCATACACTTTCAAAAAAAGTTATGCGCAAGAAAAATCCCCTTGTAGATTATTAATAATATACAGTAAATAAAAGAAAATTATTTATCTCTTTCGTTGACTTTTCAATATGCGGGATATCTAATTTTACTTGTTCTAGGATAAATGCTTAAAATATATTCGTTTAGATTAACATCTTAGAAAAAAGTTATAGAGTGCAGAAGGGGCCGAGATGGTGACCTTTACCTTGATACTGAGGTCAAAGACTTCAATTGTCACAAGATGATATTTTATATAAATATACACTGCAAAGAACGTTTTCTAAATAATTCATTCGAAAAAGAAAAAAAAAACGAAAATTATAATCGCTTATTCTTTTTCTGTTTAAAAAATCAATTTATTCTTGAAAGGAGCTTGACCTTTGACGGTAGTAGAAAATAAAGTTCAATGCTTGGAGTTTAATTGACGCTCTATATAGGTATGTTCGTTTTTAAATGATATAGACAAAATTTTATGATTGCTCTAGAGAACAAAAAGCTAGGTCTAATGAAAATTTATATCAACTTACCCGGAACTGTGCAATAATCGTAAATTATTGCGTAAAATAAAATGTAGTATTTATACATGATTATCTATACCTAAAATCGAAATGTTTAATTTTATTATCAACGATATTTATGATAAATATGAACAAATAAAAATAATTTAGTTTTTACACTCTAGCTTACTTCGTATAAAATATAAAAATTCTTTTATGTATAAAATTCTGTATACGATTCTTATTATTCTGAAAATCTGATTTTAATTCATTAATTCTATTTCGCGATAAGATATTTACATTAGAATATATATATATATATATATATATATATATATATATATATATATATATATACGTAAAATAAACATTTGTATATCATTATTCAAAATTCCTTTAAAAAGTGACCTTGTTAAGATAAGTCTTATTGTGAATCTATATTTACATAATGCTGGAAAATATCTATATTTATTTATAATCGCTGGTACAAAGTGAAGTTTTACTCTTTAGAACGTACATAACCATTATTAAATTAGTAGAATTTAGTTAAAAGTAAATATTAAGATTTTATAGAAATCGATTTATAAACCAATATCTATTGTAAAAAATCTCCATAGTCATTATAAATGGAACAATGATTTCAACGAATTTTAGTACGTCCTCTGAAAATATATTCGTTCTCGATAAAATCTTTGAACAAATGCAGCTTCTATTAACAAAATTTATTTTTATCATTACTATTTGATATCGGTAGTTATTTCAATGGTTTAGCTTTTACAAAATCATCAATGATTTCACTAAAGATAATTACTCTTAAAGAAAATTTGTCGTGTTTTAAACTTTGGAGCCTTACGTGGGTGTCGATACAGAAAAAGTCCTAATCCAGTATTTTTTATCTTCTTTACTGGTATACGGATATTCTTTAATAAGTTTTTTTTATAATTGCAGATCATATTCCTTCAACATCTAGAACTTCAACATCTTTGACTGCCAAATAAATAAAATTTTCGGGAACTCTTTTGGAACAATTGAAGACACTAAAGTCATGCGCCTGGAAAACGTTTCAAGACGTCCTACAATACGCAGTATAGCGGTCGTAAACTTCCACCTGAATAAAAAAGAAAAATGGTTTACCCTTTCGGTCTAACAGAATTTTTCCGTTTTTCGAAAACATAAAACATTTATATTTGATCCGGCAAAGAAAACATTTCGGAACCGACAAACTTGTTGGCTGGACGTATCTACACGCTCGATTCGGGCAAATTAATTTTGAAATGTTCGCGTTTACAAGTATTGTTCGAAACCGACCGCGTAAAATATATGTCCCGACATTATCATAATACAGCCACCCTATACCAACGATGCTTCATGGGTGCCCGAGCTGGGATTGTTGGAATTGTTCGAATATCTATACAGGTAAATTACGACGCAGCAATATGTGGTTATGTATTACGTGCATCAACCTGTCAGTATCCAGTATTGATTCAATGCATTACATTATTTTTGGTAATTACTTTAGAATTTTAGAAAAATTCCAAAGAAGCTGCAATAAGATCTGGTAGACAGGAACAAGGTGGTGTTTCATTAAGTACAAAAAGTTTAACAGTAATCTTCGTTTCAAAAATGAATTATTAAGGGACTTTGCCACTTTTTTACTCAAAAATTAAGAGGATTTAATTAAAATTCTTGATTTTTTTTGTGCAGGTGCTATTTAAAATGAGTTTATCGGAATTGTTTTTTGTTTTTTTTTAAATCTCATATTTGCAGATTAAGCTGGATCAGATTGTGTGTGGTTAGACGAGTGCGCGAGAAGTTATAGATTTACGAATTATCAAGAAGTAGTTATGGATACGAACTAGTTATGGATTATGAAGAAAGGCTTTTCTTCGAATTTATACTGAAATAAATTTTATTTTCGACTTAATAAGATATCAAGGATTTCGAAATCAGGCGACGTATTCTAATAGTCACCTACACTCCCAGAGTATCTGGCTACGCGATGAGTTTTTAATTGGAATGGTAAAATTCAGAACACTAACTAAAAATTTTCAATGCTTAAACCAGAATATAAACTATGCATTAACAAATTAAAAAATAATTTTTTTTCGTCTACTAAAAAATAAAAAAAAATTGTTATATCTTCTGGACTATAAAACATTCATGTTTCTAAGTGGATTTATTATAACACTCGTTCTAAACATTTTTTTATAATAAATTCAGTATAGAGGTGTTTCTCTTTTATTAATTAATAATTATTTTTATAAATACAATTTAGATTTCAGCTTTGTATTCAAGAAAATTATATGACGACGTTTAAAAAACAATTGCATTTTGTAAAACATTTATAACAGACGCGAAATGAATATATGTTTAAATGTGCAAATCAAAAAAAGAAAACAATAAAATTCTATATTGGAATTTTAAATTATTTAAAAGTTAAAGAGATGTTAATACTAGGAAAAATAAATGAAATTAATAATTTCATTTTAGTAATTAACGAATTTTAAAAATATATAAATAAAGTTAATCAAAACAAAAATAAAAAAAAATTCTATGAAAATCAATAAAACAAAAAAAAATTTCTTCCTAAATTAATTTTCATTTGCCGGAATTGGAGAAAAACTATAAAAGAAAGCGCTGTTTCTCTTTCTCTCTCTCTCTCTCTCTCTCTCTCTCTCTCTCTCTCTCTTGCTTTCTTTAAAATTTTCACAGACTTTCTCAGATATATGAATTTGTAATTGTATACAATAATTATTTTAAATAAATTGTAGATAGTTTTATAAAGTTTAAACAATAAAAAAAAATTATATAAAAAATTGACAACAATTTTAAAGAAGTCACATCTTTTAGAAGACCTTGTTAAGATGATTTATATGAAAATCGAATTTTGTACTACGACAATTATTTCAAAATGATCAGACATCAAAGGAAGATAATTTTCACGTATTTGATGATACTTTTTGGTTGTATTGTGTGTAAAGATGTTATATAAAAATCCTTTTGATATTATAAAAAAAAAATTTTAAACATACAAATAGCAATTAATCTATGTTGCAGACATTCAAGACAAAAATAAATAATATTTGTACGAAGAAAAATCCTTGGCGACGATTCGGTATGCTAATCTATACATATATTCGAACGAACCAGATAATAAAAAAAAGAACTGCGCATATCACGATTTTGTTAAAAAATTACTAAATCCAATTGAACTATCACGTTTTCTATCGTTTCAATTTCGCCTCCAATTCAAGAAGCATAATTACTGGTTTGTATACCGTATTCATTTAAATATATATATATATATATATATATATATATATATATATATATATATATATATAACTATTAATTATTTTTCCCAAAGCATAAATGTCTAATAAAGAAATAAAACACAGAATCAAATGCGTAACTCAGTTATATGGTATACCTTTATCTTAATTTGATAATCAAATTCATCAAGCACATCGGACTTATGAACAATGGACTTCTAGCATTATATTCCTTCTGAATCTTTTAACGCACGAAATCATAATTCACTCGAAGCATTATATTCACAGCCCAAGAATATATAACGTAATTTTAAATTTTGAACTTCCTTATCTTATTTAGAATTGTGCGCATGCATATATGCCTATATGTCTTTCTGTATTTTCATGAATAATGATAAGTGAATACATTGATTGCATTTGATAATTTTTATATATTTTTTGGAATACACTTGTCGAGTACTGTTATGCAGATATTGAGCTGGTTCCAGATTAAAGCTCAAATTTTTCAATATGATTAATAGTAATTTCCATGATGAATAAATACTTAATTCGTCGTTTGTTTATAAAAAAATTTTAAGCTCCTCTACACATTACTTATTCATTATGAATCAGTAATTCTGACAAGTTGTTTTAACGTTATTTAACGTTGCTCTATTTATGCGCCGAAATAATGATGCTAATCAGCAACGAAGATCTACGATGTGTTTGCAAACATATCACTCGGTCTGGTGATCGAGCAATCGTAGGTCAGAGCACAAATTGTATTTTCTTAACTTAGGACTATAAGTTTTAATAAAAAAATATACACGTATATGTACGAACATTTCTAGATAACTAGACGATTCATTACAAAAAATTTAATTGTTTTTAACAATATGATCACCCAATATACTAGGCGCACGGTACGTGGATGGCTCATTGTCGTGATGTATTAGTAAATTAGTCATAATCATGTAGGATGTTTGATTAGGTTCCGTTGTAACCTTGTCGTAGCTGCTAAATTAAATATACTCAACTGCTAAGGGAATTCTGGTATTTGCTTGTGTATTAAATGACGGATTCCCGAGTCGCATTGTGACAGCACATTATAATATAAATAGTTAAGGCCTCTTATTTTTTACTATTTGTTTATTATAATTATTTAAAGCCAAAGTGTAAGAAGTCCTTATAGAGTTACTAAAAAAGAGGAAATTATTTATGTATTTCCGACCCTAATAGCTCGTCAAAAGCTTTTTACAAAATTCCTTTGAATTTATTTTCTTTTATAAGCGCGGGAAATAAGTCGGAATTCAATTGACAAAAATTCAGACACTATCCATTTTTAAACATAGAATCATTACAACTTTTTTGCTTGAAATGATAGTTTTTCATCGATTCCAAAAGTAAAATGTTCAGAAAAAAATTTCAAATCTCTCTTGCTATTCAGTATATCAAGTTCAATTAAAGAGAAGCTAGTACTATAATTATAGATAAAAAAGTGCCATACCTTGGCAATGATAGAGCGTTAGGTGTTGTTGTGGATATAATTAGAATTACCTCGCTTAATCTCAAAGAAATCCATCACCCATATCGGACGATCCCGCCTTATTCAATTATCTTTTTCTACTTCTAACGAGAAAGATCTATAAATGAGTAAATTAGAGAATATCTTTGTGAATGCACATTTATTTGAAAATCCAGAGCGTTAGTATTGAAAACTATTCTTTGAAAATGTTGATTTCTTTGAAGACATGATTAGCATTGTCTGTGGGATTTAATACAGACACTATAAATATCTTAAATAAGTTTCTAAATGTTATTATGGAGGACGTAAGTGTCGATGGTGAAGATATTACTTTTTTTTAAATACTTTATTAGATGGAAATATAAATATCGTAGTCAGTAACATGGATAAAAGCAACTAACGTAGAAACAGTTTATGAAAATAAAGTTCAAATAAAATCATTGAAAAATGTTATAGTATATACTAAAAAGAAAATCAATCTATTCGAAATATTGTTTATGAATACTCAAAATTAGTTAAATTACTAGTCGCTTTTCGTAATTCATTCAACATATATAAGAGATTATTTAAAATACTTTAATTGTTTTACTAATAAAGAATTTTTTTCTGCTAATATATTTTTATTTCAGATTAGTCTACGGTGGTCATTTTAAAGACAATCTAACTGTCATTATAATTTTGAATTAATTATATATCGATATGTATTAATATTGATATAAATATATATTAATATTATTATGTATTAATTTTAATTTATTTAATTGGACTGTAACACCAATAGAAATATTTATTAATTTAAAAGATTATTTATTTACTTTCCTAAAGTGATTAAAAAAAACTTATTGTTCAGAAACAATACTTTAGGATAGGTTAAATCATCTAGCTAGAATGAATATGCACCAAGGGATACTTGTGAAACTATAGATTTCGATGATTTAAGTAATAAATTTTTTATAAGCAATTGAAACGCTATTTTGGCAATATTATAGAAATTAATAGCATTCGCGTACGATATATGTCTATAAATAGATATATTTATATTAATATTTATTTATTTATATTTATATTAATTATTTACTAAATGTTTATATATAGGTATATATATATATATATATATATATATATATATATATATATATATATATATTACTCCATACTTTGGAAAAATTAATCCTAAACCTATGTCATTATTCATTATAACCTTATTAAGTTACGTTTGCACATGATACCGATATATATTTTATTCAAATAATAATTATATCAAATATAATATAGATATATCTACATCTTATATATAAGAGTTTTTCATAATTGTTTGCTTGGGTAAATACGTGCGTTATTGCTTATTTACTAAAGCCACGTTTTCATAAAAAATTCATATTATATTTATTCATTTGATTATTTTTTTAAAATAAAAATACTATTTTCAAATGTCATTAATTTTCTCTATAAAGGCTAACTTGCAGTTTGTAAAAGATATATCGAAAATTTATTGTAATGTTGTAATAAATGAATATCAGACAAATTGATTTTATGATATAAATAGCATCCAAAAGTATATCATTCTAATTAATAAATTTAATTATTAATCTTTCATAAAATATATTATTTATAATATATCGTATAATTTCATTTCATTTCAACAAAGCTAACTGCAAGGAAACTGTAAAAGCTAAAATAGATTTGAATAAAGTATTAAAATCTAGAATCTTGTTAAGATCTTTTTTGCCGTCATATTTTTCATTAAACTAGATTGAAAGATGAACCAGTGGATATAGATATGGAATAGAATGGATATAGAATCGTGGTATAACGTTAGAAATTATATTTAACAAATTTAAAAATTATTAATATCGTAGGCGTTATCGAAGTCCTTTATCTATGCCACATGACTCATTCGAACGATGATAAGGAGAATCGGCTGTTTATTATCGTTCATAAAAAAAAAAACTACAAAATAAAGGCACATATAACTGAAAATAGGCCCTCAGAAATACTCATACATACATAGACTCGTTAAAATACATAGTGGAATATTTATATTTTGTCTCTCAATTTAAATATTCTGAAACACATAAAACACATAAAACGTATATTTTTACAAGTGCATCCAGGTACGGGTTCAGTAAGTTTTACAGTGAGCGCCATAATAATAGAAGACTGCCAAGAAGATTCTCAGTAATCAGTATATTTGAAGAATGATTATTGAAGCGCATGCACTAGTGATGAAAGCTCTGAAAAAGAATTCAAAGGAGGGACAGTAAAGTATGAAAAATATTTATACCCGATCGGGAAAAGATAAAGAAGGTACAATTGTTCAAATGAACAATAGCAATACGATCGGACTAAAATACAATTTGTAACTGTGTAGTAATGTTAAGTAAAATAAATTATTCTGTAAATGAAAATTGCTCTTCGACACTGTCTACCATATATACTTGGATTCGTAAAATTCTATCTCACAACTTGAAGAATGAAAATTTTGTTTAATAACCGACTTTCTAAACTAAATAAAAAATCTAAACCATGAATTTATTCTGAATTCAAATATAACATGGAATATAAAACAAATTGATGACTTCGTGAAATTTTCACAAATTTAAAACAATCTTGATATTCTCGCAAAATCTTGATCAAAAGATCTTGTCAAGGCAATCTGGATATGCTTAGTGTAATGCCAGGACTTAAAGTTTGCTATTCTGTTCAAATTCACCAAAAAAATTGGAGATTTTCATTAAAAGATGGCCATGGGATAGCTACTGAAGAATTCTGTCAATTTTGAACGGTCCATTTTGTCCCTGCAAGTCCTATTATTTATGTTATTATTACAACAACGTTACAGGTTTGTTCAAACGGTTTAAAATGGCTAGTTTAAGTTTTCTCGAAACCGAGAGTACGTGCGGCTCTCCGTACTGACATAATTTTTTTTCACGCTAGTAGCCTGCTTCAGGATATATTTAAATATGCCATGTATTTAAAAAAAAAAAAATTATCTGTAAAGCGGAATTAATATATCGAATAGATATAAAGAATAGATTCGTCTATTAACATAAGAAGCAGTGGTAAAATTAACAGAGCCTACCTGGAATTGGAGCTCTATTAAAATTTTACGTAGCGCTTCCTCAGAAATTATGCATATGTTTGCAATATTAGAACGTTTCAAACTTTAATTATACCCTTGAAAACTTCAAGCGTAATTACAAACTGATATAATAAAGCAAAAATGAATAGATGTATGAATTATAAATATTATATTTTTTCAATCGCCCATACCAATTTTAAAATTAAACAAAAATTGCACGCCATGCTGAGCATGTTGAAATAGTAATCTTATCTACATCCACATTTGTACACGCATATTTTATCCATCCTCTCAACTTCTCATTTGAACTGTTAGTCTTTCGTTCGATTACCGAAATAAAAAAAATGATAATATCCATTTCATGCTTCACAAATTTTACATTCTCTCAATACAACATTTAAATTCTAATATTGTTGTTAACTTAGTTGCTAACTTACTATTTTCTATTAAAATAGAGTGAATACCATCGTAATATAGGAGAGATTGATTTTCATAAAATGGGAGGTTATGTGTTTTTATCGGATCTGAAATCATAATGTCAACGGCTTCGTTATCAATTTCATTATTTATTAGTTCAATTAGAGAGCACTTCCTCGATCTATTTTCGAATAAATTCTTATCACATAAATTCTTAATATCTTTTCACTTTTCTAAGGACTTAATGTAATCGAAAAGAATCTTAAGAATCCAAAAATAACCATAAGTTTGCTTTAGAAATTTAATGTAAATTAATGTTAATGATCATTTCTTGAGTATGTGCATTTAATCAATGTCTTTAATTATATGTAGATCACTCTTACGTTCTCCTACTTCGTCGATACTATAATTTATTAAAAAATATCTCTTATTGAATGTCTTACAAAGAAGACTTCTACAGTCCTATAAGAGATGAATTAGACTATGTTATAGCTTTTAATATGCACAGTTATAGACCTTCAGTTGGAAGAAATAGCATTGAATTTTTAATAGTTTAATGAGACCGATATATAGGATAATACGCTCTATATACCCTCGGGTGTTTCCCATAGTAATTCATCGACTGTATACCATATATGTACTGCAAATTCTGTGGAGTTGCATAAAACATAAATACAACAAAAAAAAGACCAAGTTTCAATAATTATATATTGCGAGCTATCTCAAATTGCTCTATCCGAGAAAGGAATGGGCACATTTGTAAGTAATTCTAAGATTAAAAAAAATTGATTATTCCTGTGTGAATTAAATTGACACGTTGATGCATGGAATTACATAGATGACAGTAAGCGACTATTAAAGAAAATAAAAATATTAGTTACGTATTCATAATTCATACACTAATTAAATCTTACATACCTACTTATATATTATCGTAAACTCTTTCGCATTCACGTTTCGGCTTTTTATTTATTCCAAACCTTAAGCCCTTCTAACTCATCTAAAGTCAAATTGAATAAAAATTGAAAGAATCAATGTAAACAAATCATTCAGTTTTATTCACTGCACAGCGAATATTTCTGAACATAAAATACACTTATAATTCATTGTTATATTAAGTTTTTCAATAAATAATTTAAACTTTATTTATTCATCATTATGCGCATGAATTACCGTTAAAGCATTATTTAATCATTGTTGACTCGTTCACGGCCACAAATACGATTTACATCGTTGAATAGTCACCGGCGAATACTGAATTACAGAAAATAAGTCTGATATTGTAAACACTAATTTAAAAATTTTTTTGAAAACTTACAATAGAAAGCCATCGCATTTGATCGAGATTAAGAAAGATAACTCTGATTACTCCTCTAAATTTGAATGTTTGGAAAAAAACGTAGGATTTTCATAAAAAAAATTCCGCTGATTACAAAGTGTTTAATGTAATTAAGGGTAAGTAAAGTAATTCGGAACTAATTAAAGTAAATACGACGGTATAATATTTTCCGCATGCGAGAGCGTGAGAATGAAGTTTTACAGGGATTATTTTAGAGGCCAATTTTACCACTATTTTAGCATCAGTGCTAATCTGGATCGAATCCGTCACCGATATATCGCAGTCTCTATTCGGTGCACGAAATGGTATGTATGCCTGTGATTTCAATTTTCGACTCGTCCTTTAAAAAAAGAAGAAAAAAAAAAGAAAATCGCTATATAATCAAGCAGTCGACATTGGGAGATAAGGTATATATGCTTATTAATATATTACAATATTTGAGCATTGCGTAGCAATACGATCTTATAAAAATAGAACGTACATTATCTCCGATCGTGGGAAGAAAATTCACGTATTAATAGTTTATAAGTGCAGTCTGTATCGAACGCTTAATTTATAATTTCAGTTTGCCAAACTTGTAGAATTTCGTTTATCCAGTCATCGAACTCGCGTATTAAAATCAATTACGAGCTCGTTTTCAAATCATAAAATTACCACAGAGCCGACGTATTAATTCAAGAGCATATACTGGACATGTAAATTTTCTTAAAGTATTCACCAAACGGTACTGAGAATATTAAATGGCTCGCAGTAGCCGGCGAGATAGTGGGCGTTTCCTGAGCTTAATATTATATTAATCGCACAAATATAATTCACGAAGCTTCTATTTCCATAACGTACGCGTATATCGGACGCTATAGATTTGCATTGCTCAAGCCGTAATATGTATGTAAGAGCGCCGCACAAATTTTAAATGATAAAAATAAAACTTATGTTAATCATAGCTTATTAGGCATAAGCAGAAATAAATGCATAATATTTTCGTATGACTAAACGGATAACCTTACTAGTAGAACTTATTCGATATCTATTTATATAAGCATTTAATATGGGAATAAACTTTTGGCAACAAAATTACTAAAGGCGTCACCAGCATCGGTCAAAGAAATTCCGTTCGGCAAATTTGAGCTCGTTTTTAAAAAATTCTTAGTTACTAGTCAAATTATCGAAATAATAACGAATCAAGGATCATTTAAAAAAGCACGTATGTTTAGTAAGAACTTTCAACCAATCCTGGTGTATAAGGTACTTGGTATAAAACAGTTGTTGTAATAACATGCATTGCAATAGACGCCGCAGTAATAGTAGCAATTCAAAAGATACCCAGCTACAATCGAGATTGTCGAGGATACGAAGTTAGATATGATGTACACCATGCGCTAAATTTCAAAATCCAATATGCAATAGTAAAGGCAAGGAAGTACTTAATTTTTTGGCAAACATCAACGCTTACCTCCTTTTTGTATCAAACTGTACCTTAACCCATCAAATGTTGAAGCCGTTCTATTTATTTTGTGTGTGTGTGTGTGTGTATTTAAAATATAATATTAAATGATACGATGCTAAATTACACTCTGGTAAATAAACAAAGACCATAAAGTTTGCGTTTATAAATGCGCAGATTGCTTATATTCTAAATGGAAATCATATTTATAAATACAAAGTTAATTTACAAATTTCATTTGAAATCGAGGCAATAATCTGCCCAAAATTCGCTTCTCATTTCAAATCTGAATCGCACTTGTTTTCAATTTATCATCGCCCATCGATATTTTTCACCACAGCCTCGCGTTATTCGCACCGAAATACGTCTTGCTCAAATTCATTTCTAACACGGCCGCTGATAAAAAGAGAAAAAGATCCCAAGGCAGTCGTTAATTTGGCATTGAAATCCAGACGCGGGGCAAAAAAGAAGAAGGAAGAGGGAGAAGGAGAAGAAGTTGCATTGAACTTCGCTGCTCGTCGGACGAGAGCTCTGGCGGCTGTGTCGTACAATGGACGATGTATATAGGCAAGCCACGTGTTCGCCCATTTATACGCGTCGCACCTTTTGCGACGGCTTCGAAGCTCTCGAACTTGGGGGAGGGGAGGGGGGCGGGGTTGTGGAGTCGAGACCGCGCTCTCCAGCTCATCGTCGGCATGCATATGTATCGATACATCGGGCTGAGATACGCGATCGCGAACACCTCGTCCGCAGCTTTAGCGGTACTTACGATGCGCGCACGCGTTGATCCGAACGACCGGAGACTGATAGTACCGACACGGCTCCGGTAAACTAACACACACACACACACACAGATGCACGTGCGGACGAACACGCAAACAGAGCGAGAAGAGGGACAGAGAGCGGGAAAGAGAGAGAGGGTAACACTCGGGTATGCATGTGTGTATACATACGTATATGTATACATACATAGAAGATGCGCCGGAGTGAACAAAGAGCAGCGCGTCGTCGTGCGCGAGATTAGGGAAAAAAGCCCTCCGCTCCCGACGCTGGGGCGCAGCATCCCTCCCGTCGCGTACTTACACACGGATACTCGAATCCGTCGGGGCAGTAGAGCGGCATATGGCGCGGATCGATCCGCGCCTGCGTGCCACCGCCGGCTCGGTGGGCGAGCGGGTGGGGTGCCGCGACGACTGTGGTGGTGGTGGTGGTGGTGGTGTTGGTGGTAGTACCAGCATTAGCGACGGCGTCGGGGGGCGCGCGCGCGCGCGCGGAGTCGGGCGTGTAAGAGGGTCGGGGGGGGAGGGGGGTATCTCGGGTCGCGCGGCCGCCCGTGGCCGGGATAAAGTGCGCGCGCCAAGCCGAGTGGGCAACCAACAGGTGCGACGCGCGCCTCGCTCGGGGTCGTCCGCGGAGACACTCCCTGGACAGGTGGCCGAGCTCCGGTTCGCGCGTTCGCACGCGCGCGGGCGCAACAACGTCGACGACGGCGACAAGAAGCAGTCCGGCGACCAGCCCCGCGGATCCTGGTGTAGGCGTACGCGCGCGTATCCGGAAAAACGGCCCGTCCCGATATCGGGGGGGGGGGCGGTTGTGGACGCTCGACGCGCCACTCCCGCTCGTTCGTTTTAGCGCGCGGCTGTTTGTTAAAGTGAGGGGGGGGGAGGAGGGACATCCGCGAATAACATTAATACGTTCGCGCGTTCGGTAGGCGACGAGTGGTGCGCGCAGTGCTTCGGTGCCGTGATCGTCGCGCGTCCCGTGCGTGCGCACGGTCGTATCATGACGGTTAACGGACTCGAGGATCAGCAAATCGCGCTTCTGCTCCGCGTCGGTGAAAAGAGTCGCGCTGCCGACGACGAGGACGAGGACGGCGAGGACGAGGACGAGGCTGCTGCCGAGCGACGTTCCATTTGAGCCTCGGTAAAGACAAAAACGTCCAGCATCGATTATACGCGTTGGCGCGTACACGAGCGCGCGTAGAATCTCGGCAGAGTTATTCGAGCGAGCGAGAAGAATAAAAAAAAAAAGGAGGAACGAAAAAAAAAAAAACTTTTCTCAATCCTGCTCTTCGAAGGAGAAAAAATTCCACTCGAGGCGGCCCTGGCTTTTCGGTATAATTGCATCGGTGATGTTTGATCCGATGCCCTAGATTTACGACGCCGTCATTATTGCGGGCGCATTGAAGTGCATAAGGCGGCTATTGTGTTAAATTTAGACAATAACGACGGCATTGCCGCGCTGTCTCTCTGCGCGTTTATTATACGTACACCTATCGTGCTGAATAAGAATTTGACAATTTTCACCGATGAAAGTAAAAAATTCAAATGATACTTTCGCTTCATTTCCTTCATTATATAAAATATAACGAGAGGAAGTTTTACAAACAAGTGTTTACGAAATTAAAAGTTTTTGCAAAATTTCATACGTCAAAAGTTTGGACGAATAAAGCTCGTCCGCCGCTACTTCGAAATCGAACTCTTTGAATTCGTCATACGTAAGTACAAGATCGCCGAAGATAATAAACAAAGTACGTATGGTTTCATTCCCCTCTGGGAGATCGCCTCTTCTCCGGCTAAAACAATTTTGTAAAGGATTTTCACGATTAACTGCAGCCGACGTTGTGCGCGGCAGAAGAACGCGGATTAATTAAGAAACTCCCCTCGTCCCCCGCGACGGCGGACGGACACGCGGGGCTCTCTCGCGATTTTCGAGATCGCGGTGCGATCCAGTCGAATCCGCCCCGCTGTCTGCGGGTGAGAGCGCCGGAGCCGAAGAGGCCGCGAACGGGGCCGGGAATGCTTGGATGCTCGAAATTCAGCGGCAGCGCTTGAGGGTAAGTTGAAATTTCCAAAAAGAAAAAAACACAACTTTTATCTTGTTTTTTTTTTTTTTTTTTGTTTGCTTTTAACAAGACCGCAAATTAATCGATCGCTTGGCGCTCGCGCGCGTACGATGTAGCTCGTGAACGAAAACACGGGGAGGGACGCCAATAATTTCGACATCTGCGCGGCTACCGGTAAAATATTCGCTACGGATTTACGACGAATTCCCTTCGATTCGCGCGGGACGAATTCTGCGCTTTCTCTTCGACCGAGTAAATAAATGAAAATTTAAAGAAAACAGTCTGCCCGGTACGCGAGTCGAGGAACAATATTTACCCCGGCGAAACGTGCATGCACATTATTCTCCGCGAATAAATGTCCCGCGATAATTTGAGGCGAGCTGAAAATAGGACGACGTTCGAGATAATCAAAACCATCGAACGCGCCAGAAGTACGTTTTCAAAGCGCCCGAAGTACGTTCGGTGTCCCTCGGGCTTGATTTTAACGGGATTGTAAAATTTTTATCGCCCTCGTCGCGACTAACAATTTCGTATTTTTTTTAATCTGCCTCGTAGCGTTTGCCGATGGGCGGAATCTCGGCTTTTAAAGCTGGCCCGTAAAACCAATTTTAAAGTTTCTAACATTTAACAGCGGGGAAAATTGAATCAGCGGGCAGATAACCTTAAGAGGGTGAATTAACCGAATCCCCGGGATATTTGAAATTTACGTTGTACCATCCTCCAGAAAGGCCATAAATTTGAGAGAGAGAGAGAGAGAGAGAAAGAAAAGAATACGATAAATGCCGTTTCTGTATGAACTGCAATCGCGCAAAAATCTATCTTTTTCTTCCCATTGAAAACGGGGGCTGCAAAATTATATAATTAAAAAAAACATCGATTGCTTTGGTAAAAGTACATATAAAATACACAAAAAATACGTATCGCTTTGTAATCATAATCATTTTTGTAGCGCGTTTGTTATCCCATTGAAAATAGTTGGAGCCACTTCGAGTACTTCCCGTGTCCGTGAATATCTATTAAATTATTAGTAAATCATAGTACTTATTAATTAAATAATATCGATATAAATGTATTAATATATAAAACCATAAAGATTCTATTATATTTCTCCCGTAACGCAATATTCTATCGAGGCTCGGTAATTGAATTATCTAGTATTTTCATATAAGGTAACAAAATTAGGAGATTATGATTTACATTATCTTTAGAATTATATTACGCCCGGCTCGTCATGCAGCCGACTAGCCTATATGTATTACTGACCAAATTGGAGAAATTAAATTTTCCTTTAAAGCTGAGCGCAAAAAGACAATTTTTAATAATACATTTCCACTATATCCATATCCCGATTACCAATTCATTAATAAACTTCCATTTATACATTTAAATACTTAAATACTCAAGTGCTTAAATGGGATTTTTTTCAAAGATTAATGTCATCCAATTTAATTTCATACTCATCCATTAAAGCTACCGCAAGACTTTTTACCCATTTTGTAGGAGAGAAAAAATAATAAATTACTGTAACGATTGAAATATTCTTTAATTCTCGTAGTCGAGGGCTGGTTTTAAGCAGCCCGCGTTACAAGAAGAAACATTTATGACGAAGGGGCCCTGAGCAAAAGTGCCCTACTCATTAGTATAAGAAACAAACTAAAACTAGATTAAAAGGTTCCTCTTCACGGTTACAAAGGCCAACAATGTAGTCGAGATATCTTGTAGCGAAGTTAATTTCGAGCCCGCCCCGCGAAATTTCACTCGACTTTGAGAAAGTGCCGAGATATATGCGGTATATATATATGAGCACACAGCGTGGGAAAATTTCTATGAAAATTCATGAGTCAAAACTCGCTGCTTGTTACAGTCATAATTTTATGTACAATAGAGTATTACATTAATTTTAAGCTATGTACCCACATATATATACGTAGGGCAAATGGAATAACAGGAATTTATTCCGAGCTCGGAAAATGTGAAAAGTTGAGCGGGAGCGAGGAAACCGCGGCCGTTTGGAATAATAATTAATACTAAGTTAAGTGGACTCGAAAAAACAAATGATTTCCCCATCTATGCGCCTTTGGCAAATAGAAGAGCTGAATAATGGTTGCAATTCTCATTCGTCCGTAGAAGTCGAATTATTCTTGAAGAACATAATGAATGATTGAAATTCGAGAAAAAGCGAAAAACTTTAACACAGAAAAAATTTTATTTTTTTCCTTCACAAGTCATTCAATTTAATCATTGATAATTCTACACACACGCGCGCGCGCAAACACACACACACACATACGAGTATATACTACTGTGTACAAATATGGGTACGACTTTATTTATAACTGTGGAAATCTTCATTTATTCTTCTAAGTAAAGTTGTTCTTCTAAAATTCTTCGAAGAACTAAAAGCCAACGCTTTTTCCAATTTTCAAAACACTTTTTATACTCGTATTCCGGAATGGCCATCAGTTCCTTCAGCGATTCGTCTTTTTTGTCTTCAATCGAATCAAAACCGTGTCCCCGAAGTGATCTTTTGAGTTTGCTGAACATCCAGAAGTCACGCGGTGCTAAATCAGTCGACTACGGTGGTTGCGGAACGATATTGGTCGAATTGTTTGCGTAAAAACAATGCAGTCGTGAGCTGGCGCATTATCGTGACGCAAAAACCAAGAGTGGTCTTTCCACAAATCTGACCTTTTGAGACGAATAACTTCACGCAAACGACGCATAACACTCAAATAATATTCTTTGTTAACCGTTTCGCCGGTGGGAAGAAATTCATCATGCACCACACCGCGATAATCGAAGAAAACAGTGAGCACAACCTTGATTTTTCAGCGACTTTGGCGTGATTTTTTCGGCCTCCGCTTGATTGATCGGTTGTTTCGGGATCGCAAGCGTAGACCCAAGTATCATCTCCAGTTATTGTGCGTTCCATCTTGTTCTGATAGTCCAAAAGCGTCGTTTCACAGACCTTCGTGCGACGCTGTTTTTCCAAAAAATTGAGTGTTTTTCGCACCAATCGAGATTTCACTTTTTTCAGGCACAAAATGTTTCTCAAAATTGTGTTGACGGACTTATTTGAAATTCCAATAATATCAGATAGCGTTCGAGTAGTCAATGGACGATTTTGCAGAACCAATTCTTTGATTTTTTTCGACGTGTAGCCCATCAGTAGATGTTCTTGGTCGTGTTTCATGTGGTTCGTCTTCAACGCGTTCTCGACCTTCTTTGAACAAATTGTGCAAATTAAAAACACTTGATTTTGATATTGACTTGTCAGTAAAAGCCTTTTGCAACATTCTGAACGTTTCGATATTTCATGTCGCACACAAACTTTAATGCTTCTTTTTTGTTGAATAATTTCAGACATTATAAAAACCGAAGAGACAACTTTTCTTTGTTCACAAAACACAAGCATAACTATATGACAAATGAAGATAATTGCGTGAAATTTGGCACAGATGATTTTGACAGTATTAAGTTTGGACTATATATATATGATATATTAAGTTTCGACTACATTAAGTTTCAACTATACTACACTATAGATTTCTGATATATTGTTCTGTAGAGAGAAGCAACAACATGAAAAACAATTGTCAATTTCTTTTTTTTTTGTTGTTGTTTTTCTTCTCAATGTATTATACCATATGATAACATTTATTATGGCGTTATAATTTGCAGATAGGCTAATTACATGATCGTCAACACTTGTCAAATCAAATTTATATTCCTGAATTGATGTTCAAATCTAATATATTCCTGCAGAGTTTCATTAAAATTCTATGTCTGTATATGATTTCCTTTCGTAAAGACTTAACAATTTCATACTAAGCAAAATATTATATATATATATATATATATATATATATATATATATATATATATATCTGTAAACCTATACATTAATCATTATAAGCTATCGAAATTTAGGTCATAGATATATATTATGAGATATAAGAATATATATATATATATATATATATATATATATATGTATATATATATATATATATATATATATATATGTATGTATAAATATTATCATAAAAAAAACTGTAATGCACCCTTTTGAATTGGTGCTTCGAGCGGACGAATAATTGTTAATAAATTATGTTCGATCTTAATTTTAAATGATATATAATTAAGAAAGGAAATTAAATATAAATATGAATTCATTTCTTAAAGAAATATCTTTTAAATTATGCATGAACGTTTAAAACGTATCAATTCAATTAATTTTGATTTGAAAACTTTGCTACGCGACATTTGTACCCGAGCGATTGCTTATTTAATTGGATCAAACGAGCGTAAAGGCTTCCCATTAAGAAATTTTCATTAAAATCATCTTTTACCTATAGGCGCGCGCTTTCGAAGAAAACATTATTGACGTCGGTCCAAGCAATCGTGAAATCTTATTTAAGACGGCCTCATTTGAAACTGCGAAGTGATATTTAAATCCGGTATAATATATTATGAGTATATTATACAATGTAGCGTTAATTCGATATTATAAGTTATTTTGTTAAGGTACTTTTAATTGAAGACACGCACACACACACACGCCGATGTTAATTTTGCAGAAGCGGTATAGGATTACACAATGGGCAAATTTCTTTCTCGAAAAATATTCCGAAGAGGAATCTTTGAAATTCGGCTAAACCAAAATGCATATATAAAATGCTAAAGCTCTCTGGGGTATCAAAAAAAATTGTTTGAATAATTCAAAAAATTGTTATTCAACTTGTATTATTCGTATATCCAGAGCGAGAGATGGGCAGAGGGACAGAGAATTGTTTTTAAAACTTTAATTCCCAACGGAGTTGAAAAAAGTTGAATAATATTGTTTTTAAATGTTGCTAGTACTATATCGTTACGTTACAGTTTTAACACAAAGTTTTTATTAAAATAAAAACAAAATCATTGATTAAAATATAAAAATTTTTATTTAAATATTGATTTGTAAGCTCTGAACTCTCTGATTATAATTCTCACGCTCTTGTTATAAAAACAAAGCACTATTGTTCGCGTGAACAAGAAGGAAAAAAAACCTAATGTATAACGAAATAACTACGCAGGTATGCTAAGACAGCTATAGAAAAACTTTCTTTTCAACTATGTACATTATTACGATTGCAGGAGCAGTGGCCCGGTGAGGCGGCATTGTGAGAGCGCATCCATCGACGTCCACAAGGACTAAAAGCCGCTGCCCATTTTCGCGAAAAGTTTTATAAAGAAAGGGAGAAAAATAAAAGCGGGGTAGAGAAGAGAGAGAGAGAGAGAGAGAGATAGTTCTGAAAATAGAGAGGTGAAGTTGTTTTAGTGTAAAGGAAGAAGAAGTACTCATTAAATTTTTAGAATTATGAACCGAGGGAGAAGGAAAGTGAGAGAGAGAGAGAGAGAGAGAGAGAGAGAGAGAGAGAGAGGGAGAGAGAGAGTCAGTGATAACAAAAAGCCAGTGAGGAAAAACTAGAAGCTTAGCTAGGACCAATTACGTAAAACAACGCGGGTCGCAGCAGCACAGAAGGAAGGAAAGAGAGAGAGAGAGAGGAGGTAGAAAAAGGTAGGGAAACTCGAGCAGTCCGCGTAAACGGAACTCTTAACGAATTTATTACGGGCCAGACTCTCGTGTTTCGTTTAATGCGCGAAAATGCAGGAGAGCTGCGCACGGTCAGGTAAAACGCGATGCGATGCGATGCGCTTCCGGGTTCTATACGCGTGTTTCTCTTCCTCTTTTATAAGGCCGGACGCTGTTGTGCTACGGATGATGTTGCAAGATATAATATATGCAAACCCGTGTATACGCCTCTGCTACGTGCATCCCACCCCCCCTGACAGCCGTACATCTCCTGCTCTCCTCTCTCTCTCTCCCTCTCTTTGTACAGGGACCAACCATATATAAAGGTAACTTGCGGTTACTTTACCCCCAAGTGCGATTCGCCCTCTTACTGCTAAGAGGTTTAGGAAAACCTCTCTCTCTCTCTCTCTCTTCTCTATTTCTCCGTCACTCATTTACTTCGCGCATTTGGTGTTTTTGCCATTGTTGACGTCTTCTAACCCATTACGCCTAAGCGACTATTCTCGAGCAATTGATACAAAATTTTTTGTTCCAGAAAGTTTATAGAGCAAAAAAGATACTGACATATATGGGTGAAACGAGCTCTCCAGTCGTGCCTCGATATTAGTTTTAGCTGCTGCGCGCTCTATCGGCTAATCGTTGTGCCATTCATAAAAAAAAAACTTCGTATGACAAACGATGCATTAAAAAAACAACCTGCTCTATATAGCTAAGTAACATTTTCTCGTCATTTTGAATGACGTATTAAGACTCATACTCGAATTTCGAACCCATAATTAATGTTGCCAAGAATTTGCCCCATAGAGCCCCTCTTACATTAATCACCACTTAATTAGACGCTGTAAAATATTTATAATCGTTTTTATTACACAATTTTGTTTAACGATCATTGAGCAGTCTGATGCTAACAAAAAAGTAAGTTTTTCCGCAGAGTTTATTTTTTTAACGCTTATCAAAAAGTTTTCGAATTTTACCCACTGGTATATAGATTTAACATATTTTTTTACCCAAAAAATAAAGGAAAAAAATCATTTTTGTTTTATCTGAATATTACTGTATTTCTATCAATTTTTACTATTTTACTTTGCGAGAGAGAATAAATTATTTTAGGTCACGTGAATTGAAAACGACCGACTGTATTCAGCTATGGAGATAATTTTTTTTTCTGCTCTGCACCACAAAGATTTTTATGAACGGTTTTATCTCTCTTCCATTCGGACGCCTTTTACCCCCTAACAAAGGCGATAGAAAAAAAATCCCAATACCGCGAGAATTGAATGACGAGCTCATTTTACCTATAAGTTGGTTTTTTTTCTTCTCGCCCTACAGCCACTTAGACTTTCGTGAGTTGATCCCCAAATTACAGTCGGTCTATCAATCGCTGGCTGCCATTTAAGATTCAACAAACTCGCCCTCTTATATTCTGCATTATGGGTGTCCTGTTTCGTGTATTAGATACGCATCGTGCAAAAGCAACCGACTGTAAAGAAAGCTTCAGATATTAAAATTTTTTTATCTCCGAATAAATAGCCTTCCGACATATAAAAGCTGTTGACAGCTCGTCATAAATTTTGTTAGTACATACAGATACTCCGAGCTTAGCACATAATAAAAACCCTGAAAATCTCTTTCCAAACACAGAGAAGGGAAATTGATGTTTGAAACTCTTGATACGACATCACTGTATTTATATTTATACCCATCGCAGTGCTACAGTTGATTCTGCGACGACAAAAAATTGATATTAAAATTACTGTCGACGGTAGAATTTCTTTTTGAGCCATTCTTTTTCGATTTGAACTGCTCCGCTAGTTATATAGATAGCTATATGGACTCTCGAACCGCGACCAAACGAAACTCGTTCAAATAGATTCTACGTATATAAAGTAAAATTTATTTAACTCTGAAGCGCTGACATGGCGCTTTTATTAGAATTCAAAATTGAAGATTCTTTTTCTTTTTCGTTAATAAAACATTGCATCCAATGACAATAATCTTATCTTGAAAATTTAAGATAAAAAAATTCAAGTTGAGAAATGAATAATACAGATAATTAATATAAAACTGAATCCTCTGAATGTAACTACACTGAAATCCAGTTGACATTTACCGATGGAATTTATAATTTACACATCTATCGGTCTTTTAATCATATATTCAATTTTTGAGATGAAGACAAGACAACAACAGTACAGCTGGATAATTCATCCAAAAAGGGCATTTTTCATTTTTCAAATTTTTCTTCTCTTGATATTCTTTGCTTTAATTTTTTAGCACAAAGAGCATAAAAGCAATAAAGATAAATCGGTACTATCCTTTTCTCCCATACGCTTACCAAGTACGTAATTTAACTCTAAGCCAAAGTCATAAAAGAAATGAAACGGAATTCTAAAACATTGAAACGTTTCTTTATGAACAGCTTTGATGTATATACCTAAATTTATCCTCGGTAATAAAATCGTTAAGGACTGACACTAAGAATTAGTTATTTCCTTTCCACATACCATAATTCGAACTAAAATGTTACCCTGTAAAATCTGGATATTTTAAAAACAGAGATAAAGGTAATTTTATAGACGCATATAGACGAGATGTCTCTCCCATGCATTCTATATGTAGAGTAAATCAGTTTAAAAATTCATAAGTCAAATAGGTAATTAAAATGTTCTCATGCTTTACCGCAATTATTAAAATATTCCTGAAAATAATCTTTACACATATATTTCATAAACTTAAACTTGTAATAAATAAATGGTTAAAAAAGATCCAATCATTTATTAAAATTATTAGAAACGTGTGAGATATATCTAAATTTTCAATTAGTAAATAAATGATAATAATTAATCTTAAAAAAATATGCTATAATAAAACCTTTTCGCCCCTTTGAGAAAGTTTGCCATTGTTCTCGAATGGCGATGAATTCAAAACTTAGACTTAATCCGCTAAAAAACTAAAGTTGGTTTCCTTACAATGTAAATATATATAGAGATCGAAAATGAATCGACACATTGATCGAAAGGCAAGAGTCCACCTCGAGCTAGAAGAAAATGTAATTGCAAACAGTGAAGGTAAAAGTGACCTGTATAGAATATGGGAGCTACAGATTGAAAAAAAACAAGAACACAGCTAAAATCACAAATAAAAACACAACGCATTCCTATATGCTAACCCCCATTGGTATTGAAAACCTAAATCCAAAAATATCATAAAAGAGCTAACTAAATGAACCACTTATAACGGTTTCATAATTAAGAACGTTTCACTTAAAAAAAATTAATGTTCTAAAAAATGGTAGTAAATAATTCGAAGCGTTGATTAATAATTTAAATAACCTTAGCATTCAATTTTACACATTTACCTGCAAGTGAATAAAATCGGAAAGAATAATATTAAAGGTATATATATAACACCATGGAAATTGATATCCTAAATGATCTAGTAAATCTAAAAGTAAATAACATGAGATTTATGCAATTGTAGCACTTTCAAACAAAAACTTATAATATGAACTGTACAAATTAGGGCCAACGGTTACATACAAATACTTTGAAACATCAAACCCATCCAGCATCAAATAGTCAAATGGGAATCACAGAAGAAAAATCCGGCGAATCAATGCCATATAGTTGCTGTAAATGTACCTCAATATACCCACCCAACAAATTTACAACTACACCAGCGTATCTGTAATGTTGCAATAGCGTTGAAATAGGGCACCCAGAAAACTACAAAGGATGCCCAACATATATTAAAATGCTCGATACCACCACCTCGACTTCCAATAAATCAGCTTGATAAAGAGCGATCCCATATGCAGTCATAATTAAGTAAGTCTCAGCTCGTGTCGACGTAGCATTCCAGAGTCAGGAACAGACATACAAAACACGAGACCACAATCTCTAAATATGGTAGAATGCAAGAGAAAAAATGAGAAGATCAATAATAATAATAAGATTTATATTAAAATAAATAGAGAAAATGATTCAATACTTAATATAAATTTAACTTACTAAGAAAATCCTGCAAACGAGTATGCATAATCTACAAAATAGAAGCAATATATATACATCAGACGAGATAAATTTCCTGAAAGAGGAAATAATACGTGTTAAGAAAGAAATAAAAAAAGAACTTAACAATGAAGCAAATAAAGAAGTTACCAAACAAAATCACATTAGTAAATTCTAATAGCTGAGCTGACATTTCTCAACTGATTATAACTTATACGATACCAATATGGTTTAATATTTCCCCAGCATTAACGGAAAAGCCAGAGCATTTAAATGCAGGATCCTCAGAATACAAATTATATAATGTAGTCTTAACCGACCCCAAATAGAAGAAGAACGTGCTTAGCAACCAATACATTTAGAACAAAACTAAAATTCTGAGAACAGACATATTCACAATCAAACTTATAAGAAATTAAATTAGCTCTACAAATAACAACAAATATACCATAATTACAGCCAATTTTATTATCAATTAGACAGCTGATGACTATTTCAATAATGTAGCAAACATCAAATATTTTTGATGGTATGGTAATAACATATATATATATAAGAAACGGGGATTTAGTGTCGATTATTTACAATGTCTCTGAAACATAAAATAGTATTCAAACATTTAACACCACAATCTAAGAAATATTTTAACAACCTAAAAAACTAGAAATATAAATGAAGTGTGACTCTTCCAACCACTAATTACTAAATCAGCAATAAAATAAATATTATACAACTTTGCATATTGGCATCTGTCATTCGCCTATTCATCTAGCCTCGTATCATCAACCTTTTCATTATACTTACACCTATTTATTTATTTATATTTCCTATATGCAAACAATGCTCCCATTCCATATGCTCCTCCCTTAGCCCCAAACCGTCTTATCAGCCAGTTAATAATACTATATAAGCAAAGTCAGTTTTTACACAGAGCCTTCTGGCATTGCAGTTCTAATTAAAATATCGTCGCACAGGACATACCATTAAAATGAAATTAACATTACACGACAAAAATTTGTAATTACTACGAATTCTAATCGAGTCATTTGTAAATTAGTTATAAGAGAATATAGATTTTTGTGAAAAAGATTCCCGTACTATACCTGTATTTGATTGAATAATTATACGCGGAAAAAGCGTACCTCGAACAATCAGCAAGGGATGACTGCGCGTACTCCTAAATGTGACACGGGTATCGAAGTCGAACATTTTCAACGCACCAATCACTCCGGGACGGGTTTGCCTAATCGGCATTTTGCCCACTACGTTTGACCATATGTTTTCCCACCCACGGTTCGAATCCCGGACAAATGTGGAATGGGTGGGATAGTTTAAAATGTAGGTTAAGTCAGTTTATGAACAGGCACCGAAGATGTGCAAGAGAACAGCAATTTTAAAAAACATCGTAATATATGAGTATATAGAATGAATACAAATAAAAAGGAATATAATGATAAATTCACAAAAGCAATATAGAGGTCGAAAATATGAAACCAGAAAATACAGCGTAAACGAGAACGTACTGCTATGACATTTTATCAAACAAATCTGTCAAAGGCCGTATGAAAAATACAATATTTCTATTTCAAAATCCTTTGCTGAATTTTTAACTACTCGCATATGATTTTTGCTTCAAATTATCTCGCAAATTATAGTTGCTTACGAAGCTTTTGTAAAATTATTTTCAAATTTTTTAAAAAAAAAAAGTATAGTTATAAACATAAATAATAAATAGATAATTGAAAAAACTATATTCTTTAAATTATTTCTGTTGTTTTCCGATGAATCATATGCCAAAATGCATAGACTGGATTATCTTACGTATGATTTATTCGTTTTACTGGTTTTTAATTTAATTTTTGGATTAATTTACACGTTATATTAATGCAACGAGCAGAAAACGCTGAGATACGCTGATTCGTTCCAACGAGAAATGTGTGATGAGCAATGGTTTAAGACCAGTGAATCCAATGAAAGAAAAAAGCAAAGTGATCGACCGTAAAATTTATAATTATAGTCATATTTATTTGATCGTGTTGCTTATTATTGCCGCCCGTACGTTAATTGTTATACATCGCGGTAAATCCTTTTTACGACCGTGGGCTATCGTGCCGGTTGACGTATAAAAACACACATACACACCGACACATGCGCATGCCACAAACGGCGAATGATATATAATAATTAAAGTGTCGCGCGACGACAAAGGCCAGCCAGACATTACAAAAAAGCCCTTATGCTCGCCCGTTTCGTTTTCAGTGCCGAGGACCGCAGGATGCCCCAGGGTAGCCTGCAATGGCAAGGGACGCAGAGGCGGGCGTACGCACCAGGGGCACACTGGAATGTACAGGTACTGTAATATTAAAGCCGTTATTATAAGTTCAAATATAATAATTTCATTTATTATAAATAGAATACTTATAAATAGGCGAGGATAGATTATAGGCAAAAGATTAATAATTCGAGATTTTAATAGAAAACTATAAATAGACACATCGTAAAATAAATCAGTTAATAGTATAACCAAAAGAGTACTATCGATATTGCAGTATATGCAGAAAGATAGTAGTTTAGTAAAAGATAAAAAATTACACTCAAACATATTTTCTAAAAGTTTTATATGTCTAAAGTCAAAAATTAGCGAAGCTCTATAAGTCTTCCAAAACATCATATAGATAGACAAATATAACAGTCTGCACTCCAAAAAGTATTATTTTATCATATGTGAACTAACTGGAATTCCTATAACAACGTTAATTTGGATATCTATTCATATACAATCTTTTATAATTATAAATATTTTTATTTAACATCTATACTGTATATTTTGTTTCACTTTTAATTGAAATTTGCATAAAAATTTTGCGTCTTATAATTCAGTACTTTAATGTAGAAATGAAATTTATTTTCGTAAAGCTTTCATTTAAGTAATAAAAATTCAAATTAATGAATAAAAAATAATTAAATTAATTAGAAACATTTTATTTCTTTTATTTTAAATGAACGTGGGTGGAAATATTTAGATTTTAAATTTTTATCAAGACTTTACATAATTCTTTACATAATGAACGGAATATGTTTGGACTTGAAAAATTACTCTTTAATTATCAAATTATTGGAATTTGAATTAATTCATTATAAATTTTAGTCATTTTATATAATATTTTATATAATTTGAATTTAATTTAAAAATAACTTATTCGTTAATTCTAAAATTTTACGAAAAATTATAAAGATAAATGTTCTTTTATATCTTCAAAATCAATAATCCTAAAAATGTGTTTTATCTGAACCCATTGAAATCTAATGTATTTAATTGCTTCGTAATTATTTACTTTTCCGCATTTTAATTAAATACAGATCAATCTGAAACCCCTCAAACAAGAAAATAGAAAAGAGATTTAATTTACACGGATGAATCCGATACATAACAATGCAGTATATGGACGCACAAGCAAAAATGGAAAAATCTAAAACTAAAGCAACATCTCAATTTTGATAGAAATAATGAATAAAGTTCACTGTCTCTTCAATAACAAATAATCATCAAAATGAACTAGTATAAAAAATAAATTGATCGAAGCAGGCAAACGCGACATAATTAAAATGGAGAAAGAGTCCTTGAGAGTCGCCTTCGTTTGTAAATGATTGAGAAATGATGAAAATTCAGATCACAGAGTGTAATAAAAAATTTACAGTACAGTTACCTAGAATTTTATCTGGAATCGATATTTTTGTCTATGCTGAATCTTGGTTTTCCCCAACTGATCGTAATTAAATGAGCCTGCAGCGTCAAAATCACAACGTGCTAAGAAGAAATCGATTCCATTCTCGTGGTATGCTTATTTTATGTAAAAACTATTTTGGCGTTCCCGAATCAATTCGGTTTGGAGATCCTTAAAAAGAAACTAATTGATTCAAAATAATAACTAGACTATTCAAATTAATAATGCAAACCCTAAAATTAATATCAAAGACATTGATCGTTATTTAACAACATTTGATATTAAATGTTGAAAGCGTATTTCAAAAACAAAGTTTAATTTATCTATTTTTCTTGATAAATCAAAAAGAATGTGATAATGTAAAGTCTGAAACATTACTTACAATTCGAGTCAACTATAACTATTTATCATAATTCATACATTGAGTTAATTCTAAGCATATGAATGGTTTTCTTGTTCGATGAAACTCAACCATGTATATGACGAAATTTATACAATACGGTCCCTCCAAGAGATCTTAAAATCCCTTATCTATTAACCCTATATACTGCTAGAATCACGCAAAATCTGCGAAAAAGTGCCATAGTATCTAAATACACTGATGTGACTTTTCACCATCAAATGATCAAAGATCAATCATACTATACTTTTCACTAATGGGTAAATTAGTCGTAAAACCAAATAAAATTAGTGCATTGTGAACAAAGGAGCAAACTAGGCGTTTTCCAACGAGGGTATGTTTGTCAAATTACCCGAGTCCAAAAACGCTTTGCTCCTATGTGTCACATACTATTTTCCCATACGAGGGCGCTTTTTCTTTCCCAAAGAAACGCACAAAAAATTGAACGTCAAACTCACAGAATGAAACAATGTCAAATCCTCCCCATGTGTTAGTCATGCTTAGATTGAGCGAGCAGGTATAATATCTAAAGATCCAGATGTTGCCCTAACATAAAATGTAATTCGTTGGATTGGAAAAAAACATAATATTATCGGATTTCTCTTAAGGTTATACCTGCAATTTATTTAAATTTCATAACATTAAATTCAATTATTTCCTCTTATTAGGAAATTGATGAAGTATGTTAAGAAGAGATGTAGGATCGAGAGGTGGGGGGTGCAGGGAGCGAAACCCCCACTTTTCTAAAAATAAACAAGACTAATCAATTGAAGATTATAAGTTTGTTAATAATCTACTCTTAAGTTAAAATTTTTAAAAACTTAATAGCATAATAAATAGAATTTAAAATTTAAACTAATTTAACAAAAGACTTAGATAATTTTTAATACTTAAAAATCATAAGAATTTTTATAATAAATTTCACATAGAATGAAAATCTTATTTTATTTTAAAATCTCGAATACCTAACTCATAGTGCAAAAAAAAGGTCGAGCACACGGTCAAGTGGCGCATATAAGTCTAAACATCATAAATACAAGAATTTACGGAGGCATGGAAAACTGAGAATCCTACCGGACTACACGGTTTCGTTCATACAATTTTCCTCTCGAGTGAGGAAAAGTAAAATTCTGCTTTCTGATTGGTCGGAAAACGGTCATAAACACTTTTCCTCCCTAGGGAGTGCGGGAAAAAATATTTTTCATGGCAAACTTTTTTTCTACTAACCAACACGAGCTGATAGTTAACAATATATAAAAAAATATATACATACACGACAAAATGCTAAATTTAATAAATATTTTAATAGGAGTATAAAAAGGCGCAGACCCGAGAAAACTCTATTACTCATTACAAGAATTACATCAGAGCGATCGTCAATTATGCACCCTTATCTATCAGTCTAATGCTAAAAACAAAGACTAATGGGAAAAAGTACAGTTCTTAATAATTAGGCTTGCTAGCATTAGACTATCGGGATAGCATTCACGCACATATCGTTAATAGAATGCAGATTAAAATTTATATACGTCTAAGCCAAATATTCCTGTTTTGACAGATTTTCTAACTTTGATTTCAACTATCCACGTTGATACAGATTTTAGAGCTCAGTCAGCTAATATGGCAAATCCACACGCTATTATTCACGATCTCATCATAAGCGGCTAGACCAAGTACCCCAATATTCGAAGATTAAAATAAAATAAATAATATTAATTTGGTGGTTATATATTGCTTACGTATGTAAAATTCTAAATATTCAAAAATTTTAAAAAATATATAAATAACATTTCATCGATCATTACAGCTGACCATGTTAACACTTAACCGCACTTCAAATGCTAGATTACAAAAAAATCTCTGCAATGTTATCATTTGCACAGATTCACTCGGTATATTAGAAAATTTTAATTCAGCTAAGTTTCATATAAAAACGAATTGGTTAATATAAAAATTATAAGGAAAAAATAACAATCATCACAAAAAGGAATAACATTAGACTTATCTGCATATTCACACACATAGTACTCCACACGAAAATACTGTTTTGATCGCAAAAGCAACACACCTGCAAATTGCCTAGCGATAACATTCATTTTCTTTTTTTCAATTAAAAACATCAGTTTATAGATTTATGAGAACAATCCAAAGTTCCATGATTCGAAATATACAATATATAATATGAAGCAACAGTCGAAATTAATGACAGACACTTAAACCATTAAAATTTAGGTGACTGGCTTGCTCGAATAAATATTGTCAGCCGGGTCTAATGGACTTGTGGTTTCGAAGCAAAATCTTGAACATGCTATCTGCTAATTCCACTTTTTAATAAATAAAAGACTCATCTCAAATCTATAAACGGAAAAGGTTTTTTGTCTATTAGAATACAAGACCTACAGTATTCGTAAAATAGTCGAGCTTTGTCCAGCAATCTGTAACTTGCATAAGTACTTCAAACAGTATAAATTATAAATCAAATTTAGTTTGCAATTATAGTTCATGTAATTATTCGTGTGTAGCTAAATAACATTAATCTAAAATCGATAAAGCATAATAAATAAAACAATATCCAAATTAAGTTCATAAATCCAGTATTACAAATAAACATTGTATCGCCCTTTTCACGTGTGTAAAAAGTAATCTAAGTATTTAATTCAAATTGTATGCTATAAAAAGATTATAAAATTCGCATTTGGTTATATTTTAATATGTCCATTATAATGTTAACCTGACAATAACTGTCAAGCAAATGTATTCGTTTAAAACTTCATAAATATTTTAATGATATTTACTCAGCTAGCGCTTAAATTAAAAGTGTTCCCAAGATTTTTTTATCGACAAAATTGAGAACATAAGTGGTTATAGTTTTAATGAGACACTTAAAATGGCATTGAAAATCTGGTTTCTTGTAGGTATAATATATACTTCAATTAAAATACGAGTGAAGAAAGAGATTTTTGTAGGTCTTTAATGATTCCATTACAAATAAAGGATCTAAATAAACAGAAGGTATTCTTGATCGAGTAATTCCATTTTTTATATAATGCAAATCAAAAAATCATTATTATTAAATATATGAACTTTCAGAACTTACTGATTCATTGAAAGGAATAGGAAAGGGGTGAATATTAAAACAAACAAAAGAGAGTCGGAATATTCAAATTATTCAAAGCAAAAATGGAGAAGGGGAGGCTGATAAAGGCAGAACAAGAGATACAAAACATGTCAGACAAGATCAAAAACTGGACATTGCTTGAAATAGATCAAATTGAAATCTGCGCTAGAAATGGAAAATACTTGACTACTAAGAAACGGTATGGAAAAATAAAAGACCAGTGGGAGTACAATGTACGGAAACGTAGATAGAAAATAAAATATGGGTTTAAGGACACAGTATGCAGATTATGTAACAAAGAGAAGGAAAAACTGGAGGACATTTGGAGGTGCGAAAAAGGAAGAGCGCTAATAAACTAAAAATACGTTAAAGGAGTACAAAATAAAGGAGAACAGATAAATAAGAATAGGGGCGAAAGATGCGAAAAAATGTGAAAGGGGGGATTTATATAGAGCTAAGAGAAAATGTGAAAGTATACAAGCGGGAAGAATGTAAAAACATTAATATAGGTATAATCTGTAAATAGAATTTATGAATAAATAAAATGAAACAATATATATGATCTTTCAAATCTCAAATTTTTTTAATATAGCTATAAAACATATCATCATTAATATTGATTTATAAATATAAAATTTCATGTAAATAGAAACTCCTTCTTCATGCTAACACTCTGTTACTTTGTCAAAAAGATTAGTATGCTGTTTAAAGCCGTGGGAGAAGCTTTTATTGCTTAGCTGCAAATGTGATTTACTATAACAAATGGCATTTTTAAACATTCAATCATGTATATCTTCTACTACGAATGATTGATCGTATTCATAAATAAAGTTACCACTGAGAATCGTTGCTTAGTTTTATAGAACCTTAAAATATCGTAATTGATTTTATTAACATTTGTACGTATCCATTTGTATGTTTGGATAATTAGAAATGAAACGATTCTTCATGCGAATATATTAGCACGTTTGATAGACATTCTCGTTTATTGAATCAGAACTTCAGATCTAATAATACTTCATTTGCGCTCGATGCGTTGGAAAAATACAGATTATTCAGTATACCAATCTGTTAGAGCCATCCTTCATTCCACTTCCATTGCAACTTTATAATCAATCAAATTATGCAATAATGTAAGGCTCTGTCTAAATATTAAACTCTAACTTCTCCCACACGTAACATACTATTAAGTCTATTAAACGAAATTTTATAAAGCAGCATTCTCAATTATTGTACACGATTTTTAAAATATATTCAATTAACAACAATGGTCCCAATAAGACTTCACGATCAATATGAGCACCAGAAGAAAGTAGTTGTTCGTAGATTTGCGTAAGACAGAGCTTGCTTGTCTTTGTTAGATTTCCTTGTTCGATTTATATTAAATTTATTCGAATTCGTCAGTGTTATAATTACATATAAAAACTCAAATTCCTGTATTAGTATTACATAATTTAAATATTAACGAAACACTATAGAAGCTCAGAAAAGCGCGTATATTGAAAATAATATGTTGAGTTATTAACTATTTTGAATCAAACCGTAAGACATCGTTATTGACATCTAGAAAACCAACATTGGAAATTCTAAAAATTTAATATATATTTAAAAAACAATTGTTACGGAAGGACAAATGATTAAAAATTAATTCATGCAAAATTAACCGGGAAACAATAAGTGCATTATAATGATGAGAAAGCCGGCAATTTTATAAGCAAGCCTCCTTTAGCAATTTGAACAAAATATAAATATCGATCCATTTCTTCAGAACGTCAGAATGTATAGTGAAAGAAACACAAGCAGAATATTTGTTCGATAAACATAAATCAGAGTCTTTTTGGCAAAAATGATATTCATCCATCGGCAAAAGTTTGTTAAACTGAATTAACAATTAGTTAATAATATTTAAATAAATAAATAAATAAATATATATAGGCATGATATAGAAATGGCACTATTTCAGACATTCGATTCGTAGCAATTTAGTTTCAATTATAGAATCACTTGTAGTATGTTAGATGGAAATTATATTGAAACATGAAGTTTAACGAAGTCCAGATGCAAGAAACTAAGATAAATAGTACATTATGTTCATATAAAGTTTCTATTATTATTATCTAAAATTATAAAGAATTCTTCTGCTATAAACATTAGAAATTTAGAGGCAAAAAGCAATAATATATTATTAAGCTTTAAGGCACATAAAAACCCAACAGAAAATATTCTATTCAGGTTCGTATTAATGTTGCAATAGTAAGATACTTAGACAAGTTCTTTGGCTCAACAAACATCAAATGAATAATACTATCAGATCCAAATGAGCTATGAGATCTATGAGATGTATGATCTATGAGCACTATGAGATCGAATATGTCTAGTCTAAGGTACTCCTTCTCAAAATAAAACGGTGCATACTGAAAGAAAAAAAAAAGACGTGAGGTGCACCGTCTCAAGGAGTCCAACTTCCGACATACGCAGGTCGAGCCCGATACTTTCATCGATTTTATGGAGTTAGAACAAGAACCGATCATACCCCGAGAAGAACTGCGTGAAGTGGTAATTAACCTGTCCATGCGACTTTTTGGATCAAGCCGTGAACTAGCTAATTAGAAGAGTCGCCCATTTAGACATCACGGATCCCTCTCCTGATGGCGATTAATCTTCTTTTCTTCTCTGTTTATTGATGAAAGCATTAATACGGTAGATGATTGAACAATCAAAATATCAAACCTAACGTGTGCCAACTTATGACTCAAAAGTTGGATTAGGGACAGCGTGCCTAAAAAGCTTAAATGTATTAAATTGCAGACATACCAATATAAACTATCATTAGATAGATTTTCGCAATCATGTTTCATCGCAGAAAAATTAGTAGAAATACTTGACTTATTACGAGAATTGAAGTAGTCGTGCATTTCGCGAGAAAAGGATGGGTTACAAATCCCACTAATCAGAATTTTTAGCGTTATTTGACATAACAATGATACTATCGTCAAAATTTATAAATAAAAAAATAATGCGCCTTCTGAATAATATTCATTCGGCAGATCCCAAACCCAATAGGAACTCTACAATAACAACTCATAGATACAACGAAATTTTATTATAGTTGTTGTGTAACGAGTAAACCCAATTACTCAATAAATTGCGATGAAATTGATATACACATATATCCCGTAAATTTCATCATCTAACGAAAGAAAGTACGAAGTTGGTACGCCATACGATAAAAAGTACTTAAACGTTAGTAGGAAAATTATTCAATGAAAAAATGTTAAATCAAAATTGAATGAATCTTTATCATTAATTATTGGATTATTATCGCACGCGAACGACAGCGTAAGTAGCCACAATGTAAACGTGAAACTACTATATCATCCATAGCTTAACCACAAAACTATCTGTACTTTGTGACGCATCATTGTAACTTCGATACATTTATCATTGAATAATTTCTTATTCACTGGTCTGACTATTGAAAGCGAATTATTAATATTTGCCATTTTAGAGACTTATTTCCAAAAAATTGTATAAGCAAATGAAAATTCACCAGCCGAGGCAGCATATCATAAAATGTTTTAGAGAGAATATTATAAATAAATTACGGTATTCGTTTATTAAGATTAACTTTGAAATATCCTTATTAATGCGACCCACTGCTCAATTATTTAAGAGTTCTCGCAAAATTATGATTCTTAAAATAAGTTTTAATCCACGGAAAGCTCTTATACCTGTCTGACTCTCACGCGATAAAGCAGGCTTTGTCGCGAGCGATTCGAGACTTTGAAAAAGTGAACAATTATTTTTCTTTTTTTTTCTTGTTTCAATTTTACCTTATCTTATAAATAACGCGAGAAATGTAATATATGATGAAAATCGGTGTAAGCTTGGCATTTGAACAAATATAGTAACCTCTATGGTCTAGTTTTGTAGCCACCATCGAGTATACCTATATAAGCTAGGAGAGTAATATAGGAATCTAAGTATAAAAGTAGAAAGAGGAGAATAATGTGACAGAGCAATACTGTAATGCATGCACTGTAAGTCCAATTTTAAACGTATTTTTCTTGAAATAATTTTTTACCGAACCCATTATTGAAATAATTTTTATTCCATTGGCCTGAAATTTGTCCTCGATAGAACATAGAATTTTTATGATAGATTGCCTAATTCAATAGCTATTAACAATATCCCAATGACTTATTAGTATTTGTTTTCAATTCGTTATTTTTCCAAAATATGAAACTTTTTTTTTTATCAATTTAAAAAAGATTCTTCGCACTGCTGAAGATGTTCTCATAATATCTTGAAATCTTTTTGATGCATATAAATGCATATGTTGGATAGCAAAAGTCATGAGCTCGTTTATTCAAATAAATGTATAGAAAACTAAAACACATCTGGAAAAATAACACAAAGTTCGCCATTTTTGTGGTTTATAACGCTCAAAAAATTTACAATGAATGTAAAATATTTATATGCCAAATAGTTTCTAATTTTAATATATTATGTGTTTTTTTTAATTTTCACCTTCAACTGATAACACATCGTTTAATTAATAATTGTTTGTATGAAAATCATGAATGTAATATCATGATTCTTTTTATATCATTATGTAATAAAATAATTGTTTTGATAAAATAATTTTAAAATATAAAATGCATATGAAATTAATTATTTAACATTAAATGAAAAATATTTTCTGAAGAGGGTGATATGAAACCTCGGGCTCAGTTCTTTCTCAGTAATTTTAGAATTTTTTAATTCAGATACGACATTCGAATAGTTTTCAAATAACGGATATTATAGATTGATATTTGAAATTAATTTGAAGCTAAAATATAAAGCTACGGTATTCCACGTATGGGAAGAATTCTATTGGCATCTCCTATAATTCAGTTAATTAACTGAGATTGTTCGGAAAATATAATTAGAAAACCCTAGTTCCTTGTGCATAAAGGCATAGTTACAGTAATTAGTAAATCTCTGCGATTCGCTTTATCTGTGAACAATTATTGAAGTTAATTTACTTTAATGCTGCATATTACAGAATTGAAACATTACCTAAAAAATAGAGAGATTATATTTACTAAAACGATGGACAGAAAAATTGACTTCATTGAATTAAATAAACAGGCATTTATAAATTAATAATATATATTTTTAAGGCCATAAGATATAATTATATTGGTTGAGTTATTCATTACGGTTAGTCTAAGTCTGCTGTGATAAGAATCAGGATGCGATATGAATGAGGTTCAAGGCAGCTCTGTATCGAAGTAAAAAAAAAGTAAATAAAAATCAACTGATTAAAATGAAATATATAAAAATACATATAATTTTTAAAAAATTGTTATTTCATGTAAATGCGTACGTCTTTGCATTTAAATTTTCATGCCAAAATTATTGTCTTGAAACACCATTGCAATTTTTTAGTTTTCTATGTAGGATTTCTACTCTTTTTGTTTATTTATTTATTTATTTTTCATTAAAAAAACGTTAATTTTAAGTACTATAAATGTAAATGCTCTTGAGAATAATATAGCATTCAGTAATTGTTTCACTATCAATTGCATTAATTTGATATCTTCTAAATCTTGATTATTTATTTTGTAAATGGATTTGACATACAGCATAGACCGAGATATGCATAATCCTGATTTCCCCATCGGACCGACTAGATGATCGTTAATTTTGGCTCGTTTGTACCAAATTCAAAATATTATGATTTTTAATTACTTTTTTTTTTGTTAATACTTATCTTTTGTCTAAAGTACTAAGTATAGACAAACAAGATTATTGTCTGGTTAGGAGATCGTACGGAATTTAACTAAATAAATAACAGAGACGTTTAAATAATTACACGAAACTAATACATTAGCTGAGTGTAATATCTTTCCGGCACTGGCTGCGCTTATCGCGTTACTCGGAGGCTCGTGCAGCAGACGGCTGTCGGCTGCCTCGAAATTTAAAACGAGCGCCTCTACAAATTTCCATTTTAACCAAGAGCGCGCTCTCGCGCAATTAAGCCGGCAATGCTGCTGCGATAACAGCAGCAGCAGCAGCAGCAACAGCAACAACAACAGCAGCAGCGACAAAAAACACAGAACAAAATACAAAATACCCCGACGCCTGGCTTAATTCCCTCGTATTTGCATTTTTTTTTTTTTGCAGGACCAGTCCAAATCCGACCCTATCGCGGCCTTAATTTAATAATAACAATTGCTCGCCGACCTCGCGCCCGTTTTTCCGATATTGCTCGGCTCTAAATTCGACGGAGTCGACTTTCATATGGACGCGCGCCCCGGGAAAAGAAGCGCGCTTGATTAGTTTACGCGCAAGTCCAGCTCGATAGGCCAAATAAAACGGAAAGGAATAATCTTAAAAATCCTGCGAATCGCAATGTTCATTGCAATGAACATGCTGTTGGTAATTTTTATGCGTTCGATAATTTGCATAGATTGTTCGATGTGGCAACGGGAATGGGTAAGTAGAAGGTGTTTGTCGAAATAAATAACTCGGTTATACGGCTGAAATATGTTCTCTAAGATGATGTAAAGTAACGAGGAAAGATAATGTTCTATAAAAAAAAAAAAAAAAAAAAAATCTGATTTACGCTCCACTGAATATTACGGCTGAATTAAATATTAAACTCGAATCTCTCTCAAATTCCTGTTTACGCGAGTTTTAGCAAATTTGCGCTCGCATATTACTCGAGCAGACTTTATTTCAAATTATTCCTGACGAAATTGTAAAAAGCAGCCTAGTTCTTTTATACTTAATCCTCATTCGTTATTGATCCTTTAGCAAAAAATGTCTGCGTTTACTTTCGCGAAATTTTAAGCCGAGGCCAATCACCGATGATATTAAAAGATAATCATTGATCGTTTTGATACGTGGACTGTTCGGATGCATCATTAATGCATATTTTTCGTTGGTAACCCGTATAATCCAGGCTTTAGAATAATTAGTAAGAGCTAAAGTGAAGAAAAAAACTAAAGTTTTTGTCACGTACTAAGCCTGTATATATTTTTCGATTTCGGTCTCGTATAATAGTGGGCAGAAAATTAAACTATTTTCTCAAATTTACTGCAATATACCGAATGCTAGGCTAAAAAACCGTTGCCTGATGCAACGCATATGGCTGACAATTTACTCTTAGTATCAACCCCCCCCCCGCGCGTTATAAAATATCTTTTATTATATATTATATTCCAAACAACCCTACAGTCCATGTTGTTCAATATCAAGTCGAAAATAATTTAATGCTAACCTACCTGTAAGTTGGGCTGGCTTATAAGAATATTGGTCTTGGCAATAATTTTTAAATAAGTACTGTAAGAACTTTGGTCTTGGTTAATCTGTATTATTTGGGATCATTAATGAGTGCGAAACTTAAATGTTACTTAAACATTCTAAGTTGTTCCAAATAATATCATTGTCATCATCGTAAAAACTTTTATTATCTATATTTATAATTACGTAAAGTATATGTGCACCATGCATTTTATACATTAATCCGCATAATTTGACAATAGTAGCAATTTTCCACAATATAACGTGGTAATAATATAATTATTATTTGAAAAAAATACGACCGAGACAATGCTCCAGTCGCTTTGTTTGAATTTGTTTAAAAATAAATGTCTTTGAATATTACACATAATTCAATGGATTAAGAAATTTAAATTGTAAACAATATTGGCAACGTTGAATGTGGTAGCCGCTTTCGAACGAATTTTTTCAAGCCGAGGCATGACAATGCCAAAGTGTCAATATTAAAACATTAATCCGTTTATTTTTTATCATTTGGCCATAGCATTGCGGTAGCCTTGGTGTGAAAAACTACTAATTATCAAAATCTTTACTTGATCTCGCAACTGTTTGTAAACTATTTAAGTAAATATTAGCTAAATTATCAAAATTAAAATCAGTACTTTCTTGCCAATATCAGAACAAGACGAAAAATTCCAAGATTCATACAAGACCAATGCGATACTTTGCTCGACAATACTTCTTCGATACCAAGACAATATTTCACGAAATCTCGTATTGCCTCAGTATTGTTCAAGCATTGCATGTATTTCAAGAGTATCTAGATTGAAAACAATGAATATAATAATTATCAAAATGGAATAACTTTATACCAAAATAACGAAAATTGTATTTAGTAGGCGGTCTTGTGATTTGTGTAAAAGTTTGACAAACGTTCATAATAATGGACATAAACTCAAAATTCAATAACGTCGATTTGAATTAAACTGCGGAAAAGAGTCCATTGAATGGAACTTAAATTTGATTATGCTATAATAAAGTATCAAACTACGACACGTGATATTCGAAGCAGTATCTTAATTAAATACATCGGATATTTAATTAAAAGCAGCGCGATGTCCAATATATCGTTTGAATGAAAAAAAAATCGAAATCACGAGTAAACCGATTGATATTTTATACGTGTGCCCGGTCACGGGATGGCTCGTGTTAAAGCAGCTAAATAATTTTACATAAACTGCTATTCAGTGGTAGCCCGGCGCGATGCGAAAAATATGTAATCTTCGATAATTATTATTGCCCCAGCGTTGATTGCAAATTCGGCAACGTGATCGATAAAGATGACATTTGCCCGGCGATGTGAATCTCTATTATGGACTTCGATTAGCGTAGAATGTTAATTCATGCTAGCTCATCGGCGTGGCAAATAATCCGATTATAATAATCGACGCGGGCAAACGTTCTATCGTGCGCGGACTAACCTTTCGACTTCCGAAAAAGGTCCGTTATCGGGGCGGTAATCAGTGACTTTCCGTTGCCAGATGAATTATTTAAAATTATACAGCTTATGTATCGGTCGCAATAATGGTTTTATAAAACAACCGATAAGGACAACGAATGCAATACAATAAAACTTTTCCTTAATTCTGTAGTTTTCAGCGGTGTTACTATTAGACTTGGTTTTACCAGACCATTCGATTATATACCATTGCATTTTTTACTTGCACCTTTTTATTAATATCACTTTACTGTAATATATATATAAAAACATTTTTAGAAGATAATAACACTTTGACCAATCGCTTTGATCACTTACCTTACATATAATGCGGTAATTTTACGAAATATTCGATGTGCAATTAAAAGCGCACGTATATATAGATCAATTACTAACACGATGGCAATTAAATTGCGCAGGTGGTGAGGGGCAAAGTGACAACACGCTGTTTGTGGCATGCCTGCAAGGCTCTCGGCATAGGGCTTCTACTAATGCTTTTAGGGGCTTGCATGGCTACCATAGGTAATTATTAGAGTTTATCATCCTCATTTGTTGTTTCTCTCTTTTTTCTTCGTTTTTTCTTTTTTTTTTTTTGTTAATTGAGCTTTTGGAACAAATCACAGGTGACTAAAAATGTTTAGTTTGGATAAATGAAGAATTGAAGAAAAGTTAAAGAAACGAGCGAATAAGACGTATATATTTAATGTTTAAAATTTAACTATATGAATTTAAAAAAAAAAAAAAAGAATTCGAGAGTATATTACTGTTGTTCAATGTAGCAAAAGTTTTAATAAAAAACAAAAGATATGACAATTGAAAGTTTAAAACAATTTTAAATGCATTTTACTCTTTAAATTAATTTGCGATAAGTTTGCGAACTTTTTCAGGCGAAGCAGAATATTTTTATGCTTCAAATACAATGCAAAAGAATGAGTATTAAACTTTGTAAGAGAATAATGTATTGTTTATAAAAAAAAAAAACATTATTCTTCGTCAGATTTTATTTTTATTAAAGAGCAAAAAAAAAAAATAAAAATAAACAAAAAAAAAACGAATGAAATATTGATTATGCAGTATACTTACAATGGAAAGAAACTTGTAATCCCGAGATGAATGGATATTCAGACAATGTGTCGGGCAATATTGTACTTACTTTTAGCTTTTAATTTTTTTTCTTCATAACTTTGTTTATCAATTTTACTAACCGCAAAATAGATTGTCTATAGTATTTTGTTATTATCCGTTATGAAAAATAAAAAGTGTAAATGAAAAACTAATCGATAATTCCCATCAGATGCAAATATATATACAATAAATTCTTTCCGTAAAATATTTCGATAACAAAAATAACTTTCTTTTATATTATATTTAAAATTGATGCTTTTAATGAAAAATTCGTTTGCAAAGATACAATCGACAGTTTATGTATCTCTCTTTTCATGTATAAATTAAAAAAAAAAAAAAGAATATTGATAAATCACTATTGTATTAATTTAACTTAGATTATCTTTCAACGATAAAGGTGAAATATCAGATAAGTACATATGGAAAACGAATTCAAATCACTTGTTTTCATTATTGCAAAAATTATATTTTAAGATAAATATTTTTACTTTTCTCTCGTCTAAATCTTTGCAGAGAAAAAGATAAAAAGAATAAATGTCATGAATAATATTATCATTGCACATTTCTTTCAAACATTATCCAAATTGATTTAATGCATCCTTATACGTTCATAGTTTATATATTTTCAACCCATTAAATTCCATCGCAATCGCAGAATAAATAGCGATCAAATAACTACGCCGTCGCTTTCATCAGTAAAAAGTAAAATATCCGCGTGTTTTTTGCCGGTTGAATTATTTTTCTATGAAAATGAAATAAACGTATTCGTAAGGCCAGGGGCGTCAAAAGTGCATCGGAAACTAAAAGATAGAATCGAGATTGAAAATAATGAGATAAAAACCCATGGGCGAATTTGTTGATGCCAAGCATAAATACAAGATTGTAAACCATCAAACTAAGCTATCCGAGGATATGTAATTTTTTTTTAACTTATATATACATATTGTACTAAATTTTTCATTATGTTAAAATGATATTATCGGTAAGGAAGAAAACTGGGTAATTACGAATTTTTAGAATTTAATAACTCACGAAATTAAAAATAAATTTTTAAAAGAAGAAATTAATAATTTAAGACTTGAGAATGAGAGAGAATGTTTTATTAATATCATTTCAAAGGATATTCCATTTCGAAAACAGTTACGGTTAGAGCTTTAGTGTTTGAATTTGAAACTCCGTAGGTGGTAGGGTGGGGGTGTGAAATGACGCCCCTCCGTAGAGGGAGGGAATACATACTACGTACTCAATTGTTATTGCTTACAATGTTTTATTACACGATAAAATAATTTTACAATAAAAAAAACATCGATATGTTATTTTTTTGCTAATACAATCGATGGCCTTATCAATTTTTCGCTAATGATGCTGTACCACTTATTGGATTTAATAGATTTGATATAGGTATTTTTTTTTTAATTTACTGAATTATTTCAATACTGGGTATTATTTCAATTTCTCAAAAATTTCAATTTACAAAGAAGTTTTTAAATAAGTTGCTCAAAATAAAGATAACAATTAATCTTATTTCAAGATTATATAATTTTTACGATCGTATCGATTAGCATAATCAAAAGTTTGTTTGCAATAATGGAATCAAATAAATAACTGTCCGATAAAGATAAATAATTAATTTTAATGAGATAACATTACATATTTACCTGTTTAATGAAATAATTAAACACACAGAGGGACAGACAAATAAATTTATAATCTCGGTAATCTCTGAATTAATTAATAGTCAATATTAAATTACAAACATTTGATGATTGCGATAACTCCCGTTGAAAATCAACAAACCTGAATTTACCTGGTTGAGAGCAAATCAAGATATAATCTTTGAGAATCCACAATTTTCCGTGCTATATTATAAGATTCTAAGTAAACTGGGGGGGGGGAGCGAATATCGTGAAAATATAGCAGAGCCAGTATAACAAAAACGAATTTACAGTGGAAGAGGAAACGTAATATATGTTCTATACACAACGGCGCCTTTGTTCCAAAACTTCATGTTCTTTTATCAACTATATGCATTTTGAAATACCTTGAAGTTTAATTATTCGGCCAAACAAAAAAGTTTTTTAATTTCAATTCATCAAACCAAATGAACAACTAACTCACTTTTACGTTTATATGATTCTTTGAAAGAGTAAATTTGATTTCGTTCAAAAATTTTGCCAATGCAATAAGACGAGCATCTTTACATTTTAAAAGAACCTTTTTTCTTTCTTTATTCTCTCACTCACTCATTCTTTCGCTCTCGCTCTCTCTCTCTCTCTCTCTCTCTCTCTCTCTCTCTCTCTTCCTCTCTCTCCTCTCCCTCTCTCTCCTCCTCTCTCTCTGGATAGAGGATAGAGAGATTAATATCTCTCGCGCGTTCCCCCGCTTATCTCGCGGCTCTCTCTTATCTCTATCGCTATCGGCTATCTCTATCTCTATCTCTCCCTCTCTCTCTCTCTCTCTCTACTCTCTCTCTATCTCTATCTCTATGCTCTATCTCTCTCTCTCTCGTCTCTATCTCTATCTCTCTCTCTCTCTGGTTTAATTGGTGTACTTGATCGCTTTCTTTTGCTAAATAGGCTACTACGCAGACCAGCTATCCGTCGCACAAGAAATTCGAGGCAACCTGACTAAAAGAGTTAAAAACGAATCCCGAGGCTTTCATCTCAACAATCTCAGCTACGCTGGACCTATAGTCATGGCCGTTGGAGGTAAATATAAATGGACTTTTTTTTTTTTTTAACTCGCAACCATAATAATAGGTACGTTTTTTTTGTACACGCCTTTGATTTATACGTGAATACTTAGGAATTTAATTTAGCTAAAAATATATTTTAAAAATTTTAGAGAGTACTCGAAAGAATGTAATTTATTAAATTATTTAGTAAGAACAGAATTTATATAATCAACTAAAGGTTAACAAATATATATAGTATTTACTAATTTCATTTTGTAGCAAAAAATATAATTTTTTATTTTTTATATCAGTACATTGGTAATTTTATGACTTTTTTTTATTTACATGAAATTATTTACAATTATTTTCCAAAAAAGGCTTTAATAATTCTATTCTTAGAATTTTTGTGAAAGCTTCAAATTTATGCAATCCCAGACATAAGCGTATAGATAGAACTAAAATAGTTGCACGTAATAATAATACGAATATTAGAAATTTGAAAATTATTTTTACATTCCACGAAGACGTGCACCGGCCAATTAAATCGTATTCATTATACGAAAATTTGAAATAATATATAAATTTTTCGCCCGGTAAAAAAGCACTATATCAGCAGAATTTTTTTAAGACCGAATAATAAATAAGTCACTTTGAAAAATTCTAAAAAACTTTTTACGATATTTTATAGCGCCCGTATAAAAATTCATATATCTTATTAAGAAACAATAGAAAGCACCATTGACTCAGAAAGTAGTAATAAAATTAATAAATTTATTTTTCAAAATTTAAATTTTGTTAAGATTTTAATTGTGCCATCGTTCGTTAAAAGAAGGTGTAAATAAATGAAGAAAGACGAGTGATCTATACCGGCCTCTCGTATTGAAAAATAATGTTTTTCCCCGGCACGTTTAATTTACAATGGAAATGTATTAAATAATTATTAACACTATTAAAGTAAAATAATAATGAAATTACTCTTATTATTATGTAAATACAGGCGAACTTTATTTTTTCAGTTTCAATTTCGCTATACGTAAGTTACATCAAAATTAAGAAAAACATGAAGTAAAGATATCGAGAAGAGCAGTTTTTTCGTCGAATTAAAAATGACAATCTTACTTTCATCAAATATATGAATTTCTATTAATCGAAATGGGAGATGCAAGTTTTTCCCAGAAATAAAACAGTATAGTTTTGTAAAAATAAAGAATGTTTTGTCATTATTTTAAGCTACATAGTGCTTCGATAAAGAGATTTTTTACCGTACAGAAAATAGAAGCGTGCGCTACGAATGACATTGCCTACCACCCGAACGTTCCGAATCTGCTCAATTGGTAATAACGAAGGGAGAAAAGACACTTTCATGCAGTAATTGAGACTATGCGGCTGGCTTCTGAACCAGGCCCTATACCACGGCTGATAAGGATGATATACGTGTGTCTAATCAAGACGTAGAGTCTATATACGCACCAGACGACGCGTATCTCTGGCATTTCCCCTACGTATGCCCGACCGAACAATGAGGTTTCGACACAGTAGACGTTCCGTGCCCCCGCGTCCCCAAGACCCATAGATAATTCAAAATCAGTAACGCACGAACACAGCGAGAAACTGCGCGCCTTTTGTCGCGCCTCCTCGCGTTAGGCGCGCGCGCGCGCGCACACACACACACACACACACACACAATTTAGGCATAAACTACTCAAAGCGGGCGTGCTGATGCGGAATGAATCATGGCGAGGAGCCATCGACGCGCCGCGCCGCTTGGGTTATAATCGAGATAGGAGAGGACAATGGCATGTGTATAGATATATGTAGGTACACCTATATCTATAAGAGACGACATCAAATTCATCGCGCGGAAATCGTGAGAGGACGTACTGTACGTACATATATATATATATATATATATATATATATATATATATATATATATATATATATATAAATATATGAAGCCATGGAGTATCGTGAGAAAATTGCGCTCGCTGTCCGCGAATGTAGGCCGGCATCTCTCTCCTATATCGATTTGGCGCTCGGCTCTATACATGTATATGTATATATATATATATATATATATATATATATATATATATATACACAGATGCACAGACACATATACATACACATATACGCGCGCGAATAAAGAGTCGCGCAGCCGCTGGATGGGAATCGCCGACGGTCCGCGCGCCTCTAATGCGGGGACGCTGATGACGCGAAGATCCAGTGTATCGCGGACTAATGAGCTTCCGCCGTTCAGCAGAGCAAGCTCGAGCTGCTCAATCCCGAGGACGCAGCGCGAACGGCTGGACGGGGGCTGTGAAAAAAAAAAAAAATTTTTTTGCCCCCAGAGAGATTTGAACTCTCGACCCCTGGTTTACAAGACCAGTGCTCTAACCCCTGAGCTATGGAGGCTGACGGAACGAATGAATTTACTGACCATAGAGGAGGCTGTGATTCTCGTCTCGCTTACTTCCCATTTGTTTATAGGGTTTTCCGCGCACTTTTCAATTATTTGCACGCGAATCTGTTTAATTTAATAAAATTACAATTAAATATAGCATTTAAAATTTTTCTACTTATTTTTTTACAATATTTGTTATTAATATTAGTAATTGGTCAAATTTGACAATTTATATCAACATTTTAATCGGTTTCAAGAATTTCCATAGCATGCAGATTAGAACTTCCATAAATATATTTTTAAATATGATTTAAGATATCAGAGAATGACTTTACCGACGCTATAATCAACTCTTACCCTTGCAAGGACACGGATAAAAATAATCGTTTGCAGATGAATAGCAAAATTATTCTTCTACAAAATACTGATAATACTTGTTTAAAGTATCTAATTTGAATTGTTAAAGAAATTCATCATTTTACAAATCGGTCAATATAATAAAGGTCTGCTAACTTCATTTAAATCTTCGTTATAGAAAAGTTTCATCATATTTGAATGTAAGAGATCCAAAAATAAATGTAATGAAAGAGTTGTTAACTTTAAAAATAATAATATTTTTATTTTTATTTTAAATCATTATATTTATTTTGATGAATAATTACGATTAAAATAAATGAAAAATCTTAATCATAATTTCCTATGTGTATATATATATATATATATATATATATATATATATATATATATATATATATAAGTCAACTATTAAATTGGCATTAATTTTCTTTTGTAATTAATTATTATTGTGCAGTATTTCAAATCTGTAATAATAAAAATTTATTAAACAATATTTGTCTATCATTTCAATTGTAATATTTTGTAATCAAAGCTATTGGAAACGATAAAAAATCGGTTGTCGATTAAGAAATAAATATGCGATAAATGTAGAATAAAATATTAGAAATAGATATGTAGATTAAAGATATGGTTAAAGCATTATGATATCTTTTATAAGCTTCGAGAGAGAAAAAAAATTTATTCCATGATTTGTACAGGTACACACTGTAATAGGCGATAAAATTGATATTTAAATGAAGTTGAATATGTTATTAAATTTGTATTTGATAACAATGAGTACATAGTTTTCTATGTATAGATATGCTTGTTCGAACTCATTATCATAGATTATGAAATATTTTCGACCCGAATGTATAATGTTTACGTCAATAATGAAAAACTGCCGTATTGGTTAAAACAATTTAATATTATTCTCTAATTAGTGGCGCCCATGCATTATCCATCCACGCGCGCAAATTAAAATTTACATTAATTTGCGAAGTAAACGTGGAAATTGACTCGCAGTCCGAATTTCAATTCGTTTGATATACGGGCGATGAGGATAAGATTGCACCATTGAAAAGTTGATCTAATTCGATATTTATCGATTGGCAGAGTTATCGATAGTAAATGGCAAAATAATACGCATACGGCATTAAAAATGACTTTGCCAAATAATTTAAGAGCTTGTTTTTTTCACATCCGAACATTTGAATCACACATCTTACGGTAAAATAAAAAATCGTTAATTTTACCATTGTTATTGAATTTGTTAATTTTGTAATAAATTCGGTTATAAGTCTTAAAATACAATGCTGAAGCTGGAGCTCTTTCACACGCCAGTAATCACGTCGGTGCACCACAGAATCGCTGGTCTGTTTCAATTCGATTCGTATCGTTGAGTGGCAAAGCGCCCGTCACAAGTTAAGCGCGTGCCTCGATTTGGTATTTCGCGCACTGGACCCGGAATATAGGTGCTATTATATCGCGAGGCGTATTGCTCGTAACAGGTGTTTCGTCTCGCTATGGCATTTTATTGACACAGCGGCCATATGACATATATCGGTATAGATAAACTTTTCTGTGCCGTATCGGCGTCATCGTCGCGCTCGATAGGGATTTCAATTCATTGCGTTCTAAGATTTGCAATTAAATTAATTATAAAATCAATACACTTAAATATAAAAATAAAAAAAGTTCATCTCATCATTAGGATATCAAAATAAACTTTTCATTCTTTAGGGAAGTCAATTTTAATATCGGATATGCGTTGTTTGGCCATTTATACTTTTAATAACTATATCAGTTCGAAGGATGTTCTGATTTTAATTTTAAAAAATCTTAAATTACATTATTAAAACTTTAGAGTTAATGTAAGTTTCTGTGAAAAATTAAAAAAGAATCGTATAATGGAAATACTGAAAAAATTTATCTTTGGACTGGAAAAAATATTTAGTATAGTATTATTAAATTCGTAAAAAGAGAAAACAAAGTTTGATTGCTGTGCCGTCGAAATCTACTAAAAATACAATCTTTAAACGTTCGTAGTTTTAAACAAATTTGTACATACGAGAGTAACTATATGACTAACTTATTTTTCTTATTTTATACAAAAGTAAAAAAATCGTGAAAATTAATTGTAAATTACGCTGATATTATGATATTACAAATACGCAATACTATTTGTCGCAACACCATTGCTCCAAATCAATGTAAACGATTGGAGAGCTCTTATAATTAAACAAATTAAATAAATTCGAACGATATTTCAATACAATTTCGCAAGCAATGAACATAATTTCTCGCAGATATCTTCGTGGTGGAAGTACCTTAACTTAACAGATGTGTGTAACGATTTTCATTGCTTATCTTAGAATCAAAGCAAATGATAGTTGGCGCATTAAAACAATCAATGCAGTTTTTGCATCGACGTAGAAATACCTATTTATCGAGATTATCGCGTGCAAATTAAGGATTATTTGTAACGGGGTTCGTTTATGCACGGTATTTCCCGTTGCTGATTGTTGCGAATCGCGTGACCGATTACGGCGTTGTAATAACGAATTACACATTTAACTATATAACCAGACAGTGTGACGCGGCCCTCGTTCATTGTATATAGTAATAGCTGACAATACCTTCTCTTACTAGTTGAAGTAACGAAAATCAACATCTCATTTTGCATATAAAACTGCTTTATAAAATTTGAAGAGACTTCCTTCGAATTTCTCGTAGTAATCCGACATTAGAGCTGCAATAACTGTTTGTAAGTTAGTGTTAAAAGTCTTGCTCGTTCTTTTGAAACTGCTTATTTTGTTCGAAAATCGTAAAATTTGACGGGCTGACATCGTTAAAATCAATTACATTGTCAGCTTGGTACTCGACTTGGTACTCGAAACTTGTGATTAGCAGCCCCTGTATTTCTTGAGTCTAATCGAGGCGATCTACTGGTAGAAGCAATTTGTCAAGAGTTGACATATCCCCGGCACTATCCCCGGAGACTAGCTTAGCGACTGTGCCTTTTCACTATCGAGTGTACACCTGTATTTATATAAATAATCTTAATATACTCTTGTGGAAATTTTAGTAAAAGAATCCACATTTTGGATATCTTTCAATCTGTAGAAAAATGTGGTATGATATAAGCCAAGCACGTATAAATAAGTTCTCTCAATGAAATGAACGAAGTACGCTTTATTGCTTCTGCATCCAGTTTTCGACATCGAGTTTCTTACTGGTTAATTAAAACTGCTCTGCGAGCATCATAAAACTTTATGATAATAATCGAAGCTGTATTATTTGTACGGAATTGATCTACAGCAATGTGCCTATAAAAAGAATGTTTCTATGCACCGGTGATCGCGCGGTTGCAGGTAGATAGGCGCGCATAACGTACATTTTCCAACAACGAGAAAATCATAAGGCGGCAATACTGCAAGGCTTGTATCTATAGAAATGCTTCTGTTCGGTGCTTATATATTTTTACTCAAACACATTTAACTAAATCACGTTGAAAATGTTTTGTTTATTTAATACTGTTGAAATATGAAAAATTTCGAATAAATTACGTGTTTCTACTTATGAAACTATCGAATCTATTCGTCGATCTGACGGTTCTACTGGAATGAATTTTTTTCCGTTTGAAATATTAATTTGGACCCGCGCAAGTGGTTCCTATCGATTCTATACGAAATAACGCATTCTTCTTGATATAAATCAAATTTTCTCCTATAAAATGAATCAGATGGATCTTATGTTTGATTTTTATTATTTGAATCTGTAGCGGTTCAACTTTTATTCTGCGATGGTTTTTCTATAAACGATCCGATGAATTTTGTCGGTATACGGAAAGCAGTTGAGCATATTAATTAGAAAAATTGTCATAGGGCCACAAAAGTAATCAAAAGTTTCAACTTTTAGGTTTTTCAAGCACTGAGTTCTCTTTGGTAATCCGGTAACCTCGGTAATTTTTTTAGCATTCGTCGGATTCAAATTTCAGGATTTCATTTATAATCTGTTTTTCAGTTTCGTTAAGCCATTTCGGAATTTCAGAATATTTTATTTATTTACAATAGAAAGTTATACTGTAATTCATGCGTCTAACATAAGCTTTTTTTATCTTTCGAGTATACTCTGTATGTTGTTTTAATAATATACCCTCAAAACTTAGATTGAGATTAATGTATGTTCTGCATTTCTGTGTTAACGAGCCGATGAAACGTATTTCTGATTTTCTTCCTACTCAATATTTTAAATAATTAAAAATTTAAATATACTAATTATTATTTATTTGTGAGATATTTACGACGTACAAAGAAATTTTTTAATAGAAATTTATCTACGATTATTGTTAAATTTTATTCATACGAATAAGTTATATTTTGTTGATCTTTACGTACTACCCTCGGTTAAATCGAGTTAACACAGCTTTAAAACAGCGCCTACACGAATCCCAGTCCACGACATATCTATAAATTTATTTTGCGCGCGAAATCTCATTCGCGCAATGTATATCTATACGACTGTCCGTTCTGCCCGTTCTCCCAGGCTTCATCGTGGTCGCCGTGTGCGTGATGACCTTCGAGGCGCGCGACAGCGCGGCCAAGGTCGTCCCGGCGCGCTTCCGCTTCAACCAGGCCTCGACCCTGAAGACGGCCAAGAGCCAGCGGAACCGCAAGTCCACCTCGAGCCAGACGAGCAAGTGGGACCACCAGCTGGGCCTGTTCCGGGTCAATCGCAGCCCAAGTCCCAGCCTGCGCGAGAACTCGCGTCGCCAGCTGACCGCCGAGTTCGTCCAGTTCTCGAAGAACCTCCAGGGCAAGGCCCCGACGAATCCCATCAAGAGGAGCCCGAGCGCCCCGACCCTGGTCGAGAAGAAGTCGCCGAGGAAGAGGGCGCCGAGGTTCGGCGGGGGCTGCGCCCTGCTGAATCCGGAGCTGCTCAAGAGGCACGCGATATCGGTGGACAATCCGAGCTACAGTCCCCACCAGGTGAGTCGAGCTTCGATTATGCATTTGCGCGTCGCCGTCGGCAATATTTCTATACTTCTCCGGACTAAATTGTTCGTTGGGAGGGGGGGGGGGGCTGGCGTTACGTTAAAACATACAGGGCATTAATAAGGAGACTGCCGTGCTCGCTTTTTGCGCGTGCTTTATTTAATTTAGAAATAAAATGATCGTAAATCGAAAATGGCTCGATTTGCGTCGCAGTCACGGGCAAACGTGCTATTGTTTCGCTCTGTCGCGTGATAAGTCAATGCGATTTATATTGTGAACAAAACGGAGGTTCGTTCCTCTGTAAAGAATAATGTTCTATAGCTCGACTTTCCATTTAACGAGAGACTTTGCAAAATTTAACATAAAAATATCACATGATCTCTGATTCTAATCAACCACAGCTGTCGTGAGCAAACTAAAAAAGCAAGCGAGTGGACCATAAACATATATAAATATACTTACTATATATGAGATGGACTGCGCGTACTGCGCAACGGAACGCTCCGAAGTTAATTCTAGAAAAAAATGAAATAGGAAAGAGTAGTGCGTCTGTTCTAAGAAACTTTTTGCGGGGAGAAACTCTTGCGCGTTTTTCTCGGAACCGATGCTCCGAATCCAAAGAAACTTCTACTTTCCACTACTATATAATGTGTGAATATCAGATTATCGATATAGCAGGTGCCTTTTTAACATTATTTTACAGAAAAAAGCTAGGAAAAAATAATGCGATCCTTATAGATTCGGCACAAGGCATGCACAATTTTTTCAATAGAGTTGTTCAAAATACACAGTAGTCGTTTTTAAAAACCAATAATACTAAATTAGCCTAAAACTTACGGATTTTATTTCGAGTTTTTTAAGAATTGTAGAGAAAATATAGATTATCCAAAGTTATGAACTTATAAGAAGACTAATAATTTATTTTCATTCATTGTTAAAAAATCGTGAATTATTCATAAATATATAGAATTTTATATTAATATTGGTATAATCTATATCTAAGATTTTAAATGTTAACATTGAGTATACTTATTATATTAACAGTAATGGACAAATTTGAATCAGAAAACCTAATCATATAAGCCTTTTTTTTAAAAAGCATTGCTTTTTATGTTTAAAATAATAGTTCCTCTATTTATAAAAGAAGAATAAATATATAAATTATAAATTGGATAAATATAAATGTTTTTTCTTGTTATATATGGTTCTGTCAGCTGGGTTTCTTCCTCCCCCCCCCCCTCAGTTTCTCCTGAACTGCACTTCTCCATATGACTTCACCGTTCTCATTACCACCATCCCCATTATTTGATCAGAGAGTGGGCGAGATAGAGAGAGAGAGAGAGAGAGAGAGAGAGAGAGAGAGAGAGAGAGAGGGAGCCAATAAGAGCGAGAGACAGAGAGGAAGAGAGCAAGCTCTTTGGAATATCTCTGTCCCGATGTGTTTTGTTCAATGCGTCCGTGAAACTGGTCAGACGATCCCTATATTTCCATGCGTTGACCTCGATCAAAGAATAAATTTTAACTAATTAAATGGACAAATTGAAGTTTAATAAAAATAAAAAAGATTTATATTGAATAAGAGCATTATTATTATACTCAATGGAAAAGGGTCGAGTATCTATTATCTCGACAACTAGCCATATTCGTGCTCGACTGTCTAAGGGTTCGCGGGAAAGGAATTAAGATACAGTAAATATTTTGGCTTTCAGTGGCTAATTCGACACTAGAGAAGGAAAAAAATACAAGCAATCGATATATAGTTATTACATGGGACATTTACAATTTATTTATAAATCGATACAAATTCACTGTCCTACTTTACTTAATACGTAATATTTTTTAGAATGCAATGCAAGATATTAATAATAAAAATACAACACAATTTTTTAACATAATACACGGCTAACATCGAAATAATTAAAAATTTTAAAGTAAAGGTAATAGAGAACTAAATCTCCATCTCGTATACTATAATGTCTATTGAAAATATAAAGTTAACATTTTCATATCGACGTAACAAACAAGTACAATTAAGGGATGAATCATCTAAAAAAAGTTAAAGTACATATACTGAATAAATATAATAATTTTTTTGGATGAGATGACTATTGGGATAGCCATATAACATTTTTATAATAAAAAGTCGTGTAAAATATATTTCATACGTATAACTTAAAAATCAATACTTGAATACTTGAATTCGAAATCAATGTTTCTAAAAAAAACTTTTCACTAAAGTAAAGTAATATGAAACGCCAATAATCCATATAAGTTAAATTATTATTATGTTCAGCTATTCTACTGTGATTTGAATTCCAAATAGGAACTATTTCATTTCTACTCTTGAATCTATTAATCGGTAGAATTGGGAATCCGATGAAATGGTTAAAGCATGATTATACAACCATACCACTACAATGAAACCTTTTCTATTTCGTATCCAATAACTCTGGACTGATCTCATATTTGCTTTCAAAATGACTTATAATATGATTGTTCGCCAGAAATTATTAAAAGAATTTACTTTTATTATTTCGAATAGGAAAATTCGTGATACGTCATCGAATTGCTGTATAAAAATTATTGTAAGATAGATCGAGAGCATCGTTTGACGATTTTTAGAATTGAAATGGCTTTGAAGAAATTTGGTTATTTGTTTAATATTCATATTTCTAGGATTTTTAATATTACGAAAATCTTGAATGATATTTAAATATTGCAATAAACAATATATCTTGAGCGTTACGTCGCAAGTCGCCTCTCAAATATCTTCCGGTGGTGTATACTAAAAGGAGCGACACCCCATGCCTCGCTCATTATTATTAAATCATCTATGTAAGTATAAATACAAGCCGTAGGAACGATTAGGATAATAGAACTTCTTCATCTTTGCATTCTAGACCACAACAAGGAAAATACATAGAAAAGAGGCAGAAAGAAAGATCGTGAAAGATTTAACTTCTCCTCGTACTAACACCGTTGCTTTTCCTATCTATTAGAGATGGCAAATCAACGAGAGTGGACTCGGTCAACAGACGAAACTGGGAGTTCAAGGTGATTGAAGCGATCTAATTTCTACCTAGACTCTCGAACGGAAATGACCCCGTAAACATTATATCCTACTCAAGATGGGTGTAACGAGAAAATTTCGAAACGTCATCCTCGCTCCCCCTCCAGTGCTCTTCAAGAGCTCGCCAAGATATATTACGACGAGGGCTTGTCGCCCAGGCCGGCAGGCCGTGACGTTTGTTATTGTAGCGCCATCGATCTCTCCCCGATATTGCGACGTCCCAAGGCTTCTGATACCGGCTGGACGAACTCGGCGTCGCTATAGCTTAGCCAGTACTAAACTTTTTCCCGAATTAACAAAAGTGAAAAAGCCGCGTATCTGCGAGGCTTGCAACGTAAAGTTCGGTCAGGAGTTGAGGCTGATTAGCTTGGCACTGAAACCAGAGTGGAACGTTAATGGTAAAAGCACAGGCCTAATTCCACCGGCTGAAGATGTCAACGCGGTAATTTTTTAACTAAGTAGATAAACTGCTCTACTAGGATGGAGACAGAAATACAGGGGCCTCCATGCCCCAGCAGCTGCAGAGAATAAGCGGGTTGAACATGCTTAAAATAGTATTGTACAAAATGAAGAGGACTTGAGAGCGATAACACATCACCGTCATAAAATTAACCGAGACCGCTCGAGTTGATCGGGAGCTGAATCGAACGCTCCTTGCAGCGGAACGCGCGTTCGCAGACCGTCGTTCCAGCTAGAGGTGGGGACTCCACCCAGAAACCAAATAGATGGTAAAAATACAGAAAAAGTTCGACACCCTGCTTACACGCAAACTAACCGAACTTCCATATCCATCATCGGTTCTGATGATTTTCACTTCTATCGGGCTAATGTTTAAGGACTCCCGCTATTTCATTCTTTTCGGAAACTAAATGAATAAGTATTGAAAAAAATATTTCATGAGCTTAAATATGTGACGTGACTTTTTCCCTTGATGATTCAACAATCAGTTTCCTATGTTTACAGTGTCTGGTAGCAATTTTCATCTAACAAATTTACGATTTTACTTTAAATGTACTGTATTGTAACTTTTGTAATTTAAACTACTATTTCCCAACAAATTGTATTAAAATAAACATGTGGGTATTTAGTTTTTTTTTTATAAACGTTTAATTTTTTCCAGAGTAAAATAATTTTCAATGTAAAATTGTACAATATAATTTTATTATAATTAAAATAAAAATATATAAATGGAAGTAAAAGTACATTATTATAAATAAAGTTTATGTTCGAAAAAAAAACTTTCATTTTTTTTCTAGCTGTCATCTACTGTGCAGGATAATTTTTTCAGCAATTTTCGCTTTATATTCTCATTTTTTAGATAATTGACTATTTAGGTATTTATTTTAACTTTTCAGCATGGTTACACACGCAGTTGTGACAAAGCTACGTTAAAACGTAAGTTAGAATCACTGCGTAACTGATTGTGATGTTATGTCTTTATTTTCTTGTTGTCAATTTGTCATTATGGAGCCAATAACAGAGACACAAAAATAAAACGAGTATATATATATACACATTCATATATACAGATACAGTCTGATACATTCACTCAGATATGTCTCACACTCTCGATGTCTCGGAATATACGTAATAGTAACGAGTAAAATGTTTTTATTTTGCATTTGTATTTAAGCATTGGAAACAATCGAATAGCAGCATTATAGGTACTTATCAATTTCATTTGAAAATATTATATGATCCTTGGGCAAGATAAACGGCTTTCTGATATATGTATAAGTTACTCTACATATAAACACCCACATCCACACATACCCACACGCATGCGCGCAATAACGCACTCACGGATATTCGCAATTATTCGTTCTTTATAATAATATAATAAAAATTATTTCTTAAAAATAATATATTACAAAATACAAAAAGTTTTTTTATTTAAAATAATGGTTGTAAGTGATATTGGTATAATCCTTTAACAATATAAATAAAAGATATAAACGTATATGAGGATGCAAACGTCAAATTGTCTGTTTCCCGCTGCTCTGTAAAACGAAACAAAAAATTGCACGAAATCCAGGGAATCGCCAGAGTCGACATCTCGGTGAAAACTCGTGTTCAGAAACGGTTCCGAATCACAGCAACCACAGTTAAATACATTAATACATTAACTGACTACAATTTTTGCTTCTCCTAGGAGTCTCTACTATACTCTCCTTTACTATACTTACCAATAATAAGTATATAAAAAATCTTTTATGTTTAATAGGTTAAGTAGCAATAAGAGTTCTAAAATAACAATTTTCTTATTATATAAAGACAGATGTGTAATATTCCAATATTCAACTAAAAATTATTTAATATAGTTTTTTATTTGTACCGTTACTTACTTTTAAGCATTTGATCATATCTTGCCACATTTCATATAAATATATTTATAACTTGATCTGGATCATTGTTAAATCTGTTTATTATTCAAATAATGCATTAAACAATAATACTTTAAATGACACGTGAAGAGATATATGAGCAATAAATAATAATCATTATCGGAGATAGAATCTGCAACAAGGCTGGGGCCAATAATATAAATAACTTAAATTAATTAAACAAAGTTACTTTTAAGCTCCAGTCTCATCTTTATTTAATCTAAAACTAAATTATGTCATAAAGCATGATTAAATAATCACGTTTTATTAGTTTCTGAATTAAAAAAGCGCCTAAATTTTTGAAGCATGTATCACGAAAGTCATATATTTATATTATTCTATACGTTTTAAAATGACAAAATGTATGTTATTTTAAGTAAATAACATGTTCCTATACATACCATTATTCATTTAATGTATTGATATTGGTTCAACTATTCTTCATTATATTACATTTTCAATCGATTTCAGCAAAATAAAATTTCCATAGCTGTATACCCTTCATTGAATATAGAAAAGGTAATAAACCAGGAAAACTATAACAAATTATTTAAAAGATATATGCCTTCATCTTGCATCACGTAAACCATCATTCTGCATTTTTACATATTGAGAAAAAATGTACAGAAAATGAAATCGAAGAAGTACATATATTAAAATCTTTATATACGTCGATATGCTATGTATCGATTGCAAATCTTAATAAAGTATTTTTGCGAAACGCAGATCCAAACATTATACTAATCCTGTAAATAGTTATATAATACAGTAACCTCCAATAATTCTCTCCAATAATTTTTTTTTTTAGAAAAAAGTCCTTTTTTCAACTAAATTTTTACAGTTTTGTTGATTGTATCATGAAAAGCCGGGCAGCAAATTAAATTAGAGAGAAAATACTACTTTTTATTCATAAATTCGTACACGGCGTAATGCGAAAGCTTGAATTTTTTGCTATTTTTCGATATGAGAGCTCTCCATTCCGTCAATTCAAAATTTTGCGTAAATATCTGCCTTAGCACCCGAATTATTTTGCACTGATTTTTTGAATAACATATGAGATAAAAATGAACCAAGTATCTAAAACACCGATCAACCAATGTAAATAAAGTAATATTTCACAGACAACGTTTTTATTCACCGGCCTAAAATATAAACACTAACCGAATTATAATACTTCTCTATAACACATTCTAAAACTTTAAAGCAAGTTTGTACACAATGAGAACGCAATAATTCAATAATGCATCGCTAACTTCTAGGCTGCAAAATATTAATCGAGCTAAATTCTGTATTACTTGCATGTTATGAGAAATTTAACGTAGCTGCATCAACGAAAATATTTTCGTTAGCTGCATCCTATATTAACAGTCTTTTAACTCCAAATACACACCGTCGGTATGGTCGGTTTTACTAAATCTCGAGAAAGAACAGAATCTACTACCCTTAATTCCAAGAATCGATTCGTTACACGCTACAGCTAAATTCCGCGTGCCAAAATAAAATAATACCGGTAAAGACATTTCGATACATGTATAATATAGCACTGGCACTTGTGTGTGCACGTAGGTGTGTATGCGCGCGTGCATGCGTGCATAGGTGTGTATGCGCGCGTACATGCGTGCATGCGTGCGTGTTGCGGTGCGTGTGTGTCAACCGAATGTAGATCTCGAATTATGCAGCTCTACTACATTATTGCAAACAATATAGTTAAATTTTGTAGTAAATTCTACACTTTATTTAAAGCGATAATTTTAATTTAAATATATTGAATTTGATTATAGTAAGAAGTAATAACTGTTACTTTAATATACTTTAGATACGCTGTCATTTGGTGGAATTTAATTAAATAATTAAAGTACATTCGTAGGAATATATAATATTTCAAACACTTGAATAATTCCACAAGTCTTGTGATGTAGGACATCGACAATATTTATCTCAAGGACGATTGAGCCAAATGCGAGATTTACTTTCTAAAACATGTGCAAGAAATAATTTTTCATTTTGAAGAAAAAAGATTAAAATTATTAACTGAAATAAATTTAATTAAAAAGTTATTCAAATATTGCATATTCCTAGTAATATACTTTAATTAACTGCATTTCACAGAAAATCGGATTCGCATATAATAAACTAATTGTATTCAATCGTGTAAAACTCGTTAAAAAACATTTACGTACAAAAGGTTTCTGCAAATAAATTTGAAATTTTTTAAAGATTTTCTATTTCTATTCATATATTATTTTTTTATATCAGTATAAAAAGTTAGTGTTTTCTCTCTGTTTTATTTTATTTTTAGTTTGGTTATGCTAAACGACCAACAGAACTCTAGACTTTCTCCCCCCCCTTCTCTCTCTCTCTCTCTCTCTCTCTCTCTCTCTCTCTCTCTCTCTCTCTCTCTGTGCACACGCATTAAAGAAAAGGTTCAGAATAAAATCAAAACAGTCAATGTAAATGTCAATTTATTCATACTAATGCTTTTAAAAAGACTTAATGCTAAAACGTGCATCTAAATTCACATAAATATTGTTCAAAACTTCAAATAAAGTCCGTAACAAAAAGTCGAAATAAACTTAAAACTATATAATAATCGATCTGTTGAATATGCAAGAGGAGTGCGACTTAAAAAATCATGAAAATCCCATCATTATAGTTCAGCGTTTTTATTGAAAAAAAAAATACTCAAGCCATGTTACGAATGGAAGTAATCGTAAAAGGGCACCACCAGTCCGCTCAATATATTTAAATACAACTCTAAATATAAATACACATTAAATTTAACTATTGTATAAACGGGTATCCTTTCGAAGATTCATTTATAGCTGGTACCATCGTTTGTTGCATATTTTACGGCCCATTTAGAGTGAAACGATCAATTTCACTGCGGAAATAACATTGCTCTTCGGCAAAACAGTCTCAATTTTACCACAATCCAGTAATCTTCTTATAAAATTGACTTAATAAAGCAAACATTCAAACGACAAAGGTAATAAATAAAATTAAGCGACAGACGTAGTGGCAAATACTTGACTTTCTTGGAAAAAGAAACAGTGAAATGTTCAAATTATTACATTTATTTCATGTACATAAAGTATTCTGGAGATACTTGCAGAAAGCTCGAAAATACGCTTGAAATACCATTTATTGATTTGTTATTTATTTTTAAACCTGAAAGACAAAAGAAAACACATCAGCGCATCTACTATATGTACAATAAAACAGGACCAAGAAAAAGTCAATGAGTATTTGGTATATTTTTATAGTAAAAAAACACGATGTGCTTGCAAAACACTAGATCGTAATAAACGAACACCTTGATCGTTATAGTTTTACTATGCCCAAATTACGATATAAATAATAAGAGAAATTCATATATGCAAAAAAATTGTATATTTCCTTTAGAAGTTGTTTATTTTCGTAATCTTATAGAAAATATTACGAATTAATTATAAATGGTCCTTACATAAACTGTAATTTAAATTAATAAATATTTTTATCGCTTTTATAGTCTTCATAAAATAATGTACTATCCGATTGTAATAGCCGTCAGACTGTTCTTGTTTATAATCAGCCCAAGAGAAAAAATTAAATCAAATTAAAAATTTAAAATAAAAATAACTAATCAAAATAAAAATAAATTAATCAATATACTAATAAATGAAAACCTCTGATTTCATCTCCTGTGGAAGTGATTATAGGTAAGTATAGTCTGCCTGTCATTATACGAGGTATGGCTATTAAATAACGGGACTGATATTGTAAAAAATTTTATTTTCATTTTATACATAATTACTTATTATCACCTTCAATATACACCCTTCTCTATCTCTGCAACGCTCCATGCGAATTTTCCATTGTTGGAAATAATGTTGAAAGTCATCTTCTGTCAACTCTTTCAGGACTTGCCGCTTTTTCTTGAACAGCTTCTACGGATTCAAATCTCGTACCTTTCAATGCAGATTTCGCTTCAGGGAAAAGATAAAAGTCACATGGTGCTAGGTCTGGCGAGTAAGGTCGATGTTCTAACACTGGGATGCTGTACTTGCTCAGGAACCGCTTAACAGATAACGCGAAATGAGCTGGCACATTGTCTTGGTGCAAAATCCATGATTTGTCCTTCCACATATCGGGTCGTTTTTTTCTTACTCTTTCACGTAGTTTATTAAGTACCTCAAGATAGTAATGTTGATTAATTGTTTGATCTTCAGGAATCCAGTGAAGGTACACAATCCCATGAATATCGAAAAAAAAATCATCATTGCTTTAAATTTTGACTTGCTCATTCTTGCTTTTTTGGCTCTCGGTGAAGTTCGGGTCTTCCAATGCATGGATTGGCGCTTCATTTCCGGATCATAAGTAAAAAACCACGATTCAGGTACAAACATTTTTGCGAGCTGCTCGTTGTTCAATCGTGAGAATTTTTGGTACCATTTTTGCACACACTTTTCGCATGTTCAAATTGTCGCGTAAAATTTCCCGTACATATTCTTTATCAATGCCTACAGATTCAGCAACTGCACAAATACTTAATCGACGGTCAGACTGAATCAAATTAGCAACTTTTTCGACATTGTCATCGGTTTTTGATGTTGAAGGACGACCTAGCCGCGAATCATCTTCAGCGTCTTGTCGACCATCTTGAAAACGCTTAAACCATTCAAAATCACAAGTGCGCGATAAACATTCATTGCCATACACTTCTTTTAGTAAATTATAGATTTCGGTAGCGATTTTTTTAAGTTTAAGGTGAAATTTAATAACAATTCGTTGCTCTATTATTACGCTAAGCATTTTTCCGGCAAAACAAAATAACAACACTAACGTAAATGGAGTTTATGACACAACGATGTTGTTTACAGAAACGAGACTAACTGCATTCTGAAGAGGAAGTCTCAAACTAAACTACTGTTGGTCAATGTTGGTTGCCGCATATGTACTCGTTCCACTGCAGCGTCAGTCCCGTTATTTAATAGCCATACCTCGTATCTTAGTATATTATTGTATAAAGACTTTATAATCTATGTAGAATACAATATCTTTATATTATGTGTTTTATGTACATGTTGCATTGTGTCAATTTGTAACAATATATAATCTTGCATAAGATTAATAAAACTTAGGTCTTTAACAATAGAATAGCAGTTAAGCTCGAGTTTTGTTAAAAAATCCTATTTTACGTGTTAAAGAATGTATGAATTCAGTTCTTCACGATTGGTTACGTAATTGTTACATAATATGTCAACATTTACATTTTCATAATTTAAAATTACATGATAATAAAACTTTCGCGTTTGGGACACTCTGAAGTAAGACATGTTTACCTGAACACTGCGTGAGTGTAAATAAATTATTATTTAAGTTTGAGTGTGAATATAAATTGTAACACTCCGTCTCCATTCTACTTACGGTTGATTTTATTTTCGTTATTTTAATTTTATACCAGGGTTCGATTGAATAAAGTCGGCGTGATAAAGCGGGAGGTACGTCGAAATAACTACTCGTTAAGTAATAGATATAACAATTTATTAGTAAGTACAAGGGAAGTATATGAGAGCTATGGTGCGTGCAGACTCTATGTAGTCTGTACAGGTAGTGCTGCCTTGCGTCCGCTGACGCGCGCCTCTTGGTCCGCGGCCCCCTCCAGACCGTCGGGGTGCCGCCACTATATATTGCAATCGCCGTCGTACGTACGGTGCATGCGCGTCGCTATAAGGGACTAGTGCTCATGCACAGTCCCTACAAGGTGAATAACTCTGAACTGGGTTTTGAAATCATAACAAATTACTACATTCTTTTTCATTAAATAGAAAAAATTATAAAATAATTAAATAAACTATTAATTAATCGTGATCTCCTGATAGATTCCCTGCAACATATAATAAAACAAGAAAAAATTAAATTATTATTATGCTTTTCGCATATATATATATATATATATATATATATATTTACAAAGTATCGCATGTTAATCCGCTTATTTCGAATTTCGGGATACCGCACGGCCTTTACCTATATTCTTTCTCTTTCTCTTATTTCTGTATTCACGTATATTTATTCGCACGGCTCGGTCCGTCTATTTACACAAAATCGAATGCTTCTAACACTTGTTCGTTTTTATACTACTCTAAGGTGTGCCTAAATCAATAATATAAAAAGATCGAAATTTTAATAAGAATTAAATAAATTTATATGATTAAATAGTTAGTCCTCTATTTACATGACCTTAACAAAAGTTTAACAAATAAAACAAACAAGACTTTAACAAATAAAAGTACTTAACATATATTTTTTTTAATGTTATAATATTTAAAGTCGCTCTATTTATGTTTCCAAATACTGGAGCTAATCAGCGACGGAGGTCTACGATGTGTTTGTAAACAATGAACATGTAAATAATTACACCGGTGTTTGTGTCAATCGGCCGAGACCAGGATTTGAACTCGGATCACCAAGATACTAGTCCTTCGCTCTAGCGATCGAGCCATCGTAGGCCTCGTAATATATATTTGATTAGTTAACGTTTAAATTAATTTAAATTAATATTATCTATAATACATGAATATTTTATTATATTATATATCTAATTTACTCTATATCTGTGCTTGTTTATTACCCCGTATGTATTTATATGATTATCATTTTCGATTCTATCTAGTTATAAAGTAATTCTACGCGTATACATAAAAATTTAAATGATTAAACTTTTTCTTTCCTGTAACTCACGTTACATTTCCCTCTCTTTTGGGTAGCGAAAATTGTGTAACGCGGATTTTCGTTTACTAGGTCAATCGAAATATTTAAAAACTTACGTTTTTTACTGCGGTTACTCGTCGCACCTGTCCTGTTTTTCGAACGATTCGTAGTATGTATTTTGTATTGCCAACATTAATCCGATACCGTTCGTATACTTCTGGGTATATGATTTTCTGCCCGTCTAGGAGGACGAATACTCGTGCTCTTCGATGTTTCCTTATAGGAAGATGTCACAGGTCTTTTTTCTTTTGATGCCGCTTTGATTTCCGACTTTAACTCCATCGGTATTATTTCGGGAGAACGTAGCTGTTTCCTCTCGTTTCCTCCTCTTGTGATGAAATGTTCTTCTATTATGGTCTGTATTGGAGGCCGTGCCTTTGTCGAATATTTTTGGTCTTCCTATGCATTCTCTGATGATGAGAAGGTCGAGAATGATGGCGACCAGGAAGACGAACAGTACAAAGAGAACGAAGACAATCATAATGATGAAGATGGATTTTCGTTCGAGACAGCTGGTGGTCGGTCGTTTTCGTCGTTCCCCGTTAGATCGATGACTTCAACGGGCTGATAGACGGGTTGACACGCTGGATGAAAAACAAAGCTCAATTTCTTCGTACTTATCTTTAGCGTGTTTTTTCCTCTCAATTTTTCATCCTTAACAATTCTTATCTTACTTATACGACGGACATCTCAATACTACGGTCGAAGGCTTGACGAGTCCCTTTATTTATACTAAATTTTATAATAAAGACGTGACTTTCGATTGTCCTAGTAAACTTTTCCTTTTATTTTCGTTCTGATGTTACTTATTTCTATACATTTTCGCTCGATATAGTAATTTGAATTTCGCTCAATATATAAATAATTTCAAATTTCGTGTTAATTGTACTTGTTACTTGCGAGGTTCAATGCATCTTGTATTCCTTTTATTCTATGTTTATTATGTAATTATCTTAAATTGTTGTTTTCTTTAATTTCTACTGCTGGTGGACGTAATTCGTGACCAAAATTTAAGTAAGAAGGTGTATATCCAGTTGATTCGCTGAAAGCGGTATTGTATACGAAAGATATATCCGGTATGAATCGATCCCATGATCATTCATTTTGACTTACATATTGAGAAATCATTGTCTTGATCACGCGATTCGCTCATTCTACTGGGGTATACTGTGGTGTGTACGGTGGTGAACGTCTATATGCGATTTTAAATTTTCTAATAATATTATAAAATCCTTACTTATAAATTGTCGTCCATTATCCATAAGATTATTGTGTTTGGACATCCATGAAATAAAATTATCTTTTCTCTTACAGTATTTGTCACAGCTTCTCCAGTGGCTTTACGAAGAGGTCGTAATTCAATTTACTTTGTCATCTTAACATTTTGATTTTTACTGGTCACCAGAATATCAATTATCGAATCGTTATAACCGTCATTTGTAGCTAAAGTTTTCAAAAAGTTTAGTTCATTTAAATAACGTGTACTATTTAAAAGTATTGAAAGGTGCCTGTTAATAAATGAATGAAATGAACTTAATTTAATATTAAAAGCTTGATTGGAGTCATCGGGAATTAAAGTGTTAGTAAAAGAAGGTTTTCTGTAAATATCAAATTCTAATTTTTTTTATACTCTAGTAATTAATCTTAGAATCTAATATTTAATATCTAATTTAAGCAATTTAAACAATTTGAAGATTCAATTTCATATGTGAATTTCATTGTAGAATGAAACGAATTTCAAAAAAATAAAAAAGAAGTTAGTTGTCTTTCTGTGCCTGTCCAAATACACAAAATATCATCAACGAAGCTTGTCCAAAACAATATATTCTTATTCATTAAATTGTTACGGAATAAGTTTTACTCGAAAGCTTCCATAAAAATCTCACTTAAAAGTGAAGAAAGTGGGGAACCCATGTGTAGTCATTATGTTGGATATAGAATTTTTTATTAAACATAAAATAACTTTGTTCTAAGCAGCATTCTATAAGCATAAATATTTCTTGTTTCATTGAATTATCTAAATTATTATTGTTTTCTAATTTATTGTTAATAATTCATAATAAATATTATATTGGAATAGAACGAAAGAGATATATTATATCAAAAGATATTAATTTAGCATTTGAAGGTAGATTTATATCTTTAATTTTATTGACTAGTTCAAGTGAATTTTTAATGACAAATTTCGAATCAATTTAGGTAACAACTTATTAAGTTTTTTACAAATGAAATATGAAGAAACATTAATATAGGAAACTACGGGACGAATAGGTACATCTTTTTTATGTGTTTTCGGTAATAAATACAAGATAGGCGCTTGGAGGTTCATTGATTTTAAAAAATAATTTTCGTTTCTTTAAATAATGTACATGATTTTAACTTTACTTTTATATCTGAGTGAAAGTTTTTGGTAGGAACCTTTTCAATGCAGGTGAAATTCTTATTATTTATTAACGAAAAGATTTTTTCAATATAATCTTTTTTATTTAAAATTGTAATTGAGTTACTTTTGTCAGCTTTACAAATAATAAATCCTTCTTTCTTTAATTTATTTTTCATTGACTTTATCATCTTAATCTCTTTGTAATTAATATTATTTTTAACATATTTTTATAGGACAAATATAGTTTCAGCTAAGTTAAATAAATATTTTTTGGCTTTCGACGACATACCATTATAATTATTGTTTATATTACCACGATCTAACGAATTTAGGGCTAAATCACTATTTACTATTAAATTACTAAGATCATTACTAGTATTACAATACTATATTTTAAGTCTTTATTTAAAAGGGCCAGCAGTGGGTGGTATTATAGCGCAGTATTTCTCGGCCTTCTAAGTACACGACTATGTCGTATTTTCTTAACTTTTAGGAAATCGTTCACGTCGGCAAACAGAATAATTCTCTTGCGCGTCTCAATGAGCAGTCATGTACCTTCTTCGCGCGTCTCCTTCCGTCACCTCTCACCCTGGCCCTGCTCATCCTATTTCACTCTTTCGCACGGCGGCGGTATACGCGTTTCTCTCTCTATATATATATATAGAGCGCGTAGGCGCGCATCGGTTCAGTCTTCGTTTGGATCTTCTTGTTCGTGGTTGCGGCCTATGGCAACAGGGAAGGAAGAAAATGGTGATTAATCGCGAATCTATACACCTTCTTCCGAGGCACCCGGGGCAGAGGTCGTTACTCATTATAACCTTCGTCACAAATACTCTCTTCCTAAGTCGGAGGCACTCCGTAGGAGAGACCGACGGCTTACACCATTCAAAGTGAATCGGTCCAGGTTCCGAATCTCTCGAAACTAGTGTACATCAATTCATTAAAATAATAACATCATAATCATATAAACTTTAATCTAGCGCCTGATCATCATACTTTTCGCGAAGTGGTTCGTCTTCCTGACCTGGATCACGCGCTCGAGATCTCCTCCCGGTTGCGCACTATTCGCGTTATTAGATTCCTAATTTTCTTCCATTTCTTATCCAAAATGAAAAACTTAATATTACGCTATTTTCTCTTACCTAGAAGAAACTTCTTATTGACAAGCCCTACTTCATTTGGTCCTTATTTGATTTCTCTCTCCGGGAAGGCAAACTATTTATATTGTTTTATCTTCACTCTCGGTCTATCTCGTCTTCTTTTCTCTTCCTTCTTCTCTCCAGGACTACGTTCTTTTCTCTCCCTCTTTTCTGGTTTCTTTTCTTTTGTCTTCGTCAGGACTCAATCTCTCTCTACGGGCTGACTGTTGTCGATCTACTAGTACCGCCCCGGAAGTTCCGCTAGGCAGGCCTCCATCATGACGCTCTGCACATACGTAGGCAGGTCGTACAGTTCCTGCCAGGCCTTTATCAATTTGCGTTGCTGGACCACGGTCACTGTTCGAGCGACCCCCGTTCAAGGTACCATCAGGTTGCTGCGAGGGGACACCAGGAGATGCCGGGTGCTGCGCAGCAGTCTAACGGGTTGGCTCGCCGCTGAGCTGTGTTATTGCGTCCCTCCTGGGCTGGTGGCTCCGTCGTCTCATCTCACCCGTGGCGTCTCATAATCCTCGTACTCAAGGTGTAGGTCCGCGTGGTAACGTCGCCGGCGTTCGTTTGGACCCCTCGTCCTAGGGTAATACGCCGCGTCTGGGACATACCCTGTCTCCCGGGGTAGCGGCTTCGACATTGAAATAGGTTGTGGCTCGCTCTCTCTGCTGGTGGCGTTCTCAGTGGGTGGAGTTCCTTGGACTTCTGCATCGGCCCTGCGATCTTCTTCTCCTGAGGGAGCCCATTCCTACCTAGGAGGAACCGAACCTCCCCCCCTCTCGAGCTTTATTGATCCTGGGCTTTATTGATTTCTCTTGGGCGGGTTCTAGGGCCTCTGCCCCTCTCGGGTTACTTCTTGGGGCAATCTCCACTGGTCGATGCTCGATTGAAGACGCTGATCCTACGATTATCTGGCGTATTAAACCTAGTAGTCCAGTCTTTGATACTTCGTATCTTTGACAATCTTCACAACTGCCGACGTATTCGTAGACGTCGTGCCATACTCCGTGCCAACTCGCGGGCTATTTGGCCACAAGTCTTCTTGACTCCCAACTGCCCTGATGAGATTATGCAGTGCGCGTTCTCTAATACGCTCTTTCGGACACCATGCCTTCCTGAGAGAACTAGATAGGATCGATCGCGTAGTCGATCCTTACAGTACTTTTAAAGTAGTCCATTCTCGACCCTCCAGCTGGCGAACTTGCTCGGGTTGGTTTGCACCTCCTGTACTCATTGCAGGTCGTCAAGGACGTGACGCATGGCTCTTTTACGATGAATTATTTGGAAGATCCATTGTTGCATCTCTTGTGCCCTTCTCTGCTAAGCACTCCTTATTGGACGTATTTTCTCTTCACTGACGTAACGATGGAATGCTCTCCGTCCTCAAACTCTTGCGTGAGCACGGTCTCCATTTCATAGTCACTCGCATAACTCTGGACAGTGAACTCTCGGGTAAAATAAGGTCGCGGTAGCACAGGCGTTCGTAGAATGGCTATTTTCAGCTTTTGAAATGTCTCCTCCTGATCCTCGCGCCATATAAACGCTTGGCAGTTTTTCAGGAGCTTACACAGCGGCACTTTTATCTACGAGTCATATTATATTAATCGAGCGTACCAGCCTATAATACCCAGGAAACGTCGGATATGCCACTTATTCTTGCTGGGTACTCCAAGACGGGCGTTACCTTCTCCGGGTTTATTCATAGCCCCTCGCGGTCTAGAATATAGCCTAAGTGCGCGATTCTGGTGCAACCGAACTCGCACTTCTTGCGATTAGTTTGCAGTCCGACGACCACCAGTTTTCGCAATATTGCTTCCAGGTACTTGAGGTGATCCTCGAAGCTCCCGGTCACGATGATGATGTCTTTCAGGTACGCGAACACCCAAGGGTCGTATTCAGGCCCGAACAGCGCATCCAGAAGTCACTGAAATGTTATGAGTGCGTTCGTTAGTCCGAAAGGCATTCTCTTAAACTGCCACAACTCCGAGCATGGTACATCAAAGGCCGTATAGCTTTGCTACATTCCGCCATAGGTACTTGAAAATACGCCTATTTTAAGTCGATGGTCGAGATATACCGGGATGTTCGTAGCTTCCATATCACTTCTTCACTATTACGGGCGTGCTACACCAGTACACTCGCGGACTTCTCTAGAATATCTTCTCAGTATATTCTCTCGATCTCTTCCTGCGCGACCTGATACATTTTTGGTGATATACACCTTGGATGATACTTCACCAGCGTTTCGTCATCTACTACGATGTGGTGCTAGGTGAGGTTTGTCATACCGCTTTCTCGTTAGCTCTGGAGTATCTTCTCTGCTCGTGTCTCTATTTCCTGTTCCTCTGCGAGTCTCAATTCTGAAATGCCTGCACATTTGGCTAGAATTTTCGCTCTCTCATCATCAATATCGCGATCAAATTTTCTTCATTCTCTTTCTCGAGCACGCCCTAATCGACAGCCTAGCTTGGCTTCGACGTCCTTCAATTGCTCCAACTACACTTGATGACTTCGATGTCATCAAGTGCTCTTACACTCACATAATCCTCGTGGCTTTCAATTTCTATTCGCATCTGTACTGCTCCATCTATGTTTACTCGTTAGCGCGTTGTTCCTTTGCCAGTTGTGCCTGTTTTCTCTAGCCGATCTCTGTATTTGGAAGTCAGCACAGGTTCAGAAAGTTTGTATATTGCTCCTGGATCGAATAATGCACGATTTATCTCTCCCCCAACGCATATCCTAATATATCGTCGGTTCTCAATTCGATTTCCAGCTATCTTGACTCTCGCGGGCTGCGTCGGGCTAGTCGACTTATCGGTTTCCGCGAGTATAGCTTCCTGATCGCTTCTTGGCTCGGCTCACCGCTTTCGTCTAGTCGACACGGTTTTTTCGATTTTGCCGACTGCGAAACTCTTGGCCAATATCCTCATGATAGCCCAGATTCTTCCCATTTGGACTGCAGAAAGTGATGTAACAGGGTATCAGTCCACTTGAAAAATTCCTTCTGCTGAGTCACGTCTCCAGTGTCGCGGGCCGGAGAAAATTGGCGACCCTCTGCGCTTCAGGTAGAGTTAACTCCTTTGCGCACTTGCTATTCTACGTCCAAATTAGTGACATGTAAAGCACTGTCGACGCGGGTATTCTGCCACTCGGTGCCCAGGTACGTGGCAAGTATAACATGTGCCAACAAACGTTGATTCATTCGACGTTGCCGACAGTCTTCTCACGGATGCATTCTCGGCCTGCACCACTGTCCTGCTGCTTATTCGTCGGTCGCGGTGTTATCCCCTCGTCCAACGGATCGGTCCTTGCGTGTCGTCTAGAATCTTATTTGTCTTTCGGACATTATTGTTCAGCGTTCGGCTTTCGATGATCTCTGTCCACATCTCTTGTTTCGGGCTATTTGCAAGTATCTTCGTTTCCTCGACTGCAGCGACTTCTCGATCTCATTCCTTCCATCGTCTTTGATGCTCCTTTCTGCTCCTTTCTGCTCGCTTCTGGCCTCGATAACTATTGCTACCGGACGAACTACTACAGGACGATGAGCTCATCCTGTCAAGATGCGTCGCTTACCTTGACCTGCCTTTCAGTGCATGGTATATTGCCTGCAATACCTTGCATCTATCTTTTGATGGGGGCAGAATGTATCTTTTATCGTAGTCAATTTTTCTCTCCAATCTATGACCATATTTCTCTACATCACCAAGTGTATACATTGCTTTCTCCCTTAAAGATTTTCTGTATGCTGGTCGTCTATATATGTATACTGTAGCCGTCACAGATACTGTGTGATGGTTTCTCCTCACCTCGTGTCTGCACCTTTAGTAGGTCGATCTCAGTAGGTGGAAGTACGAGCAAAATTGAAAACAAATTTCGGCGGCGTCAAATTTTCACCGCACGAAATTACATGGTGGTAAGTGAGAAAAAGGGGTTTATTTTCTTCATAGGAACAGTTAGGACTCTGTTCATCTCGGATAACTATTATATTTTCGGTTTTCTTATATCTAAATTGCTATAGATAGATTCTAAAGCTCTAATTCATAATTTTTCGTATAAAATTATGTTATTTAGGCGTCATTAAATAAAATTAAACTTAGCCTTAAATAATATTAATCATACTGATAATAGTAAACGTAATTATAATAGTAGTTTCAAATTATATAATATTGTTCTTAATATAAAAATATTTCAATAATTAGAATAATAATTCTGGTAGGTATTAAACTTAATAACATAAAAAATACCAATAATATTTCATCGTAGTAATTAATCTAATAATAAATATAACGATAGTAACGATGATCCCAATTATCATAATTGTTGTGTAATATTTTTTTTATAGAGGAGGAAAAAAATCCTTGTTCGATCCCGAGGACCGGTCCCGGAATATATGGGAATCACCAACACAAAGGCGTACCCGCTAAAAACTACCTCCTCGGTGCATTCCTTCGACTGCTTCCCGGAATTCTGAAAAGAACTGCAGTCGGAGTCGGCAGGCGTGCACCAAGGAGACCTCCTCTCCCTGGCTCAACTCCCCACCCCGAAAACCGCCGTTAAGCATTACTTTGGGGAGGGGACCATGTTCGTCTTTGGTCGCCACCATATCCCAGTAAAATAGAAGAATCTAGGGAAGGTTCGCCTTCTTGCGTCTGATGATATGCTCAGCGAAATAGGTAACCCTTCCCCATGTCTGACTGAAGAGCATCAAGGGGACGATGCCTTCCGGGGTAACCCTTCCAGCATCCTCCCCCAGTAGCGCCCTCTGCTGGTCCCACCTACTCTGCCAGCAAGCCAACGAACGCTCTGGCTTCTTGCTTCGCTTCGGCTTGGCGAAGTGTCCTCTTCATCTGGTGGATGAACTTCTCCTTCGATGAACTTAGCTCCTGGACTAGCAGGTCTTCCGGGATCACCTCGGCAACCACTAGGGAGGCCACCTCCGAGACCGTGCGATATGAACACGCTACACGAAGAGCGCATCTCTTCTGTATAGCCAGCATGCGCCTGCGATACTTTTCGTATTGCAGTGCATCGGCCCAGACTTCAGTACCGTAAAGCATGACGGACTCGTCGTGTGTCGTATATTTCACATGCGTTTCCTCCCTCTCGGGTTACACGCATGGCCCCCCATGGGGCGTGGGGCCGGGATACGCCCGGCCAGCGCGGAGCCCGTCACGTGCCAGGTAGGACCCGACACACGACGAACTCCTACCGATTTTGCCCTCGGTTGACAAGACCTCAGGGAACCCTCGATGGTGGTCGGGGCCCTTCCAACCCCTAACGGCTCAGCAGGCCGCTACCCGAGTTGAGACCGCAACTCGCACGTCGAGGTGAGGGGGGGGGTCCGAAATCCTATGGCGCAGAGCACCGAAAGAATCCTTCACTCCCTCCCAACCCCTAACCCAAGCGATGTAGGCTGTCAACCGCTGCCCCCGCGACGCCATCCCAATGACCGGGGTGGGGTGGGAAATCCCGCCCCACGGACCGCTCGGTCCCCGCGGTACCGTTTATCCCATGGTAAGGGCACCGGTTGGGTGTCTTGCCGCACCCCGCACCGGCGGGCGCCGCCGAATCTCTAATAAACACCTTCCATACTCTTCCATGCGACCCTGTATAAACAAACAAAAATATCATAACAACAATAACAAAAACAAATATAACAATATATACCCCCCCGTTATTGCACCATCTCGATCCCCTAATACAGTCCCTTTCCGCCAGTATTGCATTTTGCCCACTATCCATTACCACACCTTTGCCTCAGTATCTTAACCCTAAACTGATACTCCGGGCAATCGGGCGACATAGCCGAGTGGCCCGAGGGCTGCCGTCTTGCCCTGCAATTCGTGCAGTCCTGCGGGCCCCTACACGTAGCCGCCAGGTGGCCCGAGTTCCCACAATTCCAGCACAGCTTCTGTTTTTTACAATCCTTGACTGCGTGCCCGTAACCGAAGCACCCGAAACACCTCGACACGTAGTCCCACTCCCGGATGCGATATGAGCACCAGCCTACATATACCCGTCCCTCCTTCAAGAGCCTCCTCCTCCATTCATTTGGCAACTGTAAAATTATATTGCCGCACTTAGCAGCCCCTTTAATAATCCTCCTCACCACTCTCATCTTTTTCCTCCATTCCTCCCCACTGACCACCTCTCTCATATTTTTATCATAGACACCAGCCAGGAAGTATTCATCCCCCATCTCTACTGGTACGTCGTAGACGACTACCACCCTGGGGTCTAGACGCTTAGGCTACTCGGCGCTAATACCGGCCTCAGCGAGACCGGCGTGTCCCACGAGGTGCCTCCAGTCCACATCCCTGGGGGTCTCCACGACGACCCCACCACTCTTGGCCGACCTCACATTCCTTATCCTCAGTCCCTCCCCTGTCCCCAGCACCTCGTTCACCCATCGCTTGATTTCCATCGAGGTCAGGTCCTCATTCCTTCCCTGCAATACCACCGCATACGACCGTTTCCCTTCTCTTCTCCTGTCAACGGTTCTCATTTCCTCATCCTCACCTCTATACATCCTATCCATCCTCTCTTTAATCTCCTTCATTTACTCCTGTAATTCTTTTGTTGAATTTCCCAAGACCTCCACTACTTTCACAACGTCCGCGCACACCCCTATAACCTTTCCTACTATAACCTCAGTCCTCTCTCTAACTTCTGCCACCACGTGCGTAATTCCCTCCAACGCTTGTAGTTTTCCCCCGGTCTGGCGTTTTCCATCAAAAGGTCCTGTACTATGTCCTCATACCCCGCCAACATCCCGATCAGGGAGTTCGCCACGTATTTGGGGACCTTGTTGACGTCACTCAATAGCGCCCCCAGAAGTTTTTCGCTATTTCTCTGCAGCGCCCTATCGCATCCCGGAAGGTGAGCTGCTGCTCCTCCATTCCCTGACTATATCATCCGGTACCTCCTTCTTAATTTTAGTTAGGTCCCCTGCTATCTTCTCGCACACCACGTATACGTCCTTACAACCCTCCTTAATCCTGTCCCGCCCCACCTTCCAGCTGTACTGCTGCTCAGTGGCAGCAACCCCACTACTCCCAGCGCCCCGTTGTTCACTCTCTTCACCCACGCCACTCCCCTCCTTCTCTCTCTCCCACTGCCTCCTTTCCTCCTTGCTTCTTAGTTTCTTCTCCTTGCTCCCTACCCTCTTTTCTTTCTCTCTCTCCCTTTCTCTCCCTTCCGCCCAGCCCTTACGGCTCTCGCCCCGCGAGCGGGACCGAGAGCGCGAGTGGGAACTAGCGTCCCCACTCGTCACCCGCTCCTCCTCCTCTCTCAGCCCTTCTCTATTTTGACGTTTGTATTTGTTTTTAGCCATCTGGTTCTTACGTCCCCCCTCGCGAATAAGAGGCCAGACGAGGGAGAAACTCCCACATCCGGCACTAGGGGGACTACGTGTCAAATGTACATCATTCTCAAAAAATCAGGGCCGCTAGGGACTCGGGTCCGCCGAGCCACTCATCCATTCGTCGCGCGCCATAACTTTGGATTCGGGGGGCTTTTTAGAAGGCCCCAGTTTCCCATTTTTTATAGAGGTGCGGCACCTCGCGACCAGGCGGTGAAGCCCAGTCCCCGGTTACCTCCGATTCCTCTAACCCCGTCACGCAACTACATTGCTACGTCGGAACCGGAGGCATTAAGGTACTAGGAGAAGGTCAGCGTTCTACCGTCTCCAGCTCGGACACCCCGGGATCGCCAATCCCGTAGAGTCAGTGCAAAGCACCCCCCCCCCCTGGGGGTGCTTGACGGACTCAGTAGCTCGCAGTAGCAGCCGCCTGATGCAGCGACGTGGTCCTCCTACGTTGATCATGACCCTGCAAAGGGAGGCCGCCACTACCATCGCCTTGTCCGCCGACCTCCGAATATGTTCCCAGCAGGTGAGCTTCGTATCTAGCATCAGCCCCAGGTACTTGACAAATGCCTTGGTCAGGACCGACATCTCCCCAATAATTAGCGGCTGCATTCTGGGGACGCGCTTCTTCGTAAGGAGCACAATCTCAGTTTTTGCCTCCGCTAGTTCCAGCCCATGATCACCCATCCAATGGCGAATTCTGCGCATGGTCTGATCAAGGCGCGACTGTGCCAACATCATATTGCGCGCAATAATAACAGTTGTCACATCATCCGCATACCCGATCAGCGATCAGTCTTCCGGCATGTACAACCGAAGGATCTCGTCGTAGGAAATATTCCATAGATCGGGACCCAAGATGGAACCTTGGGCCGCGCCACACGTTAGCTCTTTTCGCTTAGAGCCGTCTGCCGTTTCGTACAGAATGGATGTGTCCTTCAAATCATCTGCAATGATCTGTAGTAGGTACCTAGGTACATTGAAGTCCTTCTCCAGTGGCCCCAGCACGTCTATTCATCTAACCCAGTTGAAGGCGTTTTTGACATCAAGTATCACCAGAAGACACACAGGTCGGCAGAAGTGATTCTCCCGCTCCGTAGTTCTGGCCGCCTCCACTACCTTCTGAATAGCATCTACGGTGGACCGCCAATTCCCTCCCTTTGACAACTGCCAGACATGCACCGCTCGGCAAGCGCGGTGGACCGTCTATAGCTCCGTTTGGAGCCCCTTCTACCTCCTTGACAAAGCCGAGGGGGAACAATCAGGCGGAAAATTTGATGTGCTTCAATTTATAAGCGACGGAAGCGTCGTGAGACCCCTTACAGATCAGAAAGGAGCCCGCCTCCTTCCAATTCCGCTCTAATTTAGAGAGAAGAGGCGTGGGTGGCAAAAATTGTGAAGTGGCTGAATTGGGTTATGCTTGTATAAGTGTAGTTAGCAGTGGAGGATGTCCCTAGCCAGAGCCCGTGCACATGTAGCCCCCACCCAGTATCAGAATACCGCTCCGTGCTTCACTCTCACAATCCGATTACCCTGATGAGAGGGCTCCTCGGGAGGCGTGGCGCCCACATCTTTATATTCGGGAAGATGTCCGTTTTTAGGACCCCCCGCCAGACGATGACGCAAACCAGGTTCCTACTCTGCCGCGCACGAGCTGGCAGTTACAGTCGCGCCAGTGCCTTTCAGGGCCTGTAGAGTTCATCCACTCCGTGCTTGCTCGGCTTCGCTCAGTGTCTCGCTCCCGCTGCTCGAATTACTCTACAGAGTTTGCGAGCTGCGTGGCGCCCGAATCTTTATATACGAGGTGTGTGTAACCCGTTTATAGGGCCGCCTCACCAGATATGACGCGTACAGCCTTATTGAATGACGGCTGTACTAGCATTTCCAGCACTCTCCCATTTTTCAGTCTGTCAAGCTTGTCCACTCCGTGCTAGCCGTCCCGTAACAGAGCCGAAACACACGCGAGCGTAGCGAAGGTTACCCCTTCCTTTGCCAGGTATTATGTTGCTTGATGTATTGTGAAATGTATAACTGGAAGAGTGTGCTGTCCAGTTGTTGTAAGTATACTCCCTCCTCCTTTATCCGGGCTTGGGACCGGCAGCGCCAAAACATGTGGTCAATATGAATGAAAAGGTCCGTGGAAGGAGAGGCGACACGGGGAGGTGAACTTCTGTCTTTCCCAGTTTCTATCCGGACACGGATACTTCCATAAGTACCTCTGCAGGAGGAAGAGGATTACCTCTCCGGAATGTAAGTACTGCGGATGGGCGTGTGTGACCATTGAATCGAATTACGACTAAAGCTAAAGACCAGGATAAGCGCGATCACGACAGAAAACGTGACGATACTTATGACGACGGACGCGGACAGCTGGCGGTCGATCGCAACATGCGTTACGAATGTGCTTCGCAGCAAAAAAGTAGATGGATGTCTGGCTGATCAAAAGACTGTGACAAGTGAATGCAGTTCCGAGTACGCATTAGATTCTGGGATGAATGAATGTCAGTGAAAGGAACACTCAAGGACTGCCGCCCAGGCTGAAATAATAGGAATAACAATTCCGCGCTGGTGTCGGTGCAACAACATGGTGATATGTGTGTCGAGTCGCACATATTCCAGTGGCCGTTCATTAGGATTATTCTTGCTGAACGGACATTGGAAATGCATATAGCATTCACAGAGTCATTCACAGAATAATTACATTTTTTTTATAAAGTAATAATTATAGTAATGATAATAATAGTAACTATAATAAGACTACGAATAATAATGGTAATGATTACAACGATAAACCTTATTTCAAAATAATACGAACATAAACTATAATAATAACAATAGTGATAATACCAATAAACCATCATTGGTAAACAATCAAATTATACAACTTAGGCTATAAATAAAGCATACATTTTTCATTATATTAATAATATTAAGAAGAGTGTCTAAAGATTCTGAAAAATCGAAACTTCTATTCGGAACTAATTTTATTTTGCTACGTCGTTTTAGTTTTCCTTTCGAGAATCTTTATAGCCTATTCGAATCTAGGATTTTCGACGTATTTAATTACCTTAGCATTCTGGACCATTAGCGATATTCGGCGGCCTCTCAGATTTCGTACTTTGTCTACAAAAAGGAGAGGAGGGGATCATAAGTCACTCATTAGCGCGCCTTTCGTTTCATTCCGAGTTTTCGACGGAGGGGGAGTACAAGCGGTGGGGGAGGAGAGAAGGCACCTCAGTCCGCGCCGCATTACGGCAGGCTTGCAGTCAGGCTGCATTGTTAGGGTCACATCTGGTCCAATGTTTTTATGAGGGCGCGCGTTTTATGAAGGCGTGCGACGCGCATTCATTGAAAAATTTAAATCGATATTTTTCAAAATACTCTTAAAACAGCTCTTAAACAAAGTAATACTAAAGACAAAACATACTTCGAATTTTACTTTTCTGCTTTAACCAAATTCTGGTTGTCGAGAAAAACGTTGTTATCACAACTGCACCATGACAATTAATAGATGTAGATCAAAACACTAGGGTCTAGTAGCTTTATTAGCCCCAATACAAATAATTAACAATCCTATATGTGCACTTATGCAGGGTGCTCAATATTCTTTTACAACAACTGTTCGATTTAAAATTTCAATTACCCTTACCAATTTAAAACTGATTTCTCACGTTTTTTGAAATAGATTTCTTTAAAATAAAGTATGCAAAATAAATTTCTTGAGAGACTTAAATGCTTTTTTAATCAAATTAAAACATGATAATAGAGCATACTATATATTTAACTTATTTTATAGAACTATAAAAAAGTATCTATAAAAAGATAAATATATTATACATATATAGGTATTCGCTAAAATAAGAACTCTATTATAATCTTATTAATAACGGTTGCTATAGTTTTAACTCATACTTTCAATGAAATTAGAAAATTTCGCTTTAGAAAATCGTCACTCTTATTTATGTCCTCTTATTTATGAAAATAATAATTTTATTTTAATACCATGATTATCTACAACATGCTACACACACGCGCGCGCACGCACACACACACACACACACACACACACACACATATGGATTTAATTTTATGCAACAATTACAGTCTGGAAACAAACAACAAAATTCACAGATAATCGAATACACGAACATTTTATTTCAACCAACGCTCTTGGAAATGGGGGAAATTTTCATGTATTTTCTTGGCATATATATCTGTGCAGATAAAGCGGGAAAATTTTGAGCTCCATCAGCGGCTAAACGGGAGCCAGGTGTCGATGGCAATGGACCTGCATATTCCGAACAAGGGCCCGATCACGCTCAAAGTGAAGGATCGATCGGACACGGCGAGGCGCCACCAGTTGGCCAGGCAGACAAAAATAGAGGACGCCGAGGATCTCGAGGAGGCGAAACGGACCGCGGCGGCGAATCGATCTTCGGCCTCTAACAAGCTCCCAGGTCAGTTGTCGTTATATATATATATATATATATATATATATATATATATATATATATATAAACTTGTATTGTTTCAAATATGAATAAAGTATACGGATTTTCATCTACTTGTTAACGGATAACATACATATATACATAAATACACGACACAGGCGCGCGCGCACACACAAAATTTATGCATGCATGCATGTATGTATGTATGTACGTACGTATTATATCCGTTAACTAAAAGTAGATGAAAATCCATATACTATCTTCATATATATATATATATATATATATATATATATATATATATATATATATACATACATATATATACATGTATATTATCAAAGCTTGTCAAAGAAATGACCACAGCTCATCATTGTGTGATACGGAATAAAAGCATGAAAAAAAAATAAACAATGACCGAGCTAAACTTCGCGTCACTTCGCCGGAAGAAACAAAGGATGAACGTCAATAAGAAAAAAAATTCTATCGGATGGAATAAATATTTATTACTCTATCGAGCGTTTGTCGTTTTTACGGAAATTTAACTCGATATAGCCGTATATGCATGCAGAATAATAATAATGAATGAAACTGCTTGGTATATACGTATATAGATTCTTGCGCCTCTGCCTTCCAATACTTACAATCGGAGCGTGTCTTCGATTATCTTCGCGAGTGCCGATATTTCTCGCACGTAAAAACAGACAACAAAAGTCGCGCCTTAGATTTTTCCATTTCTCACCAGCTCTTCCCATTGTTCTCTTTGTTTTGCTTTTATATCCGTCGATTCGCAGTACCATAAAACTGCTTCGGAATTTTTAAATCCGCTCTGCGTTGCCTCGATCCCCCCAAAGGATTCCAGATTTTCGGAAAAGCATTGCCAAATCCACTTTACGTTCTGTATTGCATGCATTCGTTGCCTTTTCGACTGCTTCGAATATACGAAGATCTGGCCCTCCTCCGCCCACACGAACTCGATTCAAGTTATTTATAGTCTGAATATAAATCAAACGAGCGGCGTCATTTTATTTATTCAAGCTATAAATAATTACGCATAGTTATATTGGACGAAAAAAAATTCACATTTACCGGCGTATTTTGCGAAAAGCAAACATATATTACCGATGCTTATTCACAAGCAAATTTACGAAATTAACATAATAATTTTATAATAAATAAAATTTTTATTAATTAACTTCGCAAAATGACTTGGTTTTAGTTAATATATAATTTTTTAGAATTATCATTGATTAATATAATAGACTACTTTTTCAAAGAAAAAAACTATAGAAACATCGTTTTAATTTCAATTTTTAGACAGAATATTTTAAAATTATTTAAAAATGATTTTCGCATATTTTTCATTAAAAAAATTATTTTTAAACAAACACTTCAAATTGTCTTATACATGCACACCCACACATATACGTGCTATAATTTTAACAATACGATAAACTAATACTTTTAACAATATTTATTTGTATCAATAGTTCTTATATTCGATTGCAATAAGGACCTCTATATATTATTGCATACTTTATACCCTAAGTCGGGATTTTCATAAATCTTTTATACTGTAAAAGAAAAATGAACAAAATTAATCATCATAACAATCGTACATTAAGATACTAAGTGAGTAATACAGCATTTTTTGACCCGTTATGCCGGGGTAACTCTTACTAATGAAGAATAGGAAGCGAATTTCTGCTAACGCTAAACCTGTTCCAGGTTCTTACAGCATCAGGTACCCCGATGACTTTGTGCCCAGGAAAAGAGATTCCATAGATCTACGAATTCTGGAGGATCTAGCGTCGAGGGATCTCGGCTCGAAGATCTCGTCTCGCGACTTTCGCAAAATATCGTCGCCGAACTTTCGTAAAATGTCGCTCGATAGAATAGGTGGCGAACGCAGGCTAGAAAAATCATTGGGCTCGAGAAAATCCAGCCTGGAGTTCAGAAAGAGTCCAGATTTTAATTTTAGGAGATCCGATTACAGGTAACGTATATACTAAACGTGTATGAGAAATTTCTTTAACTTCTTTTAAATTTTATCTGGTCATCTACCATGCAATTCAAAAAGGCAATGAAGTCTCTTTCTTAAAGAAAGTTCGATTTCTTGCTTATATTTTGATTAATCCGCAAAAAGGTGTATTTACGAAATTTAAAAATTATAAATAAATACGTATATATATTTTTAATTATTTAAGTATTTTGCAGTTATGTATGCCCTGTAAGAAATCGTTAATCGCTAGAAAGTTATGGATAGATACATCTAATTATCGCCTAATAAATCTGCTTAATACATTTGCTTAATTTGGTAAATCCGCCGTTTTTGGAAATTGTAAATGTATCGAGTTGGTCTTAGTGTCTGGTTGGTACGGCTAATTTTTCTCATTAATACGAAGAATATTCAACGACTCCTTTACTATTACAAGCGTTTCTCTCAACGAAGTAACCCCCGGTCCTTTTGGTAAGGAAAATGGCGCGAATATTACAACAATGGGATGAATTATAAAAGAAAAACATCCATTTGATAGGAGTAAAATTAAAATATCCCAACGAATTCTGCAACGACAGCAGCAACAAAATAACGTTTTCATACGTTTGCTGCGTTGAAAACTGAATAGAGTGATAAGTATCTTTTTTACTTGCGCGGCAGTAAAAGCGTATACGGTATACGCGTAATATAATTACAACCGGATTATCCCAATCAGTTTTAGTGTAATGCACTTTAAAACATCTGTTGTAAGTACCCTATTAAAACTCATATATATCTAATTTAAAAAGATGAGTGTTTAGTTTAACAGTAGTATTATATGTTTAAAAATTTAATTTAAAAATTTTAATTTAAAATTTAATTTAATTAAAAATTTAGTTTAAAATAAAAATTTATGATTATACTTATTATGTGAAATGGCTATATTAAAAAAGTCATAAAATGATAAAATTCATAAACCTTCTCATATATTATATATAAATAGTCTGGAAGTTCATTCATGGATAGTGTGGTGACAAGAATTTTTAGGTGCAAAAAGAAAGGTTATAGTATTGTATTTAAGCATATAAAACAAAAAAAAATGCTTATAAAATTTTTATAAAATACAATGTATCATAAAGAAAACGCGATATATGCTTCTCCTTTATTATGATAGTATACAAATTTGTAAATTTCTAGTAGCAATCAAAAAATATTGTAATGATGTAATAACCAGTGTAAAAAATGTTATATATTTATATAAAAATTCCAATTTTGCTTAACTTACATGTATATAAATACTAAATACGCTATATAATAATACTGATATTGATATTCTAGGTTGAAATTCCGCAATATCTCGCATTCTCAATTTTCAATCTTATTGGAATAAAATATTTCTTTCGTCCGCTCTTGACGTATAATATAGCGAAACCTTACATGTGTTTTTCTCAAAACCGCGTGTTTTTCCGGTGTATTGATTTTCTTTCCTCGGACAGCACTGAAAAAGTTGCCCTCTTAATCATAGAATCTTTATATATACAAAATTTTGAAGTAAGATTATTTGAATTATATCATTTGTTTTTTTTACTACATATTATTACGCGTCAGAGAAATTTTCAAACTTTTAAATTTAAACGTATATTTAACAGATGTAAATGGAATTATATTAATATCTTATCAAAAGATCGTAAAAAAAAGTCTTGAATAGTCTTACTTTCTGCAGAAAGAAAATGAAGTTATAAAATTACTTAATTGACATTAAAAAAATTCAATCATTATTATTCAATATCTTGTGCAATAACAAATGAAAATCATAAAATTGTATTTTATAAGAAAAGTTGTCACATGCATACTGGCAATCTATCTAATATACTTAGAATCAATTTTAACCGCCACTCCTTGCGCACAAACTTTTTGCACTTAAAAAGTTAGTGAATTTTGTAAAACTGTCGGTAAAGCTAGTATAAAACTCAAAATTTCGAACGATTTTGTTCCTTACTTCGGCATTTTTTAATAACTTATAATAATTTTTTAATAACTTTTGAAAATCATAAAGGTATGCCCTATATTAAAAACTAGAGATCAAATATAAATATTCCGTAGGGAAAGTTGAAGTGGGCTTCGGAAAACTTTAATGCAACTATCGTGTTTTACCATCTTTTGCCTCCCCGCGGCGTATTATATATACGAACTTTTCTCCTCTCTCTCTCTCTCTCTCTCTCTCCATCCTCCCAACCCCCCCCCTGGAGGAACTTTGGATATATATCCCCCCCTCTTCATTTTCGTTCGCAGAAAGTACTCGATCGAGCGCTTCACCTCCGACTGCGCCAAGTACTTCGCCGCGAGCGGCGGCGGCGGCGGCGGCGTCTGCGCCGGGGCCGCGGCGACGGAGTCGGCGACGGACGCCGTCAAGGCCCGGGCGAGCAGCGGCGAGAATCTGCAGCGCAGCAGGCCCCGTCATCCGAAGCTCTATCACTCGCGCTCGGACGACAACAGGAGGCGCTCGTTCGACAGGTACCGGGCGGACTCGCAGTCGAGTCGCTACTCGTTAAATACCCAGGTTCGTTTGCCGATATGTTTTGCGCATTGCCGCGTGATGTTAAAGTGCGTTTGTCTATATGTATAATTATGATTCGATGCAAGTAGGAAGAGACTAACGAAAATTTCAAGTATACGAATTCACGTCTGTTTGCGAGTTTCTAATTGCACGTAAGAACCATGCATGCCTTGCTGCACCGAGAGAAATTGTTTACCGATTTTTTTACTGCTTTTCTTATTATACTTATTATACTTGTAGTATAAATAATGTAATTACTTATGAATACTTGTCTATAACACGTTCTAAAATTTTAACGCAACGCTTGTATACAATAAGAAAGCAATAATTAAATAATGCATCGCTAACTCTTAGGCTGGAAAATATTAATCGAGCTAAATTCTGTATTACTTGCATGTTATGAGAAATTTGACGTAGTTGCACCAACGAAAATATTTTCGTTAGCTGCATCCTATATTAACAGTCTTTTAACTCCAAATACGCACCGTCGGTATCGTCGGTTTTACTAAATCTCGAGAAAGAGCAGAATCTACTACCTTTAATTCCAAGAATCGATCCGTTTCGCGCTACAGCTAAATTCCACGCGCCAAAACAAAATAATACCGGTAACGAAATTTGCAGTGGTATACTTCTGCTAGTTACCTCTGAATGCGAGCGCGCGCGTGTGTGTTGCTCGTGCATGTCAACTAAGATTGTATATGTACGTATGCATCCTAGTACACTATTGCATACGTCAGAGATAAAATTTTTGGTAAATATTGCACAATATTTAAAGCGATATTTCTATTTAAGAAATATTGAATTATATGATAGCAAGAAATACTAATGTTTACTATAAGCAATTTACAAAATATATGAATTTTAGTAAAAATAAAAAATTTTTATAGTAAATTATTGCATTGTTAAGTCTGTCTTCACTTTACTGTAAAAAATAATCATTATTCCAATAGTATTTTTCTCAGTATATATATTGAGAAATCTATGAAATCTATATTAAAAACAATTATGTGCTCGTTTTATTTATCAGTTCTCATTTACACAAAAATAGAATGAACAAATTCATAAATCGGTTTAAAAGGTACATACATATATATGTTTACGTAGCCGAAGAAGAATGTAATTGAAATTATAGCCTACACTTTCTTTCGATTTGTATTTTTTTTCTATAATAGTCAGAAGATAATCAAATTAGTTAATAATTCCATATTTTTTGTTATTTTTGTATTTTAAGTATTGGATAGATTTTCAATTGTTCTGTCACATTGTTCAATAATTCAATCTATTTCCAGGGTATAATTTGTAATCTTTACATCTTTCTTTAAGAATTTTTTTTGTAGTAACATGGGATAATCATATACCTACTTACTTTAAAGTATGAAAAAGTATAAATTAAAAAGTATTCCGAGAAATGTTTTTTTAATTTTACCATCAAAAATCTTTATTCTAGAAATGTGTAAAAAAAATAGTTACTACAAGTTGACAGGATTTTTGAAACAAGTTATAAATTATTTAAAACCAAAGTTTGAAAGAAGATTTCCATTTTATTTTGTCTATCGTCCCAAGCCGCATAATATACCTTTTTGATAAATAAAAAAAAAATAAATAAATAAATAAATAAAACGCTAAACTTTTGTAAAAAGTCGAAAGTTGTGTAAATTTTCAAACGTCTACATTCATTGGGGCTTTTTTTTTAATCGAAACTATTATTTCGATTCAATCCGTAGACGCGAGTTTAAACTTTAGAATTATCTTGAATTTTTGCTTTCGTGCGATCGAAACTTATACTAAAACGGGTCAACGAATACGTGCTTCTTTTACGGAACCGTGTAACATTAAGATTTATAATGATAAAACGAAAAGGAGATTTTCCTTTGTTACTAATCTGAGTTCAAATTTAATGTACTGATATACCGAAATAACTGCATTTTTTACATCCACTATATATATAAGATTATATAAGATTGGCAAAGAAAACTTCCGACGCTTCTAGGAGGACGTTGCCATACGTAAATAATTGACACATAATGCATAGGCTAAATGAAGTAAATTTTTTTTTAAATAAAATTTTATTAAATTTATTATAAATAACTTTATATATTTAATTAAATGTTTCATGAGCTTATGTTAAAGGAACAGTTTCAACGTGGACTATGATTCTTGGTAATCATTTCTATTCCATATCCTTTTTCTTCCCTTTTCTTTGGATTCACATTGAGAATATTAACTCAATATGTGTCACTTTACTTACCTGGAAAATAATAGTCATTTGCAAATATAGAGAACGAGCTGATATCTGTTTATTATCACTGTTGATGTTTAATATTCTCATCCATTCGCCACGGTTATCCACTATGTCTATCTTATTAAATAGATATAACCGTTGAATTTGAGCGTCTCCATGTTGCGAAGCACGCTGGAAACTTCAATTAGTATTAAGATACTCTTTTTAGAAATACAGTTGCTTACAAAACAACCTCCTCCATCGTTACTCGATGTTTCGAAGATAATTTCGTGTTAATAATTGTTTCGCGATATCGACTGTTCGACATTTTATTCTCTTTTATTTGCACTTAGAAATATCGCTATAATGCAGGCGATACTTTTTACTTAGTTAATGCTAATTCACGTCGAGCATATTTATCAGTTTAACGCCTAGAATATTTAAGCTCCCAATAACGATCGCGTCGACTACGCGAAACTTTATTCCTCACCTCTTCACTTCCTTCTTCCACGCTCTCGTAAAAACTTATTGCCGTCCTCGCCCTTCCAGGTGGTCATTGAGGACAGAAGCGCGGGCGAGGATTACGAGCTCAAGTATTTCACGCCGACGACCGCCACGTCCCTGGACACCGAGGAGAGCCGCTGCGACAACTCCGACTGCGACAGCAGCCATCCCCTGAACTACGAGGAGGTCGTCGCCGCGACGACCGCGATCGTCGACTGCTGCCCGAACGAGGCCGACGCCCTGCTCGAGGAGCCCGAGCTCGAGAATCTCCCAGATGGCGAGGCGGCGCAGCAGCAGCAGCAGGACGACGAGGAGAACTCGGCGCCGTGGGCCGACCGCAGGGATTCCGCGCACTACGCCAAGCAGGAGACCCTGAGCTGCGGCGAGGACGAGCTCGCTTACGAGACCCTCGTGGACGTCGAGGGGCCGGCGGGGCTGGAAGCGGGGCTGGAGGCGGGGCCGAGCCCCGACGACGAGGCGAGCGGCGCCGAAGTCGAGGAGCAGCAGCAGCAGCAGCAGGACACGGTCGTTGAAATCGGCGAGGAGGAATACGACTAGGCGTTGGACGAACGACGCGGACGAGCGAATGGGGAGCGAGACAGCGAGAGAGAGAGAGAGAGAGATAGAGGTGGCGTGGTTTTTAGACGATTGAACGAGGAGAGGAACTCTTATGCGTGCGTTCGTGTTCATTGTACGGAAATCTTTGTCCGTGTGCGTGTGTGTTTGTTTTCTTTTTTCATGAATATTCATGAAACTTGGGATGGGAGAATGGCACAATTTGATGAATCTAGCGCAGTGTATAAAAGTCACAGATATTTTGACTTTAACAAAGAACTCATTTAAACGGCACGCAATTCCAAACGGAATAAATAAAAAATTTTTTATCAAAACCGATCGAACATCAACTCTTTGATCGTATAAAGTTCATCGCAATTTTTCCGAATATACCGATAATAAATTATTCGCCCAAAAACTACAAGTAAACTTACAGTAAAGTAAGTTTGAATGAATTTTTAATAAGTCTATCTCGTACTAATTCTAAAAACGATGCTCTCTGATATAGTTCAATTGTTTATGATAAACCAGTTCAGTTTATTAATATTAAGAAATACAACTGCGATTCGCAATACTATATCTTCGTTGGAAAAAAAATTATATTATAAGCTATAGAGTTTCAATTACATTAAGTTACAGTTAAAAGAAATCGAAAATATTCCACAAATACTACATAATAATATATTGCTCGGATTATGTATAGTATTATTGTTATTGTTATTATTATTATAAATACTGTAAAGTTGAACTCTAATGAAGACTGCGATATTTTATTGACGCTACTAATATTATATACTTTAATATAGTTCTACTTATAAAAATCTTTTAATAATGATAAAGTTTTCCAAACAGAAATCATCCTGAAATTATTCATTTACGTATAAAGCAATGGCAGAAACTTTTTTCAATATTAATACTGAATTTAAATTTCAGGATCAAAATATTTAATCTAATATCTTCTGCAGTAAACGCAGAGAATCAATATTTACCAAAATTTTTTCTTACAATGAGAATCGTTATAGGATAATAGCACTTTAACGAAAACCAAGAATTTAATAATTTTTAATAATATTGCGAAAACATTGAAATATTTTTAATATAGAAAACGACTATAATTAAATTATTATTATGAAACTTACTCTCATTCTTGAAATTATGATGAACTGGTTAATTATGAAAAATTTGGAATGGATTCGGAAAATGGTACATATGAAAGTTTTAAGATTAATGAACTTACAATGGGAATCTACAGATAAAAGTTAATCATATTACTTCTACATGACTTCTATATGAAAAAATAAAGGTCTTACTTTTATTTTAATCAAATGGAAGTTCATTCTCTTTATTTTTAATTAAATACTGTATTAAATCTGATATTATTTATTTTCTTCGCTATTTATAGTTATCTAATATTATTTAGCCCTTTTTCATATACTTTCAATACATAATTTCTTATATTTGGGCATATTATGTAATACTTAGATTTTCATTATTTTCTTATATGAGATCAATTAATTCAGAAGTTTATATATAAGGTTCATCGACATCAGGGGGATGAATGTTAAATAATTGATATGTATAAATCAAATGTGTTCATTTAACTTACATATTTGCATAGGATTACATTATTATACGAATAAATTGAGCCATGTTTATACTTTGTGTGGCTTTGTTTTCCGATTATGTTATCCGATGGTATTCTCTCCGAGTACTGTATACCCTACTTTTTTCAATGAGTAAGTCATACACTATGTCATTTCTTGAGGAACTGGCTTGTTTTCAAAATACAGTATTTAATAAAAATAAAGTGAATAAAGGCCTGTTTGAATGAGAAAAGTTAAGACATTCGTTTTTCGCTTGCACTTAATGTAATATACTCCAGTTAGAAGTAATTTGTTAATCGGCCACTGTAGACTCTCCTTAGTAAACCTGTCGCCACCAATTTTTATTTAAATTTTGATATAAAAATTTTATCCGAAAGAACAAAATTAAAATACATGTATCTTAATAAAAGTTACAGTAATTTTATATTTATTTTGAGATTTTACGTCATCTTGTATAAACGTATTCACTCAGATCTTCATCTAAATAACAAATTCGTTAATTGTATAAAATTAATATCCTGATGTATAATATTAATATATGATATGATATATGATAAATATCATATATATAAGATATAATATTTGATATATATTTAGTAATGTTTATATTGGAAAAGTAAAATGAAAGCCTCATTTTTACACTAATTTCTAATATAATATTCTTCTATCCACTAACTACACTTATGTATTAACTTTTGATAGGAAGATGAAGCAGTTAAAAGAATATATAAAATAATTGTTGACTTTCCTGGGGAAAATAATTCTGAATTAAGCAAAGTGCTAAAAATTGGGAATTCTCCTGATGTAAATAAATAAATAAAAGCGTTAGATCTTGAAAATTTGCTTGTTGTTGAAAACTGGATATGAAAAGGAGTTATTGCTCCAATGTGCATTAATACATATATAAGAGTATATACCGTACTCTGAAGAATACATCATAATGTAACCTAATGTAACTTATTGAAAATCTTCTGTAGTGTAGAATTTCGAGCATGCAATCGTTGCAATTAATACCTATAAGAGTTAATAACAAAGCAGTCAATTGTTAAACAATTGGGTAAAAAATAAGTTTTCTTATTATATTAATAAAATATTAATTTTCACACAATTCTCGGAATAAATTTTGCAGTATATTCAATTAAATTTCATGAATCTCACAAGTCTTTGTAATTACTGAGATGGATCTTCTCATTCAATGACTTCATGAAGTCAAAAATATTTCGTATTTCATACAGTACTGACTTTCTTCATAATATTATCAATATTCTTAATTTTCTTTAGACATTGATATTATAAAGTTAAAAGTGTAGACATTTTTCTAAAGCCTTTTCTAACGAAAATCTCATTACAATAAATATAATTACATAGAAAATTCACCGGCATACATATAATATTTACTTTAATTTTTGACTTATAATTCTTTTCTTACTTTAATTTAAAACATTGATTATGATAAAGTAGAGAATAAAGGTAAAGAATTGCTTATCAGATTGATTGAAAAGATACTGTATACATATACAAAAATTTAGACTTGAGATTTATCTAGAAGTATGAACGATGTTGAAGACTGTACAAGAATGAATTTTTATCATAAGAAAACAGAAGATTTATTTAAAATTCTAGTATTTACTACCAATCCTTCATGTATATACACATAATGAAACGTAATTTGTAATGATATTTCGATGCCTAAACCATTTTCGAAGTAAATGAGCGATCATCATTAAGTTCAATCTTAACAATTTTCTCTAATTGTCTACTTTTTTATTTATTTTAACATTCTTAATTTAAAAATTTAGCTTAATGTTGTTAGGCAACGTTCTCTCACTATCATCATAATGGTAAAACGTTATGAGCGCAATAAATTGCTGCAAGATTTTTAATAAAATACATTCTTCCATCTTCTTTCATTATTATAGTATATCCATCATTATTGTACATATATATATATATATATATATATATATATATATATATATATATATACTATATTATAGTATATTATCTGTAATTCGAATTCATGTTATGCACAAAATATATTGCTTTATACGACAGCAACGATTATTATTTAAACATCGTGACGTTCGGAATATCTCATATACAAATTACGTTTCATCGTTTTAATAACTGAATGATGTTTTCGTTAAAATTAATCCGGTACTTCTGATCTGAAATCGATCATACAGTACTTGCGTTAGTAAAGTGTCCGTGTATAAGGATTTTCGCAGCTATACTATTTTTTACCCAATTGCGCATAAATTCCAGGAAACATAAAGCTATTTAAAAATGTGTAAATATATGCGAAGAAAATCTTATTCTACCCATTCAGCGTTGTACTGTTGTACTTCTCGGTGTATAATATTTTCTACGAATCAGAATTGTTATCCAGATTTTGACGAAGTTGACAATCCTTCGATCTAAGCAAATGCGTATTTTCTGCAGCAATAAAGCACTGCGGCTGTTACTCCTACTCGTATAGTTATTGCAATTTTATACTTATACGTCGGATTATCCCGAGAAACATCTTCGAAACGCTCAAATGTTGAAAATTTATAAACTAAAGCCCCAGCCCCCTTTTTAGAAAATATCGTCGGTTAATATCTTTACTGAGTTGTGCCAATTCACACACACACACACACACACACACATATATATACAATATACGCGCACGTCGCTCGAAATATTTACAATTCGACGGGGACGTATTGTTCGATATAAAAATCCTTTGGGTTTTATAAACTCTATGAAACTTTAGTTATACATTTGTATCTTTAATAATCCGAGGGGAAAAAATAAACAATAAATACACAAACTTCTCAACGACTATATATACATAAATAATAAAACTCTCTAATCACTATCACCAAATTGAACGTATACTGTAAAATCACTTTTTAGAATTTCATATTTTACATCGAGAGACAATCATCCCTTTCGAGATGTCACATAACTTACACGCATCGCCCTGTGATTAAATTTGAGTATATAATAATATATATGTATACGTGTATATGCATATACATACGAATATGGAGAAAGACACTTGGATGGGCGCCTACTGCCGATATGACTATACTTTATGGATATTTCATTATAATAGAAAATAGTTCAATAAGACTATCATTGTATCTTCGAAGATTATAATGGCCTATATATGTGTGTCCTAAGTATAGGCCGTCTTTTCTTACTCTCCGACGCTACTACCGCGGAACATTGCCTTTTTCTATATATACATAATATAGCAATCATAAAACTGTATATGCATGAGAGAAATCTCGTCGACTCTGTCCTCACCTTACAAACTTAAATTTCAACCCTATATACATACTTAATACGATCTTTTTCCGAAATGGGTTGTTGACTGGGCTTCTACTGATCCTTGATCTTCTATATATAGAGATAGAGGGGTGATCTAGTTAAATATATATACATGTACACAGCGTATAAATATATTTTTGTATCCCAAGTGTAATAATCGAGGACGCGCATGGCTCTGATGCAACTGACGATATTGCGCGGTATAAAAAGTAAATAACGATTGCGAGGATATCTCGGAGTATGGATTATACTATAATATTGTTATACTTCGCGTGCCAAATTATTGTGTACATTAGCGACTGTTGCAAATGATTTTCTATATATAGAGTAACCTGCTTCACGGTATTCTGTGCTCGGACGGGCGCGGTTTGTCGTAACGAATCGGATTGTTGAACGTTGATTTTTCTATTATTATTACGAGGGAGATGAGAGGTAAAAAAAACAAACGCTTTAATGTTGTAAAAGTTCGAGAACTTTATGAAAACGAGCCCCTCCCCCCGTGGTTCTGAAATTAACGGTACATCGCGTTGCAATAGCGCGAGGATCTTCCAACGGCATCGTCAAGTCCGAGGACTTTAAATTTGACCGCGTGCACGATGATCGATAATAAAGGAATCTCGCGCGCATAGAGAACGTTTCGGAGCTATATATATATATATATGCGTATAAACACGCTGTGCTGAACGAAAGCAATCCGGAAAGCACGCGTTTCCCTCCTCGCGCGAATAGAGCCCGCATTAATCGCAGAAGTTCGTAAGCGCGCGCGCGCGCGCGAGTTTCCCTCTGAAATATAAACTCTTATTTCAGTGCTATTTTACGCGCGACTTTACGTCGTTTTGACCGAGAATAAAGCTGCAATATTTCTCCGGTGCGTTCGAACGTTATTACACGGTGTTTTTGATGTGCATCCGCTTATATATACGGATAATTTATCGAGAAGAAGAAGAAGAAGAAGAAGAAGAAAAGAAAAAAAAATAAGTTGGAAACGGATAGAGAAAGTTTCACGGGCATAAAGCTATAAGGTGTACACACACATACACATGAAATTCAGGTGTAAAACAATAAACATATATATTAAAAGAAATTGTGAAACATTTTTAATGTTGATGTTCTGTTGGTCGCCGCTTGTGGCGGCACAATAAACAGTTATACATATATACTAGTCATTGTATAGATAATTTTTTTAGAAATATTATGAACTTTTCTACGAGGACAATGTTTAACGTTGTGTCTAAGCTAGTTTTTTAAGAGGAACGGAAACACGTTTAATTGTAAACGATATATACGCCCCCTGTAGAGGGCGTCCATCGATACAAAATTGCTCGACCGATGCGTCGCAGAAAACAACACGTTCTTACGGGAGACATTGGAATATCATTTCGGAAATTTTTATAAACAACGGGGAATAATCGTTGAACGAACGCAATTGTACAAAAGAACGAAGCTCTATATGTAATGAAATTCATATTGCGCGCGCTATCGAGCGCGAGCGCGTCAGCGTCGACTTTGTGAACGGAGGGAGAGTGTATTAAGATGCGCGCCCGAGCGCATCGCGGCACACGGTGTATCGGTGCCGCGTAATTAATTTGTTGTGAAATAATTGTAACCTCTGCATGCTGATTGTTGTGACATATCAATAAAAGGAATAAATCAGAAACATACGAAGAGCAAAGTTTATGCAAAATATATATATATACATACCTCGTTTTCAAATCTAGTTCCGTTTTTCGATATAATTCAATTCTTTTAATAAAGATGTTTTCGCGCAAACTGCATACTATACATTTAATGTAACATAAATTACTTTGTAATTGGTATGAAATTGTCGATATAAGTTCAGATAACTAATTAACGTGTCTAAAGTTATCAAGCCCCAAAAATTTTAATTTTTATTTAAATTTATAATTTAAATTTGAATCAGTAGGAAATGTATGAATTTGAGCAGCTTCCCAAGGTTTTAATTACAGCATATAGGAGAATACTGATAACCCAGTATTGAGAAAATTTTTTATCTCATAATTATTATTTTATTTAGCAAAAATATATATATAGTTGATGTTTAAGTCTCTTTCAAACCATGATGATATACAAATAAATGGAACTGTAATTTATAAAATTATAAAAATGTATAAATATTATGAATTATATGTTTGCACGCTTGGTTTTATTTAACATTAAACTGTTCAAACAGAAAATTCGGTCATCCAACAGATGTTTAAATTGATGCAACTTGGAATAAATAAAAAATATGTGTTACTGGACAATATAATTTATATTGTACTTTTACATTGTAATTGTACAATGTGATTTTATTGGTACAATATAGATTTTATTTTCAATTGCAGCCTTGAATAAAACAGTAAACTTTGATCGATTATAGAAGTAGTGTATATAGTGTATTATATACAACTGCATCTTTGGTTATATACGGATCAACTTAATTTTTTGTTTTTAATTGTACCGTTGAATGAAAATGTCGTAGAATTCATTCAATAAACGAGGATTATTAAATATTTCAACGTGAAACTGCTACATAATTGATTCTAAATAACAAAATAAATATTTTGATAATATTGCAGGTAATATTAAGAGAATTGTTCTACTCAATCTCTAGTACTCCTCGCAAAAACCCATTTCAACTTATTCTGATCCGATATTCTTTTTAAAAAATTGCAAGGTTATTTTGCTATGCTATCCGTAATATATTTTATCACTGGGTTAATTAACACAAATCGTCATAATCATAGACTTATGATTGTGGTTCTTTATAAAATTTTAAACAATTTTATATGACGAAGCCTTAGAAAATGTGATTTCAAGGAGAGTTTAATTTGATCTAGAGTGCAGTTTATTCTATGTATACTTTCAAGAGGGAAACTTACGAGAAATCTGACGACATTTATGGAGCATAGTCCAGGCTCTGCTACAGTTACATATAAACGGACACATCTTTGGATTAGATTGTTAGAAACAAATTTTCAAAGCAATCATTGACCTACGGTAATCTTTGCTTACGAGAAATCTGAAATCTTAATGTATAATTTAATTTGTGTATCTTAAAAAGAAAAAATTTGATGCAATCAAACCAAAATTAATTACGAAGAATTGTATACATTCAACGATGCAATAAGAATGACTAAGTAGAAATCTTCAATTTTCTACCAGGTTCTACAAACATTTCATACGGCGTGAAAAAATTCACGGAAAATTTATAAAATATGATATTGCGAAACAATATCATGAAAAGATAACGAAAACTTTTTAAAATGATTTTTGACAGAACTTTTGGTAAGCTACCAAATCCTTACAAGAATACTTTTAAATATATTTCAGAAAAAATGCTCAGAAACATTTCTTGAATCATTAACGGTAGAATTTTTAAGATTAATATATTATAAAAGAATTCATAATTCACAAATTATAAAATGATTATGAAAGAATTCTTCCAGATTTATATTTTACAGAATCGTTTCAAGCGTCCTTTTAAAAAGGCCTCGTGAATATTTCTTTAGAAGGATTTGTGTGAAGTGATTCATGCAAGAATTCTAGTATTGATTTAGTATTGTTGTCAAATATATTCTTGAATAATATTTGTATGTCGCCTTTTTTGTATCAGAAATAAATCCCGTATTCTTGCAGAATCCTCTTGTTCAAGACTTATGATTGAAAGAATACGAGATTCTTTTTAAAAATAAAACTTGACAGGATTTTGAAAGTCTCCTCCTTGGATCCTTTCAATTTTCCTTTTTTTAAAGGAATACCCCTTATACTTACGTATAATCTTCTAGTAGCCTATCACTGAGATAAGACATTGAACAATTATTAGAATACTTTCTGGGCATGAGAAAAAAGTCATTTCCGAAAACTTTCGAAATGCTTTCGTGAAGATCTTCTGAATGCAAGATCGTTAATCCAAATCGTCTATGTATCCCTATATATATATAAAATAAGGAACTCAATTGCGATTGCACTCAGTCGGTAAAGCAGCCACTTGATAAAGTACGCGCGCCCCGCGCACTCGCACCTGGCGTCAGCGAATAAATGATCTGATGCAGCAGGCATTCGTTTGTCAGAAACGCGCACCAATATATATATATATATCGATAGCACGACGGAACTCACCGTGTGCCGTTCAAATCGCACGCAGGTCTCTCTCTCTCTCTCTCTCCCTCTCTCTCTCTCTCTCTCCTTCTCCCCCGTACAATACGTAGGTGTATATGGAGAAGCAGGAAAAAGAAGGAGGGACAAAGAGTGAAGGGGTTGGGTGGGGGTGTTCGTCCAGGCGGATCGTCCGCGCGCGCGTCGCTCGGCACCCGCCACTCTTGCGCCCCGGTTGAAAAAGAACGCGGCGAGCAGCTCTCCCACCGCATCGCGGCTACGTAGCGCAGGGGAGAACTACCTGTGTTTATATATATATATATATATATATATATATATATATATATAGACAAACTTTATATACCGCAGCGGCAGGGCAGAAACCGCGACGCTCGTTATTACAATATTACCTCTGGCAGTGGGCGCGCGCGCGCGCCAGTCGGCTACCGGACGAGGGATCGAACGCGCGCACGGTGCGCCGCCTCTCCTGCATCAGAGATATTTCTGTACTGTCATAAGCGATTTTTGCAGCCCCGCGCCGTAAATAGTGGTGGTGATTGTGGTGGTGGTGCTGGTGGTGCTGGTGCTGTACGTCGCCTGGAATACATCCTTGGCTTACAGACGAGGCTCGATCATTGTCGCGCATGCGCCTCCGTCGGCTCCGAGACCGGTGAATCGGAACAGCGCGACGACGTTCCGCGGGTGACCGCCTCGGCGACAATCAGGGACGCAGTGTTGTTGTTCTTGTTCTTGTTGTTCTTGTTGTCATTCTCATTGTTGTTTATTATCGTTATCGTTATTAATTATTATAGAAGTGCTCATCGAGGAAGATAGCTGAATCGTCACAGCGAGGCTGCGCGAAAAATGTCGTCGGAGCGGTTTCACAAGTGAGTATACCATGCGCTCATATATATATATATATACGTAAAGACATTATGCGTATACTTAAATTTTCCACCTTGCAATCATCTTCCATACACCCTCCTTTCGCTTATATCATATCCCGGGCTAATATCGGTTCTTCGCTTTCGTCATCAATGCTGTACATCAGATTGCTCAACGATGTAATATAATAGACGAAGCGGAAGCTCGGTCCGTGGTTTACACCGCGTATATATACATGGTCGTTCTGTAACGATGCTCCGTTTTTTCTACTCTCCTCTTTTCCATGCCACATATCGTAGCGTTAACACCGAATTCACTGTTGCGGGCGTATTTTTTGTTTTTGTTTTTGGCCTCGGTATCGAGCGAGAACGAAAAAACTTGTGAAATTACACGTTCCAATTTTTTCCACCTGAAATTATACACGATCGTTTTTTAAACGTACGGCTTTCAAATGGCAATAAAACTGTTGTCCATAATAATGGGACATTGTTTAAGCTCAATTTTCACTCGTAAATTTTAGGGCAGACATGTGCGTCGAGAAATAAAAATAGACGATGCCAACGCTTTTAACACCTATATACTTGACTTTATATATAAGCTTAAATATTTACGATCAATTTGAAAATTGAACGTTTTGCGCACAGGCGTTGTAATAAAAAAAAATAAGAAACATAATTATAATAAAATAAAAAACGCCGCCCTATAGCATACCTCGATTATTTATCCGAATCACGCCGTGTAATTCTTCTTTTCCATTCAGATTTGTCAAAAAATAAAAAACGGAAAAAAGATAAATGATTAAATGCCTGCAGTAATTTATCAAGTAATCCGTATGTGAATAGCGTGTTCTAGAATCAAATGACATTATAAATTAATAAATAAAAAAAAAACAATAATAACGTATATAATAATTCGTATATGAATTATATTTGCATGAGAACTCGATTAATATTTTTTAGGAGCCATTGAAAAGCCGGGTGCACCATATACTAAAAGAAAACTGCCATCTCTGTATGCCAAATGAATATTTTCACTAAAGGCTCGGATGACTTTCTAAAATTGGTGTGTGTGTATGTGTGTGTGTGTGTGTGCGTAGATTCATTAGGCGCCATGAAGAATTTCCGCAAAGAAATAGCCTCGTACATTATTATAAATGCTTATGAAACGATAATAGCTCTAAAACGCGATTCTCACCACGTATAATCCGTTGTATATATATGTAATTAATAATGTATATACATCGGTATACTCGATTTACAACGGTTCGTAACACTTCGGCATAATGATTTTAACCGCCGACGTTTATCGCTCTAATAAATCCAGTTAACAATATCATCGAACGCGTTCAGATATCTATATATATATAGCGAAATTGAGAAAACGAATTTGCGCTTGTTACATTTTATTTAGAAGATATATATATATATGAGAAAATTCAGTTTCTAAATTATTGTCCCTTGAAGAAAATAATTGTGTAATTAGAAGAAAGAGATAAAAAAACAAAAAGAATGTATAACATCTGTCGTATACATATCATTCTTTCAGTTGACACTTTCTATTATAAGTGTCGTGACGAATGTTACACTTTCAGCTCACATAATTATATATATCGTTTGAGGCATTACATTAATTAGCCAACAGAGAAGTGATGGAAAAACGTACCAGCTACTGTTAGAATCATACTAGTAATCATAATAGTTTATAAAAAATTTAGAATTCGCAAACGATATGAATAATATATATATAATTTTTAAAAAAATTGACGCTCTTATAATGTTAACTTAAGGCGCGAACAAAAAAAAAGAAAAACAAATTTCCTTTTAGTTGTAACTCTGACCTGACGAAATGTTCAAGTATATACGTTAACATAATAAAATTGTTTATAGATTCACCGTAAAAATCGTAATAATTGTTTAAAACGGTACTCGTGCGGGATGTTAAACAACTACAATATAACCAACTCGCTGGCATGGCCAACTGTATATACATATATATATATATATATATATATATATATATATATATATATATATATATATACATACACATACTTTTTTGCATTAGGTTGGTTTTACGAAGAAAGAGTCGGATACGAATCGCTTCAGAGTCGTCCCGCCTCAGCAGTAATGTAGTTAAAACATTGCAGCGAGGTGCTTATAACAAAACACGATTGCCGTTATACATTATTATATATATAAATATATATATATATATATATATATATATATATATATATATATATATATAGGCGCTACAAGATGAACCAAATCGAGTTTACCCGAGATGCCCAAGGCCTCGTTGTTAAAGTTATCATTTATATAGAGGCGATCTTCGCTGCGACCCGCGGGAGACAATCTAATGTCCAGGTTCAGAAGGAGGAGAAGACTTAAATTGTAAAGAGAAGTGAAGGAAACTTCGACGCAATTACAGCTGGTTATCCTGATTTTCGTGATAAAAAAGAAAGCATAAATACACAGTGTATAAGAAAGGCCGGTGCGCAATGTCGTCGTATAGGAAAAATACCGAGAAACCTTTAATATTTGGAAAACTGCTATTTTATTTGTTCTCTAGGGTACAAGATGAAAGTTGTAATTTTTTTTTCTTTTTTTCAGAAAATTATAGCGTGTATAAAACGGCACCACACTTATTTTATTATTATAAATTGTGTTGTCTATACGGTTCAATTTCTACCAATTAAAAAGAAAAAAACAAACAATTTTTTTCCGATATTATAAACCTCCATAAAATGATATCTAGAAGTATCGATTCCGTGTCCAATATGAAATTACATTAAAATGCCGCTTGAATTTCGTTATTTTATCAGAAACCAAATGATTCGAAGATTATTAGTAGTAAAGAATACATCCAAACACGAAAACATAGATATAGCATTATATTGAGCCAGTTCGAACACGATCCCCAAGTAAAACAGATGCTGATATTCTTCTCTTTTTAAATATATATATATATATATATATATATATATATATATATATATATATATATATAATATCTAAAAATTAATGCAATAACCTTTTTAATTTATTCAAGTTCCATTTGATTTTTTTAAGTCTAATCGATATTATTTTAATCTTCCGTAAGCCAGATTGAACCTTATATTGTGAAAATACTTGGATTTCCAGCAAGAATAATGAAGTATCTTTTTTTAATTAGTCGAGGTATATCATGGAAAGTACCAATGTAAAGTTTAAAAATCATTGAGATCTTCAATTGCTATATAAAACGGTTTAATAAAATTTTTTAAGAAAGTATAAAGCGTCATATATATATATATATATATATATATATATATATATATATATATATATAGTATTATTGACACTGTTATTAAAATGTTTTTTCGCAAAAATTTGACCACCAATTTCAGTTGATAGTTTGTTTCAAAATCTATAGTTTTCGTTTATAAAACAATTAAGACTGGTTTCGTGTAATTTGCTAGTCATTTAAATTGTGCTCGAGCCATCGAACATGGAAAAAATTCTTCTTATTGAATTACAAACGGAGAATCTTGCTTAATTTTTAATGATTTTTTTTTTAAGTAATATTTTTAACGCTAATTTGTATTGATTTTCTGAAAGCAAAAAAAATTGTTTTTTAACGATAAAAAAGTTATAAGGCTGTAAAAAAATGAGGAGACCTACTGTTTTCTCGTTATTTAAACCTAGTACACACACATACACAGACACGCACACACACACACACTCAAAAGAACCAGGATCCGTGGCAGTGCGCGCATGCATATATATATATATATATATATATATATATATATATATATATATACTGCACACCTACGTAATACTGCCGATGGCTGCCCGCCGAGCCGCGGATACAAGATAGCGCGAGAGGATATGCGGGGATCGGGTTCGTGCATGGCTAGGCAGAAATTGAGGAGGCGGGCACGGCTAGTCGCGAGCGTGCGCGCGCTCTTGCGCTCGATCGCGGATTCGCGGCGCACGCCGGGCCGCGCGAATCGCGAAAGTGGCGTGAAAAAAGGTCGCGAATTTATTATATTATTCGGCTGTTATGAGAAAGTGGGAATTTTGGGACACTTTTGTGACGCGCAGGCTTCGGATTTTTTACCGTTTTTCAAATGTAGTTATTTATATAATGTTGAAAATGGCTCGGTAAATTATTATTTTATAATTTTTTACAGCACTTATAATTGCTGTATTAAACTCTAGACTCCTATTTTCAGCTTCTGAATAAAAATAAATTTTAATCCCATTATTTTCTTATAGAATACAAATTGGTAGTTATTCTACAACTTTGTTAAAGGACGAACCTATTTACTTATAATTTTTTATTCCGTTGAATGAAAAAATATTATTTATCTAACTGAGCAGTAAATTAAAATATCTAAAATGTATTTTAATTGAGGAAATTTTTATTGGCAATCTTCCCCAGCCATACCTATATCGGATCAGATTCAGGCAAAGTATCTTCCCTGTATTACTATTTATGAAAAATGCGCTAGAATTTTCCAGATTCTCTTATTTCGTCTATCTGAAGCTATAGAGATTATGAAAAATCGTATAAAATATTTTTACTTTAAGTTTCTCATTTATTCAGACTAAATGCACCCACACCTTATCAGATTCCATACGTAATCACGATTATAATGGGATCATTTCATACATAATTGAGGATATAATAAATAAATATAACAGAAAATAAAATTTCACAGAAAATATAAACAGGATGAAATAAACATAAATTATTATTATTGCCAAATCAAACGAATACAATGTTACAAAAAATTAGAATTTTTCCATTATTATTAATTCATAATTTTTTTATAAAGTAGTTTTATTATTAATATTATAAAATTATAACTTAGTAATATTATGATGATATATAATAATCCATAATATTACTAAGTTATCGACGAGCAGTCTTTGAATAAGATTTGTCTATATGCTGAAACTTGAGACACTTTGAAGTACGAATCTTATAAGATTTCCGTATCAAATCTCTAGGTTGGATGTTCGGGTACGACTATGATAGACAATCGACACAAAAAAATTGACAAGGTAGAAATAATTTAATTGAAATAAATATTCGACTCTTGTATTCGACTAATATAAATATGTTCAGGGTGTCCCAAATGCGATCCCTCACATTTGCGGATCGGTAAGCAGCGTGAATATTGAATAACGTACAAATAAAAAGTTGCAAATACTTTTTGCGCCACGGCCCCCCCCCCCTGTTCGTCAATCGATGCGCAAACGTTAATCCGACTTTCGTGCAAAGGGGCATGGAAATTCGGAAATCGGACAGCGAACTTTGGCTAATCCAGTGAATAATGGGCGAGGGGCCGAATGATCTCGGCGGAGAGCCAGCAGTTTCAGATCGAAATTTTATTAAGCGGTAAAATCGTACGTATACTCTGTCGTCTGTGCGGTAAATTTTTTTAGACGGTGACTTCGACCGGCCTCGACGGGCCCCTCTCGCCTTGTTCCTCAGATTACTCCGAACGGTCTTCCCTCCCTCTCTCTCCCTCCCTCTCTCTCTCTCTCTCTCCCTCTCCGTATACACGGCTGTATCGATCGCGAGCCGAATTGACGACCTTTCTTATTCACGCTTCCACTATGCTTATTGCCCGATCCGACAGCTCGAATCCTCACATTTGGGACACCCAGTGTATATGACAATTTTTAGCTTAGAACAAGGTTCAAGAAAGAAAAAAAAAGAAGGAACACGCGTATGAAAAGGGGGAAAAAAAACAATCGCGCCGTAGCCGTGCTCCGTCGTGCGAGACGATCGCCTCTGCGAGCCGAAAGCGATACAACTGTAGCAAAATCGACGACGCGCACGGAATACGGGGTTGTCTTGCACGCTGTCTTCGTTTGCGCCGCGCAAACCTTCGGGCGAGCGAGCGCGGGGCGCGACAGGCCAAGGGGAAGGTACGGGGGAGGAGGGGGGAGAGGATGGAGTCGGCGGAGTCAAGGAGAACCGGCGAGAATCGATAAAGCCCGGTATACATACGAAAACGCCGCGGAGTTACAATCATTTCCGTCGAGCGCGTCGTCGTTTTCGCAAGGAGCGCACTCTCGCGCGCGCGTATATATATATATATATATATATATATATATATATAAATGAGAAACGAGATTGTTGAAGGAGAACGATGTAAGGGAGGCTAAGAGAAAGAGAGCGCAAGAGACAAGGGGAGAGGAGAAGGGACTCATCCTGGGTAACAGCGCGCAGCGCAAGATCGCATCCGAGTACTTCGAGTTGACCGAAGAGTTTCCTATATATATATATATATATATATATATATATATATATATATAATAGGCGCATAATTTACTCCAGAGCTTGTTGCGAGGCGGCGCAGCAACCTGAAATTATAAAATGATGCACTGCGACGAGGAGCCTTTACGTGCGCCAAGCCGGATTTTACTTTTAAGTGAATAATATACGCGCACGCGCATGCGATATTTTTGGTTTCGTATAGTGATATATATATATATATATATATATATATACGCATATATATAATTTAGAAACAGAAAGTTAGTTATATATATATAAATTAACAATTTTGCCCATCAGATTTTTTAGGTATCCTTTGTAATTATGTGAAAGTAGGAGAAAAGTTATGTTTATTTCTTATAATTCAGTCCAGAATAATCCTTGTACTTTTTAGATGACGCATTTTTAACAGAGGTATGTATGTATGCATGTATATATAGATATTTATATACATGTATACAAAACTAAAGTAAAATGGGGACCACTTTTCTAAAATATTTCATTTGTACTAATCATACTTTTCTGAAATAATTATGGCACATGTAGAATATATATATATATATATATATATATATATATATATATATATATATATACCAAAATAATTAGTCTCCAAAAACGTTCTCATATATTTATATCTTTTCTACACCTATATATACCCACGCCTTTGTTAAGGTGAAGTCTCTACAAGTATTATGTGCGGGGGAGGGGGGTGCGTACAATGCGCTCGGTTTCATATTACTATCCTTATCTACCATTGAGAAAGCAAGCATGCATTGAGTAATCTAAGGCGCGCGCGCGAATTCAGAGCTCCTGAGCTTACACCACAAGTGCGCACCGAATCGCGAGAAAGAACAATAATTTTTTTTCTTCTGTGTATATACGTATATGCACATCATTACGAATTTACCCTGTGTATGCTCAGAGCATGCGGTGAATTATTTATGTTCTTGGATAATAAAATGCTATACCTAGATAAATATAATGGTATGGGCTGATGAAATGTCTGATTAGAGTAGACTAATAGACTGGAAAATCCGTGATAATTATTGATTCTTGATTGAAATTAATGATAATTACCAATTATTTAATGGAATATGATTTTAATTTCAGTTTCACCAACTCTCGCGTCCTTATTCCTGAAACAAATTTTTTTATATCCGGAATATTTCAGAAATGAATACTGAATTATATTAATTCGTCCATGTCAGCTTGATTATATATTTATATATAAAATGATTAGTAAGCGACTTTTTCTAAAAATGAGAGGCCACGGCAGAAGCACGATATATTTCGTCCAGATTAAACGAAGCATCTTCGATTACTTACAAAAATTTCCAAAACCCTGTAAAAGAAAAAATTTTTAGATTATACCATTTCTATAATATGATATTACTTATTGGCAACTACAAATCTTCCTATATAATTCATTTTAATTATCTCGCATTTGTATAATTTCTTGGTTCTTGTCAATTGAGGTTTAACTGAATTTCCATGCTTGTTGGAGATTACTTGACTAACGAATGTGTTTACCATTTGCTAAACTTAAATCGACTATAACCAAAAAACTATGGCATAGAACTATAACATATCATGAAAATTGAAGTTCAAAATCCTAAAATTTTATTTAGTTTCTTTGGAAGGTATAGAATTACCTGCCTCAATCTGAACTAAATATATCACCTACCTGTCATGGTTTTTTACTACTCGGCTTTCTTGGAAGAGAATAATGGTTTCGTCCGAGTTCTTACTGAATTATACGCATATATAGACAAAAACAGATTTTCGTCGTCTTTACATTTTTATTACATATAATGAGAATCAGACTGTCTTTACCAGACAGAAGTACCTGAAATACGAAATCTTTCTGATTATGATTGCCCTGAAAGCAATAAAAAATTATCAAAGGGAGGATTTGACTGTCTCCTCCACCATCTTATCTATCCATATCCTCTTAAGTTAAATTCAACGTTTCGATCTTCTTCGGCTCCTCATCTAGAACCGAAATAAAATTCTAATAGTGAAATTCTATATAGCTTACACCCGCCATACTTTTTTTTTACTATGTTCACAAAATTATTTATCCTCAAATTTATTATCAATTTTTCCCAGAAAAATAATTCAATTTCTTGCATCTCATGAGAAAAGTTAATTTTTGTTTATAAGTTACAATGTTCAAACACATTTTTATCCGTTTTAAACAAGTATATTTAATTCCCCACGTTTTCAACATATCTCTGTAAAATAAAACATTTTATTCTACTTTAAATAGGCCTATATATATATAGTATACTACAATTCTAAAATTCTGTACAGCTAGCAAAATACGTAATACTAAATCTTTTATCTTATTACCCAACGACGTTATTCAATAAACTTTGTGTATTGATTATTATAAACGCGTAACTGCCCATTCGTCCACGGATATTAGAAAGTCGATAGCAAAAAGGAAAGAAAAGTAGATGGACCAATTTTATTGGAAATAAGCTCACGGCACAAATCCGAAGGCGTATACGGAACGTTCAAGAGATCACCGAGAGATTTGAAGAGAAGCATTTTCCTTATATACTCGATCCTCTTTCTTCCTTAACTGAAATATTCCATTATACATAGAAATAGATATCCAAGACCGAAAGTCCTCGACCGTCTATTGTCGTCTCGTTCCCTTTGAGCATTATCATAGAGGAGCTCAAGCCATGTGACAAGCGTGGAGCCAAAGCAAAAGTGTACTCGCATATTTGGTTTTATTCCGCGCTGCACGCCCGTTTCCATCTTTTCCCGCTCGTAAGATCTGTCGCGATAGAGGCGAGCGCTGCAATAAATTCTCTTGGTATACGTAAATACTATATTTATAGTATATATAGCTTAAACTGCCTCGGAAAAGATGTAAAAAACGCCCACGTTCAGTGAATTTGCTTTATGTCTTCGATATTAATAGATATGGCTCTGGATGTAAAATATATGGGTGTTTGCAAAGATTCGTTGACGATAAGGGACATAGTTGAGAATTTTAATAGATATAATGTCTTTTATAACAGATTTATGGACAATAATTTTTATAGGCAGAATGAATAATAATATTATGCTCCTGTATATTATTGTGTATGACAGTCAGAATGTCGTTGCTTATGATCACCCTTGGAGAATCTGATATATAAAAACGACTAATGAAAAAATAACAAAAATAAAAATAAAAAATATACTACTGTTAGCAAAGGATAATCGAACTGTCTAGTACAAAATCTACCCAATCTTCTACAATCTATGTCTTTGCTTAGGAGAAGCCGAAACTGCGCGAAACCGTGGACGAAGCAGATAAATTAATTCGACAAATTTGCTCGTGGAAGCAGTTCGATAATCCTTTACCAACGATAGTATATTTATTATTTTTAATTTTATTAGTTTTTAGTATCAGTTTTTCATATTTCAGATATAAAACCCACAGAAAGAGTAATTATAATTATTATTATATCATATTATATAAACTGTAAAATCGATAAAAATATTTGTTATTTACTATTTTATGTATGAGCATTAAATAGAGTTAAGAAAAATCAGTAAAGATGTAAAAAAGGAGAAAGTAACACAAATGGAATAACGCGAATGTACAATAGAAGTATCTATTACGTAGACCTTTCAAGTATTATTCAAAATGTAGAAAAAAAAAGTTTTTTAATGAAATTTCTGATAAAATGGCGCTTACCTGGCATTTATCGAACAGTACTTTGCTTTTTCACGACTGTGTGTTCGGAAACATAGTTTCTACAATCTTAGACCTAGAAAAAAGCTTTAATAATTCGACACATAATTATTCATATATCAGAAAGGTTTTCCAAACATTAATGGAGAAAGTAGTTCTAAAAATACTGATCATTTCAGATCGATTCGTCAATATGTAATTGTTCGAATCATGTTTCCAGTCAGTTTCAAAAAAAGTGATTCCGCAAAAATTCAATATTTATATAAAGTCATTGGACCTTACCATTTAGGAAGTATCTTAACAATACATTTTATAGTCCTTTGGTTGGAGCAACAAGCTTTTACAAGTTTTGTTTTTGAGATTCTCTGACGGTCTATTCTAAAGCATTCGGACAGTTTTCAAGAAAAAAATATATTTTAAAAATTCTAGGACGATATATGTACTTAGAATATAGAAACAAATAAACTGAAGTTTTTAAATATCCTAAAATGCACCCGATTATAAAATTTATTAATTGATTGTACAATGTAGATTTAATGTGCATTGTAATTGTATAATAAAGTTGGTGAATCAATCAGAGAATCATCAAAATCATCAAATTCTTATTAATAAGCAAAAGAAACGTAAACATTTTAAAAAGCATAATTTTTTCGATGATAATTTTTTCTATACATTACTCAAACAGAAAAATTAAAATCAAAATATTAACATCCGTCATTAGCCAGAAATCCGATTTCGAAGAAACAAAAAATTATAAAAAAAAATGAATTTCCGCACCGCATCGTATATAAACTATAAATAATAAATCACGAATCGGCTACTTTTTCCAAATGTGCTCTGTGTGTCTGTGTGTTTACATAAACTTCAATTTGCAAACTCGGCCGCCGGCACCCGAAGTGAAATAATAGAAATTTCCAGGAGGCGCGTGGCGAAAGTCCATGCTTTATGGCCGCCGCGCCGCCGCCGCCGCATCGCGCGTCGATTGGGCAACCCATCATACCATATGAGAGACAAACATCAGGGAGAGCGGAAAATTACAACGAAGAGCAAAAGCCATCGTACATAGCGCCTGTACGTCCGTCGTCTCGGTTCTCGCATGTATATACATACATACATACATACATACATACATACATACATACATACATACATACATACATACATACGTACATATACATATATATATATATATATATATATATATATATATATATATATATATATATATATTAATACGGGCCATATCTACCTGTGTGTGCTAGCCCGCGGGGCAAACGCGCACCTGTAAACTGGAGCACGCGAACTTGTTGAATGTAACGCCCGAGCGGGAGAGCGAGCGAGCGTTTCATCACTGGCGAAACAATATATATAACTGAAATATCGCCGCAACAGCTGCGCGCGCACATGTCGAATGGATCTCTAATGCTATTATGCGACAGAGAGGGAGAACCGGAGGACGGGAATCCGGGATAAAAAAGAAGTTGGACGGCGCTGGCGCGGCGAGGAATTGCAATTTGTATTCTTTTATTTTTATTTTTTTTATTTAAGGAATATCGATTTCTTTCGTGATTTTAGATGGTCAACTTCGCTCGATCGCGCGATGATAATTATATAACGTCGATTTGTTAACTCGGATCGGAACGATCTGTTATTTTTACCCTTTACACAATCTACGGTAAATTCACATGGATGCGCACGTCTGTAGATTAGAGCTTTGGAAAAATTTTAATACGAAGAGTTTGAATGTTTTGGTTCAGCGATTCGGGGGTTGAAACTTAAAATTGAATTTGAGAATTTGGATTTCTCTTTCGGATTTTTTGATCTTTACCTATAAGAGTAAAATTAAGACAATTTCAGATGATGTTTGAACTCTTACAAGTTATGTTCAAAGAGCGAGCAAGAGAAATGCTCTATAATAATTTTACGGATAATAAGTGCTATAACGTTAGATAGTAATTTGCTACGCGTATCAAACTTGGCGGGCAGAAGAGTAAATGACGGTGTTAATCGAGCATAAAACTTGTGTAAAGAAGGGAATCAAAGCTATCGCTTGAGTTGCTCCTTTAAATAATTCGGAGAATAAAACTGCTAACTTTTAATTTAAAATACCCTTTTTAATTTAATTTAAATTACCCTTAATATCTAGCACTGTAAGAGTGCTCATTTACATTTTTAAATCTCTTGAATATATAAAGTCCAAAAATAGTTAAATTGTTAAGATACAAGCGGCCTTTTCTAAATTCTATTTGGTGCTCTTTCTTCAACTTCAACCATACGATTTTAAACGAAATTTTACATTATTTTTTAAAATATACTTTTAAATGCAAAATTTGGATGGCAATACGCCGCGTTGAATTAAATGCTGCCTTTTCATAAAATTTACACACACACACACGCGCGCGCACACGCACACAGACAGACGTTCGAAAATTCATTATTATTAACATATATGTTTTTTGCCCCCATGGCGACATCTCTGCAACAATGGTAAATAAATTGTGAACGTGAGATTCTATAGGGATATAGTATGTATTAAATGATAACAATAAACCGATTAGTTTTCTTAGCCTGTTTATGAGTGCGAATTATTATAAATAAAATTTATTGGGTTAGTCTGATCGTTTTATAGATTTAGCACAATCCCCGTTTCATCGAATTAAGATCAATCAAGACTCTTCAGATCTATCGGCAATTGCATTAATATTATGAAAATCTTTTAAATATTTTACTGGCTAAAAATTGAGACAAAAGCTAAATTCAAGTTAAATGAAAGAGAGGTTTGGAGCTAAAATTAGTAGAATTTTTTATTTGCTCAACTTAGTTAGATCATCAAATATAGAAAATTGGAATAAAAATAACAATTATTACTTGAATTTTCCAAATTTCATATTGATATGTTAACATGCCACGTTGTTTATTTAAAGTTATAAATCAAATTGAATTTTAGAAAATTTTTAAAAAATTTATATTATAGTTTTGTCTATTGATTTTAATTCTTAAATATTCACCTATTCGATCATTAATCTATTCCATTCACAGTAGACTATATATATTTAAACGAATTTAAATTTTAATGCTTAAAACATTTCATTGTCATGTTCGAGTTCCTTTAATTCAGTCCTCTTCCTCAATTGCATATATAGATATAACTTTAAATATATATTTTTATAGCAAAGTGATTACGCTTTATATATATATATATATATATATATATATATATATATATATATATATATTCGTCTTGATTTTTCCACTAACTATGGTTTGCTACTAGCGAATCTTCCCCGGAATCTTCCGCTTTCGCAAAACCAGTATATTATATATATAACATATATATATATATATATATATATATATATATATATATCACCTCACGCTGGCAACTCCAATTCCATGACACGCGTACACGCGCGCGCGCACACGCAGAGAAAAAGGGAGAGAGAGAGGGAGAGGCGGCGTCATCTTTGAAAGTCATTCGAAAGGCAGATATAGCGCATCTCTCTAAGTATAGCCCGTCGCGCGGGGACTTCTTGCAAACTGCTTTTATACGCGGAAAAGTGTCGACAAGAAGCGGCCGCGCGGCGCGCCGCGACGGACCGGATCGATCGGCTGCTCTGCATGCGCCGCGCGTGCGGTCGCGCTGCCTCCCTCGAAAAAGGAGAGATTCGGTTAAACAAAGCAGAAGAAAAATAAAGGGGGAAAAAAGCAAAGAAGTGAGCGAGAGAGGGAGAGAGAATAGAGACGGTCGTATATAGGAAGGAGAGTCGAGCAGGTACAAGCTCTCGCGCGCGGATGTCGCGAGTTTTCTAGGGCACGCGCGTCGAGGGAAATGAAAACGGAATTTGGTCGCGAGATATACGCGCGCGCTTGTCACCGGGGTATACACCGTCCTAGCGTCTCGAAGGAGCCGACTCGTCCCCACGTCCCCTCGTATATATCACACGTACGCTTATGTATCCGTCAGTTGTATATGCGCGACATTCGCGAGTCCTTCGTTTGACCCCGTCCCCCGCTTTCTTTAATTTCCCAAGCTGCCCGCACAAAGTCACTCGCCGTCGCGGGTGTTTTACGATGGATTCTCGGCCTGGGGTGTCCGACGCTCCGACGTTGCCTTGTTACTTATTTGTTTTGTGTTTTCTTTTTGTGCTTGCAGAGCAGCCAAGGAGAATCTCTTGGAGATTCTGAAGGAGGCTACGAAGAAAGACTGCAACACGAGAGACGAGACGGGAATGACGCCGACGCTCTGGGCGGCCTTCGAAGGTCACATAGAGGCTCTCAGGCTGCTGGTCGCCAAGGGGTGAGCATGAATAAATTGTGAATTTTCTTTGCAGCTGGTAAAACAAGTTGTGCGGAGCGATTTGAAAAATATAATTATACTGGCATTCCCCGGCTGTCTGGGCGTCGACCAAGCTGATGATATCGATGCTCGAATACTTCATGATTCCTTAAAAACAAAAAAAAAAACCCGAATTCAATGAAAAACCTGATCAATAGGTTATGTACTGTGGTTCCTAATGTTCTAACATATGCCGCGAAAAATCATCATGGTTCGTAAAAAATAATATATTTCACTTGAAAATTTTTTTCAAAATAAGATCAATAATTTCTTATTTAAAGAAGTGTAGGACTCGCGGAAGAATAATCCTAATTTCGGATATAAGACTTTCTTAATGAATTTTTTCAATTTAAAATAAACTCTAATATGTAGCCTATAGGGCCATTCAAAGGGAATTCGGTAACCAATGAAGGCACAATCGGTCGCCTATCGGTCGTCGATCTATCAATATTGTGCATGCCGTAATTCTATCATGCTACAATCCACCGTAGCAAAATCTATACTTACCGAAATGCAGCTTTTCCTCCGAATTTCTAGATTTGATATTTCATCTAAATTTAAATCCCAATTAAAAATTACCTATCGAGCCAATAACATATTATTAGCTTAATTAACTTTTTTTCATTAATTTAATTAATAACTGATTGGTACGCTACTTTAGGAAGCGCGGCGTATAGTAAAACTTTGTGCCTCGCGAGGCGGTTGATGAATGCAATGCGCATAATAACCAGCCGTTCTGTTTACGGTATGTGATACCGGCCAGTAGCCGGCGATCCCTATTCTTTTTCAATATAAAGTCAAAGCAACTAACTGAAATTATTAATACCAGATAACTTATTTCAAAATAGGCACATCTAACGCTGGAATTAACATTCCAAACAAGATGTGATTTTAGTAGACATTCATTTTTGTTCAGGTATGATAACGACCTTATAATTGTACATGAATGCTTGCTTTTGTATATGATGTTCTTTAGTACAATGTAGAAAAAAAAATCCGTGATAATAGGAAAAGTTTAAATGTCGATTTATATTATATATAAATAAAACGACTTATATTATATATAAATTGAACAAAATCGATTCGGTAAATTTCGATAAAATTTAAATTAAAAATTGTAATTAATAATAACAACGAGTAATCAATACTTAATTTATTATTATTCGATATATTGATCCTATTCTCCCTTATAAAAACTAAAATGGAAATGTGTTGCGTTTATTGAAAAAATCAGAAATCTTCAAATTTTAACTTTTTTTCTTTCAGGACCAAAACGTATTTATTGATTATTTTGAAATTTTTAATGCTTTCGTACAAAATATATTCTTTTAACAAGAATTATCTCTCTTTCATTGGCGAAATAAAAAATTAGCAAAAGTATAAACACTCTATCACTATGAGGTTTCTTTTATTTTGGTTTATTCATCTAAAAAAGAATAATATATAGAGATTTATTATTAATATTACTATCAAAGTTTCGTTTTATAACGTTCTAATGTGAATAACACGGAATCAATATTCAAGATTGAAATTCCTTTCTTTTCCTTACTTTTTCGAACCTAAATATGATTCTTACGTGAAGGAAAGTGAAGTAAAGTTAACTAGATTCAATAGAGTAATACATAGAATACTATGGAAATTAAATAATTACAGGGTAATTCTGCTCGGAACTAGGGATTTTTTAAGTATGTGAGGATATTAGCGGCATTATAATAAGTAGAATCTAGCTTGTGTCAGAGATATTCCTCTAAAAAATTACTCTTAGTATACAGTATATCCGACTGCATTAAAGGAAAGTACTCTGTATGTAAGAAAGTATAACGTATCGATATTTTCGAAATGGGAGAACGTCGAGTGGTAAAAGTTTACGATGTTCTTTTAGGGGATTTTTCGAGTTGCCTGGCTCTATCCGACCAATATTGCCACCCATATCTGGCAGGACTGTGACTTGTTAATTCGAGTATATTCGCGCACTTTTTTACTTGGCTTGCAGGAAGGTCCATTGCTCTGCGGGTCGAGTCGTCTGAATTTGAGTAGCCGCAGGAGCTGGCATTTAATTATTAGAATTTTCTTAGGTGCTTGTTTACAGAACACAAAACACATCATATGCCTACCACAAAGCACACAAATTTCGCTAGGACGTTTTTTCATACGGAAAAATTCATACTGTTGCCTCGTTTCGGATGGACGTTTTTACGTCGGTGTAATAACAAGTTGCAGTATTCACGGTGTGCTGGGAAAATTTCGGTTAGGGTTTTTATCAATATAATGCATGGAAAACATTTCTATGATACACAAATTCTATTCGTGTTCAAGATTTTTAAATAAATAAGCTGGTGCACAGTACCTAGACTCTGATTGACATTCGCGTTTAGCGATGATGGTGGTTTTCCTTTTTTAAACTGAGAAACCTTTCGAAACTTTCGGAGATCATTAAAACCAAATATTTTGAAAAAAAAAACAATACTAACTATATATATACATTGTATTTATTTCTCTATAATTCTAATCGAATTATCAAAAGGAAAAATTATTACTCTGTTCAGTGAATGGAATTTTAATATGGGATATAACTACGTCAAGCTGAAATTGTTTTATGAAAGAAAAAGAAATAATCTATGCACACTCAAGTTTATATTTGCATGAATATAGAATGCACGCGTTGTAGTTTGAACGTTAAATACTTGCGCACTTATAGTTAAAACTGAGCTCGCTATGCTTCATGCAAAGGGCATCGATATTAATTTATGGCCAGACGCAATAAACAGTGCATACGCATTATTCTGAATTGGGCCATTCTAAAAACAGGAGAGTTGATTGCTCTGTTTGCATAATAGTGCAAGCGTAAATCTGCTATATACTATAGAATTGCATGTATTTGGTGCTGTCGATCTCTCGAATGTATCGAAAAAAAAATAAAACTATACAAGCTTGAGAATAAAAGTAAGCTTATAATTTTTATTCGAAATCGTGTCAATTCTATCGATTATGCACTTTGTAATTGTACTGTGTAATAGAAAGCGATTTACATTAACGAGGGGATTTATCATAATGATTAAGAAGAGCACTTTTCCAAGCACGTAAATCTATCAAAACATGATTGTACTCTATTTTCATTTTGCACCAGATGAGCGCATCGTTGAACTGCATAATGGAAATAATGAAAACATCGCCGACAATTAAGAGGATAAGGATAAAAAATATCAGCTGATTGATTTAGTCGGTGATGAGATCGAACAATTAGTTGACCGTGAAAATGCATTGGAAGCCAACAGCTCTGCGATAGAAACAATGCAGGAATGCCCGATAAACATATTGTGCATCTATTGCTCTTTTTAGCCGAAATTATCTTATGTGGAAATTATCTTGTGATGATACAGATGGATTGGATTATAGGTGAATGTATCAAAGCGATTTAGAGTATGTTAGATTACGTAAAATTAATTTAATTTTAGTTTTAAAGAATTCGCTGAAAGTACCTATAGAATCACGTTTGATTTCGAATACAGTTAATCCTTTTGATTGTTCATTGGATTCTGATGCTTATACTGATATTGTTATATTATATGTTCGAAAAAAACTAGATGAAGCTATGGTATAAATTTTATATATATATATACAATGACTGAGCATGAAAAAATTATAAATAATTGTATCGTCGATTCTTATTAACATAATAAAAATTGATATATTTCTGTAAATTTTTAGTTCTCACACTTCAATACTGCGCTCTCAATTCTAGTCGGTATACACGGCAATTTGTTTTATTATAACTTTTTCCCCCGAGTAAGTAACTTCTGTTAATAATTTTCACAGAGCGTGTTCTTCAATGAGTTTCTTTTTTCCTCCCCCCCCCTCCCCACTGTATACGTACCACTTTAGCTTTTTGAAAATTGCCGCGAAAAATGTTAATTATTCCTTGCGTTTAAAAGGAGCCTCGACCGAATGGTTTACCTATTTATATGGACGAACAATAAAAATCATCGGTAAAACAGGTTTAAATGCTAGGAAGGCGCATGTAAAATGTACGTAAACGCCGGGCTCTGTTTTGGTCCCATTTTACGATTTCGACCGCAGCCGCTGACACGGACGGGATAGACAGAGGGAAATAAATAAATGCGCTGGGAGCGAGAGCGAGAGAGAGAGAGAGAGAGAGAGAGAGAGAGAGAGAGAGAGAGAGAGAGAGAGAGAAGAGAGAGAGAGACTTTGCAACACTTTCCGTCAGCTTTAAAGGTCTGGCTAAAAGGACGGCAATTCGCTTTACCCTGAAACATTGCACAGGAAACATTTTCACGGGTCTCCAGTTTCTACGATCGCGAGAAATTTTCGACAATACTTTGGAACTATTTGAAATGTTTAAACCAAATTATAAATGTTCTACAACAACAGAAAAATTATATGAATAAGCATCGATTGCTTAAATAGCATGAGCGATAAAATAGAAAATCATAATTGTATTAATTTCGAGGTTAATTTATTAAAAATATACAATTAAGATTTGGAAAAAATTTCAGTTAAAAACTACAATCTTCAAATACCGAGTATTCGAAGTCTATCATTTTAACGAATTAAAATCTTTAAAATATTGGCATCAATTATATAGCTTCTGGTCGATGTAGTGATAAAAGTCAAATCGCTTATTAAGGAAAAATATGTATCCAGTGAAAACCTTTATAATTATTATTTATTAAAGAAAATGATCTAAATACTCTTTTCTTATTCTGAAAAAAAAAAATTCAAATTGACTATATAATGTTCAATGAACGCGAATACAAAATTTTATACAGTATTTTAAAATGTCATAGAGCTTTATTTAAAACAAATTCTAAAATGACCAATATTGAAGGAGATATTATTTAAGAATGAGAAAATATATGGCCTATGATTATAGTACAAAGTGTATCAATAATTTATTTAAATTAAACTTTAAAAAGATTAATATAAAATTATAAAATACAATTTGTCGCAATTATAAGAATTTCCAATCTTTTTAAATAATTTTAGATGTATTTTTCTTAAAAATTACAGCGCCACAGAAAAAAATTATTCTATTCCTAAAACAGAATATGGTGGACTTTCTGTATTGAATTGACGTGCTGAATCCGAATCCGAAATTCGGTTATCTAAAACACACTTTTTAGATTCTAAAACACAATTTTGAAATAATTGCTAAAAAAATTAACAAATATTGCAAAAAATTCGAAATCTTTTATCTTAACCGAATCAGGCATCATTTTTATGTATTTTGACGTGCCGAATTCGAATACGGAGTGCTTGTAGCTTAAATACTTAAAAAAAAAAAAAAAAAATTGCATTAAAATATGATAAATGACATTAATCAGCGTTCAAAATTATTTTCTAACATTTTTATCCAGCATATTACTTAGGTATTATTTATATATTAGTTATTTTTATATATAGTTATTTATTAAACTAAAGCTTGCTTTATCGTTTGAAGAAGATTTAGATTAAAAAGTCAATTTTTAAAATGCTAAAAAAGTTGTATAAACAGAAATGTAAAAATATTTTAAAAGTTACTTAGAATTTTTTATAAATTTTATTACAACAATTTTTAGACAAAGTTAAGTAACTTCTACCATATCTTTACATTTCTGTTTATACAACTTTTTTAACGAAAGAAATTCAGTACGGCGCCTTCGTAGAGTTGGCTTAAGATTTTAATTGGACAAATGTTGTATAAAAATTTCAATAATATTAATAGGATGCTCGACAAGTTATATCCGAATAACGAAAAAAATTTTTTTTGATTTATATAATTATAAATGTTTGCAATAAACAGGCGTTTCTCTAATTTACAGTACTTAAAGGTTTCATTTGTAAAAAAATTTTTAAATTACACAAATGCTTGTCAAAAAAATCGGACTTTCGTATAAGTACACATTGTAATACTTATTCATTTAAAAACTAACAATTAATTTCGTGCATTCGGTATTATTCGTCTGTATAATAGAACGAAGAAAGAACTGAATGATTAAAAAGAAAATATGCCCTTGGAATTCAATCGAGGTGCCGGACATTCAATATAGTTGTAAACCTAGCGAACTCTATTTTTAAATTACATTCAATCATTGGTGCATCTTGTCAAAAAAAAACCTTCCTCGGACGCTTTCGTATATATTATTTAAGTAAGAAACATGTTATTTGCGCATTGCTTATATTTATAAGATTTGTTTCTTATTCATTTAATCGTATTGTAACTAAAAGATCTCTCTACAATTAATTTCGTGCATTCAGGTATTATTTCGTCTGTCTAAAGAACGAAGAAAGAACGAATGTAATAATTTAAAAAGAAAATATGCCCTTGGAATTCAATCGAGCGTGTGCCGGACATGTACAATATACAGTTGATTTCGTGGTGAACCTAGCGAACTCTATATATTATATACATATACACTCGATTTGATGAAATCATTGGTGCGCATCAATTGGTAAAAACTTATTATCAAAGTAAAAGAACCTTCCTGACGGACGCGGTATCTACTTTTTTATTTTATTTCAGCAGAAAATGCGACACGTTTTCTCTTCTCTCTTGTTTCAACTTCATTTTTAAATTTTTCTCAGTGCAACAATGGCATGTGTGTGTATGTTTGTGTGTGTGTGTAAATGAGAAGCAATAAATCATTTTTTTGAATGAATGCATCTATCGATTATAAAGGTCTGGTAAGTTAGTTCAAAAATAATTCAGCAAATTTCTAAAACTTTATTAGGATTGTTAGTATATTGCCAATATTCGAATGGCTGGAATTCTTCGTTATAGAAAAGCACATAAGATATAGACGTTTGTCACTGTCCAACTCGAGGTCCAACCTTCTTTCGCCTTCGTTGCTGTAACTCATAAAAAGATATTTCGTCTTCCGACTGTCTCTCTCGGCTGCAATTTCGAAAAACTTTTTCACACCCTGTCGCAACATATCCTTCCCCGGGATCCCCTTCAGAGTATAACGAGATAAAACTTAATTGAAAATATTTTTATGAATATATGTACGCAAATATTTTATTTTAATTGTAAATTACTCAAAATCATGATATAAAATCGTTCATATAATGGTTCAATGCAGTTACAGGTACGTCTTCGTATATAATAATATAAACGTATAAAAGAATAGTTATAATTAACATTGAATTAGATTGTATTGGAATGCTAATACTATTAATGAATAAATAGAAATTCTGTATATAATTTTTTATACGTTACGTAGAAGGCAAATTGAAACCGGCTCGAATTTATGGAAATTCAATGTAAAAGTTGTCGTAATTATTGAAACGAATTTGGCCGATTCCCCGATACATTGGCGATTTTCTGCTGCTACGCACGACGTTGCCGCGAGCTCCTGATTCCGTTATATATTTAGGGCTGGCTTGGCAGCGGCGCAGTCGGTAAGGACGGCCTTGATTAGGATATATTGGGAGGAGCTTTGTGGGCTATTCGAGGCTTCCCTAGCTTTCTGACTATATTCTGACACTCACTTGGGCAAGCACGCAGAAACGCGCATCGGCGTAAACACCACTTACTCGGCTTTACGATTTTGTAAGTTTTGATACGGTGCTGTCTGCAGGATATTTCACCCTCTCCCCGGCTCTCTCTCCCTCCCTCTCGCTCCTCTCTATCCTCTCCATCTCTATTTTATCTATATCGTCTCTTCTCTCTCTCTATCGTCTCTCTCTCTCTCTCTCTCTCTTTCTATCTCTCTCTCTATAGCTCTCTCTCGCTTTCTTCTCTCTCTCTCTTCTCTCTATCTCTTCTCTCTCTCTCTCTCTGCCTCTCCCTCTCTCTTCTATATATATATATCTTAAATCTGTGTCTATATATACCTATTACAATTTCGCCGTAAATTGGTGCATCCGTATTATCCTCGATATTTCTTCATTAGTAAAGAAGAAAAAAGAAATCGTGAGAATTTCTGGAATTGACCAAGATAAATGAAATAATACGTTATATGTATATGTACGAATCGCGTCCTGTGAAAAACGGCTGATTGAACCAGAAATTCTATTACACCGAGGAAACGCGCAATTATCGCGTTCGTCTCGCTTCTCTCTGCGCGATCGCTTTGCAGCGCTCTCGAGCTGTCGCGTCCCGCGCGACTCGAGTCTCTGGACGCGACGAAAACACGGGCACCGATACGCGTCTTACGCCTGCGCGTACAGCAAAGTCTCATAAATTTTATGCGCATCTTCTTCAAAGTGCAAGTGTAAAATGGAGTTTGTTCTCGTGTTTATTATAAACAGCTCTTGCGCTAAAGACCGAGCCTCAAACTCGAGGCATTATTAACATCGTTTGTTTTTTTTTCCACTAATGAGAAAGAAATAGAGTTTGTTTGTATATTGGTTAAAAAGATCGAGCAGAACTTTACTCGACTTTACTTCACCGATTAGAAATAAATTTTTGCGAAATTTACGTACTTTTAATGCTGACTTGTATTAGCATGGAGCTAGGTTTTATGTTAAAACGAATCGTATAAATTACAATAACGACAAAAAAAATTTATAGTCTATATTTCATGTAAGCGTTTACTGTGTATAGTATATTATACACAGGGACATGGCGGGCACGTTTATACAGTGTGACGATCGGCCGACAAAGTACTCCCGTCGCGAGTCAGACACATCACTACTGTATCGTACGCACATTAATTTTAGATTGCACATATATACAAAAATATTTCAGGCCTACACAGTATAGACAAGAGCAGGATATTTAATTTTAATTAACTATAGTATAGTGAATTAGTGTGGCTTTTGACACGCTTATGGCCGAAGGGTCTATGTGACAGTCGAGTTTTAGCTGGCTTTTTAGCTCGTATATTTATATACAAAATAAGGTTTTACGTGCAGATATCTGCGCGAAACGTGTACCTTACATTCACGGCATTCAGCTTGGATACTTGTTTTTATTTGTCGAGGCAGCCGTGACAACAGATGCACCCCCCCCCCTACCACCAAGCACGGTGGCACAGCCAAAGCAACTTATACAATCAGTTCGCATATATACCGAAAGTATAGAAGAAAAAAGCACCTATATAGTCACCCGCATGTCTTCCCCTGTCCTCCCCCTGCCCGCGTCGCTCGTGACGCCGGGCCATGCAGGAAGTTGCGGGCAGGCAAGTGAACATATATCGCCGGCGCTATACATACGCACATGTATATATTCCGACGCCGGCTTCAAAGGGGGGTGACGAATCCAATGCTCCTGAATTCGAGAGTCTCGTTCGTCGGATCACCGAGTTAGTTGAGCAGAAAACTGCTCAGAACGGAAACTTTCTCTTAAAGTCACGGACTTATAATGCTGTTCCAATTAATTATAATTAACAAATAATAAGGGTAAAAAATATTGACAGCCCGTTGGAATTTTGATTCAACATTATTATAAATCAATAAGTACAATTGTAGTGCATACTCTTTTGCTAGTACGTATTGCAATTCAGGACTACCTGACTGAAAAGCTTTATATAGCTGCGCAATATACGTAAGCTTGTCGAATTCAAGATATTGAAGCTTGTACATATGACGTAAACGGTAAATTATTCATTATGATGATACCGGATCAGTCGTTTAGTTATTTTTAATTTTTCTGAAGCTAAAAGTTAAATGTAAACTCGGAGACTTACAGTTAAGGTTCAATATTAATCGTAATAAATAATGCTAAAAAAATACACGACCTCTCATAAAATATTTGACTTTCAAAATCTCGAATTCGGCGAGTTTCAGAATTTTCTACCATTATTCTTATCAAGAAGTCGTGGACAACAATATATATGCTAATATGCCCTTGCATAAAATTCTACGTATTGTATGTGTGCACGATTTTTTGGTAATTCTAGCAAATGTTATTCTGCAAACTAATAATAATAATACAGCACAGCGAAAAAAATGTTTTTTGAATTGAAAAAGCGGCACCTATCTTCTAACCTATATTTTCAGCTGCTAATCTTTTTCGGCTTTAAAAATACGAGGCTATCCTCGTCGATTTTTTTTTTTTTTTTGAGAACTCTGTAAAATTGTCAATCGATAATCACTGAAAAACATGAAGTTATCGTTATAGTATTGAATTCAATTAAATCTCTTTTACATAAAATTACTCTCGTAATTTTCAGAAGTTTGTGGTAAAAATAAACATTCTCCTGCGAAAAGACAAAATTACGAATATCCAAGCTTATGAAACAGCTGTATGAAAACCTCTAGCTAAATCTTTCACACAATTTTCCAATGATATCTGTTATGGTTTTTAACAGATTTGGATATCAGCATCTTCAAGCTTTCTGCGTTTAAGCGTTTTCTTGTAGGATTATAATATATTATTTTTACATAGTATTGATAAAACTACCACTATTATTAGATCAAAAATATAATAAAAGGTATAATAAAAAAAATTAACCTCTAATGGATGGATATATTTAAAAAAACAAGGAAACCATCAATTAAATGAAATTGTTTTTAAAAGCAGAATTTCAAACACGTTTGGAGCTCTGACGTGTTGAAACTAAGCTATTCATACACTCTTTCATTCGCCTGAGCACGCGAGAACTTTCAAACACGAAGAATATATTCAATCTTAATTACCTCTATATTGAAACGTATAATTCTTAATATTTTTGAATTTAAAATCCAAAAGTTTTGAAATTACATTGAATATAAATAATCGGTAAGTCTTCGAATAATTAGAATGATCCGCATATTTATGCAATACAAACAAATACAAGATATATTCGAATGTTTGTTTAATTTATAGTCAATGTCGATGAAAATCAATAATTTTCAACCGAATGTTCAACTCCAAATATATCCATCGTCATATTGGAAGAACTTATAATTACGTCCAACGTTCAACTGAACTCGTTCACGTACGGAATGCTATATACGCACACATCCGGATTATCGAGACGATCACCAAATTGACCTTGGTAACAACGCGAGCACGCGGTCGCCCCTCTGTGTTTCTGCCTCTCTCTCTCTCTCTCTCTCTCTCTCTCTCCCTCCCTCCCCTTTCCTCCTTCCCATACCCATTTGAATGTCTGGCTCATATTCCCGCCCGCATTTACACACTATGTCCTGCACCTGCACGCGCCAGACGCGTATTTTCTCTTCCTCTCTCTCTTTATATATACATTAGGTACTAGTCGTGCACGCAGGCACGCACGCGCGCGGAAAATGCAGGCTATATTGCGAGTGAAGAGTGAGGTAAAGCGATGGGTTATTAAAAAAAAAAAAAAAAAGAGAGAAGAATATACAGCTATGAATAAGTAGAAATGGGTAAATAGGCACCTCGGGGCGAGAAATACACACGTATTAAAGAAAGAGAGAGAGGGGGGGAGGGGGGAGGACAGAAAAGAGAGAGATAACGCATTACAGACTAAGCGCACGCGCATGCACCGCGCCGCAACGCACCGTTGAGTTTTAGCGTGACCGGAAGTAGTCCCGCGAATGCGTGTGGAGGCTCGAACCAGACCAGGATATAACAGGCGCTCGCCTTTATTCGGAGATAGAGAGAAAGAGAGAGACAGAGAGAGAAAGCATATATGTACTCTCCATCGCCTATTTACTCGTTCGTTCTTCCAATATCTTGATGCACTCGGAAATATACATACGACGGGGAGGGCCGTATACGAAGTTTTGATGCAAAAACTTCATAAAGGCGTTCTATGAAAGTGTCACCATAGACGGCTCGAGTCCGCCCATCTTGATGGGAGAAACAAGTACCTTTTATTATCTACAAACATTGCTGGCAAGTATTATAAGATAATAATTTAAACGTTATCATAAGCAGTACAATAATATCTAAGTAAAATTTATATTATATGTAAACATCTATATAATGATTCCTTTCGGTATAAAATTAGGATCATGTGTGTATATATATATTGCTATGTGTCAGCCTCGATCTGAAGATTTATCAGGAATTATAGATAAAAATAAACACAGCCGTTTAAACTTTTGTACAAATTACACGGATAACGTGGAAGGGAAATTCTATGAAACATTGTAAAAAGTATTGGAATATCGTTTAAAATTTATATTATAATTGTAAATAATTTAAATTAAAAACTGAAGTGCATTTACATAAATTAATATTATATTTTATTTAGGTTTTTATTGGCAATGAAATTATATTTAAAAAGTTTACTAATACACATTAATAGTTAAATATATATATAATATCAGAGAAAATATGTAAAATCTGTAATCTATATATAATGAACACCAAAACGCTTGCGATAATTCTGAAAATGAATACACTATTATTTATTTATCTATTTATTTTCAAAATATATGAATGTATGCTTTATATACTAGCAAACTAACTAATAATTTGTAATAAATTTGAAAAAAATTGTGTCTTAAAGTTGAGATGAAGTTTCTTACGAAGGTAGAGAGAGAGAGAGAGAGAGAGAGAGAGAGAGAGAGAGAGAGAGAGAGAGAGAGAGAGAGAGAGATAAAAGTAATATATAATAGATGTTCTATTTATCTTTTATAATTCCTGCGATTCTGCCTTTATTTTTGCATAAAGCATTCAAAAAATCGCTGCTTCTGTGCAAAAGACCTACAAAAACGATAGATTCCTTCTCTAACCCTCACGCGCAGTATAAAATTGTTCTCTGTTTTTCCACTTAACATGCTACCTATACCTTGAAGTATACATGCTCTAAGTAACATCTAATACTCGAACCATCCGCAATACTTTCTTTGTACTCATCCACGCATTTAAGTTGAAGTAAAATTGCACATTTGTATTATATACACCAACATTTTATTTAAACAATAGCCCTATTTCCATTACTTTATTTTGCCAATATTTATATACTTCTCCTTCGATTCTTTGTTTTTTTTTCGGAATCCCCCCTCCCTCCGTAATTATTTTGTCCAATTATCGCTTTAAGTCAACTTATTACACGACTGTTAAATGTGTTCATGGGGATGGGGGGGGGGAGCACAACGCAACCCTTCGAACATAAATTAAAGGGCGCGACTTCGCTCGAGCGAAAGGACGAGTCGCGCGAGCCTCCGCGTCTGATGTACGGCTGCATAAAAGTCAATGCCGGAATTCTGCCGCTCGTTTATTGCCCGTCCAAGAATTTGCGAGCGAGTTTTGAAAATCCGCGCGAGTAATTCAAATACTTTACTAGGGAACTTTGCGAAAAAAGGATAATTTATATATATGTGTATATATATATGTATGTATGTAAAGATTTAATGTGGAAAAAACCATCAGTAATCGAAGATCATTCGATCTAAAATCATTGTAAGATGCAAATGGTTTACAATAATTAAATTAGCAAATATTTTCATTAGCAAATATCCGTTTAAATGTATTTATAAAATAATATACTATACTAGTATAATGACAGTCTGACTGTCCTTATTTATAATCACCCCCATAAAATCCGAAGTGAAAATTATTATTAAAAAATAAAATAAAAATTCAATTAAATTTAAAGTTAAAAATTAAAAAATAAAAATCAAATACTCTATATTCTATGTTAGTAAAGTTAGTATGAGGTTCACAATATAGTCACCCTCCTCCCGATTTTCTGATGTTATCGACTATCGTAAATTTTGTGAGCTGAGCGAAAGAATGCTTTAACTTTTGTACAAAAATAAAAAAAATTAATTGTGCGATCAAAAATTGTTCAATTAGAGCACATTCCTGCAGCCCTACGTAATCTTAAAGTTTAATAACAAGAGCAATTTGCTATTACAATTGCTGTTGGCTTCCTATCGGTATACTATTATATAATATATATGAGTCCATCAAATGGAATCGTTCGTAAACCGCATAAAGTTCCTTCGATACGTATATACATCTGATAATTATTCCTATACTGTGCGGTAAGTCAGTTATCGTATATTTGATACAGAAGGCATCACTCAATACACGTCTACCAATGCATATATAATATAAATATTGCATATATACAGAAATGAATCTTTCGACATTTCAAGTTTTTAATTCGTAAAATAGTCCAACCGTAAATATATTTAATACAAAAAACAATTAATTTTAACACGCAAGCATATTCAATTTTACTCCTTGTAAATAATATAGGAATTACAACTATAACATACATAATTCATTTTTTAATTAACAGCGAATAAATAATACCAGGAATAAATTACAAAGACATAAATTTCGAATACTATATATTATACATTATGACTTTCATAATCGTAATAACATTTTCTATATACATGACCTGGGTTATATTATTTTTTGAAGAATTTTTGAAAAATAAGATACAGTTAAAAAAAGAATATAAATCAAAATGAAAGTTTTTAAAGTAAAATATAATTTACACGAATATTTCACGAAGCAAAAATTATTGATACATGAGCAGTTAAGTTCAACAAGCAATCTACACGAGATGATGAATGATCCCAAAGATATTTTGCTTAAGTAACTTTGTTATACAAATTATTCGTAATCGTTCAGTTATTTATTCGATCAACAGCATATGTAATATTCCATCAATTTTTGGAAACAGTTGAAAATAAAACTGTATTTTTACAAAGATGGTTGCAGAGGTTTTCGTAAAAGCAGATCGATATATTTATAATGGCTGTGAAAAATTATGACGAAGTGGGTGACAAAGAAATAATATTAGTAAAATTAGCATCTGTGTAGTACAATCAGCTGACACGTGACTGAAACTGAATAATGATTACTTGCATTACCTATATGCTATTGATTTCGTCATAACGAATCACCACCTCTATTTCTTGTAATTCTCTAACCTTTAGTACAAAAATTAATATTTTTTTTTAAACTATTCACTTTTGAAATCTTGCATAATGGTACAAAACACGAACATAACGGTTTTTAAATTCACTGTATTTTTTTTTTTGCTTATTAAAACAGATAAAATATACTCAAAATGTTGATATACTTTGAATGATAATACACATCAGAGTAAATAATTACTTCATGGCGCCACACGGCGGACGTTTGAGAGGACAGGTTGCAAGCCCCTTTTAAATTAGTGTCCTAAGTGCTTGTGAAGCACAACTTTTGCGTTAAAAAATCTGAAAAAATTTATACTATCATTTTGCTGAAGATTTATATAAACAACTGTCTTATATAACAACTTTATATAACAAAGCAAAACTCTTTGAGAGATAAACGTACGAATAGTAATAATTAAACTGTCGAGCCAATATCACCCGTCAAAATATTACATGCAAAAATTTCAAATAATTTCCCTTTCTCCCCCGGCAGCGGCGAGCCCGACAAGGCCGATTACTTTGGCAACACGGCCCTGCACCTGGCCGCGGCCCGGGGCCACGAGCTCTGCACCCGCTTCCTGGTCAAGTTCGGCTGCAACATCTTCTCACTGGACATCGACCGGCACTCGGCGCGCGAGCTCGCGGCGATCAACGGCTGCGACCGGATCCTCCAGTATCTCGACCTGGCCCAGGCCGACCAGGAGCTGAATCACCGTAAGAAGAGCCGACTGATGAAGGAGAAGGCGGAGAAGGACGCGGAGAAGAGGTGAGCAGTCGCGTTAATGCGCGCTTTTGAGATTATATACATATAATTATATGCAGAATCTTCCTCTCCCCTCATACATTTCCAGCGTCGATCTTGACGACAAAGATCAGGATCAGTTGAAGGTTAAATTTCTTTTGTGACCTGACAATAAAGTTGGTCATTGATCTCATGGTTAGGGCAGGTTAGGGTCAAACCTAGTTACAGTTACCACGAATTGACTTATATAGTTAAATATCTAAATATTAAATAGTTACCACAGTTTGATAAGTTTTTTATTTAAGATGTTTTTGATATCTCCCATAGTCTCCCTTCCAAACCTTATTATTTGACAGTTTTCATTGCTATTCCAATCAGAAATCCTGTATATATATCGAAGTTCCTAAAAAAATCTCATGTACAATTTACACTAGCCATGCAGTCGTTTTTAGGTGTTTTATAACTATGAACATACAAAAATACTTATTTTTGCAAAGAGCTCAAATATTTTTTTACTTTTCATATTTGTATTTCAAAACATATAGTATATATGTGCATGTGTGTGTCAGTATTCCATAAGGTAACGTATTAATTTCCAAATCATAATAAAATTTTGAGTTAATAGAAAATTAAAATGAAATTTTGTTAAATTTCTTCATGAATCAAAAAGAAAAAGAACGAAAAATTGTTTCACTATATTAGATATTCAATATCAAATTAAAGAAAATTATAATACAATACCGTCATTAATATTTCTTGAATTAACGTAAAAATCTATTTATAAAGTGTATATATTGTGTATCATGGTTTATGGTTAAAAACTTTTTGTTTGTGTTATAAAAGACGTGTTGCAATTGCGATATCCTTGATTATTTGACGAAACTTCCATGTTTTTCTTTTATTTTTCGTAAGATTCAATTTCGTACGAAAATTTTGTATTACCAAAGCTTTAAAAGAAATTGAAAAACGTACCATTTTGGTTTACAAACACCCGAAATTCTATTATGATACAAGTGACACGTCGCCTAACAGTAGACATCGTTCTATTTTAGCCATTTGTAAAAGTGTGCTTTCCTAAATTTAGTCTTCGTGAGCATAAAATATTTGTATGAGATGCTTATAAGATATCCGTATGATTAGTAAAAGTACTTTTTTCATTATTTAATAAAAGTTTTATTCTTTACCGGAAAAAAAACATAACATTTTTTCTGCTTGTATGTTTGCTGGTTACAAGCCCAAACGTTTAGCAGCACCTCAGAGGTGGAACAAAAAAGAATATGTAGCCGTGATGTTTCCCCACACCGACAATGCCATTCATTCGATGTCGTTTCTTCGTTCTTTTCTTCTTCTACTTTTAATTTCAAGGAATTCGACGAAACGACTTTATTTGTAACCACGTAATCCGGTGCGCTTATACACCCAACGTTACCGCGGGGAAAAGCTCGCGTAGCGCAGAATTTCGTCGTTATATGCCAGAAGATGTCGGTTTTGAAAGCCGCGGGTGAAACGTGTATAGAGGAATAAAATGGCAAAAAGTGGCGATCGTCATTGCAGTATATTGCTACAAGCAGTATCGGATGATATTCTTATGAAACCATGGCGGGGCTTCCGTCCTTTTCAGGTTGCGATTCCTAAGCTGCATATAGCGTCTGTGGAAATAGCTATATATCTTTATCGTAATTTTACATAAATTAATTCACTAAAAGAACTAATCAAAATTTATTCAAACGATTTAAAAACTAAAATTACAGAAAAAGGTATATATTTTTTCTTCTGGTTTTTGTTTCAACCAACTACTCTCTTAACAGATTATCGAATATGAGCGATCTGTGTAAGGAAATAGTATAGGAATAGCCAATAAAAATAACCTTTCATTACGCATATCTATGTCAATTTTTTGATTCTTTTCAATGCTGAAAAAGGCGAGGAAAAAGGTCTCTCGCTTTCATGAATTATTATAGAAATAGTCACGAGATGTCTCGTAGCTATATTAACAATTGGACAAATTTGTATCATCGCATTATTATCCTTTTCTTTGTCATCGTCACGATTTTAGAAAAAAATCTGGATTTTCCATTTTTACTTATCTCAACAATGGTTTCAATTTGATTAACAAATTTTTACTTAAATCATTGGGATAATCGTGGGTAAGTTACACTTAGTTCCATTTCTACACCATTAATTAATTAGAAATAGAAATACATTAGTAATGGTAACTACGTAAGTATCGTTTCGGGTCTTTCATTTCATAGTTAATTTGACAATTATAACATAAAATGTTTGAATTTGAAACATTTTTGATCCATGTAAAATTTTAATTTACGTTGGTTTGTTACATAAAAAATTGTGTGTTTTTTTTTTAAATCTGACTATCCCTGACCAATAGATTTGTTAAGATCTCTTACATCTGAATATTCCCGACCAATAGATTCGTTGAAAGCTTTCGATGCAGTTTGAAACTCGAGAAAATTTACTTTATGAATTCCAAATAAAGTTAGCTAATAATAATAGCAATTTGTTGACTTAAACGAAATCGACATCAATTTTCTGTAAGTGTTAGTAGTATGCTTCCATAATACTAAGAAGTATTCTTCTAAGATGGCAGTAGACTAGAGTCTTGTATTTCCTTTTAATAAATCTCTACCTTTTTGTTGAAATTCCGATTTTTGTTCATTCTTTCAAGCTATTTTGACCAACCTTATAAAAATCTTTTTAAAATTAATAACACATTCTTTAATAACATCCCTTCTAAATGATTCTCTAAAATGAAATAAATTTAAAACTTTGGAATTCAAGGTAGAATCTCGAACTTGAAGAAGTGAATAATTTATACAAACCTTAGACTACATGAAAAAATAAAACCGACAAGAGTAAAGTCACTGAACTATGCTTGCAATTTTTTGTGATATCTTGACATAGTTTTAGCTTATTTGTCGAATTTTCAAATTTAGTAAAATTTTAATATAATTAAATATAATCTCTTTTAAATATAATCCCTTGTGGTTAGCTACTTGCAAATAGCAGCAAGCTCGCTCAGATACACATATCGGTCTAATCAACCTAATTATTTTGCTTGCTTTATTTCACTTTTATGCTCAGCCATTAAATTTACGAATTGTTCACAAATTTTGATAAGTAACCCCGATCTTGTTGGATATATCGAAGTATGGGAATGCATTCATCGGGGTACTTATGCAAGCAGTTTGAAATCAAAAAATGGGGAATGATTGTCAGGTCTAATATTAAACAACAATATTGTTAAGAATATTTTACAATGTATGTACAACTTCAAATACCTTATATTTTTTGTAATCTAGATTATTTTTTGAAGTAAAATTTACAAAGACGCCGTGGGATAATTACACATCTCTTAACAATTCGATGATTTTTTTATTAGATAAAAAAGAGGCTAATTGTTCAAAATTTGTATTTGTAATTTGTTAAATAACCCATATTAAAAAATTATCAGGATTTCTTGAAGTCACGCCAAAAATTTGAATCTAAAAAAATGGTATAAATGATATAATCGTTCTATAATCAAATGTTACGAAAAGGTACGATATAAGTACACCGCCATTGTATAATATTTAAAAACTGAACAGTCATATCTCATCGTCATGAACGTACATATAAATACAAAATATAACCCCCATTGATTTCTAAGCCCCGTCTAATTATACAAATCTACAATTTCTCGCCCCCTCCCCCTGCTCTACTACACGCGCGCGCCAGGCTGAAGGAGTACGTGAAGCGGCAGAAGATCGCGGAGTCGCGGGCGGAGAAGGAGCAGAAGAAGCTGCTGAAGGAGCGCGGCCGGCTCGACGCCAACGGCGAGTTCGACGGCGTCATCTTCGCGCACAGGCCGAGCGCCATCGCGTCCTCGCTTAAGAACAGGCTGAAGCCGTCGCCGACCTACAGCGACATCGTCGGCACGGCGACGAAGCGCCACGGCAGCGCGGTCGGCAGGAAGGCCCTCGCCCGCAGGGCCGCCGACGATTTCAAGATCGTGCAGGTGAGTACGGAGCGGGCTGGGTGGGGAAGGGGGTGTGCTCCTCGCGATCTCAATACGCCAGGAAGTATAAACACGGCGTTCTCTGTGCGCGCGTTTTTCCTTTTATACGACGCATCGGACAATGACGCGGATTCTTCGCGTCGCTCGGTTTATCGAACTGTTTTAACGCGACGAGCTCGATATCTGGCTCGCTGCCGATTCGCGAGTGATTCGACCGCGCAATAATATTTATCACATTTCTCTGCAATACGAGCTGGAATTTCCGATGCGCCCAGCAGTCACGCAAGGTTTACACTTGTACCATATTATGTGTATAATAATTTTATTTGAGATGTCTTCCTTCATTTAATAGAATTCCACATAGTTCTAATAGTATGACGAAATATTTATTAATATTTAATTATGTAGCATGTATAATATTTGAGGAGTATGAGAATTTTATACTGCGATTGAAGTGTCGAAATTAACGAATACTTTTGGATCTTATTGCGCAGATCGTTTTAACGCCTAAAATTCTATCTCGCTGGTGGACTTCACATATGATTCCAATACGATAAGAAGAAGATGAATTTCGACTGAGGACAGATGGCAGGATAATGCGCAATTGCGAAGTGCGTCGGACGAAATGTTAATTGAAAATAATTAAGTAGATGTAGCGTAAAATACAATTCGAACTGCAAGATTTTCCAATTTAAGCGCGCGTTTCAGCTACATAATAGTATTAATTCTATTTAAAACACAAATAATACGATTTTGATTAGAACGACGCTAAATTCTATATGAAAATGGAAGTAACGTCGATGTAATCTTTCTCTTTTTTGTGATTTGAAATTTCGAAGTCCAAGGGTAGAAATAAATAGCGTGACGACCGCACCATGGCCGACGGTTTTTAAACTCGCCTTCGTGGCGCTATCGCACCATTTGATATAGAGATAATTAATAAAAAGATCAAAAAATTTCATTTTAATTAAATTAAACGTTTGTTAATATTCTTGTATTAGCACTCGTCTATTATTGATTATTTTCTCAAAAAATTAAAAAATGCATAAAATGTAAAAATAGATGCGCGCGCGTGCGCGTGGTTGTGTGTACAGATGATAGCATAGTTAAGTTTTATCAAACAAATAATATAACATGTTAGAGAGCTTTTTTATTATACATACATTTAGCCAGAATCAACTTGTCTGCGTATTTGAATTTCAATTGTATTCCATAGAATCACGAATGTAGAATCACGTGCACCCATGTAATTATAAATTTCCGTGGATGCACGGAATAGAATAATAGCGGTGAACATGCTTGCCGTGATATTTGAGTTGGAATTACAATGCACGAATGCTCAAAGAAGAATTATCCAGGTATCAGAAGCTTTGAATATAATTTTATTGCGGTACATTATGTTTAATTAGACTTATCTCGCATACGCGCTAACTTCAGTTAGAATTATCTTCTTCTTTTGGCTTTGAGTTAAAATTGTACATATAATGTCCACCTGCAAGTTACCATATCAAGCACGGGAAAAAACGACTATAAAAGAGAGAAACACGCGTAATGAACGAAATGGAGCTTTTCTTGTACTTAAATCGAAGCATACTTGTATTATTGATTTTTATCTTTAAAAGAAGTGAACAAATTTCCACATAATATTAAAATTATACCTATATAGTAGCTATCTTTGAGTGTGCCGGTTACTGGGCCTAGCCTATTGAACTAAAGGTGATACATCACCTTTAAATTACAAAATGAAAAAAATAATTTGAAATATGCTATATATATTATATATAAACATTATCCTTTCTACAATAATTATGTGCAAAATTCAAATTCAGTTACCGTAGGATTCCAATGAAACGAATGGATCAGCTTAGCTCAACAAATAAATTCTTGAGAAGTTCATTTGTTATGGTATGAACAGAGAATTGAACGTTTAGAAAAAATTTGATAAGTATATTACTGATTTTTTAGTTAAATATTGATTAATTTTTACAGATTTATATTTTAATTTTTTTCTAGTTACTTAAATATAATTCCCTCTATTCGTACCAAAATAAATATATTGAACAACTATGTTCTCAAATTCGAGCTCATCTGATGGATCGTTATCATTGAAATTCTATGGTCAGTGAATTTGTATTTTATACGTACTTTCTGTCATAGTTTCAACTCGCAACTATTTAAAAAGGCCTTATAACCCTACAATTATAGACAATCGTATTTATAACATATTCAAAATGCATTTTCCATTTTGTAACTTAAAGACCACGTGCGTCACCTTATAAAGGTATAAATTTCTTGGTTGCCGTAACGTAAGAACTTAATTTTACAACGTAACCGTCAATATAGCTGTTGAAAACCGTACCATACGGTACAAAACCAACAAGTACGTAGACTTAAAAAAAAAAAAAAGACCAGTGAAACGAACTTAAAATTTACCGAATTCGCAGCGTAGTTTCTAGAAATAGAAACGAAATTGAACCCCGATATTTCCCCGCAGATCGAGGTGGACGGGAAAAAGTCGGTGCGCAGCCTGACCGGCCTCCAAAGGGACTCGGAAGTGATGTACGTCGGCACCTACCACAACGACAACGTCGTCACCGCGAACAAAACCAGCCTCCTGCAGAATCACAACAAGCAGCAGCAGCGGCAGCAGCAGCAGCAGCAGCAGCAGCAGCAGCAGTCGGCGGTCCTGAGGCGCGGCAAAATCTCGGACGTCTGGGGCACTCTGAACAGGGCGCGCAGCACGCCCGACCTGCTCGGCGATCGGTGCCTGCGCGAGGCGGACGAGGAGGAGGAGGAGGACGAGGATGGGGAGGGGGAGGGGGACGAGGACAGCGAGGCCGAGGACGAGGAGAACCTGATACAGTACCATCAGCTTCAGCGCAGGATGACGCCCCTGCAGTTCCAGGAGCCGGCCAGCATATTCAATCGGCCGGGCTTCGGCTCCGTCACCTTTCGCAGATCGGTGCGTATAAATATTTTTTTACGCAGGATTTTACGAATCGAAATTTTTCGGATCGAAACGCGGACGTCGCAGATCAACATTTTTGCGCAAAAGCGCGCGTTTGTTGTCGTTCCTTATGAGCGCGGTCAAAGGTTACATAGAGATGCCATATGCCCGTGTCGAAGAAAAAATATAAAATATAATTTATTTCTTTATTCTATATCTAAGAGCTTTCACTTCAGATGAAGAAAGAAAGCAATCGTAAATGCGGTAAACCATTTCGTTTTGAACGGTGTTCTTGGTCTAGAAGAGTGTGACGTAAGCTCGGTGTAGGTTAGGAGTATTTAAATAATTATCACTATTTTATCGATTAGAAATTATTAACAGCTGAAACTTTTTGCAATTTTTTTCACTGTTCTTTTCCTGCAAATTGGAGTCTATAGTATATTCAATTTTTAAAGTAATAAATTTTACTTCTCATAATAAATTGCTTAGAGACGTAAAATTTTTTCTTCTCGATAGGTAAAAAGCATTTTGTTCAGTTGAGAGAAAAGTAATTTTAAATATCAAAGTTTTTCGAAAATTCTAAATAAGTAAAAAATTAATAAGATAAAGTAGTTAACATTTTTTGAGTATTCTGCTAATAACCGATATAATTGTTGTTAACAATTAACAAAAATTTTTTAATGAAATTTAGAACATTCATACATTTACATATATAACATTTATTACAAGTTTTTCTTACAAATACTTTACGACAAAGATTATTCTTACTGAAAATAATATCGTTATATATATGCGAAGTACTTCGAAGAATCGCGGGGGTTAGAATTTACATTGGATATATATTTGGTCTCCGGTTAGAATTTTGTTCTTCATAGTTTAGAAATAGCGTTATAGGTGAAGTAGAATGTCATACAATGAACACGTATTTGATCGGTATATACCTATAGGAGAAGGGACAAAATGGAGTCTATTTTTCTAAAAGGAATAAATATAACTACTAAAATATTTCAAATTATTTAAATTTTTAGAAAAATTTTTTTTTTATTAGCGTTGTATACTAAATAAAGAAGCATCGTGAAATTTTTATAATAATAAACCCGAACGAATCTTTTTCCATTTCCATTAAAATACACTTTTCGCAAATTGCTCGTATAGAAATCAGATTTGCAGTAAAAACTGATCTCATTTTTCTAAAAACTCGACGACGTACAAAAAAAAGAGCCATTTGAAAGTCGGCTCAGCAGTAAACGATTCGTTCCTTTCTTGCCTCGCTTCTTGCCCGCGCTTTTTAAAACGTCCTCCCGTCTCTCTCTCTCTCTCTCTCTCTCTCTCTCTCCATCTCATTTTCGAAGTCCGCCTAACATCCCGCCGACTTCCTTTCTCTCCCTCGTTAAACTTCTTCTGTTACCCCGATGTGTTCGACGAGCCTTGCGCCGCAGTCCTCGAAGCGTTCGTATCCTCCAGTACGGCTTTCGAGTTTCAAAGGACGAAGCGAAGGCCTCGCGATCGATCTGACCGAAGGTCAGTGGTTACTCATTGTATGGAAAATGAGACGGTGTGGGCAAGATTTTTTTTTTTGCGCGCGCGCGCGCGATAAATAGGGGAAAACAGATGTTTAACTGCTATGGCTACAATTATAGGCAAAGAAACGAAAAGATGTTGATGGCTATCGAGAAAACATTATTAGACGGCATACGCCAATGATTTATAATCGTATTGGGCAAATCCCAATACGATTAAGATTTAATGTGGCACGAGTTCCTATTCGTACCGGTTACTTATTATTAAAGATTTTATATAAATCATTTTGGATCGATCGAATTAGTCTGAAATATACGTCATTTATGTAGCAATAAACTCTAAAATACCATGTAAGACGCCGAGATTCTCGTGTCACAAATGACGAACAAATATCATTTTACTGCACCGCTTCTTCAGTGGTCAACGGATAGTTTTGAACTTCGAACTGATGACTTTACTATTTGGAGAAACAAGTATAAGTTTATAGAGTTTAGAAATTGTAAGTCTGCAGGCAAAAAAAAATTACGACATCGTCAATTAGCGTAGCTTGTTCGTCTTTATTAATTTAGCAATTAGCCAATTTGTTTCTTTATTGTTTTTTTCAACGTGTAATAGTGCAATATAATCTGTATTTAAAAAACGAAGAAATCTGCGTGTGCAGTGAATAATATGCTCTGTTTTGGCTTTGGCTTCTATAAGTATGCCGTGATCAATAATTTCTTTAATATAAAATATTATACTAAAATACGGAAATCGTAACTAACAATGTTAAAAAAAAAAAAAATTTAAATTAACCCTCGAGGTAAAATTTTCGGTCCACTCAATAGACGTTTCTCAAGCACTATAACGTAGTGTGCATAATTAACATATTTAATAGAAAATAAGTCAACGTGATTAATTAATTTAACATAAAGATAGCTTTATAACTTACAAAATATTATTAAACTTTCGAAAAGAATAAATCCCAGATTTTGCTAAAGATTTTCACACCTACGTTTTTTTAGACGCTAATTACTAATAATATAGTTACCATAAAATACATGGTTTTTCGAAGTTATTTCAGAACATAAAAAAAATCTAAAAATATTTCAAACATAAGTTGTAGAAATGAATAAAATACATATTTTATATTCTATACCTTTTTTTCACTAAGCTTATAATTTTTGAGTAAAATTTATAAATTTATAAATTTTTGAGCAAAATTAAGCGTAGGCAATTTTCGAAAGTTGAGATATCCTTTTTACATTACAATTACACGTGAATTACACGTGAAATTTGCCGAAATTTTTCTTATTTTCAATACTGAAAAATGCATTACCAATTATTTTCCGAGGGCGTGCTTAAAGATTTTTTTCTTATTTTTGGTTAGACCAAATCTTAGTCTTATTGGAATTTATCCATATCTATACAAATATTCATTAAGATGGTTTTCCAATATCACGTATATTTATGAGAATAAAATGTGTCATACATCATAACATACTTTATTAATAATTGATGCTAAACAAACAACATGGTAATTTTGAATATCACGAATTTATAAAATATAACTATTCCAATTTATTAAAAAACATTACAATAAAATAATACAGCTGTTATATAGCCAACAAAACAATAGTTTTAAATAATCCATATAAATCTACACATTTACCGTATTACTTATTTTTTAAAAATATATATATTTTAATTATATATTCAAATATGATTATTTTTAAACTTTGTCGTCCGTCATACATAAACTGGGCAGTTTAAGTTGATTTTTTTAGTTGTGTTTTATTGGGAGGAGAAGTGGTTTGTCTAAATAAAATAAAGCATAGAAATAATATTGAAAAAAAAGTTTAAATAAGGCCTTCAGAAAATTAATCATTTTATTTAAACGATATTATATAAACAGCGTCAAGTAGTGCCATAGCTTTGTCCCTCCATCAAGTATAAATTTCTCAAGTTATTGGCTGGCACGACGTCCATGTCAACTGTTGTGTTAATAAAAACTTGATAGTTAAGTTTTATAATTATGTCAGTTGTATAGTTATTTCTGTATTATAGTTGACATGGATGCCGTGTTAACAACTTTAGATTACCTGACGCTGTTAAAAATTAAGAACTGAAATCAGCTGAAATAAAATACTAGAAAGTAGCATTTATGAATAAGTTATTGATTATTGAAAATTTGGAATAAGTTTTTAATCTAACTTTGATAAAAATGTTTAGATGACAGTTGCAATAATTATTACTTTTATTAATATATCATTACTTTTGTTATTTTACGAGTAATTTTAGAATTATTTTAACAGAGTAAATTATTAAACTAATTCACTAACGCCAAAAACCGCATCTTCGAATACTCGAAAAAACGTTCTTGGATCAAATTATAATATTTTGAATTGCTAAAAGAATGTTAAATATATTCTTTCTGTTTGACAGAACGACAGGAAGCATCCCGCCCCCCACTATTAAGATGTTATATTCTTTGATGTTAATAGAAAAATGTAAGAAAAATTGTTTTTGTGCAAAACATAATCTTCTTGATTTTGTCGTACAATTTTTTATTTTTACTTAATTGTATATAATTTCACATTATACTTTTTGCCCCTTGATTAATCTCAGCTGAAAAATAACATCATAATTTAAATAAACAGAGAGTGTTATGTGTATCATAGCATAAATTTTATTTTTAACAAGTAACAATTCTGTGTACCTTTTTACAAACTAAAAATAAGAAGTAGGGTTTTTTCTATTTAAAAAAAAAAAAAACAAAAATGAAGACTTTAAAATAAGATTGTCTAATAAGCTGAAAAATTTCCAATTGGACGAGACTTGTAAGCGAAAGAATGAGCGCGGAACGTAATTTTTCAGCTTATGTTGACTAAATTTCCAATATCTCGAGAGCTGATAAATATTTTTAGATTTTTCAAGAAATTTATCCGATTTCCGGAGAAAAATGTAACAAACGTAGAACTTAAAAATGTTCACAAGCTTTTAAACAATTTAATTGTCAATAAAAAAATGTTCTATCATTTTCTCGACAAGCGAGCCACGAAATTCCCGTTAAGAAGCCCCGGAGTACGCTGAGAAAAGCTGGATGGACCCGGCGCGAATTCTCGAACGGCCACGTGGACTGACATATGACCGTTGCTCGCTTTCAGATCGCGGCGACGCTGGACAATTTGCCGGTGACTCAGGTCGAGATCCATCGGCAGCCGAGCGTCGAACAGCTCTATCAGGGCAGCGGCAGCCTGTCGAACGGCTCGACGTCGATAAGCAAAGATTACATACGACAGCAGCAGCAGCAGCAGCAGCACTTGGAGGACGACCGTCAGGAGCATCATCGCCAGCACCACGATAAAAACGACTCGAGCAACACGAGCAGCAGCGGCCACAACAACGAGGAGATCAGCATCGGGAGCGCCGGAAGCCTCGCGCGCAGGCAGAGCATGTGGGACGAGGACCTGATTTCCGGTATAACGATCGCCCGTTCTATTATGTAAAAACTCGGATAATGAGGTGGTTGAGGAGAGAGAGAGAGAGAGAGAGAGAGAGAGAGAGAGAGGGAGAGAAGGCTTTTGTTTTTTTCCGCGCGCCACCATTCCTCGCGCGTTGACGTGCCGAGCTATAACATACATACTCGAAAATTCCCTGACTTTTGTCTTTGCGCCGTTATCGAAGCATTGCGCTTCCGGTCGCTGAACAACGCGTTTTATACCGTTCTCGATAATCCCGGTGCATTTTTGATATATTATTAATTATATCATAAAGTCGCTATCGATCGTCATTGTGCGTCAATGTTAATTTTTTCATTCATATAATAGCAGTTTATAATAACATCTTCGCACGCGCTCTAAGTTAATAATATCTTACGCGATTGCAGAATTTTTCCATACAATTTTACAATTCTATTGCCGTGAAAGATTGAGATAAATTAATGAAAGACTAGTACTAGGTCTATTTATTTTTGTACTTTTTTTTATTCATTGTTCATCGCACGCGCAGAAAATTGCCATTATGATACCATCAAATTTATAGGTCTGTTTAACACGCGTGCATCTTATAAAAATAATTTTAAAAAGTAGATAAAATTTATAGTCTATATATACGCTGCACGAGATTGCAAAAATTATCTTACAGGATTGGTTGTCTTTAATAAAAATGCACGTGAAAGTATTGAAAAAATTGCAACGCTCCACTAATGCTTATCGTTCGATAATGCTTATCGTAAAATTCTGCTCATGCAAGCCGACAAAAATAAAGAATTCTAAAATGGCGATTATCAGATACATAAAAAAGTAAAAATGAAAATAGGTGAAATAAGTAAAATTAAATTTTTCTTCTTTAAAAAGAATGAAAAAAGATGCATATAACGGTAATAAAATATTAAAAAATTTTATTTTTAAATATTTATTTCATCTCTTATCTCTCTTTCTCTGTAGTATGCATATATATGAACGTTTGGTTTTCGTAGTTTTAATATTACGGAGTAACATAGTCTGTTTTATTTTTAAAAATATATATATTTTTACGTAATAATATAGAATCGTACGAAAACGAAACATTGTTTTCTTATATATATTTCATCTTACTTCGTGTTTACCAAAAAAAAAAAAAATTATAAACTAGACTTATCCCATTGCAACGAAATTTTGTTAGAGAACAGAATACAATTTTTGTATTACTGAATAAGATCGGTCAGGTTTCTTTTACATCAGATAATAAATTACAAAAGCAAAAAACATGAATCAGAGCTTATTTCGCATACGCTTATTGTAGAGTAAATATTAGAGTGGATGTATGATTTATTATCCTCTCTTTTAATTTAATCATTTATTTATTTATGGAAAAATGTCTAAAACAAATTTAAGTTTTAATTTTCCATAAGTGAAATCAAACGGTTTACTGAGATAAAAAGAACGAGCCTTCTTTTGATATTATAAATTGAAATTGACTAAGGTATTCTCAAGTATTGGTAAATCGAATAACCAGGGTTTTATATTGTCGGAAAATTAAAATACAAATATACATGTAGAATATATATATATATATATATATATATATATATATATATATATATATATATAGAGAGAGAGAGAGAGAGAGAGAGAGAGAGAGAGAGAGAGAGAGAGAGAAAGAGAAAGTATTTATAAAAAAGCATCGATATCTTTTATACAGACGAGGAAGAACCGGAGAAGGTCTGGACGCCGCTTCAGCGATTCCTGATAGCCAGCAATCTGTCCTCGATTCACTCGACCCTGGAGGCCGAGCAGATCGACCTCGAGGCGCTGATGCTCCTCACCGAGTCCGACGTCGTCGGGCTCAAACTGCCGCTGGGCCCGCGGCGCAAGCTCCTGCACGCGATCGCCAGCCGGAAAAAGGCGCTCGAGACGCGACAGTCGGGCCTCAAGGACGGGAGGCTATGAGGCGCCCGAGGACCGGGCCGCCATCTGACGAGGATCAGGACAGGCGTCGATCGTCGGCCGAGGCCGGCGCCGGGCTCGCGCAAGCCGCGAGCGAAGAGGCTGGCCGTCGACCTCGAGTCCAGAGAAATATGAGTTTCGCGAGGGGAATGGGGGAGGGGGTGAGAAATGGGCAGCGGAGTGGACTGGCAATACCACCACTGCGAAGAAAAAAACGAAGCTAATATATACTTACTTTTACCATTATAAGTTTGCATCTAATTTTTTTATTGTTTGTTTTTATGTACTTCTTAAGTCAACTTGTATTTCAAGTATTATTATATTTTGTGATATAATGCTCTAAAAGTTAGTATACGATTTGGAAAGATTATATATATATATATATATATATATATATATATATATATATATATATATATATAAATTTACGTATACAATCATTGAAAATCGTAACAGTTGATTTAACAAGCCTTAACAACTGTTACTTTTGTACTTATATAATAATATAAAATGAAATATGAAAGCATTCAATGAAAAAAAAAATGATATACTTCCATACATTTTATTCAAAGCTGTAACTGCATTGATTAAATTAATAAAAGCTATGCTTTTATTTCATATCTATTTCTAAAAATTTCATTTAATTAAGAAATTTTAATTTTTAATTTACTTACATTATTATTAAATAGTTACATCTTACCCCAACTGATTGGATGTGTTAAAAATATTACATTTCAAATTATTCATATCTTAAGCATACATTACAAATTGTTGCAGAATTATAGTTTTTTGTAAAAACAGAGAAAATCGTTACTAGACGTAATTGTTATCTGAACTATGAAGAATAAATATTCATTTCTATATACTCTTTTGAGCTTATTGAAACAATAAATTATTTTATATCGATGTATGCGAAACAAATTATGGCATATACAGTACATTTTTTTTAACAAGTGACACTTGACAAATATTTACGCATTTATATGAATGCATTTACGTAGTAAATAAGAAGCTTTGAAAGTTGTAAAAGTTTTAAAATGTAAGAATTTCGGATGTTTATATGTAAGACAATGTATATATACTTTTATATTGTATACTATAAAGTAAGATTATAAAAATAGTGTTATATTCATTTTATTTATATTATCTACCCTTCTATTTTTAGATTACCTTGAATAAGTATTCAAATATATTTGTCAACGTAAACGATGTTATAATCACATCAAATATTTGATTTCAAATAATGAAAACCATTGGAGACATCCACAGAAATTGTTTCATGTTATCAAGGAGAGCTTCATCATGTTCAGAAAGCATATATGTTGCTATACTACCATCGACCGTGCTCATATTATACAAAAAGAAAAGAATAAAAAGTATGTAAGCTTCGAGAAACGCCTCTATATTAGCTTCGATGCAGCAACCAATATAATCTTTAATAATAAAATTGACCATGTCATTGTTACTGAGACTGTTTAACAGTTTATTATTGTTTGCATTAAGACTACGTTACTTCGTAATGAAATCTCCTTTAAGATCTCCATTTCTGTATTGTCTTATACTCATTTTATATCATCGATAACTCGTTTAGTTTTAGTTACCTATTTACTTACATTATTTTACTTTAATTCCTTTATTTTGTAAGCATATCGCTTGCTTTCACGATAAGATGCTATTTTCCATCTATATTTGGATTTGGTACGGCATGTTAAGTACTACTTGTGTTATTATTTAACATCTTTTTAAAGAATTGGGTTAATGGTAATTTATTATCTGCTTAGGACTTAATAAATAAAATTAGCCTTCCACCATTAAGACTGATCTTAGCTGTTTATGAGTCATTGAAATTCGATTACTGGTTTAATTTTATTAATGTATTACCTGATATTACGTTATTTTACTACGCATGGAAGTTAACTCTTATCACCGATATGGGCTAAGTATATCACACTTTGTGGTGGCAAACTTCAGATTTCTCTCTATTGATCTGTACTCCTACATCCTTGAGACAGTGCATCGTGGCCTCTAATCCTTATAAGTGCGTTTCGAATGTGTTAACGTCTATGATTATATGGTACACAAATAAGATCGTGTTTTGAAAACTGGCAGTCGCTTTAGTTACGCCATAAAGTATTCCCGTATAATAGAATAATTGTTTTTTATGGCACGGCAAAGGCTGTTATTTTTTTTCTCACGTCATTCAATGAGATCAATGAGATCTCGTGATACACTTGACTGAGATATAGTTTCAATTGATATCGGGTGTTAAGAAGATTAGCTAGCAACATGTTCATATACACGTCTTTCATTTTAGTCCTTTGATTTACGGCTCGATAATTTGTTCACTCGTTCGAAACGATAAGATGCGGCATAAAACAAGGATTTATATTTCCGTCTCATTTTCATCGATTGGAATGATCTACCTTAAATTAATTACTTTACAAACGCTATTAATATAGTCTAATTTGAGATGTGGCATCTTTGATACTTTTCGCTCAAACGAATAAAAATGACGTTCAACAAGTGCGCGATTCGCCAAAATTCATTATCCTTTCTTTAAAGGGAAGTAATTAAGCAATCGCAGCTTGTATCCGATTTATCTGATCGTGTCGTTGTCTCTAAATGTTTTCCAATTTTATATTGCTCCTATGTAATAAGCTAATTATCTACAGTTCTTTGCATAATTCATTTTACCTTAAAGTGCCCAATCGAGCTTTGTTTTCTGCGAAATGGCGATGGATTCAAACGTCAGTGACTTTTGCCAGTGGTACGCTGAAGTTTTTCTATCGACGTATTCATTTAGCAATGAACTACATATATTCGGTAAAACAAGAAATTTGATTCTCTGTATGTAATTTGTAGATCACGACTAAATATCTCTCTGAATCGCATGTTAAACGCAGATCTCGACTTGATTCAATATTTCTTCAGGAATATTAATCTAAATATTTCGCAAGATTTTCTTTAATAAATTACAACTGAGTACCGTTATCTAACACAAAGTATGCTTATAGTAATTGACCATATTTGCTTTTAAGGTCTATCGTAACTGTATACAATACTATAAGTGGTGAAATAGCCGTGCTATATATTTTACTAGTGAACACGTTAGATTTAGAAATCAAAACTTTTGTTTCAGAATTATTTGATTATTTTTATCGCTGCGTCAGATAGCCTCTCTTAATTCAGAATGCAATAAAGTATTGCGTTTTTGGTTGAATTTTTTGCATCCCCATCACATAACATTACGTGATTCCGTTTTAAGTAATTAAAAGACAGTTTGCTCGATTTGTTCATATGGAGACTTTCATTTTCCAGCCACCGCCTAAACGTTTCCCATGTAAAAATGTTATACGGTCCTTGACAGATTGCAGATGAGTCTGAATATTGCGCGACTGTAAATACTTGTTTTATACATTGATTTAATTTCGCCGATACACTAGCTTTATTTGCAAGGCCGATGTCAATTATTTCAAGTACCTGATATCTCTTTTCAAGTAAACTAAATACTACTATTGTAGGCATTTCTGTACCTTTTATAGACTTTTCTGATTTCTGATATGTAACAGAATCGATTTATGAATTAAGATTGGATCCTATGAAATAGTAGTTTGACCTAAGGATTCAAGCATGCGCAAGTGTATAATCACAGTAGCAATAAATTTACGTAAACTAGATGAGCATTCTCTACTAATGACTCATAGATCCACTAAAACACGAATTTGCTTTTGTATTATAATACGTTTGTATTATAGTGGTCTCTTAAGGAATGCAGCGCTATCTCGTAATTTTCTTCCATAAGTTTTAATGAAACGATTGTATCTTCTGCTTCTGCCTTTAAACAATATTTTAAATAATATAACCTTTGAATATTACTTAATCCGTGATTTACTTATACCATCGCAATGAATTGATTATAAAATGATAATCATTTAGCAAAGGAAACCTTAAAGATCATGAACTCGATATAAGGTAAACGAAGTTCTGAAGTTTCATTTTATCTAAAGTCGTTTCGAGTTGACTCTATTACATACTGCATTGGCGTAATTTTGATTTTAACCCATTCAATCTTATGCGCGACTTGTGACTTCGAAAAAAGATTCTTGAAAATTATCGTACTCGAGCGACGTTATTTGTACTATCGCGTCAATAAAATTCAATAACTTAAAAAATTTATTAAAAATTTGCCAAATTTTTTATAAATTATCCTTAATTTTCGTGTTATTAACTTTTTATTAACTTTTATTAACAAAATGTCGCAATCAGTGGCTGCTAAACATATGAGAACGTCGAAGGTATTTGTACAGATGTGGGTTTTTGCAATATAAAGTGGCTAAAAAGTTCGATGATTTACCAGAACGTGACTCGATAGACAAAGTGGGCAAAAAAGATGAAGAAAGAATAATGAATATATTTTCGGGGAATCCTGCTTTAACACTGCGACAAGAAAAAACAAAATTAATGGCAAAAGGTTTAGATATATCCTACGAAAATATTCGAATTGATCTTTTTACTAGTGACCTGAAATGGCGCAACGCAGTGAAGAAGCCTTTGTTGACTGAAAAACATCTGACAAAGCGACTCGCTTGGGCGCATGAAAATATTGATAGAGATTTTGAAAATGTCATTTTTACTGATGAATGTTCTATATGGGCACGTTGTGTCGTCACGTGAGCCTGGTCAACTTCTACCAATAGGCTCGTTCAGCGGACCGTAAAACACGGAATAAAGGTACATCTTTGGGATTCGGCACTTTATACCTCATTATTGACAACCTAAATACCGAGAATAAATGCCGAAAAAATGATAAAAATCTATAAAAAGGCTTTACTGCTATCTGCCAAACGATGGTTCATCAGAAAAAATGAAGATTGTATTCTTCAGGAGGACAGCGATCCTAAATACCACAGCAAGCTTTGTACTGAGTGGAAAATTCAATCTGGTATCATTACATTGGATTGGCCGCCGCAGTCGTCCGATGAAAACCCCATTGAAAATGTGTCGACATATATTAAACAGAAGCTTTGTGGAAGATGCACACATATTTCGAGGCAGTTGTCTTACCAAATTCGTCGGATCTGAAGATCGTTGCCACTAGAATACGTCGTCAAATTAGTAGAAAGCATGCCTCGGGGATGCCAGGCAATTATCGATGCCGATGGTGACTGGACACATTATTGACCGAATTGCATCATCGTTTATAATGTGTACAATGTATATACAAATATGAAAGTTTCATCAAATAAATGTTTTTATAAATTAACAAGACCATACTCTTACTTACAGACTGTATAGCCAAGGCCCATCCGAAAATGTGGCACATTGAAATATGGGACAAGGGGAATTCTCGGTATTATCCCACTATTACTCATAAAACCCGAATTCTTGGAGGTGCAGTTTTAAACCTACCTCTACAACTATGTAGAATATCCATATGCAAAGTTAATCGCATGCACCTTTCAATGAAATAAATAAGAAGAGCTGCCCTGCGCGGCAAATGATTTATGAGTTTATTGCTTAGATGCCTGATGTGTTTTTATAAGTTTTAAGTTTCTTACAAGGGCTTGCAGAGATTTCAATTTCGAGGACTGTAGTGAGTCTTGCGTTGTCCTTTCGTTTGAACAGACGTCTTTTCTTTCCTCGTTTGAAATAAAGTTCATATTAAAAGATTATTTCGTGTATCTTTATTTTAACATTCCACCTACTATATTTAATAAAAATTCAATATAAAGTTTACAAAGTTTATTAAATAATAATAAATAATTGGAAATAAATGATTGTTCTGTAAACATTTTACTTTCGTACCTGAAAAATGCTACAATATGATCGATGACATCCAGGTTTGTGCGTATAGAAAAAAGAGATTCCACTTGTAGAAGCTGAGGGAGTTTGAGGCCCAATTTCGTTAAATGCTCGGAATAATTTAGAATTAAAAATTGTACTTATTGTACCAAATTATACTCGGTATAACTGCCACAATGTGAAGATTTACGACTGCCTATTTGCCTCTACCATAATTTAAAAATAATATTCAAGCGGCATAGAGAAACTTAATTTTTTATTTTATGTTATATTAGAGAGGTGAAAAGTTCGTAGTCTAACATAATAAAACACTTTTTTAAATAAAATTCGATTTTATTATTCAACGAGTCAAGTTACCTACGAGAGTGAGACGACAATTATAACGATCATATAATTATATATATTCAGAATAAAACAACGCTAAACAAACATCTTATAAAAAATATAATATTGTTCAAAAGAACGAGCGCCTCTTATATGATGTTGCGTATATTGTCTCACTTTCTCATTTTGGAACCATTTAGGTGCGTAATAAAAATCATATAAGCTTTGATCACAAAAGGTCTACTATATAGACTATATCGATCTGATCTAATCATAAAAAACACGATATAAACATGTCTTTGATTTATCGATTAAATATCCCTCCACCGCGTATAGGCGATTCCAATAGGAAGCAGTGTAAAAGTGGCTGTGAAAAGCGAATCCGGCACTCGTTCCTTCCCTAGGAGTACGACTGGTATTACTTACAACTACTAGCTTCCCAGAACACGAATAGTTGATCCCCTACTTTCGCTCGAGATTCTAAAAATGCCCGGAAAATAGTCGATCCCGTAGCTCGTGTTAGCCACCGCGCTTAAATACGCTACCAACTCTTAAACTCTGAACGTAATTTACCAGAGGTCTTGGCTGCATTTCGCCTTAATAAAAAACATTTCAACGACACATATTCCAAATATTTCAACCTTTTAAACTTTTTCTAGTCTCGAAGCTTAGAGATCACTATTTCCTCAGTATTCATCAATCATCTATCCCAATCGCATCGCCAATCACGGCTGTATAAAATTGAGTACTATTATTATACTCTATTACTTACTCAGGTGTGAAGCAATGTGAGAATGAATTTTCTTTGCTATATAAATTGGATTGCTGCTGGAACTTTGTTGCGATGCAATGTTTTCATTCTAACTTGTAGATATGAAATAATCATTGCAGTGTTATAAAGATCTTGCATTCAACTCTGTTATTAAGATAGCATAGTATCTCCACTAGTACACGATCCAATTTGTCGCGCGACACATAGGACGAGTTCAATATTTTGAAAGAAAATGAACGACCTTTTTATAGTACTATATGAAACGTTTTATATTTATTCAATACAAGTGTTCAATTGTAGCTCTTTTTTTATTAATAAGAACTAAATTTATACACATATATCCCGATCGCCATGTTCGCATTTTAGCTCTGTCTCTACTATTTTACGTAAGCAAAGCCTAAAACAGAGTACGTGGTAATTGTGTTCGGAACGGTTGCTGCCCATGTTAACTTTGCCAGTATTCTGTCACAATACTAAAATTGGCCAATGCTGGATACCGTAAATTATCTAAAGTCCCCGGAATAAATAAAATATTATAATAGCATCCGAGCGAAATTAGAAATCCTTTGAAAGATAAATAAATAAAATAAGTGTATATAAAACCATTGAAAAGTAGGTAGGACGGTTGAAAAGTCATGATTACTTTCCAATAACTCGTATAAGAAGAATATCAATCGAGTCCGTTCTCTTAGTAGAAAATGTTACAAAACCACGAAACACTCGAGCAAGTTCTACAAATCACAATCGATATCATCAGAATCGCTGAGGACGTGATTAATAAAAAACCAATTTGTCTCAAAATGATTACCTGAGCGGCGCGTTTTCCAACAGCACTGCCGGCTGGTTAGGCCTGCACTATTCATGAAAATTTTTTTAAAGATTCTACAGGGGATCGTCGTGGTGGAGAGTAAAATGGTCCCCGTGGTTAAATCTTATTTTTAAGATCATTTGAAGGCGAATTTTATTTTTTTGTTAATTGAAAGTCTAATTCGTTATGCTGGAAGTAAAAAAAAGAGTGAAATTAGATGTGTAGGCACGTATTCAGTCCAATAGCGATCAATTAGAGCTCAAATTTCGCTATCATAGGATGTTATTGTAATCTAATGAAATTAGTAAAAATGGTAATGTTTATATCCTTAGTAAATTTTAATGAGGAATCTAATGGTGACTTTAATTCTCCATTTGAAGACCATTGGAAGAAATTTTTTTTTTTAATACAAACTCTTTTATCTTGCAATTAGAAGAGCAAATATATTTGGCCTAATCACATGTGCAAACGTAAAATTTTCTGCTGAAACTAATATTTCGACTTAAAAAAAAAATTAGCATTTAAATTACCTTGAAATCAAGGTTCAAGCTCATTATTAGATGTATTGTTGAAAATTACCCAAAATATAGCGTTTATTTCTTCATCATTTCATCCTATATATATACTGTAAAGTCAAATATTAAATTTGGTATATTTATGAAAATAATAAAACGCAAATTAGATTTTTCAAAAATATTTATTTACACAAATACATTTAATAAAATTCCTATTTTAACTTAATCAAAAATATTATAGGTTTTATATTGCTGAAACATTGTAGCGATGCGTGAATGAACATACTTCTTGTGGAAAATATTACTTTACTTAATTACCTTTAAACTTTACATATGACCACTAATAGTATGAACACTTTGTAAAATATGATGGATTTTCTTCTGAATATTGTTTCCTGTACATTTATATATAAATATATATAAAAGAGACAATGTATGCTATCTCTTCATAAATTATAAATCTAACCAAATAATATACAAACGTTTATCTGAATTACTTAGGACGAAATGTAGTTGGAGTAATAAAATCGTGCTGCATTACTTAGCAGTATAAATAACAGTAAATCGGCTTTGAATTAAAACGCTTTTACTTTTAAAGATACATTATTACCTCAAAAATTACATCCCTATGACTGTTTCATGCATAAAGTAGTTTAAAATATACATAACTCATATTATAAAGTAGTTTATAATATACATAACTCGAATTAATTAAAGTAATATTTTCAGTGCGTAGCGTTGCTGCAGCAAATGATTGCTTATTTTCTGTATGCTTTCTCATAAATAGAAGCATGTGTTACAGAAATTACTTTTTATTTTTATTTCGTACTTATCGATAATTTAACGCATGTTTTCCAGATTATATAGTTTTAAAGCTTTCCATTAAATTTGATTTAAAAAAAAAAAAAAAAAAAAAAAAAACTACTAGAAAACGCAATTTGTATAGATGAACAATTAACGTATATGACCAATATGTTAAAAAATATCTTGGGTTTTGGAAGCTCTGAAACAACCAAAATTCCACTTGACTTTTTCCTCGCATTGTTTTTTTTTTTTTTGTTTTTTGGCAAATAAAGGTGCGCTTTGTTTAACAGCGCGAGCGGAAACGATAAAAAAATAATGTTATATAATTTAACTTACAAGCTGTCGCGAAGACTTTCAGCAGTTTGGGCCGAAAATTTTTCTATCACTATCATTTTCCAGTTCTGAATCAACATACTTTTGCGTTACCTAAGCAATATAAAGGTAAAAATTATTGAAAAGAAAATTTCAAACTTGCCCCGTGGCGCTACCGCGAGTAAATTTATACGTGTCATAATTCTGATGGGTCGCATTTTGACAATGGCTCTTTCCTGTGTACACAAAAGTACAAAAGAAAAGATTATTTATAATTTTTAAAAATTCAGTCGCTCTTTTCAATAGGTGTAAATCCTAAATATGGCAACTTTGCTGCCTAAGTATATATATATCTACATAAAAAATACGTAGCAAGGTTTGGTTACAGAATAGTAAATTTGAAAAAGCGGTTAGTCCTGAAAGACAGGACGCACAGATTTTTTTGGTTTTCCATGTTCCAAATTAATGGGGGGAGGGGGGAGGGAAGGAGGGAGGGAGAGAGATAGAGTGAGAGAGAGTAAAATGTGATTGGTTTCAGAAGCGTTTTTCTTCTTTTTTTGATAATCGATCACCGCTCGATAAATATAATTAAAGCTATCGATATCTACTATAGTCTATAATAAATCTAATAGTTTAATAGTATTTTCTAAAGTTATTTATTATTTGATATTACTAGTGTCTGCCGTAAACTATATTTACAAGTGAACAACAACTCTTGCTCGCTCCTTACGACCGCGCTCTCACTTCTCGAGAATAACAGAATAAACGGCAACTGATTAGAAATATTAGAATATTGTTCTAACGATCAATGCGTTACGTAAAGTCAGGTTTGAGGTATGATTTTGTTTTGTTTGCTTCATGCACGTATCGTACTTATCTACTTAAAATAATTAAAATTATACAGAAAATATAGGCAAACACTATGATAGTTGCTCGGCCACTGACTGTGATGATTTTGTGTTACGATTTTTAAATGTTTATACAATAAATGAATGGGCATACCGGTAACTTCCATCATTATCCTTTCTTTTTACAATTATAAACGTTATTTTTGCTGGTTTTTCTAGTATGAATCGTAAATAATAACGTTAACTCCGTTTATCAAAACTAAAGTCCATGCCAACTATTTCCTTTGTTTTCTTTTATACATAGTTTTTCGATTTAACGTACGAGATGCTTTAACGAGTCTAAGATACATTAAAATACTGCTGTTGAATCGTGATGAATTTAGATAAATATTACTATTAGAAAATAAATTTTGTAATTTATAATTTTTTTTTAACATTAACAATTTTACAAAAGTATCAAAGAGTAAGTACAGTTTACAGTTACAAAAGTATGTCATGTCTTTAAATACATTTTCTTACAGTACAAATTGTAATTTTTTTATCGTTACAAATTATGTAAAACTAGAATTTTTATATCGCGTGGTTATAAGTTAATTATTAATCACATTTGTAACACAAGTAATTCCAATAAGTTTTAAATCAATTAAAAACTGTAAACCGCAATTTTAACCAATTGCGTTTGTAAAATAACAAAAGGTTAACCTCTTTTTATAATAAAAAATATCTACTTTTTCCTTGCGCTATGTATTTCGTAATACACAATTTTTTACTCGATATTATTTTTTAATTTAAAAATTTTTCAACCAAAAGCAATCATTCTATTAATATAGTTTAGCAATATATTTCTTACGATTATGCATAAATAATCAAATATTAATATATCAAACATGTTTTGCTGATATTTAATTAATCGATTTTTCCAATTTATTAAAATTTTATGAAAAATAATTTTTTTTCTAATGATTTCTCCTTGTGTTGTTTCTATGATTATTTAATTTTTTCGCGAAATACTTGTACGAATATTTATTTTTGAATCTAGCTATTAGCGTGTGTATATGGGGAAAAACCGTTCGTCGTCAAATCTTGTCAGACTCGTAACATATTGTTCTGAAGTAAGAGTTTTGATTTTTTTCCTGTCTTAATCATTAATTGATCTCTATAAAACAATATATTAAGCATAAAACAATAATTACGCATACTCAATAAAATCCGTTCGTTTATTTTTCCTTTGTTGAAGAAGCCAAAGGAACAAGCAAGGAAAACCATTGCTTTCTTCGCGGGGCATTGACGTTTCCAAGGCTTTTGCTACAAACGAAAAATAAAATTATTAATCCATTGACATCTCGATACATTTATGCTTTGTGTCAAAATAAAGACGTTAGTATCCGTCTAGACTATCATTCTCTCTTCCACTCTCTTTTTCTCCGATTGCGTACTAAAGACCGTCGACTCGTTGTTAAATTATATTTATAATAACTTACATATCGACGAAAGGAAAATAAGTCCATACATCTCTTGTTTATCATGTACATAATTACATACTAGCTTTAATAAAAAATAATATCCATCATTGCGTCTTACAGTTATGTTATGATCCAAAGTGATTATACTTTCTCCTATGGTTTAGGGCAATCAAATAGTTGCTAATAAATAATGCTGTAATGAACATTTTTGGTTTTCATCGAAGATAACTTTTTTTTTTGAAAACCATTAAAATGCATCTTTGAAGAACATGCAATATGAATCTATAAAATGAAAACAAAAATACAACAGACTTACAAAACCATATAAAGGTATATATTATGACCCATATAAAAGTACATGGGTTGCTCCTATTTACTTACTGACAAAAAAACTCAGTGGCGTCTTTTCTTTTCCACCCATCTCTTCAATTCCTACGAAGATTGCACATATATGCGAGTCGGCGTAAGTAAAACAAAAAACTTTGCCTTTTACAACTTTCTTTCTGTCAACTATATTCTCGCGTTTTGCTCTTTACAATATTTAATTAATAATTCATAGTATAAATCTAAGGGTAAATTTATGTGTATTGAAATGTAAAGGTTCATGTTTAATATTAGATATATTAAAAGTTTTTCCGTAAGAATGTGCTTTGTAAACAGTAGGCAAAAATAACTACCATTCTTTCAGTCGACAACAGCGAAATTTTAAAGTAAATTCGAAACTATTTAAGTTAATAGGTAATAAAAAGAATTTATGTAATAAATTACTAAAATGTATTGCAGACTAAATTTTTAGTAAAAAAATTCAACTTTTTATTAAAATATAAACAATGAAATATGTATAATTAAAATTGTTAAGTTCGCAAGCTCTTCTAAAACTATAAAATAATAGTAATAAACAATTTGTTAACCTAATGTGTAATCTATGGTATGCTATACATTCAGCAGTTTACAACACATACTCTTAAATTTACCTAGCATACAGTAGCGAATTTACTATATTCATTTTTAGAAAGTTGTATAAAATTCCCATCTTTGACTATTTTTCTGTTTGAAATTATTATCATTTTTACATATTCTATCGCACTATAATTTTTACGTCATTTCTTGGCGTAACAGAAGTATATAAAAATGTTAACTGCACTTCTTCATAAAAATATGAACATAACAATTTGCTCTAAAGAAATAAGACATAACAATAAATAGGACAAGCAAGAGTAGTGATTCCCTATTTTTTATTATTTTTCTTTCATGTTTAGTTTCAGTTCTTAATTAACCCTAAAAAATTCTTGCACGATTGCACTTGCATTCACCGTATAATTGTCGTGTTGTTATCACATCACGTACCGCGCAATACACAGAACGATTCGAGGTATAAAATAATTCAAAAATATTCCCAATTATATAATCATCACATTCATGCATGGTGCCTTACTTCGGTATACTATGACAGCCATTCTGTGTCAGTACAATTAACTTATTTCTAAAGAAATATTCATATGGCTCTTCAAAAAACGATTTTTTAACTTAAATTTTATACATGCACCTCACGTACAAATTTTTCATATGAATTACATGTAAAAAATAATATTTACAGTAATAAAACTAAATTACTTTATGAAATACATTTATAATATTAATAATTTAAATAGTAATATAAAAAACATTTTAGTACATCTCATTAATTTATGAAAATTACGTAAGTTTTAAAAATCTTTTTTTTTTTAAAACGGTAATATCACAATAAATTTTTTATTACCTTAAGAAAAATTTTAAATATTAAATAATAGCTTAAAAAATTCAATTAATTGCATATAGAAACGACTTTGAAAATAATGCTAATGTCTGTTTATAGTATTAAAATATTGATAGAATTTTAAAGTAAATATTACTTGATTCATTCCTAGATTAGGTACGTCAATGTTTATCATAAATTATGCGAGCTTTCTAATAATATAAATTGTTCACATCTAGAAAACAATATAACATTTACTATAAAATCTGTCTACCTATCTGTACAAGCTTGAGGTGATCAAAAAACTGATAGTGAATAACTTGGTGGCAACGTGCCCAGACTCAATTAACCTACCTAATTGTGTTTACAGAGAATATGAGATCGACAGTATTCTCAGAAAGAACTAAATGGCATAGAAATATAATTTATTAGACAAGAAATACAAATGAATAATAGGCATTCAAGAAGATTTTAAGGAAGAATTAAAGAATTCATCAGTCAATTTGCTATTATGTGCGCATTTTCAAGTCGAAAAAATAAATCGAGATCCAAATTGTGGATCACTGACTATTAAGTAAAGCACATACTACTTAAAATAAATAAAAAAAAATCTGAGATGAATGGTAAGTATCGCAACATAAAAATATCTATGTTCTATACAATGAATGACAAGTTTCCCTTACAAAATATACAGGCAATCTAATTCAATACTTGCATTTGAAGTTCAGGTAACAATAGCCGTATATCCTAGCCAGATTGTATTCTGAACTCTATTCACATGATTTTCATTTTAAGATTTTCACAAATAATATCCCGACAACAATGACATTATCTTGATCAATACGCTTACAATCAAGGGTCATATTACGATGAATACATCTCAAATATGAGTGGCTAGGAAACGGTTCTACTGTGAGGTCTGGCCATGTCTTAGCTCAAAGTCACACCAAATGGCTATTACAAATAGCAGAAATGATAGCGAAGAAGACAAATGAAATCAACAATATTTACTTATGATAACCTATTAAGCCAAAACCTAAGGGCATTGGTAAATAAGTATATCGAATAAAACGTTATTGTAGAAAAGAAATAAAATTTTAATGATGACAGAAGAAAAATAAAAGATGAAGAAGCGAAATCTAACTAGGAATTGAGTTTGTATAGTATTTACTATGCACAAAAATCCACCCACAGGTCATACTATAAACCAAGTACATATAAAGCATTAAGATTTACACTGTACAATCCTTAAATAAAGGCAAAATAATATAAGCATAAGCAAAAAATCAGAACTTTTTAAGTAAATATTCATTTTTACATAAAACAGTCTACTTAAATTCTGAATTTTATAAGTTAATGTGTATATTAAATTTAACAGAATGGCTTGTCTTCGCACTGCCAAAGTAAATCACATAAACTTACTCGCATTCAAGATATAAAATTTCTTGTATATGAAATTTTCACTTATAACACAATCAATCACTTATTCTTTTTGTTATCGGCACTTTGTATGGTATTTGAGCACATCCGAAACGACGCCCTTGCATTTCGTGCTTTTTGAGTAATTTTGCAACGAGAAGGAAAATATTATTCATAATTCATTGTTTATAAAGAGTCAACTTAATAATGTTTGAAAATGTTCTTTGAGCACTGTTTGAATAACTTACACGAAGATTAAGCTATACTTAATATAAATAAAGCATAAAAATATAAAATATACATCTTCGTGTAATCATCAAATTTAATAAACGTATAACAAACTTATCTCACTGTAGATGACAATCGTCACCAGATAATTAACTGTATACGCGGGCACCTTTTGTTTTCTATAATTTATTTTTGCTTCTTTAATAACTCTAATCATTTCATATAGAAAAATAAAAAAATAATTAATTATAAATTAATTTTTTTTTTAATATTCTGTTTCTTTTCTTAATTTACTATTAACGCAGTAAATTCTTTAAAATATTCATTAAATTTATTACAACTACAATAATCAATGTAAATCTAGTTAATTTTTTAAATTTACAATCATTTCGAACACTTTCGAAATTTACCATAACATAACATCTTAAATTAATTTAATTCTTTCCTTATGGCAAAATAATTAATTCCAGTGATAACTTAAAAACTTCATCCTAATTTGACAATAACAAAAGATGCCAAAATGTCCACTGAGCGCATATTTCTGAATTCGAAGATCCAGTTGAAGTTTCTTTGGTAGCTTTGTCGTTCCACGAACAGCGAAAAATCCGAGCAGTCAAAGTAACGCAGGAAATGCTGAAGCGACAAGCCGTCGATCGAACATGCTCTTTCTCTCTTTCTCCCACACATACAAAAACACACTTTCTTTTTGAGATTTTTCTTCGTCTTGTATGTAACTTCTTCGAGAGCGAACGCCGCAAAAAACTATATTAATATCATGATCATAACAGCTATTTGCCTGGAAAATATAGTATTGTGGGCTCTCGCACATAACACGAACAGTTTCATAGCGTATCCATTTATAGTTTATTAATTAGTCGGGATCGAGAACGAAAAGAAGAAGGACTGATGAGCTTCGTGTGGTTGGTGGCTGTTTTCTGTAAAACGCTTCGCGCACTGTTACATAAAGCGTGTTCGTTTATGTGTCGGTGAGCCCATGTCAACGTCGTGTGACGCCGGTCGTTTGTGATGCCGAGCGAACTCGCTAGTGATGAAGGCCGAGAGCTCGGTCTGTCTGCCGGCACGCCGGGACATTGGGGAGCCTGCAAATACAAAATGTGTTCACGGCAAATATTAATTATACTGTTGTAGTTAATTAAAGTAAGTACGCTTAAAAATTTCGCTAAATGGGTATATTATTATAAAAACGAAACTAAGCTATATATGACTATTATATTATTTGTTTTCAATAAATATTGATACTAAAAAAATTCCGATTGATTTTACTACACTATAATGTACAATAAAATATTTAAGCCAGATAAAAAATTTATATGATAAATATTATTTCAGTTGTGAAATTATTTAGTTAGGTAAAGAAAATGAAGGCGACTCAAAAATCTATAACCTTTATTTAGAATAATAACGAAAACAATTCGTTTTTTAAACGAATAATAATTAAAATAAATAAACAAAATATGCTAATTTTTAATATATCTTGTTAGATAAACGCTCTGTTATTGGTGGTTTTCTTCTATGACATAAAATAATAGCTCATATTATACTTATTAATCTACTGAGCAAGCATATTATGAAAATCCAATAAATTTCTTTTAAAACGTTCGTTTATTCATAGATAAGGTAGAAACAGAGCTCATCGAGGCAGATTTCATAAATCTATCAAAAATAAATATTAATCCATTTCCGATTTAATGCAGCAGTGAAGAAATTAATTAAATCATCTTTTAAACAATAATGAAGTGATTTGAGATTATTAGCCGACAGTTCATTATGCGCGTACATTGTATATGCAAATATAATATATATTCGCGATTTTAAAGGTATTATATATATATATATATATATATATATATATATATATATATATATATATATATATATATATATATATTAAAGCAGTGAAGAAAAAAATTTGATTATACTAGAGCGTCTCGATAAATCTATGGCAATGCGGCGATTCCATTTTAAAATCGAAAATCTGTCCAGAATAACAATTCTACAATTGATGAGTAGTTATAAATGCGTAATGGCATATGAGACACCAACGCTGCGACTTTGTTCATTCGTCATATTATTTTTACTACGATAATATATATTATTCTGAAACAGCTACTCTTTGTACGATCTTTAAAGATCGTAGCCTATACCCAGATATATATATATATATCGTATGACGTCATAGGAAATTGAACAAATGGCGTCATTTAAAATCCATTTAATATTATTAATTTAAAAAAAAACTTTCTCGTAACCTTAAACACTGCTATTATATTATATTCGTAATAAACGTACATCAAAAATAAATAAATAAAAATAAAAAACAGTCCTATCCCTGAATTTATTTTTCTTTATTGAACAACCCGCTACATTTTAACATTAAAACTCACAATTGGACTCTTTTTAGTTACGTACCAGAAAGTGCGATGGCTTCCCGAAATGTGTGCAACTCTGGATCTGGTTCACTGCCGGGTGGTGGTGTCGATGACACCACCATACTTGCCGTTGGGCTTTGTGAAGGTGGTGAACCACATACCATCATACGCGGTTTCGGGGAACTCCTGCAAAATAATAATAATAATGATAGTAATTATAATAATAATAATACTTTCTTTTTTAGTAAAGCAGTGTGATCGTATATGCAATAAATTATTTTAATATTTTTTTTTTTTAATAATCCGATCTCAAAGAATTGTAAGGAAGCTATACGGCCGTTGAATTAATGCATTTTGAAACGCGATTTATTAAGACCGACCAACTTAGGAACACGCGGCTTTAAATAATAATACTTCAAAAATAGAAAAAATTCCCATATCAGAATAAAATTTAGCACTGTTAGCTCTGTGGCTTCGATAAAGTATCGCCGAATACGCGTGTTGTCGTGTAAATAATTGAAATAATAATATTTGGACATGTTTGTTTCAACACGAGATTATAATCTCCATAAACGAGTCCTATGATGTGCCGATATAGAAAAATCTCGCGAAAAATCACATAAATAACAAATGTTCGTGTACTTACAAAAAAAAATCCATTTTAATAATCTTTCAAAAACTATGTGATCATAACCTGATAAAATATATAAAGATATTTATTACGAAATTCCAGTATGTAATGTTTTGTTACACATTGTCTTCGAATGCACACATACACCTACGAATTTTCAATAACAAAAATCAACATTATAATTTGATGATACCTTCTCTTTTTGTTTTTAAAAGTAAGTTTCTTTTCCTTCAAATTAAAATTACTATTTATATTTATCTATTTATTGCTTTATCTGTAAGTTTGAAAATGATATTTGTACGATTCTTAAAAGATTTTACTTTTCATTCTCAAAAGACTGCAATTTTTTTGAGACACTTAATCTTAATACCCCGATTACCATTATTATTCATTTATTTCAGTATTTATGTTTCTGGACAAACTATATGTCAAAAACGAAAAAAAAGCAACAAACAAAAAATAACAATAAAAATTCAATAAAGAGAATTAATTTTCAATGATATCAGAATATATTGTCTCATCGCGATTTTTATATTCATTCGGTATAATCTATTCCGTTCTAACTAGCCGGTTGTTGTTATTTTTTTTTTTTTTGTTCATAATAGTTCGATTTATTAATAATATCAGCCAATTATGAATATAGCTAATTTTTCGATTTTTGTCACAGTCGTTTGTTTCCATGACAGTTAAAATTATCTTACAAACTTAACAGATATAACAAATGAATCTAACTAATTCGAAAGCAAGAAAAGAAGCCGATAACGATTTTGCGATTAAAGCGCTATCGCATCGATCAATGTTGAAGATAAATTTATAGTTTTAACAAGTGAACAGTGGAAAAAAGAAGAGAAGAAAAAATTTTTTATCGACTTTTTTTATACATAAATAAATTTCTGTACAAATGCATAAAATAACATTAAAGTAATCTGCACAAGCGAGAATTGTTTCAACGTCGAGAATACAGCCAATGCGAAAGCTGAGGCACATTATATATATATACATGTGTGTATGCGTGTACGTGTGTGTGTGTATATAAGATAAGTCGAGGTTAAAAACAAGTTGGCCTACCGATGTGAATGTGGTCTTGGTGGCGGTGGCTTTCCAGCAAGATATGCCAGTAGGTCCTCCCTTCGTATCATGCGCCTCTTTTTCCTCGCCCAGTTCATTAATTCCTTGCTGCGTTTCTGCTTTCCGGCCTCTATGCCCAAATCGCTACACCGCCGTATTCCATTGGCCGACTCTGCGAAATTGAAGAACGTTTTTTTCTCTCTCTCTCTCTCTCTCTCTCTCTATTTCCTTTCTTTCCATCTCATACTTGTACAATTTTGTCATATGCGACATTATTTATTTATTTTGTTACGGGCGTGTTTTTTTTTCTCGTCGCATTGAAAACTTTACCTCGGAATATGTATTTTTTATTTTAGCGTTAACCTCGCGATTTTGGATTCTGTAGGGATTTAATTAATAAAATGTGACTTTCACACGCTATTGTTATTATTGACGAAGGTCGCTTTCACTTTTGAAACGATAAAGTGATCGGAATTATCAATTGAGAATTATAAAAATACAAACAATGAAACTTTATCTGACGCAGATATACCGGTAAAATAAAAAAAGGTCGATTGTTTTTTTTTGGTATTACGTCCTATTAATTGATGTCTCGTAGTTAGAATTTTCTTTACATGAAGTATGTATAAATTTCAATATATTTCTATAAATATATACCGAACATTTGTAAATATAAAAGGATTTTTTTTCAGTTTATTGAAAGAAAAAAAACGCCTACAGGAACAAGTTCACATATTAAGAAAAAATACATGAAATCTGTCTGAATTATAGGCAATAAATAATAATTATAAAGCGAAAGACAGCGATAATTATACAGGATACTCGTGTCCGCATTACGGTGGATTTTTAAAAAGACATTATTTGACTTTGATGCGTAATTAAATAGCTTATTGGTCAACCTGAGAATTTCGAAAAATCTTATATTTATAAATAGTACAATTGTCTATATAATACAATTATTTTTACTTGTGCAAACATTGATTTTTATTCAAGTAAAGATAAAAAGAAAATGGTTACAGCACCTATTTGTGCGTGCCCCCCCCCCCAATCCTCATTGCTGCATGGGCGTAACTCGTTCCTGTACTCCCCGTTAGTGTGTTCAAAACACTACTGCTAGGTTAAATTGGATTAAGGTACGAATGAAAATACGTTAGTAACATCTATTACATTTTTCCCATGAGTTAATTAAAACAATTAATAAAATATTAATTTTATATTTTATTTAAAAAATTATTTTTTCACCCTACGTAAACAATATTATTTATATATACCTATCGCGTGGTATTTTCTGTTTTTTTTTCGCTTAACGTTTTTTTAAAAGCTATTTTTTAACGTTATAAAATAAATTCGGTACTATGCGTTATGTAAACCTTAATAGCATTACTTTAGAATTAAAATTTTTTTTTTAATATTATCTTTGATTTTTTTATTTCTCCGTTATCATTTAATAGTGCGACAAATTAATATGCACGAGCTCCTTAATACGAGCAAGTACTCTATAGTTTGGTAAAAGTGCATAGCCTTTTTATAACGATATCAACAAAAGAATTCTGAACATTTCATATAGAATATTAATTAATCGATTTAAAATGCAAATGACCGTCCGTACGATAGTCGATGCTCGTATACTGTTGCCGTATATTACAAGCGTACAGCAATATTAGATTATAAAAGTAAGCCTATTAAATTTTATTTATTTTAACCACCAAAGTCTCTTTCCAAGCTTGAGTGCCTTAAAAAATGTAATGATACTTGAAAAAAAAGAAGAAAAAAAAAACAAGAGCGAGCCCAACTACTGCATATAAAAAGAGAGTAATGATACGGCATACTCTCTCGCGTTCTTTTGTCGACGACGAGCCTCTCCCAAACAGCTGACCGGCTTTGAAGGTCAGCTGTTGATGCGCCGCTCTGCGTGCACTTTATATACGCACACACACATATACACATATATACATATGCGTATAGAACTTTAGTGCGAGAGCGAGAGCGAGAGCGAAAGAAAGAGAGAGAGAGAGAGAGAAGGGGGGCGACGAGACGCGGAAAGAGAGGGAGGGATCGCGAAGGGAGCGAGGACGTGGGAGGGGAGGAAGGTAGGTACGCTTATATGCGAGAGAAAGGGAAAAATGGGAAGGGTGTTGGAATCTCCGGATCTCTCCCTCCTCCCAACGAAAGAAGTACCCCCCCCCCCTCATCAACGATACACATGCTCGCGCGCGCGCGCACACACACATACGCATGCGAGTATGGAGCCCGAGAGGTTCGTTCGCCCCGTTCGCGGCACGTTGAGGTAGGTTTTTGCGCTCTGATGCGCGAACGCCATACAAAAGGGTCAGGCGATCTTACTTCCTTCGACGGAAAAGAGTAATAAGTACACATTATTATGATGGATGTGTATTTTTAGCTTAAATGGATAGTTTTTTGTTTTACTCCGTTATTAATTATAGACAACTATATATATATATATATATATATATATATATATATATATATATATATATATGCTTATACATGTTAATTCTTTTATATCTTTATTAAATTATTAAATGAAATATTATAATTTTAAAAATGGCTAAATTTAAAAATAATCCGTTAGCGCGTCATTCATTGAAAACTTGGTCAAGTGACAGTTGTTTTCAACATTTTTCTCTAACAATAATAAAAATTTCAATGCTTTTTTTTTTTTTTTTAATGCACTTTTCCTGCATTTTTGGTAAAATTCCTACGACTGGCGTAAATTTTTCTCAACTACGTAAATCATTATTAAATAATTTTCAACCGCAAAAAAACTCTATCCAATTATTGAGTTGTTTTGGGGGAGCAAAAAAGAAAAAGGAGCGCGCGAGATAACGCCTATGTTTATTCTACTTAAAAAACTTTATACACAAAAATGTAAGAGAGTTTCCCAATATCTTGAAGGAAGGATATAATAAAGCGGCGCGAAAAACAAAAATGCCTAAATACACACCGAGGCAGTTAAAAATCGTTATACGTAACGTGCCCCCGCGGGGGGAGGGGGGAGAAAAGACGGGGAAAAAGGAGGAGGGAAGAGAGATAGAGAAAAAAACAAGGAAAAAACGCGGGCGGGGGAAGGAGGTTTTAGCCTAGCTGGTTTTAGAAAGTGTGCTCTTGTCTACTATGTTTATATCTAGGCTACGTAAGGGCAAAGGGTTGAGCGTGTGTGTGTGTGTGTGTGTGTGTGTGTGTGTGTGTGTGTGTGTGTGTGTGTGTGTGTGTGTGTGTGTGTGTGTGTGTGATTTAGACGGAGGGCAGAGAAGAGCCGAAAGAGACGTCGCGGTGCGCGCACTCGCCAGGTATACAACGGGAAAAAGGGAGAGCAGGTGATCCGGGTGAATGTGTAGCGCTTCTCCTGGAGCGCGCGAGCTCGCGCTACATAAGATTCCGGAGCGAGGCGCGCCCGAGCAGCAAAGAGAGTATATTCACACACAAACACGCGCGCACACCTACAGAGAATAATTCCTCCCCTTCCTCGTCACATTCAACCACTTTATATTTATATATATATATATATATATATATATATATATATATATATATATATATATACATGTATATGTGTATAATACGCACCTTTGAACAACGAGGTGACCGTGCCCGCAGCCGTTTGGAAAGGCGACCAAAAGGATGTACCTTGTGAGCGATCTGTAAAATCAAAAAGAAAGAGAGAGAGAGTGAGTCAGGAAAAAAAGTGAAATAAAAGTCGTAATGGTTTTTTGTGCATGGTATATATATATATTAGTCGCAGAAAAGAGAGCTGAGGGAAAACTTTCAATCGATATACGAATACACCCTGTTCTTATGTACAAGCTCTGTATGCAGATATATATATATATATATATATATATATATATATATATATATATATATATATATATATACTTGAGGAAGGGAAGAAAGAAACAAAGGGAGGAGCATTTTTCTCTCCGAATGGGGTGACTCAAATATGCTAGCTCGAGGAGTGCGCATATATATATATATATATATATATATATATATATATATATATATATATATATATAACACAGTATGGTCTTTATTCTTCGCCTTTACCCAAGTATATAAATATACATGTGCGCAATGTTGTCGCATCACTGCTGTAGACTTCGACTATAGCGTGTATATATAATGCCTTGTACAGATTTTAATATTCAACAATTTTTATTACATTTTTCTCTCTCTGTTCAATAACAGTATCGCCATTGGACCAGAGGAAGAAGGCACCGAGGGTTGTGTTTCAACACAGACCGTCCATCCACACGCTCTCTACAGAGAGTTAAAGCAAGGTTCTATTTAGGAGACGCGCTACGAAGTATTCCATTCCGTATACATATATATTAACTAAATAGCTTATTTTTATCATCAAAATTTTAGTAATAGAATTATAATTAGATAACAGAAAAAAGGAAGTTCAAAAAAAGTTGTAATTTATCATCATCTGCACGTAATATCTGGTAATCTTTTAGCATAACCAAATATATATGTACACACACACAGATATATATATATCTGAGTCGTGCCTGTCAAAGTTTCATTAACAAAGGATAATGATTCACTGAGATGTTTACAAATGGCTATATAGATAAATCATAAATGAGTAATTGGCCGAAAAACTTTATCTAACGATTTATGTAATTTATAATCAACATATAGATACGTAGAAATAATATACTAGTTAATTATCTAGTTACATATATACTTATAGACGAAATAATACTCTACATGGATTATTGGATGCCAAGTAGTCGCATAGAATTATTAAACAAGACACAAAGACAATAACTTTGATATTAACGTGTAAAACTTGTTCAAAAACAATGTTTTGCTATTATTCTGGATATATACACTTTATATTGAACCGAATTATTAATATAATAATATTAAAGCGCTCAGTGATAGAAAAATTGAATTATTTATAATAGTTATTCAAATTGTAACGTATCATTGTCTTTTTTTTCTTTTGGATATTTTTATAATACCTTTTAAAAATAATTCCGATTTGGACTAGGACAGTACATCTTCACAATTTAATACGGATAAAAATAAATTACGTTTTAAATGGAACCCTAGATGTGTGTGTGTGTGTGTGTGTGTGTGTGTGTGTGTGTGTGGTGTGTGTGTGTAGTGCGCGTCTACAAAATGGAATGTTTCGGTAGCGCGCATGACTTTACATATACACTACACCTATATACCTTTATTCCTTTAACCGGACTATATTATTATTATTATTCTACCTATGTAGCGTCTATAATTTAATACACAATGTCTCAGTTGAGGAATAATTAATCGTAGTCGTAATTCAATCATAGCACAATAAACAATTAAAAAATTATTTTATATTTTAATTTTCGAATAACTGACGCAATTGTTAGTAAATGGCTTTTTAAAGGTAAACTACACACACGCGCGCGCGCGCGCATATATATATATATATATATATATATATATATATATATATATATATTTAATATTAGTATGTATATATCTTGGCTTGCATTATTCATTGCCTCCGTAATTAACGAATGCGGCGCACGTGGCTGTGTCAACTTGCACACAATACAGATATACACAATGCTAATGTGGACAATCTATATTTACATCCTGCTGATTTTTAGCGTAATCCTGCTTTGCAAGTTCGCCTGCATTTTATCATTATTGTACGTTGGAAAGCTGTATTATACAAACTTCATCTAGAATAATGGTCAAACTCTGAAATTGATCAAAATAATTATTTGCATTTTTAAAAAATTGTAGAATCATGCAAATTTAATGGCAACCGCTTGTTCTCCTTAATTGGTTTTCGATCTTCTCTTCGTTCATCGTGATGGACATAAAAAATATACATCGGGCATTAATAAAAACATTTTAGCAATATGAGCTCCCTGGTCGACTCTGTGAACGAGAAAATGGATGTCGAGAGAGAGAGAGAGAGAGAGAGAGAGAGAGAGAGAGAGAGAGAGAGAGAGAAAACGGAATGCCAACACACCAGAGAGAAAAAAATGCACACAGGCCGCGCGCTCTGCTGTGTCCCCGTGCGCGCGCCGTCTTTGCCGCTGGCTGCTGCTCGCTGCAACAGCAACTTTTATACACACTCTCGCTCTCATCTACTCCCGACCAAAAAGAAACGACGACGATGCCGACGACGATGCCGCCGCCGCAGTCCCATCGGAGGCACTGATCTGCCTCCACTTCTCCGCGATGTATATATAAGCGACGCAGTTCGACTGGAGCAGCAAAACCATAGAGATAAAGAGCAACAACAATGCCAAGCCGAAGTCGAAGCCGAAGAGGCAGCGCGTGTATTCTCTCTCTCTCTATCTCTCTCTCTCTCTCTCTCTCTCTCTCTCTCTCTCTCTCTCTCTCTCTCTCTCTGTCCGCGGGCCTGTGTGTGTGTGTGTGTGTGCGCGCGAATGAGAGGCTTGACCGAGAGACGAGAGATGCAAGAGAATTCTCGCACTCGCACGGCGGCGACGATCGGAGATTGGAAAGAGAGAGAGAGAGAGAGAAGAAAAAGAGGAAGAAAGAGGCGCGCGCGAGAATTCCAATAGAGATTATAATATGCAGACGGTCTTTTTTTTTCTTTACTTAATACGCTCCTTTTTTGCCTTATATATTATATGATTGAGAAATAAATGTTGATTAGCACGGACAAGTGTCAGATTTTTGCGAAGAGTACATCGCCAAATTACTGAGAGAATTCAAGAGCCTTGAAAACCGCACACGACCGATCTGAAGCCGAAAGATGCTTTCGGACACGTTGAGAGGAGAGGGAGAGAGAGAGAGAGAGAGAGAGAGAGAGAGAGAGAGAGAGAGAGAGAGAGAGAGAGAGAGAGAGAGAGAGAGAGAAAGATCGCTTTACCGATTATTGATGCATTCTTTAATAATAACTTTTAATTTATTTGACACGAGATTTTAAACGTATTGAAACGCAAGATAATATTAGTAATTGATGATATTGTAAATAAATAAAATTTATTAAACGTAAAATTTTAAGAAAAAATGAATATTATAATTATTTTTTACAAATGTCTGAAATTAAATTAAATTCAGTTCAAGCCATCTTACGGAAAATAATGAGGTTTCTCATTTTGGTTCAACGGTCCTATGACATGTTTCCAATAATGACACTTTATTACAATCCTAGGAAGCTTCAAAAAGCTAACTTATAGATTCAATCGGTAACATTTGGAGAAAAAATATAAAAAATTTCTCTCTCAAACAGCAATGATAATTATGTAAAAACATCGTAACATTCGAAAATCTAACTGAAGTGTAAGGGGAAAAATTTTTTAATTGATTTTTGCATAATGGAAAAAAACTTAATTAAATTTTAAATTTTGTCAAGCCAAAGATGAGTAAAAAAAGTTCTTAACAATTAAAATAATCCAAAGGCCTCGCATTGCATGTTATTTTGGTGTATTTGCATCAATTAGCATTGAAGCAAAGTTAATTTAAAACAAATTATTGTTTTTAAAATCAAGGAGCTTTTTTTCTTAAGTTGTAAAGATCTTATTTTAGATATTACTAAAAATATTTTTGGATCAAATTGTACACATTTATTTTTTTAAAGAATTATCCTAAAATAACATAAAAAATGATATTCGAAATTTCTTTTAACTTTACATAATATATCACAATTGACTTTATGTTTTGCTAATTAACATATTTAATTTTTTAACGTGCATAAATAAGCATCAACACAAATTTATATTATTAATATGAAACAAGCAAAAAATAAAATGAAAAAAATAAATTTTTCGCCATTCTATTCAAATTTGAACAAAAGAAAAATTAGAATTACTCATATAGATGTGTATTTTTAATTGAAAAGATTAAGTATGTCACAGAAAAAAAAACCAATCAAAAGAATACATGTTATAAAACTTAAGTAAAAGAATATTCACTAAAAGAAATACTGTAGCCGAAAGGATAGATCGAGAAAATGAAACATTTTTAATTATTATTTAAAAAATAAATTATTTATAAAACTATTGATTAATGCGTTATATTGTAGTCCAATAAATTCTATTCCACAAAGTAAAAAAAGAATAATTCTTAATATAAATTGAATATAGCGAATCTCATCATTGTAGAACCTAACCTAAAACAAGTAATGAAAAACTAAGCAATATCTGAATCACTGAATTAAATATTAGAATTTTGAAACGATATCACTTTTAATACTTTAATTGAAGACTGAAACAAAACATTATTTATAACGTAAAACAGGTTCGTTTATGCTAAATAGAGTAGAATGGCACAATAAACTATTGACATAAGCAAACATTTTACATTTTTGAAACTTGTGTCATACTGTTGCCTCATATAACTCCAAATCTAGAGGCATTATTTAAAGTATTTGTAAAAATTATTTAAGAAACTAATCTTTTTCTGTAGGTCATAAATTTATTTCAGTTTCCATTTACATAGAACTCAAATAGAAAATAAAGATCTTACAACTTATCTTATAAAGTAAATTAACTTTCTTCTTAAAAAAGAACAAATAAAATATAATAGAAAATGTAGTGCGTGGAAGTGGATTTTGAAGAATTGAACGTACTTTTAGCCAAAAAAAATTGAAAGACCAAAGAATACATTATAATCCGACCTAACGTGATAGATAATATATCTCATCAACGCAGCAATTTATCAGAATAAAATACCAAAATGTAAAAGTTGTTACAATAGGATCTGACTGTTTCTATCGAGCTCTAAAAATAGAATCAATATTCAGAGTAACGGAGGAAATAAAAAAAAAAACTAAAAATATTCAACAACACATGCACACTGTATCGCTCCCACTTTATTATCAGCAGAGCCTGTTACAGAACACACACCGAATTCAGAAAGCATATCCATCTCCCTTATAAGGAGAATGATGTCGACGAGCGTAAGAGTCGTTATACGCTCACGAAGAGAGGCTCAAGCGAGAGGGTCTTGAGAGGGGAAAAAAAAGAAATAAGCAAGTTATAACGAGCCAGTTAATGTAGTAAAAAAGCTCGCCTTTGTACAGTTGGGCGATGGCGGTGGCGGTCGTCTGAAAACTCGACCATATCTGCTGCGAGTAAAGTTCCTTTTCGTTCTGCAACTGGCCCTCGTAATCGGGCTCGTGCTCAATCGCCTCGACGCACTGCTGCTCCCAGTTCGAATACCAGAGATCCATTATCGAGTCTTCGTCGCTTCTCTCCTCGCTCATGGCTCTCGTTCCTCGACTGATTCCTCCTTCTTCCTCGCCGCCCCGTGCGCGGAACAACTCCGACGCACGCACACACACCCACACACACTCCGCACGCACGCGCACGTGCGTGTATACCGCGTCGTTGTGTCCGTGCTATCGTTCTCGTGTAAATCGGTACCTTTCTCCGTAAAAAACAAAAAAAAAAACAAAAAAAAAATTATAAAAGACAGAAAAATGAAGAAGCAAAAAAGGTCCCCGCACTCGGTATTATATGCGACAAGGGTTATTATATTGTAATCGGAGGCTTGGCCCCTCGTTGATGTCTGTTTACGTTCGAACTAAACTACTTCCTCTCGTCCGATACGAATCTGGCCCCACGACGACGAAGCGAATTATTATATATAACACACGATGCCACAATGCACTAATAATGAACGATCGCAGAGCAGCCTGATGCGTCCGTCCCTCCTGCTGTTATGCTGCTGCTACTGTTGCTGCTGCTATTGCTGCTCTGCTATAGTACTGCTATATACGCTATTGCTATTACAGTTCTCACTTACACAACACTGTCCTGAGCTGGTGGTGGTGTTGTTCCCGTGTTGTTGCGACGTTGCTCGTATGCATGTATGCATGCGCACGTGTGCAAAAGCACTTTCACGTGTGAGTTCTACTGCTAGCATTGAGCATATGTGTACATTCATGCATATACACCCGACGTACGTTGGCTTGTCCAACAAGGACAGCGAATACACACTGCACGGACGAGCGTGTGTGATTTTCTGCCTCTTTCCGAGATGCCTTCCGCCAGTGCCTTTGCCTTGTATGTGCGCGAGCAGTTTTATAGGTGAGTTTAGGTTGGGTTTATATTTCATGAAGAGAGAAAGAGAGGAGGGGGAGGTATGTATATGTATGTACACGGGGATGAAAAAGAAAGTGAGGTTAGAGGGGTTGATGGAAGTTCTCTTCGTTCTTCTCTTCGATCTTGCACTTGTCGATGCCTTGTTACGAAGAGGTCGATAAGATTAAAGCTGCCTACAATGCTTCGCAAAATACAGATTAGAGTCGAATCGCGGCCATTTTACACACTCGACGCCACGGAAAGGAGGCATAAAAAGAGAAAAGCTCATGTCATGTACTAAGATACTAAGAATGAGGAAAGAAGTCTAATTACTAAGAATAGTAACGAAATTAATAGTGCCTCGTTTTCTATACAAGCATGGAAAACGAAAAGTCCGATTCTGCTGCAGCTCGGAAATCAATGCAGTCTTCCGTCGACCTCTTCTCACAATTGAACACAAAGACGCAAATTATTGCTGGCTGGTTCTCTCTCTCCCTTCTCCTGTTCAGCGGTTCAGATCGCGCATAACCTTCTGCTGCCTTTTGCAAGGCAAGGCGGGTCGTCCTAACGATTCTACGCGCGCGCGCGCGCGCGTTTGTGTTATATTATTCAATTTTTTTTTTCTTGTTCACTCGCGACTTTGCGAACCGTTAATTAGTCGCAGCACAGTCGACCGAGTGCGAACCGTTTCTGAGCTGAGTTGAGATTCTTCTGGCAGCATTAGATTATACTCGAGTCGAGAGATTCCCCAACAATCCCGATTACCCCCCACCTCTAGCCTATGCGAGCGCGTGACGTTTTCGACTGTGTTACATACAGAAGCTCGAATACGTGAGCGAATATTAAGAGCTGATGTCTCTCAGTAGATTATTATGTTATCAAAAAAAAGCTACGAAAACTGGATTATATAGACATAAATAGGAATTAAAAAAAGACGATAAAATTGATTTGTGGACTGAGTAAAGAAGTCAAAAAATATGTTATGATTTTGGTATGCGCGCGCGTAGTTCCAAATAGTCATAGAATGCGTTGCTGTCGAGAGAAAACACTTACGAGTGACCGTCATAGGTGCGTAATGACGGTCATTTGAATTTTCTTCATTAACGAATTACCGATTTCCTTTTATGTTACGTTGACGTAATCGAAATGAGCTACAAAAAACAACATAAGTAATGCAGTAAGTATACTCTTGAATAAAAAAAAATTTGGCACGTTTCACTATTAATAAATCTGGTTTACTATATCTAAATACTACTACAGACTCGTGAAAAGATGCGTTGTTATTTATTACAGAACAATTTATTTTTTATAAAAAGAAGAATTGTCGAAACGGAAGGAATAAAAATATTACAATTTGAATGCTACAATTTGAATCGGTCTAAAAGATTTAATTTCACACTTTCAGAGCAATTACTTATATTATGAATTTATCATTTTTGAACTTTGAACTTTGATATAATTTAAGCTTGTTAACATTTATAAATATTCTCTAATAAACAGGTTATTATTACTTTTTTTAAATAAACGAAATCTATAATTAAACACATACTTGGCATAAGATTCAATACTGTGTAAAATATATATGTCTATGTAAGTAAATGAAGGAAATTATTATTGAAAGTATATTGTCCTTATGTCATCTTCAATGAAGTATATTATTAGTATAATTATTTTTAATAATCTTTTTATAGAAACGTTATAAAATATATAATTTTATAATTTAAAATGTTTCCATCAGTAAAAATCTTTTAATGAATTCATAAAATTATCGATATTAAATTATTAATGTATATGGTTTTTTATCACGTTTATACATTTATAATACTAAATTTTTTCTCAAATAAGATTTAATATAGAATTTTCTTTTAGCATATTTTGTCTGAAACTTAGAATTTATTATTTAATGCGTATAATACGGATTTCCAAAAATCTTGTAATTTAAAGTCACGCACGGCTTCGCAATGATTGATTCGTAGCTGATTGTATTTATACAGGGATCTCTCTCTCTCTCTCTCTCTCTCTCTCTCTCTCTCTCTCTCTCTCTATATATATATATATATATATATATATATATATATATATATATATATATATATATATATATATATATATATATATGGTGGTTATCCGTTAAAATGAATAACATATTCCTAATGAAATTATTTAATGTATGAAAAAATGAAAAAACCAAATCATTATTTGAATATTTTACAATTTATTGCAATATTAGAAATGTAGACATGTTAAGATATTCCGAAGATGCTCATTGTTATCAACGTTTATTGTTTTATTATTCGAATAGAAAACAATATATATTATATCACTTCAACAATCTCACAAACTAAATGATTAATATTCAAACTAATGCTGAAATATGTTATTCCCGCTATAGGTTAGCTGTTCTATTCAATTAACTAGTGAATGGTATATATTTTCAAATATTGCATTCTAAAAAGAATAAATTTTCATTTCACAGTTTTTTTTAGAAATTTAACAGATTTTTGCGAGGATTTTCACGTTATAGATATTACTAATCTTAAAAAAATTAAATATATTTATCCATTAATATTGTTTAGTAAAATTTTATTATTGATTTTTGGTAAGCAGATAATACTACAGAACCTTATTAAAAAAAGAGTTCAATCGAATTTTCGATACATAATTTATCTACTAAAAACTCCTGTAAAATTTTATTTTTTATAATATAATTTAAAATTTAATCAGATGCTATAAACTAATAATTATCACTTAAATTATGACACAATATATATTACAACTTTATATTAAATAATTATTCTATTAAGAACTTAATTGGTACTCATAAGTAATAATTTTAAATATAAATTTAAATCATGATAGTAGAGTTTCAGATTTCGCGAATAAGTTCAGAAAAACTTCCTGAAACAGTTTTTCTTCTTTTAATATAATTCAGTAAGGCATAAAAATTAAAATTTCCAAAACCTACAAGGCTAAAAATTATAAAAAACGTTTTAAATAATCGGTCTATTACAAAAATATATACGAAAGATATTGGAAAATATAATCTGTTTTTACACGCTATTAATATCTTATATTCTATTAGTGTAATTTCAAAAGTATCCACTTGAAACATATATAGTTATTTTTATTAATTTAATTTTATCAATATAGATATAAGATTTTGCTTTCGCAGTCGTTTTTCTTGAAATTTATCACAATTTGATTTTTATTATCAGCACGTTCTGATTTGGTAAAATCGTAATAATTCCCGTTACAAGAATTTTCCATTGTTTTAATATTATCTAAGAAATAAAATGTATTGATTTCTATAAATTATTTGAGGAATAATGCCGCGCTAGCAATGGAGACCTATTATACATTTATTAATTTTGTAAGTCAGTGTGAGAAAAAACGATAAAATTCCTTTTTATGTAAATTTATTGTAAGTATTATATAATGAAGTAAGAAAAAATATTATTCATTTTTTTGTAAAAAATAGTGCCAGGGATCTTGTTTAATGATCGTTTTGGAAGACATCAAGAGAGTGGCTTATTATACTTACGGCAGTACCAGTATACGTAATAGAAACAAAATTTTGTTGACAAAAATTGCTGTAAATTGATTGACTTTGTTCGAATCTGCCAGACGTTGATCTAAAAATGTAAAATTTATACTTATATGCAGTTTTAAGAAAATTCCGCCATCTTTCAAGAAAGCTGAGCGCAAAACGCTAATATGTTAGTAATTTTTGTGATACTATATTTCAGCGAAGCTTAACAATTTTTAGAAAAATTGGGCAATTTACTTTAAAGTCTAGCGACCTCTAACAATTTGCTACAGTTATGCAAATGCCTGTCATAATGAGTAAATGAGCGTGGACTATAATATAAACAGACTTTGTTAAAAATGGTCAAACTTTCCTGAGCGTTGCCAAATTGGTGAAATATTACGAGATCCTGAATGTATTTGGAGTTTTCCAGATTTTTCCAGATTTTTCCCAAACTGTTTTCATGTTACTGGAAGTTTCCTGCAAACTTTAGGAAACATCTCTAAATAAGAATTATTTTCATTAGCGTAAGTAGGAAATTTGGAAATTAACTTTTCATTTAAATGTTGCAACTTTCAAAAATAATAATCGCAAATTTATGTTCAATCAAAAACTCACACTTCTATGCAGAATATATTTGAGAAACTACTGTTAAAAAGTTAAATGAATCCATATATAAGCCGTTTGGAAGAAAAACGTATTTGAAGTTTCAGAATTTCATACAACGTAATATTTTTGCGCTAAAGAAAATTCGTTAACATTCACATTGAAAGTATTCTTTTTATTAGAAAATTAACTGGATATGGTTTTTATCGCGTAGAAGCATTAGCTAAGCGAAAAATCAAAATCAATTCCTTAATAATCCTACAGTGATACTTTTTCGTGCTGAAACATACAATATCTTAGAACAATAAATTGCATGAGCAAAGTCATGGATTAAAAGATGGTAAGTTATATTTATTGCTAGATTTAAAATAAAATTGAAAATAATCTTTTCGACCGGTTGAAATGGTCTTATATGTTCTATAAATATATTATTTATTTTTTTATTAAAACTTCTGGTGATAAATTATAAAATGGTTGCTAAAAAAATTAATTAATGTAAAGAAAATTAAGATTTTTATATACAAATTTTATTCTAAATATTTTTTGGAAATATATATATATATGTATGTATGTATGCATGTATGTATATACAATTTATATAAAAAAGCTAATGAAGAAAATTATTATTTATTTACTTATATCTGTACATTATTATAATAAAAAACAAATATTTCAAATTTAACACATTGAATTATTTACTACACAATTATCAGGTAAATATTGAACAATCCTTTTGAAAAATATTTGTGTACATTTTATAAACTATATATATTTGTGTAATCTTTTACGAAATTTCATTTTATAATATCTGCTATTATTAATACTTTCAAGCTCACAGAATAAAAACTAAATATTTCATCTTGCGAATATAAGCACATTACTTCTTTACAAAAATAACTAAGAGCAATTTGTTTTCATAAATAGAAATCATATGCTTACTATAGTGCAAACATAACTGCGTGCGCGACAACATACTAACATATATGCATGCTCGCGAGCACATCACTATACATATACGTAATGTTTCATTATACTTATTATTAATCATTTTATTTTTATAATAACATAACAATTTTCAAAAATGCAGAGTTCGATACATGAATTTAATTTATTCATAACTCAAGAGCTCGATATTTATTAATTAAGTACTCTAGGAATGTTAAGAATATTGAATTCTTGAATGTTATAGAGTGGAACATAGTTTACATAATGTCGGTATAAATTTGATATATTCTTTTCACAAGAATTTCTGAAATAATTTTGTAAAAAATCTACATATATATTTTTTTCTTACTTTAAAATACTATATACATTATAGTTACATCGTAAGGCACTTTTCTATTCATTTACTCTATATTGTAAAAGGCAAACTTTTTAAATATAAGTTTATTCGATTTTAATATGTGTATATAATTAACTAAAACAGTAATATAACAAATTTTTTTTTTATGTTGTTGAAAAGCAAAAAATTATACTTAGCGCATAAACGTTTTAAAATTTAATCCACTTATCTATTAATATCATCGAGAATTTATTGAACATAATTAATATCTCTGCTTACTAACACAAAAAGCTTATGAAATAAAAAATTAAACATATGACTGTGTGACTATTATTTTCGAATTTGAAAAATTTATTTTTTAATTGGAACAAACTTTCAAACATGAAACTTTTTACAAATGCCATAAAGCATATATTACTGCTTTCCTACTTTTTTTTCTCCAAAATTCGTCTAAATGATACTAATTAATAATAATTAATAAAATTTACATAATTTTCATCATTAAAGTTATCCAGCCTTATGAATAAAAAATTACAATCCTGTGATAAATTAAAAGAAAACGAACAATAATTTAAATTTGGTATTCTAAAAATTATTTTCTTATTATACAATATTCTGGATGTAATGAATATTTAAGGCATTTCAAATTTTTATTTTAGTACTACCTAAAATATAAACAACAAATTTAGGCAGACTAAAAATCTTCCAAATTGCTTTTAGATATAACTGTGTTCTATTTATAAGCCGCTATAACTTTTTTTATCATAGATAAAAAAAGTATATTTTTATTGAAAAAGGTAAATTTTTATTATGCTAAGAAACGCCGTTAGAACTTCTCGCTGTCTTTTCAGGTAAACATTTCATTATTGTGGGTTCAATTGATTTCCAAACTTCAGCTAGCTGAAAATAACCAAAAATAAAGCAATGATTAAAAAACCAATTAGCATAAAAACTTAAATTGGAAAAAGAAACTTATTTATTTAATTGTATTACCTCAGAATGACTTCGTATCTGAACACTAACGAGACTTTGTAAAACGGTTGCTAAAATTTCCAAGTGCGCATGGACTAATTGCGTTTCCATATGTAGGCAGTGCAGAGAAAACTGATTTCTCAGTTCGACATTGGCTATAACAGATTCCTGTGCAACCATTCGATTTTCCAGATGCTCTACTGTATCAGCCTGTGATAAATTTGTTCATGTTAGACGAATTTTTTATAAATCACAAAAAGACAAAAATTGAATATTATTTTTTTATAAATATAATTATATAAATAAATACATATATATATATATATATATTTACACACATATATATAGGTATACTAAACTAATAAATATATCTATCTGTTTTAATGTATTTTTATAAACAAATATACTGTCAGTCAGACTGCCCTTATTGAAAATCACCCCGTAGAATTTGGACTATAAATAATCACAATTAATCTATTAGGAGTGTTATATTTAAGATTCTTCTGGATTGATCGTACCTAACGGTAGTCTCACTATACCACTACACTAGTAAATGGCTATAAGTAAAGATTTTTGATTTTATAAATATATTACAAATTAAAAATTTACATAAATCCGATTCAAAAAATCGTTTTTCTTTTCTTATCGAGTCTCTAATAAAAAGGCTATAGAGTTTATTTCAATTTCTTTTGAGTTTATTGTTACAGTCTTTTAAACATATACTGATGAAAATAATCGTATATTAATGTTTTACTAATGTATTAAGTAACTTACATCGGTGCCACGAATAACCCCTTGCATTTGTCTCTTCTTCAAAGACAACATTGTAGATAATGCTCTCTGATGATCTTGACTTACACCTCGTTCGTGCCTTTCACAAAGGGATCTGTGGGCTATTAGAAGGTCTAAAAGAAGATTCAGTCGTTCGCACACGGTCGTTTCCTCTCTCACGGCCTGCTGCAAGGCCCTCGACGAAAGTAAACTAAATTCTCTGAATAATATAATATTTTAACATTAATATTTCAGTTTGTCTGACGTTTATACGATCGATTCCTTTAATAAACGCAAAAAAACAAATAAAAAACAAATAACTTGTGGAAGACATCTGAAATTTTTCATAACTTTTTTAGAATTTTAAATTCAAATCAGTTGCCGTAAAACATATGAATCATAAGTACTGAAAGAACCACAACTCCTCAACCTAGAAATCCCAAACCCAGAAACCCGAAACTCCGAAAAACTAACCCCACTAACAGTAATCCGAAAATGTCAAATTCACAAGGTCCGAAAGCAGCCCAAGATTCTCAATTACGATTTTTCTTTGAATTTTTACAAATAAATTCCTGACTTAATGCAAAACATAAATGCTCAGTGGATTTGACATCCAGTTTTCCAACAAATACAAAGATGTTTAGTTGTATTCCACAAATCGTTTTTTGGATTTGTTGTTCTGTGTAATTCGACAAACGTGTGATAAAATATATATTTTGTGATCGGTTATTTAATACTTAATTTAAAATTTTTATTTAATATAAAGTACTGCTGTCACGCCCAGCATTTCTAATGGAATTACCACGTCGATAAATTTAACATTATGATAACGTAGTCTAGCTTTACGATTCAATTATTGAAAAATCTTTAATTCAGCATATAGTTATATGATACTATTTCGAATTGGACTTAAATAAATTGCAATTGCAGCTTCGATTATTCAGAAGCAAATTTGTGTATTAATCTGTCAAGCAGGTGGTGATCAAAATATAATAAATCTATGACTTTTAAAAAGTTAATATATTCTTGATATTTCACTTTACATATATGAAAGGCGTATTTAGTCACATGATCTATTATACTTAAATTACTTGAAAGATGACCTGCATCGTTTTATGAAGTAGGAATAAGTACTAGCGTCTTACACCAGTTAAAAACTTATTTAAAAAGCATAATGTTACCAAAACATCTAAATAATTTATCAGTACGTCATGCGTACACATAAAGTTAACCAAAATAAATTAATGTAGCAATCTATTATTATAAATTCTATATAGAAATACTATACATTAAACAAATAAAAAAATATTAATTTTTAATAGATAACATTTTTTTTCTCTTTTTTTGTAAGTAAATGGACACATTCCATAGTAGAAATGAGTTATCATATCAATGGTCTTTATAATGTCCAATTAAATATGTGTCAATTTGTATATTTGAATTTCTGATTAAATATAGAAATACCGTTTTTATTTTAACTTAATTTGCTTTTGTATAAAAATATGTTTAGAGACTGTACTACTATAGAATTAATAAATCGATCGGATTAGCATCTTCCATCTTTTGTACACAGAAAAATTATCATAAGGTATCAGAATCTTTGTTGAGGTCAGGATTTGTAGGACTAAATTACAAAATTAATTAAATAAAATAAACAACAAAATTAATAATAAATTAATTGTAGATTATTTCTACAAATCCTGCCCTCAATAAGGATCTTGATACCTTATGATATCATAAGGTATATATTAATATATATAACATATATATATTTATAACATATCTTATATCATAACATATATCATACCTTTCTTTATACTATGATACGCTTTAGACTTTCCATTTATAAACAATAAATACCCCTTTTTTTTAAATTATTTAATTGCCACAGAGTAAAATTTGTTTATAAGAAATGTCTATATGATTTTTCAGTTTTTGAGATAACGTAAGGTTAAAAAAAAAAACAAAAAAAAAATAATATTATCCGACTCACTGCGAAATGACGTGAAAGCCCTTCTTCATCTCCTGCCAAATGCTGGAGCCGCCCGTTGCCCAGGAGCTCGTGGTGTGCGACTCGTTGGCCAGGCTCGTCAGCTGACCGCCGAAGTCCGCCATGTCGGCCGCGTAACTGTGCGACCTGATCGCCATGCTGTCCGCGATGTTCTTCAGCCTCGAGATCCCGAATAGTATCACGCGTATCTGATCCCTGGCGCATCCGAACTCGGTGAGGGTCTCCGGCGGCACGAGCTCCTTCGCCCGGCACGACAACTCCGAGGTGGCGAACTCGTCCGGCATACGGCGGAACACCTCGCGTATCTTGTGCTGGGTCTCGTCGCCCGTGTGGGTGAAGAAGAACTGGACGATCGGATCCTGGCCCATTACCGGGTGACGGGCTATCAGGGTGAGGAAGCGCAGCAGCGAGCGCCTCCTTTCCTCGAGGAACTGCGAGTCAGCTGTAATTTTGATATACGGATCCAAGGATGTATCGTTGTTCTAGAACTATTCAAATTTGATGCTATTCCTTTTATGGTATAAAAATTTAAATGGTTTTAATGATTTCAGGTTAAATCCAACAATTATTGGCATTTAAGAGACCATTTGCATAATTGAAAAATGTTATGCTGGATGTAATAATTACATATCATTCGTGATATTGGAATTAATATATCAATCTTTCTCAATCTTTTCAAACCATTTAAAAAGTACCCAAACCCGTTCAAATATTGGATTTGTAAATCGCAGCTTTTGGAAAATATAATTGTAAAGTCACTTATAAAAGGAAATAAAACAATTCATTACATATAATCTTCTTATATATTTACCTCCAACCATCTTCTTTGGCGGTAGCTTTGGTATTAACCTATATGGAAACCTGGTTAAGAGAAGTTCGTGCAGAGCGACAAAATCGTTGTATCGCCTATAGACCATGGAGCTGAACCGCTGAAACATGGAATTTTTATAAACAATCCCATATCAATTAGAGTTATATAATAAATTTTTATATTCTAAAAACTCGTTAAATGTTATATATGTTTTGCTTGCATAAACTTGCTTGTGTAAACTTTATTATACGTGAACTCTATTGAAAGTATATCATTTTAGTTATTAAAGAGAGCAGGTGGATTAATTTTTAATCTATTAAATTTAGTCTTACTTTGCTCGTAATTTGGTACTCGACATGTTTAAGGAAAATACCCTTCTTTTCAGGAACGAGATTGACCTCAATTGTGTCCAAATTACAGATGTCGGTATAGGTAAGATTCAGTTTTGTTGAGCTGAAGCCTCTTTGCACTCGCTGTGCAAGGAGCGAGACATCGGACAATTCGCCAAGGCTTGGTATAGGTAATTCTGGTGAGTATTTTTTTTAATTAATCGACTTTTCAGAAAATTAAAATGAATTATTTTAAGCTTTTGAATATTATAGGAAGATTTTCCTAATAAATAAAAATTACTTATCAAAACAATTATTTAAACAATTTAAACTTATTTTTTTGCTAATTTAAATTTTCATATACAATTAGTTATAATACAGTTAGTATCTGTAAATACAGGTTACCAATTCAAAATTTCAAATCTTAAAGTAATCACATTTTAAAGTGCATCAGTAAATAAAAAGACAAAATTATCGGTCAAGTCACTAGAATATATTTATATATACGGTGCTATATTTTTTTATGTCATTCAGCATTTTTATTTATTTATCAGCATTTAATTTTAAGCATCAATCGAGCTATCGCTTTCCTGAGGTCCAAATGGCCACTCCAAATGGTTTTCACTAATTCTTTTAATATTCCACGAAGGATAGTAAGGTCTCGGATTATCAATCGCTGATTTTGGAGCACCAATTCTTTGATTTCGTTGACATGTATCTCATCAGCTGATATTGACGTTCATCCTTACCATACCTAATCCTCAACGCTTTTATGACCCTCTATATACATTTTTTATCACTCACAAACTCGTATTTTGATAGAGCTTTGTTACCAAAGGCCTTATGTAATATTTTAAATGTTTCAGCAGCAGAAATTTGATTCTGCACAGAAAATTTAATGGAACTGCATTGTTAAATAGTTTCAGACATTATAATAAACGAAAAATTAACTTTGAGCTATTTACAAAAGAATACGTATTTCATACACAAATAAATAGTTTGACATGCAATTCGACTCAAATCTCAATGACAGTAGTTCCAACTTAGAAATAAAAACATTTGTCCCTATTGGATTCCCAAAAAAAATTGAATTCAAATTTCCCAGTATCTTTTGTCTACAATAGCAGACGTTTACCAGGAATAAAATGATTTGCTTCACTATGCATACTTGAAATGTACACGGTTTGATCTTTTTTTCTAAGCATTTTTACCTTACCCTATATAGTCTTTGCTGTGTAAATATGTGTATTCATATAAATTTGATTACGGCTACTTGTGTCTGATAGATATGCAAGTTTTCGCTATTGTTCATAAAATGTTCTCTTAATCTTGCTACTATTCTTTTTATATTTACTATTTTGTAACATTGTCAAAGCTTTTGTATCGGAATATTGTCTAATAGCCTTATATTGAATTCTGCACTAACCGGAGTGGTGCAATTGACTGAACATAATATATTTTATTTTATTTCTGTTAATTTTAGTTGATTACCTAAAGTGTATGCACGTAGGATTTGAACGTTTTTTACTGTTATTAAAGATTGGCCCATTAGAACGATGGGATTTAATATTTAAATAAAACACAATAATTTGGTCAAATACATATTGGTTTTACCAAATATTTTAAATCATGTGTCATTTCTATAATATATCACTTAAATAAACATCTCGACTCTTTTTGCACTGGGTGATTCGATCCAACCAAATTGATTTTTGATGATTTCACGCATCACTTTGGTAGATTTAGCCAGAAATGAGCTTCATCAGAGAAGATTATTTTTTGTTAACTATCCTTTTTATAGGCTCAATCTGAAAACACATGATCTAAATAATGGTCATCTGACATGAATGCTTGTGCCAACAGCATTTTTTATAGATATCAATCAAGATCCAAGTGCTAAATACGTCAGGTGGTCATCGTAAGCAGACCCCACTATTGCAAATAAGACGAAACCACTACATTATCCCCGATAGTTGTAGTTACCTGTGCAGCGGCAATATTATCAATAATTTGTTGGCTACGGGTTTTTATTCGGCTTAAAATCACGTAGATTCGTGTGAATCGACTTTCAAATTTTTGAATTATATGACATATGGCAGCCTTAGGGGCAGCGGAGTAATGATCATATCATGCACGAAAGGCTCTTTGATTATCAAAACAAGTTCAAGAAGTTAGATAATTTCCATAATTTCTAAACGCTTTTGCAACGTGAACTTGTTCTTAGTGAAATTACGAACCTTACTAAATACAATTGACGTAAATGTCAAAAATCAGTTTAGAAATACGAGTAATACGAGCTATCAAAATTTAATCATCCCTCGTTGGGAATGGAAATTAGAAATGTTCTCATGATGTTTTTAAACGCGGTGGGAAACCGGTTTCGTGTAATTTATACGTGACTGTATCCTGACACATTGTGGGGAATGTTGTTTTAGAGTCAAGCAGAACTATCACTGTCGACCTATTTCAGATAAAATTATTTGTGATATCATAGATTGTGTGTTAATTGTATAGTTATACTATATTGTTGCGTGAATCCAAAATGTTCGATCAATTACTGTCATTAAACTTCATAAAGTAGTTCATTCTCTTTGAATCTTGGAAGAATTATATTGTCTAAATTTTTACTACGAAAACTAAACAGGTTTATAGTTCTGAAGCTATATTTTCCTCAAATTTATTTTCAGGTTTTAGTGTCTTTTAGACTAGTGTATTAGGCTTTTTTATATTTTTATACAGTACAAGATTTAAATCCCACATTGTAGATATAGCTGAGCTGCGTTATGAATTTATTTCTATTTTTCTACATTGTTAATACGAGAATATTTCAGTACCTAGTGATTTCTGTGCATCTACTAAATTTGTGTATAATTATTGAAAATAGGGCCCTTCTTATTGTTTGTGAATTAGTGTACGTCTTCAAATTGTTTTCGAAGTACTTCTATTCCTTCTGCAACAACAATAACCATACGTATCTTAACTATCGTTCATGCCGACTCTGTTTGAGCGTTTGTTCATGTTAATGCTTTGGTCATCTGGTACAGTAATTTATTCTTAGCGTTTCATTCGTTTAATTTGTTGACCTTGTCGTGTTAAAAATTTCCTTTAAAAATTTCTTCTTAATTTCTTCTTATTTTCTTCTTATTTCGTACCAAGTGATTGATGTGCCGTGAGTGTTATTGTTCGCATAGAATTCTGTTTGGTCCTGTATGCTTTTTTCTAATGTTTGGCTTATTGTGTCTATAAGAGTTGTTATAGGGTCGACTATATCTACTTTATTTATTATTCTAATGTTGAATACAAATGCTCTGCATAATATTTGTTTCTATGTTTTCCAATCTATTTTGCTAAAATTCTGCTTCTGTGTATTTTCGATTAATATGCTTAAAGATATCCGATCCACATCTCTAATCTACGCTTAGACCGTTAATAAAACTAGAGGAGCGTGACCGAATGGGTACATCGCTGAACTTATACGCGTGGCAAGCAAACTACACGAGGCACTAAAATTTTATGCTACTCGGAGAAACTCAAATCAAGTAGAAATACACTTATGGCTCTTTATTTATAAGTTTTTCGGTATTTGATTATTTTTAGATATTTATTAATGACGTATTCGTCTTGAAAATATTTTAACGGCAGATTTCTATAGTTTGTCACATAGTATAATTTGTAAAAATTGCATTCCGAATAATAGCTTCATCTACAATCTTGACATAAAGGTGCAGAAATCTTGAGTTGGAAAATGAAAAATGGGAGTTCGTAGATCGAATCTAGCAAAAAATTCATATTTGTCAAGTCAAAATATACTGAAAAATTATACTTTAAATAACAACATTTCGTATAAATATAAAACATTTAAATAAAGACGCCAATTTTGATTCGCATATTTTGATCAATATTTGGTACTTCAGAAAATTGCAGTGCATTAGAAATATTCTAACTCCAGTTTTACATTCAACATAAAAACACATATTTGACATATTTATCGATCTTCATAGCTGTATAAATTCACTACTATATTATGAACTTTGAATATAGACAATAAAGCCGAGTCTAACAATTCTTTAAAAATTTAATTTTTGATTCTACAATGAGAAAAAATCGAGAGAATTTAAGTTTAAAATATTGAATGAATACTTTTCTTCTTTTCTTACATTTATTCGAAACACACAGAAATAATTTTACCGGGAAAAAATAATAAAATATTTACTCGAATTTACCCAATTTATTCCCAATAGATACAAAGTTATCACAGACATGAAAATTCGATATTACATTGGAATGCGGAAATTCACTGCTCCTCTCTCTCTCTCTCCCTCTCTCCCCCCTCTGTCTCGACTCGTTGTCTCCCTCAATTTTATTCTTATTTCTCTCAGTCTCGCTATCCAGAACTCGGCGCTCACCGACTATTTCCAGTCACGCACAATATATAGGCGCAAAAAAGATGTATATAGAAGGCTTTCTTTTTCTCTCGCCCTCTCTCTCTCTCTCTCTCTCTCTCTCTCTCTCTCGCACTCGGGTTCACCGTGCTCGAAATGCCAACAGTGCCACATTGCGTGCGTAGATTCCTTCTCCCATTGTATACCCTTCTAGTTACCTGCGCCGCCGCCGCTGTAACAAGGTACCCGCAGAGATTAGCGTAATCGCGAGAAAGAACTGGCAATGGCTCTTCGCGCGCACCTGTTACCACGCCCGTTACGCTTTGTTTCCGGCTCTTCTGCGCGTTTCGCCGAGTCAAGAGCTCTACGGAATACCCGCGTAAGAAAGTGTTTCCTCGAGCTTCGCGCCACGCTCTTTGTTACTTGTGCAAAGACCCCCAAAGCAGCACCGATCGAGCGACTTTTCTTTCTTCTTCAAATCTGATTGCTCTTCGATCGAAGCAGTTTTGATTTATCAGCGTCGACAATAACGCGGGAAAACTCTGTACGTTGAGAAAATTTAGAGAGATTGGACAAAGCTGTGGCTGATAGCTCGTGAATGCAATAAAATTGTTTAAACACTGATAAGCTATATATATTTATCAGAATGAAAATAAATTTATAGCGTATAAGAGTGAATTATAACACTGGATTGATAATTGACAAACGGGTCATTCATATTTTCATTAGAGTTTTTTTGTCGTAATTTTATTATAGTTTGCGAACTTTAAACTATTTTAATCAATTAAATATTTCTGTTCGTAAAATTTGTATTTTAACAAAATACAAATTTGACATTTTCTACTAATGGTATGAAAATATACATAAAGAATGAAAAGATTTTTCATCAAATTGGAAATCCAAAAACTCCAGTATTAAAATAGAAAAATGTTATATCATATATTGATCTTTAAAATCCTTTTATCTATATTGAATAAGGCCATGAGTAAAAGTGATATGCACTATATCGAAACTATATCTATTGCTGATATTCCAAGCCATTTAAAATAAATTTTTTTCTCCACGTCCAAACATTTTTCAAGTTTCATAAATCGTCTCTAATGAGACCATCGTAATGCTTTCAAACAGTTTGTTATATAAAAATACTCTTTATCGTACTTCCGAGATATTTATAATCATGGTTATTATTATATATCCTAGCAAATATAACGAAATTGTAACATGGGAAATTTACTGTTTAGGTTAGAAAATTTATTTGAAAACGATTGAATATCTTTTAGATTAATATGTTTCAAAACTTCATTCACATAAATCTCGCAAATAAATTCACAAATAAAGAATGAAGAATAAATGTTACGTGTACTCTCATTGTTTTTCCATCGATTTATTTATTATATCTATAAACTTCCGAATACCATGGAAATGAATCTGTCGGACATGCGTTTACACACGCAGGCTCCATAGATTCATATTGAATTTAAATAGGATAATTTGTATTTCGAACACTTTTGACAGGAGCGACACTTTTGAATTTTGCGAAAGCAAAGAAAGTGAAATATGTTAAAGCGATGAAATACAAAACTTTCCATATACACGAAACATGAAAATGAGCGTAAAAACTATATGCGTATATAAAAATTTACTATAAAGAATCTCTCTCACCTTGTGATTCCCTATTTTCCAAAAGCTTATCGCTGGGCTGCTTGCCTTGTTGGGCCAGCGCAACGAGCGCCAATCCTTTGTAGAGTCCACTCCTTGTCAGATAGCCCGTTTTACTATCGACCAGTTCCCATATCTATAAAAAATTAAAACGAGCCATTTTTGAATTCTCATTCAATGAAAGATTTGATACATAAAATTTTATTGTCAAAAATTCACAAATAATTCTTTTTTCTATATTCTAAGATCATTCTGCTATAGATAATGGACAATGGATTCTATTAAAGCTTTCAAAACCGATTCAACAATTCTACAGATCAGTACAATATATTTTTAATATAACTGTATAATGAGAATAAATAATACATTATATATTTTATAGGTTTTTAAATCATTACAAACGAACTATTTGTACATTGTCATTTTCCAACTATTTCGTTGAAAAAAAAAATTATAGATATTGAAGTCATAATATTTATTTAAATAGAAGTTAATTTTGGTATTTAAATACATTTTAATGACGCGTCAGAGAGAGCAGAGAGAGAGAGAGAGAGAGAGAGAGTGATATTGAATTAAACTTCTCTTGTACTTTGATAAAATATACATTTTTTATTATTTTTTTTATTTAATGTTTTTTATTTCATTTTTTAATTGTATTTTTTACTGATTTTCATAAATATAATATTATTTATTATTATAGTGGATAAGTTGATCATATAATATGAATTAATAATATGAATGATTTTGCTGATCTATATATTCGACTATGAAGCAAATAAGGAAACTCGAACCGATGAAAGCTTAAAAAGTTCGTAAAGTTATCTAAAACAATTGCCAAACTGCAGCGTTAAAAAAAAGTAAAGATTACACCTTTTTCTGGAATTTAAAAAGTACCTCAGCGATAAAAATTAAAATTATTTATGCATTTATTCGGTTTCTTTCTTGTTATTCAAGGAAAAACAAAGCAAAAAAAAACATTCTCATCGTCAACAAAACACGAATCTCCCAAAACCTGTATTAAAAACTTACTTTAGGCATATAAGTATTTTAGTCGATAAATTTTATAAAAAAAAAAGTTTCTTTAATTTAAAACAACTATATTCTCAAAATACTTCGAAGTGCCTCGAGAAAAAAAAACTGGTTTCAAGGTTGATAGTCAATTATGCTCAAATAAAGGGCGTTTTCCAATGTTACAATCATATACGTACGAGTGGCATATATTGTCACTGGTGCTATTAAATCATGGGAGTTATTTGACCCAGCGCGCTTTTATTTGAATTCTAGGGAAATGCTTAAAAAGGTATAAGCATAAATAGATCTTGAATGAGAGTCTCAAAATGGTTCTAAACATAGATAGATATACAACAGATAGTGCACAATTTATTCTTTTTGAACCTATTGTAAAATTCGGTAGAGATTTAAAATGTTCATATTAATATGTGCATTATAGTTCAAATCGTGTCTTCATTGTAAACCTCGAACTTCTTCCGAACAATGATTTTCTCACTATACAGATATTCGACTACAGTATACTGATATTTTTAAATGTTTTAGATACATTTTATAGAAATTAAAGTCTAGACTTAAAGGGATTTTTAGGTATAGACTATAAGTATATATATATATATATATATATATATATATATATATATATATATATATATATATAAAGATATGCACTTAGAGTAAATGTAGACTTACATAAAAAATGCCACAGTAGTTAAATGTTATATGGAGTTCCTAGGATTCATAAAGAGCAGTTGCCGTATAGAATAATAATATTTATCATTTTTCCAACGTAACAAATTATTACACTATTTTTATCAGATAATTTAGTCAAGATAGTTGATAAAGCAAATTTTTATGTGAAAGATAGTTGACGTTTTTATGACACAGTTAACGACATTATTATTCCAAATGGTCATAAGATTTTTCATTGGACGTAGTGTTTGTCTTTGTTTACGAATATACCATTTGATTTATCGAAAGGATTAAAACAAAAGAATAAGTGGATAGAAATTAATTAAAATTAATTTAATTCAAAACAGTCGACATAAGTACAATTTTTAATTTTAATTTAATAACAGTTTTAATATTTACGATTCTACGGTGGTGATTATAAACAAAGACTAACTGATTGAATATACAAAAAGACATACTGATTGAACAGTTCCGTTCTTTCATATATATATGCTATATGCATACATGTATTTTTATTAAATATGTAGGTCACAGTGGTAAATCAAAGAAACTAATAAAATTATAATCTCTGATAGCGCCAGGACGGTTTATGCTCGTTTTGTAAAAAAAAAAGAAAAAGAAAAAATTATATTTGCAACGCACATCTCTCGATAAAGCAATCTTTATTACATACTCTTTGTTTAGTGCCCCCAAGGTAATTACGAGCCTTGAGCTATACGATTTATTGACATACATTTAACGTAAATTAATATACAAAATTATTCCTGACACACGAGCGCTCGATTTGCCGCAAGCGATGAGCATGTATATATATGTATGTAAGTACGTATGTATATGCGATGCGCATTCTTCCTAAAAATAAACTCTCCTCGTTCTCCTCGTATATTTGCGGGGAAACCGCACATGTACGTTATAAGTAAGTACGTCTCTGTATACCTCTAAAACAACGCCCCGGGTATATATATATATATATATATATATATATATATGCGCGGAAGGAGAAAATCTATATATTTATAACGCGGACCGGGGCGGAATATTGCGCGCAACGCGCCTCGCGAACGAAGGCATTACAACCGGACAAATGGTGCGCGCTCGCGCGCGCCGTCGCTATAACATACGAACATTCCAGGGATTTTCTCGCGTGCACACTTCTCCGTTTCACCGTAACGCAACGGTGCGCGGGTGCTGCAGCAGCCTCGTGTTTTTCTCTTTTATTTTCAATTCTCCCCCCTCTTCCCCTTGTTCGCCCGGTCGCCGTATTCTTCTCACGTATCATATATATATGCAGGACTTTGACGACGACGCGCCCGAACGATAGCTTTCACGCGTGTGCAAATCGCCTGATGATGATGATGATTCTCGGAATCGGAAGAGACGCGGATGCGTATGAGTTTGTCAAATAGCTCGAAAAGCAGCTTATACCGCACGCCCGCGCGCGCAAACACACACACACACACACACACATTTGCTATATTGCGTATGATTATACATTGTTGCATAATGTTGAATTTTAACTTTTAGACTGCCGAGATTAGAACCTTCGAATGGCCCTCTAAAAGTGTCAAAATTAGTTTCCTTTATTATATATCAACTAAAGTTTATGTCGAGTCTATATATATAGGCTTTCCAGGAGTCTAAAGGTTAAAAAGAATACAATAGTACACAGTTTTATATTGATCGATTTATTCGATAGCTGTAATACTAAAAATATTATGGCTATGCACAAGTGAAAATAGTCCGTCTTAAAGTATGGAATTGTTAGTTTCAATATTGTCAAATTTAACAGATATTCCTATTTGACATTGATTTGATATATTTTGATGTTGAATTTTTTCAAAAATTTTTTCATCCCAGTGTTTGACAATTTTCTCAACCTGCAACCTCTGTTAATCCTACCACTTTCGTGGATAAACCGAAACCCGCATAAAGCAAAAAAATATACTGATTAAAAGGTTAAGAAACAGATTAAGAAAACAATTTTGAAAGGCACTTATATGTTTGCATGATAGTGTTCACCAAGACGACGCTTGCATATACTGAATATTTGGATAAGAAAATCTCCTACAAATACAATCGAGCACGAGTTCGTGATACCTCAAGTGAGTATATTTTTCTTTAGAAGGAGAATCTTATTGTAATTTAGTATCACCGGAGGAATTCAGATCAGGAAAATGGTTGTCAGTTTCTTCAGCGATTGTCTCCGAACGTAAGTTTGGATATCCCGAAGAGTTCGGTTGAAAACTATCTTATTCTAGATCTAAATGAATTGCTGACTACACTTAAAAAAAAGTTTAGGCTTAGAGCGGACATAGAAACATTATCTTTAAGGTGCTGAATTGACATGTTGTCTGTTAGTACTAACGAGAATGCTTCTATGAGAAATAGAGTAACGTAATAATCTTTCGGTGGACATTTGGGATATATTTTCCATTCAAGTTTAATTCCATCACTCGAATAGTGTTTTAGTATTTGTAACTAGAAGTCGGGATAGAATACACATAAATGTAACTGTAATACAGAAATCCTGGATTTGGAGGAGATTTATTAGAAAACTCAGCTAAAAAAAGGTAATTCTGAAGGATGGGTATTATATAAAAATGTGACAAGACAGAAATACGAAGGCTGCGAACAGACATGGCTAAATTAATCAAAATGTTTTAGTTCGGCTGACTAGAACTCTCAAATGGAATAAAAACTGTCGATACAAATATCAGTCTTAGAGACTTCAAATTGGAAATTTTCTGAAAACTAATATCCTATACTTTGCAAGCGAGAAGAAGTTTAAAGTCAGATGAAGGAATCATTTCACTGATTATAATTTCAGAGTAACTCTGAAATTATATTACCGAATAAATTAAAAATAATTAAATTACCGATTCCTGATGGTCTCTTTCTGAATATGCTACAGGTTGATTACAAAATATCATTTCGACCAGTTCTATTTAGAGGAAGCATTTCTATTGGATATGCATTCACAGATTCGTAGCGGATGATGAAGGGAAAATGACAGAAAGTCTGATTGATGTTTATATCAGACAAAACTGCTCAAGTTAGGTATCGACTTCTTTAAGAGTAAACTGCTTAGACAGTCTAATTCAGCTTTACATTTAATGAACATTTATATTGAGGAAGAAATTAATGAAAAAGAGCTAATGGCTATATTCATAGATATGGTTTTTAATAAGCCACTATCTTTTCACATCTATTGTATACTCTACACTACTATCAGAAGGTCGATAATGGTAATCCTTAGTGTTAGATATACTTACAACGCGTAGAAGCGTTAAATAGAGAGCGGAAGGATTAGCGAAGAATGTCCACAGTGATGAGGGGTATTTTATTTTATGAAATATCGTATCCGACCGAATCCTGCGCATGTTCAGCATTGAAGGGTTACTATTTGATACAATAGACGACCTTGCTATTTCAGCTAAGAGGAGGTATGAGGAGATTTTAGCAGACCTCGTGCAGATTATACTTGAAAAAATGAGAAAATATCGTCAAACAGAATCTTCATGAGTAGAAAGAGCCGATATTGCTACTTAACCAACCAAGAAATAAGTGTGTAAATAAAACGATCTGAATCGTCATTTTTTGAACCTGAATTAGGGTTCTTGGATTTGAAGAAAAAAACATGAAATTGTTTTATTTTAATAATTGCAACCCTTCGTCGACCTATTCAGAAAATAGTAATCATTCATTAAAAACATGTAAACATCGCATTAGTCAAGCGTGTCTTTGGTCTAAGAGTTATTTTTAACATTACTGCATTCGTTTCTTTTTCGTCGATTTCACTAGTTTTTATTAGAAACAAAAAGTAGTTGACCTCGAATGAATTTAACTTAGTAACCTTTGTGAATTATGCATAGCGAAAATCTTAAACTGCGCGAAAAATCACCATAATAAGAAAGAGAGGCAGCGATCGCCGGGGGCCTCGAGTCTCTCGACCTTCGCTCGTTCCCCGGCACATAACGCTCGCCCGTCAACGAACTTTAATTGTCAATTAAGCGCGCGATAAAAGGAAACCGCCCGCGCGTATACGCCGAAAGTATATAGCGAAGTGCGCGCGCGTACATCAAGCGGTATATACGAAAGCGTACCGGGCCCGTATCTTGTGCGATTCGCACGGCTTTTTTCTTTCTTTCTTTTTGTTTTCGTCTCGTTAAATTGAGCGCCGTTTGGATATGAATGTGCTGGGGACAGGGGGCGGAACCCCAATGCGTCGGTGACGAGGTATCAAACGCGTACATTATCCTGGCTGATATAATGCTCTTGTATTAACCATCCCTGCACTTTCACGTACAACTAGTATATGTTTTATAGATATCGAACTTTATTTAAAATTCATATTTTTTTTTAACGCACTAAGGTTATCGCGTGATTAATGCAAGCATTTTCAATAAATAGATTATAAATATAATTGTATCGAGAAATTTTTTTTAAGATTTACAAGGACGCACCGGCAGTACTCGAAATTGTCGAAGGTTGCGTATTTCATTCTTGATGTATGTTTATCACTTTGAACAACGATTTTCTCTTAACTCGTGTTGCTTTTAGAACGATCCCTATTCGTAAAAAACCATAAAATTAATTATACAGAAACGTCTAGAAATGCTAGGAAAATAAATATTCTTATTTAGTAACGTAGCGTTGCGATGAGTCGTGTACATTTAAAACGAAAAGTACATTGCTACACGGAAAATTAGTCTAAAACTTTAATCAGTGTACGACTGCATTAATGACGTTTTTTTTTTACATTTCAACCAATATAAATCGTATAGTTACACGTCTATAAATTATTATTATTTTAAAATTATTTTCCCAGCTTAATCATCATTGTTGAAAATAAAAAATTGTTTACCAAAAATTTTTAAGATAATACAAAGCATAAAATTTTTTTGGTGCAACAACCTTATTGGGTGATAAAAAGAATATCGTAAAAAGTTGTTTTATACACAAGCTCTTTTAGAATAGAGGGGTACTATTATACGTTGCTCGTGGGAATAAAAAAAAAGTAACGAGAAATTCTCTAGCAAAATTCTTTATGAATTGAAGATGACTGTACGCTTTTATAATTATAGCAATTATAAAGTAAATGCATGCATAGACATAGGAAATCGTACAATGTTAAGCGAAAATCATAGTGAAAAGACCTATCGGAACTATTGGATCCTTTTTATTCTTTCAAAAGAGTGATTATGTATGAAATATCGTATAAAATATAAAATTTGTACAAAATATTTTTACATGAACCAAATTAATATATTTATTATCGAAATTTCACATTTAAGCTTGAGCGATACTAATTAAAACTATGCACGTGGGCGTCCTCACAAGTAATGGATTTTTTTTCCGATCATATTTTGTATCTCATTATATGCTAATACGTAATAAATTACAAATCTAAAGATCGAGATTTCAAATTCTTGGTATATATAAATAACAGCCACAAGCAACACTTAAATTTCAGTTCAAAAATGAAATTCAACGTAGTAGAACAATAAAATTAATTCAAATTGAAATAATCTTTCGCGATTTCGAATAATTTGAACAGAAATTATCTCTCCTTTGCATTACGCATTGTTTGTCTGCGAATGGACGTTTTTCTTCGTAATAATTTTTTTTTACATAAAATTTTTTTCCACTCGCTCTCATGCATACGAATTTGTCCCGTTTTCCCGTCTTCTCTTGCAAAAGGCCGAGGAATTATTCTCTGTAAAATGACTCTATGCTTTGCCGCAAGAAGATGATATCACGCTTATTAAAAGAAATTACATGAAAAAGTTCTTTTTTGAAAGTATCAACTTGACTGGTAAAAAAAAAATTTTATATGCATGTTATATCTCGTTAAGTCAAGATAATACATATATAATACGAGATAAAACATATTTATATGTAGAAAATACGATTATAATATGCACTGTAATGAAAGCCTGTATTATTAAACAGATGTTTCATTGCTAAATGTCATTCGGTATTCATTTATACACTGTATAAAATTCAAATATGCATCGTTTAGACCTCTTTTTGCCAATTTCGTCGCAGTTCTGCTTAAAATCAAAGCTTATTGGAAAAAAGCTACTCGTTTTTCAATTTATCTGTTGAAACAAAAGTGTATATATACATATATATATATATATATATATATATATATATATATATGTATATATGTGTATATATATATATATATATATATATATATATATATATATATATATGTATCAATCTTTATTACAGAACAATCGCCGTTTATACGTACCCGCAGCCTATATATCATCGGTACGACCGCCTATATAGATGATCTGTGTCGCATTTTATAGAAAGCGCGTATAATGCACGCATTAGTTGTCATATCCGCACTTGTCGCGATATATAACCATCATATATATATATATATATATATATATATATATATATATATATATATATATATATATCAGGAACGATTACGCTTGTCGCCTCTTCCGACCGCGCGACGCGCTTACATCACACTGACCTTGCGCTCCGCGCGATACTATTATAATACTCCTCGTTTTGACATATTTATACATATGTATTAAAACGGTAGAGTATATATATATATATATATATATATATATATATATATATATATATATATATGTGATCGCGGGAATAAATGCGTAGGGGGGGGTCCCATCCCTATATACGCGCGATCGAGTTATTCCTCCCTGATGGTGCTAATGATACCTTGACACGGCGCGAAATTACTGTTTTCCTTCGGCCAGCATTGCGCGAATTTCCTTAGTCGCTTTAGGCTTGAAAATTCAAATCGCCCAGGAAGAATCAAATTGGACATCGCTGCATCGTGCGTTCTCGGCTTGTTTCGTAAAATACGCGAGGAAGTCGCTGGGATTTTGAAATTTTTCTTTTTTTTTCTTCGTCGATAATTTTTTATTGATTTGATTAATTAAGCGATACCATTGATTATAATTTAAAATCTCCCGTAGCTTGTGATTATTGTTTTTATAAAAGAACCTAAAGGACAATCAGAAGACACAATAATAATACGAAATCGATGTCGGTCGTTTTCAGAATTTTTGGATTCTTATTCGTTGTCTAATTATACTCTTGCAAACAAACTCATAAAATTGTTAAAAAGTATATTTTGGCATGTTACGTCGAAAATTTTTCATCAATTTCGACTTGTTTATAATTGGAAATGATTAGTGGACTGTTTCAATAGACGTCGTTCGAAATTTCGCCTCGTCATAAATTCGGGGCCTTTTTGAGAGTTGAAGAAAAAAAAGACATAATTGACTGAAAGATGAAAAGCTCATGCGTTTTAATCGTATATGTTTGCATTAATACGCTCTCGAGAGTAGTAGCTCAATTAATAAAACAAGATTGCGAGCATTTTTTTCTTCTCAAATTTTTATTTTCTGCTTGTCAATTCGGAAATACGGAATTACGTATCATTAAAAATCATTGTAAATTAAGTATCTTATTATTTTTATTGTAGGCTTTTTTTACATCTGCTGGACTTATCGTTATTTTTTAACTCTCTAGCTTCTTATGAAAAAAAAGAATTATATATATTTATGTTTTTTAGATCGGTTGATTACGAAAATCATAGTAATAATTGAGAAAATTAAAATTTTCTTAGTGAAAATCATAAAAGAAAGGTCACAAAAATCATGGCTTTTCGAATAGAATCGCCGATGTAAAAACGAAAAAATCTTTAAAACAAGAATTATAGACCGCTCACTGAGAAATAATTTCTAGTAAAAATTACAATACTGTTCTCAGTATAATTAAATTCCAGAACGATAAAGTTAAAAAAAAATTATCCTATACTTTCTAGAAAAGTTTATACGCGAAAAGTTACAAATTTATTAGAAACTATATGTTAATTTTAAAAATTTTTTCAGTTTACGATCAAATTACTCAACAGCATTGTAATTTTTAATAAAAAAATTTTTCTCCGAGCCTGAAAATTAATAGGTATTTTCTATTCTAATCATTTTTTCGCTACAAGGGAGATTTTTAAAGAAAAATTTATGACATGCAGCTCGGATTTTTGCAGTCTGTAGCTACTGTTATTTGTAGCTTATTTGAAATTTTTCGCGACAAATGGACTTTCTGATGCTAAAATGTATGGAATATAAAATGCATATTTTAGTATGATCTACAAATTTTATTTGAATTCATTGTTTTCCATAGTCCAGTTTTTCGTGCTATTCGCGGTGAAAATAAAATTTTTCTCAACTTTATCTTTATATTCGTAATCAGCACCCTAAAAAAATGTAAGTAACGCACCGCTGAATAAGTACCAGGACTGTTAACTAATAAAACACAAGATCTTCCACAGATTTAAACTTTATATATCAACGTACACGCTTTGAGAATTTTATTAAATCATTTATCTAGAAGGATTTACCTTCGCTTAAACGAAAAATAAATAAATAAATAAATAAATAAATAAACAATATGTGTCAAATTCGACAATCGCTTCTGCATGTGATACCATTCCTTTGAGGCCTAGCGGACAGTTAAATGTCACCGATGTGTGCCAGATTCGAAGAGTACGTGAGCGGAGAGGCAATTGAAGGCGCAGTTTATTTAATTCGTCCCTATATCCGTTCTTATGAATTTATGACGAGCTGCATTATCCTGGTGAAAGAGAACCTATTTCTTATTCATTTGAGATCGCTTCGTCTCGAATTGCTGACCCAGGCGATCGACTAACGTCGCATGCAATATTCACAATTGACAGCTCCTCCCTTTCTCATGGGAATCGATGAACAACAATTCCGCGTGCATCCGAAAATACGGAGGCCGACCAGCCTCGCAACTATAATTTGACTTTTTGGTCACTTTTGATGGCTTATGCTAGCCTTCATTATGATATACGATGATGATCTTTCTGAATCTGGTTTGTAATAGTCGCATGCTTTACCGATTGCTGTATGCCAAGACCAAAAAATTATCTTATAACGCTTGAACATCGTTTAGCATCGTAAACACATTGTTGTCTTTGATTAACACCGTGCCGGAATCTATTGCGTATACTTGGAGCGCGACTTTTTGACTGTCATAATACACTGTCTTCTGATATTCTCATCAGCTCCTGTGCCAACTAACGCAAGGCAACAGTTTACCGTCTACAAAATAGAGTTGATGGCCACTTCCGATGTTTTGTATAACATAACCATCGAATTCGCGCGACCCGAGCGCACGATATAACCGCGTTTAATATCAACATACCAGCTCATAATCGTTGTCGTTGATGGGGGCAGCGTTCGGATAACATTATCAAGCTTTTGATTGAGCAGTATTTTGACCTCATCAAGAATTAAAACCTTTTTAACTGATCAAATTTTTTTTTCTTTTCTTTAATTTGTATTAAAGAAACAACAGTTTCTGTATTAGAACCCTCGATGTGTCATATAAAATATGAACAAAACCAATGGTAAGAATTTTTCGGACCTATATAGCTACAACTTTAAGTACTGGTTCATTGCTCTCTAATATTTGAAAGATATTGTAGAAAAGCATGATCCGTATTCTATTCATTTATAAACATATTGAAGAATCTTTATCAAAAACATTAATGCGTGTACGCTTATATATAAAGATTTTCTACTTTTAGTATTAAAATTTCAGAATCCCATAGATGTGCTCAAATATAAGAGTTCCAAATAATCAGAAATAGAGTTCTATCCACATTATTTTTTAAATAATTAACATTTTATAATAGATTTCCAGCATGTCTTTTTACGTAGACTTATAGACAATTAATTTAATTGATTTATATCGAGTAATAGCTTCTTATTTACAATTTTAAAAAGCGAAGTTGGCCTACTTATAAAAAAAACAATGCAAAGAAATAGCTTTCCATATACTCTTCATTAGGTCGCCTCTTTCACGCGGTTAGATCAGAAATAGAACTTTCGGACGCTCATCTCATACGCAGAATGCTCCTGATTTTGTCTCGATATTTCAACTCGTTTATTTTAAATTTTGAGTTCGTGTATGTGTGTGTGTGTGTGTGTGTGTGTGTGTGTGTGTAGTTTTTAGACTCTATGCAGTAATACGTAGCAGTATACAGAATACGAAATATAAATAAGATATTATATGAATTTTGGCTAACATTACAATAATGTATACCTAAATTTAACCATATATATTTGAAAAAAAATGTATAACTTAATTTTTAACTTAGATCCGAAATAAAAAGAATACTTGCATACTGCTCTTCATTAACAACCGATGCCACTTATAATTTCTATCGAATTTATCCTAATATGAATCTACATCCTTCTCTTGCAGATAATGATTGTTTCGAAACAATCATCTAATATATGTACATACGTCCTTGCTGCAATCAACGCCGCAAGCTCGTGATTATAAGTCGCAAGCGGCTCATAACAGGAGAACGACTTACAATATTTAAACATCAACATGTACGTAGGATTGTAATATGTATGTATATATATATATATATATATATATATATATATATATATATATGTATATATGTATGCATGTATGTATGTATGTAAGTATATAGGCATGCATGTATTATGTAAATACGTATAGCATCGGCTTTATATTGTCGAACGATGCGCGCGTTCGACGAGCGCTCTGGACGCGCGTTATCAGCGCGTTAGCCCACTGATTGTAGTTGCGCAGCTGTCGCCTCCGCTACTACTGCCGCCCCGTTATCATTATCTGTATCTATAACCTTGGGCTTTCGAAACGTCCCGATGTCTGCCCCTTCATCGTCAATCGCAATTGGTCCGGCTACCGTTTCTTTCCTTCTTTTTTATTTATTTATTTAATTTTTTTTTTTTTTTTTTTTATTTCACGCCGACGAAATTCGAATGGGTTCGAGACAGACGCGCCGCACACGATGCACGAATTTTGACGATGGGTGGGGGCGGGGGGGAGGAGCGGACGTCGTCGATAAACGGGTCGAAAAATACCGCGACTTGTGTACACTAATGAGCGTATAGATCGGAAATACATGTAGTCGTCGCGTGCGAATAATGTATGCAAAAATGTCGCTTCATCAGTCGTGGCTTTTCATAGGCCGGAGGAAAGAGGCGTTTTGCGCGGGAACAAGTATGTATATAATGCGCTTTTTATACTCTGTATGATTATTCAACAAGAGCCCATAAATTATATCAATTAAATGTAGTTGGACGTATCGTTTTCAATACTATTCTTGGTTATGGTTAAACGTACCGTAAGGCCCGACGTAGACCGAACTACGTATTGCGTAAAGCGCACGTTGTATATTTATCACTGCCCCGCCGCGTTAGTTCCAGAAGGATAAGCGAACGAGTCCAGTTGAATGCGCAAAAATGCGAGAATGAAAGAAAAACACAATTTACGCGTGTATATGCATAGGCATTCGGAAAATTGCATGTAAATACACAAGTCCGAAATGCGTATGTATACACATAGTATACAGCCCGTTGGTATCAATATAGTCATCAAGTTCTAACTGTTTGCAAATTTTTGCTTTTCTTTTACTTGAGCAGACTGTAAAAAAAGCTTTATGTGACGCGTTCAAATATTACAATATTGAACTAATATATATATATACATTAATAATTTAACAAATATACTCTGGCGGGCCATGTATGGTATATAATAAGAATCTTACGTTAGAACTCGGTATATATATATATATATATATATATATATATATATATATATATTATAGTTACAATTACCTAGGTTATTAAGAATTAACGCTAAAAAATCCTTAATTAAGTCAACGGAATAAGGTGCAGTCTTCGTTTGATAGTTTGGAATTTTGACAATCCATATAAAATTTATTGGTAATATACCCTAATGGTATATCGTAGCGCAATCTGATCTAATATAGAAGTATTAATATATTTCTTAAAGTGTCAGCAATGGTATACACAAATTAAAAAATTTTTAGACCAAGACTAGGCCGGTTTTTTTGTTGATGAGAAGCTATAAAAATATGGCTATAAATCAATTGGTTATTATATATACTGACCAATAATTGTTAAAAATATGAAATACAGGTTAAATGGGTGTTGTTTTATATATTCATAGCAAAGTATTTGACCTTGAATCCAAGTTATATATCTATATGCGTGATTTAGTGCAACGCCAAAAAAGGAAAGGATAATTGTTAGATATCTAGTTTTATATACCTATTAGGACGGGGTAGACGCATAAACGAGAAGATTAAGAGCAGTCACATCACCGGACACATCAATCTGGTATGGTCGTTTACCGTTGCATACATGCAATATATATATATATATATATATATATATATATATATATATATATATATATCGTATAAAATTATAGCATATAAAAAAGTATTTTAAGCTGTATATTTATAGTTATTTTTAAATTTTAATAGCCTGAATAGTATCTATTTCCGTTTGGAATGGCATAATGAAAGATTATCTAGTATCTATGTTTTGACAATGCATTTAAAATATTTGGAAGCTAATCGTTATAATAAAAAAAGCTTCGGATAAAAAGGCAACTTATCGACCACCGACGAGTGTACGTTATTTATGGCTTATTGCCGTTCGATGCCCTCCAGTTTATCCATTTTTTACATAAACCATGCGTGTATATATATATATATATATATATATATATATATATATATAGTGTTACGTTGGCGAATTAAATATAAATACGTATGATATTATGTCGACGAGATTATTATTTGCGCATATGTTGCTGGGGCAAAAATTATAGAGGATCCCAGCGGGATATCGTAGCACGCGCTAAAAGCATATATATATATATATATATATATATATATATATATATATATATATATAAAGCAGACGAAATAAATTTGTCGCCCGACCGCGATAAAGCTCCCCCCTCGCTGTTTCCCCGTTGTTTCATCTTTGAAACGATGATAAATTCGAGTACTGTTTAATATATGTGCTCCAACAGTTTCTTTTTTTATTATCATCATCATTATTATTATCATCATTACGTTAATGATGCTCGCGATAATCTTAAAACGCGTATAAAAATCTGTGAGTTTAATGCATTATATATATCTTAAGGAGAAAAACACGTGTACTGTTAAGTTCGAGAGAAGTGGAGAAGAATATCTGTATATATACAACTATGCAAGACTATGTTACAGATTAATAGACTGGCCTCACAATTTGCTGTTAATAATTATCTATAGTTTGAAAAATTGCCATTGCTCCGATTTTCGAGAAAATGTCATATACCAGAAGTTATTTGTTTATATGTTTTGTTTTTTCAAATTCATAGGACAGAACGAATTCGTAGTTGCGTATATTTAAGATTTGTTAAAATATTAAATAGATTTTTCGATTACATCCTGCTTATCTTTAAAAAATAATACTACAAGCGAATTTTTCCAATATAAGTTTTCTCATTCCATAAATAATTATCGAACAATTAATAGTAAATTATATAAATATTGTTCGTATGGATTAACAGTGTATAGCACTCAATTTAAATGCGACTTATATCAAAGAACATCCAAATAACTTTCCAAAATGTATGCAAATGAAACTATAGATTACAATCACATTATTTATATTATGAATAATAGAGAATTCTTAACTTATTAATAAAAATTTATTATTATTATTATTATTGCATTAATTCGAGAAAACTATCTATTTTTTATACAACTTACTTTTCCAACTTAACTTTCCACGTACTAACAAAATAGTATAATGTTTTATTTCTTTATTTTACAATATACCTTTACATTATGTAAATAGATAGTCAAGCCCACTGATAAGAGGCTATGTAAAGTTTTTTTTTTATTATATTTAATGCTGTTTCCAACCATATTTTCCTAGTAATTTATGCTTTTAAAAATAGACTCTACGTGATAAAAAAAAGCGAATGCACAAGTATTTAAATTTTGCTGTTTTATTATTATTATTATTATTATTATTATTATTATTATTATATATATATATATATATATATATATATATATATATATAAGATATATTAATTTAGTTTAATACGCAAATTCACTTGCATGATCATTATTTCGAACATTATTTAATAATGCAATTGATCGAAATAAGCCTGTTACTCTGTCTGTATAATGCTTTCTATGCATATATAAAGAAGTACAAACTTATAAACGCATTCTAATTTTCTTCTTTCTTTTTTTTAACAAAAATTTCATTATTGGACAAAGGACTAAGTAACACAATTCATTTTGAATCTGCCTGACGCTTTGGTTTTGTATACTTACAATGGACTGGCACGTATAGCGAGCATTTTGCCGGAGCTTCGTGTATATATATATATATATATATATATATATATACCAACGGGGCAAAACGCGCTGTGTAGTCGAGAATGTGTGCGCTTAGCTCTACTGCGTACGTATATATGTATATATATGTATATATATATATATATATATATATATATATATATATATATATATATATATATATATAGTAAGTCAAGACACGCGGGGATCGAAAAGTGAAAGGGAAAAAGGCCCGATGAGAAATCTCGCAGTGGCGAAACTTATCGCAGTTTCAAGGTGCGGGCGGGTGAACAAACTCCAATGGGCTTCGCTCTTCAAGTTTTTATCCACACATAAATGCACACACACACGCGCGCGCGCGCGCGCGTGTGTTCAAGTTTGAACAAAGCTGGATGCCTATCAGCGTGATTTTTCCTTTTAAATTAACGGACGGATTTTTATATAATCATTAATTTTTGGAGAATGGAAAGTCTATATACATTTAGATGTTGGAGGATTGGTTACTTTCTAGAAAAACCAGTCTGCGGAAGGTCATTGAAAAGCATCAGTAGAGTTTCTATGTCTCACGTCGTTGTAATAACCTTCATTCTTTAGTTTATATTGATATTGTACAATTATCTCCTTTTGCTCCCTTCGGCAATATATTGAATTAAATATTGCGAAAACAGCGCTTGACATTAGTCGATTTGATAAACAAAATTACCTTGTTAAAAAAAAAAAAAAAAAAAAAAAAAAAACGAATAAAAAAGAAAGCGCGGGATGCATACAAGTAAGTAATGCACGATTGTTCGCGCACGAATTATCTTGTTCTATACCTTTTTTCAAATTCAATTATTTTTATTTTACCACATCGACAATACACTCAGATATATCGCTGATGTTTCGAATGGTACGGAGAGACGGGGAAACAAAACTATATCGTCCGACGGCAGGTCGAAATACTCGTATTTTACGACGAGAAAGTATATGAGATTGTAAAATAATGAAACAGAATCACCTTCGAAAAATATTTTAGCGAAATACAGTATGTATACAAGACTAAAATAATGACGCATTCCCCGTCCGTAAAAATTATTCCTAAAATAAGAACGCTTCAAAAGTTTATTATATGTTTTTACTATATGTTTAATAAATACTTAGCTAATGAAAAGGGCATACCTTGTACTTCGTGATTTGTACACAGAGAAAAAAATATCTGTTATCAAGTAAATATTTTCTTGTTTTGCACTAAGTAAATTACTAAATTGAGAAAGCATCTTCTTAACTCAAGGAAGTATTTACTCAATGCAAGAAGAATCCACTTAAATCAAACCACATAACTCTTAAATCTAGTGAATATTTTCTTAATTTAAAAAAATGATTTACTTGGTACAAAACAATTAAATATTTACTTTATGTCGGAAAATATTTTTTTCAGTGTATCTTCAGATATTATTAATAATTCTTTATATATTTTCTATCTGGTCTAAGAAAAGTTCTGGTAAAAGTTTAATTTGAATTACTATACTTTCCCAACTAGTTATTCATACAACTATTTGGGAATTTTCGGGATTGGAAAGTTTCAGGAATGCCTCAATCTATTATAATCACTATACTATTAGTCATAATCTATATTATTCCAATAAATTTTTTAATTTAAGAAATTTTAATTAACATTTATTGTTAATGTTTGTTAAATGAAAATGCATTGAATTGGTTACTATTAAATTAATATGCGAAAGAATAATTGTCATAATCGTCGCACGAGATTTTGATGAATATAATGAATAAAGTCAGAATTAATAAATATAAGATCCTTGATACGAATTTAGTCAAACGTTAATCGTAATCCGTTAATTGAATATTGTAAATTAAAAAGTAATTATTTATTTTTCATCTTTATTTTTAGCATTTTAAAATATCGATGTTCACAATTTTATCCTCAATCTTACTTAATTGTAAATTTTTTTTTTCATTTTTAACTGTTGTTTAATGTAATTTAATGTAAAGTAGACTTATTTTGCATTTTATGATGAAATCTTACAATTAGTTTACTTTAAATGTATTTATTCATGCATTCAAAATAAATCTTATTATGTTATATACTTCAAGAAACATTTTTAAACCTTTTGAAATATTTATCGTATAATATTTATAGTTATATAAAGATTCAATGATCGAATATTTAAAATTCGTTAATATTTTACAATTATATAATTTACATAGTAATTACCGAAATATTATTATTATTATTTATATGCTTTATTTTGTGAGAGTAAGTTCAGTTAGTTTAGTTACTTCAGTTTAGCTCCATGAGGATGAACCGTAGCGGTCCGAACAGGAGAAAACAAGTTGATGGGGGGGGGGGGGGTAGTCAGGTCGTCCTCTACTAACATAGAATACAGCTTATTATTTTTATTATTTTTAATTTTTAATTTAATTTATTTTTAGTAATAAGTTTTATTTCAGAGTCTTCGGGGATAACTATGAATAAGAACAGTCTGATTGTCATTAATTTAGTTAATATATTATATTATAAAGACTGTAAGACCGATAAAAAAAATGTATTAATTTAATTCAAATGAACTTATCATTTTTGCACTTTATATACAAAGAAAAATCTATTGAAAATTATGATATACAAATTAATAACCGATCATTCATTTATATTAAATATTTATATTTTTTGTTGACCAAGCGATGACTTCTGATACAATTAATTAAAATATTTTACCCATTTGACAACTGTGCGGACGTATGGTAATTCCTTTACGCGTGTAGTTCCTAATTGATTCACATTACAGAACAATTCAATTTTATGAGAATCAATATACAAACTTGTATTTTTAATCTCACATTGGAGAATAATGAGATTGAATAGACGTAAAGCGCAATCTTTTATCTACATTAATATATATATATAGTAATATTATTTCGTTTGAAGACACGAGTGTCAAGATGAAAGATATATACATAACAAAAATGAAAACCCAGTCAATGAACGGCAGTGAGAATCCCGAACCGAAATATATAACGTCTGGCGCTTCACATCCTCTCTCGCCGCCATTGAAACAACTCTATACTTAACATATAATTATCATAAGCTAATAGTAGCTTCTCTCTCTCTTTCTCTCCCTCCCTTCCTCTCACTCACTCAGCTTCATAAAGTATATTGTATTATTGTTTTACACTGTATATATATCGTATATATATATATCGCCAATTGGCCCGGTGAGTGAGCACAATGCATATAACCTCGTCGTCAATGGTATGTGTATACAATTATATATACCTTACACGTGTATGCGCGTACCACGCGCGTGTGACCACGTACCTGGCTCAAAACGCTGCTGCTCAGCTGGGACTTGACGAGGAGGGTCTTGAAGACCTCGCGCTCGACGTTCCCGCTGCTCGGCGAGCAGATCCTCTCGTAGACGTCGCGGTAGTAGGCCGGCACGGAGCCTGCGAACGTATACACATATGTCACCATAAGAGTGGTACAAAAAAAAAACAAAAAAAAAAAAAAAAAAAGACAACGACAACAACGAAAACAATGAGGGAAATTAAGACGCTTTTTTCTTATACGTATTATTGTGTGCGCGTGCCTGCTGTTGATTTGCGGCTGACACGATCGAGTCGTCCGTAGTATACGAGTGAATGTTTTCCGTGCGTATTTTTGCGGGCGTGGCGATTAATTTTGATTTACTTAAAAAAGCAATCTTTTATATAAGTGTAAAGGTACTCGTATATTACGTTTAATAAAAACCGAAAATGCACGCACTTTGTATTAAATTTAATGTCATGAATGTAATCATGCGTTCGTCTCCACGAATGTTCAAATTTTTTTTTTTCTTTTTTTTTAAACGAAAGTCTCTTTCTTTACGTTTTTTCAAGTATGGCTGTCAGTATACGTGTACATTGGAATTTAACGTTAAGCAGTGAGAATCTAATTTGATCGATTAATAAAAATTTTAATCGTGAAACAATTGATGTTTTCTGTTCTGTTATCATGTTATATTATATTATACTATTATATAATATATAATGTACACATATATATATATATATATATATATATATATATATATATATATATATATATAATTTAAAGGTTATTATTATGAAGTTAATGAATTATGTATATATATAAGTAAATTGCAAATATAATTAAATTAAATTAAATTATTAATTAAATAAAAAAGATCAATTTTATGCTTTATTTTTATTCTAACTGACGTGCTTTTTGACCGCTCTATTATGGAACTACACCGAAAAACAGACATCTCTCCATCAGCGGACAATGAAATTTTTCATAAAATTTACGAAATAATGCATTAAATTAAATTAATTTGTATATACATATATTCAAGATTCAAAATTTTATTAATTTACATACTTAATATTTTTTATAGACTCCTTACTTGCTTTCCTTTGGAACTTTTTTTAACTTCAACGTACATTAATTTCTATATAATTATACATTGTGCATTAATTTCAGAACTGTACAAAATATGAAATTCTCATTCATAATTATCAATGAAATGTGCATTAGATTTAATCTTTTTTAATCTAAATAGGCACGTGTGACGTTCTATTATTCGCATTAAATGAGATTAATAATTAATGTATTGATTATATTGGCTTGTATAAGTATAGCACAAGTTTTGTTTATGTAGATTGGAAAATTAATTAAGTAGGTGGTTGCCGACCTTTTGGGTTTGAAAATAAAAACGTGAAAAAATGACATCAGCTGCTTTCGTTAAACTGTCATAAGTCTATACTATTTAATTTTTTAAATAAATCAGAAGTATAAAAATGCTCAATTTATAATATAAAAATATAAAGAATGGCTAACGAAAAGTTTTCTTTGATTTCTTATAATTGTTTTATTTATCAATATTGTCCTTTACACTTATGAATACGCTTTGAGTGAAGATGTCAGAAATGATTTTTGAATAAGTGTTTTATGAAATAAAATATTCAGTTCCATTATTATTATTAAATTGCACAATTTGTACGTAATATTAAAAAATGCTCTTTTAAATATTAATAAAACGTGTCGGAATATGTTATATAGAAAATGAACCGAGCCAGACAAAATTCCTGCCTGAATTTCTTATTCGTTTTGATCCAAGTAGCCATAGATCGATCGCGCGAATTATTCAACTACGGAGTATACAATTGTTTCTTTAAAAAATGCCCTTCTACACAGATTATCTGGTCTGCGCATTCAATGCGCACACAAAATTTCTGCCGCGAGGCGCGGATTACGCCGAAAATCAATGAATCCTGACGCGAACGCCTCAATTTTCGTAGTTCGTCGAGTGGCCCGCGATCGCGGGTCACACCATAAAAATAAATCGCGCCATCGATCGATAAATATAGGCTTAAAGCGCGCGTGTCAATGACGGGATAAGTGTATATGCACGCGTCGTCGTGCGCACACATATATATACACGAGCATGCGCGCGCACGCACACACGCACACACACAATGCTCTGCCACTTTTCGTTCTGACGGGCGGCGGCGCTCGAAAACGGAACAAGAAGCGGTTTGCTCCGGTCGGAGTCGTCGAGAGCGAAGTTGAAGGACGCGACCGATGCGAGACGTTCGCGCATGTGTGCCTATGTGTTTATTTGTGTGTGTGTGTGTGTGTGTGTGTGCGTGGCGCGCGCCACGTGGAAAATAATAACAATAATTATGCGTACCAGAGGCCCGAAAGATGAGGGTGCGTGCGCGCGCGAAGTTATAAGACGGATGAGGGGGACGTTGTTGGTGCGACACGCGAAGTATATATATATATATATATATATATATATATATATATATATATGTATATATATATACACATATCTAGGTACGCATGAACGTTGCGCCGGCCTCTCGACGGGGATCCCGCGCGTAGAATAACCTGAATGCGTCGTTCCCGCAGAGGGGCATCCCGTGCTTTATTCTTTTCTTTTCTCTCTCTCTCTCTCTCTCTCTCTCTCTCTCTCTCTCTCTCTCTCTTGGTAGAAGAAACTAAGAAACTGAGCAAGTTCACGATCAGTATCGCACGCGTGAAGTGTGCTATGAAAAAGTACAGTGATATATATATATCGTGGGTGTTGGACTTTGACTTTGTAATTTTATTTTTCGTTTAATTTTTACTACACACACGCACACACACGCGCGCGCGCGCACACACACACACACACACACACACACACACACACACACACACACACACCACACACACACACACACACACACACAGAGCGTATATCTCAAATGTTCGATATTAGAAAGTGAATTCGCTTGTTATTGTTATCATTATTATTATTATTATCTTATATGTTTGTTTCGTTGGAGCGACTACTGCACTCATTGTGAAATTATATTATACTCGAAATTGGCTCATTATCCATTTACCGGTCATCATCCCACAAATAAAGTTCCACACGGCTATAGCCATATATATATATATATAGATGTGTGTATATATAATCGACGATGTTTGGATACATACATATTGCGTTATATCCGCGCCGATGTAGCAATCGAATGCCGCATCGCGCAATGATCCGACTTGTCCATCTTATGTAGGATAAAATTTTGCTTTTTGAAGCGCGGTAAATTATTCCCACAGCCGTTGTAGATTACGATCGTGGCATTTCAAAATTTACATTCGTCATCGCAGCTGTTTTATACAATTCACTTTCTCTATATACAACGCGTTGAAATCCGATAAAGCTTTCGAAACAATTCCTGTCTATAAAGACGAATTCATGACGAAACTTCAAATTCATAGAAAACTCTTGTATCAATTCTTCCCAAAATCGCATAATTTTACGAAAGGACAAAATTTTTTCCGCGAGTGCCTACCGATCGTCGTATTGAAGTCGTCCATTGAACGAGAAGGACCATCCGTAAAACACGCGCGGAAACGACGAATCTTACGCAATTTTCCACAAGGCAAAATAGTCGCAAGTTGGGCTGTTAGTGGAAAAGGGACGAGTCGGGGCAGACCGAAATCACGATTTTCCCCGCGACTCTTACTGCTCGCGCGGCGCCTTCACAGTTCGTCACTTCGTCTTTCTGTTCCTCTCCATCGCTAAGATGCTGGGTTAGTCAATTAAAGAAAAAAAAAACAAGAAAAAATGATGGGAAAAGAACTGTACGATTGGCCACCCGCGCTAAAACTCCACGTAGCCGATCGTTACAGCATTGACGCGCACACCAGTTCGTCCGATCGCCTGTCAAGATGTATGTGTAAGAAAACAAAAACAATAGTATCAGTGTGAATTGTAACGGCAGATCTCCTATAGCTTTAAAATATATGGCGCAAACAAACGAAGTGTGTTCTTGCGATAATACGTTTATATCAATATTAAATTCGCACTCGTGTAATGGAATTTGTAAATATATATATATATATATATATATATATATATATATATATATATATATATATATATAAGACGTTTTTGGGGTTCACAACACATGGGAGCTCATGCGGATATCTGCCTCACGATCGTCTGCCTTTATGTATGTATATGTGTGTGTATATATATATATATATATATATATATATATATATATATATACACGCACACGTCAGCTTGCGCACGCACACATACGTAAACCGCGCACTCCTGATGATGGGATATTTACCGAACGACAGGTCGGTCGACGCCATGTTGGATCACTCGTAGATCATCCGCGCGATCCTTTTGGCCACCCCCTCCTCGCACTCACTCACCCACGATCGCTCACTGTTTTATCCGCACTCCGTACCGCGGCAGTATCCCGCGATATTATAACGTCATACACTATGCTGATGATTCCTCTTCCGAGATATAAATATATATAAAAAAATATATAGATATGTGTATACACGAATATATATGTATGTAGATATATAATATAGATCACTACACAGACGAGTTGCTCGATTGCGACCCGCGCGCGTGCATGTATAATACGCGCGGAAACCACCGACGTCGTTTTTGCTTCGGGTCTGCTGTGTGTGTGTGTGTGTGCGCGCGTGTATGTACGATTACGATCGCTCCCGGTTGATGCCCGAACCATGCACGTTCTCTCTCTCTCTCTCTCTCTCTCTCTCTCTCTCTCTGTCTCCCCGTCGCCGTGAAATCGGTCAATCGTGCTGCCGGACGCGGACGAAACTCGCTGATTACGAGGAAAGGCGCTATTGTGTATACGGGTGGCGGGTAGGTCCGAGCGGGGTCAACGTGACGCGACACACGTGGTGGACCATCGACGTCGGCGGTGCGCTGCTGCGGCTCCTCGCGGCAGAGGAGCGGAGCCAGTCCGGCGCGACGTTAACGGCATGATCGTCGCCGCGCGGCGCGCCAGCATCGACTGAAGAAAATCACCGCCGGCCCCCGTCGATGTGTTGCGAGACTTACGACGACTGTGAGTAGAGGGAGAGAGAGACAGAGATGGAGAGAGAGAGAAGGAAAGAGACAGGGTAGGATGCCGGTCGCTACGACGACAGCGCGCCCGCGAGCTGCCCGCATACTTACGCATATACATATATATATATATATATATACGCATGCAAGCATGAGCGCTCGCGTCCACTGGCTTCTACCTCTCTTTCTCCCTCGCGCTTCTTATATTCTTCTCTCCCTCCTGCGACGAGAGTAGGGTGGCCACAACGCGTGCGCCAGCTTCGCTCCGGCTGTCGCATCCTTTCTTCCTTCCCTCTCTCGGCGGCGGTGTCTCGACTCTCGTGCCGTACCGTTGTTCGCGTATTTATCGCGAGACGAGCAGTTCTCCGCACGCGCGCGCGCGCGCACACATACACACACACACACAGCAACACACCGACACGTATACTCGGAGGAGTGCATGGGAGGAGTAGTAGCAGATTGCGAGACCTCCGCGCAGCGCGGGTGCGAATTTCGAAATGTCAGAGAGAACCAGTTTATATTATGCGTGGATATATATATGCATCAAGTGGCGCGGTAGCGCCACAAACGCGACTTGAGAACCACCGGCGAATGATGCGGCCGCTACGTTGTTAATACATCTGTGAATTGGGATTTTGAATTTTCAATTCGTGAAAAGAAGGTATTGATCGCAATTCGACGGACGTTTGTTGAACCTATCATCATATCCAAATGGCTAAAGTATGAGTTTTACTACGCTACTATACAAAATGCTCAAAAACACATTTGTAATTGAAGAAAAAAAAAATGATTATACACGATAAAAGTTCACATACAGAGATCGAGATGTGGTCAGGGAAGTGAAAAGTTGCTAACGGTCGCATAAAGAAAACGATAAAAGTATAGATCAAGAACGACTGTTTATGCTGAAATGTGACCAGCTGCGACTTGGTATAAAAGTATCGAAGAGTTTTATGCTATTTGTAAATATAGACGCTCGAGAAGCCTTCTATAATCCACTATACTAGAGACATTTGTAATACGGGACTAAAAATTTCTTATATAATAAATCGATAAAACATTTATTCTTCTATTTTATTAAGATCAGAGTTGTCAAAAAAAAATTCTTTCTAATATCTTTCGTGTAACTAAAATATTTACAATATACACTTAGAAATTTTGCTTATAATTTTTTTTTTATATCAACTAGAAAATCTTATTAAAACTGTATGTTTACCAATTCATTTATCAACTCATTTTGTGAATAAATACGCTTTAAAAAGATGTTATATTAAACAAGTAATAGAATTCAGATAACGATATTATTATTCGAGAAATAGTTTTTCCAAAATTTTTAAAATTTGATAAAATCTTTGGAAAAATTTACTATAAGTTCTATAATATTTCTTTATGAAAAATTTATGATTATAAACAATTTATAAGCCAGATTTCAACAGAATTACTTATATAATATGTTATACAGGATTATATTTTCTTTTATAATTAAAAGAATATAGTGAACGGAATTAAACAATTACTTAATATTATCCATTGCATCATATGGCTGACATAGATAGATATCTGAGCAACACTAGATATGTTCATCTAAAAACTGTGCGGGATCGGGCCTGGCAAGTTCATATCTGCTTTTTAAAGCAATGATAAATTTATCAAAATAATTATGAAAATGGAAAAATGTCGATTATTGACTATGTTTATCTTTCATGAAACCGTGTGAATAGCATTTACTCATAAAATGTGTTTTTATGAATTCGGAGTAACAATTTGTTTTATCTTATGTGCTCAAGTAATATTTAAATGCTGAAAATTTTACATCAAGTGCGAACTCGCTTGAATATCTATTAATCGCCTGATTATTATAATACCTATCACACTTTCGAAAAATCCGCCAACTATACTACATTTTCTGGATCTATAAATAATGCGAAAATGAACTCAGCTATTGGTAAATGATCTCATTGTTTTCTTAAACTGAAGTTTCGTTATATAATGGAAATGGACTCGGTTAATTATGAACGATCTCGTTACTTTCTTTCAGCTCTAATGTATTTCAGAATTTGAAATATATTTTCTATTTAAAGTACCTGATTTTATTTACAGAAGTATAATGTAAAATGAAGTCCGTCGTTTACTATTTACGTCTACTTCTATTAAAAGTTTTTTTTTTTACAATGTAATGCACGTCTTGACGAACATCCGGCAAAGAGCGAACTCTGCTGGTGAAAAAGAGCCCTTGGTCAAATCGTTATACACGGAAGATAATGTTTTCGCGTCAATATATATATAAATAATATGTATGATTTGTCGTTCTAACGGTAATACTTGCAGTCACCTGTCGACTGTTCTTCTGAAAATTATAGATAATAATGCAAAACTAAAGATTTTATATACAACAGCTGCATCGGCATTGGGGATTCTAAGATGCTATTTCCAATAATATATACAATTATCATAGTTTCGAAAGCGTTCAATAAATGATTCTATATATTTATATATGGCTTACGGATGATGCTAAATCCAAATCACGATCCTAATTCAATTGTGTGCATACAAATAACTCGACACAATATTTAGGATCGCAAGCTAATATAATGTGTCGAAATTTGAGCTTTGTGAAAAATTGGGTTGACACGGGATCGGAGTTTGTAGACGTTCTGAGTTTTGTGGATTCTTGGATCTTGTGCTGGTTTTAGAATTATATTCACTATATGTACTGGAGGTATTGTTTAACAGTGTTTTTTTGTATATATCCAGAAAAAGGTTGACGTACCGGTAACAAATTCTGAATGACTTTTCATTTAACATTCCCAAAAGTATTTTTCTCGCAGTGCGCGGCTCATTTTTTTTTTTCATTCGGTTTCAGAAGCTCATAGTAAACCACACCTAGCTGGTCCCACCATATACAGAGCATGAGCTTGGCGCCATGAATATTTGGCTTGGCCGTCGATGATGATGCATGGCCGGGTAGTCCCCATGATTTTCTTCGCTTCGGATTATCGTAACGTATCCACTTTTCATCGCCAGTCACGATACGATGCAGAAAACCCTTTCTTTTATGTCGCTGAAGCAGCTGTTCGCAAGTGAAAAAACGCCGTTCGACGTCTCTCAGCTTCAGTTCGTACGGCACCCAATTTCCTTGCTTTTGGATCATTCCCATGGCTTTCAAACGCTTGGAAATGGTTGTTCGGTCAACTCCCAATGCTTCAGCAAGTTCTTCTTGCGTTTGACAAGAATCTTCATCAAGCAAAGTCGCCAATTCTCGATCTTCAAAGATTTGCGGCCGCCCGGAACGCTCCTTGTCTTCCACGTTGAAATCACCGGTTTTGAAGCATCGAAACCATCCGCGAACACTTGAATCATCGACACAACCTTCTCCATAAGCCTCCTGAAGCAATCGATGCGTCTCGGCAGCAGATTTCTTCAAATTGAACCAATAAAGTGAAACTTCCCGCAAATGACGTCGACTCGGCTCAAATTTCGACATTTTCACGATATCAAAAATTTATGATGCGAAAAAATTTTAACTAATGTGTTAGTATGGAATTGTTGACATATGAATAAGCTTTGATTATGACATATGTAACCATTGAATACTCGCACAGTATTGGTGGCGCCATCTCTTACAAAAAACGGGAAAGACTTATTCACACTCCTAATACATTTTCAAACTTTACAATTCCAATATTCCAAAAAAATTGTGACATTTTCATAGTTGTTCGAGTGTTATACCATGGAATTCTATCTCCGAATGTATATGCGAAATAATATATAATTTATGATGAGACTTTAATTAGAATCTATACATTTAATACTTTCGATAATGTAAATCAAGGTTAGGATTCTTGCACAAGATCACAACTCATTAATATTACATTAATATTAATACATAAATATTACTACCATTTCGATTAATTTTTCCCGATGAAATGAAAAATAAATATATAATTTCAACAAATAAGAATTCTTTCGGGCGCACTGAGGTCCCGTAGCAAATTCAATGTTCCCTCGATAACTCCATGTTACTTTATGTTTTCGTTGCGCTGAATCGATTTTTCGAGATTATCTGGCCCAAAAAATGGTCATTTCCAAGATAAGGAGCATGCTCATCTTAATAGGATTATTTTTCGAGTCAATTAAATAATCATTACTACGTAAGCCTGTCATTTTGTTAATTAATTACACTTTAAAGATTTTCTGTCATTTGCATTTTTTCTCATAAAATTCATATTTCAAGAAAAATATTACGACGGGTCTCATGCGGTTCATACGTCGCGTGATCGTGCATTTCAAAGATTATTTCCGCCGAAGTAATGAAGATAAGAAAGCTTTACGATGGATCAAATTGTTCTTTATAAATCAAAGAATAATTCCATCTACCTATTCTTCTTTTATTTTAAAAGACAAACGATCAAATTTTGTTATAAACAAATCAAAAATGGTGTTTTTTTTTAATCACTTCTTGAATTCTAGAATGCCATACGCACTTTTTATCATATTTTAGACAAATATTATGGCATGAAATCGATAGATTATTGGATACAAGATACAATGGATAGATTATTCCGTACAAGAGGTATCCCGTATCGAATTCAAGATTCCCTCGATAATCCGGTGTTATTTTTATTTTTTCGATACGTTAAATCAAGGTTTCAAGGTTATAAGGCTCACAAATCGATCGTTCCTTAAATAAGTCCCATTTCCCCTAAAATCCCTAATTTTTATCTGTTTATTACAAAATTTGATAATTTTTCTTTTCAAATAATGGAAAAAAGTACATCGAATTATTGCTTCAGCATAAGGAAAGATCACGATCACGCGACTCGCGGATCGCACGAGGCCCCGCTGGCACTATTGAAATATGGATTTTACGAAAAATATACAAGAGAAAGAAAATCTATAAATTGTAATTTTAGTCACTGGCTTACATAGAAAAATTTATTTACTTTTCTCGAGAAATAACCGTTTTAAGATAAAAATAGGCCTTATCTTGAAAATACGACTTTTGTCCTAGATAATCACGAAAAATCGATTCAACGCATCGGAAAACATAAAATAACACTAAGCCATAGAGGAGATCTTGATTTTACTACGGAATCCATCCTGTGCGCCCGAAGTAAATCAATAGATATTGAAAAAATTAATAAAAAATATTAAATAAATTTAATAAATATTTCTATCGGTCTTACAGTCCTATTAAATTAAAAATAATATACAATTAAATTAATATATGTTTGTACTAATATTAATACACATCAATATAATTAATCAACAATTACAATGACAGTTAGACTATCCTTGTTCAATATCACCCCCGTAGACTAATCTGAAATAAAAATTTTAATTAGCTTTAATTTGAGTTCTAAATAAACTTTAGTAATAAGTGAAAGAGTAATGAGTTGCAAATCCATACAAAAATATAAATTTGGGTCGCTCTCGGTATTTTTCAAGAACCAAAACGCTAATGTCTCAATTTGAAATTTTGAGAATGAAGGTCGTATCCTAAACTATTGTTTATCAACAGACAAAAATAGCTTGTTCTAAATATATTAATAAACAAAATAAATAAAAAAGTATATGCTCAAGTATTTGTTCTTTCAAAAAGTTGTAATATAAGTTAGAAGTTAATCTTAAAATAAAAAATTTACTTTTAATTGAAAGAAAGATTCCAGACTCTTAATGAATTCTTTTTAGAGAACGCAATTATTCTTTCGCTATATTTATAACCAGCTATTTTTTAAAGAAGAAATAGATTCTTATTAAATTTATCAGATTCAACCGACCAATAAAATAATAATGTTTGCATAATGGATAAATATTGTACTATCTAGTTTTGCTATGTACATAACATGGTTTTTAAGATAGAGAATGATTTAGAATAAACATCGAAGATAAAATCAAATGTGTATTTTTCTTTAACATACCATTTAGATTGTTTTTCAAGGTATTATTATTTTATTATCGAGTTATCGTACGAGTCAACTCAAAAGCATTGTATGACACTATAGGAATATTCTCTAATAATGTTAAAAATAAAATAAATAGTAATAATTTATTAAAACATATTGTTATACGTATAAAATGTGATAATACCTATAAATTGTCTATATTCCAGTCTCAAGCAAAATTTTTTCTGAAATATTTTTCTTCGTGCTCAAATCGTTAAAATACACTAAAAAGTCAATTTTACATTTACTCAGACCTGAAGTTTGTTCTCCCGAAATCATTATTGTCAGCTAAGTTCTATATGTTTACTTTGTAAATTACATTATCCCCGTTTTTATTATGATTTTATTTATTTACTCAACACGCATAATTGTAAGATGAGCATAATTTGAAATTAACACGTACAATTGTATTATGAACGATGTAATAATAGGAAAATTCTATATTTCTCATTGCTCGAACGTTTTGTCGGTTTGTGTTGGATATCAAATCGCTCCAATTCGTTAGTAAAAACTGATAAAGAGTATTATTGCATTTGTAATTTTATGATATTGGATATAATGTTTATAATGGGTTTCTGATGTAATCCAAAAGTGTATAATGTTTTTTTATTGGATAATACAAATACAATATATTATATATAGTACACGTTTTCGACTTAGAGTTTTAGTCGTACAATGAACAACGCAATACAGAGATCGTTTTTTCTTTCCTACTCCTATAGATCTCTATTCCTATCCTCCGTTTTCTTTCTCTCGTTTGCTCCTCCCTCTAGACCTGGCCCGTATACCTGTCACTCTCAACACGCATACAGATTCTCGTACGCTTCCAGGCATCTTTCGTCTCTTTAACAGATCAGACAGATAGCAGTTGAGCACCTTTAATACACCGAGACGTTTTTGTACAGTTTAATCTTTACGGCTAAAACAGATTTACGATGATTTTTTGAATTTTATACACGGTACTTTACGAGTATTAACCGCACTTCAGAACTGCGATTAATCTGGTATCCTTTTGGTTATTATATATAGAGCGAGCAAACTCACGCGACCTTATGACACTTACGATAACAGATGGAACTCGATGGATCAAATTGGATGATATAATTCAACGGACATATAGGCGATTTATTCATTTGCACCTTCTTGTTATATACAAAATGCAAACGCAATAATAACATGCTCAGATGTAATTTAAGAAATAGCGATATCCCCCTATGAGAAGGTCATATTTGCAATGGCTTTAAGTTGTGCTTCTCATCCGAAATTCGACAAATGTATAACTTGTTGAATTATTAAAATGCACGTTAGTTATTAAAATGCAACTTGAACAGGAGTACAATTTATGTGCTATGTTTGATGGATCTTAAAATAATCCATATATCGATATACTCGAGTTTTGGCAAAATCGAATTGATAATAATACTGTAAGGAGTGATGCTTATTACTCGTGCAAAAGCCGAGCCAGCCGGAAACACAAGAATAACTATAAAGGCAAGGGTCGGTGACTGCAAAAAATACTTTCGGAGCAAGAGAGAGAGAGAGAGAGAGAGAGAGAGGAAGAGAATGAGGGTGAGAAGAGACGGCGTGAACGCGCCGCTGGTACCATTTATAAAGAAAAAAAAACCCTACACAGGGAACAAGACTCGGTATAGGGCGTCCTCGTCAGTAATCCGAATAGCCATATATGAAACCAGAACAAGAAGAATGTCCCAGCATTCACCTTCATTCTTAATACCTCAATATAAACGATTTGTATTTTAGTTAGCCCTGTAACACTTAACATTTCCTTTGTTCTGCGCGCGCGTACACGTACGCGTTAACAATAATTATATACTTTAACAATGGCCAAAAACAACGATATTATTATATAGATAGAAATTTAAAGCAGGTTAATGTTTACCCTGTAATCAAGTTTAGTTCGATCTGAATTATTGAATGAATATGTGTATTCATTTTAACCTTACAGCGAAATTTTTCCTTAATATTCACGTTATTTGTTGATTCTTTTATAAATGAATGTGTCTGTATTGATGTAATGATTATTTACATTAGGAAAGGAATTTTGAGCATTAAGATGAACTGCACTGTAGGAACCATCTATTTTTATTTGAACACTAATTCATTGTATATATAGTTATTTCGTGATTTTCTCGGAATATCCCAACCCACAAGTATTCGTGTTCGATATAGGCTTTTTACAGCTTACTGCACTTATCCTAAAAATTTGAAAACTGATTTTGATCGAAAAAGTTGCTTCCTACAAACGGGAAGGAACAATAACAGAACCAGATTCATAGTTTAAGGATCAGTTTTCAAACGGGTATTACAGACGAAGGTAAAAAGTGACTTTCAAAAAATTTGTAAATATTTTTTGGACGGAAGGAAGATGTATTATAAAACATAAGTACTTTAATAATGTAACACAAACATGGCCAATGCATTCTCTTTTTTATTTTTTTCCTTTTCAATTCACAATGTAAGCGAGAGAATAAATACATGTCAAATACCGAATACCATCCTTATGATTTAATTAAAACCTATTATCTTCCAGCCCGGAACAAATACTTGACGAAACTATGTTGCGCAATATGTGGCGGCTGATTGAGTATCATTAAATAATATAATAAATTGCAAAATTTTACTTTAATAGTGTTTTCATAATTAATAGATAAAAACTACTATCTAGTATTCGAATATACCCAATATGCTACAATGAATTAATAAAACCCGGAGCAATCGTGATGCATCTTTGTATTCAGTGAAATATAAGCACTCAATTAATTTTCTTTTAGAATATAATCTTTAGTAAGATTCGCCGTACACTCAACGTATTTAATTAATAAGCAGTGTAATCGATAACATATGACGAAAAGTCGTGTAATTTAATCGTTTAGTAATTCTAGAAATTCCGAACAATGAACGAAGCCAGAAAAAAGGAAGCTATACCCATCTTACTATTACGACAATAATTATAGACAAAATTTTAAAAGCGTTCTAATTTCTACAATGGTTGATCAACTTGTTGAACTCTTCGTAGCTATCTAGAATACATCTTTGTACCAATCTGAATTTGCATCATGATGCATCATTTGTTTTCTTAATTATAAAAGTCTTATAAAATGAGATGAGATATTTCTTTTTATAGTCTTTTCTAATTCTACTTTTAATGACAATATTTCTATTTTTTTGCACTCTTAAAATTAAGCTCTGTTGCAAATGGAACTTTTCGTACTATGACGCATCACGCACATTAGTGACGAAAACAGAAGCGTGGCTAAGATAAATATATAGATATAGAAGCAGATAGATGATATTGTTTTCTAACAACGTAACGGCTGTAGCAAAAACACAGGAAAAGTAAACATTTCATTTTTGATTAATGTTTACGAGGTTATATTGACGAATCAAATGTCAACAACACCCCTGCATGATTCTCAACATAAATCAAAACAGATGCTTATGATGTTACAGTTTCTGTTACGGGTGCATGTAGCTTACTATATATCTATATATACATTAACTTCTGGTTTTAACTTCGTCAGTTGTGTTACATGTGAAATATCCGGAAATATCGATTTGAAAGTAGGTTACATTTTTAAATAATTTCAGTAATTCATCATTATTTTAATAAATGAATTTTCATTATAAAAACGTGATCTGTTAATATATATTCATATAAACAAACAAAAAATACTTTAAAAAAATTTCTATTCAAGAAGTGAAAGTTTCTCGATTGTAGCTAAATTTTATTATAAATTCATAGAGTACACATACTCTCTTTCTCGGTTGAAATACTTTTTTTATGATATTTATAGCAAAATTTTTATATATAAACGTATCTATAGCAGCTTGTTTCTTGAGATAAGGACTCGAATATATTTATTATGTAAGAAATTTGTATGTTATTTTTTATAAAAAAAAACATCAATCATAATAAAAATATCGTTTATTAAAGGATATGTTTCAAAAGATTTTTTCAGCCTGTGTTAATAACAAGAAAATTAATGCAAAAAATAACATAATATCCGTATTTATATCGCATAAGCAATACAAAGTAATAAAATACACATGCACAATAATTATTTATAATGTACACATTTTTACTCTTATTTTGGTCGCCCTTTTATTTTTCTTATTGAGCGACACTTACAATATATATACATATATAGTTGCTGTTATGCTAAATATCACGAGATTTTTCGATATTATTTCAACAATTTAATTGGGAACATTGCTTTATTTGTCATTCGGGATGTGCAGCTGAATCATTGTTTTATTGAAAAATACAGCATTATAAATGATCAAAGCTAAAAGTATACGTTACGTAATTCTAGTTGAACAACTGATTGTTCCTGATAAGATACATATTTATCATTTTCACACGATAATTACATAAATTAATTCAAAATTCCGCGCTCACTTGATAAAATATGATGAAATTATCGTTAAATATTAAAGAAGAAAAAATTTAGATTCGTGAAAAATAATTATATTTCAAATATTTATATTATGATGATAAATATAATCGTGATTACGAAGTGAAATAATATTTCTACTATGAGCTTATATTAAAATATGGAATAATGGCATGTAAAATACAATTTACTTGAAATAGTACACATGTTATTTGATGAAATCACATAAAATAGTCATAGCACCATTATTATAGACATTATAAAACATCATTTCCAAAGTGTCAGGATGGCCGAGCGGTCTAAGGCGCCAGACTCAAGGTATATTCCTTCTCGATATAGAACATCGAGTTTTCTGGGCATTCTGGTCCTCTCTGAGGGCGTGGGTTCGAATCCCACTTCTGACAAAATTTTTTTTTTCTTTTTTTCGTGAATTATAGTCATTTCATACATATTAACGACAACTAATATAATAAATAATAAATAATAAATAATAAATTATTATATATATATATATATATATATCTTATTTAATAAATATTAATATATTCTCATTAAATAAGAATATATGGATTTATAGTTTAGAAATAAAGTTGAAAAAAAAAAATAAAAAACATTAAAATCAATAAATAAATTTAAAAAATTTAAATACATAAAAAAGTTTATATAAGTATTAATGACGTAGATTAATAAATTATATCAAATTCATAACGTATTTTATTAAATATATTCACTAGAAAATTATTCTTCGATACTGATAAAATAAACGATTTTCTCTGAGACATAATAAATAAGATTATATAGAGAAACACCTGATACATAAAGAGCATAATTTAAGTGCAGGGTACTTTTGGGAATTAACGAATCGATCAATATATATTTCACACTGATATAATCGCTGTCTTTTAAATTTTCTGCTGCTAAAGACAGGCCCACCATACATAATACTGCTTATTTTTTTTCGTAGAGCTTAAGATCGTACTGATCATACACATCTTAGTTTCTAAATTCTTCATTTATAAGTTCAAAAAAAAACAAAAAAAAACATTTGATATTTTTTCTTCGATTGCGGCTAAAATTATTAGTAAGCCGTAGACTACATTGACGGATTTGAAACTGTTTTTTCCGTCAATTCGAACGGAACTGGATGAAATATTTCACAGAAAAAGAAACGGACAATTGAAAATATTTCGATAGAATTTCAGAACTTATGAATAAGGTTCTGTAGAAATATATTTGTATACTTAGAAAATATTTTTTTTTTCAATTGGATTATCTTAAATTTTTAAACTGATAAAAAAATTCATACTAAATGTATACTGCATACCTCTCATCAAATACCTCGGTATATTTCGATTAATTGCCGGTTTCTTTTCAAATGCCTTTATATATCGTACAGTTTTTCTTTCAAAGTTACATTTCAATATAGCCCCGCATAATAATTTCTGCTCGAAGCCCTGATGAAAAAAAAAATGATTACGTTAATTTAATTAATCGAAAATTTAAAGAATTTTTCTATATAACTTTATGCATTATTTAATCAATTTTTCTGCTTTCGCGTTATTTGCATGATTAAAAATGCCAAATTTCGATCATCAACTAAATATTTAAAAGGTATTAAGTAGTATCAGTGCGACCAATCGGTATAAATATTTTCCTTTTCTATTCCAAAAATCCCTAACGTTATTTAATAGTTTCAACGGAAAATAACGTTGTTCGTTGAATGTTTTCGACATAATTGAGCGTCCAATGCGAAAATAAACTGAAAAAGCACGGGACTTTTGGAACCAATACGTTTCGTATTGTAAGCAGTTTGAAAACTTATTGACCGAATAACAAACTCATTGTCCAACATCTGTTTCAATAAATTTATTATATTTTCTAGTCTCGTTTATGTATATAAAAAATTTATGATCTGTACTGCCATCTTTACATTTACTTCAACGGAACAATTAGAAACAAATAGAACAATGTACAAAACAAAAAACGTGTATTTCATAAAGTATATACATAAATGCCAAAGCTTTATGGTATCTAAAATAATCTTGCGCTCTTACACGGCGAAAGAAAAGACCGTGAAATTGCAAAACTGTAGAATGATCGAGTGGCATTTTTCAGCTACGGTCGTCCAGCTCTCCCAATGGAAACGGTTTCGGATACGGTCGCTCGACTTTGAACTTTTCCAGTTCCTCGTTGATCTCCGTCCACTTATTCTTATCCATCGATTCGATCAAGCGTATTTTCTGCGCAATCTCCTGGTGGATTATTGGCTTGTATTTTTTCCCGAGACCGAGGCATTCCATGTCGTGTAAAAACTCAATTCTTTCGCGAATACCTTGGACAACTGTGAAGAGAGAGAGAGAGAGAGTGTTATATGTGTACTTATTGTTAATTCATGCCCTTAGTTGATTATACGCAAATACAATGAAATAAAAAAAACGATATGTTCTACAAAAATTTTATATATGTTTACAAATACATCGTTCTGATTTTCACTTTGTGTTATTTATAATTTCACATCAAAGTTTGAATCGAAAAATATTGTTCTGTTATAAAACATAAAACGATTTTTTAAACAGAAATGTACAATTAACATATATATTTTCATTCTATAATAAATTTAATTAATAATTTAGTTTATAAATTTTTATAAAGTTTATAAAAATAATGAAGATCGTATCTGTATTTAGAATAAAGTAGGAGATGCTTGTCAACCTTTAGTAGAATACAAAACAGATGTTCTATATTATCGACCATGAAATGATAATTTCTAAAATACATATCGGTTTTAAAAAATTTTAATTAAAAACGACTTTTATGTACTTCTAAGCTAGATTACTCCAATATTATAGGCAATTTTCTCAAATTGTACGGAAATAAAAGTAATCACGCAAAAATGTTGACTTTTGCTGTTACTTTTTTTTTTCAAGATCATCATTTTCTAATCATCGGCCTTTCGATGCCAATGGGCATCTTTTGTCCGAGCCACTTTTCTCGAGGTACGAACGAAGATATTCGAAGGATTTAATCAAATTGACGCGCTCATTAGATTTTACAGTCAAATATAAAATTAAATTTCATGTCTAATAATGATCCGTATTAAATGTATAAATAATAATTATATTCATTATACAAAATCTTAAGAAGCAAAAATAAAGCTTTATCTCGGGGATGAAGCAATTATTTACGATATCTTGTGATTATTGTTTTTAACTGAATCGTTAACTTGGAATTAAATTTGAAGCATTTGACCAGAGTTTAATTCGTGTATTAGCTGGAAATCAATACGGTCTCGCTCATCGATTAAAATTATAGAAAAAATTCTATCGATCAAAGTTTCACCGGCGTATACGCGTATAAGCAGTTCATCGCGTATGCACAGTTTCATTCTCGAAATCGAAGTGCGTCGCCGACATGAAAGGGCAACAAAAAAAAAAAAAAAAAAAAAAGAAACAACTCACTGTCTTTGAACGGATCCTCGTCGTCTTTGAGTTTCTGCTGTCTTCTGGGCTTCGGATACACCCTCGGCTCTCGAGGAGTCGGCGGCATTTCCTTTCCATAAGCCATCATACACGCCAAATGTCTCTTCTGCATGTCTTTGTTCGCTAAACAAAAGAGAGCGAGGGAGAAATGAGAAGGAGAAAATTATCGATCCACCGAGGGGATGGACGATTTTATAGATTGTTTATTGTGTGCGAGATGGGAGATGAACTATAATCAAGCGATTCTTCGACGGGGCGAATTATAATGGGGAAATTGTTTAAAGCCCAAATATTAACAAACCCGATCAAAGTAAAAAATTTGAATTAATATTTGAAGTAATAAAATATTGAAGTTAGTTCAAAATCTAGCTCTGATTTTCAATCTCTGGTTTCATCGCCGCGATGACGCCCGGAGAAGTCGGACTGTTCAATGTATCGCGATTTAGTAGATGTTACGATAGTGTATAAAGATACATAGAGATAGGCGAGTATTTAACCCCAGCTTCTTTATTTATATGTACTATTATAGTCACAATACTTATTTAAAAATCAAACTGAATCCTATACTTTATTACGATATGATATAGCTTATTTAAAGTAGAAGAAAATGACAGATACGAAACTGTACGAATATCAGAGACGTTAAAAATGTTAATTATATCTGTATATGGGTACACGTGCGTATCTTAGAGTATATATATACCCGTAAGTAGGATGTTAAATGGAGAAACGGAGAACAGTTTCGTAATGGGCAAGTGGGATAGAAAATGACTTTGTAATTATTCTATCAGTTTTGCGAAAAATCAGTGATTGTTTCATGCAAAATTAAAGAACCGAACACAATCATTGTGAGCGAGGGAGAGAGGGAGAGAGAGAGAGAGAGAGAGAGAGAGAGAGAGAGAGAGAGAGAGAGAGAGAGAGAGAGAGAGAGAGAGAGAGAGAGAGAGAGAGAGAGAGAGAGAGCAGAGAGAGAGAGAGAGAGAGAGAGAGAGAGAGAGAGAGAGAGAGACAAACAGACAAGTTACACAAAGTCATTTTTCTATCTCGTAGTACAAGTATTATTAATATTATATTAGCAGTAGCGTTGTATTAAAGTATCATTAGTATTATAGTAGCTATTTCGTAGCGTAATACGAAACTATCCTCAAGTTTAAGGATATGTATATACTCTAAAGAGGTGTATTGAATTGTGGCGCTAGTTTTGTAACGCAATGGTATTCCATTTCTATAATGATTATAATATACCTAATGAAATCGATCAATTTCTCACTGACGTACCAACGTCATCCAAACGCGAAACAAAGATGATTCAAATTTTGAGTTTTATTTAAGTAGACTCTTCCTGTATCAAGTATGAATACTCATTCCTTCGTTTAAGAATTAAGTTTAAGATAACCTTCTCAATTTAAGAAATAAATCATTTGTCACTAAACAAGAAAATATTCACTTGATAGCAGAATTTTTTTTCAGTTTATTATAGCAGAATACGCATAATAAAAGAGTAATTTTTTACTGCCAAGTAATTTTTCTTTTTTCGTTATAAACTACCATTTGATCGTCAAAAATTACAAAATCATTCGGTTCCCCATTTGGATAGTATTAACTGTCATTGTTGAAATACGCTTGTTTTATATACGCTTTACGGTATAAACGTGAAAAAAAAACGATCAAAATACGAGCAGTCCACGGATCTGATGCAAAGCAATCCTACGACAGATCAAAAACAATATTGCCAAAACACGTAGAAACGTAATTTTAAGAATATAAAGTTCCATTATAGCAAGTTTTAATATTGGCATTTTATCTATATATATATATATATATATATATATATATATATATATATATATATATATATACACGAGCAAAAGCGAAAGAGGTTTATTGGGTCACTTTGCCAGCACGAATAAAACGTATATAAATCGCGTTATGAAGTATATGCTAGATACATACATATATTCAAGTTTATTCGATAGGATTATTATATAGTTATATAGGTCCAAAAAAAGTTCGACTGTATGTATGTATGTATGTATGTATCTTTATATATGATTGATTTTCTTTTTCCTCACGTAAAGGTGCCGTGCGCCTGAATTGCTCCCTTTCGTAAGCGCCGCTGCTCACGATCATCTCCCTCGATCTCCTCTTCCATACTGAAGGATATTCAACCTATATATATAAATATATGTGTGTGTGTAATGAAAAATAGACCCACTGGCATATCTGCATTTAATTCAAACGTATAATAATGCATTTCTTCTCATTGTATATTAATATAGAAAAATAGCCAATTCGGCCTCTGCTATTCATTACCTGTATATTGTTCGGTTCTTGTTTCTCAACTTTTTGCGTGGGCGGCCGACTGGGCAATGAATCGCCTCTGTTTACTGCATCTTGAATCGATTTCCTTTGCATCATCGTCAGTTTAGATTCTTCCATTAACACTGCATACAGCACAAGTAAATTCGTAAGTGGGCTAAGCTATATTTGGCTTTTATATATATATCTGATTATTAAATTTAAATATAGCTATATATATATATATATATATATATATATATATATATATATATATATAGTGGACTAATAACTTTTAGAAATTACCGCGTATACCTGACAGCTGACTCGAAAATATTTTATAATCATAGAATAAAGGAGAAATAAATTTTTATTATGACGTGAAATTATTGAAATTTATAGTATAGAGGGTCCAAATCAATATCTATGAAAACGTCATCACGACCGAAGTAAATGCCAGAATAAATTACTTTAATTCCTTGTCTTAGACAAGTGCTTTTGATTTTATTGCGAATTATGCGGATTGTTAAACATGTTTCACCAAGTGTATACGCTGAGATATCAATTAGCCTTCATTCATTACAAATATAATTTATTTTTATCTATAATTATAAATAAAAATTTAATTCAAAATTTGATTTTCATGTAATACTCGATGCAAGGCTAATCAAAAACTTGTAAAAGGGGGGCGGGAGAATGAATCAAAAATAATAAGCGGGTTAAACTTATTTAACCCCCCCCCCCAAGCCCCCTTACCTTTTATCAAATTTCTTGTCTCCTCGCTGTAATTTACTTTCGGCGGATTATGAAAGGCTCCGACGCCTATTCCGACCCTCGGAGTTTTTCTGTCCATTTTATATTTTCTTTTTATTTTCTTTCCCGTCCAGGCGCAAAACTCGCCAATTTTCCGCAGTTCGGGACGAAAGTTCTTCCCCGCTTCCGAAGCTAGATGGGAAGAAATCCAATATCAAAGTAAAGAAAGCGACGGCAAAGTCCGCGCGAATACATATATGTATATATGTATATATAGATGTAACTGCGACGATTATACCGCGCGCTCGGAATATAATCTACACCCAAGTATAAGCGACACGCGAAATCAAACCTGGCGGCCCGACATGGCGGCCCCTCGTTTCTATGACTACTGTGCAAAAGATGAGTCAACCCCCCTCCCTCTCTCCGTCGCCCGCCGCCCTCCGTTCCAACGGGCATCATCGAACTAACTTTTACGATTAACGCTTCCGTATGCCCATACGATAGGATTCGCTCGAGCAAAAAGAATAAAAAAAAAATAAAAAAATTTCTCGTTACAGGAAAACTGTCTCTTTGCAAAGGGGGACATATCCTTAAAAGATTCTTGAGATAGGGCTTGTACAATCTGCGTTTAAAGGTATTTATTAAGGTTATTATCGTTTAAAAAAATGTCATTGCTTTAGATTATAAAGATTATATCAAGTGAAATTAAAGGAATCTAGAAAATTGGCAGAAATAATAAATAAATAAATAAATAAAATAGAATAAGTTTTTTTAACTTATTAATCAATGATAAAAACAAAACTCGGAGCATGAATAAAAATTCTAGAACAGCAATCATTTTTAAGACAAGTTATTTCTAAGTATGCCAAATATTTAATGAATAATCTTTTATAAATTTTTATACTCGCGCGCATGGAAAAAGTGACAGAACAAAAATATTTATAGATTTGTCATTGATTTTATTGTACATTTAATTTAGCATGCAGTTATGATTGACAGGCGGACAGTTTACTCCATTACCGTGAAGCTATTACCGTTAAAACGCAAAAACTATCAAATTTAATAAACGGATTTAAATTAATTTTTTACAGCCATTCTTTTAAGATTCAAATACTTCTGTTTGTTTGACAAATTATTGTAAGTTTTCATGTCCACGGTGTAAAGCTAATTTATATCGTTATTTATCATCGTTTTCAGTTTTGACAATGCAATGGTACATAATTTGCGTCAGAAGATACGGAGAAATTAAAAAAGTATTTCAAACAAATGTTGAAGATATCGTTTCTACAAAACGTATTTTTCTGTACTAATACATATATTTTTTTTGTCATATGCAACTGACATTTCTCGAAAAAAAATTCAACAATCGATACATGCGGTGTGACTGTATTTTCTTACAATTATATATCTTAGTGGATTTTAATGGAAATTGAATTCAGACAAATTTCACCAACAATTAGGATTTTTCGAATTCATATGGAAAAGTCGGAAAACTTTAAAAAAATAGTTCAAACAGAAACGTTGTCGATCTCGTTAAAAGTACATCGTTGTTTTTCATGTAGGCCTTGATTTTCGACGCGAAGAATATTTCAGGAATAAAAATTCCATATTCCATATTTCAGAGTTCAGGATCGTTTACAGCATCGGCCTTTTGTCGCCTCTAATTGTGACGAAAGAGAAATTTTTTATATATAGCTATATGCAATTTATCCCGAAAATGTTCTTGTAGAGATAAAATACATTCATATTTCTTTGTAATTTTTGTTTGTTTGAAATTTAGATTTTTTCCAATTTTGCGGAATAAGTTCCACGAACCATCTTCGTATAGCTTTCGCACGCCAATATTCTATTTCTTCTGAAAACCGCTACGATATATGTAATCGGCATCCCAAAAAAGACATAAACGTATTTTCATGGAAAGAAACGGTGGTTTATTTTGAAACAGTAAAGTCACAAGTCACCCTTCATGAGAAGAAGCCGAGATGGAATCGTTAAAATATTCTCGAGAAATATCGCTTGTACTGAAAAAAATGTACAAATTAGATCTACGACTCAATTTTTTATTTTTGAGCTTTCGTATATTCTGAGATAAATTTGAAAAAATAATGGTTTTTCCCATGGATTTCGCCGTGAAAATTCTATTTCTGCAAAAATCGCTATACCTAATTCGCAATTAGCGCTTTTAAGAAAAAAAAAAATAATTGTACAAATTTTCAGGAAAATTGATGGTGGGTGCTTTTCGAAAGTCTATACGCAAAATAAACTTTAATTAAAATTATAATTTAGAGTTATATAATAAAGGTTAAATTAGTGCTAAAATATACAAGTATAGTTATAATAGTTACTAAAAATTAATAATAGTTAATAATTAATAAGCAATGTGTGTTAAAATGAATAAATCTCCATAACGCCCATTGTTTTTCGAATATAGATAGTGCTCATTGTCCCGTAAAACCATTTATAAATGAAGTTCATAATTCCTGTAGGTAGACAATGTTTCCCCAGTGGAATATAGTATAATGATTTTAGAGGAAACCTTTTAATTAAAGACTTATATGCTGACTTATATGCTGATTACACATGTGTGTGTATACATACGAAATTCATAGTCCTTTGCGGTTTCGTTTGGTAGATTCATTAGGTTATATCTAATAAGTAATTGACTATATTATTTCTGAGCATTCTTTCTGTTTCTTTAATGCTTTTATAATTAAAAAAAAAGCACGTTGACATTTTTAAAACAGGCTTTATATTTTTTCTATTATCAGAGAGAAATTTATACATATATATATATATATATATATATATATATATATATATATATAAATAAAATTTAAATGTTTGTATATTCTGTCATTTATGTTCGTGTGTAAAATAATTGTAATTTTTAAAATTTTTTTAAACGATTTTATTTGCTAAATAACTATATATACATATTAATAAATGTAATTAATAAATAAATTATAGATATCATAAACTAACCTATTATTATAATAATGTCCCACAAGGTGTAAACCGCATAAACTTTGAAAACTTAGAAAATGAAAAATGAGGAACTGAATATTAAATGAAAATATAAATCATATAGATTATGATAAAATAGTAAACTTTACTGAATAGTTTTCTTTTGTGATGTATGAATTTTTTAATTTACTTATGTGCTGTAATATGAAATTTCGATTTGAATGAATATCGTGTGACTGATGTCATGAATGAGGTATAGATATTCTACCAAATGAGAAGACCATTATCGCGAAAATACATCGTTGCTTGTATACGGAACTCAATATATATACTGACGTTATCCACGTGATTTCGGTGCAATACATAATAGATATTCAGGTTAATTCGATAGAATCGCACAAAAACGTGTTTTCATAATATTCTAATCCAAAGAAGAGGAAGATATGAAAGCACAAGAAAGGAACGAACTGTGACCCACGCAGGTTCTCGCTTCTCCTTTCATTTCTTTCTGCGGACATCGGCTTTTCATCATGGAGTACGATTGGTTTTTTTGTATTTTTTTTTATATTTTCAAATTGTGGTAATCTTTTTTTAAGAGAATTTTTTTCTACGGCGAGCTTTCTATATTGAACACGAATTCATTTTCCGACACAGTCAAATAACACGATTAAACAGATTGATATATAATATCAATCGATATATATATATATAGAAATTCAGCAAAACCTTACATTTAAATAATATCCAACCTATAAGAATTGTAATGAATTGTTGCGTATTTTATAGTTAATCTGCGAAATTCTAGAAAATCCCGAAAAAATTCATCAAAAATTAATGGAGAGAGAATTGTAATATTTAATTTTCTAATTTTAATACTATTAGATTTAATTTGATTCGATCGATATAAATTTTGTGATCTCTATACCGAACTATTGAAATTTCACTTTTCCCGTCCACAGAATACATCGAATTAGCAAAGTATGTTGGAAAAAATATTTCGAAGAAATATATTTGGAATCGTACCGCATACTTCTAAGAATTCGAAAAAGCGCTGGTTCTCTCGGAGCGCTGAGCTTAACTATACATAAAACCGTATATACATACACACAAAATATATATGTATAGCAAAGATATAAGACGCCTGCGCAATAAGGGAGGCATCGGGGTAACCACGCGCGCACGTATGCACATATACACACGTACATACCTAAACCCACCAGCAGATTTGCGAGGAGGACAGCATGCGGAGTGGGAGGGCAGGGAAACGGCAGCACAGCGATGGAGTCGCGCCCTGCGCGCACATCATCGGAGGGGTCGAAAGGGGAGGACCGCGCGTCGCGCGACAAGACCTCTATATACATTGACTTTATATATATATACATACACAGGTATGATATGGGCTCGACGTATTATATCGCAGCAGTCGCTCTTTGGTGCGCGAGGGCAACCGACCGAATCGACACGCGAATCGCGGACCGAAGGAAAGAGAGAGAAAGAGGTCGGCGTCGCATATTTATAGTATATATATATATATATATACAGGGTTGTCGCGCTGTATACACACCCCCGCCATATACGTTAGCGCAGGTGCGAAGGTGCAGCTATATATAAACATAAATACATAGACAAGTGTGCCCACACGCATTTTCGCACACATATACAAGCGAAACCCATTGTATAATCTACGAAAATACATACATATATATATATATATATATATATATATATATATATATATGTATATATACAGACACGTATATATATTACGCATCGTCCTGCAGGCTTTCGTCGACTTCGCCGAGGAGGAGCCGAGGCACCGCAGGTGAGGACGAACATTATAGCACAGGATGGTGCGCTGCAGCGCGCGAAAGTTATTGATTCACCGGCGCGGAGAGGGTCGAGGGAGAGGAGGAAAAGGAACGCCGCCGCGTCTCTCGCTCCTTCGGCTAGGGTAGATAATATAAACACACACATGCACGCGCGCGCACAAACACACACACACACAAAACATATATATATATATATATATATATATATATATATATATATATATATATACATAAGAGAGGGACGAAGAGGAGCGCGGACGTGGGTATGCGCGCTTTGGAGCGAGGACGAGCGGTATTTCGTTCTTCGTGTAATCTATAGCTTCGCGCTGCACCCCGTCGCGGACTGCGAGGCACTTATATACATATAATTGGTCGCTCACGTGATATATATATACAGAACTTTTTATTATATTGCACTGTCGTGGGACGGTGAAAGCGGATCCGGGACTGTGCGCGAGGGTGCGCAGAGGAGTCGCGCCGCGATCTAGTTCTGCGAAGTATAATTTTGATACAAGGTGAGGGGAGAATGAATTGATGTTCACCTGTGCATCGTAACATATGAGTGTTTATATAGAATAATAATAATAATAAGTATATTACTATATAAATTTGATTATGTGCCATATATGAGTTTTCTTGAATGACTGACGAAATTCACGGTTAAAATCCATCTTCCGAAAGAGCTCTATGGTCCGCGGAATAGTTCTTTCGGAATATGAACAAAAAGGCTGTTTATTATTATTAGCGAATCTTAACGTGAAATGTATAACGAATCAATTCATTAACAAATCTAACGAGTCTAGTGACCTGGCTATTGATTAAAAATAGAATTATGGTTATTTTCAATTGAAGTAATAAATTGACAAAATTTTAAACCTTTCCATTTTAGTAAAATTATTGTGCTTGTTATTTTTACCTATAGGTAAGACTTGAAAACAAAGCTTATCAGTATTGTTTATTCACTATTTATTTTATAGATGTTTCGGTGTTAAAAATTTACTTGTAAAAATTGAAATGACAATTTGAAAACGTTCGTGGAAGCTTCACTGCTATTTTTAAACTTAGAAATGATTCTGTTTTGTAAATAGGCTGACACATTGAATCAGGTATTGATTTTACTATGAATTTTAGTACAAACGACAGTGAAGTTCTAAGAAAAAATATTCTTTAAAATAAAATTTCTCGTTATAAGAATTTTATATTACGATTTATTTCAAATACTTCTTTAGTGCAAAAATTAAAAAATTAACCTCAATATAAGACAGAACGAATATATTTTTTGATTTAAATTAAATATATTTTTAATCGAAATATATAGATAAATAGTACATTTTGAGTAATTTACTTAATAATAGAAATGCTTAGTGTTAGTGAAATAATTCCTAACAAATGCAATATACAATTTTATGCACTAAGGCACAAGCACACCAATAAGTGGTCCTCGTATTAAAACTGGTGAACTTAATTTATTTGACATGTACGTGTTGAATACAATTTCTGCACTCCGTTGAACCAAACATTGCCAAATCTAAAAAAAATTTTAAATTGCATAAAAGACATAACTTTTACACATATTGTTGTACCGAATTCGAATCTGAACTCTGTTCAGCTCTAGGATCTAAAGAATTTTGGGAAAATTGACAAAAAAAAAGTAAACAGTAACAGAGAATACTGAATCAATTAATAAAAATTACATTAACGTGTATGTTTTAATATTTATGTATGTATTATATATAACTTAAAGAATATAATTTTCTAACCTAGATTTTGTATACTTTTTATATTCAATTTATAGACTGAAAATACATCTGAAGCAAATAAAAATGCGTGAATCCAGGTTTTTTTGACAAAAATCGAAAATCTTTAAGAGAAGCTTTAATAAGTTAGCATAAAAATTACATAGCTTTTTTTTATAAGATTAATTTTACATCTTTTTTTGCCTTCTAAGTTCTTTGTCATTGTAAAATTATTCTAAGATACATCTCAGCTCCCCTTTTGATCAAATTTTTATTATTTGTATTCTTCTCCTTTTTTACAAAAAGTTTAGCGAGATATTCTTCAAATTGTATTTTGCTTGTGCTTTTGTGTCATTAGTTTTTGTATTGAAATTTTCGTAAAAATGTTTGAATTATCAAAAATATACCTACTTTCAACTTCGTATTTCATTTTGTTTGAAACTTCTCCACTGAATATTGAGTGCAATCAGTATATTTTCCCACCGCTTTGAGGGCATGTAGCTTTAGTTATTCAAAGTCATTCTAAACTCGATTTCAATTATTTTAGGATATAACTTAAATTTATGAAAAATCTGGGGTAATACAATTTAATATACTTCAAATATAGATTCAATACACGATTGTACGTAAAAGACTTGACGGCGCCAGGACAGAAAAAAATATTAATAAGTTTTTTTATATAATTATTAATTTAATTTTAGTTTTGCCATTTTACACAACATTCTGCATTTTTTAAATAGTTTTTGACATTTACCTCAAATTTTTTTGAACTAAACAGAATCCGTCCGTGGGTGGAAAAAGTCAAATAATATAAACTCCAGTGGTTCCGGTTTCGTAAATAAGCCATATTTTTTTTCAGCGCCGATGTCTTATTAACTTCTATATAATAAATGATAAATAATCGATGAAACACAATGTTATTTTGTTATAATAATGCCTTTCTTATTAAATCGATAAAACTCTTAATATATATCAATAATAACAATTATAATTATCGATTCAAATATATATATATATATATATATATATATATATATATATATATATATATATATATATTGTAGATTCAATAAACAGTTTAATTAAAATTTTCATGTAACTATAGCAAAGAGAGTAAATAGACTAAAATCGTTTATATTTAAATACTTGTTTGGTATGCATATGTAATCTAAATCCTTAAGGATTTATAATTAATTGAAAATATTCTATTTTCTATAACAAGTAAAATGTGTCTGTATAAATAATAATGTTTTTATTTTTAATTTAACTTAATTTAAATTGTTATCTGATAAATTTATTGTGCTATATATTTATGAATACTCCGTACTAGTTATTTTATTTTTATTTTGATACTGATAATCTTTTAATTTAAATATTATTTATTATATAATTTTGTAATATATATAAATTACACGTATGTACATAAAATTTATTAAACATATAATTTTATTCATTCTTTAAATTAAATCTGAAATTTCATTCATGAGATGAAAATTAATTAAAATGATTATTAATGAGACAAATAAAATATATCAACAAAAATTTATAGTGAATATAAATTTACATTTAAATTTATGAAAGCCTATTTTTTATGTTTCGCCCTCTATATAATACAGTATGGTAAGCATAAGTTTTTAATACATTTATAAACTTTTCATTTTATTTCGTCATAATAAGTAAACAGCACTTTTCATTTTATGACTAAAGAATAATGATCTTGCCTTTTGTATGTTTTATAATATGTCACCTATCTTAAGGTACACTATAGATTTTCGTGTAAATTAAAAACTTAATTTATATTTATTATAAATTTCTTTTAAACAAAACAAAATCTTATTGATATGATATATTTGTAATGTAGTTCTAAAATTTTTATCGTTAATCTGCCGAAATAATTAGGAATTGTTTGTATTTATTTCAGATTACAAATATGAAATAAAAACGTATATTTTTGTACGCCGAAATCATCAAATTCTATGCATATAATAATGTTTTTTGTAGACTAGACCTTATTCATAACATATTAAATAATCCTATTGACTGCATCAAAATCTGAATCGGTTGGAATTACATCAGAATGCGAAATAATGATTCTGTATTAAATAAGTTATCCGTGTCAGGACCTATAAAATAATTTTTTTTTCACATGCTACGCGGATGATAATTTGAACACTTTTTCACTTCTCTTCGTACCGCAGGTAAGCCACGGAATTATTCAGAATATTCTGAGGAGGGCAGTCCCAACTGATTAGTCATCGGCGAAGAATTTGTTCTTTGGAATTCACAATGAAGATCGGTCTGCTGAAAAGTTTTCTTCACTACTTCCAGCTGAGGCAGGGAACGATTCTGATCGCCATACTGCAGCTGGTCAGTCAGAGTAATTCATTGTCGCGCCTTTTCAATTTTATTTTAGCGATCATTTATATATATATATACATATATATATATATATATATATATATATATATATATATATATATATATACATATATAACTTTTTGAGAAAAAACATGCATCGTTTCAATTTCACAGAGAAGTTTGATGGATAATAATGGATAATACGTATTTAAATATAAATTTGTGTATAGGTATAACCACGAACAAAATGGACACGGTTAAGCATGTTTATTTCTATATCATAAAATCTTCTTTATTTTATTAATTTCTATTGTACATGCACGGGAGAAAATTTAGTTTCATATTATAAGAAAGAAATCCGTACGAATACGTTTGTACTTTTATCATTTATAGTATCGTGATAAGGAATTTTTAATATATATCGCTTATCCGATTGTGATTTATTCTTATATTAGGACGAAATCAATATTTTTAAAGAAAAGTATTTTTACGATCTAATCAATGTCTGAATGAAGTTTTATTAGGTCGATTACGAAGGTTGTAAGTTTCTTTTTTTTACATGTTTATTCTTTTACGTTTATGCCTAGTTTTTATAAACAATATAAAAATGTAACTGACGTCATATAGGAGCACATAAAAAAGCACGTTAAATTTTTTATAAAACAAAAATCTATAACGACATCCTCAATAACAAAAAAAAACTTTTCCGGACAAGTACGCATCGACGGACACAATAGAGCGGATATTTCAAATTTCAAAAAACAAAATACATTAATCACTTTAATATAAAAGCAGTTTTTATAGATATTTTAAATCATTCCAGATTATTTATGGTTTTTTTATTACGTTCAATACATAATTTGAATATATAATAAATTTGATTTGACTAAGTAATCTACCGATGAACGAATTATCCAAATTAAATTTATTTTCTTGAGTTCGTAAATTAAATATGAATTTGTAACTGCTTTTATATTGAAACGACTTTCTTAATTGCAATAGATCGATTGAAATACGAGACTGATTTTTACTTTCTTCACGAGTTTTAATAAGGTCTAATGGCTTATATCATGCTGAAAATTCTTTATTATAAAATCATTTTTTCATTGGTTCTTTTCTATAATAACCAAAAACATTCTTTCAACAATGTTGTAAAAAAGAAAATTTTCAAGGAAGCCTCTAATTGGTAGATACAATATGATCTTTCATTTTGAAATTTATCGTTCTTCAGACGCTTTTTTTTGTATAATACTTTTCCAACATGATAATTTGTATAAACCCATTTGTTAAAGTAAGTAAAAAAATTGTAATTAATAATTCTTATAAAATAAAGAAAAACAGGAGTAATAATCAAACAAAATTTTATGTATAAAAATAATCTAAATAAATAAAAGTTTAATAGAGAAACAAGGTTAAGTTTTCTCGGTTTTAATGCATCTAATAATTTGGATATCTATTGATACTACTCTAAAAATCTGAATCGAATGAATTTTGAGAAATAAGCTAATTAAGAACGTCATAAGAAGCAAATATAAATATAGTTTCCAAAAAAGCCTCAAAATTTTAGTAAAATAAGTATGAATCTGAATTTGCTGCAATTTATATCGCTATTCACAAAAAAAAACTTGTTTAGATTACAGGAACCTTGATTTCCATGCAATATGAGAGATTATATATTTGATATCCTAAGTGAACAGATATTCGAGGTATTATATCTGATTTTAATCATTAAAAGACTAAAAATATACAATCGAGAAGCACTTTTTGTTTAGAAAATTAATAAAGGTACTTTTAAGAATGAAAAGACATTAATTCATTTATTTAGAATTTTGTATAAAAATCTATAATTAACATAAATTATAACTAGGACTTTTATAAAATAATAATATAAAATATATTTCTAGTACCATTTAATTAAGAATAAACGAAATTATAGATTTGATTATTAATTTTTTTTTCTAATTTAACAAAATCTAATTACTTTGTCTATATTTATTCAGCTAATGAGGTGGAGCTCCAAGTCTTGATTATAACGGCTGTTGCAAGAAACGACTCTCTATAAAATAGATTTAATTATAATTTTTATCAAATTGCTGCATGACAAAAACATTGAATAATTAAAGAGATTCGCTAAAAAAACAGATATATAAAATTCATCAGAAGCATTTCACACTGTCATTATGGAATTATCACACTTATCAAGTTCATCTTTTCGATGAAGTATAGGCAAATGAAAGTAGTAAAAAACTCGACTATAACGATAAAATTTAATCTGTTCGTTTTTACCTTGCTAAGTTGTTAATGTTGACTACAGGCTATCAATAAATAACATAAATATACCCTTAAATTTTTAATGAAAATTAGGTTTATGATCTAATTTAAAAATTAAATTAAAACTTCAACGCAATACATACCTGACTTTCTATAATAATTTCTCGTATCTATAATATATATATATTAGTTGGACGAATGAAGTTCCAAAAAAAAAATTCACCCTTTTTTTCTGCAGGTCTTATCCAGCTACATCATGGTTTTCTTCGTCCTCGGCTTGACCCACGAGGCGGGAATCCAGTACATGATCGTGCGCGACACGGAGGACGTGCTCGAGCGCGAGGCCCTCGAGGAGATCACCTCGAAGCACATCAACAGTCACCGCATGGAGCTGGCGCATCATAATGCCACTGGTACGTATGGGCATCTGTTCCCGTATATACATTACAATGCAGCCACGTGTTTATCGTTCTGTTGTAATGTTCGGATCGAATTGACCCTATTATTGACGTTTTTTTTCTTGTATTTTTAGAAAAAGTTTACCTGCTTTATTGCGGACTGGTGATCGTGATAGTACATCTGCTTTCGACAATTTTACTGCTCTACGCCGCTCTAATGGTATGGCGATTATTATAGTATTAATTTTCATTATTATTATTATTATTATTATTATTATTTATAGTTTCAACGAGTCTGACAATATATTAGTCAATCGTCGAATATAAGGTTGCGGTAGCTAATTATTAGATGGAAGATTTCATCGTGTAAAAGATTATTTTGGCTAAAATATTATACACTTTTCCTCATTCTGTCGTTCTTTATAACTAAGAAATATTTTTATGAGTTTGGTAGTCTTTATACAATAATATAATTATATAATGATAATACCAGACTGTTCTCGTTCATAATCACCCCCGTAGAATCTGAGATACACAAACTACTACTAAAAAATAAAAGAAAATCAACATAATAAATTTTTTTCGAGCGATAGTTTTTTTATTTCGGATTTTACGGGGGCTATTACAAACAAGAATAGCCTGGCTGATATTATATAATTATAAATGTATTTTTTTATAAAGACTGTAAGACCAATAAAAATATTTTATAGTTTAATTGCAATAGTAGGCATAAGTACAATTTTCATTCCCCTCATTACTGGAATTTAGATTATACACAAAATAATTGAGAAAAAAATAAATAGATTCTTTTTCAACGGCAAAGGTTTTTTTTAGTAATAATATAACTTTTTTATGTTACATAGAGTTTATATGGTTGTTTGTAATCTTTGAATTTATACTTCTTTCATAAAACCTGAAGAGGGTGGCGAACCTAGTTGTCGAAACTTTTTGCAACTTCATCACTAGTGTAATTTTTGCTTTTTACTACAAAAAAAAGATCTGTCCTCGAAAAAATGATCGATTTTTTTATACAATTATTTCATCAAGAAGGAAGGTTTAGGAAAAATATAATTATTAATTATATTATGTGTGTATATAAATTATGTTTATAAAACTGAGACATCGTTTCTAAATTTGAATAAAACTATTAAACAAAAGAAATTACTGTCAATACTGGGAAATTTAGTCGATAGTAATGGATTTAAAATGGAATAAAATTTTGAAAATTAATTTTTTTTTCAGAACGAACTGACTATTTAAAGTGAAATATAATTTTTAGTCCTAAATTTGTCAGAATACATTTTCTTATTTTCAATTCTCGTTGATAATTCGAAAATATTTTGATTTAAATAAAATTCTTTTTCCTCATTCTAACCTATAAATCGCATCTTCGCTGCTTAATTTCTGTTCTCACAAGGAAAAATATCGTCCTTATCTAGCACGAAAAAGGTTCTTTACGAACCTCGTTATAACCATCGGCTTCGCCTCTGACCACAAACCTCTCGTTTAGTGAATAAAGCCTTTCCGTACCCGGTAAGAACTATTTTTCAGAAAGGAATTATAAATGAGTAAAACATAACGTTTCGCAGTGTATGGCGGCTATCCTATTCTAAGACGTACCAAAGTAAAAAAGAAACAAAGAATGACTACATATTAATACACACATATACATATATACACATATTTTCAGTAGTTACTTTATTTTAAATCATCTTTTTCACAGTGTGGGAAAAAATATTATTATTCCATACACTAAGATGCTTGAATAAGTCGAGGACTGTACTTTTACAAAATCTTAGATTTTTCAAAGCGAGATAAAAAAAAATCCATATCGCAATTATTTATGATCGTATATAGTTAAATTTAAAATTCGTCCGTGCTCTGGTCAGGCTTTATATTACTCTCGTACAATTAGTCAGATAATTTTAGCGCAGTCATGATCGTTAAAGTTTGCTATATTTTCATAAGAGGTCTACAGTTGACAGTTACCGAGATAAAATAGGTAGCAGTTTCATGTAGCAATCTTCTGTATAGCGTCGAGAAAAAGTGCAATCTCACGACCTTTGCCTCAGCGAATAAAAAACCATATGGCAAGATCGAATTCATTCCTTCTATACAGCGAGCAAATCTGTCGGATAATAAAGTTGAAATTTTTAACGCAGCTGTATAACTCAATTATTCATTGATTTGAAATTCACTTTAATGATTTATAAATAAAAAAAATTGATTGATAAGAATAAGCACCGGATTAAAACAAAAATTTCCACTCCTCTTTGTTTTTCAGAATAAACGCTACTTGATGACACCGTGGATGATGGTTATGATGACAATAATAGTAGCCTTAATAATATCATTATTCCTCGTTCAAGAAGATTGTCCGTTTATTGCCGTAATCGGCGGAAGAGCTAATATTATTGATCGTAAGTACAAGATAATACGAAATCATATTTGGACAACTCAAAATTCATTTGTTTCGTTATTCATTCGATTTAATAGGCAAGATTGTTCATAAAAACATATATAATGATCTATAATTTCTACTTGAATTATATTTTATATATGAGTTGAATTTATAAAAATGAACAAGTTTTATAGATGATATATTGTTTGTATTTTACAATTAATTGTTTAGCTTGATTTTCATCATTATTATTTCCGAATAACGTTCGAATGTATTGGTTTTAACATTCACAATAAAATGGAAATTTCATTATTTTTCCGCGTAAATTCTTGAAATTTTTCGTATTTATTTTTCGAATATATACGTAAGAATTATTGATTAACAAGATAAATAATCATTCATCAGATTTTCATATATATTAGAGATATATAGGTATATAAAAATCCACATTTTTTCCTACCCTGTTGTTAAAATTTGATTGATAAAAAGATGACGATGAAAAACCCACGTACACTGTGCTTACAATATTTTCTCGCTCCCTTCCCAAGGCCTCCTCGTACTGACGCTCGCCCTGGTCTGCATCTACATGTGGCTGGTGGTCTACAGCACCTATCGCCACCTCGAGATCAAGAAGGGCGTCATCCACGAGGTGCACACCGTGAACGAGGCCAAGAAGTACGCGCGCCGCGCCTTGGAGAAGAAGCAGCCCCATCATCAGCAGCGCCAGCACGTGCCGCTTGCCCAGCCCTACGACGTCTGAGGCGGCGGAGGAGCGACCAACACGGCGGCGAGGGAGGGCTGAAGACGGCCCCGTTGTACGAGGGAAAAAGACGAACGAAACGGATGAAGAAACGCGGTTGGAAGCTTGGGACTTTTTTTGAGCATTTCTCTCTCGTTTTTCTTTTTTGTTCGCGATGCGAAGAAGGGAGGTCGTGAGAGAAAAAAAAATATATATAAAGAGAGAGAGAGAGAGAGGGAAATGCGCGCATAAAAGTAGAAAGAAACGGGAGGCGAAGGCAATGTAGCTCGGAACGATGAGGGAAAAAGCGTTATTGGAAAAGTTGCTATATATTTTTGGTACATTGACGTCACGTGTAAGGCATGCACCGTCGCATATGTCTGTTTATACCGCTTACAAATAAAAAAAAAACACAATACAAAATCATATAATACACATATATTTTAGAATATATTATCCCTTGACTTTTTCGGCCAAGTGTATAAGTATAAACACGCGCCTACTATAGAGGGGAATGATGGGATAGTCCCGAAATGGATGCCGTAATAGTTTGATCTGGAAGAGTGTTTGAATAATACAATATAACGGATACGTATAAAATACAACAAAATTATAATCTCGCTGTGTCATCACGATGTTGTCAAGCTATACGCGTTACCAAACCCGCGCGCATATCGTATATATGCACATGGGAAATTTTTAAATTACGGCAGCGAACGGAAAAAGACAGTTGCAAAGAAAACTCAGTTTCCGATCGATATCTTTCTCTCGGGGAAGAATAATATCGCGATCGGACAATTTGGGCAAATACGACGTCGATGAAGATGTTCAAATGGCTGCGTCGCTTCCATCGTTTCCAATCGTTGATATCGCAAGCGTCAAGCTTCATATACGTACGAATCTCGTGCTATTAATTTTCAGGGATAATTTATCAAGCTGAAGATATAAAAATGCAGTATTGGTGATAATAGATTTCTATATTGTTTGAGCGTATCGTTTTAGTTGCATTATAAGGAAATCAAACGATTTAATTGTTATAAACTGTATTTCGAAATTTTATTAAAAATTTGATTCGTTGCGACGTACAAAGTTTGAACAGATTTTATTCATTGTGATTCTCATAACGAAACAATTTGTTTTCGTTGTATAGTAGGTTGCTTTGATTTAGAAAGAAAAAAATTGTTGTATTAGTAGTTTACAATTAATTACACGTATACATGGATAAAGTTCCTTTTAAGAACTTAATTATATTGACGTAATTAATTTTGAAAATTGTATTATCACCTAGTTTCAATATCAAACGCACAACTTCTAACACATAAGTTGTTTAAGTATAGAATTACGACATCAATTCATAATTATGACATGTTTTTACTCTCACTTATTATTATTAGTATAATTTGCAGTAGAATTAAGAGATTTATAATGATATTCAATATGTGAGGTTAGAACAGTATAAGTTGTGTATAAAAAATATAATACACGCTACTTCTACCCACAGGTAGAATTGTCTAATATTTTGGATATACAATACACGATATTTTTCTCTTGTTATATTATTTTCTGAAAGGATTTTACTTAAACGATATTTTTATGTAGGAATTTTTATTTTTATATTTAATATGGCTATTAATATTGCCATTACATATTACTGCTGTTATTTCTACATACCTCCTATTCTGTTTTATCCGTTGCACATATGAATTCAAATCAGCTACAATATCAAAAAAGAAAAACCTTTGCATAATGATTAAGAGTGCATTTACGAACGGAGGTTATATTGTTTGTACTAATCTTATGGTAATTATGTTTTTTTTCTAATAGTTAATATTTTGAATTAATTTTATTCAACATAGTTGTTAGTTTAAGTCAATTTATAATGTGATATGTATTACAAATTCAATTTCATTTATTTGTAAAGAAAATTATGCTATAGTTACTACGATTGTTATTATTATGTAAAAAAGCTAGTCTTCATTATCTGTGATTTATTGTTATATACCACAACTGCATAATGGTTTTGAATTGCATTGATCGAAAATATTAAGCACAAAAATGAGATAATGTTTATAATATTTAATGAACTATAATAAAATCGTTGATGTGATAAAAACTATACACAGCTGTGTACTTGAAATGATTTTGTGGATTCAGGCAAACGTATATTTAATGTTTCTTGTTTAAAAAAAAAAACCTTAATTTACGAAGAAGAACCAACATATAATTGGAACGCATATCTGTAACTTACGTTAAATATGTATAACTGCACAATATAACAGTGTTTAAAATTTTGTTAGTTACTTTTTAGCAATTTTCACTGGATTATAACTAGGACTACATTAAAATATCCATTGTGATTGTGAGTGAGAAATCGAAAAACCTTTTTGATATAATGTTGACTAATGATTCCACGCTGTTCGATGTGAGATATAACGAGGAGAAAAAGTATGTAAGATCCTTATGTATGCATAGGGTATAAGTCGAACTACATATAACTATTCGAGAACTTTACCCGTCACTAATTCAAGTGTAATTTATTATCATACTTGTAGTCATTATGTTTGCTAAATAAAATATCGTCTGTAAGCTCTTTGTATCAGCCGATCAATTGTTTAATATTCAATAAATAGCCAAACTGTGTATATGTAAAATAAACGTAGCGAATAAAGATTTTAATTAGTTTTTGCTTTAAGCTAATTTTTTTATGAAATTTTTCTTCTTTATCAACGAAATCTTCTGTTAATTCATTTAGTGAATGCAATTAATTTTTTTTTTATTATTTATAAGATAATACATATTATACATTTAGTATAAGTTTTTAATAAAATATTTTCAAAAAAATATAATACCAAAATTAATATCATATTAAATTTCAATAAGGAAATGAACAGTTTCGTTAAAATTAAAAAAGCTATTATATTATTGTTTTTCTTTTCATAAAAATTTATTAACAAAAGTTTTTAACAAACAATCGTTTTTGAGAAATATAATCATGGTTTGAAATTCAATTATGATATATATGGTAAGTATTTAGCATGATTGATTTGTTATATTATAAAATATTTGATCTTGAAATGTTTTTATATTTGAACGAAAAAGTCAAATGAACGTGGTGTAAATATATTTAAATAATATAATTTATGATACTTTTGGATTTCTCGCAAAAATCGTACGGGGTTCTTTTCCGAATGATTTTCTGAAGAAGATATTTTCGTTTGATATTTATACGAGTATTGTTGAACCATAATAGATTTTAGGTAATATCTGTCCGGACTGTTCTGAAAAGCGCGAGAATTTTAAAAAAAGTGTAAGAGAAGCAATACGGGATTAGGCAAACATGTGCGCAATGGGAGAGTGACCCTTGTAAGGTAGCCAAGAGAGCGTCTTTGAGGGCGCTTGTCCCTCTTTGTAATCATAAATATAAAAAAACATTATAAGTTACAGTTTAAAATGGGATATTGTTATTGAAGATATTGCGTTAATATATAAAAATCTTAAAACAGTGGAAAACATAAATACTGTATCACAATGTTGTAAGTCAGTCTTTTCACGGAATCCATTTCACGGAAATTTATAATATAGCAATAAAAAATATTAGAATAACTCGTTTCAGTCGATTAGATGTTATAAATAAATAAAAGAGGAAATTTACTCATCAGGTTCAAATACTCGAGCCAATTATCATAATAAATACATTCATACTTAAAATTTAAGATTAGTTGTTAATGGTACGAAATAGATGAAACCTATTAAATGCACATTTTTTAAGCTAAAACTTGGTCGAGTTCGAGGACGTGTCCCCTTATTGTTGGCTTATATCTGCCAAGAGAAGGCAGATTACGAATGTTTACAGGCAGGTTATTCCAATAATGAACCCTTTGAACTTGGAAGGATCGTCTTCCAATCGCATTCCAAGAGACACGTCAAATACTCAAGTAGACGTATGTGCATGATTTGTAGAATATTATGGCCATCAAATAGTGTATCTTGGTATCTACATTGTATGTGTAATCAATCGAGCGATATTCTACCGAGGGTGACATGCTAAAAACAGAAGAGCAATGGTCCTAATAATAGGTCCCTACGGCAGGCCAAGCTCAAACCAAGTTCCCTTATCTTCTGAACTAATAATCGAGTATATTCTTTCCTAAAAATAAGAAAATACCCATTTTAGGAGTGCCCTAGAACACTATGGTGAAGGCACGTAAGCAGATAGGAAGGGATGCATAGTATCAAACCTCTTACTGAGGTCAAAAAGGAGGAGCATAACGATTTTCATTCTATTTCAACCAGTTCCCATATTATCCATAAATTTCATCAACAATAGGCTACGATATAAAACAAAACAGAAGAAACATATGTCCGCAAACATTCGCATTTATATTCTACCGCACCAAGAGATGAAATTATAAAAATGCAAATGTTGAAATATAAATCAATAGACCAAGTATATTTATAGAGACCAAAAATTATCAAAAAATCAAAATACTTACTTTCAACAATTTCAAATTTTATGTCTCAAGATTTGTTGAAAAAAAACTTTTATTATATTAGGACCTTGCATAAGTTCTCGCTGAGTCATTAAAGATGGTAATAATAGTACTCGGTGCATAGAATTTCGAATAATAACGCATAAGCAAGGAACTATTGCATCTAAGCTTAAATTTCCATGTATGGTAGTTCAATTTAGTATAGAAAAAGTAATTTTATATTAGGTCTGAAAATTTTATCTCTCTTAATTCCAGTATATTTACGGCGGATTTTCCTGCACTGATTTATTAAAAAAAAAATGCAGCTCCAGCGCATAGATTTCTTGTTGAGACATGTAGTGAAAATGCTTTGTCGCATACGATATGCAGAGACTGTCTTCAATGCTTCAAAATTAATGATGTTGAAATTGTGGATAAAGAACGTTCTGGTGTACCGAAAAATTTAAAGATAAAGAATTGAAAGTATTATTTGATCAGGACCAATGCCAGATGCTAGCAGAACTTGGAAAAACATTACAAGTACATTAGTGAAGTTGTTCAGTTAGTATGAAAGGGGAGTTCACGGATACGGAAAAGGAAGACGTGTGCGTTTTCAAATAAATTAATCAGCAAGAAATTATAATCTAAATTTTACCTATATATTTAACCAAGCGCCGCGGGGCATAAAAAACCTCCACACTATGCGTGGAGGAAAAAGCCAGTTATTACCACACTATACACAATAATGCGCACTTAATCTTATACACACCACAAGACGGCTGCACACTTATCGGCACACCTTAAACTACGGAGTACTCCACAATTTGAGGGAGGTCGAGACGGGAAGGGATGCTCCGCTGTTCCTCCTGCTCTGCGTTACGGCCCCACCATTTGGGTACGGGAACAACCCTTAGAGATCGTACAGACGATCTGCTGCAAGGCCCAGTGCCTTGACCCGTAAGAAACAACGCACTCGTTTAATCGATTGATTAACACACACATACACGCTAGATCTCGCGCGTCGAGTACACTATAAAAAGACGCCTTGCTAACACAATAATCTATACGTAATAGAAAACATAAATGAAATACAAATTATATGCGCACGCTTGCACACAACAATGCCGACGGTACACACAACCTTTCCGGTTGAGAAAAACAGACGAAGTAAGTCCAGATTGTGCCGACCGCATCAAGTACGCATCGTCGATGGAGGGAGGGGGAAATTACCTGAGTCCTCGTTAACTGGCAGGGACGAAAGGACGTTCATCAGTCTAGCATCCGCATCCATTCCTAAGAATCGATTTCCCCGCATTTGGGGAGAAATATGTTCCTCAGTTTGCGCGCATCTTTCATTTACCATCGGCGGGGACTATGGCCAGATGTACAGGGTCGCCGTTAATTTATTACCATGTATAAACAGCGCCTTGTATTTTCCGCTCGAAGATTTCCACATACTTCCTTGTGCCGTACCTTCTGCCTGCGGGCTCAGGGCCCGAACACAAGTTTTTCCAAATATTTAAGTGTTAGGAATGATTCAGAAGTACGGACATTGGGTACCGTGCGAATTGAAGCCGAGATTACTACTTCAACACTAGAACAGAAAAGGGTTCTTATTACACCGTATCGTGACTGGCGATGAGAAGCGAATACATTACAATAATGCAACGAGTAGAAAACCATAGAGTCATCCTGTCCATTCTACAACATCATCCGCAGATCCAAATATCCATGGTTTGAAGCTTCTTCTTTCTCGGATCAGTAGGGTGTAATTTATTATGAGCTGCTTCACCCGAATGAGACTACATGGGCCATTGCTATCTAATCGATGCATCTGAGCTAAATCTTAAACGAGAAACGGCTTTTAGAAGAGCAGATATACGATAAGGTGATTTTATTACAGGTGTTACAAAATTAGTGAAAACCTACTTAGAAACGTTTTAATAGGAAGCTTTACCTCACCCACCGTATTCTAGCTGATCGAAGCTTTGATTCTTACAAGACGTTTAGTTGGATTCTGAAATAACTGCGTCTAATCCAAAACGCTATGATGGGTGTTACGAACAGAACCGAAACTAGATGTAAAAATTAGAATTAAGCCTTCAGCGTTTATAATTTCTAGAATAAAGTTTTATTAATCGATTCCATTCTAGCTATTATTATAATTAGTTCTACGTGAAATGTTTTAATATTGTTTGAATTCAAATTTAAAATAAGATATTTTCTTTATAGCCGATAGTCATGTTATAGTTTATATTATATGTTTATAGTTTAAGAAAGTAGAAGTACAAAGATAAAATTAATTTATGATTTGATTTTTGGAATTATTTATTCTGATACATATCAAAATAATGCGTAATAGTTTTTAAGAAATTTTATAATATCGCGTTGCCATTATATACATACATAGGTTTAGTATTTCTTTTGTAACTAAATATAGTTATAAATTATATTGCGAGAAATGTTTACTTTTAAGATGGGAAGTAATGTAAATAAAAGATTGATTAATATTGTATTTGCGGGAGAATATATGAGTAAGAAATGTTATGCGATATCCTCGGAGAAAACGGCGCCGCACGAATTATAAAAACTGTTTATAAATGATATGTAAGTACACACGAGATATTGAATAATGCTTAACGAAATCATCGGTTGGCGATATGAAATCTTATTTTATAAGATATAATTTGAATTTTGGAATTGGACTCAATGAATTAATTTAATTGTGTTTGAATTGAAATTAACTAATTATTGAAGTCAGGATCGCGAGCAAACCTTCGTTAAAGGCCACAAACTGTATACAACTAAGGTATACAATTGATCCGTACCATGACGGGTAAAACCGAAGATTTTCCTGAAAACTGACTTCTATATGATTTACAAATAAGGTGATCAAATATTAGTCGGAGGAAAATCTTGAGATTTTACGAAAGAGGTTTGACTGGTTATGCTTCCATAAAAGCAATTGATCCGTACCATGACGGGTAAAATCGAAGATTTTCCTGAAAACTGATTTTTATATGATTTACAAATAAGGTGATCAAATATTAGTCGGAGGAAAATCTTGAGATTTTACGAAAGAGGTTTGGACGGTGTCAGATTACCACCTCGGGTTCTCCGACCGTCCGGCTGCGCGAAGTGTTTAGGCTGCGATCGACGAATGGGGCTTATCGCCCGAAATTTGACCCGCGATAAGAAGAAAGTCTATAAAGGGCGCTGTTTGAGCGCAGAAGGCATTATTCGTATCCCGTCTGTACGCTAAGGTGATTGCTATTTATATTTTCTTTTCATTATATATATTAAAAATCAATTTAATTAAAAACTGTTTTTTAAACCTTTATTGTTTTTAAACCTCCCAGCAGTAGTATATTACAATGGATAATAACTTGGAAATGACGGTCCTGCACCTATGAACAAAATTTTTTCATGGCCTAGAGGACTGCGAAGCGCTAGCGGAATAGTTCAGCTACTCATCCGGTGTCGCCGTACAATCGATGGCTTACGATAGCTTGCGTTATATACACCAGTACCCAGTTCAGAATTATCTACGTTAGTTTTTATTACGAACGATGTTCTTCGTACGATGGGCAAGCGAGTATATATATATATATATATATATATATATATATATATATATATATGTATGTATATATATATTAAACTATATCATATTTATATAAATATTTAAAAGCTATTATTTATATTTTGAAGAATATTTTTTCCGACTAACGGAGATGGGAATAACGGTTTTAGAACTCGCAAACCCCCACCCATGGAAATAAGCAAACATGACTTGCTCCATTTCAGGATCCGATCAGATCATGACTTATTTGCTGGTGGCGGACCAACTGTTACCAACTCCTTCAAACAGGCCCAAACTTGAAATCGTTAATGCAGATAGGTGTCGCGACACCCACATAGGAATCTAGCGAGAAGCGTTACCTAGGTCAAAGAACGAATTTTGTCATAGAGCTTTGTATAGTTTTCGCTATATTACGTCGATTATAAGGCAATGATTAGATGATCAAATTAAAGAGTAAATTTAGCTCATGTAATAATTATCATAGAAACATAATTGAAATCAGATAAATGAAACTGGCTAAAATAATATGAAGATATTTCACATAGGTGTATTTAAAGTATCTTCAGTATCAAATTTGTCGTTGAATTTTTGAAACGAAAGTTTTGTAACTAAAAGATATTTTGCTCTTCTTAACTCATTTGTCCTCTATTTTACCTATTATTGTTAAATAATAAAGATTTAGAGTTTTTCTGGAATATTCCTATTTTATATATCAAAATTAATTCTAGACAATAAAATAAGAGACACGCAATTTCTCAATTTATTTTCAGTTATAATTAAAAAGTAATAATTTATTTTTTCGTTTATTCATACTCATTTGTCTTAAAAAACTATTACAGTATTTCAATTCAGCGATAAACAGTCCAAAGTAGATATATAAGAAGTATCATAAAAAGTACTTTAACAAATGACGATCAATAGAAATAATTTTCGGTAAACAAGTCAGTACGTTGAAATAAAAGTGTAAAAAATCATAATCATTAATATTTATGTGTACAAATAAATCTGTTTTTTTTATACAAGCATTACTGACTATAAAATAATTATACCAAAAATTTATATTCTAATTTTTACCGTCTAATGACGAATTAATAATTTCATATCAATATAATATACTCACTAACTATTAGCTACTAAATTATATACAACATTATTTTATGTAACTAATAACATAAATGTAAATAATCTAATAAAAATTATGTTTTCAATCATAGATTACATACTACTAAAAAGTTATTATTTATCACAAATGAGATTTGAAACAATGTGGTTTCTTTTCGATTTCAGTGTAATATATGTAAGCGCTGTGTTTTAAGTGATTACACTGCTAATAGATAGTATAAAATTAACGTCAACCACCTTCAATTGCATTTTAAACTTACATAAGTGCACAAGAATTGAAAAGAAATAAGAAATAGCACTTAACAAATACTTAAGTATACAACAAATATATGAGGACTAGACTTTGAATATTTCAAGTGCATCGTTAAAAATGATATTAGTTATGTCAGTTAAAATTTTTTTAAGTCAGCATTGATGAATTGTAAATAGTTACAACAAATAACGTAGCTTTGCAATCAATAAAATAAGCATATGTTACTCTTGTAAATATTTTACGCTTAGTATTGTAATTTTTGTCTAATTTTGTAGTAGTCCTTAGACATCCTTATAACGCTTCAAAAAAGACTTTAGTTGACGTTAACTTTAATTCAATGCATTCGTATACAGCCATATAAATCGTCAAAACCATTTTAAAAATTTTGAGATAAATTTGATATCGCAAAGTTCAACATGATTACTTATTCGTATTACGCAATCTCTTATAACATCTCATTGTTTGACAATACGATTTGCGTGTATCAAGTCTTAGCTTTTGATACACGCTACGAGAATTTTTAAATATTTTTCATTCGTTGAGCCACTCTCAAAGATTGGCAACAATAAAACATTATTATATAAAGATTTTTATTTTATTTTCGATTTCTTTCCTATGCTCGCGTTCAAGAATTATAATTAAAACAATTTTTGTAACATTTATAATTACGTACGTCTTTTTCATACTATACATGTAGCGAAATAGTGCACGCGGAATGGAAGCAGTGAATTACGGCGCACATAATGATTGCAGTTTCATGTAAAAGAGAGAAAGTCTTTGTCTCTATCTTGAAAGATTTTGAAGTCACAGCTTCTCGTCCGTCAATTCTAAAAATTGTGCATAAAAATCCCTCGTACATTCGCCTTTATTGTTGAATACAAATTTATAATAACTTCCATCGGCACATACCACTGTAAATATAAGAAATTTTATTTATGTTATATAGCAAAACAGAAATTATTCAAATCAATTAAATTGAAAATGTTCAAATATAAATATTATATTTTGAACTATTTAATGAATATATAAAAAAAACTTAGTTTCAAAAATGTTTTATTTTATTTATTTATTTTTTTTTTTTATTGAGCTTACCCAAGCCTATAAAAAGACTTATACAGCTATAATGTTTTATTTTAATATAATTCTAAATTAATAACGAGCATTGGAGTATTGAATATACAAAACTATATTTTTAAATTAATTTATGTATTTAGAGGTGCCGATCCGAATTCAATATTTGGATAGATTGCAAAAAATTTGGATGCAAAAAAATTTGATCACAAAAAAATTTGGATGGATTGCAAAGAGTGGTAAAAATTTCTGCAAAATTAAAAAAAAATTGTTAATGTATTTAATAAAAAATTTTCTGATCTAAATAAAACATGGCTCTTGGAGATATTATATTATGCCTAATAGTTGCATGATAGACAAAAATTCGAAAAAGAATTCTGAAATATCACATAAACTAGGTTTAGATATTGAAAAAATGACAGTAATGCGAATGATAATGTTTTTTTTTCCTGACTCTGATCTGAAAACCACTAAATTAAGATGATTTGTCTATTTCCTTAGTGAAAAATAAAGTCCAATAATAGTGTGTAAATTGATTTTTTATCTCGTACGACATTTAGCTCAGTTCAAATCTGAACTCTACATAGCTAAAATATCTAGTAAAAGTTATAGCAAAAAAATGTTAAAAAATTATAAAAAAATTAATGGAGAAAAAATATAATTTGACAGTAACGAGCATGAAACAAATTTTTCTAACCTAGATCAAGCAGATATTTTACATTTGATTCAAATACCTGAGAATTTAATGTAATCAACTCAAAATAGTGAAAATTTGTACAAACAGAAGGAGTAAAAATTAAACAATTATGTTAGTACTATCATTTATCGAATAATCATACTGAAATTTTTCAACATCTTCTTATTTTTAATAAATTTTTGTTAAACTCCCTTCTTTTCATTTCCGAAAAAAATTAACCAAATATTTTTAAAAATCATAGATATCAAGTGCCTCTATTTTTCAAATCGATTTTACATTTTTTTTTGTAACTCTAAGAATCATGTTTATACTATGGACTTCTCTTTCTCTTTAGTTTTCGATTTATTTATTTCTTCAGTTTTCAAGACAAGGTTCTAGACAAAAATATTTGTGATTTTGTCAATGCTTAAAAAATATGTTCTCAGCAATGAACAATGCGAAGCTTAAAGATATTTTTAATAGGATTCAAATTTGTACTCATTTATGCGGCGAAGATTTTACATTTTCAAGGACGATTCTGATGCTTCAAAAACATCTTAATTAAGTTTTAGAGATATCATACTTGTATAAACTTTTTGAAAATAAAAATGGTACTTTTTATAAAAATTTGATGACAGTCACATTTACAAATTTCAAATAGTTAGATTGCATGTTGAGTCTTAAATGACATGTTGAAAGCTCACACTTCAAATAATTTTCTCAATACGCTGATACAGAGAAGAAAAAGTTAAGAACAATGTATAAGTGAAAAAAGACTCTTTTACCGACGCATGGCAACTTTTTAGAAAAATTTGAAATGATGCAGCTTAATAATGTTCATATATAGATCTAATCCATGATTGTAGATAAAAGGCAAACATGGATCTAGATAGATAAATAATTATTTAACATGTTTATTAATGTAATATTTGCTATTTTCTTGGAATATCCTCTGACTTTTAAGCTCGTTGATTCGGTTAGTTGATGATATAATATAATTTTTGGCCTTTAGAACATTTCTGGAATTTTTCAATATTTAAAGTGGATTACCTAAAATTTTGCAAATATGTAAGTAAAATACACTACAAATTTTAATCCAGCACATCAAAATACGTAAAAACCATGCCGGATTCAGGTTAAAAAAAATGACGCATATAAATCTGATTTAAAAAATTTGTTTTCACAATTTTCTAAAATTTTTTTTACTTCAGATTTGGATTTGACATACCACAATACGTATTATTAATAAAATAAATATTATGCTGGATCAAGATGGGAAAAAATCGTTCATGCTGATTAATGTCATTTTTGATATTTGATATTTTTAATTTTATATGGTTCTTCATCACTGTTTGATCATTGCCCCAAATCTTTTACGTTTTTGAGCTAAACCATAGTCAGCTAAACGGACTGTGATTGAAATTGAATATTAAAGTCCAATAGCTCCGGTCTCAAGAGACCACTTTTTTGTATCACAGCATTATTGAAAGATTTTTTAACCTAAATTCAATATGGACCTTTATTGAGGTATAATACCATTTATCTGTAATTGTTAGTTTACTGCATCTTTTCAAATTGAATATGAAAGTATTATAAATTAATACGAAAATAATGAAAATTATTGTATGATAATAATAAAATACCTTGCAATTATTGAAAAACAAAAAAACATTCATTGCTGATAATTGTTCCAAGTTAAAAATAGATGTAAAGGTATGTGCGAGGGGAAACGGGATAGCTCGTGGAATATATAGACGACGTAATGGCTAGATTACTGATATTAACTATATTATAAAACAATTGAAATTTTCATATTAAATTCATTCACTATATCGAATTTTTTAAGTTATTAAAAAATAGTTTGGTTTGTTATTATTAATTGTTATTGATCAAGTAAAAAGTACCTTTTTAAAAAAATATATTATATGTATAAATATTAAATTACTGTAAATTTTAGTTCATTATTATAATTAAAAATTAGAAATAAAATTATCAAAATGTCTATTTCCATACTTTATAATCAAATTGCTTAAAATTTTGCAATGATGTAGAATAAAGGTCAATAATTTTTTGTTTACACATATATATACTATTATTCACTACAAAATATTTTTTGCTCGATCGGTAAGAATTAAAAAGTTGCAAAATATGAAACATGTTTAATTATAATAGCCTAAATTTAATTTTTTTAATGTAATTCTAAATTAGAATCATTATACCTCCATAATTAGAATAATTTTCTATTGTGTTTGACAAATATAGTAAACTATAATAAATATAAATAATTCTTGGTATAAAGTGCAAAAACACATTGAACAATTTAGCCTAATGTAATCCAAATACCAGCCAATCATTTTGAGGTATTATTTATAGTAGCCGTGATAGTAACGAAACTGAACTAGATTGTGAAAACTATTTTAATCTAAATCTCATTATATATGTATATATTTTATGAATTTTAAAATTACAAATGTAGAAAATATTTGTTATAGAATATTTACTTCGAAGAAATAAAATAGTATTTATTAAAATAAAATAATAGTTATTTTACAGTTTTTTATTTACCTATGATACTACTGTTATCAGTGCCAAATGCACACATACATTGAGGTCCATCTGGCACTTGAAATTTGCAGAAGCTCCAACTAGAGCTGAAGTACTTTGGCAGAAATGTTGCTGAAGCTAAACTAGATTGTCGATTTAATTTTTGATCCTCTACTGCGAACACATGAACTGTCCCATGATCGCTTGCGACACATAGCCATGTTGAATCATGATTGAAATTTATACTAAAATAATAAATTTGATTGAAATAATAAATTTAATAATAAATTCTATATTTATTTTATCTGAATATTTTATTAATCTATACAAAGATATCAAATAAATATTTGATTAGAATATGTTGTCTTACCAGTATATATTAGCATGATTTGCACCTCGTCTTAATTCATTAATCATATTCCCATTTTGTGAGTCAAATACCCTTATCAAAGTACCTTTTTCAGAAGCTGTAGCTAATCTAGTGCCTTGTAAATTTAAGGCTATACATGATAAGGGTGTTTCATGCGCTTCAATATTTAAAGGCTGTTTTTCTGTATTAGCTAAGTCTATAACTACAAAAAAGTTTTAAATAAATTGTTAGTAATTCAAAAATTGATGGTGTGTCTATTTACAAAATTCTAAATTATATACAATATTTATAAAAAATATATTTAAAGTAATGATAAAGTATATATAATACTATATAAAATGTAAATTCATATGACAAAGATTTCAAACTATTCTATATAATTATTCTTTAGTGTATGTTTAATGTATGTGGCATAAAAAAAAATTTATATAAAAGCTTTTCATACCTTGTACATGTCCATTTTTTCTCCCAGGGAAAGCAAGTAAAGAATTGTTACTGTTTGGGCAGAGGACGCATAAACCTCTTGGATTTGGATTTGTTTCAAACACATGTAATTGCTGTGGATTTTGAGTAAATGTGTAAACCTTTATAACACCTTCTAAAACTATAACTATTCGATCTCTTCTTAATTTTACTCCTTTTACTGGTGCATTAAATTCTAATGTAATTGCAGGTGATTTCTTAAGATCATCCCAAATGATAACTGTACAAAAAAAAAGATTATTTTTAAGAAATATGTAGCAAAATATTAGTAAGAAATAATTTATTGATAAGAAAGTAATCTATTTTAGAAATTAATTTATTATCGTTGTGTATAAATCTTCAGTTGTATTCATTAAATTATTAATAAAGTAAGTAATAGTTCATTCTGAAACCAAAAATTACATTAATTAAATAATTTTACCTCTATTAGTTGGATACATTGGACTTTTTCCTCCACCAACAAATGCTAAATAGTTGCATCTAAAAAGCATTTCTACATAACCTAGTCCTCCTTCAGTAAAATCATGACGTTCCTTCTCCTTTAGTGGATCGCAATTGTAAATTCTGAAGCCATTTTCCATTCCACATGCAAAACATCCTATATAAGAAAATAATTGAAGAAAGTATATAACTTATATTCTGATAAATTAATCTGTTGGTTAGAAGTTCAATATCCTTGTTTTTTTTTCTTTAAGATTTTCCAATACACTTGAATGAGATCTATCTCTCATTCATCAATTAATCTTTTATTTAGCTAGCTTATCAAAATATTGCAATAGCACGCAAGCAAAGCATGTTTATTAGTAAACCATATGTGTTTTCAATGATTTAAAAATATCTTATTAGAGAACTAATGGCATATTTATTTAAGTTAAATGTACTGTCTTTAAGTAAAAGGTTGTTTTTTTTTGCAAAAATTTTGCAAATTTTTTGTGAAAAGATAAAATTAAATTTTAATAACCTTATATTACCTAATGAATCCAATTAAAATTAGAAGTCCCATTTTATTGCAATTCAAAAACAAATTGAATTTTTAAATTAAATGTATGAAATTATTGTTTTGATTAAATTATGAACAATACTGATATTTTACTAAATATTTTTTAATAATTGTCAAAACATTGTCTAATTGAAATTATTCTATTATACAAATAATAAAAGTATCGTAAGAATATTTCTACACAATTGATATATAAAAGAAATAAAAATTATAACATGTACTGTATCATTTCATATATACTACATCTGACTTCAATATGCAATGCAAAATTTAATTGCATTGATATATGCACTTAAAACTGCTTATATCAAAGAAACATAAGCAAAAAGTCATAAAAACATTCACTATTATTTTACTTCTCTCTGTATAGTTTAACGTATAGGCAAATTTTATTTGAGTCGCTACAAAAACATTGCAAGACGATAATTGAATTAATGCAAGTATGGTAAATATGATGAAAACATAAGGTACCCTGATCCTGGTTAAAGCCGGCATACAATAGGCCATTGCCGTTAGGATTGCCCGCAGTTAGATTCATCGCACTCGCGTTCTAATATGCTGCAGAATATTGCGAAAAATGTGGTCCTGCACGATTTTTCAGCCAACCTCGTCTCGCATATCGCTGCTTTTTACGTCCTTGTCCCGATGTCACAACCCGGATTTGCTTTTCCGATAATCTACTACTCCGACAAAGTAGTTCTGCTATAGCACCACCGGATTATCCCTCACTTTACGTTTTTTCGATCGTTGAAATCAACACACAGGATGTTCCTGAGATATTCTTATAGGTTGCTTGCGACCACGCACCGTCGCGTCGGCAGTCAAGCTCACTTGGCATGTTTTTTCTCCTCCATCGCTCCATCGGTCAGCTGATAGCATATATGCATGATCGTGCATACGAAGTTTCGAACCCGGGTAGAAATTCCAAACTACGATAATTGTAATATATACACATTTGAATGAAAAATCTTCCAATTGATAGAATTAAATCAGCTCTAATCATATATGCCATTCATACAAATAATTTCAGTATAATTTAATTTAAAAAATTAATTATTCTGTTATTTAATCAAAATATTAAAAATTTATTATACAGATTACCGAAACATGTAAACTTTATCTATAATTATTAGCACGAATATTATTTATATCAAATTAATGCTAATAAGTTCAATAGTTTAACCATTATAGATAATTTTATAAAAATTTGATTTTCTCTAATAAAAAGATAACTTTTATGTCTACATTTATAATAGATTTAATTTTTTAGTTAATTGCATAAGAGCTTATTAAATAAATTATATATTTAAATAAAGTTTATTAAAGACTAACATTTAATTAAATTTTTCGTGAAAGTTATTCTAATTTTTTTCTTGTACTTATAAGTCTATAAATCGAAAGTCGCACTATTGTCATGTGAATTCATCTCGTTGCAGTCAATGAAAAATTTATATCGTAATATCATGAACTAATTATTTTAAAAAAATATTAACTATTTTTTTATTTTAAACACTGTTGATTATTCGAATAATTATAAAAATATTTATATAATAAATAATTATAAATTATACAAAATTGTATTTAAAAGGAAAAAATCTATATATAATAAATATCATAAAGGTGCCAAAACATAAAAACAGTTTTTATAATAAAGGTGTGTGCAATCTTATTCAAAATATTATTATTTATTCTAAGTTTGTGTAGAAAAAGAAAGCATTTTACGTCCACGCATGCAGTAAATTTTGTAGATCGGTTACTGTAATAACTAAATATAAAGTTTAAAAATTCATGTCGGAGTCTTAGATAGGTCTATGCCGTAAATTAAATCATGTCTCATATAGAAATAAATGTGTTCTTGATTATATAATCATCAAGAGCAATGAATCCAATTCGATATCACCATTTTAATAAAATATTTATAAATGATGAGATGAACCTATTTTAAAGAATATTATTCAAATTTGAAATTATTTTATTATTTTATATTTTAATTTGTAGGAGCCAGGAAAAATACACGTTCTCTTGATTTAACGTTGGGCAGAATGAACCGCAGGTTGAAAATACAGAGCAAAACAATATTCAATTAAATTGCATAAGATTATATATATAAAATAAAATATTGCACATTTACTGATAGGTTTAAAATGTGTATTTATATATTTTAATAATTGCGGTAAATTACGTTAAAATTGAGTTTGAAACGTGCCTTTATACGAAGTTTACCGATTTTACTTTGTCAATCTCATTAGTATCCAGCTGCAGTTAAATATACATAATAGGTATATACATAAGACTTGGTCAAGGCTAAATCCAATTTGTTCTTGACCATACTACTATATATGTACGCATTAATAACTTTTAAACAATACACATCCTATTAAAACGTTTGAATGTAGTCGAGCCGCTGTAATGCTAAATGATGTTAACAGAGATTAAATGAAACTATATAAGCTGAATATTATTGAAATATAGAATAATAATATTCTATACGAATATAGAAGCTTATCGACGTTATTGGTTTTTGCTCGTAACTGTAAATACTGAAATGAGCAAAATTGTTCACCACTATAACCTCAAAATCACTACTTCAACAAGACTTCAACATGATTCTCTAATTTTCGTGCTGAAACATATAGCCTAATAATAGTTGAATACTCATGTTAAAGTTGATTTTTACCTCGTTTGACTCACCCTTACTTCGTTCGAAGGTCAATTACCTTACGAGGTAAATTTTTCATAGTGGTATAAAAACGTACTATTAGTTTACTATTTAGATAAACATTTAGCATTTTAACAGTTCTCATATAAATCATGATTCTAATCTATTATAACTCAGAATCGAATATAAAAATAGCTTTTTATAGCCATATTATGCAAATAGAATCAAGTAGTGTTCATAATATATCCTTTGATACTGCTACGTCACAAGGATAAGCTGTTAAATCTTTTTTGTACAACTTTTTCCCAATAAAATTAATTAATAATACATAATTTATATAACATTATTTAGCATTTCCAGTTTATATAGATACCTATGGGTGCGAGTATGAGTATGCCAAATAACTAAGACTGAATTAGACTACATTGGTAACTACAGTGATAATGTTACGTATTTTAAAAATAAAATAAAGTTTAGAAATGTGATGATTTCGCTTACTTACTACGTCATTCAGCAAGTTATGACGTCGCTCTTTGCAAAAAGGATTAATATTGAAAATAACGCTAAATCCATTCGATTTATCAGTCTTAGAGTAATTGTATAATATACCTTGTAGTGATGACCGGCATTTAGACATAGTAAAAACTTCCGTTCACTTACGACATATGTTGAATATTGTACACAGTATGCAATTCTAAAACTAATAAGTATTTATGTTTTGAATATTGCCTAATAGCAATCTTCAGATTAGATGACGATGTTTGCAGTTACAAAATACCAAAAGAATATTTCATTTCCGAAAACAAAAAATTTGTAGACAGTTCTGCACCCAAAGACTCCAGTAAGAATAGAATGTGTACGCATCACCAGTAATGCCATTTTTTACAAGCGATTATTTTAGCTTTTTCACACTATAAGCGATCATAATTTAAGTTAACATACTAAACTAGAGGATCCTAACAATATTATTTGATATACAAGTTCAATATATTAACTCATGGGTTAAAATTCTCGGTCCTAAGAAAGAAAACACAGTTTTTCTGTTCAAAATTTCATATATCTCTTTTATGTGGAAGCAATTTGTAGGCTATTTCATACCATTTTTTCATCGTTTCTATTGATTGGTGATACGGTGAATAATCTTGATGAATCAAAATTGTTTTCTTCGTCATATGCGATCTTTTTTACCATTTCAATCTTCAAGCACTACAATATAATATTTATAAGAATACTATATAATATGCACTATTCATGGTATTTCCCTTCACAAGGTAGTCGATGAATATTATACCATGCACATCTCAAAATACCGAAGACATAATATTTTCAACTGATTATTATACTATTGTGTTGATTCCGGAATGCAGTTATCAATGCATTATTCCTCCATTGTTACATATGGACACAAAAATTTTAGTTTATTAATTTAAAGTATGACCAAACACTGCTCAGAATAATGACATATATCTACTCAAAACGCAAACATGTGGTTGTTTGTTGTTCTACATTGAATAAAAGCGGTACTCACTTTGAAAACAGTTTTCTTATAGATAAATACTTACGCAATAATAACCCAATACGTTTTTTGACATCTTTACAATCACGGTCAACTGATGCAACTTCACTTTTCGATCATTCAAAACGATTTTCTGGATTTTTTTATGTTCTTTGGTATTATATATGGCCTCATTTAGACGTTCACTATGTTTTGCATCATCGGTATCTCGACAGCCATGTTTGAAATCAGCAAACCAACGTTTTATTGTTGTTTCTGATGAAACGAAATCGATTCGAAGCCGAGCCATTGCTTCTCTTGAATGGTATTTTTTCCACATCAAGAAGTAGTTTATAATTAAAATACTAAATTGATTTATGAGCCATTGTTTTAAGAATAACAAAAATAGCATCACTCTTAACCCCATAATTCATAAACTAATGATATAATGTCATCGAATATTTACAGCTATCTTTTGAAAGTTAGTATTAACTGAAAATGAGGTGAATGCAATAAAACTAGCGCCTTTTATGTGTAAGGCCAGAGACTTTGTTGTTTGCGTGTTAATAAAGTCAAAGCGTTGAAATATCCTAGACAAAGTTTACTAAAGAGAAGATCTAGCAAGTAAATTTTAGCACACACTTGTTAAAGAGTGTCAAAGTCTAATATTAGTTAAATTACGAGACTTTGCCAACTATGGTTCGTAAAGTCTCGTAATTTTTTAACAATGTCTGACCAAATTCGTTCGGAGTTCATTTCTACTATATAAAGAGATTTTGTTTCAATTTTTTGTTTTTTGCTAACTTTTCCAAGTATGTGAATCTGACGCATTTAGCAATGCTTAATAAAATTTGGCAATTAAAAGAATATTAGAGATAGTTGTAAAGATATATTATGAAGGTCATATTTCAAATGAAGAACGCATTTTGTGACATATAGTTTCAACATTGTATTACTTCTGATTGATGAGTCTATATTATTGAAAAATGAAATGACTTACTGTTGAAATTTTGAATCGAAGAAGTTATATAATATTAAGAATTTTCATGATTCTACATATAGAACTAAGTATAGGGGAAAGGGGTACGTGGGAGTTCGAAAAGGACTAAATTTTCTTATTCTATAAGAAAAATTAAATGGGATAAGATAACAGTTATTTACCGCTGATAGTATAGTTATATTAACACAAAGCAAAATGAATCTATTTTAAAATTATTATTATTTAATTTCTTTTCTTATTAAATTATGTGTATCTTGTTATCAATAGACGGTATATCATGCACATTTTATTACCACAGCTGATGGTCGTAAAAAATACGTGAAAAATAATGCTGTATCATCTTGTAGTGTCCCTGTTGATGACAAGAAAATTAAAAGTGAAATTGTAAGTTGTATAGTTAAATGATAGTTGTATTTTTAAATTTTATGCTTTACAAAATTATAATGGATATGATATCATATTTGTAAGAAATGAAACAAATACAGATATTAAATATTTTGTACACATTTTTACATATTTCTACTATACTTGTCCGACATGAATCGAAATTCGATTAAACAGAGATATATAAATAAGAGTACGTATTCAAAGCAATGATAAGTTAATTTTTTGATTAAGACATAATCAGAAAACTTTATAAGATTTTGTAAATAAAAAAGCAAAAGACATTAAATAAACAGAACTTTGTAATTAGATAGAAAATGTTGAAACGAGTAACCATGAAACAGTTGCAACAAGACAGTTGGAATTGCGGCCATTAGGAAATTACATCAAAAGATTAATTCGCAGAGGTGAAGAGCCTTCCGCTTTTTACGATTGCCTACTATAAACATTAACTTTTCTTTAATATTCCGGACAGGCGGTAGTAAATTGTTTCAATACTCAATAATTTACGAGCCAACAATAAATTTAAATCTATAGCATTCTTGTTCAAAATTAAATTTGCTTAACCACCAATGAATCCGGTCTTGAAAATAGTAAAATTATAAATAATTATTTAAACATTGTATCCATCGTCTGCATCATTCATGACGGATAGATAGTTTATTACTTCAGTGATCTGTTTCTTGTCCGATCGTGATTATCAATGTTAAAGTTTTATATAGTATACTGATATTCACGACTCACAAGTCGTTTATGAAGCAGCAGCCCCACGTATCTATATCTATATAACTACAGGAACCTCGCTCTGGGATAAGTTTATATAACTTTCTTATAGCATGATCTTTATAGATCTTCCCATGACAATTCAGTTTGCGCAGATTTTTACTATGTGATAAATACTCGCGTGTATTTTAGGTTTCATGGTCAAAATACCGACTCCAAAGTTCTCGGGGCGCTTTGAATTTTCAGTACGTCACTGGCTGCGATGCATGCAGATCATAAAATATTTTGGATGTTAATTTACAGTACAATAATGTTTCTTGGTTTTCTAAAAGTCTAGCATGACCGTTTGGTTTTCAAGTAATTTTTATCGTTTAATATATCAAAGATATGTAAAATTTGTATTGCTCCCGTGGTATAATTTATTTTCAAATTCTAGGGCACGCCCCCGTTTTTCTTCCCATAATAGGTGGCAGTTCTAGGAGACCGCACGATTTTACATATGATACATTTTCGCGCAGGTTAAGAAAATAAGTTATAGATAGCGAGCTGTAGCGAGTCATAATTTAATTTTGTGCATAATCTAAACGAACCTTAAGACCTGTGATTCAAAATCGCAGAAACTGCCAAAAACACCAAGACTTTATACTTATTATTACAACAATGCTTTTTTTATGGTAGATTGAAATTTTAAAGAATTTAACATTCTATTTTACGCTTCGGTCAAAAGTGTACACTACTTCGTTTCGATTTTAAAATTTTCAAGAGGCCATGTAATAAAATCATAAAAGATAATATCTATACATTCTAATACATAAATAAAAAAAAAACTATTTTAAGTTTGTTTTATATAATTTTTGAAAAGTTGTGTCTCTGCAATTCAACCAGCTTTCAAATACGTACTGCGATTTCAGGCGTACCCGCGCACGCGCAACTCAAGTCCATGGATAACGAAAGGCAAAGTGAAATTCGTAAGGCAAGGTTTTGGTTATGCTGTAATAAACATGTAATAATAATTTTAATTTATTATTAATAAATTATAATATAAATAAAATTAAAATATTAATTAAAAATTGTATTAGTATTTACTATAATTAGATAGACAACTGTTATTATTATATAATCTAACCTATTACAAAGTGGGTATTATATCATTCTGTTTATAAATATATAAATATCTAATGTTTATTAAAATGAATTTCAGAATTCCTGAAGTACCATTTTTTGACATCATGAAAATTATACTTAGTCCATGCATGAACTTATTAAATTAAAATTTTAATTCTATTAGATTATTTATTTTACAAAAATAAAATATTTGTTTTATATTTACAGGTTATGATAATTTTTGAGAAAAACAATGGCTTTAAGAAGATTTCATACAAGTCAAATATTAGAAGCAGTTAGTCTAAAAGGTAAATCACATAGCTCGCAGCAATGGCTAGCTCGTCAAATGAAGGATCCTTATGTAGAGAAAGCTAAGCAACAAAATTATCGGTGTCGTAGTGCCTTTAAACTTCTTGAAATAAATAGTAGATTTAATATAATAAGGCCTGGTTTAAATGTAATTGATTGTGGTGCAGCTCCTGGAAGCTGGACACAAGTCGCTACTCATTTAACAAACTCAAATGGAAAACTCATTGATAAACAAAGAGGCAAAGTTATTGGAATTGACAAATTGCCAATCCATCCTGTAGAAGGAGCGATACTTTTTGGAAATTTAGATTTTACAAATACAGAAGCTCAGAAAATATTATTAGATTCTTTGGATGGAGGATTTGCAGATATAGTAATGTCAGATATGGCACCCAATGCATCAGGTGCAAAAGAATTAGATCATCAAAATATTATTAAACTAGCATATTCAGCTTTTAAATTTGCTATTGAAATATCTTGTTACGATGCAACTTTTCTTGTTAAAATATGGGATGGATATATGTCAGCCGAACTTGAAAGAAATTTAAGTAAATTTTATAAGAACATTAAAATAGTACGACCAGCGGCGACTAGACAAGAATCTGCAGAAAAATATATTCTTGCTCGTGGTTTTAGAGGGTTAAAAACACAAAAATTAACAAATTAAGAAATTCATTTTGTATATTATATGTCTGTATATAGCATTATTATAAGTAGAATAATTTGTTACCAATATTATTTATAATTTTATTTATTAATAAAATTTTAAAAATAATATAATGTGCATAATGAGCATCAATTTTTAAAATTCAATTTTTTTTTAAATATTAGATGAGTTTTGTCAGCTTATGAATTCACAAAATCTTTTTCGTTAAGAATAATATAGTTTGAAAAGGTTATACACTTGCACAATATTAATTAATAAATATTTTCATTCGTCTTACAGTCCAATTAGATCAATCGAAAATAATACGTAATAATATCAATATGTATTTATATTAATATTAATACATCAATATACAAAAATAATAAAAATAAAAAATAAAATTAAAAATTATAATAACAGTCAGACTGTCCTTGTTTACATTCACCCCCGTAGACTAATCTGAAAAGAAAAATATTAGCTGAAAAAAATTTTTGTTAGTAAAGTGCAAAATGACTGTCCCCACACCCTTACCTAATGGAAGACGTAGTCCAACGTTTCAAGCAAGCTATGGCTCCTCATTAGGGACTAAACTAAGCCTTATATTCTAATCTATATATAGCCTATCCCCACTACCAAATTTAGTAAATTAAATATAAAATTCTCCCACTACCAAATTTTTTAAATTAAATATAAAATCCCTTTCTACACAAAATGTTCAAAACCAATCAATTTCATAAAGAATGATAAATGTTATTTAATTTACTAGACTGTAACATTAAATTCACATTATGTTGATTCTTGTAAATGTGAATACTTTCAAGACTCTCCCTTTTATACTTATTATTAATACCATGCTCTAAAATATCCACATTCACAAAATCAAAAGAATGTAAAAACTTTAAACAATAATCCTTTAAACCAGAAGTAATATGTGAACTACGTAAACTATGTTTATGTTCATAAATTCTCTTTTTTAAATATCTACCTGTTTGTCCATTGTAGTATTTATTATAATCCATCCATATAACTCCAAATTTTAAATAAAATTTATACTTGAATTATCTATCAATTTAACATCTATTGTAACTATACTACTAGAGAAAAAATATGAAAATTAAACAATGTGTATCAATAACTTATTTTACAAAAAAGTTTATAGGAAGTATTTATTTTGTAATATAAATCATAAAACTTCAAAATTAGCCTTTAGAGCATTTGTGAACAAACAATCGAATGACTACTTTCAATTTAACTTTCTAAGTTAAAAATTTTAAATAAAAATTTTCTTGTAAAATTGGAGGATCAAATATACAGAAAATTTTAACTGCAGTTATACAACTCATGAGCTGAAAGAAGATATCTCCAAAGACATGTAGTAGATAGTACTTGTAGTAATAGACAAGTAATAACCATTTAATTCATATTTATTATTTCTAAAATTAATAATTCTACTTACGTAGAATTGAATATATATGAAAATATATATACCAACACCATCTGGCCAACTATACATATTGCATATTTTCCCTCTTTAACACCTGTTCAAAGTATTTATGAATGTTAGTTTATATACTTTTCTCTAACATATTTTTACATTATTTTGATTCATCATTATTATCAACAGATGAATAGTTTCAAGACTCTTCTTCTTTTATTTGTTTTTAATACTTTATTTTAAAATATCCAAATTTCCAAAATCAACAGAATGCAGAATATTCAAATCATGTTCTATTAATTCTGATATAATATTTGTATTTCATGAATTACAGGGTCTGCTACTTCAAAAGTTCCTATTTGTTACTAACTTTATTTCTATCATCTTACGTCATATTTTTTTTACAATGACATGAAAAATGAGTTTATACATAAAATTTTTTTCATGCGTTAAAAATGTCCAATTATGATCAAACAAAACAGTGGAAATTTACTTTATATACTATATAGATTTAATTTAAAGAACAATGCATTTCAAGTTCATCTTTTGCTCTCGAAGCATACCCTAAATATATGAATAGAAAAGAATATAGTTTAGACGTTAAAATAGGTTAAAATTGGTTTACACATTTCAAAAGTGGTGATTTTGATATCGAACACAGACAAAGCATCCGAGTCAGACAAAAAGTCTCAGGATAAAGAATTGAAAATATTCATCAATGAAGTTCTGTATCAAACGCAAGAAAAATTTTCTGCATCGTAGAGAGAAATTGCGAAGCAACACACCAAGCTATTTTCAAGCGTTCAGGATCATTTGAATTCATCCAAAAGTTAAAAAATTGGAAACCGAACGAACTGACGCCGAGAAATGTCGCCAATCGTCGTTGGACCTTGGAACATTTTCTTCAGTGTCGCATAAAAAAGTCGCTTTTGCTAGAGATGACGGTTGGATCTATTACGATAGTCCAAGCCGCAAAAAAGGACCATCGCAGCCAAAGCGAGAAATTCACGCGTGCATATAGTGCCCTGTTTTTGCTGGAATTAGAAGAGCTGGGTCTATTATGAACTGCTCAAAAAGGATCAAACAGTCGTCGGATCGTTCTACCGAACACAATTGATGCATTTGCAACGAACATTCCGAGAAAAATGTTCAGAATGTGTGATGAATTCAGATTTTCCATTACGACAAGGCTGGACTGCACCTTAATTAATGTATCCAAAATTATTTGCAAAACAGCAGATGAGAAATTCTTCCCCAACCGCGTTCCACTACAAACCTTTACGGACATCAGTTCTTTTGATTTTCCCTTTTTTTCATTCGGTGCAGACGATCATCATGAGTACGCACTTGAAGATGTCCCAAATTGGCTTGAATCGTTCCTGGCTTTTCCTGGGAAAAAACGAAACATTTTTTGAGACGCAATCCACAAATCCACAATTCAGAAATAAAGCCCTAATTTTCATAGAACCTCCGAACTTTGTAAATTGCAGACCCAATGTATTAGTGTACATACATTCTTTTTGTAAAATATTCTCTATCTAATGAATTTTATGAGAACTTCTGAATATCAATATAGTTTACGAAATATAAATATTACATTGGCATTAAACAAAGATTGTTTGAATCTTCTGGTTTCTTTTAATTTTGGAACATGATATTAAAATAAATATAAGAGGATGCGTATTCAAAGCATTCATTAGGAAATTAAAATGTTTATGAATTTAAAGAGGGAAAAAGATGCATAGATATACATAGGTCGAGGGAGTATGGGTATATATAGATTTTTATTATAGATATTTATTTCAGTTCCTGAAGAGGAGCCGAGGCGGCTCGATGCACCGAATTTTGTAAATGGGGAAAATTTTTCGTGAAGGAAAAATCCTGTTTTTTCAACTGAATATTGTAGGTTTTGTATTGTAAATTCTACGGGAGTGATTATATAATAAAGGCATTCTGACTTTTAGTATAATTATATTAGTTTGTTTTATGGCATAACAGAATTTCAACTTAATGTTCTTTATATTGACAATAACAAAAATTCATTCCCGTTAAAATAATAATTCATATAATATCATGAATGAAGCATTTAAACCTTGGGTAAATTCTTAAAATACCCAATACTATATTGCTCAATATTTTTAAATAAAATTAAAAAACAAAATTATTAATTAAAAACTAGGACGTTATATGTTACATTTTATCTACATACTTTTTTAAACTTAATAAGATTAATTTATAGAAAATCTATAAAAAATAAAGAGCTTCAATACTATATAAGACAGTATCTAATACTTTTATTATAGAATAATCAATACAATTTCCTTAATTATAAAGCAGCTGAACAATAGTTTTTTCCTATAGACATTATAGTTAATTATTACCTTTATTTATTGAAACGTAAAAAAAAATTCGTCAATTATTTATTAAACAAAGATAATTTATTTTATTGGATTTTGACTAAAGAAAATTTAATTTATATTAAAATGTTTCGTTTTACATTGTACAATCATTGTATAAGTATGATCGATATTTAGGAATTAGCTAAAATGAACAACGCACAATTATGCAATATACATCAATATATATTTTGCTATAAATAATACAATAATATTTAATACAATTACATTTAATACATCTTTACGATAGAATTAACACTTATATATCTCGGTACGCTATATATACATAATCTGCGTTTATACTTTTCATTTTTGTGGTTTTTTTTTTTTATAATAAAATTATTATTAATATTTACACGAATATTGACATTCATACATTGAGACGTTACACAGCACATCGAGAAGAAAACGAATATAGAGATGCAGAGTACATGTTACTGGCCGCAATGTCAATTATTATTAAATAATCTCGCCTTTTTATTTCGCCCGTGCACGCGCGCGAACGTATTTATCCGGTATATATATATATATATATATATATATATATATATATATATATATATATATATGTATGTGTTACTGATATTTGTTTTACCTTCTCGGCATATATATATAAGTATCCGTGGAAGTTGAGGTATCCCAATTATCGACCATACATAATTTGTTTCGTTATTCTTATATATAGATAGGCTCGTTAAATTATACATTTAATGGGACATAATAATCAGGGAGCTTCTTTTTTGAACGCTATACATTATAATTATTATTCATTATACACATTAATGTCGCGCACACGTACAAGCGCACACACACACACATACACACGCGCGCGCAGGCACACACAGACACATGTATGTATATATGTATGTATGTATGTATGTATGTATGTTTATAAGTACGTACAATTTGAGATTCTTAAAAAAATTCGGTAAAAAAACAAAACATCGATATCGATCCATTCCAAAATGAATGAATTCAAGGATCCAGGAATATATAAATAACTTATAATCTATATATAATCAAATAATTTATCTTTATATACAAAATCAATATGTCAAGAATTAATTTATATTATATCATTGCATGGCCCATAATTAGTTATACTCTTGTTTTTGTTTTTCCTGCTTCTTTATAAACGGGATGTCGATTGCTCTTTAATACCGATTGGGTAAAAGAAGCTGCGTGTGTTTGAATCATATTTATACGTAAATATAAAATTAATGCAAATTTATTTGTAATTCCTGCCGTTTAGTTAAGTCTATTTGGCATTGCTCCAAATTTTCAAGCAGATTCGTCAAGCCTTGTGGAAACGAGAACCTTTTAAAAATTGAATGACCAAACATTGTAAATAGGTAAATTTAAAAAATCTGTTTTATTTCCACATGGCTCGATGACTCCGCACGAATTTTCGCGGCAACATAGAATAAACGTGAATAAAAGCCACGATCATTTAAAATTCGTAATAATTTAATGCTTACATGTTTAATATTATTTAAAACAGATTCTTTTTTTTTGCTCGATCGGTAAAATTTGACATCGCCATCCCCTTCGATCGTAGAGCGCATCGCAGATGTCTCTGGTTACATCATAGAAATTCAAGATTTTCAGTTTACGTATTATCATTTTGTAACAATTGCTGCGTGGCGCGCGAGGTCCTGGAACTATATATGATGATTAAAATATTTTTATTTTTCACGCGATGCCGATGCTCTCGTGAATGAATCACACGCACCATCATTATTATTATCATCATCATCATCATATTGCCTTTTCTTGAATATCTCAAAATTCGATTTTGTGTGTATGTGTGTATGTGTGTGTATGTGTCATTAAATTTTTTTACTTTTTATTTTTTTTTTTTACTAAACAGCTTCACATTTCTATCTCTCTACTTTAACAACAGTTTTAAATGCTTCTGTGTTCTATATATACGCTTATATAACAAAACGGGATCGATCGCTATCTAGATCGACTTACATTCGGTTGCTTTCTTTCGTTATATATGAGTATCATTTAATTTTATAATATATATATATATATATATATATATATATATATATATATATATATATATATTTGTAATTTATTATGCGAGTGTAAAAAAGTGCGTTCAGCGGTCACCTGTAGTCGCGACTACTGCATATTTTAATAATACGTTTTTGACTAATCTCAAGTCGGCTTTCTAATGTTTATATATATACTTTACTTGGTTTCATTATTCTTTTCTGTATTTGCATATAATATTTTTATAAATATACACATATATGTATATGTACTTATACAGATATGTATATATGAGTTTAATAGACAACAATTTTTTTAATGCACAAATGCGAGATAAGGAAATAAACACATATATAATCACTCACTCTCACGCATCCATATACACGCGCACACACGCACATAATAATATATGTTTCGACTTCATAAATTATAAAGAGTAACAATGTTTCGATGTTACCACATAACAGCGATATGACTTTTGTTTTTTTTTTATTTATTATTATTTCATTTTAATAATAATATAAGTGTTGATGATGCGTTACGTTATGTTCTTTTTTTATTATATATATATTACAATTCGGAAGAACGACGATTCGTTTGCACGTCTATATATATATATATATATATATATATATATATATATATATATATATATATATATATATATGGCGCACGAGTTTTGTTTTGTTTTCTTGTGTTTTGTATTGTTTTGTTTATTTTGTTTTATTGTTTTATTATAAAACATCCCACGGGGGAAAAACACGTGCGGGAGCGTTAAAAAATGCATGTAGCAAATATAGAAAAGCAGCGCGCGTTTTGCATATTTTGTTATAAATATACGCAGACGATATGGGTTTTTATAGTAAAAAAGTTTATTTCCGAGTATATGTTATACGAATTATATATATATATATATATATATATATATATATATATATATATATATATATATATAGTCAAAAAATCGAGTATTCTATCGAATACAATTGTTTTTAAGTTTTTAAGAGTTAATTATTTGCCAGATGCATTATAATCGGTTTTTCTTTTTCTTTTTTTCTTTTTTTTTTTAATATAATATTGTTATTTTTTTCGGAAAAGTGTCGATTATTTCATTGTGCGATCATCTCTGATATATAATGTACAGTTTGCCTTTATTCGGTCACCGATCGAAATGTCTATACATATACATATAATTTGTAAACCATCAAGTTTCGAAATTTGTATAGCGAATAAACGATTTGATAAAAACGGCTTCTTTTCGTTTCCATATATATTTAGTAGAATTTCTTGACTATATACGAGTATTGTTAAAATTTCATGTATAATTTCGTGATCGTGAAAAACCTTCCCCGGGATTCTTATGATCCGATTGCTCTCAATCGGACAGCGCGAAAAAACTCATTGTAATATTAAATATTGTGCGTTTATGGAGAATGAAAAGTTGGCGCGGTTTGTTGGATTTTTTAAGAAATTTTTTCCCATTTTCTTTTTTCGTTATATTTCTTGAGTAAAATTTCAAAAACTTCCTCTTCTGCCAAGGCAGTGTTCGCACTAAAGTAGTATTCTTTTATTCGCGACGATCAATTTGTTCGCGATTGAGTTTC